>JALAZF010000866.1:0-1361218 GCA_022829125.1 Lathyrus tuberosus
GAGTGCAAGGATTATAATTTATATTTAGTACAAAAATACGAAAAATAACCTTATGGTGGAGGGAGAACAATTAAAATAAATTGATGAAAGTAATAGAAAAAAATCACACAAAAGAGAAGCAATAACATGAAAGAAAATAAATAATTTGAAAATATTAAGATAAAATTGGAGATATTTTAGTAAATATAATAAATTTTTAAATATCAAAATCCTTAGTCCTCTCTTCCCCTCGAAATTGCCCCAATTTAGAAGAACGCAAAAAGTGTGTTTCAAAGAGGAAATTGCTCCTCTCACATCCATTACAAGAAATTTGACATGTACCAATGGCATAAATCGGTTGGTAAAGGTCCGGAAAACCGTTGGTAAAGGTAAAATAACATATACCAAAGAACATTTGCTCATGTTAGGCTACAATGGTGTTAAGTGCCAAATTGTGCATATTTTAGATAGTATTTTCTGCCCCTTTTTAGTTGTTTCTTTGGTGTTTTAGTAGTAAATACATTTGTTTTTAGTGTAAATATGCAAGTTTTCGATTTTATTGTAAAATATTGTGCATATTGATCATTTTGATGTTTTTTGACAGGTCTTCAAGCTTATATTTGATGATAGGAACAATTGGTGAAGGAAAGAAGGCCTAAAAGTTGATTTTGAGAAGTCGTGTCGGTTACTCGCGCTTAGCGTGCTTTCTGGCCCGGGTTCAGCGCAGTTTTGATACAGAGGCAGTAGCTAAAGTTCCTTGACCGCGCTTAGCGCGATCAGGACCGCGCTTAGCGCGCTTAAAGGCGGTTTAAGTGTATATTAGGAGAGATCGCGCTTAGCGCGATCTGAGCGCGCTTTGCGCGGTTGTAATAAATTTTGTTCTTTCTAATTTCATTTTATCTCATTTTTGTAGGTATTTAATCAAGGATATTTTATCATTGTTGTATAGAGCATTGAATAAGCTTTCTAATGCTTCCGACGACGCGTCATTCGGAGTTACGGTTCGAAAGTTAGGAAGAAAATAAGAATTGTGATTTTGCTGATGGCGCTAAGCGCCCTCATAGCGCGCTTAGCGCGGTTCGCATCTTTTCAGCCCCTAGTTAAGTCACTTTTCATCATTTATAGGGTATAGTTTGGGTATTTTTTTGCTCCCACTCCATCAAACTTCATTTCTGATAGTTTAGAGCTTAGAAAAGCATCAATGGAGGTTGCAACTCGACAATTGGGGGTGGATGATTCTTGGATCGTGATTGACACCGCGAGAGATTTTGATTCCTCTTCTTCCCTTTGTAGTTTACATTGGTGTGAGTTCGTATGTAAGTTTACTTTGATAGTATGTATATTTATTGCTCATGGTTTTGTATGCGAGCTATTTTACAAATCTCTATTGGTGTTATCCTTGTTTTTAATCACTTTATGCATGGATTTGAGTTGCGGTAGACATATCCTCCTTGAATTCGGACTTAGGATGAACATTTATTAGGTTCTAGACTCTAGAGATAGATTTAGGCTTAATATTCACTTGAGTATCGATTCTTAATGCTTCCGTGTGGTCGAGTTGCGTGAGACATCACCTCCGTGGTGATGGGGTTGTTCTCTCAACTTTGCGTTAGACATAACCTTTGTTGTGGGCGATACGTGATAATGTGGACGAGTAATTTAGGTTGCGTGCAAATGAGTAGTAAGTTTGAGTATTTGATAGGGTAGATGAAATGCAAACCCGAGAGTTCTCTACTCTCCAAGGAATGAATTCTTTTTCTGTTCATAAGTTTTATTTCCCGCATTTAATCTAAACCCATTTTAAACCCAAGCTTAGAGGCGTAGAGATTGTCGAACGACATTCTTTCCCTCGAACCGATCTCTGTGGACACGACATAAATCCCCGAGAGAATTCTTGCGAAAATAAATATTTTTGCTTGCCGCTTTACCGCTCTAAAAAAATGGTGCCGTTGCCGGGGATTGGTTTTGATATTGAATCGCATTGCGATAGTTTTTATGTTTTTAAGATTTTTATATACTTGTTTATAGTTGTTTTCCATAAGTGATTGTATATATTTGTTTTCCATCATGTGTATGTGTTTGTGCATATTTTTGTTTTTGGTTTACGTTTGCTCAAGTGTTGCAGATTTTATTTGGTATCTACCGGTGAACAAAGCAACATGGAGGAGCTTGTACGTAAATAAGGCGTCGAGCTGATGACGTGAAACAAGCACTTGTTGGGAGGCAACCCAATGATTCTTGAGTTTGTACAATTTTATGTCTAGTAGTATAATTAATATTAAGTGACAATGGATGGAGTGAATGAGAGAAATAACTAATTTTGAAAACAAAATTTTTCTTCCCGCGCTTAGCGCACGCAAAGGGCGCTTAGCGCGTCTTGTTTTGCATAGAAAAATCTCTCATTTTCCATCCGCTTTCACCAATTTTGGTCTTTGTGCTTAGTTAGTTTTAATTCAATTTTGTTAGGTTGTTAGAATAAAATTTTGTGTTTGCTCTCAAGTTTGTTTTGATTAGCTTGAGGATGCATTTTGTGATTTTCCAAGTTTGATCGTTTCAACTTGCGAATGTATGGTGTTGATATTGTTAAGTTTTGTACACGTCCAAGGTATGCGTTTATCGCTTTCTAGACTTTAGCATATTCATGATACTTAGGCTTTTACAAATTTCCATGCCATTCATTCTTTTGTATACTTGTTCTTGATGTGAATCACTTTAGTTCCCACCTTTTTTGTGAGGTAGCTTTCCATTGTTCATATATGCGCGGATTACCAACATTCTTGTTCTAACTGAATTTTATTATGCTTAATCTTTTGTTTGTGTTGATTATATGAAAGCATGAAAAGCATCAAGACATTTTGTATCATTTGAGCACAACTACCTAGCCAAATTGTCATTCACCTTGTGAGTGTGTGATCATTCGTAACCCCTTTGTGCCTTTCTATCATTATCCATGTTGTTTGAACTTAATGATTGTCTATGTGTATTGAATTCACTTTTTGTATGGATTTTGATTGATTGTTTTTTCTTGAACCCTCAACTTTGTGTTGTTGTATGAATTTTTATCTTGCCTTAGAAAGTAGGGAGTATTCACATGATGATGTGGTTGAATTCAAGTTGGGGAGAGAATGATTGTTTACTCATTGGTTAGTTTCTATGAGGTTGAAAAAGAGAAGAAAAAAGAGAAAAATATGAAAAAGAAAAGAAAAAAAAAGGATAAAAAAAATCCTCGAGAAAGGAAACAAAAAGAGTTCAAATAATTTTGCTAAATAAGTATTGTGTTTTGTGTAACACTTGGGATTTTGGAAGAAGTTAATTGGAATTTTGTGTTTGAGTCTTTGTGAGTTAATCACTCCCTTAGGTTTAGGCAAGTTTTTGTTTCAATTACCTTTAGAAATCGCCCCTTGTTTGTTTACCCGACCACGCTACAACCTTAAAAGCCCTTGTGATTCTTGCTTTTATGTTTTCAATATGATTGTTGGATGATTGCATAATTTAGTCTTTTGTTTGCATGATTGTTGTGTGAGTGAAGTACCTCATTTTGTGTTTTACATCTACCGATGATTGTTTTTGCTAGGTGTGATTCATGATTGAACTTGTGTTGTTTTGGAATGTTTGACATGATTTTTGTACGTAGCGTTTGTTTCGTGATTATGTTATCGTTGTAGTTTAGTGGTAAGTTTTGCTTTACATGTACGTTTTTGTGTTGAACCATACATTTGTTTTTGTTTTTCGAAACTTGTTGACTTATGATTGCTTGGTTGTTACTTTTGTTTCTTTGAGCTGTTTGATTCTTGTTTGAGAACAAACAAGTTTAAGTTGGGGAGAGTTGTTAAGTGCCAAATTGTGCATATTTTAGATAGTATATTCTGGCCCTTTTCAGTTCTTTCTTTGGTGTTTTAGTAGTAAATACATATGTTTAGTGTAAATATGCAAGTTTCTGAATTTATTGTAAATATTGTGCATATTGATCATTTTGATGTTTTTTGACAGGTCTTCTAGCTTATATTTGATGATAGGAACAATTGGTGAAGGAAAGAATGTCTAAAAGTTGATTTTTGAGAAGTCGTGTCGGTAACTCGCGCTTAGCGCAGGTTCAACGCAGTTTTGATACAGAGGCAGTAGCTAAAGTTCCTTGACCGCGCTTAGCGCGATCAGGACCGCGCTTAGCGCGCTTAAAGGCGGTTTAAGTGTATATTAGGAGAGATCGCACTTAGCGCGGTTGTAATAAATTTTGTTCTTTCTAATTTCATTTTATCTCATTTTTGTAGGTAATTAATCAAGGATATTTTATCATTGTTGTATAGAGCATTGAATAAGCTTTCCAACGCTTCCGACGGCGCGTCATTCGGAGTTACGGTTCGAAAGTTATGAAGAAAATAAGAATTGTGATTTTGCTGTTCGCGTCTTCTCAGCCCCTATTTAAGTCACTTTTCAGCATTTTTAGGGTATGGTTTGGGTATTTTTTTGCTCCCACTCCATCAAACTTCATTTCTGATAGTTTAGAGCTTAGAAAAGCATCAATGGAGGTTGCAACTCGACGATTGGGGGTGGATGATTCTTGGATCGTGATTGACACCGCGAGAGATTTTGATTCCTCTTCTCTCTTCCCTTTGTAGTTTCCATTGGAGTGAGTTTGTATGTAAGTTTACTTTGATAGTATGTATATTTATTGCTCATGGCTTTGTATGCGAGCTATTTTACAAATCTCTATTAGTGTTATCCTTGTTTTAATCGCTTTATGCATGGATTTGAGTTGCGGTAGACATATCCTCCTTGAATCCGGACTTAGGATGAACATTTATTAGGTTCTAGACTCTAGAGATAGATTTAGGCTTAATATTCACTTGAGTATCAATTCTTAATGCTTCCGTGTGGCCGAGTTGCGTGAGACATCACCTCCGCGACGATGTGGTTGTTCTCTCAACTTTGCGTTAGACATAACCTTTGTTGTGGGTGATACGTGATAATGTGGACGAGTGATTTAGGTTGTGTGTAAATGAGTAGTAAGTTTGAGTATTTGATAGGGTAGATGAAATGCAAACCCGAGAGTTCTCTACTCTCCAAGGAATGAATTCTTTTTCTGTTCATAAGTTTTATTTCCCGCATTTAATCTAAACCCATTTTAAACCCAAGCTTAGAGACGTAGAGATTATCGAACGACATTCTTTCCCTAGAACCATCTCTGTGGACACGACATAAATCCCAGAGGGAATTCTTCCGAAAATAATATTTTTGCTTGCCGCTTTACCGCTCCAACAAATGGCTTCCTCTGCTATGATCTAGCCATCATAATTAGACTTTACTTGTTTGACCTCTTCACAACAACTTTGACAAAATTAATTCATAAAAGCATAACATGTTAGGACATAGATATCACAAAACCAGTTAGGGAGTTAGAATGAGATATCATTTGAATATTGTAAACATTAGTATTTTAGATAAATTCTTAGTGGCAGAATACCAACCTCTGAACAAGTATTATAAACGACAAGGGTCATCCAATCCCAGTTTTCAGCAATTTGCCTTAGTGATTCCTGTAAAAAGTATAGTAATTCATATTAGAATCAGCATAGAAAAAGAAAGATATGAAGCTCTGGAAAAACATAATTGATAGCACGAATGCAACTACTTCATTCATCATTTTACTATAACATCTAAAAGCTCTTAATAGTACAAATTGGCATCACACAACACAAATAGGCATGAATGAATGTTACTTTTGCAACAAAGTGAAGATTAAGGTTGTTTACTAAGCGAAAAGGTATGAAAAAATTGTGTTCAAAGCACACCATCAAACTTCTTTGACAATAATAAAGAGTAGCTCTCGACAAGGTTTTTGAAAACGACATGATTCACAATTGTCCTTAACAAGGGACAAATTAATTTAAGAAAAGAAAACACTAACCTCTAGAAGCATCAAGAAACGTCTTTAGCATGGGACTCCCAAGGTCGTACAAATTATACCAGCAACAACCTTCCATTCAACAAAACCCACATTAAATTAGAAATAACAAATGAATATTAATAAACAATAGCAAGTGTAACGCCCCAGTTTTGCCAATTTTAGTTTTATTGAGTCTTTTGGTTATTTTATTATTATTTTATTTTATTTCCGACTTTTATGTGAAAATATGTTATTTTTAGTCGTGAATATATTTTATCGCGTTTCGGGAACATTTGCGAGATAATTGAGTGTGGGGGTATTTTGAACATTTCATAGATATTTGGATAAGTTAGTAAGAAAAGAAAATAGAAAAGGGAAAGAAAGAAAAATAGAGAGAAAGAAAGAAGAAAGAAGGAAAAAGAGAAGAAAAGAGGAGAAGAGAGAAAATTGGAGAAGAGTGGAAAAATCATCAAGATCAAGTTCTAGAGTCGATTAAATCGGGTAAGGGTGCGAAACTCGATTATTGTATGATTGTATATGATTATGTATGTGTGTTTATTGTTGTTTTGGATTGAATTGGAGAAAATTTAGTGTAAACCCTATTTGGTAAAAATTGATTAGAAATGGAAATAAATGTGTCTAAATTCTTGTGGACTATGTTAATGATTGTCTATACATGTTTGTGAGGTATTATTACACTTCTATTTGGTGATTTTCTGAGTTTTAGGTGAAAAATTGGTTGGAATTGGGTGGAACACGCAGAACATTGTTCTGCAGAATTTTTCTGAAATTCCCAGGTCATACGCGTATGGGGCATGTTCATACGCGTATGAACCTTGGCATTACGCGTAAGGTGGGCGAGCCATGAGGTAAATACGCGTATGGGCTGCTTGTTTTCTCGGCCATCTGTCCATTTGCGTACGATACGCGTAGCTTTTTAGGTCAATACGCATACGGGCTTGGGCATTACGCGTACGGTCATTTCAACGTGAACTTTGGGAAAATGAGATCTCTGCTCATACGCGTATGGCTCATGGTGATACGCGTATGGGCAGGAATTTTGCAAAATGTGACTTTTCAAAATACCGTTTTTCGTTTTCGTTCGTAACTTTTGATCCGTTTATCCGATTTTTTCATTTTTGGTATCGTTGCATAGCTATTGAGCTGTACTTTCTTGTGATGATGATTTTGAAATTGTTAACCGATTTAATTATGTCGAAAAGTCAGGAATAGTGTCGGTTGTCGACTTTTGTCGTTATACCTGTACGTAATCGACATGTATCGTGCAAGGTGCTGTTGTATGATGTAAACGTATGTGTTTAGATGATGTTGTGATGAATTGTGGCCGAAAGGCAAGAAATGCTAAGTGTGGTAGTTGATGATATATGCATGATTGTGGATGTATATATGTATGCAATGTGAATGTCATGAGTCATTGTATGCCAAGCATCATGATATACATTATGGAAACGTCCTGAGTGACGGTTTGGTTCCAGAGGGAATCTGCTATAACATCGTGTGCCTCGAAAATATGAGGCGATGCCTGAGGACTTAAAGCGGTGGTTATAGATGATTGTGTGCCTTGGATAGGACTTAAAGCAATCTATAACGTCGTGTGCCTCGAAAATATGAGGTGATGCCTGAGGACTTAAAGCGACGGGTGAACATCGTAGGCCCGACGGGGAGTTACTTGAGATTCTCAGTAACGAGCGATGGTTCCAATAGTTCCTGAGTGAACTAGTGACGTGACAATGGAAGTCGGTACCGCATGGCATGTGCATAGAGTCGTGGGGTCGGTCTCTGTGCATTTGCATTCATCATGAATTACTTGTGCATGTAATCGTGAATGTGATTGATGGGATAGAATATGTGTGATTGTGTTGGTGATTACGTGTATGATTGTATGGTGAGTGATTGATGTGCAGTGGTATTTTTATACTTGTGAATTGTACTGTGTGGTGTTGTATTTGATCTTTGTGAAGTTGTGGTGCAACTGTGGTGAGAAATGTGTTTACTTGTGAACGTTTGTGTTAAAATATAATTTTATGCAATTATATTATGGTTGTTTTTCTCACCCTTCTGCTGTTTTATAACGCTCTATGAGGCGTTGCAGATTAGAGTTGCTGGAGGTATTCTTTTTGTGAAGCTTTGCGTCTTCATTCTTTTGTCGGTCGGCTCTGATATGTGACACGAGTAGCTAGGGTGACCGTTGTGATTATTTTGTATATCTGACGATATATTTTAGTTGTACATGTATAACTTGATGTATGGCAGACATGTTTATATTTATATACGTATATATGCTATTCAGATTTTAGATTTTCCGCTTTAATTCTAATTTCTGAGAAGTGGGTGTAAGGAACTGAGTTTCCTCTGTATGATTGCTACCCCACTGTTGCATATCTTCATGGGCAGGTGTTGTATGTTCTGTATATGTTACTTTGATGTGATTTCCCCGTCTATGCCGTGATTCAATTATACTCTGACCAAATTTTGAATTTTCTTTTATTGCTTTAAATGCATGTTAATTGGGGGTGTAGATTGGGGGCGTCACATTAAGTGGTATCAGTGCCAGTTCGTGTCAGTTGTGTTTGTTGTGTCTGTTGTGTCTGGCATATTGGGCGAGTTGTGTTGAGTGAGTTGTTGTTTAACCATAGTTTCTGTTTTGGACGAGCAGAATATGGCTGGTCATAATGATGCTGCTTTGGCTGCGGCGATGGAGGCTATGGCACGAGCTGTGCAGGGTGCACCGAATGCGGCAGGAAATGATGAGTTTAGAAAGAATAAGCCGTCGGTCTTTAAAGGGAAACATGATCCGGATGGTGCACAGTTGTGGTTGAAAGAGATTGAGAGGATTTTCAGGGTAATGGATTGTGACGAGGATGATAAGGTGGGGCTGGGCACTCACATGTTGCATGAAGAGGCTGACGACTGGTGGATCAGTACTCGTCAGGCGTTGGAAGCTGATGAGGAGGAAGAAGAGATTACTTGGGAGGTGTTTAGTCGAGAGTTTCTAAGGAAGTATTTTCCGGAGGATGTCCGAGGAAAGAAAGAGATTGAGTTTTTGGAACTGAAACAAGGTAATTTATCTGTTGTTGAATATACTGCTAAATTTGTGGAGCTTGTACAGTTTTATCCTCATTATGTGGAAGCGACTGCTGAATTTTCTAAGTGTGTGAAGTATGAAAGTGGTTTGCGTCCTGAGATAAAGCAGGCGATTGGTTATCAGAGGATTTGAAGGTTTGCTGATTTGGTTGAATGCTGTAGGATTTATGATGAAGATAGTAAGGCTCGTTCTGCTCACTATAAAAGTGTAAGTGACAGGAAAGGGAAACAACAGTTCCGTGGTGGCCCGTATGTGTCACCAGCTGATAAAGGTAAACAAAGGGGTACTTTTGATCGAAGGTCAGGTGGAGGAGGTATGTCTAATTCTCCTAGGTGTTTTAGGTGTGGCGAATTGGGTCATCACCAACATGAATGTAGGAAGAAGTTGGATAAGTGTTCTAATTGTGGTGGTATTGGACATGTCTTAGCTGATTGTAAAAGAAAGAATATGGTGAAGTGCTACAATTGTGGGGAACCTGGTCACATTAGTTCGAAGTGTCCTAATCCGAAGAAGGCTCAGACTAGTGGGAAAGTGTTTTCATTGGCAGGGACTCAGACTTCAAATGCAGATCGTCTGATAAGAGGTACTTGCTTTATTAATAATACGCCTTTAATTGCTATTATTGATACTGGAGCGACTCATTCGTTTATTTCGTCTGAGTGCGCGAAGCGTTTGAATCTTGTGTTGTCTGGGATGGATTTTGAGATGGTTATTGATACTCCAGCGATGGGGTCAGTAACTACTTCTTTGGTTTGTCTAAGTTGTCCTTTATCCATTTATGGTAAAGACTTTGTGATGGATTTGGTGTGTTTGCCATTGGAAGGTTTAGATGTGGTGTTGGGAATGAATTGGTTGCAATTCAATCGGGTTCACATTGATTGTTATCATAAGCTAGTAAGGTTTCCTTCTCTTGAGGAAGACGAAGACTCGAGTTTCTTATCTACCAAAGAGTTGAAGAGACTTTTGGCGGATGAAGCTCAGTTGTTTGGTTTGTTTGCATCATTATCTGTGGATAGTTAAGTTTCACTTGAAGTGTTTCCTGTTGTGTGTGATTTTCCTGAGGTGTTTCCTGAAGATATTTCAGATGTACCGCCAGAGAGAGAGGTTGAATTTTCTATAGATCTAGTTCCTGGTACTAGACCTGTTTCTATGGCACCTTATAGAATGTCGGCATCTGAATTGGTGGAATTGAAAAAGCAATTGAATGAGTTGTTGGAAAAGAGGTTCGTGAGGCCAAGTGTTTCTCCTTGGGGTGCTCAAGTTTTGTTGGTGAAAAAGAAGGATGGGAGTATGCGATTATGTATTGATTATCGCCAGTTGAACAAAGTGACGATTAAGAATAAGTATCCGCTTCCAAGGATTGATGATCTGATGGATCAGTTGGTTGGTGCTTGTGTATTTAGTAAGATTGATTTGAGATCGGGGTACCATCAGATAAGAGTGAAAGAAGAGGATATTCAGAAGACGGCCTTTAGAACACGTTACGGTCATTATGAATATTCTGTGATGCCGTTCGGGGTTTCTAATGCGCCTGGTGTGTTTATGGAATACATGAATCGTATTTTCCACGAGCATTTGGATCATTTTGTAGTGGTGTTTATTGATGATATTTTAATCTATTCTAAGTCTCGTGAGGAACATGCAGAGCATTTGCATATTGTTTTGCAGGTTTTGAAGGAAATGAAGCTTTTTGCCAAATTGTCCAAGTGTGAATTCTGGTTGTCTGAGGTGAACTTTCTTGGGCACGTAATTTCTGGTAATGGTGTAGCTGTGGATCCATCTAAAGTAGAAGCAGTTCTACAATGGGAGGTTCCTAGATCCGTTACTGAAATTCGAAGCTTTCTAGGTTTGGCTGGTTATTATCGGAGGTTCATTGAAGGTTTTTTGAAGCTAGCTCTTCCTTTGACGCAGTTGACTTGTAAGGGCAAAGCGTTCATTTGGGATATTCAATGTGAAGAGAGTTTTTGTGAGCTGAAGAGAAGATTGACGACAGCTCCGGTTCTGGTTTTACCAAATCCTAATGAGCCATTTGTTGTGTATTGTGATGCGTCTTTAATTGGTTTGGGTGGTGTTTTGATGCAGGAAGGTAAGGTTGTAGCTTATGCTTCAAGGCAGTTAAGAGTTCATGAGAAAAACTATCCTACTCATGATCTTGAATTAGCGGCTGTGGTCTTTGTGTTGAAGATTTGGAGGCACTATCTCTATGGTGCGAGGTTCGAAGTGTTCAGTGATCATAAAAGCTTGAAATATTTATTTGAACAGAAAGAGTTGAACATGAGGCAGCGGAGATGGTTGGAATTCTTGAAAGACTACGACTTTGGCTTGAATTACCATCCTGGTAAAGCTAATGTGGTAGCCGATGCATTGAGCCAGAAATCGTTGCATATGTCCGCATTGATGGTGAAAGAGTGGGAACTTTTAGAATCGTTCAGAGATTTGAGTTTGGTTTGTGAAGTGACGTCGGTTAGTGTAAGGCTTGGAATGTTGAAAGTTACTAATGAATTTTTGTTGTCGGTTAGTGAGAAACAAAAGCTAGATTTGAAATTCGTTGATTTGATGAGGAATGAGAATGTGGATTTCAAGGTGGATAATTTTGGTGTTTTGAGGTTTCGTGGTCGTATTTGCATTCATGATGATACGGAGTTGAAAAGAATGATTTTGGAGGAAGGACACCGGAGTAATTTAAGTATTCATCCGGGTGCAAATAAGATGTACCAAGATTTGAAGAAGATTTTCTGGTGGTCTGGTTTGAAAAGGGATGTGGCTCAGTTTGTCTATGCATGTTTGACTTGTCAGAAATCGAAGGTGGAACATTTGAGGCCTAGTGGTTTGTTGCAACCGTTGGATATTCCTGAGTGGAAATGGGATAGCATTTCGATGGATTTTGTAACGGGATTACCAAACACTCAGCGAGGGTATAATGCTATTTGGGTGATTGTGGACAGGCTGACTAAATCGGCGCATTTTATTCCGATTGACATCAATTTTTCTTTGGAGAGGTTAGCTGAGATCTATATCAGTGTGGTGGTGAAATTGCATGGGGTTCCTTTGAGTATTGTTTCTGATCGAGATCCTAGGTTCACATCGAGATTTTGGGAAAGTTTACAGAAGGCTTTGGGTTCTAGATTGAGGTTGAGTTCGGCTTATCATCCGCAGTCGGATGGTCAGACCGAAAGAACTATTCAGTCTTTGGAGGATTTGTTGAGAGCGTGTGTTTTGGAACAAGGTGGTGCGTGGGACAGTTATCTTGCTTTGGTTGAGTTTACGTATAATAATAGTTTCCATTCTAGTATTGGAATGGCACCTTTTGAGGCTTTATATGGACGAAGATGTCGAATGCCGTTGTGTTGGCACGAAACTGGTGAAAGTTCGGTGGTTGGACCGGAATTGGTGCAACAGACGACGGAAAAGGTAAAGTTTATTCGTGAGAAAATGAAGGCTTCTCAGAGTAGACAAAAGAGTTATCATGATCGGAGACGGAAGGATCTTGAGTTTCAAGAGGGTGATCACGTATTTCTGAGAGTTACGCCGGTAACGGGTGTTGGTCATGCTTTGAAATCTAAGAAGCTTACTTCTCGATTTATTGGTCCTTACCAGATATCTGCGAGAGTTGGTGCTGTGGCGTACCGTGTGGCGTTACCGCCGAGTCTGTCGAATTTGCATGATGTGTTTCATGTTTCACAGCTTCGGAAGTATGTTCCAGACCCTTCACATGTGATTCCGATGGACGAGGTTGAGGTAAGGGATAACCTTACGGTCGAAGCATTACCAGTTAGTATTTTGGATCGCGAGGTGAAGCGGTTGAGGGGTAAAGAGATTGCACTTGTGAAAGTGGCGTGGGGAGGCGCTACTGATGGTAATCTGACGTGGGAGTTGGAGAGTAGGATGCGGGAGTCGTATCTAGAGTTGTTTGTATCAGGTAACATTTTCGAGGACGAAAATTTCTAAGTGGGGGAGAGTTGTAACGCCCCAGTTTTGCCAATTTTAGTTTTATTGAGTCTTTTGGTTATTTTATTATTATTTTATTTTATTTCCGACTTTTATGTGAAAATATGTTATTTTTAGTCGTGAATATATTTTATCGCGTTTCGGGAACATTTGCGAGATAATTGAGTGTGGGGGTATTTTGAACATTTCATAGATATTTGGATAAGTTAGTAAGAAAAGAAAATAGAAAAGGGAAAGAAAGAAAAATAGAGAGAAAGAAAGAAGAAAGAAGGAAAAAGAGAAGAAAAGAGGAGAAGAGAGAAAATTGGAGAAGAGTGGAAAAATCATCAAGATCAAGTTCTAGAGTCGATTAAATCGGGCAAGGGTACGAAACTCGATTATTGTATGATTGTATATGATTATGTATGTGTGTTTATTGTTGTTTTGGATTGAATTGGAGAAAATTTAGTGTAAACCCTATTTGGTAAAAATTGATTAGAAATGGAAATAAATGTGTCTAAATTCTTGTGGACTATGTTAATGATTGTCTATACATGTTTGTGAGGTATTATTACACTTCTATTTGGTGATTTTCTGAGTCTTAGGTGAAAAATTGGTTGGAATTGGGTGGAACACGCAGAACATTGTTCTGCAGAATTTTTCTGAAATTCCCAGGTCATACGCGTATGGGGCATGTTCATACGCGTATGAACCTTGGCATTACGCGTAAGGTGGGCGAGCCATGAGGGCAATACGCGTATGCGCTGCTTGTTTTCTCGGCCATCTATCCATTTGCGTACGATACGCGTAGCTTTTTAGGTCAATACGCGTACGGGCTTGGGCATTACGCGTACGGTCATTTCAACGTGAACTTTGGGAAAATGAGATCTCTGCTCATACGCGTATGGCTCATGCTGATACGCGTATGGGCAGGAATTTTGCAAAATGTGACTTTTCAAAATACCGTTTTTCGTTTTCGTTCGTAACTTTTGATCCGTTTATCCGATTTTTTCATTTTTGGTATCGTTGCGTAGCTATTGAGCTGTACTTTCTTGTGATGATGATTTTGAAATTGTTAACCGATTTAATTATGTCGAAAAGTCAGGAATAATGTCGGTTGTCGACTTTTGTCGTTATACCTGTACGTAATCGACGTGTATCGTGCAAGGTGCTGTTGTATGATGTAAACGTATGTGTTTAGATGATGTTGTGATGAATTGTGGCCGAAAGGCAAGAAATGCTAAGTGTGGTAGTTGATGATATATGCATGATTGTGGATGTATATATGTATGCAATGTGAATGTCATGAGTCATTGTATGCCAAGCATCATGATATGCATTGTGGAAACGTCCTGAGTGACAGTTTGGTTCCAGAGGGAATCTGCTATAACATCGTGTGCCTCGAAAATATGAGGCGATGCCTGAGGACTTAAAGCGGTGGTTATAGACGATTGTGTGCCTTGGATAGGACTTAAAGCAATCTATAACGTCGTGTGCCTCGAAAATATGAGGCGATGCCTGAGGACTTAAAGCGACGGGTGAACATCGTAGGCCCGACGGGGAGTTACTTGAGATTCTCAGTAACGAGCGATGGTTCCAATAGTTCCTGAGTGAACTAGTGACGTGACAATGGAAGTCGGTACCGCATGGCATGTGCATAGAGTCGTGGGGTCGGTCTCTTTGCATTTACATTCATCATGAATTACTTGTGCATGTAATCGTGAATGCGATTGATGGGATAGAATATGTGTGATTGTGTTGGTGATTACGTGTATGATTGTATGGTGAGTGATTGATGTGCAGTGGTATTTTTATACTTGTGAATTGTACTGTGTGGTGTTGTATTTGATCTTTGTGAAGTTGTGGTGCAACTGTGGTGAGAAATGTGTTTACTTGTGAACGTTTGTGTTAAAATATAATTTTATACAATTATATTATAGTTGTTTTTCTCACCCTTCTGCTGTTTTATAACGCTCTATGAGGCGTTGCAGATTAGAGTTGTTGGAGGTATTCTTTTTGTGAAGCTTTGCGTCTTCATTCTTTTGTCGGTTGGCTCTGATATGTGACACGGGTAGCTAGGGTGACCGTTGTGATTATTTTGTATATCTGACGATATATTTTAGTTGTATATGTATAACTTGATGTATGGCAGACATGTTTATATGTATATATGTATATATGCTATTCAGATTTTAGATTTTCCGCTTTAATTCTAATTTCTGAGAAGTGGGTGTAAGGAACTGAGTTTCCTCTGTATGATTGCTACCCCACTGTTGTATATCTTCATGGGCAGGTGTTGTATGTTCTGTATATGTTACTTTGATGTGATTTCCCCGTCTATGCCGTGATTCAATTATACTCTGACCAAATTTTGAATTTTCTTTTATTGCTTTAAATGCATGTTAATTGGGGGTGTAGATTGGGGGCGTCACAGCAAGCACTACTAAGTTTTGGAAAGTAATCATAAGTAACAGGTTTACCTTTGATGCTTAAATATTAGCATGATGCACCTTAGCTCCAGACTCACGTTTCAAAGAGTCCTCTGCACAACCCTTAAGTAATACACTAAAAGCAAACAACCCTTAAGTAATCAAATGAAAATATAAAAGAGCAAATAAGAACATCATTTGGAAATCTTGCCAAGAGAAATATACTCACGGCAATTAAATCCCCAAATTGACTTGTGAATTTGGTGCCTATTCAGTGTTTTACAAGCCCCAACATCTGACCTCCTACATTTTAATTCATCAATAGCATTAGAATTATATGTCAAAAAATTCAATGAATCAGTGGTGTAGGAAAGAACTTGAATCAGTTATTATACACAAGTGTCTCTTTCTTCTAAACTCCTTTTTCCAAAATTAGTAATATATAAGTGAATAATAATAAATAAGTGAGTAAAAGCTAAATTAAATGTGTGATCCAAGTTACAAATAACTCTTATACAATTGATCGATGTAAATTTTTACATACATTTTTCAACATAGAACCCAAAATGATTCATATAAATAACAAGGGATTTTATTTGGTGCACACCAAAAAAGAGATCTTGTTTACAATATATACACACATAATTTATCAAGGTTAGTAAACACTATAAAATATTTGAATAAGTAGAGTATAAAGTAGAAATGAAGACTTCCACTTTATTCAATTCTATATCACCAATTCAAATATATATCAAGTGTTAATTAACTAGTTCTTTTTTATTCAAGGATTAAAACACTCAACAAGCATGGAAAGTGAATCCTCAGAATATCAATCTAGGCTTGAAAAACAGGATGGTTGAAACCATTATCCCAGTTAAAGTGTTTTTTTGGCTAGTTTCTAAAAGAATATAATTCCTTGATCTTTCTATTCCATGATCAATCAGTATATATACAAGAATTCCTAGCATTCCTTGCTGTCAGTCCGTAACAGAATGCTTATCTCAAGGCTATATCTATGGTAACTACTAATATATGGTCAACACCAAATAATACTCATTAATATACAATAATATACAATCAATAATAAATCCAAACTAATAATGATTATTGCCTATTCTATCACACCCCCGCAGTCGAAACGGGAGGGTCACGAACGCAAAGACTGTTTCGAAAATCCTCAAAAAGAATGAGAGGCAATCCCTTAGTGAAGATGTCAGCTATTTGATAACGAGAAGGGACATGACGGACACAAACCTCTCCACGAGCAACTTTTTCCCTGACAAAATGAATATCCATTTCAATATGCTTTGTGCATTGGTGTTGAACAGGGTTCCCGGATAGATAAATAGCACTCACATTGTCACAATATACCAATGTAGCCTTTCGAATTGGACAGTGCAATTCCAAGAGAAGATTTCGAATCCAACAGGACTCAGAAACAACATTAGCCACCCCTCTGTATTCAGCCTCGGCACTAGAACGAGATAGAGTAGGTTGACATTTGGATGACCACGGAACCAAATTGTCACCCAAAAACACACAATATCCCGATGTGGATCGTCTAGTATCGGGACATCCTCCCCAATCAGCATCAGTATAAGAGACAAGATCTGCCACTGAGGAAGGATAAAGATGTAAACCAAGATGAATAGTGCCCTGAACATAGCGTATGATACATTTTAGAGCATTCATGTGTTCATCCTTGGGGTAATGCATATGAAGGCAAATTTGTTGAACAACATAAGAAATATCGGGCCTCGTGAATGTGAGATATTGTAGTGCTCCTGCAATACTGCGATACTGTTTCGGATCCGCGTACGAATTACCTATTTTAGTACTGACTTTCAGTTTAGTGTTAACCGGAGTTTGAGTTGGTTTACAGGCGGACATACCAGCACGATCAATTATTTCTGCAGTATACTTCTGTTGTGAGAAAAACAAACCGTCCTCATGGCGAGTCACACTGATGCCTAGGAAATCATTTAGAGAGCCCAAGTCCTTCATAGCAAATTCAGAGCTCAGACTAGCCATTATAGATTGGTGGATATCATTCGTAGACGCAGTCAAAATAATATCATCAACATATAATAACAAGTAGGCCAAATCAGAGCCATTATGATAAATCAATAGAGAATTATCTGATTTACTATTATTGAAACCAATGACAGAAACGAAATCAGAAAATCTCTTGTACCACGTACGAGGAGCCTGCTTAAGCCCGTATAAAGATTTTCTCAACAAACAAACATAATTTGGATGCACAGAGTCCCTAAATCCCATAGGTTGATGCATATAAACTGTTTCCTTAAGCTCACCATGCAAAAAAGCATTTTTGACATCCAACTGATGAATTTTCCAATTTTTCGAGAGAGCAAGAGTGAGCACAGTTTGAATTGTTGCTAGTTTCACCACCGGACTAAAGGTTTCGCCACAATCAATGCCGACCTGTTGAGTTTTTCCTTCACCTACAAGACGGGCTTTATGCCTCTCAAAAGAACCATCAGACTTTTCTTTATGAGTAAAAATCCACATTGATCGAATAACATTCACACCGGGTGGACGAGGTACTAAATCCCACGTCTTATTTTTAATAAGAGCATTAAATTCATCATCCATAGCCAATTTCCAATTCGGGTCACGAAGGGCAGAAAGAGGATTATGGGGAATTGGTGATTTTGTACCGGTTGTATAATGAGCTTGATGTGAGGTGTATCTTGGATTGGGCTTATAAATACCATGTTGGCTTCGGGTTACTGGACGTGGTTCAATAGGGGGCTGATGTGAAATCACTGTGGGAGGAATTGGTGTGGGTTGTATTTGGGTAGGTGATGTGGGCTGATGTGTATGGATCATGGGCGTGGGAGATAGTGGGGAAGTTGGCCAAATTCTATCATCTGGTGGGGCCGTGGGAGAAGGGATTAATTCAGGTGGTGGTGTTGGATTTATGGTGGGTTGGGTCAAAAATAATGATTGATTTTAAAGATAATGGACTGTGTATGGAGTGAATCCACTATCAAAAAAATCATAAGTATTAGGTTGTGGTTTATGCACTGTAGCAAAAGGAAATTTGCTTTCATCAAAATAAACATGCCGACAAGTGATAATTTTATTACTTGATAAATCCAAACACTTATAACCACGATGATTCAAAGGATATCCCAAAAAAACACAAGGAGTTGAACGAGCTTGCAATTTGTTTATTGTAGTAGATGGACAAAGAGGATAACACAAACATCCAAAAATCCTAATGTGAGAATATAATGGATCTTTTTGGTATAGAACCTTTAGTGGGGACTCGTTGGCCAATAATTTACTCGGAAGTATATTATGTAAATATGTTGCCATTTGCAATGCATGATGCCAAAATGAAGGTGGTACGGATGCATGAACTAGAAGAGTTATCATGATATTATTAATGGATCGAATTTTTCTTTCAGCTTTCCCATTTTGTGAGGAAGTATGTGGACATGAAAAACGAAATGCAATGCCATTCGAATCACAAAATTTCCAAAACAAATTATTATCAAATTCTCCCCCATTGTCACATTGTACATTTTTAATGTCACGTTCAAATTGAGTTCGAATATGTGCTTGAAGTTTTACAAACATCGAAAAAACTTGTGATTTTTTAGCAATGGGAAACATCCACAAATATTTAGAATAGTCATCCAAAAAAAGCATATAATAACGATGTCCCGAAGAACTCAATACGGGGGATGTCCAAAGATCACTATGAATAATATCAAAAGGCATAAATGTCATAGATGTAGATGCAACAAAAGGCAACTTAATATGTTTTCTGAGTACACAAGATTGACAAACCTTAGACCTAGAGGTACGAGTACAATCAATCATTTTATTTTGTCGAAGCGACTCTAAAACTGAGGCTCCCGGGTGACCCAAACGATCATGCCAGAGGGACGACGCTAAAAAAATAGAATTTGGAGAAATTATATTTTGACTTATGGAGGATATGGGATAAAGCTCACTTGTGCTATCACATCGCATTAGGCGCGTCCCCGTCTGCAAGTCATGCACAGAAAATCCAAACAGATCAAAGATTACAGACACATTATTATCAGTAGTAAACTTCCTTACCGACACTAAATTTTTTATGATTTTAGGTGCATGAAGGACATTTTTTAAGGATAATGGTGGGTTTGGTGGAGGTAAGGATGTATGTCCATAACCGCGAATTGGAATTGAGTGTCCGCTACCAACAAGAATTCCATTATTTTTGCTCAAATTAAAATAAGACGATATATTACCTTGTGTGGACGTCATATGAGTCGTTGCCCCGGTGTCCATGTACCAATCAGGATCAGACTGAGAAAGGGACATCGTATGCATTGCCGATTCGATGTCCGTTGGAGTTGTTGTTGCATAGGCTTGTTGCTGTTGTGGTCTCGGGCCCAATACACCAGGCTGTCTTGGCTTAGGTTGATGAGCCCATGGTTGAGTTGGGTAAGGACATGGAGGCATGGCCCAAGGAGCTTGCATCAACGCCCACCAAGGAGGTTGATTCCACTACTGCTGATTCCAATGCTGTCCACCACCACCGGTCTGACTACCCCAGCGGTTGTTGCTGCGTCTGCCACTAGCTTGGCCGTTACCGTAGCCCTTATTTTTGTTACGGTTTTTGGGATTGTTGCGGTTTTTGTTGAGCGTTGCACGACCATTGGAATTATTGCTTTGATGTGGTGTTTGAAAAGAGGAACCAGCATCAGGAGAATAATTATTAGCAACAAGGGCAGTGGAACCAAAATCTTGCTTTGCTCGCTCCAAAAGTGTGGTCTCCTCCAATGCAAGTTTGGACCGAGCCGTAGCAAAGGTAGGTAAGGTCTTCTTGTTCTGCATCACAGTGACAAAATTTGAGTATTGTTCTGTCAAGCCTTGAAGCATTTTCAGAACCATACTGTGATCACTGATCGGAGCCCCGACATTGGCTAGTTGATCGGCAAGACTTTTAAGACGATTTCAATAAGCATTTGTCGTCAAAAAATCAGCAAGGTTTGTGTTGGTAAATTCCTTATTAAGGTACATAGCCCTTGAATTTTTATTGTCTTGAAAAAGATCAGCAACACTTTTCCAAGCATGTTCAGCCGAGTCATCGTCAATGAGAATGGAGGTGAGGATGTCGGAAGAGATCGTGGCATAAATCCACTGCAAGACCACTGCATCAAGGTGCTTCCAAAGAGCGAGATCGTCGGCTTTGGTCTTCTCATATGCAGCCTTCGCCTCTGCATCAGTAGGAAGGATGATATGTTCAAGCACGTCATGGACTCGTGCTTGAACTTTGAATAACGCCGACCACGAGCGGTACTGCCCAGATTCTAAATCCAACGTGATAGGAATAAGGGATTTCACATTGGTGATAGACAAGGCAGGATGGAATTTTTGAGTTTCAGACATGGTTTTCACATTAGGTGATGATGTTTCAGACATGGTTAAGTAGAAAAGGATTGCGGAAGCAAGAGAAAGGAAAGGGTGAGGACTCGTGATACCATAAAAGAATATAATTCCTTGATCTTTCTATTCCATGATCAATCAGTATATATACAAGAATTCCTAGCATTCCTTGCTGTCAGTCCGTAACAGAATGCTTATCTCAAGGCTATATCTATGGTAACTAATAATATATGGTAAACACCAAATAATACTCATTAATATACAATAATATACAATCAATAATAAATCCAAACTAATAATGATTATTGCCTATTCTATCAGTTTCATTTTGAGTGGAGGCAGTAGAATGAATATTTCGAATTTGAAGCTTCTCTTTTTACCTGAGTTTGGACATCTTGATTGTCCATATATCACAAGTCCAGACATCGCTACTATAAAAGGCCAAAAACACTCAAGATTAGTAAGACTCAAAATAAGGATGGAGAGACACTAGTAGTTGAGTAGAATTTTGCTTTGAATTTGTTTAGAGTTGAGTGTCATATATATAATAAGGATAAGGAAGCGATTCAGTTAAGAAATAATAATGGTTGAGCTGAAATATTGACAAATAAATAAAAATGTAGAAGGTTTTGTTATAAGGATATCCTGCATATGAAAAACCATTAGCTATACCCTGGTATCAAATTAATGCTATTGACCAACCCGGTATCAGGTTAAAGTCTATTGTATATACAAAACCGTTGTTGACTTCCCTGTTCCTTTATCCCCTTTATCATTACACCTCCGATCTTAGGATCGATCACGTTAAGGAGAAGGCAAAGCTTTATCTCATCCTGTCCAACTATAACAGCAAAAGGGTACACTGGCCTATGGCTTTCTTTAGCAATAGTATTCAGACCTTGTATATTAAAAGTTCATGGTTGACATATAATCGAAATAACTTAAAGGTGTTTGTGAGATAAAATTCAATTATGATTCGTCACTAAAAGAAAAGTGCTTATGTAAAAGTAGTTTCTATAACTAAAGATAAAATAAATTTAAGTTGTTTTCATATAAATTATAAGTTGTTTTCTTAACGATTCAGAGAGCTTATAGATATTAACTGAAAATAGCTTATGGACATGACATCCCAACAGTTGCACATGTGCTTATGCCAGGTACATTGATTGGACATCATTGCTTAGACAAACAACTTAACTAACAACTTATAGCATAAGCACCTACTTATGTAAAAGTAGTTTCTATAATAAAACATAAAATAAAGTGAAGTTGCTCTCGTATAAACTATTAAGCCGCTTTCATAAACTATCCTAGAAAGCTTATTTAAATAATTTGAAAATAACTTATGGGCATGGCATTAGTTGTTTCCATAGGCTCATTCAAAAAGTTGCACAAGTGCTTATGCAATTCAATCCATAATTTTCTAAAATGGAATATCCCTTAACTAAGTACCTATCTATTCTACAGAGTTAACTTCATTAGCAACATTGACAATAGGAAATCGAGACTTTCACTTTGTGCCATTAATTCCAATTCCTCCAAAAAAAAAATCCTACCACAACTTTGCCCTACAAATGCAGATTCAAATAATTACAAACAGAAGAAAAAACCCAACTTTAAGATAGAGAAACAACATATAAGAAACAGGTCATTCTTAAAACATTCTCAAAACTACTGCATAACCTCTAAAAACATAAAGGAAAAATGAAAAGGCGTGAAAATTGTGAAGAAATATACCTGACATTAGAGACAGAGAGTGTGAATGGAGTTGAAAGAAGGGGAAGAAAGGTATCGTGAAGGAAGAAACGCAATTGAAGAAGTGACTAGTATTGTTGAAGCCATAGGTGAAGTTGAAGAAACGCAATTGAAGAAGTTCCTAGTGTTGTTGAAGCCATAGGTGGCTATGCAGAAAATAAAACTGGATCGAAAAGAAGAACGGAAGTTACCTGAAATTGGGAGAGAATGTTCAGAGCGACGATGGAAGGGAGCATTAGGGCACATAAAAAAAGTCGCTTTGGTGTTAAAAATGAGAAGTTGTTTTTTTATTTGTTATTAGATAGGAAAAGAAACTTTAACAAAAACTAGTAAAATACCCGTGCTCCCACACGGCTAAAGTTGTTATATTTTGTAGTTAATAATTATATAGATATACTTGTAAAAATTTAATTTTGAATGATGCAAAATCGAAAAGTGGTTGTCTCGTGGCACTTGATAATGCATTTCATTATCAATATTAAAGACAAGTGTAAATGGATGCTACCATGTAATGAATTTAAATTTGTTTAAACCGTAATAAATTATATTAAAAAAATTATATAAGATCAAATAATTATATAAATTGAAGAGACAAATAGAAAGTGTGTACAATGGAGAAATAATGTCATAGAAACCATCGACCTAAATATAATGAAAAAGTGCAAAATTTTATCATAAGAAGGCATCTGTATAATTCATGACAGTCCTTCTGCAGCTGCGAAGATCGGAAAGTTACTTGTAGAGTGTCTTTTGGTTAACGACATTTCTGTTGTTAGAACATGAAAAATATTGACAGCCACAATAATGCATCAAACTTATTAGTGTTTATGAAAAACATGAAAAAAGTAAACAAATCAAACTTAATATTTTTTTTCTCATGAAAAATGCTTTATATCAATAAAAAAGAGAGTCCAAGTTAATGCAAGCAGAGTTTTGATTTGAAAGACTCACTAATTCTATAAGACTTGATGTCATGATGTAATTAAATACCAAGCAGTCAATTAATCATAAGATAAGAACTAAGGTTCCAAGTAACTAATTCTAAAAAATAAATATAACCAAGAGTTAAAGTCAATAATTATAAAAAATATTACAAATTCACAAGCATGCTAATATGACTTTAATGGTTTATTCTTAACCACATAGATTATATGGTTTCTGATTCAAAGAGGTGGACATAAACTCCTAGTGGTGCTCTCAAATTAATGACTAAGCCAAATTGATTGCTCTATAAGTACTGTGACCTTAACTAAAATTGTATAGAGATATTTTTTGAGATACATTTTCACATAATACTATATATTTTCCACTAACTTGATGCAAATTAAAAAGGGATTGTTGCACTACTTTAGAGAGCTTAAACCAATGGATTAAAGTTGGAATGTCTTCACTAAGCATTTCAATTTTTAAAATTGTTCAGCCTACTCGCATGCCAGAATTTGTGAATATAAGTATTAGTGAGTATTACTACAATCATGCATCATAGCAAATATGACCCAATATTCATGTTGTCCAGAAAATCCTGCATCAGGGCAGGTATACAAACTACGTTAAGACTTGTCCAACAGATACAACAAAGTTACTTCACTTCCACAGCAGTTTATTAAAATTACTTTATCATAGGAAAATATCAAACTAAAGTAATCATACTTCATTGATAATAGTATTATATATACATATCTTTTTTTTCCAGATTATTATTTATAAAAAAACATAAATGAATTGTGCTTGATTGGTAAAAGTACTTGTTCTGTAAGATATTGCAAATCATAATAATAACAAAATTAAGAAGAAATTACCTTTTCAAATTAACCTTTACGAATATAGCTATTTGGCTTTCTTTGTTGATTCAAATCTCACAATTCCATGATATTGCTATGTCTTCACTTCAAATAATTAAAAAAAAAAACCTATTAAAAGAATCAAGCAAAATCACTTTAGTTGTTCAAAGACATTGAAAATAGATTGCATATAAGAGAGAAAACAGTGAGCATGATAAAAAAAATTCGTCAGAATAAAATCAATTCATCAAGATCCAAAGTTTTAATTATCGAGATGCTCATGTCAATCAAACTTTTAAATTACATTTGAGAATGGTTTGACCATTTAAACTCATGTCAACAAAACTTAAAAAAACCAAATCCAGAAATAGGATGGTGAATAAACATGATGACTTCTGTCACTGCATCTTGCCTAGGCTTTATGGCACCAACAGCCAAGACAATGGCAACATTTTCCTCTCGAAGTTGTTCAAGAGAATATAAGGGATCATGTCCAACATTTACATTCACCACAGAATGTATTCCCTCCTTAGCCATTAGATTGACTCGTATTTGAATTACATATTCTTTGTCAGTTTTCATATTTGAACGATATCTACTTTGTCAGTTTTCATGTTGGGAACCCCATACACCATGCAAGCTCAGTTTTCATGAAACAAATTAAAAAAGTCAAACAAACCCCTTTATGTATTTCTTAAAAAAATAAATTAATAACATTCCATTATTTTATTCAAAGATCATTCCCAAGTAATTGTTACTACAAAACTAAAATTCATAAAAAAATCAATTGCTTTTAAACGTGGTAAGTTTCAAAACATGTTTTTCCTAGGTTAGATACTAAGCCAAGCATAACTCAGTTTAATCGTGTTCATAACACTTGTTATTCGGCTGATTGGACAACTTTTATGCAAGGCAAAGCAAAATCGATTGTGTAAATCACAGTTTGATTAATTACAGGCTATAGGACCACAAACATATGCATCAATAAATCTTTCATCAATAAATCTGATTATGAGCAGAGAGTTTAAATGTGATTTGAAAATGGCGACATACATGTTTAAATCACATATAATTAATATATTAATGTTCCGGACTGGACCGATGACTAGGCATGACCCAATCCACTACTACTCCTAGAACGACCCAATTGCCTAAATCCAACTGAGGAAGGGCAGCATTTACTTTTCTGCCCCTCCGCCAGGCACAGATGGACGGACAAATCTCCGGATCATCTACCCCTCCCCGGCATCTCTGCCCGTTACGCACGGCTCAGTCATCCAGGGACAGCCATGACGCTTGTGCCCGGAACTACGCCCTTGCCCGTAGCAACGGCTAGTTTCGGGCACTCCTGCCCGTCATAACGACTAGTTTTTGGCAGTTACCTATTCTTCGAGAAACAATTATTACGCCCTGAAAATAGGGACCGTTGGCCACGCGCTGGGGGCATTATAAAAACCCTCTCATTCGAGAGGGCCAGGTTTCAAATAATCATCCTAAAAACTCATACTTTGTACTTGCCCCTTTTCTCTGACCCTTTCTTACTTGAGCGTCGAAGTGCCTTGCAGGTACACCCCCTCCTCATCTCGCACCCAACATCACAGACGTCCTTCTTGGCCCATCACAGGATCTGATTAGCCTTCACGATCAGTGGCGCCATCTGCGGGGAACTTGTTTTCCCCGTATTAACATCCACCTCGGGTTCTAAGACCAAAACACATTCTTCCTCCAAGATTACAATCATGGCCTCTCAAAATCACCTCAAAGGTGTTCACCATCTTTCTATCCTCCCCGTCAACAAAGCCGATGCTGACGGTTCTTCATCCCTCATCGGAGGAGACGCCTGCCACCTGAGAGATAGGGCTACCGCGTCTCATTCCCCTACTCCTGCTAATTGTGACAACGACCAGCACTTGCTGGCCATCCAGCCCGTTCCAGCTCCACCCAATGTCGACCCGGCCGTGGTGGCTCTCCTCGAAGGAATCAACAAAACCAACCTCTTGATCCTCCAACAAAACGAGAGGATCGGGGCGTTGGAAGAATCTTCCCGTCCAAGATCCCCCCCGCCGAGGAATAATCAACAACGATCCAAAAGTCCATGATCTCGGCAGGAAACCGACCATCGGGGGCGCCAAGAACCAGAGTCCCATGCTGTTCAGAAGCGCGATCACGTTTCCCCGCGAAACTAATCTTCCCCGGGCCACAAAAGAGCCCAGAGAGATCAACGTTCACCCCCGGTCAGATCAAAGGGCCGGGCCCGTACACCTTCACCCCGAAGAAGTCGCCTTCACGAGCAAGTCTCCCGCTCCCTTTCCCGGACCAGTTCCAACAATGACGATGAGCCCCAAGGCCCATTGTCCCAAGAGATATTGGCTACACTCCTCCCCAAAGGCTTGGAGAAATCCCCAGCGTTGGGCACTTACGATGGAACGACTGACCCCGATGAGCACATCAAAAACCTCGATGCACTGTTAGATTATCGTGGCGTCCGGGGCGCCATCAAGTGTCGCCTGTTTCCGACCACGCTCTGGAAAGGGGCAATGACTTGGTACAAACAACTGCCTGAGGAATCCATCACCTCGTGGAAGCAGCTGGGTAGGATGTTTTCATGGCATTTTATGGCATATCTCCGCCATCCCAAGACTGAAGCCTCCCTTTAAGCCATAATTCAAGGGAAGGATGAACCTCTCTGAGCATATATTGAGAGGTTTAACAAAGAAGCTGTGCTAGTCCCCACTACCGACGACATGAAAAAATTTCTGCTAGAACGGGGACTCCGCCCACACTCAGAGTTTTCTAAAGCTGTCGACCTCGCACCTCCGAGAAGCCTGAACACCTTCCTCCTTAAGGCGCAGTCGTACATTCAGTACGAGGAAAAGGAAGAGGCCAGCTCCGCTCGAGCATCCCGTCATCAGGAGAATGCTCGGGCCTCTAAAGGCGACGAACCCTCGACATCCCGTCGGGGGAAAAGAAGGTGCGAAGATCGTCCCCGGGAGTCCAGGGACAACAAGGGACCCTCCGGCCGGTTCCACGACTACACTCCCCTGACTGTCTCCAGGGAAAAGATTCTCTCTGAATGTGCCAACTCGGAGTTTAAGGAGGATGGAGTCCGGTTCCCCAAGCAGATACCGGCCAAGCCAAACGCCGACAAATCGAAGTATTTCCGTTTCCATAAAAGTCACGACCACACCACTGAAGACTGCATCCACTTGAAGGATGCCATAGAAATACTGATCAGGGATGGCCACCTGAAGCAGTTTACAAAAAAGAAAGAGGCGCCTCGGCAAGACACCCAGGAGTCAAAGAAAGTAGAGGAAGAGTTCTTCCTCAGAAGAAACCAACCTCTAAGTCGCCATGTCTATATCACGATCGAAGGATTTCCACATTCCAGACGAGCTCAGGCTCCCGCGTACTTCGCGGCCCACAGCCCGTGGGAGACTTTTCCCTCCGCGATGGTCATCTCTGGATGGGGCTTCAACAAAGTCACCATGGGCTCCATAAAGAGAAAATTCGAGCACCTGATCAACACGAGCTCCAGAAAGGTGACAACGCTCGACAAGGCTCAGAAGGGATCAGTTTCTATCTCCTTCTATAGGGAAAAACTCCTCAGAGGGTCCCCGAACTCAAGTATCCCACTGCTCGTCCGAGCCCAGATGGCCAATTTAGATGTTCGCAGGATTCTTGTCGACCAAGGCAGCTCGGTCGATACTATGTACTCACAACTTTTCTCGACCCTTCAATTGGACGAATCGCATCTCACCCCCTATTTGGGTTCCGACCTCCAAGGTTTCAATGGGTCGGTCACGAAACCCTGGGGGTACGTAGAGCTGATCGTGACCTTTGGATCTGGGGAGACAGCCAGATCCGTTAAAGTGCAGTTCCTGGTGATTGACTGCCCGTCTCTCTATCAGTGTGTATTCGGGCGGCCAACACTAGCCGAGCTGGTAGCTGTGCCATCCACCGTCCACCTCAAAATGAAGTACTACACTTCGAAAGGTATGGTCGCCACATTGCACGGGGACATCGAAGCTACACGACGGTGCTTCGAAGCGGCCACCAAGGGACTCAGCGCCATCGCTTCCAAGCCGAAGACCCCCAACAAGCCAGCCTTGCCCAGCAGCTCGGAGGAAGCCAAGCCACTGCCTCGCGTCGACTCCGTCGACCTCGACAGCCGCTTCGCCGAAGACGACCAAAAAGAGGACCAGGCCATCCCGAGCAGGTCATCCGCCTCGACCAGCAACAACTCCCATCCAATGCGCCCTATCCCGGATGGTAACTTTGAGCTCCTCCTGCTCGGCAATGATCCTCGGCGGCGAGTAAAGATAGGGACCGGTCTCCTCGCATCGTACGGAAGTAACTCAAAGCCTGCCTTCGAGAGAACGCAGATTTGTTTGCATGGAGCGCCGCTGAGATGCCCGACTTAGACCCCTCCATTGCCTGCCATCAACTCACGATCGACCCAACGAAGCAGTATCACAACGTAGGAGGAAGCAGTTTCTGGAGAAAATGGAGGCTGCATAACAAGTTGTAAAAGACCTCCTCAAGGAAAAATTTATCTCAGAGGCCAAGTAACCACTTGGCTATCCAACGTTATACTCGTGAAAAAATCTAATGGCAAATGACGAATGTGTGTTGATTATACCGATCTTAATAAGGCATGCCCAAAAGACGCCTACCCCCTCCCCAATATTGATAAACTTGTTGATAACTCTGCTGGTTTTAAACTATTATCATTCATGGACACTTATTCAGGCTATAATCAAATACCGATGGCAATGAGCGATAAAAAATACATGACCTTCATGACCGAATCAGACAACTATTACTACAACGTAATGCCTTTCGGCCTGAAGAACGCCGACGCGACCTACCAGAGGATGATGAACAAGGTCTTCCGGAGAGAGATATGCGACATGCTCGAAGTCTATATGGATGATATGATCGTAAAATCCCATGAGGAGACCGATCACACAAACCATTTAAGAAAGGTCTTCGAACAGGCCAGGAAATACCGGTTGCGTTTCAACCCAGAGAAGTGCACGTTCGGAGTCCGGGCAGGCAAGTTCCTTGGCTTCTACCTGACAGAACGAGGAATTGAGGCCAACCCCGACAAGTGCCGGACATTCTCCTAATTTCCAATGCCTGATTCAAAGAAATCCATCCAGTCCCTCAACAGGATGCTCGCATCTTTGTCTCGTTTCGTGGCCAAGTCTGCCCATCACGCTATGCCCTTCTTCAAACTCCTCCGCAAGGAGGCAACGTTTCAACGGACAGAGTAATGCGACCAGGCTCTCCTCCACCTAAAACGAGCACTGTCTGAGCCACCAGTCCTCTCTCAACCGGACAACGGCGAAACGTTGTATCTATACCTCACCGTAGCAACTGAGGCCGTGAGCGCCGCTCTTATCCGCGAAACACTTGACGGGAAAAAGCCCATCTATTTCACCAGCAAAGCATTGCAGGGACCAGAGCTGAGATACCAACAGATAGAGAAGGTAGCGCTGGCCCTCTTTAATGCCGCCAGAAGACTGAGACACTACTTCTTGGCCCACACGATCGTGGTCCGGACAGATCAATCCATAAAGCAGCTGCTGGAGCGACCATACATGGTCGGCAAAATGATCAAATGGTCACTAGAGCTGTCCAAATTCGACATTTAGTACAAAAGTAGAAAAGCCTTCAAAGCCCAGGCTTTGGCCAACTTCGTCGCGGAGATGACGTTCGCAGATTCCCCTACCTGCGGGGTGCGCAAGTGGACCATTTTCGTAGACGGGGCATCCAGCTCGGCAGGAAGCGGGGCATGCATCATATTGGAGAACGACACGGGAATCATCGTAGAGGTATCACTCACCTTATCCTTCCCCACGTCTAACAACCAAGATGAGTACGAAGCCTTCCTCGTCGGCTTACGCCTGGCCAAAGATCTGGGGGAAGAAGAGGTCGTCATCTGCACAGATTCACAACTCGTGGCCCTCCAGGTTTGAGGAGAATACCAAGCCAAAAATGACAGCCTATCCAGATACTTAGCATTGGTCAAAGAAAAGATGACGAAGTTCACTGCAGTAGAGGTGAAACATGTTCCCCCCGAATATAACGTCAGAGCAGACGTATTATCCAAACTGGCAAGCACGAAGAAAAAGGGCAAAAACAAGTCCGTCATCCAGGAGGTACTTCCTCGACCCAGTATCGAGAAGGCATCCTCGACCCTCGACGTGCAGGTAATTGACGACAGTAACTGCTGGATGACCACCGTTTATAACTACCTCACTAGGGACGAACTTCCGACCCCAAAGAGGCCAGCACAGTCAGGCGCAGGGCCTGCTCCTACGTCCTGGTCGAAGACAAACTCTACAGGCGAGGGTTCTCCATCCCATTACTCTAATGTGTCAAGGAGGAGATGGTCGCCCACGTTCTAGGCAAGATCCACGAAGGAACCAATGCCTAACATCTCGGGGGAAGATCCCTCACCCAGAAATCCCTTCGAGCAGGGTACTACTGGCCAACTATGCAGCAAGATGCTAAAGAGCGTGAAGAAGTGCGATAAATGCCAACGACACGGGGACATGTACCTAGCTCCGCCTAACGAGCTCAAGGCTATGTCCTCCCCGTGGCCATTTGCCTGGTGGTGCCTGGATATCCTGGGGCCATTCGTAGTAGGATCAAACCAAAACAAATATTTAATAGTAGGCGTTAATTACTTCACAAATTGGATAGAAGCAGAAGCTCTAGCCAAAATAATAGCCTTTAACATACTGTGTTTCTACAAACGAAACATCCTCGCGCATTTTGGCATCTCCCAAGCAAAAGTCACGGACAACGACACAGTTCACGGACAGGAAGTTCCAGGATTTCTTCGCTCAGCTGGGCACGAAACAACACTTCGCATCTGTCGAACATCCCCAGACTAACGGGCAAGCCAAAGCAGCAAACTGAGTAATCCTTCAAGGCCTCAAGCGAAGGCTAGACGAAACAAAGAAAGCTTAGGTCGAGGAGCTGCACAACGTCCTGTGGGCGTACCGCACAACTCCACACTCTTCAACCTGGGAAACTCCTTTCCTTCTGGCCTACGAGACCGAAGCCGTAATCCCTATTGAAGTACACGTACCCTCCAGGAGGACCAAATCACCCTGGATGAGAAAATGAACGACGAGGCACTCAGGGAGGAGCCCGACCTTGTCGAGGAAGTCCAATCAAGGAAAGCCCTCCGTGAAGCCTCATTAAAACAAAAAATTGCCATCCGGCATAACGCCAAAGTCATAAGATGAGATTTCCAAGTGGGCAGCTTCTTCCTAAGAAGGAACCATAAAGACTCTCGCGAGGGCAAACTCGCTGCCAACTGGGAAGGACCCTATCGTGTCCGAGCAAAAATGGAAAATGGGGCCTTCTACCTAGAACATCTCAACGGGGAAGAACATGCTCGACCATGGAACGTCGAAAAGCTAAAGCAATACTATATCTAAGGCCCTAACTGTCGGTTTGCTTCGTCAAAATGACGAACGTCGCATCCCGACCACGACGCACGCCTAGGTACAAGCGTTGCGTGCCAGCCAAGGCAGGACCCCGCTTAGGAACGAGCCGGATCCCTTCTCGACAGCGGTCCCTCAATCGAGCATTGCCATCGTCAAAGTACCACGATAGGCAGAACACCCAGCTCGCGATGAGAGGTTCACGCCGCGAACTCAGGCCTCAAACATAACCTGAGCTCCACTTTCTCGCCCGAAAATTCCCAGGCCGTTCGACCAGTCCCCCTCACTGCCAAACACATCTACGTCGAGCAATTCCCTGAAACCTAATACTAAGCAAAGTGGTCCCTATTGCAGGCACACAAGTACATCGAGCAAAAGTACAACACTTAGCAAAAATAATCAAAGAAAGTCATTTGTAAGTATACAACATACAAAACCGACCACACTGGCCGGAAAATACATTTAACTTAAGTGGCCGCAAGGACCACGAATGTGCATGTTACAAAATAAGGGGGCCACGCCCCCAAACAAAATAAAATTACATCAAAACACGGCACGCAGGCCAGATACATTACGACAAAAAGAAAACTGATTTCATTCCTGCATCTGCTCAGGCTGCTCGGTGTTAGACTCGGGCCCCTGGTTCTCCTCATTCAGAAGCTGGGCGTGCTCGTCGCCAATGTTGAAGAAGTCTGGATCAACTATTTTTCCATCCTCTACATGGCCCAAGAAGTTGGTACCCTCTCTGGAGATCTGAACCTCTGGGTTCACCAGCCGGAGTTGGGCCACAACATTTTTGAACGACTCTTCCCCAATGACAATGATGTCTTCCTCTGCCTATAAAAGACGAGTGACAAGCTCAGCTCTCACCTTCAACGCCTTCACATCCTCGGGCCCATCTTCAGCCGAGGCAACCGCATCCCTTACTTGTTCGACCAGCTCCTCGGCAGCCTTCTTCTCCGCAGCTAGAGTAGCGTTCTCCCCCCTCAGCCTGGCAGCCTCCTCGTCTAATTTCTTTCTTGCATCATTGGCAGCCTTTGCCTCCTTCCTAGCCTTCCTCGCGGTTTCTTCCAGGGACACTATGGTCGCCTGGGCCTTCTTAAGATCAGAATCAGAGGAATCTCCCTCGACATATATCGCCGCCATCTCTAAGACCCTAACAAGTGCAGAGGCATCCTGCGCCAGCAGTGCCCTCTTGCTCGGGCGATCCATACCCTCCAACTGAAGGGATTCTGCCCCAGGTACCACTAGGGATGTTCCCTAAAAAAATTTCTTGTGGTGGATGCAAGGGGGAAGCTCGAACTTGCCCTTCTCAAGCGCCTGACTGAGGTCCACCGTCTCACTGGCTCTGGCTCGCTTGACCCTCGAGGCCAAAGGTAGCGGGGATCCCTGGGCAGGAACGGGCGAGGAGCTCCCCGCAGCAGGATGAGGAGGAGGAGCACACTGTCAAAACTGAGACTTCGAGGCGGCCGTCCCAGGCTTGCCCCTCGCCATGGGATTCTTCACCATTCTCTCGTGGGAAGAAGGCATCTCACCTGCAAGAACACAATAAACATATTAAATGTCGAAGAAAATACAATTCGGACAAGTAAAAAAGCTAAAACTACTGAGAAGTTTAAAAGCATCTGCAGGAGTCTTGCACTCCAAAAGCGCCTTCACCCGTTGACTATTGATATAACGGTACTTCACCCGTTGACTACCATCGTCCTCAAAAATCGGATCGCCCTTCTTCGTCCAGCAATCACCGAGCCTAAAAGAGTTGACATAGTTTACCAATGTCTCATAGCCGACCACGTCTTGCTCGTCCAACATGTTCGGCTGAGCAACATATTGACCAGGCTCCTGAGTAAAATGACTCCCACTCCATGAAAAGGAAATTTGAACTCCCTTTTCGCAATCACCTTCCCTTCCTCGTCATGCATGTTGTTACCATCCTCGTCTGTTGACACAACCCAAACATACGTGCTATCTTGGGCCTGCTCCGACACGGGCTCGATGACATAGAACCTCTCCTTGAAAGTCCGGATAGACTCTGAGAATGGCTTAAACAGCTTCCTAGGTTACTTCAGTATCTTCTCCCCGTGACGTGCTTCTGAAGGTGGAAGATAGTGAAGAACAAAGGCAAAGTGGATCTTATCTTCAGGAACTCACAGGTCAGCTTGAAGGTACGAATGAACACCAACGAGTTATGGTGCAATTGTGATGAAGCTAGATCCAGGTGGATGAAGATGGATTGCTGGAAGTCAGTAAAGGGCAACCTCAACCCTATTTCCTTAAAAGCATACTCATACATGGAGAACCTCTCCCCGTAATCCGTGCATATTCGATCATCTTGAGTGGGTAAGTGCACCTTCCACTCCCCCTCTGGTCCTACGTCCATAAAAACATCCCCCGTGTAAGACGCGAAGGTAGACGCATGCTCGGCAGGCTCCGCCACCGTCCATTCCTCCGCGAAATCATGTTTAAGCTCCTCCCTGACTTCGCTAGGGGCATTTGAAATTTATGTGTCGCTACTCTCCGAGGAGCTCTCCTCGGATGAGTCTATGAGAATCTCTCTTTCAGGCTCTGTCGCCATCTCGGTGTAAGCTGCTAATTTCGACGCCTGAATCTTTGTTCAGAAAATAAATTTAAGAATTTACCAGGATAGTTCGACGGAGGTTTGATCCTGAAAAAAGAAGATCAGTCGAAAAATGAGTGGTAAATTGGAGGAATATATATTTGGAGATTTTCTCTAAGTTTTGGAAAAGGTTTCGACAATTAGGTATAAAGGCCTTATTCGACAGATATTTTGAAATTCAAATTTAGGAGCGAGATTCGCTTTGAAAACCAGACGCGTGGAGCACATCCAGGACGTAAAGGCATGCAGGACGCCATTTGTCATCATTAGGAGAAATAGATGTTGTTGACAGTTATTTCGATTGTATATAAATAGGGAGTCTTAGTGCTAGATTTCCGTGTGTGTTCAAAATTTGTACAAGTTACTCAAGAATACTCAAAGTAAATGTGTGAGAGAAAAGAGTAGTTACTAAGAAAATGTACGCTTGAAAAACACCAGTTTTATTCCTTGCATTTTAATGAAGTTCTAAGTTATTCATTTACAATTTCCTTTACATTTCTGCAATTTCATTCTTGCAATTTACTTACGTTTTCGCCATTTCTTTCAAAAGCAAAAGTCTTTATTACTTTTCAGTCGAAATACATTAGTTTGTGAAAACAATGATAAATTCAATGAACAAAAGGTTTTATTTTCATACAAATTGTCAAAGTCATTAAAGCACATTGTCCTAGGATTTGTTTGATCGGTCCTGCAAGTAAACTAATTTTTTTCGTAAATTAGGAGATCAGCGGTTGTTTGCTAATTTTCCAGGAAAACAAATTGGCACGCCCAGTGGGACCTTGTGCTATTGACAATTGAAAGCCTTTATTTTACATTTTACTCGTACGAAACTTTCTTCGCTTTGTTGCATGAGACTAAGGAGTGGTAAGATAGCCATAAATAACGAAGAAAGACCTAGAAGAAGACGAGTACGCAGAATGGCGAATCCAAATCCGCCAAACCATCAAAATTCTACAAATAATGAAGTACCACCTCCTAATCCTTCGACTGGGGGCAATACGGCCTCAATATCAGTATTAGAGGCTACACCATCAACAACGGGTTCGACACCTGCGCATTCAATTCCCCAGAGTGCGCCTAGTTTTTTAACTATGGGACCCCAAATGCCTCAAATGACTCCTCCCCCTTCAGGGAATATGTACAAACCCTTTATATCTGGTTTTTCGATGCCTCTAAATCGAGAACAACCGTATGGAATGCCAACATCAGTAATGTCAAGTTTACATAATGCGCCATCAGCATTTACAGATCCAACGATGAACGTAACTTCGCCTTTGCAAGGGTTCGGTTCTGGTGTAAACCATATGGGTAGAATTAGCCAGTCTATAGGAACAGGATATCAAAATTATATGCCAAATATTACCAATAATTCTACGCAAGTAATTAGGCAACAAATGGATGAGGGCAATCATGATATGGTCCAGATGCTAGCCCAACAGATGGGGGTTATATTTAACCCATTGATCCAAAACACGACACAAACGAATCAACAATTGGCAGCACAGATGACGCGCATTGCCGATTTCTTTGGTGTCCCCCAACCTCCTCTAAGGGAACAGGTAGTTCAAAACACAAGGGTAGTCGTCGAAGAAGAACCTACCATAAATCAAAGATAACCAAATATCCCTCAGGCGAAAGTTTTGAACCAAGGAGGGGTAGTCGAACCACCAGGAGTCGAAATCCCTGTTCAACAAGAACCAAGGGTGTTGTTAGTAAACCAAAACCAAAATGCTGATAATATTATACAACAAATGCGTTGTAATGATATGCCAGCAGAGAATAATTTGGCAGCCATGGTCGAAAGGATTATGGTGCGAAATGGGATGAATGTAGGATTACAGAGGCCCAGTTATACTTCCACCTTATCAGAATATATTTTACAACAAGAGTTACCATATAGATGGAAAGTTCCCAAGTTTACAAAATTTTCAGGGGATACTAGTGAATCGACGGTCGAACATGTGGCGCGGGTACTTAATTGAAGCAGGCGAAATAGCGCACAATGAGAATTTGAAAATAAAATATTTCCCTAGTTCCCTAACGAAAAATGCTTTTACTTAGTTTACCACATTGCCTGCGAATTCGATACATACGTGGACCCAGTTGGAGAGATTATTCCATGAACAATTCTACATGGGACAGACAAAGATAAGTTTGAAAGAATTGGCTAGCGTCAAGAGAAAGTTCTCAGAGCCAATTGATGATTACTTGAATAGGTTTAGGTTGCCAAGGCAAGGTGTTTCACACAAGTGTCTGAACACGAGTTAGTCGAAATGGCCGCTGGTGGCCTCGACTATTCAATCAGAAAGAAAATAGATACCCAGTACTTAAGAGACATGGCCCAATTGGCTGATAGGGTTAGACAGGTCAAACGACTAAAAGTCGAAAAAGCTAGGGCTCATAAAAATAAGAAAGAAAGGGTAGCATATGTCGGAGTTTGTGAGGATGATGGAGAAGATGGACCATCAAATTTTGATGAACAAGAAGTCGATTTGACAGAATTAAAACAGGGTCCGCCTTATGCTTGCAAAGTCTTGGCTCCGTCGAATGGAAAAAACCCAATCGAATCGGAAAAGAACGACAAGTTCCCCAAAAGAACTTACACGTTCGACTTTACAAAATGTGACAAAATATTTGATTTGTTAGTCAAGGATGGCCAAATGATAGTGCCACCTGGTACTAAAGTGTCTCCTTTAGAACAGCAGAAAAAGAGAGGTTTTTGCAAATATCATAATTTTTTGGGTCATAAAACGTCTCAATGTTTCCTTTTCAGGGATCTAGTGCAGAATGCAATCAGAGATGGAAGGCTCAAATTCGGCGACAAGTCAAAATCCCAGGAGAAGGTGGATTCAAACTCTTTGCAAGTGGTGGAGGCGCACTATGCTGAGCCATCCATGGTGAATATGGTCGAGGTTGCTGAAGGCTTCAATGACAACATGGATATGATCGAGGTTGCTGATGGCTTCGACAACAACGTAAATATGGTGGAGGTTGCTGAAGATCCCGCCCACAAATGTGACATGGTCAAAGTTACAACCGACTTCGTGAACCAGGCTGTTAAGGTTACTGAAGACCTTGACAAAATGATCATTGAGAACTACATTGCTGAGGCCACTGATGGCGTCAACAACGAAACTACTGATAGTTTCGTCCAAACCAATAAGGAAACTACTGAAGGTTTCACCAGAGTTAACAACGAAACTACTGATGGTTTTGTCCAAATCAACAATGAGACCACTGATGGTTTCGCCCAAATTAACAAAGGAACTACTAAGGGTTCTTACAAACAGGCTGCTGTTGGTATTCTCCAAAAGACCATGGAGGATCCAAAGAACAAAGCTTTCAGATTTGTCAGCCAATAGGTTTCCAAGAGTCTGCTCCCAAAGGTGCTAACGAAGAAAATCATTGAAGACTTCAACCGTATGAAGAAGGAACACGAGGTCAATGAAGGCCTCAGTCTGAAGATGAATAAACTAAGCATTGCAACTGAGTCAACTGCTAACGTGAATATGGTAGAAGTATCTCTTAACGTTTCAGCGCAGGTTGACGAAGAATGTCGAAGGGAGGAGTATCATAAACTGGCGTATCCCAAGGGGGAAGAAAATCTGACAGATTTCATACATAGATGCCAGAGGAAAAGATCTGACCATATTCACGTCGAAGGGAGGAGTATCATAAACTAGCGTATCCTCGTTGTAGTGTCGTCTTCGACAAAAAGGCATCACAAAACTTAAAGGGAGTGGAGAGAGCAAAAAGAAAGGGAAATTGGAGGCCTTATGGAAAAAGATTCGACCCCAGAAGAGGGGACCAAAGTAGGGAGAGATTAGGAGGCAGATACCCTAACACATTCAAACCTACAAATAAAGCTCCAGACGACAGGTGGGTCAATCCAATCCGACAAGCCCAAGGACAAGGGAAATGGAAGGACTTCGAAGTACAGCGGGGATCTTCCATATCATACAGGAAAGAATTCCAAAAGTCTAAGAAGGTGACTTACCCTTCTAAAAATTATAAGGGCAAGAACCCTATGACGAAGTCGTAGTGGAGGAGGTACCAACGTCGAAAGAAGGCTGAGAAGGAGGCTGCAGGAAAAGCCAAGCCAGAAACCAACAACAATGTTCAAACTTCGACTCAGAAGGAAGAATTGAAAGTCGAAAAGCCACCTGTTCCTCTAGTACAAGTGTCGTCAAAGGAGGAAGTAACTAGGGATGATGAAATGACAGATGATTTTAATTCAGGGTCAGAGGCATCCTTCAACGTGATGCGTAACGTGGTCTCAGTGCTCCCCAGGGAGTATGACCAGGTAATGGAAGTCGAAGATAAAGAAGAGGCTATAGAGGTCGAAATGGCCAGACACATGCCCGTTTTCTATTATATCATGAACAATGGATGCGTTGAAGAACAAAACGCATTTTTAGAAAGACCACATGACTCAATGAGGAGCCACCTCAAACCCCTGTTTATAAAAGGAAAAGTGGGTAACATAGGGGTGAATAAGATTTTGGTTGATGGAGGAGCGGCTGTCAATTTGATGCCGCATTATATGCTTAAGAAAATTGGAAAAGATGATTCCGACACTAAACCTCATAACATGGTGTTGTCGAATTATGAGGGAAAAGTGGGAACCACTATGGGTGTAATACAAGTAGATCTAACTATCGGAACCATCACAAGGCCAACAATGTTTATGGTAATTGCGTCAAAAGCAAATTATACCTTCTCTTAGGCAAGGAATGGATACACGGCATAAGTGTCGTCCCTTCGTCAATATATCAACGAATAACAATTTGGCGCGCTGATGGGATTGTTGAAAATATAGAGGCTGACCAGAGTTACTTTCTGGCTGAAGTAAACCAGGTTGATAGGAGAAGCTTCGACAGGAATCAGGCTCACATAGCTCCTTGTAGTCCAGCAACCTTCTACATGACGCCAACTGACAACGCTTTCTGCTCACTATACCTTCATCCCACCCACGGGTTTCAGTGGGATAGAGAGGTAGTTGGTGAAGAAGATTACATTTTTGGAACCTCACACATCTAGCCAACTAGCTGGGGCAGCGAATTTAGTGACAATGAGTGAGTCACTAGTTCTCTAAAACATCGCGGCTTATATAGCAGTGAATAAACTCAAAGCGGCCTTAGAGGCCGAAGTAAAATACATGGCTGTCGAAGCCAACCAGATCGTAGCAGATCAACAAGGTCTGGGAAAGGATTTTGATATGGATCCACCTGATAAAGATCTAGGAGATTTGCAAAACTAGAGGCTCGACGCGATTTATGACGATGAGCCATTGGGCTTTGAGAAGGATCCATTAGCAGCAAATATCAAGATGATGGCACAGGATCCACTCGAAGAGATCGACTTGGGGTCGGGGCAGAAAAAAGACCAACCTATATCAGTGCAAAAGTGAGCCCCTAACTCAAGGTCGAAATAGTCCAGTTGCTAAAGGAATTCAAGGATTGTTTCGCATGGGACTATGACGAAATGTCCGAGCTGGATAGGAATCTAGTTGAATTAAGGCTACCAATAAAACCTGGGAGGAAACCTGTTAAGAAAACTCCAAGGAGATTCGCACCAAAAATCCTCTCAAAGATTAAAGAAGAAGTCGAAAGACTCCTTAGATGCAAGTTCATCCGCCCGACCAGGTATGTCGAATGGATTGCTAATATAGTTCCTGTAATAAAGAAAAATGGCAAATTGAGGGTATGTATTGATTTTTGAGATTTGAATTATGCTACCCCAAAGGATGAATATCCTATGCCAGTGGCAGAAATGCTTGTCGATTCTGCAGCAGGCCATGAGTACCTTAGTATGCTTGATGGGTACTCTGGTTATAACCAAATTTTTATTGCTGAGGAGGATGTTCCTAAAACGGAATTTCGAGGCCCTGGAGCTTTAGGCACCTACGAATGGGTGGTAATGCCTTTTGGCTTAAAGAATGTTGGGGAAACATACCAGCGAGCGATGAATTCGATTTTTCACTATTTCATTGAGGCTTTTATGCAGATTAATATTGATAATATTGTTATTAAGTCTGTTTCAGGAAAAAGTCATATAGACCATCTTCGATAGTCCTTTGAACGGATGAGGAAGTTTGGTTTGAAGATGAATCCTCTCAAATGTGCATTTTGTGTGCAAGTGGGAGACTTCCTAGGCTTTGTGGTCCACAAGAAAGGGACCGAAATCAATCAGAACAAGGACAAGGCAATAATGGAGGCGAAAGCGCCATCTACAAAGAAGGAATTGCAGTCTCTACTTGGCAAGATCAACTTTCTCAGAAGGTTCATCTCCAACCTTAGTGGGAAGACGCGATCCTTTTCTCCTCTACTCCGACTAAAGAAGGAAGACTTCGAATGAGGGCAAGAGCAGCAGGATGCCTTCGACAAAATCAAGGAATACCTGACGCATCCTCTAGTTTTAATGTCACCTTGTAGAAGTAGGAGTATGAGGCTGTACATATCCACGTCGGACAAGACATTAGGGAGCATGTTGGCTCAAGAGGATGAGAATGGCGTCGAAAGAGCCATTTACTACCTCAGTAGGGTCTTGAACGATGCAGAAACTAGATATAGTGTAATTGAAAAGATGTGTTTATGTTTATACTTTTCATGTATGAAATTGAAGCACTATATAAAACCAGTTGATGTTTACGTTTCTTCTCATTTCGATGTTATAAAATACATGTTATCTAAACCAATCTTGCACAGTCGAATTGGAAAGTGGGCATTAGCATTAACTGAGTATTCTTTGACATATTTACCTTTAAAGACTGTCAAAGGACAAGTAGTGGCTGATTTCATAGTTGACCACGCTATAAACGAAAAGTCTTTGGACTACATTGAAATAGAACCATGGAAGTTGTACTTCGACGGTTCTAGTCATAAAAATGGAACTGGAATAGGAGTTCTTATTATTTATCCTAACAGAATTCCAACAAAATTTAAGTACAAAGTCGAAGGGCTTTGCTCAAATAATGAGGCAGTATATGAGGCTTTGATAGCAGGACTTGAAATTTTGTTGGAATTGGGGGCAACTCGGGTCGAAATTATGGGCGAATCTGAGTTAGTCATAAAGCAAATAACAAAGGAGTACAAGTGTGTTAAAGAGAATGTAATCATGTACTTTGTAATAGCTAATCGCCTCTTGAAAAGATTCGATATGGTTATGATTCGACATATCCCTTAAATAGAATATCAGGAGGCAAATGATTTAGCACAGATTGCTTCTGGATACAAAGTATCGAAGGAGAAGTTGCAAAAAGCCATTGAAGTTAGAGGAAGAGTCGTGTCAGCCAGATTATCCCCATCAGATTTGGAGACGATAAAGCTAGGATACGCGGACGAAGAAAATTTTAAAATTTTCAACATAGATAATTCAATGATTGGAGATTGGAGGAAGCCCTTAATGGAATATCTACAAAATCCAACAGGATCTGTTGAACGAAAAATCAGGTATCGAGCTTTGAGTTATGTGATTTTGGGGAATGAATTATTTAAGAAAACCCCGGAAGGGATATTACTTAAGTGTCTAAGCGAATCTGAGGTATACATAGCCTTGTCAAATGTACACAGTGGGGCATGCGGTGCCCATCAAGCAGACCATAAGATGAAGTGGTTATTATTTCGACAAGGAATGTATTGGCCAACTATGTTAAAAGATTGCGTCGAATTCGCGAAAGGATGCCAAGAGTGCCAGGTACACGCAGGGATACCACATATTCCTGCAAGTGAGTTACATTCTATAATAAAGCCTTGGCTCTTTAGAGGTTGGGCTTTGGATTTGATTGGAGAAATTTGACCAACCTCTTCAAAAAGCCAGAAGTTCATTTTGGTTGGTATCGATTATATTACAAAGTGGATCGAAGCCATACCTTTAGTGAATGTGGATCAAGAAGCAGTGATGGAATTTATTGAAAAACACATCATTTATAGGTTTGGGATCCCAGAGACAATAACAACGGATCAAGGATCTGTTTTCACTGGTAAAAATATGCAAGCATTTGCGAAGGAAATGGGGTTCAAACTCCTCACATCAACGCCTTACTACGCTCAAGCCAACAGACAGGTCGAAGCAACAAATAAAGTTATAATTGGTTTGATAAAGAGGCATGTGGGAAGAAAGCCAAAGAATTGGCACAAAACTTTAGACTAAATTCTATGGGCTTGTCGAACCTCTCCTAAGGAAGCTACAAATGCTACACCCTTTCGACTAACATATGGCCACGATGCAGTCTTACTGGTCGAGATATGCTTGCAGACAGCAAGAGTTCAAAGATATCATGAAATTCCATCAGATGCATATTGGAATATGATGATAGACGAGTTGGTCGATTTAGATGAAGAAAGGTTAAATGCGTTGGAGTTATTAAAAAGGCAAAAAGAAAGGGTGGAGAAATCCTACAATAAAAGAGTAAAAGGTAAAGCCTTTTTTATTGGTGACCTTATGTGGAAAGTGATTCTTCCCATGGATCGAAAAGATAGACTTATGGGAAAATGGTCCCCTAAGTGGGAAGGACCTTTTCAAATCACAAAAGTGTTTTCCAATGGCGCGTATGAAGTCGAAGAATTAGATAAAGATAAGAGAGTACTGAAAATAAATGGGAAATATTTGAAAAAATATAAACCCATATTGCAGGAAGTTAAAATAGAAATCGAATAATCTTGCAAAAGAAATAACTAAATTGGTGAAATTCACCAAACAAATGGCTTAAATGTCATTACAAAAAGAAATAGGCCTCAAAGGACCAAGCAACATTACAAATTTAAATAGGGAAAGATTTCTTCAACTTTTCAAACTTGGATGGTTGAATCTGAAGACGACGTTCACAGAGGGCCTTGCTGGTCGAAATCTCTTCAATCTCTTTACCTAGCTTCTGAGCCCTTTCAACATGATGTACTCCAACTTCAATCTCTTTAGCTATCTCATCTTGATTGACTTGTTGTAGTTCCTCTTTACTTTTCTAAGCTTGAGAAATTTTGTTTTGGAGGGCGGTAATTTGTTTCTCCCATTTGAGGATGTTTTCGTCATAGCTAGCTACCTCTTTCTTATATTGTTCAGAGGCCTGTTCCAATTCAGTGACTTTATTAGTGGAACTTAAAGCGGCATCCCACTCAGCAAGTTGTGTTTCTGACTTGTTCTCAAGTTTTTTCGAATAATCTCGAAGCCGGTTGAAATCTGCCACCACAAGGTCAATTAGAGTGGTCAGATCCACAACAACATCAGTCACTTCAGGAGGAGCCTCCAGGACATTGACTTGTTTCAAGATATTTTTCAGGTCGAATTGAGCAGACGAATCTTTCTCTAGAAGTTGAAACAAATCAATGTTGAGAATTTTCTGTCGAATCTGGGTCGTCACTTCGTCCATGGATCTTGCGCCAAAAATGGTCCTTGAAGTAGTTGAACTGCTGGTGGTGGTGTCAGCAAAGTTATAACGTGTACTGAGCATGGCCTTCAGATATTCCAATGGTCTTTGCACTTTCAAATTCTCAAGTTCCTCATGAGAGAGACGGGTCGAAGTAGTGGTGGTCGAAGCAGTTTTAAGATGATCATCAGGGTTTCCTTCTTCGTTTTATCCTTATTCGTCCGCAGCAGCCTTGGGAGTTGTTGGTTTTCGCTTTATTTCTCTTCTTCCTCTTCGTCATCAGTTTCAACCTCCCCATCTTTCTCTTCGTCGGCATCCTTTAAATTGATGGGGGAGTTGTCTTCAGGATCGCTTTCTGTTGTGAGTGATGCATTGGGCATCATAGTGTCCCCACCAACGTCGACTAAGATATCATCCTCAGGACTAGTTTCTTCTTCAACTACATCTTGAAGTTTGTTAGAAACAGCGGTAGGCTAATTCACTTCAGTGGCTGATTCTTTGGTCGAATCCTTAGGAGAAGGCTTGGAGGCGCTTGTTGGCTTGTAAGTGGGATCTCTGCTAGTTTTTGGAAGGACTTGGACAATAGGATGTCCATGAGTGTCGACAAGAACCTGGAGGATGAATAAGTCAACAAATTTATCACAAGGAAAAATGCCTTTAACTGTCGAATTACAAAAAAAAACCATACCTTGGGAATTTCGGTCTTGAGACTAGAACTTTCACTTTCAGCTGGAGTTGGGGTGACTTGATCGACATGATTTTTGTGAGGAGTCTTCTCCAATATTCTGGAGGCAGGAGGTTTGGACTGTTGAGGCTTCGATAGTTTCTTCTTCCTTTTTGAAGGCTTAGTCTGGTCGGGTGATTCGTCACCATCATTAGATTCAAAAACTTGAGCATCATATTCTTTTTCCTTTCTTTTCTTTGGCGTCGAAGGAGGTCTCTGACTTCCCTGTAAAACAAAAAGAGATTTCATTAGTATGTCTCAGGAAAATAATAGTGTATAAGGATTATGATCAATGAAAAGGCAAAACCATACCCTCGTCACGGGCTTCTTGGTAGTATCTTTTGGGTCTTCCACGCCCTCTGCAGTTGAAGCTTCGATGGTAGCTGACTTCTTGACAGGAATTTTTGTGGCTAAGAAAAAAGGGAAAAGTTAAACACAAGTTAAAAGATACATATATGTGTAAATGAGAAGAAGTGGTGTCGAGTGTCTCCCCATTCCACACCTTCATATATTGGAGTTTCCACGCGAACGTGTTCTATGTCAATATGAAGGTGGCCTTTGAAATTGTCCAAGGTGTACTTAGTCGGAACCACTCGCTTAGCACGTTTTTGATATTCTTGGCGAAGAAGTTTCGTGAAATCCCCACAAGTGAACCAATATGGAAATGGAGGGCTAAAAACCACACCAAATTCAGCAGATTGTAGAGGAGGAAATTTTGGTGGATAGAGGTTAAAAGCTATCTCATAATGTTGATCTGGTCGAACGTATGAAGGTAGTTTTAACTCATCTAGTTTTCTTGTAAATTTTTCTTTCAAAGTAACGGCTGCTTCGCTTATGGTTCGACTAAGTTTGTTGGTCCTGTAGGCAGTTTCAAAGTACTTCTGGAATGCTTGGATTTCTTTGATATGTCTTGAAGTACCTTTCTTTGTTTTATCCTGCACAAGGGCGAAAGCTCTGGTCAGTTGGATAGTGAAAGAAGGCACGTCGAAAAATTGAGAATTATAATAATCCCTCCACCATTTGTCAAACTCTTGAGTGCAGAGAAAGTTGGGTTTAAAGGGCACTGGTTGAATTTCGACCAAGTTGGAGTACTTCTTCAGCAGCTCAGAACACTCATCTTCGGTGTGGGTCATGTTGTAATGAATCAAAGAACCTTTCCTCAGGAAAAGGGGTTTTGGTTTTATTTGGATTAACCCAAACTGTCGAGAGACAAGATTGTGTTGGTAATTGACAAGGGAGATCTTCAGCTTTGAGGGATTGAGCCTGAAAGCTAAGAGTCTAGGTGTGAGAAAAGATTCCCAGACATTAAGCAATTCATCTTCTTGAGCTTTCGACTCTAATGGGAGTTTCCTGGTGAACCACTCTGGTCCAATTTTTCTATCGGCGAAAGGAGCCATATTGAAAGTGAAGTTATGATGTTTTGCAAACATCATAACATAGCCAGTAAAAGTTTGTTGAAGGCTCAGACCTTCATCACTTGGTGTTAGCTGTGCCCGTCTAGTTCCTTCGACTCTTCTGTCCTTCATAGCAGCTTCGTCCACAGTTTTTTTGTTGGATAGGGAGGCTTCAAATGTGGCATTGAGCCACTGTTGTAAGAGCCAGAATGGTCCTAACAACAGAAGACTTCCTTTTCCAAGAGATTTGTAGAGAATCGCCAGGATGATCACACTGAGACACAGTTGATGTCTTGCATTAAGCTGATTCGCCATGGTAATATTACGTTTTGCCACTTGAAGAGATCTAGAGCAGAAAATGCATCTCGACAGCCAGAGGGCTAAGAAGGCTACATGCTCTTGATCAGATAATTCTTTAGTTTCCTTGTCGTGGTAATTGGAAATATAGGCTATGAAGGTAGCCTTATTTGTGTCGAAGCCTATGGAGTCGTCAGACAGTAGGTTGGGGTCATAATCCACTCCAAGTGGGCTAAGGCCAGTTATGGTAGCTACGTCGAAAAGAGTGGGTGTGATCATTCCACAAGGAAGGTGGAAATTGTTATAGGTACTATCCCAAAAGTAAAGGGAAGCTAAAAGCATAGGGGGCAATATCTGGGTCCTACTTTTGACATCTGGATAAGGTCGAAAATGCCCATAGTTTTCCAAGTATCAGCTTTGTCTGCCTCTATTTTCTTTAGCCAAGCTAAGTAATCAGATGGGTCTTTCGACATAGGACAAGACCTAAAGATTCTAAAGTTATTCATGTACCCTAGATTTATGGCTTCCTCAGAGCGGGATCCTTGGCCATCTACTTTGGATTTCTCATCTATGACTTTCTCCTTATCAGTTCTAGGCCTAACTCCATTAGCTATGGGTTTGTAACGGTGGTAAGCTGGAAAGAATTCTTTCACTTTTACAGGATTCAGGTAAGGGTCCTAACATCGCATGAGATTTACCAGAAATTAAAATGGGAATCAGTACCTGAGACTGGTAAATGCGTCTTTTCTCCTCTTCATTTGGAGGCTCTGGTATATATTGTTGGTTCTCCACCACCTTTTGACCAAGAATCTTGTGAACAGGTGATAAGTTTTTAGATTTCTTGGAATATTTGCTCGTGACTTGAGGAGCTGCGGAAGACGCCATGATTGATTGTAGAAGAAAATGCAGAGAAAGATGAAGAAGATGAAGTTGCGTTGAAGAAAGTTCATGCTTAAGAAAAGGAGCGTGAAAAAGTAAAAAAGAAGAAATTTTTTTTTTCAACTTATTTTTAGGTGGAAAAGGGATTGAAGCGGTTGAAATTCAGAAATTTTTTCCATTTAATGGAGAAATCGTGGGACGCGTGGCAGTTATGAGTGGATGGTCCAGACGGTGACAGTTAATTTTTGACCCCATGATCTGCTAGGACTAGGGTAGTGATGATGAAAGGATCTTAAAACATGGGTTGAAGAGACGTTTCAGAAAAAGTGCAATGATGACTTTGACGTCAGAAATGTCTAGTCATATGAACAGTCATATGTCGAACTATTGATGGCGTCTTTAGAGCAATGCCATCTTTCCTTAGGAATTTCTCATGCTAAAAGAGGGACAGTGGTGTGGATGTAAATAATCCAGAGGCTTGCCGCTTACAAAAATTAGACGAGGGAAAAGGAGTTGTTGATGTTTGTATGCTGTGACCAAAGCATGATTTGATGCTAAAAGGTTGATTGAATCAAATGGGGATTTCTTTATACAAAGCCTAAGAGGAGTCTATTGACCCAACAAGAGGATGCTTTTGTGTCTCGTACGAAGCCCGAGATAGAGGCTAAAAGGGTTGACTCAACAAGAGAGAGTTTTTATATGTGTCTTGTACGAAGCCCAAGACGGAGGCTAAAAGGGTTTGACTCAACAAGAGAGTCTTTTATACTCACCAAGAGAGTGATTTGTATCTCGTACGAAGCCCAAGATAGAGGCTAAAGGTGATCGACTCAACAAGAGAGTCTTTTTATACTCAACAAGATAGTGTTTTGTATCTCGTACAAAGCCCGAGATGAAGGCTAAAAATGTTTGACTATACAAGAGAGTCTTTTATACTCAACAAGAGAGTGATTTGTATCTCGTACGAAGCCCGAGATAGAGGCTAAAAGTGGATTGACTCAACAAGAGAGTCTTTTGATACTCAACAAGAGAGTGATTTTGTATCTCGTACGAAGCCCGAGATGGAGGCTGCAAAGGTTAACTCTACTGGGGAGAATCATTATACAAAGCCCAAGAGGAGGCTATGGTTACTGTTTCAGTTGAGTGACAGGTCCAGTATGTTGGTTAAAAGAGAAAATCAGTTCTTACATGGGTAATGTTGTACTCATGGATTTGATCTGAGGACCGGGATTATTTCCCGTTCTTTAAGGAAATGGGGAATCCGAAGGGTATTGAGACTGCCCAAGTCTACGAGGTTTTTTTCCTATTTTTGAAAGGAACTTGAGAATATCTTCGAGACTTAAGGAGATTAGATTGTCCAAGTCTAGAGTTTTATCTTTTGTACTATGCTTAAGAGAGATCAAGAGACAGTACGTTCGCGGTAGAAAGATCTAGACTCTTTGAAAGACTGCTCTATTAAGATGACTAATTTCTGTTCCTATACCTTTAAGAGGTCGTCGGGATAATTTGTACGAAGCCCAAGAGGAGGCGGGAAAAACTTTTAAGAAGCCAAAGGGATAATTTGTACGAAGCCCAAGAGGAGGCTATCTTCCCGGAGGAAGAATCATTATACGAAGTCTAATAAGAGGCTGTGAAAACTTCTAAGAAGCCGACGGGTCCTTGTACAACGCCCAAGAGGAGGCGGGGATGCTTTTAGGAAGCCTGTGGGTCCTTGCACTAAGCCCAAGAGGAGGCTGATGAACAGTTCCAGAAGGGGTTTCACTTGGAACATTGGCCTTCTGTATATGAACTGTTCTAGGGGAAGATTTCTTAGATCTAGTTATCTAAAATTGTCGTAAAAGAAAATTCTCATGGTTTAGGTTATGTTTGAAATATCCGGGAGAACGTCGGATGTAAGGAGACGTGGTTTTGTCTAGTTCTAGACGTAGTTACCGGGGAAACTCTAAATATCTATACTAGTATTACACAGTCGATATGTGTTTATGAAAGAAGACTTATAGTGAAACAGCCCCACAATACAGTTATATACATATGAAAGCGGTAAATGAAAGCGAGTAAACACTTACTCGGTTGTAGAGCTTCCATGCTATTTTGTTAGTTGCTCAACAAAGAAATTGAAAATAACAGTATGTTACAAAATCAAAGGAGAAAGTGCCTTTGGAAGGAAAATTGGGACTTACAGCTCAAGGAGAGGTCTAGGGTTTTATCAGTGATCGCACATTCGTTTTGTACAAGGACTTATACAAGTGACTGAGGCCTAAGAAAGGTTTTCTGTACAAGGGGATGGGTCTTACACTCTCTCAAGAGGCCCAAAAATGATTGAAAGTGAACAAAGATGGGTCTTATAGCTCAAGGAGAAGCCCAATGGTTAATTTTGAAAAGGGCGACGATCGCGCCGAGGTTTTGAAAACACCGTGGGTCTTATACAATGACTGAGGCCCAAAATTTTTGGGTTTCAAAAAGGGGATTGGGTCTTACACTCTATTAGAGGCCCAAAATGATTTTGAATGGGTCTTATAGCTCGAGAAGAGGCCCAGATGGTTTGTTTTTAACGGGCGATGATCGCGCCGAACTTTTGAAATACAACGGGACTTATACAACATTTGAGGCCCAAAAATAGGTTTGTATTTACAAAGGATTGTGTCTTACACTCTATTAGAGGCTGAAAATGTTTTTATAAGGTTTGATGAGGGTTGAATTAATCAAAACCCTAATTTGTTTCCAAAACGTATTTTAATTGAATAAAAAAATTCAATTAAAATGATCAAAATTGTTTAACATGTGGAAAACAAATTGTGATCTTGGATTAATGTTTCAAAAATCATGTTTTGACCTACAAAATGATTAGAAAACATTAAAATTTGCAAAATCAAGAAGGAAAAAATATTTTAAATGTCAAAAACAATTAAAATATTAATTCTTGGTAAAAATATCAATTATATGAAATACATAATATTTTTGGGATTTTTTGGTAAAATAAAATATTTTAACATTTTTGTGAATTATTAAAAAAAGAATCAACTCAAAATCATTAAAACTCAGAGAGAAATTAATTTTTGAATCAATTAAATAAAATCACAAAATTCAAATATTCAAATATTTGAAAAAGGGCGCCAAGAACATGGCAAGAACACGCGCCCTTCCTCTGTTTCTGCAGATTTGCGTTTTCTATCCAATCTCACTGAATACTTGATTATATAATGCAATCTACATATCAATATACTCGTTTCAACCTCACGATCATGTATATGGTCTTTAATTTCATTTATTTTAAGCATGGCATAAGAAATCAAAGAGAAACCTCAAGAACCCTAAATTCTGCATGAAGGTTCAGAAATTCCATACACGATTCATACGAAGCAATTGATTGAGGGTAAACACTCTATGCATGATTATGAACATATGGCCAAATTATTATCTAGCAAAAAATGCATGGATCATAGAGTTAGAAGAGCTCATGCTCACCTCTTGCAGCTGGTGATCGTGTTTTGGGTTAGATGTGTTACAGCTAGGTTCCAATGATCTAGATAGCTTCCCTAGGTGCCATGGAGTGTGTCTGGATGCTTGGAATGGATTGAAATGATCTGGAACTTGAGATGGTACCCCAACTGCAAATCTGTCAAAAGCTTGAGCAATTGGCTAGTGATTTTGTGATTTTGGTGTTCCATATGTTATGTGAGTGTTTGGATCACTTCTATATGATGTTTATGAGGTGTGTGTGTGTGTGATTGGTTTGGTTGGAATTGCTCTCAAACTCAAAACCCGATAGTGACTTGCTTTGGAAAGCAAATTTGGAAGTGAGAAGGTGATTTTGAGGAAAGCATCTGTTTGATGGCTTTGGTGTACTCAAACTGAGCACAAATGAGCTCTATTTATAGTAGAGCAAGTTTGATTTGGGATCAATAGTGAATGGCAACTGTCGCAGAGGTTTGGCCAATGTTGATCAATGGGAATCCAAGTCTCCTCTAGCCATTGACTAGAGGTTAGGGCATAGAGTTGTGGTTCCCTAGTTGTTGGATCATTCTTGACTGAATTCAGTTGCAAATGTGTCAGTCCATGCCACCTTGGTGCATCCATTAAATGCTCCAATCCAAAATTGGAGTCTTGTCCCTCTATTAGGGATTTCTAGGTTTGGCATGCTACTTCTTGTTCCAAAGACTTTGGAGGCTTGGATCAGTGTTTGTTCCCTTTAGATTTGATCCTCAGATGTGTCCAAAGTGATGACAAGGCTTGGAATTATCTGATTTTGCCAAATCGAGCAAAAGTACAAAATTCTTCCTAGCCTTGGCAGTTTTCACAAAGGCATATTGCCATTGTCATATCTCATGGCTCAAGTGGAATTTGATGGAGTTCTTGGCCATTTTGGAAAGCCCTCATATCTAACAATAACTGTTTGATCATAATTGATTTTGATACATTTTGGATCCAAGTGAAAAATGCCCCTACATTTGGAAAAAAGTGAAGGCAAATTCTGACTTAGTGAAAATTTCACTAAGTGTTGGAAAAAAGTGACATTTTCACTTTTTGTGATTTTGATCATTCCATAACTCAAAATCCATGATGAATTGGAATGAGGTGTAGTTAAAGCTTTTGTAGAGGGTAATGAGAGCTACAAATCTTGCTTTGGATGGGAAAAAATGGCCTTGTGGTTTAGGAGTTATGATCCTCCAAAGTTGGTACCCTAGCCACTTTGTTCCATAACGTAGAAAAATTTCTAAGTTTTTATGGTTACCCCTTTTACAAGTTATCCAACTTTTCTTGATTTTCTTGATGAATGATGATTCCAATCATACATTAACATCATTTTAGGGTCAAAGAACCATAATTGTGAAAAATCTCAAAAAGTCAAAGTTTGACTTTTGTGCATAGTTGACTTTTTGTCAGATGAATTCTAAATTGTGCGATCCTCTATGAAATCAAGTCCTTGACCTAAATCAAACTTGATGGATTTATTTCATAGGTGTTATAGGGTGTATTGAATCATGTCTTAGGGTTTGAGAGCATGTCCTGGTCAAAAGTCAAAGATACAGTTGACTTTTCTCGCGAAACCCTAACTGTGGTTCAGATGAAATTGAAACTTGTTGCTCAAGCTTATTGGCTCAATCCATTGTTACAAATGGACCAATGTGGTGTGTTAGGGACCCTCAAATCATCTCTTGAGGTCTTGGCTCATGATTTGTCCCAAAAGTCAACTTAGGGGTGAATTAGGTCAAGAAACCCTAATTCCTGATTTTTTTATGAATGCATCCCCTGAGGCTAAATTGGCTTGATGATTGGGTTCATGAGATCCTTTGGAGCATCATAGGTTATGCTTTGAAGCATTGGCTCATTCCTAGAGGAAAATTTCCATCTGGAGGCCCTAGTGGACCAAACCCTAATTTGGTGACACTAGCGATCTTAAGGCTTGATCCACCTAAAAGGGAGAAGCCTTGTGCTTAATCCTTGAAGTGGGAGTCCTCTTGATCCTTTGTGGATGTTTGAGAGGCTATACAAGTTGAAGATCATGTCATTTCTTTATTGATCCTTTGTCTAAGAGCTCTGAGAGGGCTTGAAACCCTAAGCCTGATTGTAGTGGATGCTCGCCCATCTTTGGGGAGACTAATGGTTTATCCATATGGTGATGATGATTTGCACAATGATGGGAAATCTTAGTGGTCAAAATTTGGGGTATGACAAAACCCACTGTTCCCGGAGATCTTACTGAGGTCTTCAAACCTGTTGGATCTGAAGCTCCGCCTCCAAAACACACTATTGAGGTATTGGTCGTCCTTGTTCTCTTGGCTCATATCTTACTTTTTGGTATTTTCTCACTGAACTTCCTCTTGTAGGAAACTATGGTTGCTTCGACCATCGCTGAGGATGGTAACAACACAAAGGCTAACGTTGAAAACCCGCCTAAGACGACAACACTTTTGAGTCCCAAAAAATTTGATGAGTTCCAAGGAGCGTCGACAGAAGATGATCTAGCGGCGAAGACACCTCAAACTCAAAACGCCTCAACTGTGGCTGGCAAGGGTGGTGCAACCGCCAGTGGTGGTGAAAACCATTCGGCTGTTGCTCCTGTCATCAAAACTATTGAGGATAACTTGAATCTTCAAGCTTCTACTGAAGGTGGCCCCGACACGCTCACGCAAAATGCCAACAAAACTCTTACTCCGAGGAGATTTTGGCAAAAAATCAAAAGAATCCAGCAGAAACCCTGAGGGCTTTGCAAAAGCTTCGCCAGGAGTCTATAGACGTTCAAACCGCTAGCTCGACGGCCATTCCCAATCCAGAAATGGATGCTTCTTTCACTCTCAAGCTCAAACAGTTGAAAACGTACCTATTTAAGGATGAAATTCTGGCTGTCATCGCAGAAGAAGCAGTTGTAGCTCGTGACATCCTCAAGATACTTGATGAACTTTCGCAGTTCCAAGCCCCTGCTTCCATGGCCAAGTACTTGATCGAATTCGAGGCCTTCTTTACCCAAATGGCCAAGGATCTTACTGTTTTTCGATAGTCCGACGTTTAGATCAAGAAGAAGATCAATGAGATGAAACGTGAGTGGGACTTCAGTGCACTTTGCAAAAAGAAACTTAGAGGATTTCGAAGTCAAAAAACAGGAGCATTCTGATAAGTAACATGCCTTCGACCAGCAAATTTCCAACTATCAGGCTCAAATAGCCAAACTTACTAGGAAAATTGTTGAGGTCGAGAAACAAAAAGCCTCTCTGGATTCCACTGAAATCCTGCATGCTCAAGAAGTGATTGACCAAGAAATCACCAAGGGAATTGGTCATGTCGAAAAGGCCCTAGCACTAAAGGACACGATCAGCTAAATGCATAAAAAAATACTCTCATCGACAACAAGGTTGCTTATGAAAATACTCTCTTTGAAGACTTCAAATCTTGATTCCCTGTTTAATTTATGTTTTCAGTCGTCGAACTTTTGTAACTCCGTTTGGAGACCTTTGTAAGCCATATTGGCCCTTAGTCTATTTTGGCTAATTATCAATGAAAATTTACCTTTTGATTCGAATCTCTTGTAACATAGGCTTATATTTTTTCAAATATTTCCCATTTACTCTTAAGATTTGTTGGTCCATACCTATTTCTTGAATCTCTTATGCATTATTGATGAACACTTGGTTTACTTGGAATAGTCCCTCCCAATTTGGTGACTATTTTTCTAACGTTCAATCCCTTCGATCCATAGGCAACACTGATTTCCACACATAATCATTAACTACAAAAGTCTTCTCTCTAACCTTCTTATTATACGCTTTGGAAACTCGTGCCTTCTGGCGTAGTAATACATTTAACGCTGCCATCTGTAATACCCCAAAATTTTCCCTCTTACTTTTCATAGCATTAAGCATATGCTTTCATTGTATTGCATTGCATTCAAGCATAGAAAAATAAAACATTCAGCATTGCATTGCACCTTGCATAAGGGCATGTGATCGGTTGTTTCTTAAAGGTGTTGGTCATCCAAAGCCATAGAACAAGAGCCAAGTGTTTCCAAGCAAGCCTCAAAGTTCTCTTACATCATATATCATCTCACTTGATCTCACAAGTCATTGGAAGATGGGAATTCATCAAGAAGATTGGGCAGTGCATCACCTCCTATCAAAAAACAGTCCAAATTAGGGTTTTGGGTGCAAGCAGTCTCCTGATAAAATTTTGATTCAAACTTGATCTCAATGTTTTCTACATGATATCAAGTATTTAAGGATGGAAGATTGGCCATTGGTTCATTTCAGAAGAGGTTCAATTGATTAGTTGCTTGAGAATCAAGAAATTGGGGGAAAAAGTCAACTGTGCAGTGAAAAAGTCAACTCCTGACTTTTCAAAGTCAAATTCATGAAAGTCAAGTTACATATGTTCATTGGACAAGATTTGATCAAGAAATGATGGAAGAATCATGGAAAATCAAGATGTGTACAAAGTTTCCTTTTTTGGAAATTTAGGGTTTCCAAAAATGGCAAGTTTGGACCATTTTGCACCACACTTTGAGGCTTCCTTTCTCCGTGATAATAGCTTCAAACCTCAGGCCCAAGTTAAGCCAATTAAAGTTCACATTCTAAGCTTCAAATCCATATAAAGAACTCTTTCATTGGATCAAAATTGAGGGAGTTATGGTCAATAAAAGTTTGACAAAACTAGGTCAAAAACCAAGTCATGGCAAGGCAAGCTCAGGCCCATAGGCCATAATTTCATCAAACACTTGGTGGGCCAAATGTAAAGACATTTTTCTCATTGAAGGAAGCTTTAAATGAAAAAATTTTGAACATCAAAGTTGTTCATCTGAATGTCCTCTTCAACTTTGATGTTGGACATTTTTTCATTTGAGCAAGTTATGGAAGAGATATTAGGGTTCAAACATGGTTGCTCTACACTAAAAATTCATGGGCCATGCTGCCATGCACAACTCAACTTGTCACACCATGTACCAGTTTTGAACCATGAGGTTTGGAATTGTTTTTGATCATCTTACAAGCTCTATTCAATCCAACTTCCAACACCCATCTTGTTCTATGTCATGTCCTCAATCCATTGCATCCTAAACCATGTCATTCCATCCACTAACATGAAAGAAATTCACTCATAAACTTCCATATTTTCATGCTGCATATGATGTTGTGACATTGCTATGTACTTCACACCAGTCCCTCTCATTTGTTTCACTTGGCCAAGCACTCACACGCATACACTACATCAGCCATTCATTGCCTCATTTGTACAAACATATTCCCCAACACATACACGACACACTATCCATCATACATAAAAAAGGAAAGGAATAAAACTTGTTGTGCAAGTTTCTGCTGCAGCATACCTTCATCACCACCATTCCTTCTAAACCTCACCATACAACACCATGACCTCTCCACACCTTAGCAAAACCTTCCTAACCCACCCCTAACTAACTTAACTCAGTTAGTTAGGGTGAACTCAGTTAACCCTCCGCAAACTCACTTAACCAACTCAGTTAACCACCATAGTTGCCATTTAACTCAACCTATATATTCAAACACCCTCACGATTTCAAGGGAGAATTTTTCATTTTTCATTCTCACTCCAAAATACTTCAAGATTTCTCTCTGAACTTTCTTTCTCTCTCTCACGAATTCTCTACTTCTCTTCTTCATTTCTTCATCACTGCCTAATAATTTTCATCAGCAAGGATTTAGAATCGAGCATAGCATTATCATTTGGATCTGTTGCAGAGTAGAACATCAAGTTTACTTTGATTTCACAGCTGTGGAAGCCTTTATTTGGCCACATTAGAGCTCAAGAATTCGAGGCAACACCTCTGGTTTTCTGTTGATCAAGATTTTGCAAGCTTCAGGTTCAAAATTCTTTAAACTCCATTGCATTGCATCTCACTGATTTAGCTTTATTTTTGTTGATCTAAGCTCAATAGGAGCACCTGAACTTCCGGCTAGTTGATAGGCATGCTAGATGCTTAGTTTAAGAAATTAGGGAAAAAATGTTTGTGGATGTTTCTTGTTGTGTGTACATGGTTTGATGATTTCAATGGCGGATTCGTGATGTGCATAATTTCCTCTTTCGAATGGTATACGTTTTGTTGATTTCTGGAAGATTTGGAAGTTGTAGACGGTGGCGTTTCGCCGGAGAAGATGACCGGAGGTCCTTCTCCGGCCGGTGAGCATTCATTGTTAGGGTTTCTGGACTTTAAGTCCCAGCCGTACGATCATTTTCATCCAACGTCTATGATATTGGCAGCACATTAAAATAACATGTGCCTTGCGCGTGCATTATTTTGAACCTGAGTACTCCTATGTGTGTACGTGTACTTTGATTACCATGTGCTTACGTGTGGACCATTGGATTAGTTTACCTTTCATGATGATCTGATATTGACTAGATGTGTGGCCCTGATTGAATCCTCATGTGACTGCATGTACAGGCAATCACACACAAACTCACGTATGATTGGATTGGGTTTCTGATTGATATTCACACCCTCCTTTTTAAAAGCCCAAGCATTTTAAACGAGAAAATTACTTTAGCTGCACCCCCATCCTTAGTTCATTTCATTTTTTCATTTCTTTTTCCATATTGTTTCATTTTCTATTTTTAAAAATACCAAATAAATTCCAAAAATCCCAAATAAATTCATAGGTGTTCTTGACACATTTAAATAATTTTCTATATTTTTTAATTCTGATTTCATGGAATTTTATATATTATTCCACAATTTTATTTCAATTGCTTATTGAATTAGGTTCTTCTTTGATACTTGAACTTGTGTATTTTGTTTCTCTCATCTCACACAATATTTTGTATCCATTCTTTTTGCATTGGTTAAAAGACATAATGAAGCATCTAAAAATATTTTGGTTGCATTTTTAACTTAATTCCATCATATGTTTTGATGTGCATATTTTAGTTTCTTTTGATGTGTTTAAATGTGACTTGGTGAGACTCTTGGGTCATGTTTTCTTTCGAATTTGGTCATGGAATTTTAACACATGTTTGTGCTTCTAACCTAGGTTGTTTAGGACTTGTCGTCACAATTTTATCATGTGCTTTGATATTTGTTGAGGCCTTGCATTTGAAGTTACTTGTGTGCACTTTATTCTACTTCATACTAACATGCTTTGATGAGGCATTTATGCCACCATTTTATGATTGTTTGTGCATCTTTTATAGGTCATTTGTATGATATTATAGGTCAACTTTGTTCCATTATAAGTCACTTTGATTTGCATTTGCATTTGGTATGAGTTTATGCATTCTAATTTGAACTTTGACATGTTTCCATCTCTTATCTCCTCTTATGCTCTACATGTCTCATGTGTGTATTTGGTATGACATTTCCCTCATTCCATTAGAATCTCATCAATGGTATGCCACTGCCCATATGCATTCATTAATCATTTCACATGTTATGCATCTCTAATATGTCACATTGTGCATCTAATTGAACATGTCTCTCTTATACTTACTTCTTCTTCATCTTATTTCTTCTACTTGTATTCTTTTATCCAGGATTTGTGTGATGATTCATATGAATTGTGAGACATTTGTAAATGGTATGTGGTTCTGACCTTGATCTTTTGTGAAGCATTATTGGATGTTCCCTTTGCATTTCCACTCATTCTTCATCTATTCCTTTCATGTTGCACTTCTTTGATGTTTAAGGCATTGTGTGTGCAAATTTAGTTCATGTTTGTTATCTTAACATTAGAGAGCATCCTTAGATATAGGTTCTGACCTTGATTGATTTTCAACTCTTAGGATCTTTATCCATTGATTCTTAATTTGTTTGATCATTACTTGTTATTCTTTCCTTATTTCACTACTTGCAAATGGTTTTTGAACTAACCTTTTCATGTGGGTGCTAAGGGTAAGTAAGTGTGTGGATATGCTTCCACATACACTTCTTTTTTCTATTTTCTCTTATCTCTTTTAATCATTCTACTTGTGATCATGATATACATTTATATGCTTTCCTTGAATAACTTCTTTCTTTCCCTTTTGAGTTACAACTCATCTTCTACTTTAGAAGTGAGTTGTTTAATTCATTCTTCTTCTCCTTTCTCTTAGGATTAGGTTTATTAAACCACATTGACCATAGGAACATCCATGTATGATAACTTTAGGGTTTGAGTCTTAGTCTCCCTCATTAGATTTGACCTTTCTCAACCTTTGAGTCTCTCTTCTTCTCACCTTAAAACAAAATCAAAAACACTTAATAAAAGGCATAACGTGCATTGTATTTGAGCCTTTCATGTGGGAATAAGGAGGTGAGGGGTCTTCTCTCATTTTCTTAGAATGTTTAGCGTACGCCCCGTCTTGGGTCGATATGTGAGGCATTCGATCCTATATGAAGGACTTAAATACAATACGTGTTACAAAACACAAAATAATCAAAACACTTCTTTCTTAAAAGACAAAAACAAACAAAAATTCTTTTCTCATCTCCTTCACTTCATTCCTTAAGGATTCGTCACGTCCGTTCCACCGCAAGCAGGTAACGCTTAAGTCTGCCTACAGCGAGCTGCAACACCTAACTGCCAGAACGCGCACTCTGACGTTTCCACTAAAAAACACAAAAAACTTTCCCTTAGCTGAGGGGAACTACGTCGCTCTGATTCTCATGTTCCCGATGAGATACGTAGGCAGTGGGGTAGGGCCCATTCGAGCACTTCTTTTATTTTCCCTACATTTGCTTCTTGTTTTTTCTCCCTTCCTTTCTACCTTTCTTTTCCAGTTCTCTAGCAGTGGAGCTCCAGTCGATGACACCCTTTTATCGAACAGTAAGCGTGGATCCCATCGGGTACGATGGACGCGTAGGGGTGCAAATACCTTCCCTTCGCGTAACCGACTCCCGAACCCAGTTCTCATGGTCGCAAGACCATGCTCTTTCCTTTTCCTCAGGTTTACGCAGTGTTTCCTTTCTCTCTCTTGGGATAAATACACATTGCTGGCGACTCTGTTCCGTGCCACTTTCGCGTTTGTACTTGGATGAAAATCCCGGGAGCGACAGCTGGCGACTCTGTTGGGGATCAAACCCAGAATCACTGGTTCCCTTAGCGAGTCAATCCTAGCGCTTGTCTGTTTTATTTTTTTTTTCTTTTTTCATTGGGTGTTTACTGTTGTGCTGTATTTACAATTTTACTGTATTGTTATTTACTGTATTATTGTATTACTGTATTTCTGCATTTTAGCATTTTTATTTCATATACTGTATTATGCTGTGCTGTGCTGTTTCTGTTTGGTGGGATGGGCTATTCTGAGAGATATGCCCAATACACAGGCCTGAGTGCACTTATGTTTAGTGTGTTTCATATCCTCTCAAGTTCCATTTCGGTGCGAGTAGGGAATATGAAACACAATCTGGATGTGGTTCTCTTTAGAGAATTATGCGTTGTGGATCTTCCATAATGGTAGAGCTATCTGGAAGAGCTGTTAAGTCTGGATGACCTTTTAGGATGACCCCTCTTTATTTTGAGGTGAATCAGAGGACGATCTCTTTGTTTGGCGGTAGCATTGTATCCTTCGGGCTGAATGTGCTATTGCCTCTCATTCCGAGATCCGAATTTGAGAATCCTCACTTTCTAGTACATACATGTGAGATTGGGGGGATTGTTTACAGGTGTGCAGGTACCTTTGACCTTCAGCATACCCGGTTTCCTTATGTGTTCTGGATTTTCTACTGAATCTTTGATCCCGACTGGTTTCTATTTGTTCTGGGTTTGTTACTGGGCCTTTGATCCTGGTTTTGTATATCTCACCAAATGCAGAAAATAGTACAATGGGTTTAGCAATTTGTGTTCAATATTGATCACATGCCCTTGCATACATATCATCATTTGCATTTTTGCATTTAACCGTCATGTTTATTCATTTTCAGGGTATACTTCCTTTTGATTCCGGTTGACGGTTCCCTTTGTAGCTATGGATATCCCAAGGAAGAATAATGTGCATAACACGTTCTTTGACACCAAGGTGGGACAGTTGCAGAAGATGGTATCCCTCATTACTCCAGATCATGTGGGTATATTCCAAAAGGCTCATGAGGAGATTCTGACTATGGTTGACGATTTGAATGCTTCAGAAAGGAGTGTCATTCATACTTGCTTGCAATTTTATGACCCACAGTTGAGGTGCTTCACTTTTTTGGACTTTCATGCTAGAAGAGTATGCCCTTCTTTTAGGTGTGCCTCTCAAATACCAGATTCCTTTTAACTCTGACATGCGCCCTCCAAATCCTGAGGAAATAGCTAAGGCTCTCCATATGGGTGTACCTGTGATAACAGATAATCTCGCCACCAAAGGAGGTTTATCCGGTTTTCATCTGGATTTCTTGGTTGCCAAAGCTGAAGAGTGCGTTGCTAAGGGTCAATGGGAAATAGTTTGTGCTATTCTAGCCTTGAGCATTTATGGAATTATGTTGTTTGTTGATGAGCCCAAGTTTGTAGACATGAGGGCAATCCACATCTTTGTGCTGAAGAATCCTATACCTACGCTCTTGGGGGATTTGTATTATTTTGTGCATTATAGGAATGAGAAGAAACGAGGGGGTTTGGTTAGATGTTGTGCACCTATGTTCCATAAATGGCTCATGAGTCACTTACCAAATTCCGAGGCTTTCCTGGATCCTCATCCTGCAAAGAATTGGGGTAAAAGGATGATTCAGTTGACGGCAAAAGATATTCTTTGGTTCAATCAAAGAACAATGGGTGGGGATTTTATCAGTAGCTGTGGAAGACATCCAAACGTGCCACTCTTGGGAATAAAGGGTTGCATCAATTACAATCCTGTTATTCTAAGGAGACAATTGGGATTTGCTTTGATAGATCCTCCGAAGGATAGTGAATTGGAAGAATCTTTATTTTTCTCTATGAAAGATAATCTTTTGTTGGTAAGGCAAGCGGCCGGAGCTTGGGGCAATTTTCAAACGAAAGGTAAAGTTGTCTTTGGCAAGTGCAATAACGTGTCTTCTCCTCAGTATGATGCATGGTTGAAAAGAAGAGTTCAAATCACTCTTTTTCCGTTCTCTAAGGAAAGTCCGTCAGATCCAGTTGCTGTTGAACCTGTGACCATGATAAGTGTTGTTGAATATAACAAGCTTAAGGCGGAAAAAGACAAGGCAATCAAGATGAATGAAAAGCTAAGCAAAGGACTCCGAAAGACGCTTTGTGAGAAGTGTAATGTTGAGTATGAGCTTTAAAAGTTGACTGAGCGTTATGAGGCAAATGAGACAAGAATTGCTGAGGACACTGTCTATATTCGCAAAGTCAAACAAAATGAGATGGCATTAAAAGAGGCGTGCAAGCGTATCAAGGAGCAGTTGACAAAGTCTAAAAATGCACTTTCCAAAGGGCAGTAGAGATGGGATGAGTTCTCTGAGTGTAGAAAGGAGATCGAAGCAAGAATCAGGGCTGAAAACGAGGAGTTGAGAAAGAATTTAAAGAGTAAAGAAGGTGAATTTCTCAAGCAACTTAGTTTAGCCAACCGAGAGATTGAAGATCTGAAAGTCCGTGCTGGAGTGAAGAAGGCCAAAGAGTTAGCTGTTAAAGATTAAATCAAAAAGCTGGGGAAGCTATCAGGATAAGAAGTCAGCTGATCAGGAGTCTTACCGAGCGCCCTAATGATCCAGTTACCGAAGCACTTCTCAAGGAGGTCCGGGAAGACTTGTATGGGCTCTGTGTCTGAAGAGTTTTCGTTATTGTTATAAGAACTCACCATCAGGATTGTTGATGGGTTTTCTTTTGTTTGTATTCATGCTATTCAGTTGTATTTGTTCCGAAACAATTTGTATTTGACTGTTCCACACTTGGCTGTGGGTTTTCATTTATGCTATCGGTTTTGTCTAGTATTATTGAGGTGGATTCTTCATCAAATTATACAATGGTTCACACACTCACTGGGCCGTATATGATGGATATTTTGAATTATTAATATGTACCTCTGATGTTCCATCAATATTAGCAATTGCAGGAGTATGCGTGGTTCCCTTTCGGCCAAACTGGAATCGAAGGAAGGAATGCTTCAAAATGAATAATCATGGCATTGCATGGCATATATCATTTTTCATTTTGTTGCTTGCTTTTCAGGTACTGGTTGCAGGGTCTCTAACCTTTATTTGGTTTCAGGCATTATAGCTGAGAATCACGTCCACCGATACTCAACTCGTAGAAATCAAGCAAGGATCATGGATCAAATGCAGAATGATTTGGCTGAGATGAGGGCACGCATGGACCAGTTCATGACTCTCATGACTGGTATGGCATAGACTCAAGAGAGATTGAGGCTTCTGGTCGAGCGTCCAGAAACTACGCCTGAAGGTAATCAAGTTGACAATTCACAGACAAGGGTCACTCCTCCTCCTGTTGGCAACCTTTTTCCTGTTGGTAATCTGGGTAATGGAAATGTCAGAAATGTTGGTGTTGTTCAGGAAGATCAGTTCACCCTGCTGGATGCTGATATGGGTAATCCCAATGACAGAAGATATGATGAGCTGACTGAGAAAATCAGGGCTATGGAGTGCAAAAATTCTCTGGGCATTGATGTTACTAATTTGGGTCTGGTACCAGGGGTCAGAATTCCTCCAGAATTCAAGCCACCCACTTTTGACAAATATCATGGCAATACGTGTCCCCAGACACATATTCAGGCTTATTTTGGGAGGATCTCAGCCCATACTGATGACGAGAAGTTGTGGATGCATTACTTTCAAGACAGTTTGGCTGGAGCTTCATTGACCTGGTACATGAAATTGAATAAGGCTGCTGTGAGAAGATGGAAAGATCTGGCAGAAGCTTTTATGAAGCAATATCAGTATAATATCGACATGGCTCCCAATCGCACTCAGCTGCAAGGGTTGTCACAGAATGCTAAGGAAAGTTTCAAGGAATATGCTCAGAGGTGGAGAGAAATGGCCGCCCAGGTTCAACCCCCTTTGCTTGAGCGAGAAATGGCAGATATGTTCATGGGCACCCTGCAAGGGGCATTTCTTGACAGATTGGATGCTTGTCCATCGACAGGATTTTCTGATATCGTGATTGCTGGTGAAAGGATCGAGAGTCTGTTGAAACTCGGGAAGATTCAAGATGTAAGTGGTGCTGGTTCTTCTGGAATGAAGAAACCCATTGCTAATGGTCAAAAAAGGAGAGAAGGCGAGATAAACGCTGTGTATAGAGGACGGGGAAGAGGACATTCTCAGGCTTATCACCAAGTAGGTGCAGTGACGATCCCAACACCATCTGTTCAGTAACAGCAGCCACAACAGCAGGCTCAGTAGCAACAACAGCAACCTCCTTTCCAACAAAGGTCTAGGCAGAGGGACCGCAAGATTGACCCCCTCCCTATGACCTACTCAGCATTGTTACCCCAGTTACTCCAATTGAAGTTGGTTGAGCTTCGTACCATGAGACCTCCGGCTGCTGGTAACTTTCCACCTAATTATGATGTTAATGCTCGCTGCGATTTCCATTCAGGTGCTCCAGGGCACACCACAGAAAAGTGTTGGGCATTTCAAAATAAGGTGCAAGATCTGATAGATGCTAAGGCAATCAATTTCTCTCTACCTCCTAATGTTCTCCAGAACCCCATTCCTAATCATGGTGTGGCTGATGTGCACGCCATTGAGGATGGAAAGAGATTGAACTTGGTGGCAGATATCAATCAGGTGAAGACTTCATTGCTGGTTGTAAAAGATCGTCTGTTGAAGGGACAGATGTTCCCGGGTTGTGACCAAGATTATTTTGAGTGTATGGGTCAAGAGAATGGATGTGATAAATTAAAAGTTGGTTTACAGAATCTGATCAATGAAGGCCGTCTACAGTTTGATAGAGTTGTGAAAGATATTGACGAGGTGTCAACTGTGACCATTTATTATACTCCTGCTGAAATTCAGGTGCCTGCAAGGGAAGCTCCTGTAGCAAGCGTTGTTCCAGAAAGACCTAGTCCTGTTACCATCACAGTGCCAGGACCAATTCCGTTTACCTCTAAGAAAGAAATCCCATGGCACTATGGGGAAGATGTGTACTACGAGGGGAAAAAGCAGGAAGTCGGGACATCGGCCAGCTCAAATATTGATAATGTGGGTGGTGTAGGTGGCTTTACCAAGAGTGGAAGGTTGTTTACTCCCCAAACCCTTCGAAGTGATAAAGAAGTCGAGGCGGCGGCGAAAGCTAAAGGAAAACAGGTGGCTGAGAGTGTGCCCGTGCCTGAGACAGAGCCCAAGATTACCTTTGACAACGAGGTAGAAGAGTTTATGAGAATAATAAAGAAAAGTGATTACAAAATCGTCGATCAATTGAATCAGACGCCCTCGAAGATCTCAATTTTGTCATTATTAATGTGCTCTGATGCACACCGAGAGGCGTTGCTGAAAGTGTTGAAGAGAGCCTATGTTCCACAGGAAATTGCCGTCAATCAGCTCGAAGGTGTGATTTCTAATGTCAATGTCAGTCATGGATTGGGTTTCACGAGTCGAGATTTGACGTCTGAGGGTAGAAACCACAATAAAGATCTGCATATTACAATGGAGTGTAAGGGTGCGGTGTTGTCCCACGTGTTGGTAGACACTGGTTCCTCGCTCAATGTCTTGCCTAAGAAGGCACTGATGAAGCTGGAAGTTAATGGATTGATTCTAAGGCCAAGTGATTTGGTTGTCAGAGCGTTCGATGGAACGAAAAGATCCGTATTTGGTGAAGTAGAATTACCTGTGCAAATTGGACCTCAAGTGTTCAAGTCTACATTCCACGTGATGGATATACAACCTGCGTACATTTGTTTATTAGGTCACCCGTGGATTCATGCGGCCGGGGCTGTTACATCCACATTACATCAAAAGCTAAAATACGAGTTTGAGGGACAAATTGTGACTGTGTGTGGTGAAGAGGACATCTTTGTTAGTCATTTGCCCACGTTCAAGTATGTTGAGATGGATGGGGAAATCCACGAAATGCTTTGCCAGTCGTTCGAGGCGGTGAATATTGATAAAGTGCCTGAATCTTCCCCTACACCAGATAGAGTCGGGACGTCTATTTCGTCTTATAAGCAAGCTGTCGAGGTTGTCAGGGCGGGTAATGCCCAAGGCTGGGGCAAGTTGATAGAGACATCAATGAAGGAGGACAAGTTTGGTATTGGCTATCAACCCTCTATAGATTCTGTTGCAAAGTACAGTGGACCCATCACTTTCAGCAGTGGAGGAATCATTTACCCAGACCAGTCTTGTGCAGCTACAGAAGATGGCATTGACAGTGACTGTGACTTAGACAATTGGGTACGCCCACGTGCCTCGGGACAACAATTGCAGAACTGGTCCGTTGAAGAAATCGTCCAAGTTACTCTTCAAACAGAGTAATTTTCTTTGTTTTTCTTTAATCATAATGGATGTTAAAATCTGGTGCTATGCCCAAGGCGTTCAGATTCATTTGTAGGGCCACCCATTTTCATTTGCAAGTTTAATCATTAATAAAGGACGTTTTGCACTCAAATTTTGTTCCCTGTCTTTCATTTTTTTATTTTTGCATAAAAAATTAAAAATGGCAATGTTTCTTTTCTTTTTGTTCTAAAACAAATTCTAAAATAAAGCATGAACCCATTCATGCAGACTTGATCCTCCGGATTCCATTGATAACGGTTCTGCTATGGCTATGTATGACTTTGACAAACTGATTTATCAAGCCGAAGAAGGGGATGAGAAAGGCTGTGAACTCCCTGAGGAACTGGCCAGATTGTTAAAACAAGAGGAAAGGGCCATCCAGCCTCATCAAGAGACCATAGAGATCATCAATATTGGTACCCAAGACGTTAAGAAAGAGATCAAGATTGGCGCCAGCCTGCAAGCAGATGTAAAGAAAGGTTTGACTGAAATGTTGTGTGAATATGTTGATATCTTCGCATGGTCATATCAGGACATGCCGGGATTGGATACCGATATTGTTGTTCACATGCTGCCATTGAGAGAAGAATGCCCGCCAGTCAAGCAGAAACTTCGTCGGACTCATCCCGATATGGCCATAAAAATCAAAGAACAAGTTCAGAAGCAGTGGGATGCAGGGTTTCTTGCTGTGACCAATTATCCTCCCTGGGTTGCCAACATCGTGCCGGTGCCAAAGAAGGACGGAAAGGTTAGAATGTGTGTGGATTATCGAGATCTTAACAAAGCAAGTCTGAAGGATGATTTCCCACTACCTCACATCGACGTGCTAGTTGATAATACAGCTCAGTTTTCAGTGTTCTCGTTTATGGACGGTTTCTCCGGGTACAACCAGATTAAGATGGCACCTGAGGATATGGAGAAGACCACGCTCATTACCCCATGGGGTACATATTGTTATAAGGTGATGCCTTTTGGGTTGAAAAACGCAGGGGCAACGTATCAGCGGCAATGGTAACATTATTTCACGACTTGATTCACAAAGAGATTGAATGTTATGTGGATGACATGATTGCCAAGTCGCGAACGGAGGAAGAACATCTGATTAATTTGAAAAAGTTGTTTGAAAGGTTAAGAAAGTTTCGCTTGAGGTTAAATCCGAACAAGTGCACTTTTGGGGTACGTTCTGGAAAGCTGCTGGGTTTCATTGTAAGTGAAAAAGGAATTGAGGTTGATCCTGCCAAGGTTAAAGCAATACAAGAGATGCCTGAGCAGATAACAGAAAAAGAGGTTCGTGGTTTCTTAGGAATATTGAACTACATTGCAAGGTTCATATCTCACCTAACAGCCACATGTGAACCAATATTCAAACTGCTAAGAAAAGATCAAACGGTCAGGTGGAATGACGATTGCCAAGTGACATTCGATAAAATAAAAGAATACTTGCAGGTACCTCCAGTTCTCATGCCTCCAGTTTCAGGGAGATCTTTGATAATGTATTTGACAGTGCTTGAAGGTTCTATGGGTTGTGTTCTCGGTGAACACGACGAGTCAGGTAGGAAGGAACATACTATCTACTACCTGAGCAAAAAGTTCAATGACTGCGAGTCCCGGTACTCAATGCTTGAGAAGACATGTTGTGCACTTGCATGGGATGCTAAGCGATTGAGGCAGTATATGCTCAGGCACACAACTTTGTTGATTTCAAAAATGGATCCTATCAAATACATCTTCGAGAAACCAGCACTAACAAGCAGAGTTGCACGGTGGCAAATGGTTTTGATAGAATATGATATCCAGTATACTTCTCAGAAAGCCATCAAAGGAAGTATCTTGTCAGACTATCTTGCGCAACAGCCGATCGATGATTACCAACCCATGAAATTTGATTTCCCTGATGAGGACATCATGTTTCTCAAAGCTAAAGATTGCGAGGAACCACTCCCGGAGGAGGGGCCAGACCCTGAATCCAAATGGAGTTTGATGTTTGATGGGGCTGTCAACATGAATGGGTGCGGAGTTAGAGTAGTCCTTATCACGCTGGAAGGTGTTCACATGCCTTTCACCGCCCGAGTAACTTTCAGATGCACCAACAATGAAGCAGAGTATGAAGCTTGTATAATGGGGATTGAGGAGGCGATTAATTTGCGAATTAAGACCCTTGATATTTTCGGTGATTCAGCTTTAGTAATTAATCAAGTGAAAGGGAGTTGGTACACGCACCAGGCGCATCTGGTTCCGTATAGAGATTATACGAGGAGATTGTTGACGTTTTTCACAATAGTGAAGCTGTACCGTATTCCTCGAGATGAGAATAAGTTCGCTGATGCCTTGGCCACACTGTCTTCTATGATCAAAGTGCAAAGGTGGAACCATGTACCCAAGATTGAAGTGTCTCGTCTTGACAGACCTGCATTTGTGTTTGTTGTCGATGCAACGTCTGATGACAAGCCGTGGTTTCATGATATCAAGTGTTTCTTGAAAAGTCAAGAGTACCCGCCAGGGGCATCTACCAAAGATAAGAAGACGTTGAGAAGGTTGTTTGGTAGCTTCTTCCTGAACCAAGATGACGTACTGTACAAAAGGAATTTTGACATGGTTCTGCTCAGATGCGTGGATAGACACGAAGCAGACCTGTTAATGCAGGAAGTGCATGAAGGCTCTTTCGGTACCCATTCCAGAGGACATGCAATGGAAAAGAAACTATTGAGGTTGGGGTATTATTAGTTGACAATGGAGACAGATTGTTGCAAGTATGCCCGCAGATGTCACAAGTGCCAGATTTATGCAGACAAAGTGCATGTGCCTCCAAATCCGTTGAGTGTCATGTCCTCTCCTTGGCCCTTTGCAATGTGGGGCATTGATATGATCGGAAAAATTGAGCCTACTTCTTCAAATGGCCATTGTTTCATCTTGGTCGCCATTGATTATTTCACTAAATGGGTTGAAGCAGCATCTTATGCCAACGTCACTAAGCAAGTGGTAGCCCGTTTCCTGAAACGGGATATCATTTGTCGCTACGGAGTGCCCGAGAGAATCATTACTGATAATGGTTCTAATATGAATAACAAGATGATGGCTGAGCTATGCCGGGACTTCAAAATTGAACATCACAATTCTTCTCCGTATCGCCCGAAGATGAATGGCGCTGTGGAGGCGGCCAACAAGAATATTAAGAAGATTGTGCAGAAAATGGTTGTCACTTATAAAGACTGGCATGAGATGCTACCGTTCGCCTTGCATGGGTACCGAACGTCAGTACGCACGTCCACTGGGGCAACACCATTCTCACTTGTATACGGTATGGAGGCAGTGTTACCGGTTGAAGTGGAGATTCCATCCCTCAGAGTCATGATGGATGTCAAGTTAGACGAGGCTGAGTGGGTTCGTGCCAGATTTAATCAATTGAGCCTTATTGAAGAGAAACGACTAGTAGCTGTGTGTCATGGGCGGTTATACCAACGGAGGATGAAGCATGCATTCGACCAAAAGGTGCGTCCTCGGGTTTACAAAGTTGGAGATGTAGTACTCAAAAGGATCCTTCCTCCTAGTACAGATCACAGGGGCAAATGGACTCCCAACTATGAAGGTCCATTCGTGGTTAAAAAGGTCTTCTCGGGTGGAGCCTTATTACTTACAACCATGGATGGCGAAGACTTTTTATCCCCTGTCAACTCAGACGTAGTCAAAAAATACTTCGCATAAAGAGACCCGCTGGACAAAAAAAAAGAGAAAAGTCCAGGCAAAAAAGGTCATCCCGGCGAACCATAAAAACAGAATAAGAAGGTTCGGGAAAAAATTAGGGATAAAATAAAAAAATTTGTACACCCGGTGAGTTGAAAATTCGCAAGGACAACTCAGGCAAAAAAGGGTATCCCGGTGGATTGAAAACCCGAAAGGGCGGTCTACGCAAAAAAGGGATTTAAGCAAATGATTACGGTCTGAGTTATCTGTACTCCATTACCGTTTCAGCAACTGACACTCCGAAGGGTAGGAATCGGTCTGATCACTCCTCAGAAGGCAAGGTCGGAGAGTTTTGAAGACATACTGGCCATAGCAGAATTGAAACTCAGTGGAATGCCTTTTCACATTGCCATTAGGATAGTTTCTTTTCTCAATTTTCAGCAATCACCTCTTTCCAGGGATTGCTTCCTGATGTACTTGCCAATTCTGGGCGTTTTCAATCAATAAATTGAATTTCAGTCAAAAGCTTCTTATTTTGTTTTACTGCTTTGTTTGCAAAAACGTCCGAATTTTTGATAAAACATTGCATTTGAAAACATTGTGGTTTTACAATAACATGCGCAGAAAAACATTTAAAATTACTTTGAATGTTAAGTAATCCTGGATGGTGGATTCAAACCACGCCATATTCCGGGGCATGTGTGTGTATTCTTTTATTGCAGCTAATAGATCCAGATGATTTCAAGCACAAGGGTCGTTTCTCCTAGACGAGTAGTCACTTATTCCCATGCAGAATGCTGGGGCAGTCAAGTTCAGGAAAGGGTCACATGTCACCCTTTTGTCACAACGTTTACTGATTGAGTCCATCATTCGGTCGGCAGTCGGTCACGACGATTCAATATCGTTGAATTAAGTTCAACTGGGTATCGTTGTATCTTATTAAGTCGATTCTCCTATTCAATACTTCCAACTGCTACAAGCTTTTCTGTGTCGATAACAGTTGCAAATTCACCAGTGGAGTTACTTCGCAGACCTCGCAGTTAAGGTTCAAGACTCAGTGAGTGTCCAGGAGTTTGAGGATGTCAAATCTTCTGTAAAATCCTCTTGGGACGATTTTCTTTAGATCAGTCTTATATCATGGAGCAAAAAGCAAGATGTTGACTCTCCCAAGCATGGGGCATCGAATTTCCCCGGCAGGAGGTGTTCTAGATCTATTATCCCCAGTAGTATGAAGACGCTTGGTCTTCTGTAAAATCCGCTTAAAAGGCATCCCCAACACGAGACGCTTTGAAATGGTTCTCTCTAGCAGAGTTTGTTGTAAACTCATTATCCCCAGTGGAGTCGTCAAGCGGGAGGTTCGCCTAACATGGGGCATTGTGACTCTTATCCTAAGCTCGACAGTTTTATTCCTCAGTAGATTACCGTACATTTGCTTTGTGTTTTCCCAGCAGATCTCTAGGGACTCTTTCTCAACTTGTTGCAACGGAATATATTCTAACCAGGATTTGCGTATCCCCGACGGAGTGGCTCCGGTCCCCAGCAAGATCATATCTCTGGTAGTGGTATCCCCACAGAGTTCAACGTTGAATTGTGCCAGTAATACTCCCCAGCTGAGTTGTTTTTCACCCCACAGAGGTTTAGCAGATCAACCGAATCTCTTCTTCAGCAAAGTGTTAGTACATTCTTTCCCCAGCCGAGTTAGAAGGTTGATGATCCCCGCAAAGGATCTCGAGTATGATAGATCCCCAAGCAGAGTTTTAATGACTTGTTTCCTCAGCAAAACGTCATTAAAAAATTCTCATCCCCAGCGGAGTTGCTATGATCATAATTCATCCCCAAGCAGATGAAATGATTCCTGGCAGAATCATCACTCCCCTGTATCTCAAAGTCCAATTTATTTTGGGCAAGCGTGACAATTTGAAGTAGACGGATTGTTCATTCATTCTCCAGCAGAGATATTATCCTTTCAGGAGCCTCTGAGGTCAAATCATTGATCATTGTTCCTCAGCAGAGTCGGCAGGGATGTCTGATATGTATATAGAGCGCACTCCAGTGTTGAATTTTTGCAAACGACCACCCGCAGTGTGGCCCATCAGCAGTCAACTTACTTCATCCAAAAGACATATTTCAAAAGCCCACCCGCAGCGTGGCCCGTCGGCATTTGTCCGGTTTGATTCGAAAGACAAGTTTCAAGTCCAACCGCAGATTGGCAAAAGTCCATCTAAGGGTGGCAAATCATCAAAGTCCAACCGCAGATTGGCAAAAGTCCATCTAAGGGTGGAAAATCATCAAAGTCCAACCGCAGATTGGAAAAAGTCCATCTAAGGGTGGCAAATCAACAAAGTCCAACCGCAGATTGGCAAAAGTCCATCCAAGGGTGGCAAATCAACAAAGTCCAACCGCAGATTGGCAAAAGTCCATCCAAGGGTGGAAAATCAACAAAATCCAACCGCAGATTGGCAAAAGTCCATCCAAGGGTGGCAGGTCAGCAAAGTCCAACCGCATATTGGCAAAGGCCCACCCGCAGTGTGGCAAGTCAGTAGTCGTCTGACTTCATTTAAAAGACAGTTTCAAGACCAACCGCAGATTGCCGAAAGTACACCCGCAGTGTGGCAAGCCAGTAGTCATCTGGCGTCATACAAAGACATTGTTAAAGTCCACCCGCAGTGTGGCAAGCGAGTAGTCGTATGGCATCGTATAAAAGACATTGTTAAAGTCCACCCGCAGTGTGGCAAGCCAGTAGTCGTCTGTCGTTGTGCTAAAAAGAAGTTCTTAAAGTCCATCCGGAGTATGGAAAGCCAGTAGTCATCTGGCGTTGTGCTAAAAAGACGTTCTTAAAGTCCACCCGCAGCGTGGCAAGCCAGTAGTCATCTTGCGTCGTGCTAAAAGACGTTCTTAAAGTCCATCCGCAGTATGGCAAGCCAGTAGTCGTCTGGCATCATTCAAAAGACATCTCTCCAGTGCTATTCTTCCCGTCAGAGATTTTATCCAAGCAGAGTTCATTTGGTTGGGTTTATATCCCTTTTCTTCTTCTCCACAGAGTGCAAATTTTCTGGTTAATTTTGGTATTCAATCCCTCCATACCTTGAAAGTCTGACAGCAATCGCTATCATCCATTCAGGTCTACAGTGATTGAATAGGGGCAGCTGTAATATCCCAAAATTTGCCCTCTCACTTTTCATACCATTTAGCATATGCTTTCATTTCATTGCATTGCATTCAAGCATAGAAAAATAAAACATTCAGCATTGCATTGCACCTTGCATAAGGGCATGTGATCAGTTGTTTCTTAAAGGTGTTGGTCATCCAAAGCCATAGAACAAGAGCCAAGTGTTTCCAAGCAAGCCTCAAAGTTCTCTTACATCATATATCATCTCACTTGATCTCACAAGTCATTGGAAGATGGGAATTCATCAAGAAGATTGGGCAGTGCATCACCTCCTATCAAAAAACAGTCCAAATTAGGGTTTTGGGTGCAAGCAGTCTCCTGATAAAATTTTGATTCAAACTTGATCTCAATGTTTTCTACATGATATCAAGTATTTAAGGATGGAAGACTGGCCATTGGTTCATTTCAAAAGAGGTTCAATTGATTAGTTGCTTGAGAATCAAGAAATTGGGGAAAAAGTCAACTGTGCAGTGAAAAAGTCAACTCCTGACTTTTCAAGGTCAAATTCATGAATTTCAAGTTACATATGTTCATTGGACAAGATTTGATCAAGAAATGATGGAAGAATCATGGAAAATCAAGAAATGTACAAAGTTTCCTTTTTTGGAAATTTAGGGTTTCCAAAAATGGCAAGTTTGGACCATTTTGCACCACACTTTGAGGCTTCCTTTCTCTGTGATAAAAGCTTCAAACCTCATGCCCAAGTTGAGCCAATTAAAGTTCATATTCTTAGCTTCAAATCCATATAAAGAACTCTTCCATTGGACCAAAATTGAGGGAGTTATGGTCAATCAAAGTTTGACAAAACTAGGTCAAAAACCAAGTCATGGCAAGGCAAGCTCAGGCCCATAGGCCATAATTTCATCAAACACTTGGTGGGCCAAATTTCAAGCCATTTTTCTCATTGAAGGAAGCTTCAAATGAAAAAATGTTGAACATCAAAGTTGTTCATCTCAATGTCCTCTTCAACTTTGATGTTGGACATTTTTTCATTTGAGCAAGTTATGGAAGAGATATTAGGGTTCAAACATGGTTGCTCTACACTGAAAATTCACGGGCCATGCTGCCATGCACCAGTTTTGAACCATGAGGTTTGGAATTGTTTTTTATCATCTTACAAGCTCTATTCAATCCAACTTCCAACACCAATCTTGTTCTATGTCATGCCCTCAATCCATTGCATCCTAAACCATGTCATTCCATCCACTAACATGAAAGAAATTCACTCATAAACTTCCATATTTTCATGCTGCATATGATGTTGTGACATTGCTATGTACTTCACACCAATCCCTCCAATTTGTTTCACTTGGCCAAGCACTCACACGCATACACTACATTAGCCATTCATTTCCTCATTTGTACAAACATATTCCCCTACACATACACGACACACTATCCATCATACATAAAAAGGAAAGGAATAAAACTTGATGTGCAAGTTTCTGCTGCAGCATACCTTCATCACCACCATTCCTTCTAAACCTCACCATACAACACCATGACCTCTCCACACCTTAGCAAAACCTTCCTAACCCGCCCCTAACTAACTTAACTCAGTTAGTTAGGGTGAACTCAGTTAACCCTCCCCAAACTCACTTAACCAACTCAGTTAACCACCATAGTTACCATTTAACTCAACCTATATATTCAAACACCCTCACAATTTCAAGGGAGAATTTTTCATTTTTCATTCTCACTCCAAAATACTTCAAGATTTCTCTCTGAACTTTCTTTCTCTCTCTCACGAATTCTCTACTTCTCTTCTTCATTTCTTCATCACTGCCTAATACTTTTCATCAGTAAGGATTTAGAATCGAGCATAGCATTATCATTTGGATCTGTTGTAGGGTAGAATATCAAGTTTACTTTGATTTCACAGCTGTGGAAGCCTTTATTTGGCCACATTAGAGCTCAAGAATTCGAGGCAACACCTCTGGTTTTCTGTTGAACTAGATTTTGCAAGCTTCAGGTTCAAAATTCTTTAAAATCCATTGCATCTCATTGATTTAGCTTTATTTTTTTATCTAAGCTTAATAGGAGCACCTGAACTTCTGGCTAGTTGATAGGCATGCTAGATGCTTAGTTTCAGAAATTAGGGCAAAAATGTTTGTGGATGTTTCTTGTTGTGTGTACATGGTTTGATGATTTCAATGGCGGATTCGTGATGTGCATAATTTCCTCTTTCGAATAGTATACGTTTTGTTGATTTCTGGAAGATTTGGAAGTTGTAGACAGTGGCGTTTCGCCGGAGAAGATGACCGGAGGTCCTTCTCCAGCCGGTGAGCATTCATTGTTAGGGTTTCTGGACTTTAAGTCCCAGTCGTACGATCATTTTCATCCAACGTCTATGATATTGCCAGCACATTAAAATAACATGTGCCTTGCGCGTGTATTATTTTGAACCTGATTACTCCTATGCGTGTGCGTGTACTTTGATTACCATGTGCTTACGTGTGGACCATTGGATTAGTTTACCTTTCATGATGATCTGATGTTGACTAGATGTGTGGACCTGATTGAATCCTCATGTGACTGCATGTACACGCCATCACACACATACTCACGTATGATTGTATTAGGTTTTTGATTGATATTCACACCCTCCTTTTTAAAATCCCAAGCATTTTAAACGTGAAAATTACTTTAGCTGCACCCCCATTCCTAGTTCATTTCATTTTTTCATTTCTTTTTCCATATTGTTTCATTTTCTATTTTTAAAAATACCAAATAAATTCCAAAAATCCCAAATAAATTCATAGGTGTTTTTGACATATTTAAATAATTTTATATATTTTTTAATTCTGATTTCATGGATTTTACATATTATTCAACAATTTTCTTTCAATTGCTTATTGAATTAGGTTCTTCTTTGATACTTGAACTTGTATATTTTGTTTCTCTCATCTCACACAATATTTTGTATCCATTCTTTTTGCATTGGTTAAAAGACATAATTAAGCATATAAAAATATTTTGGTTGCATTTTTAACTTCATTCTATCATATGTTTTGATGTGCATATTTGAGTTTCTTTTGATGTGTTTAAATGTGACTTGGTGAGACTCTTGGGTCATGTTTTCTTTTGAATTTGGTCATGCAATTTTAACACATGTTTGTGCTTCTGACCTAGGTTGTTTAGGACTTGTCTTCACAATTTTATTATGTGCTTTGACATTTGTTGAGGCCTTGCATTTGAAGTTACTTGTGTGCACTTTATTCTACTTCATACTAACATGATTTGATGAGGCATTTATGCCACCATTTTATGATTGTTTGTGCATCTTTTATAGGTCATTTGTATGATATTATAGGTCACCTTTGTTCCATTATAAGTCACTTTGATTTGCATTTGCATTTGGTATGAGTTTATGCATTCTAATTTGAACTTTGACATGTTTCCATCTCTTATCTCCTCTTATGCTCAACATGTCTCATGTGTGTATTTGGTATGACATTTCCCTCATTCCATTAGCATCTCATCAATGGTATGCCACTGCCCATATGCATTCATTAATCATTTCACATGTTATGCATCTCTAATATGTCACTTTGTGCATCTAATTGAACATGTCTCTCTTATACTTACTTCTTCTTCATCTTATTTCTTCTACTTGTATTCTTTTATCCATGATTTGTGTGATGATTCATATGCATTGTGAGACATTTGTAAATGGTATGTGGTTCTGACCTTGATCTTTTGTGAAGCATTATTGCATGTTCCCTTTGCATTTCCACTCATTCTTCATCTATTCCTTTCATGTTGCACTTCTTTGATGTTTAAGGCATTGTGTGTGCAAATTTAGTTCATGTTTGTTATCTTAATATTAGAGAGCATCCTTGGATATAGGTTATGACCTTGATTGATTTTCAACTCTTAGGATCTTTATCCATTGATTCCTAATTTGTTTGATCATTACTTGTTATTCTTTCCTTATTTCACTACTTGTAAATGGTTTTTGAACTAACCTTTTCATGTAGGTGCTAAGGGTAAGTAAGTGTGTGGATATGCTTCCACATACACTTCTTTCTTCTATTTTCTCTTATCTCATTTAATCATTCTACTTGTGATCATGATAAGCATTTATATGCTTTCCTTGAATAACTTCTATCTTTCCCTTTTGAGTTACAACTCATCTTCTACTTTAGAAGTGAGTTGTTTAATTCATTCTTCTTCTCCTTTCTCTTAGGATTAGGTTTCTTAAACCACATTGACCATAGGAATATCCATGTATGATAACTTTAGGGTTTGAGTCGTAGTCTCCCTCATTAGATTTTGCCTTTCTCAACCTTTGAGTCTCTCTTCTTCTCACCTTAAAACAAAATCAAAAACACTTAATAAAAGGCATAGCGTGCATTGTATTTGAGCCTTTCATGTGGGAATAAGGAGGTGAGGGGTCTTCTCACATTTTCTTAGAATGTTTAGCGTGCGTCCCGTCTTGGGTCGATATGCCAGGCATTCGATCCTATATGAAGGACTTAAATACATTACGTGTTACAAAACACAAAATAATCAAAACACTTCTTTCTTAAAAGACAAAAACAAACAACAATTATTTTCTCATCTCCTTCACTCCATTCCTTAAGGATTCGTCACGTCCGTTCCACCGCAAGTAGGTAACGCTTATGTCTCCCTACAGCGAGCTGCAACACCTAATTGCTGGAACGCGCACTCTGACGTTTCCACTAAAAAACACAAACAACTTTCCCTTAGCTGAGGGGAACTACGTCGCTCTGATTCTCATGTTCCCGATGAGATACGTAGGCAGTGGGGTAGGGCCCATTCGAGCACTTTTTTTATTTTCCCTACATTTGCTTCTTGTTTTTTCTCCCTTCCTTTCTACCTTTCTTTTCCAGTTCTCTAGCAGTGGAGCTCCATTCGACGACACCCTTTGATCGAACAGCAAGCGTGGATCCCATCGGGTATGATGGACGCGTGGGGGTGCTAATACCTTCCCTTCACGTAACCGACTCCCGAACCCAGTTCTCTTGGTCGCAAGACCATGCTCTTTCCTTTTCCTCAGGTTTACGCAGTGTTTCCTTTCCCTCTCTTGGGATAAATACACATTGCTGGCGACTCTGTTCCGTGCCACTTTCGCGTTTGTACTTGGATGAAAATACCAGGAGCGACACCATCCTTTCTTCGTCCAAGTCTACGGTTTCGTCTAGCATCGTGCTCCAGTATTGCTCCGACGGAATCTCATTTTGACGTTGCACCCTAGTTGACTGTAGATAAATCTCTCCTGGCAATATGGCATCGTGACCGAATTTCAAACGAAACGGCGTCGAGTTGGTTGATTCCTTAGGGGATGTTCGACAAGCCCCTAAAATCTGATATAGTGTCTTGTGCCAATTTTTAGGTTTCCTGGCAACGTGTTTCTTGATGAGTCTAATCACTACTTTGTTGGCTGCTTCGACCTGACCATTTGCTTGATCATAATACGGTGTTGAACTAATTAACTTGAAACCTATTTCGCCTGCAAATTCTTGCATTTTCTGGCCAACAAATACGGAACCTTGATCTGTAGTGATGGTTTCAGGGACCCCGAACCTATACAAAATATGATTCTGGATGAATTCGATCACAACCTCCTGGTCCACTTTTACTATAGGTACAACCTCTATCCATTTTCTAAAGTATTCTATACCCACAAGGATGAATTTCTTTTGTTTCGACGAGGCTGGTCGAATTTCGCCTATGACATCCAACGCCCACCCTCAATAGGGCCATGGCTTGATAATTGCATGTAATTCGTTGGCTGGTACATGCTGAATATTTGCATGTTTTTGACATTCTTGGCATCCTTTTGCAAAGTCCATGCAATCTTTAAGCATGCTTGGCCAGTAGACACCTTGTCGAAATAACAACCATGTCATCTTATGGCCAGCTTGGTGAACTCCACATGTCCCGCTATGGACTTCAAAAATTGCTAGGTATGCATCTGTGTCTCCCAAACACTTGAGAAACACTCCTTTTGGAGTCTTTTTCAACAACTCATTTCCCATTAAAACGTAGCTTAGGGCTCTGTACTTAGTCTTTCTATCAGTACTTCCAACCGGATTCTCCAAATACTCGATGATTGGTCTTCTCCAGTTTGACGGTGATAGATTTTTTATAGCAAAAACTTCATAATTTCCGAAACTTTTGATGAAATTTTTTGTCGAGACGTTTGCCCCTCCAGCTTTTGGGATTGATAAGCTTGGTGAAGGTAGTACGTTTGACACCATCTTCTCCTTAATCTCAATGAAGTATTTCAACTTCTCTTTTGACACTTTGTACCCGGATGCAATCTACGCTAAATCGTTTTCCTCTTGATTTCCTACTCTGGGCACGTGCGTAATGCTGACAGCCTCGAAGCGTTCCAACAGTCGCTTCGTCATTGCGAAGTACATCAAAAGATGTTATTTAATGCATTTATATTCTCCCGTGATCTGTTTAATCACCAGTTCATAATCGCCTTTTATTTCAACTTTCTTGGCCCTTAAATCTTTGAGTATTTTGAGGCCAGTGATTAAGGCTTCATATTCTGCTTCATTATTGGAACATTTTCCGTCAACCTTACACTTGAATTTAGTCGGAATGCCCTGCGGGGACATTATTAAGATCCCAATACCTGTCCCATTTTTATGACTCGGCCCATCAAAGTATAACTTCCAAGGGCTAACATCGACTATACATAGCGACGGTTCGACCACTGCGTGATCAACAATAAAGTCTGCCACTATTTGACCTTTCATAGCCCTTAAAGGGACATACGTCAAGGAAAATTCAGTTAATGCTAGTGCCTATTTTCCAATTCGACTATGCAGAATGGGTTTAGACAACATATGTTTAATAACATCAAAATGAGATGAAACATAAACATCAACTAGTTTGATATATTGCTTTAATTTCATCATGAGAAGTACAAGCATAAGCACAACTTTTCAATCATAGTGTACCTAGTTTCAACATCTATTAACATTCGACTAAGGTAATAAATGGGTCTTTCGACGCCACTGTTATCCTCTTGTGCTAACATGCTTCCTATGGTCATGTCTGACGCATCAATATACAATTTCATACTCTTATTCATACTAGGTGGCAATAAAATGGGAGGCCTTGTGAGGTATTCTTTAATGGTGTCGAAAGCCTCCTGCTGCTCCCGTTCCCAGTGAAAGTCACTTTCCTTCTTAACCATGAGCAATGGCGAGAACACCTTCGTCTTGCCACTTAGATTTGATATAAACCTTCTCAAGAAGTTTATCTTCCCCAACAAAGATTGGAGTTGTTTCTTTGTCGAAGGAGGCTTGAGATCCAAAATTGCCTTTGTCTTGTTTTGGTTTATCTCGATGCCTTTTTTATGGACCATAAATCCCAGGAAGTCTTCTGCGTGTACACCAAAGGCACATTTTAGTGGATTCATTTTTAATCCATATTTTCTCATTCTTTCAAATGAACGTCGAAGGTGGTCTAAGTGACCATTCTCCGATGAGGATTTTATTATAATGTCATCAATATACAACTGCATAAATTTTTCAATAAAATCATGGAATATAGCTTTCATGGCTCTTTGATAAGTTGCTCCAGCGTTCTTTAAACCAAACGACATCACAACCCATTCGTATGTTCTCAAAGCCCCAGGGCATCGGAACACAGTTTTGGGAACATCATCTTCGGCTATGATAATTTGATTATAACCAGAATAACCGTCAAGCATAATCAAATATTCGAAACTTGCAGCTGAATTGACTAGCATTCCTGCCACAGGCATCGAATACTCGTCTTTTGGGGTAGCGTTGTTCAGGTCCCTAAAATATTTACAGACTCGAAGGGCTCTATTTTTCTTGATAACATGTACTATATTCTCTAACCATTCGATGTACCTCGCAGTTCTGATGAAGCGGCTTTTGAGCAGTCTCTCGATCTCTTGCTTGATCTTTAGAATGATTTTTCTGGAGCGAATTGTCGAGGATGCTGCTTTATTGTCCTTTTTCCTGGCTGAATTGGCAGTCGATGTTCCACTACACTTCGACTTAAACCAGTCATTTCGTCATAATCCCAGGTGAAGCAATCCTTGTATTCTTTCAATACTTTGATCGGCTTGGCCTTCATCTTCGACCCAATTTTAGTGCTTACATAGGTGGGTCTTTTTGTAATCCTGTCTCCTAGGTTTATCTCCTCGAGTGGGTCATGCGCTTGCATTCTCTGCAACTCAATGGATAGGTCTTTCTCAAACCCCAAAGGCTCATTGTCGTAGATGCAATCAAGCCTCCAGCTTTCTGAAGCTGTTGTTTGGCCTTGTCGGCCATCTACGTTGGCATTGCTATTGGCTTAACCAGCCAAATTTTATCGCTTCTCTACTTCTAGTGCCGACTTTCTTTTGTTTTCAGCCAAATATGCCAAAATTCGAGTCAAACTTTCTGACTCAGTAGTCATTTTCATCAACTACTGGCCACCCAGCAGGTGGATTTTATTCTATAGGCTCCATTATTTCATCAGCAGCATCCCAAATAAACCCATAACTAGGATCCAAATTCAAGATACGACCCATATCGACAGAGCTATAAGACCCCGATCCATCGTCACAAGGTGCCACATTTTCCAGGTGCTAATCAAAAGATTTCTTCCTACCCTTCGCTTCATCAATCTTGTAATAGCTCTGATCAGCCTCAATATTTTTGACAATGCCATATTTCCTCCAGATACTTAATCTCTGATGTAATGTTGAAGGCACTCTCGACCTAACAGCAAGTTGAAATTGGCCTTTGAGTTTATAACCATGAAGAGCGTTGATCTAGTGGTTGTACCCACGGTAAGTCGACTTGGACAACCCCAAGAATGTTGCTCGTTTTCCCTTCATAATCGGATAAAACCATATTATGTTGTCGTAGGTCAGCCTCAGTTTTCCCAATCTTCTTAAATAAAGTATGAGGCATTAAATTGACCGTTGCCCCTCCATCCACAAACACTTTGTTGACTGCCGCTCCATCGACCCTTGCTTTTATGAATAATGGTTTTATATGGTACATCATTTCGGGACTAGGTTTTTCAAACACGACTCTCTGCTCCTCTACCACACCACTGTTCATAACATAGTAAAATAGCAGTTTGTCTTCCGCAGTTTCATCTGGCACGAAATCTTCATCTGCTTCAGAGACTTCCGACACCATATCATACTCCGATGGCAATATCTACATGGTACCACAGTTTACGACAAAATCTTCACTGTACGTGTCATCATTGGTATCATCATACATATCCTCGTCAAAGTTACCTTTTGGTGATGGGGTATATTCTTCATCTGACTGGGGAGAATACTTTGGTTCTTCCTCATCTGACTGGGGAGTGTACTCTGGCTCTTTCTTGCTCTCGACCAAAGATGTGCACTTCGAGCTTTGGGCTGATACCACTCCCTTTTCTCCTAAAGCTTCAACAGTCACTGCCATTGTTTGATTCGTCATGATTTTTTCCTTCTCGACCCACCTTCCTTTTTGGTATTTCCTTTTCTGTCCAGAGGTTTCGACAGGTTTTAACTGTCAAGTCGTAGCCTCTTTTCCAGCCTTTTTGTTGAAGGTGTGAGAAAGACACAAGAAAGGGGGGGGGGGTTTGAATTGTATTTTAACTCTTAATAACTTTTTTGCCTCTTATCGTTAACGTGCTAAGAGAATATCAGAGTTGCGTTGAGAGACTCTGACATGCGAAGCATCATTCAGATTGTGCGATGCATGAAGCATAAGCGACAAGGAGAATATGAATTAGCGATGCTTGAATCAGACTTGCAATGCGGAAGCTTATCAGAGTTGGGTTGCAAGGTTCTGACTTGCTATGTAAGGTTCTGATAATTGATACAGAAACATAAACAATAAATCAAAGCATAAGCAAGAGTAAAGAACACACGATATATCCTGTTTCACCTGAGCAACTCTCAAGCTAATCCAGTCCACCCTTCCAAGGTGATTTCGCCTTGAACACAAGGTCTTAATCCACTATAATCAAATCCGATTATAGATGTACAGGCTAACGCCGGTGACTAACAACCTGCACAACCGCAACTGTGACTAACCCACAATGAACTATTCAGGGATCCAAGTTAGTGGATATAACGACCATTGACCCAATAGGTTCTAATCTCGCAAGATCTACTATCAGGATTTCACAGCTAAACGTTCAGGGATCTGAGTTAACAGATATAATGTTTACTGACCATTCTTCCAGGATTTTTAATGAGTTCCATCAGTGATCTCACAAGAGTCTGACTCACAATTGGTCCTCTTTGAGATATGACTATCATTGACCATATTTCACGATTTCTTTAATGACACCAAGCCATTGTCTTCTCAAGTCTCCGATCACACTGATCACTTGAGGAATCCTAATTCACATAGAATTAGTTGTTGTGGAGATTACATTGATGCTTCTTAACAAGCAGATAACTCCTAAGTTTAAGTACAAATGAACACAAAGTGTTCTGGAAAGATATGAGCAACAACTGCTTGCAAACTACATGATTCTAACAAGATGTACATGATTTGACAGTTGAATAACATCTTGAGAATTCTTCATCTTATTTGTTGAGCAAGCTTCGAGCAACAACTCCCTTGCTACTAATCTTTGATCTTCAGAGATGATGTAGTTGGTTAATGACTTGATTGATTTGTAATATTGTCTTGTTCATCAACAGCTTCCAATTGATTGTTGTTATGTTGAATGATGATCTTTGAGCTTCAACAACAATGGTCGTGTGTTAATGGTGATAGCTTTGTATGTTAAGTGTAACAACAATAACTGATCGTTGCGACTATCATCACGTCGACACCTTTAGAAGCGCATACTCCTTTCCTTTAAATAGCCAAGTAAATATAGTCGTTAAAGAGTTGTTGGCTATTTGAAAAGAGTCGTTATACAATGATGGAAGTTGTACTGCCATATCTTCTTTTTACTGTAGAAGAAGTGATGAGATAGATCTTTTTAGTACGGTGTACAGTCATTGCTAACGGTAACATTTGTCTTCAAATCTTCAGAGGCTTCTGATGGTAATTAATTGAAGCATGAGTAGAGACCTTATAACTGGGTCTTCAGAAACTTCAAGTCTTCAGAAACTTCAAGTCTTCAGTCTTCAAAACTTGTCCATTAGGAATCTGTTTTCAGAGCTTCAACACTTGTCTTGAAACCCGTTATCTTTAATGCTTCAAGTCTTCAGAGTCTTCAGAGTCTTCGGCACTTGACCTTTAGAACATAATCTTCAGAACACTTCAGTCTTCAGAGTCTTTCTGCACTTGGTCTTCAAAGCCTTCAGCCTTCAGAACTTCAAGTCATGAGAATCTTCAGCACTTCGGTTCTCCACAAGATTATATATATTTAGAAGCTTCGCTATCTTCAGAATCATAACCACTTTTAGAGTAGCATCCACAAGAGCATTGCAACAGCGATATCGGCATCCTTGGATCTATCTGATTATGATCAGATATAGAAGCATACTGAGACAACTCTTGCTCTTACAATCTCCCCCTTTTTTATGATGACAAAACCATGTATTTTGATTGAACATTTTATACAAGGTAATCACCAAACTAAACATATTCAGAGTCCGGAACAACAGCTCCCCCTGAATGTGTTAACCCCAAAAGTTTATCTGTGATCATCTAGAATCTTATATGATCCAAAGACTCACAAAATAACAATTTTGAGTTGTCAGAACATAGAATAGAGAAGGAATACTTCCCTATCTATCTTAAGGAGACAAAAGTCTTCAGCATCTGGACTTGTTCATTAGAACCTTTATCTTCAGATCTTTAGAACTTAGTTCCCTTGGTCGTCGTATTAGAGCTCATAATCTTCAGAGTCTTCTGAAGCAATTTCTACTTTTCAGTAGAATCATTTTAGCACAGAGATAGAACGGTTCTCTTCTAATAACTTAGCCACGCTATTTATCAGAAACATGCACTGTCTTATAAGAAACTCCCCCCGAGTTTTAGACTTGATGATCTTTAGATTCTTGATTTGGTCATACCGGTTCTGATCATCATTTAAGATCTTGACTTTTCAGAGTTTGACTAGATAACAGGTCTTCATCTCAGAACCATGTTTCTATTAAAACTCGATGGAGGATCACAACTTGATTCTTGATCTGATTGAAATATTTTTGTGATTAATCAAAGCTTGATTTTGAATCTGATACCAACGTACTCTTGATTCTTAGTCTGCTGAGTTTGATACCAATGAAGGTACTTGAGAATAATTCACAGCTTGATTCTACTTGATACTATTGAAGACTGAGTCTAATACCAATTGTAGATTTAGTCTGATACCAATTCATTTTCTTCTAAGTTGAATTCTTGGTTTATCAGAACTTCTTCTCCTTGCTTCTTCAAGATCAAAACACTATACTTCTGGAGTATCAGAGTTTATCCTGACAAATCTTCTTCTTCTTGGATATTTTATCCAGATCTTCAGACAGTCTTCGACTTCTGATTTGCTCAGTTCTTCTGAAAAGAATCTTGAAATGTAGACTTTGTCTTGACTGCTTTCAGGAAGATTTCTTCTTCTGATTCTTATGTTCTAAATATCATATTCTCAGACAACTTACAGCTTCTGAACAATATGAAACGAGAATCACGATGACTTTGACTTTCAAAAAGTTCTCAACTTCTAAACAGTACTGGGTCAACCTGATTCTGAACACATGTTCACGAAGTGTACAACTTCGATTATATGAACAACAATTCATAAGAACTTTTAACAGAGTTCTTTCAATTCAACCTGTTCTAAGAATGCCTAGTGAACTTGTTCAAAGGTCCTCAGTTAAACATCAAACAAACGTTAGTGGTAAAACGCATTTTATTTTATATCACAGTTGATGTTTAGCATTCTTTTAACATATATCAAAATCATATTCTATTTCTCCCCCTTTTTGACATCATCAAAAAGTTAGAACATTTATGCATTTTAAACATGATCAATATGATAATGAACAATCTATCAGAATTAGTAATAATAATGTATGTACGCCATTCAGGAATAGAATTAAGGAAATTCCATTGATTGATTGATTGAGAAACGTACAGTAAGCAGAGAATAAAGTAGAAACATCAATACCAAAACTTAGATCTAAACAACAGGACATGGCAAAGACTAGTAAGACACCCAAAGTTAAGACTTTTATCATCAAGGTCTTCAACATTGTCTACTCTAACACATCTTGTTTCAATCACTGAAGGTTCCGGTCCAAGTCTGCTTAACAATCCCCAGAACCTTTCTTTCAGCATTATCTAAGATAGTATCCTTCCGTAAGGAACGTAAGAATGCATTTGAGTTCTTGAAACTTTAATAGAGTGTTTCAAGTGGTTGAAGATGGTTTTAGGAAGGTCGATCCTATAGTGATGCGTCAGGAGGAAGACAAAGACTCTATCATCATGGGGCAAAGTGCTTCTTGCAGTTGCACGAGGACCAAGGTTGGTTAGAGAGAATCTGAACCATGTTCTGGGAGAAGGAAGAAGCTTCTCAGGGTTGTTTGGTTCATAAGGAACCGAATCATCAAACAAAATCTTGCATCTCTCCACCATGCCCAAGTCAGATTGATAGTCATCAATAGTGACTCCAGAAGCGACATATTTTGCGATCTTCTCTATTGAGGAAATAGAGATAGCAATTGGGAGGTGATAAACTTCTGACCAGGTGGTATTGCCATCATTACTAATCCTGGCATATTTCCAGAATTCTTTAACAAGAGACGGAAAGACATGACCGTTTAGCAAGGAATAGTAACCATGCCAAGATTGGATATGCATGCTCTTTACAATTTCCAGACCATCATGTTTGAGTCGAGCTAGGTTTGGTCGGTTTTCAGAGATGACTTCTAGAGTTTCTAAGTTTCCAGTAAAAGTTGGAGCAGACATAGTTACAGTTCAAATAAGGATTTAGGAAGATGACAGTTTAGGTTGAGAATGGAATAAAGTGAAAGGGGAATTCCTACTATTTATAAATGAATGAGATTGAAGGAAATTAAATAGGAGTAACGACTGAATCGATACAAAAGATTTGTATTTACTATTTCTAGATAGGTTATGATTGCCTAGGGTATGCTATAGGTACATGGGAAACGAAAAGGAGCAGTTAATCTTGCAATGGGAGAATATTAATCGATCGTGAGTGATAAATGCTCTTCTATGAATGGTAGAGGTGACAAACTCATTTTAATGATGGCGGTTTCTCGAGGCACTCAAAATCTTTTCATATGTCTTTCAAAAGATACATGCATATAAGACATATTTTTTTATTCAACTAAATCCACTTTTCTCTTAATATTATATCAGATTCATATTTAAGTTTGAGTAGTGCAAGGTGATATAATAAATGTGAGAAATAAGCATTTTTAAGAATATGAACAGTCGACTAACATAAAGGAAGTACTTCATTAATTAGGAAGAGTTTACAGATTTAACTATTGATCACTCCTAAATAAGTTAAGGGCAAACCTACACGAGTACAATAACTAGAACATATACGATTTAGATAAACACAAGAAGAAAATGCAAAAGCAGACACTGTTAGATAGAGATAAGTCTTGTTTTTCTAATCACTGAAGACTTCACAATTTGTCTTCAACAAGCAGTTCTATGGAAATTTTTCAGGACCATCCTCTGCTGTTGTTTCTTTGATTAAATTCACTATTCCGTCTCTGAAGAAAATCTCAGACAAAACTCTTCCATAAGGAATGTAAGACTTTGTGCAATTTCTGGACTCAGAGATGGATTTCCAGAGACAGTTGAAGATAGTGTGTGGTAGGTTTATCTGAATATCATTCATCAAAAAATAAATGAATTCATGGTCATGATATCGCAGTATGTCATGATTTTCTCCTCTGGGAAGGAAATTTGACAGTACGAGCTTGTACCAGGCTTTGGGAATAGGTAGGAAGTTTTCAGGATTGGAAGGTTTATATCCTGATGATAGGTCATGAAGAAAAGCAAACCTATTAGCAACAAAGAACTTATTTCTGTCAAAATCAACAGTGATTCCAACATTTTCACATCCAGTTGCTAGAGTGACTGAGAAGGGAGTGATGGTGATGGGGACTTCAAAAACATAAGAAGTGATATGTCCAGTTTCATGATCAAGGAAAGCGTGCTTCCAGAAATCCTTAACTAAATTCACGTAAATGGGTTTTTCCATCATGGTGGAGTATCTAGTCCACTGTCGAGTATATAACACATCTACAAGACTGTTAGCAATGTTACTCTTAAGAGGAGGAACATCAATCACAAATTATTTTTCAGAAATGATTTCAAGAAGGTCTTTGTTTCCTAGAAAGGTTAGTGGAGGCATCATGGTAATTTGAAGACAGAATTTGATACCAATGGTTTTATGTTGGAGGGACTTGAGTGTGATATCTGTTGATAGAGGAGGCGATTTATATACATCTAAATGTGTAAGATGAGTTGTGCCTAACCTAGGGATGACGTAGATCAAGTACACACCAAGTGACAAGAATTTTGATGACGTGAACAGTTTTTGTACAAAGGAAAGTACTATTTAGATTTCAGATATGATTTCGAAAACATTGTGCAGTTAGAGATAGCAAAACAGAAACTGACATAAGGATATTGAATAGAGTTACTTATGTTATACAAAAGATTTTTAGCTCATTTGTGAGAGATCTTATGTTCTCAGGGATATGTCATGATTACTCAAGATTTGTAATTATGACTGAAGTTACATTGAGTGCACACATTGTCCAGAGATTTGATCAAAATATTTTTCTTGGAAAGAGAGAATATTTTAGATCATTAATATTTTTACTTACCAGAGAGTTTTCAGTTTGGACTTATTTAATCAGTCATTGATAAGGAGAGTCATACCTTAGAGAATCTGAAATCTTCACCGTGATACTTTATCTGAGTGCTTTCCATTCTGATTCTGAGCCTCTGATCATCATCTTTCAGCTTCTGCTTCCTTCTAAGTGAACTATTGAATATTTGCTGATTCCCACATTCTTCAGAAATTCTCTATATTCAGTCGTTGAAGAATATTGTTGTCTTCTGAACTCTGGTCTCTAGTTTGAGAACTAGAATCAATCTTCTCTTCAGATGATCCTTTCCTTTGTCCTGTTTAGAAATATTCATCTGACTTCTGAGAGCAACCATCAGAGTACAGAGATTCTGATCTTAATTATCAGACATCAATCTTTCATCAGGCTTCTTATGAACAGAACCTTGTTTTCAGATGGTCATTAATTTCTTAGCTTAAACATAAACTGCTGAGAGGTTATGTGCTAGAGAGAATTGATGGACATCTCATAACATCTTCTGACTTCAGGATTTGTGCAACATGAATTTTTTAGAGAAATATCCGATAACATCCTGACCAATTACAGTTAGTTCAACTAAGATAGAATATCAAGTTAACAGAACTCAATCGTCTATGTTATTTCAACCAAGACTCATAATTTGTTTTTAATCAGATTCCTGATGAATCACTAGATTTTCTTTTTTTGAATGTTCTTCAATTTTCTGTAAGGCTTCTCAACAAAGCAGTATTTAATTCTTAGTTGAGTCTTTTAACTGCTTGATCAGTTAAGATTCAGATGTTAAATTACTTCTAAGAGTTTGAATTCTTCAGTTTTCTGGCTTCTTCTGTAGACTTCATTCTGAAGTTCAAAATCATAGAACAACAATCTTTCTTCTTTACATGAAGAAATTCTTAATGAGCTCTAAATGAGAAAGTCAAGGGTGGACTAATCCGTTTCTTGAAAACATCTCAAAAACTCATAAAGAAATAATCTTCAACGAATAAGATTTCTTATTTTCTGATGATTCAATCTTGAGCAAATACGTTGTTTATCCAAACGTATCTTCTAAGATAAGCATTCAACAGATACTACTACTTATCTGACGAATTTATCTTGTCAGCTGATTCTTCAATCTTCTCCCAAGTTTTAGTGTAGAAGATTCTGTTGTTGACAACTTTAAGACTTCAAGAATCAGTGACTTGCTCAGGTAATCCGTTTGATTACAATTTAGTATACAATCATCTTCTGAACTGATACTGAAATTCTAAGTGGATTGAAATCTCACCCAGAGTATTTCTACACACCATATCTGGATCTTTTTCTGACACTGCTAGGTGTTTGATATCCATCAATAACAGAACCGGAACTCTGATACCAATTGAAGGTGTGAGAAAGACACAAGAAAGGGGGGGTTTAAATTGTGTTTTAATTCTTAATAACTTTTTCGCCTCTTATCGTTAACGTGCTAAGGGAATATCAAAGTTGCGTTGAGAGACTCTGACATGCAAAACATCATTTAGATTATGTGATGCATAAAGCATAAGCGACAAGGAGAATCTGAATTAGCGATGCTTGAATCAGACTTGCAATGTGGAAGCTTATTAGAGTTGGGTTGCAAGGTTCTGACTTGCTATGTAAGGTTCTGATAATTGATAAAGAAACATAAATAATAAATCAAAACATAAGCAAGAGTAAAGAACACACGATATATCCTGGTTCACAAGAGCAACTCTCAAGCTAATCCAGTCCACCCTTCCAAGGTGATTTCGCCTTAAACACAAGGTCTTAATCCACTATAATCAAATCCGATTACAGATGCAAGGGCTAACGCCGGTGACTAACAACTTGCACAACTGCAGCTGTGACTAAACCACAATGAACCGTTCAGGGATCCAAGTTAATGGATATAACGAACATTGACCCAATAAGTTCCAATCTCGCAAGATCTACTATCAGGATTTCACAGCTAAACGTTCAGGGATCCGAGTTAACGAATATAACGTTTACTGGCCATTCTTCCAGGATTTTCAATGAGTTCCATTAGTGATCTCACAAGAGTCTGACTCATAATTGGTCCTCTTTGAGATATGACTATCATTGACCATATTTCAGGATTTCCACATTGACACCAAGCCATTGTCTTCTCAAGTCTCCAATCACACTGATCACTTGAGGAATCCTAATTCACATAGAATTAGTTGTTCTGGAGATTATATTGATGCTTCTTAACAAGCAAATAACTCCTAAGTTTAAGTAAAAATGAACACAAAGTGTTCTTGCAAGATATGAGCAACAACTCCTTGTAAACTACATGATTCTAACAAGATGTACATGATTTGACAGTTGAATAACATCTTGAGAATTCTTCATCTTCTTCGTTGAGCAAGCTTCGAGCAACAACTCCCTTGCTACTAATCTTTGATCTTCATAGATGATGTAGTTGGTTGATGACTTGATTGATTTGCAATATTGTCTTGTTCATCAACAGCTTCTATTCCAATTGATTGTTGTTATGTTGAATGATGATCTTTGAGCTTCAACAACAATGGTCATGTGTTAATGGTGATAACTTTGTATGTTAAGTGTAACAACGATAACTAATCGTTGCGACTATCATCACATCGACACCTTCAGAAGCGCATACTTATTTCCTTTAAATAGCCCAGTAAAATATAGCCGTTGAAGAAATGTTAGCTGTTTGAAAAGAGTCGTTATGCAATGATGAAAGTTGTACTGCCATATCTTCTTTTTACTGTAGAAGAAGTGATGGGATAGATCTTTTTAGTATGGTGTACAGTCATTGCTAACGGTAACATTGGTCTTCAAAGCTTCAGAGGCTTCTGATGGTAATTAATTGAAGCATGAGTAGAGACTTTATAACTGGGTCTTCAGAAACTTCAAGTCTTCAGTATTCAGAACTTGTCCATTAGGAATCTGTCTTCAGAGCTTTAGTACTTATCTTGAAACCCATTATCTTCAATGCTTCAAGTCTTTAGAGTCTTCAGAACCTGGTCTTTAGAGTCTTCAGCACTTGACCTTTAGAACCATAATCTTCCGAACACTTTAGTCTTCAGAGTCTTTCTGCACTTGGTCTTCAGAGCCTTCAGCCTTCAGAACTTCAAGTCATGAGAATCTTCAGCACTTCAATTCTCCACAAGATTATATATATTTAGAAGCTTCGCTATCTTCAGAATCATGACCACTTTCAGAGTAGCATCCATAAGAGCATTGCAACAGCAATATCGACATCCTTGGATCTATCTGGTTATGATCAGATACAGAAGCATACTTGCTTCTTGCGACTTGTGTTACACATAGTAACTCGCATATGATCATTTATGCACATCTTGTTGGTGTTTGTTGGATCTGATATCTTCTATGATTATGATCTGCACACAACACACATTAGAACATAAAATAGTTCTTTCACAAATACTCATTATTATCATCAAAACATAGAGATGACTTGCAGAGACAACTCTTGGTCTTACAATTGTTTCACTGATAATGCCTCCACTGAGTCCTTGTCATAGGATTCTTCCCTTTGTAATTGGGAGACACCACATAGCCCCTGGGTTCGACCCTTTTTTTGGAGATCTTAGCCTCCTTCTCAATATCTAACACCTTCCATTTCGGCCTCTTGCTGCCCTTCTGACTCACGGGTTCTGCCCACTTCTCTTGTGGAGTGTCTGATGGTGGCACAAAGGTCCTGGGTCGTGTTTGCCAGAACAGCTTCCTGTATTCCTCGTTTCGAATAGGGGCACTGCTTTAGTCGAACACAAGTCTTGGAATAGGCAGCCTACCATCTCGCAGTGTCTCTTTCCTGCCAGCTTCATATTTCTCAGCACCCTTTTCGTCAAAGACGGCGTTGCACTTTAGGCATAACACAACCTTTTACCCACTCACCCTGCATTTTTCTTGGAAATCTGTCAGGTTTTCGCCATCTTGAGGGTAGACTGCCTCTAACTATTCTCCAGTCTTTTTGTCAGAACCATCAGTAGTCTCGACCATCATGCATTCAAACGATTCAGTTGTTAAAGGTTTGGTGAGACCTTCAGTAGTCTCAACCATCACGCAGTCATACAACTCAGAGCACAAGGCTTCTTCGACCTTTAGAGGGTCCGTGTCAACTTGCATCTTCGGCCTTTTTCCAAATTGAAGTCGGCCTTCCTTCAAAGCTTTCTGCACCAAATCCCTAAAAAGAACATATTGAGATGTTTTATGACCAAGGAAATTATGAAACTTACAAAATCCCCTTTTCTTCTTTTGCTCTAACGGGGGATCTTTCAAACCAGGAGGAATAATAATCTGACCATCTTTAACTAATAAATCAAATATTTCGTCACACTTAGATACATTAAAAGTATATGTTTTTGCAACGTATTTATTTGTTTTTTCAGTTTCGACGGGCTTTTTCCCGTTTGATGGTTTCAATAATTTACACGTGTATGGAGGCCATTGCTTGAGTTCAGCCACTTTAACCCCGCTTTCGTCGATGAGCTCCTCATCATCTGAAGAGTATTCGTTAGCGACTACGTACTAAACTTTCTCTTTCTTATGGTATCTGCTAGTTTTGGTTTTTTCAGCTTTCAAACGTTCGACCTGTCGGACCCTATTAGCTAACTGCGCCATATCTCTGACATATTGTGTGTCTAACTTTTTCCTAATTGAATAATCTAGGCCCCCTACAGCCATCTCGACTAGCTCATGTTCAGGGACTTGAGTGAAGCATCGTGCTTTCAGAAGTCTAAACCTATTGAGATATTGATCCACCGACTCTGTGGCCTTCCGTTTGACACTGGCCAATTCTTTCAGACTAATTTTTTATTGTCCCATGTAAAATTGTTCATGAAACAATCTTTCTAATTGTGCCCATGTATGGACAGACAGTGGAGGTAATATCGTGAACCAGGTAAACACATTCTTTGTGAAGGAACTTGGAAAGTATTTCATTTTCAAGTTCTCATTATTTGCTATGTCACCAGCTTCAGTTTGATATCTGGCAACGTGTTCGACGGTTGACTCTTCGGTCTCTCCTGCGAATTTGGTAAACTTTAGGACCTTCCATCCCCTAGGCAGTTCTGTTTGCAAAACAAAATCTAGTAGTGGGGACGTATATGTTGGCCGTCGAAGGCCTGGGTTCGCTCCATTCTGAACCATGATCCGTTTAACCATAGCTTCTAGGTTTGGTTTGCCAGCCATGGCATCATTTCGATCTGCTTGACCATGTAGTCAGGATCTTGGTTTTTATGAACTAACACAACGGGAGGCCTTTGGGCCACCCAAGGTATGGGTTCAACCTCATGGGGTTGCTGGTCAATTGTTTCGTCGAAGACTTCTTCTTGTCGAACTGGTGTCTCCGGTCGAGGTGGAGGAGTTTGTCGACCCGGTGTCCTAGGAGCCCCTAGGAAATCACCTATCCGTGTCATCTGAGTTGCCAATTATTGGTAACTCTGGGTCGAATCTTGTATTAATGGTCTTAATATGGTGCCCATTTGCTGAGTCAACATGTGAACCATTTCGTGATTACTCTTACCCATATTTTGTCTCATGACTGCGACATAACTTGAGGTGAAAGTTGGAACTGATTGAGATGGAAAACTGAACCCTGGGGGTCGATTAACTTGGTTTGCCAAAGGTCGTAATCCTTGATACTGTGAGAAAGCTGACGATGAACGTTCTCCAAACACGGGGCCACTATGATGTAGACTCGACATGAACTCTGTTAGCATCCCAAAAGCTAGAGGCATGGGCATTGTGAAACTAGGCACATGCTGCCCTGCTGTCCCCATTATTCTCGGCCTAGGTTCAGGCCAACGTGGCATTGTGGAAGGCCCACTATGAGTGGTCGAAACCGCAGACACAGTGCCAGAGCCAACATCAATTATTTACGTCACAATCGTACTTTCCTCTAAATACGGTTCTTCGTTCGGACGTGGTGTCACCATCTTACCACTACGTAAATGCATACACTCAACCAAACGTGTCCCACTGAGCATGCCAATTTGTTCGCACGCAATTTTTGCGCAAACAACCTCAGGCCTCCTATCACAGGTCTACTTGTGGGACCGACCACAAAATCCCAAAACAAATGGTTGAGTTTATGTGCTGTTGGTGGGGTGGTTTTGATTTAGAGGGAGTTGGACAAAACTTGTAGAAAAGGTGTATGCGAATTAAGAAATAAACAAGCCAAAAATGTAAATGATAAGATATGTTAAAACTTGGTAATGTAAATTGCTTAAAAGGAAACATGGACGCTATCATACATTTTGTGGAAATGAACTCTTTTCTCGTAACGCTAGGTACTTCGAGTGTATTCCTTTGACAATGTTACAAATGCGAGCTTCAGAATGAAAATGAACCTTGGTTAAATAGGTAAATAAAATAACTACTATTCTCTCAGTATTGGCTCTGGATGTGACACGTGTCGCCCCACCATCTTCGTAACTTCCCCCACGTTCTCAACACTTCAAATCTCTTCTCGCCCAAAGATTTTTCAGCTTTGTGTCGGTTTCGTTGGTATTTAGTCGAAGCCCTTTGATAGTGTAGCATTTTGGGTCACCTTTCGACATGGCTTCTGCTGATGTCGACCTGCATGTTGGCCTTCACATCATCTCTTCCTTCTTCCTGCTTAGTCAAAATCTTCTAGCCAACACCACGATGTATACCAAGGTGAAAAATCCCACGAAACCGGTGTTCACTACCCAGTTACAGTTGATACTGCAATCGGCAGGGCTTATGGTGAACACACCGACGATTTTATGGATTACATTGCATTACAAGGTAGAAGTAAAGTGAACATTTTCATAGATAGTTGGCACGATGTTTAAGAGGAGTTGAAAGACGCCATATGGAAAGATGTTCAGGTATTTTATGATTTGTTTGCAAAAGTATATATGATCATTTATTTTTGGTTAAATATTAATAACATCTCCATTATGTAAACACGGGAAGTGTTCATTGTTAGTCTAAATGATAATAATGTGAAAAATAAGATGCTTACATATTATGGTGAGTGTTTGAGGGGCTTTAAGACACAGCTCACTCATGATTATATTAAACATGGAGAATATATAGAAAGCCTCCATACAATGTGTATTCATTTATTGATCAAGATGTTTGGGAGAAATTTGTATAGTCTCGCACCACTCCAGTCTTCTTGGCAAAGGGCCAAAAAGGAAAGAAAAATTGAACTAGAAATATCTATCAACATAGATTGTCTCGTGGAGGATAACGAAAACTTGAAAAAAAGAAGATGGAAGAAAAAAAAACAAAGGGAGGAAGAGCTAGAAGGTTTTATAAGTCTTAATCACACTCCATCTCCACCATCACGCCACGAGAAATGGAAGAGGGCACGTTAAAGAAAAGACGACGGGTTCACATCAGATGCTACACGCAAAGTGTCTCAAAGGATTGTAAATAGATAATTTTTTCAACAATATTTATTTTAGTTAAATAAATTTGCTAAAGATGAAATTTCATATATGTTGTAGGATGATCTGGTTGAATAAACCGAAGTCGACCTCTTCACTTCACAAGATTGTTATGACATCTTGATAGAAGCGATTGGAACCGAGGAGCATCATGGGCGTGTCTGTGGTCTTGGAAGAGGCATTAACTTCAAGGAAAATTTTGGACCATATAAATCATCTAGAGAGAAAACCCTTAAGAGAGAGAGAGATTAAAGAGATTGTTGTTGTTGAGTTGGAGAAGGAAAGGGAGAAGCAGGATAGGATGTTGGAGGAGGAGAGGAAGAGGTGGAGGGAGGAACAAGGTAAGATGTTGGAGGAGGATAGGAAGAAGTTAGAGGAGAAAAAGAAGAGATGGGGGGAGGAGAAGGATAGGAAGTTGGAGGAGGAGGAGAAGAAGAGGTGGTTAGAGACGATGTGGGAGAGTGTCCAAAAGGAGCAAGAGGAGCGAGAGAGGATGACTTAGGAGAAAGTGCTTGTGAAGTGTACACGCGATCTGCTTGAGGTATAAGTTGTATGTTGTTGTTATTATTGTTTGTGTATTTTGATTTTGGATTGTATTTATGTTGTTTTTATGATGCAGAAATTGAATTTGTTGGGTCTATTAATGTCATACCCCAAAATTTACCCCTTAGTTCCCATCATTATTATTTGCATCATTTGCATAGCTTCAAGAAGTCTAAATGGTTGATCAGTCAAGGTTTTGGTGTGATCATAAACAATCAAGTTTGAGATTGCATCAATTCAATATCATCAAGTCTCAATTCCTCAAATGCCCCAAATTAGGGTTTTGGTCAAAGTCAACTTGATATTGACTTTTTGACCTACAACATGATCTCATGCTTTGGAACATGATTCAAGACCCTCATTTGCACCTTTGAAGTCTACTCACATGATCTAACTAGCCCAAGAAGTTTGATTCATTGACAATTGCAAGATTTGATTTCATCTTATACAAAGTCAACAGATGATCAAAGTCAAAGTTTGACTTTTGACATTTTTAGTCAAATATGGTTCCCTCAAGTCAATAATCATGAAAATATGGAAGATGATTGCATTGGATCAAACTTAATCAAGAAAATCAAGAAAAAGATCTAAAGTTGTCAAATTAGGGTTTTTGAATTTTTTCGAAGTACAAAAATGCATGATCAAGTGACCAACTTTCCACGGTTATAACCTCTTCCCCAAGCATAAAATTGAAACACTTGAGGATTGCATTTAAAGAAGGCATTTGATATTAGAAGTTGATGAAAATTACAAGCCAAAAGATTTCTTGAAGGGGAAGATATTGATGATCAAAGTTAGGGTTTCAAGTTGTGAGAAAATCCAAAACACTTAGAATTTTTTCTAAGTTTTTAACATTGTCAAGTGCATGACTTTGTGGATTCTTTGTGAACAATTCAAGCCACCACTTTTGATGCTTGAGGGCTGCAATTAAAGATCACATTTCATACTTCATCTTGGTGGAAAATTTAATCCAAAAGCTTTTACCAATTGAAAGATATTGATGGCCAAAGTAGAGGTTTCATCATGATGAACAAAGTCCAAATCAAACCATAATTTCACTAAGTTATAACTCAGTTTGTTCAGACGAATTTGGAGTTACTTTTGGGCACTTTTCAAGCACCTTTTCAGATTTTGATCAACATGAAACTTGTAGTATCATATAAGATCTTCACTTTGATACCAAATTTCTACAGAATTGATCCTCATACATGGGACAAAACATGGATCCAATGTGCCATCTTGAATTATGTTTGGACATTGCATGAAAAGTTACTTTTGATCATAAAATTTGCCCATGATTCAAGGGATCTGGTCTACAACTCATAAACAACTTGTACAAACCAGAAGAGGACTCAAGAATGTTAACTTGCAGCCATACTAGAAAGCAAAACGCTACTTGTACTTTCACCAACTTTATGGAAAATGAGCATTATCCATTAAACAATGCTTTTGGCTTTGTCCAAACTTTGTTCTTTCAACAAAAATCATCCCCTATATAAACTCACCCATTGCAATGCATAAGACACCAAGAAGAGAGCTATAAACCAGAATCACATTGAGCCAAAAATATCAAAGTTCCACCATTATCCAAATCACCAAACTTTCGAGTTTCTTCCTTCCCTCAACAAACTTGCAATTTTTTCATACGCGCACCTTCCATACATCAAATACAACTCATCCAATTCATTGAAACCAAGTTGTAACTCACCACATTTTCACTTCTGCAACTTGATTTGAGAAGAGGGTTTGGAAGCTTTTCAAAGCAAGCCAAGCATTCCAACACACTCCTGGGGGTTCAGTGAAGCTGTAGGGATCATCTTCTTGCATCTAGAAGTGCTCTAAAGAGGATCATGATTTCACTCCATTGAGGTAAGTTTTCATTTTTGGAACTCTATGATAGGAACATCATTTTGATCATTTCTTGATACCACAACACTTGCCAAGATGTGAGGAATGAAAGCCATATGCACTTGTCCATTGATCATTAATGTATGACATTTAATTTTAGATTGGAGGATTAGGGCTTATCTGGTTTTCTGCAAAATTTGTGAGTTACAGTTAGAATAAATTAAAACCAAGCACATATTTAGAGTCCTTGTTCAATTTTGAGTGAAATGGTATATTGGAATGTTTAATTTGGTGGCAAAATGAGGAAATCATGTTTTGTTGAAGTTGATGTTCATGAAGGTCACGAGGTTGAAGATGAAGATGGCATGCGCGCCATTTTCATTTTTAAATGTAATTTTATTATATTATTAATTGGATGCGTGTTTTGATCAGCCAGACCAGTTTGGCTCAGTGGTAGCGTGTGTTGCTGTTCACTTTGAGGTCCTGGGTTCGACACCCTTGGACCTCATTTCCTCTCGTTTTTCTATTTTTCCATTCCTTTCTCTTCTTTTCTCCATTGTCTTTTTATTTTATTATTCTTATTTATTTTTATTCATTTATTTTTTTCTAATTTCTTTTTTAACACTAATATCAAAAATGCCAAAAAATAGTTTATTTAATTTATTCTTGTTTAAATATTATTATTATTTTTATCTTATGTTAAAAAACAAAAAAAAAAACATTTTATTCTTTCTTGTTATCTATCTTATTTTCATATTAAAATCTAAAAAATATTTGTAATCGTATTTATTTATTTATTAGGGTTCTTATTTATTTATTTTTAAATATACCTTTGATTTATTTTAAAACACTTTGTTTAATATTATTGTTGATTGTCATGTTCATACTTGTTTTAAATGTCTAATGTATATGACTTTTTGTTGATAGTGTTTTTAACCTAATTTATTTGTGATTCACATGTGATGAATGTTTGATCATTGATAGTTCCACTCTTAGACTTAGCCATGTTTTGTTTGATATGCATGATACTTTTTACCTTTGACCTAACTGGTTGAAAAACATGTTTGTTTCTTTTTTACTACCAAGTTTAATGACTATTAATCTTTAGATTGAACCATGATTATTGTTGTGCCCCTAAGTCTTGATGAGGTCTCATCCATGAATATGTACTTAATGTGTTACCCTATTGTTGTTTAACATGATTGTGTTCATATGACTTTGTCAAGTCATTCTTTGATGATGTTTCATCTATATAACATGTGAGCTTAATGTTCACCTTAATTGTTGTTTAACATGATTGTGTTCATATGACTTTGTCAAGTTATTTCCTTTTGACCGAATCTAATGGAAGAAGTTTACTTCTTTGATTTGTAAATCATGTATGTGTGTATGTGTTATTATCATAACCTTCACCCATCTCCAACCCTAAATCTATCTCAAACCTTGATCCTCCAAGTTGAAGTATTTTAAATAAAAAATTTGGCTCTTTGTCAAGTGCCTATTTCAAAACTTTCCTCCTTCTATAAGGATCACTAAAAACCTTAAGAACATATCAAACCCCATTTTTAGAAAAAAACATGAAAGAGAAGGATTGTTGGAATCTAGCATTCTAGCAAAACCCTAGAATGATTGGTCTCAAGCCTTGTGCATTGGGATAGCCAGTCATTCTTTTCTTTCATTCTTAAGACACTTAATAATTAACTTGGACCAATAAGGGCTCTTAGAATCTAGCATTTTAGCACAACTCTTTGAAGCATTGATCACTATCAATGTTCATTGTCCAACAAACAATTTTCATAATCAATCTTGAATGAAAAGGGCTGTTAGAGTTTAGCACTCTATCATAACTCTTTGAACAATTGATTATCATCAAATGTTCACCATTCCTAATATATATCCAAACCATATTCAAACTCCTATATTATAAACAAACCTTGATTATCATCAAACGTATTTTCCCAATAAAATTTCAAAACATCTAATAAGATCAAAGACTCTTTTTAAAATGAAAGGTATGTTGTCTTAATAAACATTAGGTCAATATTTTGTCTACAACCATTGAGTTGAGATAAGCGGCGTGAATGAGATTTATAAATCCATTCAATGTGGTGTAAACGTCCGTTCCTCACTTATTTTGGATAAAACAAAGTTCTTACGTTGATTAATACAAATTAGCTTTCACTAAAATCAACCAACAAACTTTTTACCCAAACTACGAATACTATGATTTCTTCCTTGTAAGGATACGTAGGCACTTGAGTGCGAAGTCTTGGCGAGCACCCTAATAATCAAAACCTCTTTAGGTTCCCCTTCTCATTAATAAAATCTAAAAAACATTTCTTCTCTCTTTTCCCACTCCATAAGTAGAAGATTAGAAACTCACCTTAAGCTAACATTCTTTCAACCTTAACTAAACGGTTCCCGTTGAGTACAACGGACGTGAGTGGTGCTAATACCTTCCCTTTGTGTAACCAACTCCCGAACTCAGATATTGGCTACGATGACCATATCCTTGTCTTTATTTAAGGGGTTTTATTCGATATTTTTCCTTTCCCTCTATGGGAATAAATAAATATCGGTGGCGACTCTGTTAAGTCCATCCCGCGAGCATGCGATTGCGCTTTGCGAGGTCGTTCTCATTTTTCGAGGTACGACAGATGGCGGCTCTGCTGGGGAATTTCTCATCCCTAAGTGAGTCAAGCCTAGTTTAGTTAGGTTTTCGTACGTGTGTTAGCTTTGTTTGCTTTTCTTTCTTCTTTGATTATATGTTTTATTGCTCTTGCTTTATTGCTTTATTGCTTTTTCATATATATATATATATATATATATATATATATATATATATATATATATATATATATATATATATATGTGTGTGTGTGTGTGTGTGTATATCCATGTGTGGGTTTTGGGGATCTAATATCATGATAAAAGCTCTATACCCGAGCTTTAGGAAAAGAAGAGAGAAAACATATGTTAGATTTAGATGTTGTGTAGTGTTAGTCACCAAGGGAAAACTCCTTGTGTGCTTAGCATGAAGGCTCCTCTAGAGTAGACCTATTCGTAGATCTCGTTATAAAACAACATACCTGTTGCATAACACTGATTCATGAAGGGTCCATGACTCTAGGACCCCCCTTAGAACCAGTTTCTGCTTTGGTGGTTGCGTAATGTTGGACTTCAAGGACCTCTCCTTGTTGCAAACAATATGAGAACCCCGCTCAGAAGAGACCTTTTCGTCACTCTTATTGTAAAATAGCTAGCTTGTTGCATGACGTTGATACGACTAAGGTCCATGGCGTTGAGACCCCTATCAAAAACTTAGAAACTATCATGTGAGTGGGATTATGGGCAGTCGACCTAGAAATATCTATTAAGAAGCCAACCAAATAAGGTGATGTGAGTTACTTATCCTATCCTAAATCCTTTATCATGCATTCATATTCATCTGCATGACATCATAACAGTCATATCAATTTTGTTTTCATGGAATCTTTGTAACAAATAGTTGTTAGCATAAAAAGCGTGTAATGGGTTCAGACAGGAGAAAGCCATTGTCGCTCAAAGCAAAAATGCCAGATGTTACCAATATACTAAGATTTTTGAAAGAGATTCCTTCGTGTTTCAGATCTACCTTGCAAGGAAAGTTTGGTCACATCTTGGATATCCTCATAGTCGATGTTCAAATACCTGATATCACTACCCTAGCTCAGTTTTATGACCCTCCACTTCGAAGCTTCCTATTCCAAGATTTCTAATTGACTCCTACCTTGGAAGAATTTGACAGACTTTTGATTTTTTCTATGAAAGGGAAAACACCTTACAACAGGATTAGTCAGATACCCGAAGTAGAGGAGTTAGCTCTTGCACTTCACATCCCTATTTTCGATGCATTAGCTAATTGGAAAAAGAGGGAAAACTTTTCCGGTTTTTGGAGAACTTTCTTAGAAGAAGAAGAAGAGAGGTTATTTCTGACACGTCAGTGGAATGCATTAGTGAACATGTTAGGTCTTCTCATTTATGGGCTAGTACTGTTTCCTAATCATGAATGTTCCATAAACTCATCTTCCCTCAGTCTTTTTTGGGCTGTGTGGAAAGAAAAACAAAGCTTGGTTCATCCACTCCTAGCAGACACCTTCCATACCTTGCATACTTTTCATGAAAAAAGGAATGGAACTTTGATCGGTTGTCTTCCTTTGCTTTATAATTGGCTTATTGCATGTGTGGTCAAGCATAATGGCCACATCGGTGAAATGTCTAATGGAGAACAGGCTCAGTTTCTAGTGTCCTTCACTAGTAGAGATATCCCTTGGTACCATTACAAGATGAACACCCAAGAGATCATCATCAGTTGTGGGAACTTCCATAATGTACCACTAATAGGTTCTAAGGGATGCATAAGCTACAACCCTATGCTAGCTTTGCGACAACTTGGACACCCTATGCGTGGGAAGCCAAATGACAAGGAGCTAGAAGAAATGATTATGAATGACATGGGAGTTGATAACCCAACTTTACTTCATAGGATTATTAAATCTTGGGAGAAGGTTCATACCAAGGGAACAAGGATATCCAAGATGAATGATGTGCCTTATGAGCAGTGGGTCCTAGAAAGGGTCAAGATTGTGAAGCTTCCATTCTATATTGAGATCCCTCCAAGACGTCCTTCACTCAAACCTGTACCTATTTCGCTTAAAGAAGTAGAAGAACTTAGAGCCATGGAGGCAAGGCTTGGGTAGGAGAATAAGGATCTGTAATCTCAGCTTAACAAAACAACTGGAGAGAACATGGTCCTTAAAAGGAAGGGCACTCAGAGGAAAGAACTCTTGGAGGAAAGTCGTAAGAAGAATAAGATGGAGCAAGACCTAAAGGAGAGAATATTGGATTGCTCAGATCAAGCTAATGGTGGATTGGGTTCACTTCATGACCAATTGGATAGAGCCAAGAAAGATGGACAAGAATGGAAGCATTGGTGGAACTTAGCCACCAAACAGAAGAATGAGGTAAAAGTGAAGCTCGAGGCCAAGATCAAAGAACTAAAAGAACTCCTCCAAAGATCTGAAGATGAAATGGAATACGAGTGTTGCCAAGGATGGCAAGCAAGGAACACCTCTGGAATTAGTCCCGCAACATGGAAAGAAAAATGTAATGAGTTGGCCACTAGAAAGGAGTTGGTGGAACACTGGAAAACCCAATATCAGACCTTGAAGAGTCAAATTGTGGGATGGGTGAATGAAAAGAAATACTTGGATTAGGTTTTGAAGACTTATGAATAGACCATTAATTTCCTTGAGCCTTCTGATATCATGTATCGTGACAAACGTGCAGGCTTGATAAGGTTTTCCAATGAGATAGCCAAGGATATACGTTTGAGGTTATAGATGGCTGTGGAAGACATTGATGAAGACACTCCTCCCTCTGTCAGCTACTTCATTCAGCTCATTGAGAGAATGATAAAAAGGTTCAAGAGTGAATTGAAGGAGCTTCAAGAGCGTGAGGCGAAGAAGAATTTTTGATGTTTTACCTCTTATTATTCATGTATTTGGATTTCAGATTTGTTGTATTTTGGCTCAGTTCATTATGATTAATTGTACTCTTTACTCTAGCTCCTATTGAATGAATGTGTGTTTTGTGCTTATATCTGTTGCCTTTTTGTCTGATTACATTACTCGTAAAATACGTGCTAACAACTAAAAATAAAATGATTCCCCGAAAACAAAAATGCATTCATACATACATCCATATGCATTCATAGTTTTCTTCAAATAAAATCTCATTCCCATTGTCTTCCTTTAGTTCCACACTGAGTCCTCAACACCGATACAATACCAGAAGCCAAGCTAGTCAGAGAATGGCCAAACAAGAACTGGAATTGGAAAGGAAGCTTCGGTCAGATGATGGAGATGTTTCAAGTCATCAAGGCCAAAATGGACACACAACCGATGGTCATTTTAGAAATTGTTGGTCCAGTACTTGAACCCCAACCTACAACAACAGTGCCTTCTACATGGCCTCCTTTTGGATTACCGCCAGGTTTCACGCCACAACTTCAGGCACCACCTGTTGTAGTGCAGCCCACTCAACAAGCTGTTCCTTTGCCACTAGCCACCAAGGCTTACCCATTGGTTCATTCCTTTGAATCTCCAGCCGGTCATGTACGACCTTATTTTGTAGATCCACAACATGGTCCAGAGGACTTTGATGAAGAAGAGGAGAGGCATGGAGAGATAAGGGGCATTAAGGAGGATTTCCAAACCATCAAGAAAAGGCTGAGAGCCGTGGAGGGAGATTAAGTTTTTGAAGTTGCTGCTAAAGAAATGTGTCTCGTATCCAGTCTTATAATTCCTCCAAAGTTCAAGACACCTGACTTTGATAGATACGGAGGCCATACTTGTCCTAAGAGCCATCTTGTCATGTACTATTGTAAGATGGTTTCTTATGTTGTGAATGAGAAGCTCATGATCCATTGCTTTCAGGATAGCTTAAAGGGTGCCCCCTCTAAGTGGTACCAAAGTCTTGATCAAAGCCGCATCCAGTGTTTTCAAGACTTCTCTGATGCTTTCATAAAGCATTATAAGTATAACATGGACATAGTTCCTGATAGAAGACAATTGTTGAATATGTCCCAGAAGGAGAATGAGTTGTTAAAGAATATGCTCAGCGCTAAAGAGAGATGACATCCCAATTCAAACCGCCATTGACCGAAAAATTATTGGAAGATTTGTTTGTAGACATTGTACAACCAATGTTTCACGAAAGGATGATAGGGAGCGTGTCGGTAAGTTTTTCTGACTTGTTCACCGTGGGTATAAAGGTTGAGTTAGGCATGAAGAACGGAAAAATGATTAATGCGGCTGGAACTTCCAACAACAATGCTAAGAAGTTTTTTGGAAATTACTAGAAAAATAAGGAAGGTGAAACAAATGATGTTTCATCCAGTCGAGGCAGAGGTCAGTCATGTAGGAGACATCCACGTCAACAACATCAAAAACAACCAATGTATCCCATGCAATATGTTCAACAACCGTATGTGGCAGCTGTCACACCAACTTTCAATCAGCCTCAAGTTTCCGCTTATCAACCAGCTCAAGTTGCTTCTGTGCTTCAACCCACACCTGCAGCTTCATCAGTTCAACAACCGAGAGTCCAAGCACCGCGTCAGAATGCGCCTGCACAAAACATAAGATAGGGTGGTAAACCCCCATTCATTCCTATTCCAATGACATATACTGAGTTATACCCCTCTTTGCTACAAAAAGGTTTGGTGGTTTCCAGACCTTTGGGTCCCCCTCCAGATCCTATCCCCCATTGGTATAACCCGAACGCTCATTGCCCCTTTCACGAGGGCACACCTAAACACGATTTGGAGGGATGTTATTCTCTGAAGAATATAGTGAGGGACTTGATAGAGAAAAAGATTATTTCGTTCAAGGTCTCAGGCCGGAATGTCAAAAACAACCCTCTTCTCGCACATGGAACTGTCAATGTGGTGGATGAGGCTTCTGGTGATGTTTTGCTAAGAGATGCGGTGAAGATCAAGACCCCTCTGATAGAACTCCATGCAAAGTTGGTGGAGGCTGGAGTGGTAAAAGTTTGTCATAAAGAATGTGTTGATTGTGCTATCCATCCAAGGGGATGTGATGTGGTACAAAGAGATGTGCAAGATTTAATCGATCAAGGGTTACTACAAGTCAGTAGTCGTGCAAAGAGAGATGAAGTAGCAGTAATTAAACCAGCCTTCCACTTGCAAGAATTGGTCTTTGATTTTTCAATACTTGCTTCTAACTTGCCCAAACTGGTCTTCAATGTGCTAGAACCGGTCTTCAACTCATTTGAACCAGTTTTCAACTTACAAGAACCTATTTTCATCCTGCCAGAGCCGGTTGTTATAACTTACCAAAGTGAATATGCTATTTAGATAGTCGATCGACTCACGCCTGTGGTAGTGTGCATGCCCAACCCTTTCCCTTTTGAAAGTACCAAGGCGGTGCCATGGAAATACGATGTTACTATGATTAACAAGGAGTCTGAGGAAGTAGGACAAGAGAAGAGCTCGGAATATGATAGCATTGATGTCACAAACGTTGCAGGAACAAGCAAGATGACCCGTAGCGGTCGAATTTATACTTCTTAATTTGTTGTGACCTCTCAAACGCCAACTAAAGAAGCCACAACAACAGTTTCTCCCCAAGAGCAAAATGTAGTTCAGTCCTATGAAGATGCAGAGTTCCTAAGGATCATCAGGACGAGAAATTATAAAATTGTTGACCAATTACACCAGACACCGTCCAATATTTGAATTCTGTCTCTGCTCATGTGTTCTCCTACCCATAGGAACGCATTGCTAAAAGTGATCGCACATGCTCACGTTACTCAGGACATAAAAGTCGGCCAATTCGATGGACTGGTGGCCAATATTATTGCTTGTAACACTTTAACCTTCAGTGGAGGAGAGCACCCTATAGAAGGACAGAATCATAATCGTGCGCTGCATGTATCGCTTAAATGCCAAGAAGATACTTTGGCAAGAGTCCTAGTAGACACATGATCCTCTCACAACATCCTGCCTAAGATGACGCTTGCTAAGTTAGCCTATCAAGGAGCTTAAATATCACCTAGTGCGTTGGTGGTCAAGGCATTCGATGGGTTACGAAGAACCGTCATTGGTGAAGTGGAGTTACCCATTTTAATTGGCCCACGTGTTTTCGATATTACATTCCAGGTCATGGATATTAATCCAGGCTATAGTTGCTTACTTGGGCGACCATGAATACGCACTGTTGGGGCAGTAACTTCCACTTGGCATCAAAAGATAAAGTTTGTCGTCGACAACAAGTTGGTAACTGTTCATGGTGAAGAAGATCTTATGGTTAGTCACCTATCCTCCTTCCGTTACATTGAGGCTGATGAAGACACTTTGGAATCTTCTTTCTAAGCTCTGAAGATAGCCAATGCTGTTTTTATAGAAATGAAGGAATGTAGGGAGAAGAAACCATCGTTTGCCTATGTGAAGAGCATGAAGTCAACCATTGAGAGTGGAAGTCATGAAGGTTGGGGACAAGTGATTGATATCAACATGAAGAAGGATTGTCTTGGTTTGGGGTACAAGTCATCTGTCAAAGAAGGAGCCCTGATCTCTGCAAAGGACTGCATGCCAAGCAATCAAGAAGTGTTCATCGGCACAGGTTATGCCTATGGAGATCAAGTTAACACAATTGAAGAAGACGGCGAAGATAAAGACATGTCAAATCTGGTGTATCAATGTGAAGCAACTTTGACCAATTGGGAGGCAATTAAGATCCTTGGGATCATTCCCATGTCGAAGTAATTGTCGTTTTCCTTTGTTTTCCAAATCCTTAGCTCTTTCCAAGGCTAATGGATCATGTTATAGGGCCACTTTTCATTTTTGAAATCATCATGATAAATAAAAATACATTTTGTTAAATTCTTGTTATTCATTTTATTGTTTTTCTTCTCCTTCTTTTTTTTTAAGAAAATGGAAATCTTTTCAAAACTATTAAAAACAACATGTTCCTTTTTCATTTTTATTTCCACTATTAATAAAAAGAAATCATTCCAAAACATGCATAATTAATAAACCCGTTTTATCCAATGACTCTACTCCCCCTCCTAATTTTGAGTTCCCTATCTACCAAGCAGAAGAAGAGGGTGAGGAAGATTGTGATATCCCCGATGAATTGGCAAGGCTGCTTGAGCATGAGTCCAAAGCCCTTCAGCCACATCAAGAGCCGGTGGAGACAATCAACCTTGGTACATAGGAAAAGAAGAAAGAGGTCCAGATCAGAGCCATGCTTGGGGAAAGCATCAAAGAGAGATTGGCCAAGCTGCTACAAGAGTTCGTGGATGTGTTCGCATGGTCATATTAGGATACGTTGGGTTTGGATAATGATATTATTATACATAAGCTACTGCTTCAACCAGAGTTCCCACCAGTGAAATAGATAGAAGCTCCAAAGAACAAGATCGGACATGGCTTTGAAGATTCATGAAGAGGTCAAGAGACAATTTGACGCTGGTTTCCTAGCAGTTTCGAAGTATCCTCAATGGATAGCTAATATTGTGGCCATGCTTAAAAAGAATGGCAAGGTCAGAATGTGTGTCGATTATAGGGATTTAAACAAAGCTAGTCCCAAGGATGACTTCCCTCTTCGACATATTGACACTCTGGTAGACAACACCGCTAAATTTGTTGTATTTTCCTTCATGGATGGCTTCTCAGGTTATAATCAGAATAAGATGGATCCCAGTGATATGGAAAAGACCACATTCATCACCCCGTGGGGAACGTACTGCTACAAGGTTATGCCTTTCAGTCTTAAGAACACATGGGCAACCTATCAAAGAGCGATGGTCAACCTCTTTCACGATATGTTACACAACGAGATTGAGGTTTATGTCAATGACATGATTGATAAATCCCAAAGTGAAGAGGACCATATGGACCACCTGCAGAAGTTGTTTGAGCGCCTCAGAAAGTTCCGACTACGTTTGAACCCTGTTAAATGTACATTTGGTGTTCGATTTGGAAAATTACTTGGTTTCATCATTAGTCAACGAGGAATTGAGGTAGATCATGAAAAGGTCAAAGAAATACAAGAAATGCTTGCTCCACGTACTGAAAAAGAAGTCAGAGGTTTTCTTGGACGATTGAACTACATCTCCAAGTTTATCTCTCATTTAACTGCTACATGTGAACCTATCTTCAAGTTACTTCGAAAGAATCAAACAGTTGAGTGGAATCCCGAATGTCAAAGACATTTTGAGAGGATCAAATATTATTTGCAAGAGCCTCATATCTTGACTCCACCTGTTCAAGGGAAGCCACTCTTTATGTATCTGACAGGTACTTGAAGAATCTATGGGATGCGTACTAGGACAACATGATGAAATCGGCCGAAAGGAACATGTTATTTATTACTTGAACAAAAATTTCACCGATTGTGAAACAAGATATTCACTTTTGGAGAAGACTTTGCGCTCTAGCATGGGCCGCCAAACGTCTCAGGCAGTATATGATTTCTCACACCACTTTTTTGATTTCGAAGATGGATCCAATAAAGTACATCTTTGAAAAGCCAGATTTAACTGGAAGACTTACCCGCTGGCACATTTTGTTGTCTGAGTACGATATCCAGTACATGACCCAAAAAGATATTAAAGGAAGCGAGTTCTTAGAATACCTTGCACACCAGCCTGTTGAAGACTTTGAGCCATTGAAGTTCAATTTCCCCGATGAAGGTATTATGGCTATAAAAGATTGTGAGACCCCAAGCCCTGACGAAGGACCTGAACCAGGTTCCCAATGGAAACTCATGTTTGATGGATCCTCCAATTACATGGGTCATAGAGTGGGAGCTGTTTTGATGAATCCTAATAGTGGATATACCCCTTTCACAGCCAGGTTGTGTTTCGAATGCACAAACAATATCGCTGAATATTAGGCATGCATTCTAGGCATTGAAGCTGCAATTGACATCAAAATCAAGATCCTTGAAGTATGTGGAGACTCAGCCTTGGTGATCTACCAAGTCAAAGGTGAATGGGAAACCCATGGAATTGATAAAATCACTTTCTGTCATGTCCCAAGGACAAATGATCAAATAGATGACGCTCTGGCTATGCTAGCCTCAATGTATCAAGTCCGATTTCACAATATAGCACCTCTCATTTTGATCAAGCGAAAGACTGAGCCAACTTACTGTCAATTGGTTGAAGAAGAAGCTGATGGAAAACCTTGGTATCATGACATCAGACACTACTTGCAACATCGAGAGTATCCAGAAAATGCTACAAATCTATATAAGAAAACTTTGAGGAAGTTAGCATCCAAGTTATTCCAAAGCAACGGTGTGTTATACAAGAGAAATCACGGCATGGTTCTGCTCAGATGCGTGGAAAGACACGAGGCAGATATGTTAATCAAAGAAATTCACGAGGGAGCCTTTAGAACCCATGCTAATGGGCATGCCATTTCCAAGAAGCTCTTGTGAGATGGTTATTACTAGTTAATCATGGAGTCTGACTGTTTCAACTATGCTAGAAAATGTCACAGGTGTCAAATTTATGCCGACAATGTGCATGTGCCACTAACACTGTTGAATGTTTTGACATCACCTTGGCCTTTCGCATTCTACACAACGATGACTGGTGTCACCTGCATGACGGGCCAACCGTCACTACTAAGAGGAAGAAAGACTTACGTGTCAGTGATGATAGATGTTATATGTATGACGGTCCGATCGTTAGTGAAATTTTGGCACGCAGATACCAGATGTCGAGACAGATATCACAACACTGGGATTAATAACAGCTTGATCACACAAGAAAAATATGCAGAAATTTAAATGAAAGAAAAGTAAAATCAACACCAGAATTGTTAATCCAGTTTGGTGCAACTCACCTATATCTGGGGGCTACCAAGCCAGGAAGGAAATTCACTATGATAGTATTAGTTCAAAGCTAAACTCTCCCGTTTACAACTTCTCGCCTAATTCATACATTGTGCAAATTCTACCTAGACACCCTCTAGATATGAGATCCCCATCTCACTTCCTAGTCAGTCACAATCCCAGTGACAATCAACAATTCCATAAACAATAGAAGTAGCACACTTCCAAGACAATACTTGATCTTGCTTAAAAGCTTTAATCAAGAACGATACACTCTTGCTTAAAAGCTTTAGAGTGGACAATGAACAATGAACAATCCGTCAACCTCAATGCATCAGAAGATACATGAGTGGTATACAATTAACAAACAGAAAACCCTAAAGACCAACTAATACAACGACTAATCCTTATTCCGCAAAATCCTCACATTATGCTCTCTACATCAATAGGGTTTGCCTTCACTTTAAATAGCCTTTAGACCTACTGGACTTGTGTTTCTTGGGGCGCACAAATAGCGGCAATCAGTGTAAACTGGCTGCAAATCAACCTGCACAATAATAGAAGCAAAATACAAACTTTCCTAAAAAGTCTCAATGATCCTTTTTATGAAAAGTAACAGAATTTGTCATAACAGAAAATCCCACAATATACTCCTATGAAAAACGCACGTGTGTGAATTAGAACACACTAAAAATACTAAAATAGACATGCCTTAGCTATCTGGTATAACATGTCCTAGAACATGTCACAACATCATGCAAAACATGATGTTTGACAGTCATGGCAGAACATATGTGTAGCGCGGTTTTTTTGTGGTTTTGAATCACTATCGCTTTGGTACTACAATTCGATTCATTTTGTATCCTATTGAAGATGATGAAGGAAGGGAAATAGATGTCTCCAATTAACCCTGCTTGCAAACTGAGGTTAAACAGTCAAAACTATTGGTTTACAGATGCGGCTTTAGTTCGTGGGTCTCTCTCGGCTTATTTTGTTCAGAATGAAATACCGAGATTGTTCATGGGGAATTTGTCGGGATACTGTGCTAGATTGGCTAGGGGTAGGGGACTCTTTTTTTTTATTAGTGTGCTCGCTAAGATTCTTTTTCAATCTTATGCCTACGTATTCCCGGGATAGGGAAATCAGAGCGATCGTAGTTCCTCCTATTCTATGGGAGGAAATGATGTTTTGGTGTCTTGTTCAAAGCCCAAGACATGAAGCTAAAGGTGGTTTATATCTTGTTCAAAGCCCAAGATGTGAAGCTGAAGGGTCTATTTGTATCTTGTTCGAAGCCCAAGATGTGAAGCTAAAAGGGTGTTTGACTTCAGAGAGAATTTGTCATCTCTAAAGGGGGTCTATTTGTCACAACTGTTGGGTGACTGATTATAAAGGAGAATTACTTTAACTGGGATATGTGAATCCAGCAATGCCATAATTTCCTTTATAGGGGATTTTTAACCTGAAGGAGAAGACTTTAACTCAGTTTAGAGCAATGCCATCTTTCCTTAGGAATTTCTCATGCTAAAAGAGGGACAGTGGCGTGGATGTAAATAATCCAGAGGCTTGCCGCTTACAGCAATTAGATAAAGGGGAAAATGAGTTATTGATGTTTGTATGCTGTGACCAAAGCATGATTTGATGCTAAAAGGTTGATTAAATCAAACGGGGATTTCTTTATACAAAGCCTAAGTGGAGGCTATTGACCCAACAAGAGGGAGTTTTTGTGTCTCGTACGAAGCCCGAGATAGAGGCTAAAAGGGTTGACTCAACAAGAGAGTGTTTTTATATGTGTCTTGTATAAAGCCCAAGACGAAGGCTAAAAGGGTTTGACTCAACAAGAGAGTCTTTTATACTCACCAAGAGAGTGATTTGTATCTCGTACGAAGCCCGAGATGGAGGCTAAAGGTGATCGACTCAACAAGAGAGTCTTTTTATACTCAACAAGAGAGTGTTTTGTATCGCGTACAAAGTCCGAGATAGAGGCTACAAAGGTTTGACTCAACAAGAGAGTCTTTTATACTCAACAAGAGAGTGTTTTGTATCTCGTACAAAACCCGAGATAGAGGCTACAAAATGTTTGACTCAACAAGAGAGTCTTTTATACTCAACAAGAGAGTGTTTTTGTATCTCGTACGAAGCCCGAGATGGAGGCTACAAAATGTTTAACTCAACAAGAGAGTCTTTTATACTCAACAAGAGAGTGATTTTGTATCTCGTACGAAGCCCAAGATAAAGGCTAAAAAATGTTTGACTCAACAAGAGAGTCTTTTATACTCAACAAGAGAGTGTTTTTGTATCTCGTACGAAGCCCGAGATGGAGGCTAAAAAGGTTAATTCTGCTGGGGAGAATCATTTGTACAAAGCCCAAGTGGAGGCTAGGGTTACTATTTCAGTTGAGTGACAGGTCCAGTATGTTGGTTAAAAGAGAAAATAAGTTCTTATATGGGTAATGTTGTACTCATGGATTTGATCTGAGGACCGGGATTATATCCTGTTCTTTAAGGAAACGGGGAATCCGAAGGGTATTAAGACTGCTCAAGTCTACAAATGTTTTCTCCCTATTTTTGAAAGGAACTTGAGAAGGTCTTCGAGACTCAAGGAGAATAGACTGTCCAAGTCTAAAGTTTTATCTTTTTTACTATGCTTTAAGAGAGATTAAGAGAAAGTCTGTTCGCGGTAAAAAAGATCTAGACTCTTTGAAAGACCGTTCTATCAAGATGATTAATTTCTGTTCCTATACCTTTAAGAGGTCGTCAGGACAATTTGTACGAAGCCCAAGAGGAAGCGAGAAAACTTTTAAGAAGCCGAAGGGACAATTTGTACGAAGCCCAAGAGGAGGCTATCTTCCCGGAGGAAGAATCATTATACGAAGCCTAAGAGGAGGATGTGAAAACTTCTAAGAAGCCTACGGGTCCTTGTACAACGCCCAAGAGGAGGCGTGGATGCTTTTAAGAAGCCTGTGGGTCCCCAAATCCCGAGAAGTTCAAGACATGCCATTCACTGAGAATAGATCAAGCCAGGAAAGTTCGAGAATTTGGAAGAAACTCAAGAGATGCCATTCACGGAGAAAAGATCATCTCTGGGGAGTCAGAGTTTCTTTGACAATTCCTAAGGGTGACAGTCTGAGAAAGGGTCACCGAGAATGCTGCCTTTCACGTCTCCATATTGTTTAACCCCAAGAGGAGGGAAAACTGTATCTGGTAATCCTATGGGGATCTAGTTTTGTTTGCATTTAAGAGTGATCAACAGGGCTTTACCTAGTGCTAGACGTAGTTGCCGGGGAAACTCTAGATATTTATACTAGTATTACACAGTTGATATGAGTTTATGAAAGAAGACTTATAGTGAAACAGCCCCACAATACAGTTATATACATATGAAAGCGTGTAAACACTTACTCGGTTGTAGAGCTTCCATGGTGTTTTGTTAGTTTGTTCAACAAAGAAAGCTTTGATAACAATATTGTATTCAAAATCAAAGGAGAAAGTGCTTTGAAAAGATTGTTGGGGCTTACAGCTCAAGAAGAGGCCCAGGGTTTTATCAGTGATCGCACTGTCGTTTTGTACAGGGACTTATACAAGTGACTGAGGCCCACGAAAGGTTTTCTGTGCAAAGGGGATGGGTCTTACACTCTCTCAAGAGGTCCATTATGATTGAAAGAAAAAGAAATGGGGCTTATAACACGAGGGTAGGCCTAGATGATTTGCTTTTTTAACTGGCGATCACGCCGAGATTTTCTTTTAACGCAGAGGGACTTATACAATATCTGAGGCCCAAAGATTGTTTTGGTTAAACGGGGATTGGGTCTTACACTCTATTAGAGGCCCAAAGGTGTTTAAAGAAAAAGAATGGGGCTTATAACACGAGGGTAGGCCCAGATGAAAATGTTTTTGAAAAGTGACGATCGCGCCGAGATTTTGAAAACACAGTGGGACTTATACAACAACTGAGGCCCAAACTATTTTGGTTTTTCTAAAAGGGTTGGGTCTTACACTCTACTAGAGGCCCAAAGGTTTTGAAAAAGTTTGATGAGGGTTGAATTAATCAAAAACCCTAATTTGTTTTCAAAATGTATTTTAATTGAATAAAAATTCAATTAAAATGATCAAAAATTGTTAAACATGTGGAAAACAAATTGTGATCTTGGATTAATGTTTCAAAAATCAAGTTTTAACCTACAAAATGATTAGAAATCAATAAAATTTGCAAAATCAAGAAGGAAAAAATATTTTAAATGTCAAAGATAATTAAAATATTAATTCTTGGCAAAAATATCAATTATATGAAATAAATAATATTTTTGGGATTTTTTGGTAAAATAAAATATTTTAACATTTTTGTGAATTATTAAAAAAAGAATCAACTCAAAATCATTAAAACTCAGAGAGAAATTAATTTTTGAATCAATTAAATAAAATCACAAAATTCAAATATTTGAATTTTCAAAAAGGGCGCCAAGAACAAGGGCAAGAACATGCGCCACCCTCTGTTTCTGTAGATTTGCGTTTTCTATCCAATCTCACTGAATACTTGATTATATCATGCAATCTACATATCAATCTACTCGTTTCAACCTCACAATCATGTCTATGGTCTTTAATTTCATTTATTTTAAGCATGGAATAAGAAATCAAAGAGAAACCTCAAGAACCCTAAATTTTGCATGAAGGTTCAGAAATTCCATACACGATTCATACAAAGCAATTGATTGAGGGTAAACACTCTATGCATGATTATGAACATATGGCCAAATTATTATGCAGCAAAAATTGCATGGATCATAGAGTTAGAAGAGCTAATGCTTACCACTTGCAGTTGTTGATCGTGTTTTGGGTTAGGGGTGTTACGGCTAGGTTCCAATGATCTGGATAGCTTCTCTAGGTGCCATGGAGTGTGTCTGGATGCTTGGAATGGATTGAAATGATCTGGAACTTGATTTGGCACCTCAAGTGCAAATCTGTCAAAGGCTTGAGCAGTTGGCTGGTGATTTTGTGACTATTCCCCAGTGAAGTCGCTGATGATATCTCTTTTAGTCACCTGTTGGGTTTTCTCTCATTTATGATGAGTATTGATTTAAAATCCCCCACAGCTTGACCTTTTGCTGTTTTCCTAGCAAGTCTAGGATGCTTTGCTCAGAATTGGTTAATCCTCTGAGAGTGTTCTCGTATCTCCAGCAGATCTGCCTTGTTTTCCCAGTGGATTTTGCATAGATGTTTATATGTCTACAATCGCCAGCGAATTCATTATTTCTCCGCAGCAGATCTCTTCATCCTTTTGAAATGGAAGTTCCTGTGAATTTTTATGATCCCCAAGAAGATTCAGAAAGATTTGGGTCGTATGATTCCCCAACAGATTTCTTGCCATCCTCAAAGTAGAGTTTATGTTGTTATCCTCTTTGTGGATCATCTATGTTAGAAGATTGATATTTGGGTTTTCCCCCCAAGGAGTATCTTCCTCTCCAGCAAGACTTGAGCCTGGTAGTAGGATTTATTTTCCTTTGATGGCTTTTGTTTATCTCTTGCAGGTTTTCTTTAGCTAAAAGCCTAGCAGAGCTGCTAATGATATCCCCATCTTGTTGAGATTAGCCGAGTATTTAGTGGTGTTGTGATGTTTGTTCCACCCTCTATTTATCCTTTATGTCTGTTTTGTCAGCATATTCATACTCATAAGCATTACATGTGCATTCATTTGTTGCTCATAGCATGTTGTTGTTGCATTGTGCATTTTTGCATTTGTGTTGGTGCTTCTTTGCTCTCTGGTGTTGTTATCCCCGTAGAGCGTGTGTGTCCTCCCTCCATTTAGAGTGTCGACCTGTAAGCATAAAAATGCATATCTTTGTTAACTCCCCATTGAATTTATTTCTCGTGGAAGATTTTGATTCAGTTTCCTCTCCAGTTCATTATCTAGATGGAATTAGTCCCCAGTTGAGATATTTCCTCCTCGGGATGAGTCTTGTTTAACCGTTTTCTCCATCTTGTCATTGGATTGAACTTTGGTCCCCTGTAACTATTTGTTTGAATCTCTAGGCCGTGAAACCTAGATTGAGAGTGCATTTATTTTGCACCTTTGAGGATTCTGCGCCCTTCAGCTGAAATCTGCGTATGATTCCCCTTTTGGAAGGTTCAATACTGTTTCATGGTAAGTCTCTTCGGTTTTACAGGACAGTTCGTTGTTGAGATTTTGTGACTCCAATGAATGGTAAGTCTCTTCGGTTTGATGGGACAGTTCGTTGTTGAGATTTTGTGACTCCAATGAATGGTAAGTCTCTTCGGTTTGACGGGATAGTTCGTTGTTGAGATTTTGTGACTCCAATGAATGGTAAGTCTCTTCGGTTTAACGGGATAGTTCGTTGTTGAGGATTTTGTGACTCCGATGAATGGTAAATCTCTTCGGTTTGACGGGATAGTTCGTTGTTGAGATTTCTTACTCCGATGAATGGTAAGTCTCTTCGGTTTGATGGGACAGTTCGTTGTTGAGATTTTTGCGACTCTGATGGATGGTAAGTCTCTTCAATTTGATGGGACTGTTCGTTGTTGAGATTTTGTGACTCCGATGAATGGTAAGTCTCTTCGGTTTGATGGGACAGTTCATTGTTGAGATTTTGTTACTCCGATGAATGGTAAGTCTCTTCGGTTTGACGAGACAGTTCGTTGTTGAGATTTTGTGACTCCGATGAATGGTAAGTCTCTTCGGTTTGATGGGACAGTTTGTTGTTGAGATTTTTTTACTCCAATGAATGGTAAGTCTCTTCGGTTTGACGGGACAGTTCATTGTTGAGATTTTGTTACTCCGATGGATGGTTAGTCTCTTTGGTATGCTAGAGACAGTTCATTGTTGAGGTATTGTTTGTTTTACCCAGTGGAGCCTTGCTGTGCTAAGTCTTCCCTGTTGGGTTTTATCCTTGTTGTGATGTGGTTTATTTCCACATACACTTATACCCAGTTTGTCTCCTCCCTTTGTTGGGATGTGTTTTCCCCTGCGGAGTCTTTTCTCTTTTCTTTTGCTCTCCGGTTTTTGTTTATCTCCTGTGGTATATTTTCCCCACAGTGGTCTTGTGTTTGCATATCATTTGCATGATCATATCATTTTGTGGTCTCTTAGGGCCAAAAATTTGGTTGTTGTTATATTTAAGTCTCTTCTATCTCGTCGAGACAAAGATGCCCATCTTTGTATCTCCGGATAGAAGAAACTTAAATAGGGGCAGCTGTAATACCCTAATTTTTACCCCTAAGATCCCACATGTCATTTGCATTTTTGCATACCACAAACAAGATCACATATTGGTTCCCTCTTTGATAGGATTGTGCCTTGCAGGGATCTTTGAGTTTGTGTGCGTTTGATTTGTTTAATTTGTTTATGTTTACTAACCATTAATTAAAATCCAAAAATATTTTGTTTCTTTCACTAACATTTTCAGGGGAAGAACAGGTTAAAAATGCCAAAATAACAGTCCCACAGCTCGAATGAATTTTATCTGAGAAAAGTCAAAGTTGATCTGCAATTAATTCAAAAATTATCTGATCAAGAGTTTCCAAGATTTAATTGATTATCATTCAAGGGACTCCAAGGTTCATGTGTTTATTTCCATGCCTTCTTTGACAAGCAAGAAAATCGAGCCAGAGCCAAGACAACACATCAAAAAAGCCATTTTTCCCATTTTTCACTGTGTTAATCGATTAACCTAATTGCACTGTGAAGTGGTTAATTGATTAACACGTGCAATTTTTGAAAAAATGTGCCAAATTCAAATTCTACAGCAATTGGCACCAATTTTCACCATTTAGATCACATGTGGAATATTCTAGACCATCTCATTTTAATTCCCTACATCACTTTGATCATTTCCCACCATGTACCTTCACTAATCACCACTCTTTTGTGAATTCCCTCCAAATTTGAATTCCAATCCTAATTTTGATCATCCAAACCTAATTCCAAACCACCAAATTTCCCAAGCCTAAATTCTATAAATAGAGGCTTCATTTCATTGATTCTACAAGCTTTTGATAGCCAACAAATCCCTTGGAATTTCTCTCCCCAAACCACAAATTCACCAAAGCTCTTATTTCTTCTTTCATAAGTTAGTAAGAATTCACATTGATTCTTACTAATTTAGAGCTAAACCTCCATCCATTCTTGTTTTTGTTCATAGCTCAAGGCTTTGGAGTATAGATCTTGCTGCAATTTGGAAGGATTTTCTGATTTGTATTGGTAATTCACTTTTCACCATTGTTGAAGCTTCATCTTCATCTTCCATAATGTAGATCTTTTGTTGATCTTGTTTGCTTGATCTTTGGATCTTGCAATTTGTGTTGATTGCTGGTTTTTGATGTCGTTTTACTCCAAAATTCGTGCATAATTGAATCCTTGATCCTAAGATGTTTGAAGAAATGAGTGATCAAGGATTTGACAATTTTCAAACTGATTTTTTGTTGTTTTCACAGTGTTAATCGATTAACCAAAACATGTACAATTAGGTTAATCGATTAACAACTTGTTTCTGCGCAAAAATTTGGAAATTTACACTAGTTAATCGATTAACATAATTACACTGTGAGTTGGTTAATCGATTAACCAGCATCCAAAATGTGAAAAATGCTTGTTTTTGGGACTGTTTTGGTTCTTTTGCCGTTTTCTTCCCTTTCCTTTGTTCTTAGCCTTAGATCACATATTTGCGTGGTTTAATTTGGCTTTCTCTTCATCTATTTTATTTTCTTTTGATCGATGAAAGTCTAAAAGATTTTGGAATTCTTTTGTTGAATTTCGATCAAGACGAGATCGCTACCACTTTTCTTTTCGTGCGATATTGCTTTCGGATGACAATTTATATATCGTTCATCTAGCATGCATTAGCACAAAGAGCTATTGACCGGCCTCATTATAGGGTAATTACTCCGTAAATTACTCGGCGATTTCTTAACATAGTTCAATATTTGTCCCGTATCGGAAAACTATCAAGAATGGTTGATTATTTGTCTTATGGTTCAAAACTCATGAAACTTGTTGTTAGGAGGCTTTGGTCTTATCAATCCTCTAATGAGTTCCATCAACCTTGACCTAAGTGCAATTATTCAATTGTTATTGATCACTAATACTAACAACTAATCACTAACTTACTAACAATATTTTATATTAATTTTGTTTATGTTTCCTTCTCGCTCCCTATCTTTTTTATTTTTTTAGGCTTCATTTCATATCATGTTTATGTTTCCGCAATTTTTCCTTTGTCCGTTGGACACATGTTTATGCTTCTGCAATTTTTCCTTTGTCCGTTGGACACACGTTTATGCTTATGCCTTTTTTTCTTTGTCCATTTGGACTCAAAAACATTAATAAAGGCTTAAACCATAAAAAACTTAATTCTCCTCATCTTGGACTATTGGTTACTATCCTATGCTTTGGAGTGATCTCTTTATGGACCTCTTTTGAAGTAATATTGGACTTATGGACCTAGAATTAGGACTTCTTATCCCTTTGCTTGTAGTGTTGATTGAAGACTTGCCTTTAATGGCCAATTTGCTTAAGGATGGATTTCTTTTAATATTGCTTTGAAGTGGCTCCTTTTTGGTTAGATCCTTCTTTTCCCTAACTTTTATTTTATGCACTAGGATAGTCACTTCTTCTCCTCCCCATTCTTAAATTTTCAAAATCCTCTCTCTTTTTTTCAAAACCTTCTTATTTTCAACTTAAAACCGCTTTCATTATAAAACCTTGACTTTTGTCAAGTGACTTTTAAAATTTTCTTTTCTTTAATAAATGTCAATCTATCTTAACCATACTTTGACCATTTCATGAAAACATAAAAAATATGAAACTCACTCAAATCTTTTGTGCTTTTATTCACCTTTTTTCTTTTAAACTCTTTTTCATAAGTTTAGACATGATTCATTTCTTTAAGCATAATTATTCGCTTAGAAATGACGACTTTTCTTTACACTTAAAAATCAATCAAAACCAACAAATTTTTGTTCTTTGTACCACGAACTACGGGGTTTTGATCCTACATTGCACATCGTGGGTACGTAGGCATAAGGCGATAAGTCTCTTCAAACACAAAAATCTTAAAAAATAATTCTCCTCTCATCTCCTCAATCTCTTTACAAGCAAACCATTTTCAAACCAAAAAGCGGTAGATATTTCAAAGGGTTCCTATAGAGTACTATAGACGTTTTGGGTGCTAACACCTTCCCATTGCGTAACCAACCCCCTTACCCATTCTCTGTTTGTTCTTTTTTTTTAGAACTCTTTAGGTTTTGTTCGCTCTTTTTCCTTTCCCTTTGTGGATAAAATAAAAGTGCGGTGGCGACTCTTGCTTATTTTGAGTTAAGTTAATCAATAGCTTACACTCACAAATTTCCCACTACAGAAAAGTGGCGACTCTGCTGGGGATCATCTCCCTTGAGGGGTTTAGCCTACTTTGATTTATTTACTGCTTTTTGTTTGATTTTCTTGTTACTTGTTTGTTCTGTTTGGGAGTTCCTCTGTGTGTAAGATAGGTCCTATACCCGGACCAGAGTGCACTTTGAGATAAGAGGATAGTATAGTCAAGGGAACTTTGAAGGAGTCGAATCCTGAAAAAGAAAAACTTGAGAATCTATCCGCTCGGTGGTTGCCTCTTTAGAATTACTGATGCCGATCGAGCGATCGAGAAGGCATTACTTTTTCCATAGAAGCCTATAACACTGAGGACCGTAGTAACCCTTAACCCATCCTAGCCTTTTTAGGATCGTAGCGCGGAAGCTATGAAGATGCAAATCTGACTTAGCTGTCACGCGATGCTACACTCAAGTTAGATTCTCTTGAGGATAACTACCAACCTCCGAGCAAATTGGTGTACTGGTGTGTCTGATAGTGGATTGTGGACCCTGGGCACTTTCTTAGAACCGTTGTTTTCTGCAGGTACAATGAAGACAAAACCTTAGTACATACCTTTGTGGGGTTGGTTCTTACCCTTGGCTTTATGCTCGTGACTTGAACCTTGACCCGTGTGCTTTGTGTGATCTTGTTTGTGGGTGTTGCATTCACGCATTCATGCATTTATGAGCATTCTTTTGGAAGGTTTCAAGGAACTTAAAGGTGTTATTGCAAACATTGCAGGTACTTTTGTTATGGATTTTGGAAGTAGAAGTACAAAGAAGTACACTTTCAAGAGTCCTAATTTAGAGGGTTTGAGAGAGCTAGGATCTTTGGTTGCTGATACCAAGAAGTTCGAGTCCAGATATGGAAGGCTTTTGTCTCTCTTTAAGGTTGATATGGCTGAAGGATTGCTTGCTACTTTGGTTCAGTTCTATGACCCTTTGCTACATTGTTTCACCTTTCCTGATTATCAGTTGGTACCTACGCTAGAGGAGTATTCTCTCCTGCTTGGTTTGCCTGTTTATGGTCGGATTTTCTCTGGTTTGGACCCCGCTCCCGAGCATGATGTTATTGCGAAGGCTACTCACTTGAAGGTTTTTGAGATTAAGGCTCGCATGGATACCAAAGGAAAGATTCTTGGGTTACCCGCTAAGTTCTTGATGGATAGAGCTCATCACTTTGCTAGTGTGAAGAACACAGTTTCTTTTGAGGCTATTTTGCCTTGCTTATTTATGGACTGTTCCTCTTCCCGAATGTTGAGAACTTTTTCAACATCAATGCTATTCAAATCTTCTTGATTGGGAATCCAATTCCCACTTTGCTTGCTGATGCTTACCATTCTATTCATCTCAGGAATTTCCATGGTAAAGGGATGATTATCTGTTCTGCACCTCTGCTTTACAAGTGGTTTATTTCTCACTTGCCGAAGTCTGCAGCTTTCTGGAATTTCAAGGATGGTTTATATTGGTCGCGGAAAATCATGTCTCGAGCTCATTCTGATATTGATTAGTGTAGTCGTGTTCCTTCTGAAGCGATGATTATTGATAGTTGTGGTGATTTTCCCAACGTGCCTCTTCTTGGTACAAAGGGGGGAATCAGCTACAATCCGATGTTGGCTCGTCGTCAGTTGGGATATCCTTTATGAAAGGTACCGAAGAACATTCATTTGGCTGGTCTCTTTTTCAAGGAAGAAGAATCTCAGGTTGCTCTCAAGAGAGAAATTGTGGAGGCTTGGTGCAGCATTCATAGAAAAGGAAAGGAAAGTTTGGGAAATCCGAATTGTGTCTCTTCGGAACCTTACCTCCAGTGGGTTAAAAATAAAGCTATTACTTTGAAGATGCCTTATAAGCATTAGGAGCCTCTATCTCTAACTAATAAGAAGCCTATTCTCTACTTTATAGAAGACAGAGAGAAGCTTCAGATCGCTTTGGCCGAGATGCAACAAGAGAGAGATGCTTGGAAGAACAAGTATCAGTTTGTTGTGTTAGAGAATGAAAGGCTTCAAGTGCACTTCAAGAAGAAGAATGAAGATGAAGTTGCCAACAAGAAGAGAAAGGCGCAAGAGGATTTATTTTCCTCTCGCATTCAGCCAGTTTTCGATATTCCGAAGAGTTCAGAATCTCCTTGGAAGTTGATCGTCGATAAGTTGCTGATTGAGAAGACTCAGATGCAGGCCCACATCAAGAAGCTGGAAGATAGAGCTGGAGGATTCTCTAGGGATCTAGTTTTCTTCATTCTCTATTGTTTTAGGATTCTTGAATTTGTACTTCTGAGATGTAATCTTTTCCATCATTAATGAATGAGATTTTGGTATTTCAGATAACAATGTTTACAATATGCCTTATATTTCCTTGAAACTTTTCATTTGCATCTTGCATATCAAGCATCATCTTTTGTATTTATTTCTTGCCTTTTCCAGGTGTCTTTTTGTTTCCCTTTGGTCTTCATTCAGCCAAGCTATCGTACCAGTATAATACTCGAGCTAATCTGAAGAAAAAGATGGATCAATTGCAACAAGAGAACTGTGAGCTTCGTGAAGAAGTATCAACTCTGAAGGATAGTTTGGAAAGACTCATTGCTATGATGGAAGCTCTGGTGGCTGCTCAGAATCAGCCACCACCACCTCCTCCTCCGCTTTCAACTCCTGTGCAAAGGACAGTCATTTCTGAGATTTGTCTCTACGCCCATCTCTGTGGCACCTGCTAGTGTTCCTCAATATTCCATGCCTCCTGGTTTCCCCTGGGGCATGCCTCAAAACTTTGTTCCTGAAGGTTATCAACCCCCACCACCTCTTGAAATTCCAGTTGTTCCTACCGTTCAACCTGTGATGGCTGTGCCACCGCCTATGGTTCACACTGTTCCTTTTGGTGAAGAGCATATTTTCCATACTGCTCCATGTGAGAATGCCAGTGCTTATGATAGAATGGAAGAGATTCAAGACCAGTTTGTGGAAATGCAGAAAGAGATCAAGGCTCTGAGAGGTAAAGAGTTGTTTGGAAAGAATGCTCATGAGTTATGCTTGGTCCCAAATGTAAAGATCCCGCATAAGTTCAAGGCCCCTGAATTTGAAAAGTATAAGGGTAATTCTTGTCCGTTGAGTCACTTGACTATGTATGCTAGTAAGATGTCGGCCCAGAAGGGTAATGATCAGCTGCTCATTCAATGTTTTCAAGATAGTTTGTCCGGTGCTGCTTTGAAATGGTATATGGGACTCGATAGTGCTCGAATTCACACTTTCGAAGATTTGGGTAAGGCGTTTGTGAAACAGTATAAGTATAAGGTGGATATGGCTCCTAATCGTGACCAGCTTCGAGCAATGGCTCAGAAGGATAAGGAGACATTTAAAGAATACGCGTAAAGGTGGCGCGAGATTGCTGCTCAGATCAACCCTCCTTTGGAAGAAAAGGAGATGACCAAAATTTTTCTGAAAACTCTGATTCCTTTCTATTATGAGTGTATGATTGCTAGTGCCCTGATTGATTTCACTGAGATGGTTAATATGGGGATGAGATTCGAAGAGGGTGTCTGTGAGGGACGTTTGTCGAAAGATAGCAATTCTACTGGAAGTTCCAAAAAATATAGTGGAGGATTTGCCAAAAAGAAAGAAGGAGAGACCAATGTCGTTTCTTGAGAAAGGTATAGAAGACATCATAATAGAAATAATCTGTGTCAGCAACATGTTGCATTTGTCACTCCTGTTATCAGTTCAGCTTCTGTTGTTCAAGCAGCTCCTGCTCAGCAACAATGTTCTAATCAGCCAAACAATCAACGGGGCCGTTTTCAGAAGGATTTTGATCCGATTCCGATGACATACACAGAATTGCTTCCTTATCTAATTAAGAAGAATCTTGTTCAGGCCCGTCCACCACTTGCTGTTCCAAAAGATTCACCATGGTGGTATAAGCCTGAAGCTCATTGTGCTTTCCATCAGGGAGGAGCTGGGCATGACACTGAGAACTGTTATCCATTGAAGATGGACGTTCAGAGATTGGCTAGAAGTGGTATTTTGTCTTTCGAAGATTCTAACCCTAATGTCCAATCGAATCCGCTGCCTAATCACGGCAAGGCGTCTGTCAATATGGTTCAAGATTACCCTAGTGAAGATCATTCTACGGCTGAGATTCTTGAAGATGACCCTGTGGGCTACATCCCATTTGGTTCTGAAGATGATGTCATTCCTGCTGAAGACTGGGAGCCTTATTTGGAAGACCCCGGGTATGTGTCCCCAGAGGATGCATATGTGCCTTTTTATTCCCCTCGGAAGAAGTTTAAGGAACCTGAATATGAAGTCACTGCCATCATTGAAGAAGATGAAGAGGAAGAATTTCCTAATTTTGTGACACATGGACAAGTCTGCCAGAATTGGATAGTTGTTGATGTTCCTACTATTGTTCATATTTCAAAGTAATTTGTTTTTGTTTCTTTCAAAAATCCTTTCACTCTGCCCAAGGTGAAAGTGAATTTGTGAGGGCTTTGTTTCAAATTTTATCATCATCAATAAAATGTTATTTTGTTTATCCATATTATGTTTTCCTTTTTGCTTTATTTCTGAAAAATGGTAACATAAAAAACCAAAAAATAATAATAATGTGATAATCACTTTTAACTGCATAATACTTGCACTTTTTGTTCATATTCTAAAATCAAACATAAATCGTTGTGCAGATTGATTGTTAAACCCATTGAAAACAATGACCATATGACCCCTCCCAACTTTAAGTTCCCTGTGTTTGGAGCTGAAGAAGAGGATATTGAGGAGATTCCAGATGAAATTTCTCGGTTGCTTGAGCACGAGGAAAAGGCCATTCAGCCTCATGAAGAGCCGTTGGAATTGGTTAATTTGGTTCAGATGACGATATGAAGGAAGTCAAGATTGGGGCACTGCTTCAGTCAGATGTTAAGAAGAGGATTGTGGATCTTCTTAGAGAATATGTTGATGTGTTTGCTTGGTCTTATCAAGACATGCCTGGTCTTGATACTGATATTGTGGAGCATAGATTGCCGTTGAAGCCTGAATGTCCACCTGTGAAACAGAAATTGAGAAGAACTCATCCCGACATGGCTGTGAAGATCAAAGAGGAGGTTCAAAAGCAGATTGATGCTGGTTTTCTTGTGACTTCTGAGTATCCTCAATGGGTGGCCAATATTGTGCCTGCTCCAAAGAAAGACGGAAAAGTCCGAATGTGCGTCGACTATAGAGATTTGAATAAAGCAAGTCCAAAAGATGATTTTCCACTGCCACACATTGACATGTTGGTAGATAATACTGCTAAATTAAGTATCTTTTCTTTTATGGATGGATTTTCCAGTTATAATCAAATAAAGATGACACCCGAGGATATGGAAAAAACAACATTCATTACACCCTAGGGAACATTCTGTTACATAGTGATGCCCTTCGGTTTGAAAAATGCTGGTGCAACGTACCAGAGAGCTATGACCACTTAGTTCCATGACATGATGCATAAAGAAATTGAGGTCTATATGGATGATATGATTTGTAAGTCGAAGACTGAAGAAGATCATATTTAGTACTTATTGAAGTTGTTTCAACGTTTGAGAAAGTTTAAGCTCCGTTTGAATCCAAATAAATGCACTTTTGGTGTTCGTTCTGGAAAGTTGTTGGGCTTTATTGTCAGCCAAAAAGGCATTGAAGTTTATCCTGGTAAAGTTAAAGCCATTCAGGAAATGTTTGCGCCCAAAACAGGGAAACAAGTAAGAGGATTCTTGGGACGTTTGAATTACATCTCCCGATTTATATCCAATATGACTGCCACCTGTGCGCCAATCTTCAACCTTCTTCGCAAAGATCAGGGTTGTGTCTGGACAGAGGATAGTCAGAAAGCTTTTGAAAGAATTAAAGAGTATCTGCTTGAACCTCCAATTTTGTCTCCTCCCGTGGAAGGAAGACCTTTGATCTTGTATTTGACTGTGCTGGAAAAGTCTATGGGCTGTGTTCTGGGTCAACAAGATGAATCTGGTCGAAAAGAATTTTCCATTTATTATTTGAGCAAGAAGTTCACTTATTGTGAGTCTCGGTACTCAATGCTTGAAAAGACATGTTGTGCTTTAGCTTGGGCTTCCAAGCGCCTCCGCAAATATATGTTGAATCATACAACTTGGTTGATATCCAAAATGGATCCAATCAAGTATATCTTTGAAAAGCCTGCTTTAACTGGGAGGATTGCTCGTTGGCAAATGTTGTTGTCAGAATATGATATCGAGTACCGAACTCAAAAAGCTATAAAAGGAAGTGTTTTGGCTGACCATTTGGTACACCAGCCAATTGATGATTACCAATCTATCAGGTTTGATTTTACTGATGAAGATGTGATGTATCTAAAGGTTAAAGATTGTGAAGAACCATTACCTAATGAAGGGCCTGAGCCTGGATCCCGTGGGGGTTTGATTTTTGACGGAGCTGTTAATGAGTAGGGCAATGGTATTGGGGAAATAATTGTTACTCCTCATGGTTCTCACATTCCTTTCACTGCAAGGTTGACGTTCACTTGCACGAATAATGCGGCTGAGTATGAAGCATATATTATGGGCTTGGAAGAAGCTATTGATTTAAGAATCAAGATTCTTGATGTATACTGAGATTCAGCCCTGGTGATTAATCAGATTAAAGGAGAATGGGAGACACGTCAACCTGATTTGATTCCTTATCGATATTATGCAAGAAGGTTGTTAACTTTCTTCAATAAGGTTGAGTTTCACCATGTACCCAGAGCAGCAAATAGAATGGCAGATGCCTTTGTAACTATATCCTCCATGATTGTGGTGAATCGATGGAATGATGTGCCCAAAATTGATGTTATGCGGCTTGATAGGCCAGCTCATGTATTTGCGGTTGAAGAGGTTGTTGATGATAAACCGTGGTATTACGATATTAAATGCTTTCTTCAAAATCAAGAGTACCCGCTTGGGGCCTCCAAGAAAGATAAGAAGACTTTGAGAAGGTTGGCTGGTAGTTTCTTCTTGAACGATGATGTGCTGTATAAAAGGAATTATGACATGGTCTTGCTCAGATGCATGGATAGACATGAAGCAGACATGTTGATGAAAGAAATTCATGAAGGATCTTTTGGTACCCATGCCAATGGGCATGCAATGGCTAAGAAAATGTTAAGGGTAGGTTACTATTGGCTGACAATGGAGTCTGACTGTTGCAAATTTGTGAAGAAGTGCCATAAGTTCCAGGTTTATGCTGACAAAATTCATGTACCACCAACTCCTCTCAATGTTATCTATTCTCCATGGTATTTCTTCATGTGGGCCATTGATATGATTGGAATGATTAAGCCTAAAGCGTCGAACGAGCACCGTTTCATACTGGTGGCTATTGACTATTTTACCAACTGGGTTGAGGCGGCATCATATGCCAATGTGACCAAGCAAGTAGTGGTCCGGTTTATCAAGAACCAAATCATTTGTCGGTATGGTGTTTCGAGCAAGATTATCACTGATAATGGGTCTAATCTGAATAACAGGATGATGAAGGAATTATGTGATGAGTTTAAGATTGAGCATCATAATTCTTCTCCTTACAAACCTAAGATGAATGGGGCTGTCGAAGCTACTAATAAGAATATTAAGAAGATTATTCAGAAGATGGTTGTTACTTACAAGGATTGACATGAGATGCTCCCTTTTGCTTTTCAAGGGTATCGTACATCCGTCCGCACTTCAACAGTGACAACCCCTTTCTCTCTTGTTTATGGTATGGAAGCAGTACTCCCGGTAGAGGTTGAAATCCCTTCTATGAGAGTTTTGACGGAAGCTGAATTGTCTGAGGCTGAATGGTGTCAGAGTAGATACGATCAGTTGAATTTGATTGAAGAAAAAAGAATGACGGCCTTGTGTCATGGCCAATTGTATCAGCAGAGAATGAAGAAAGCTTTTGATAAGAAGGTTCGACCTCGTGTGTTCAGAGAAGGCGACCTGGTGCTCAAAAAGATCTCGACTTTTACTAATGATTCTAGGGGCAAGTGGACTCCTAATTATGAAGGCCCATATGTTGTTAAGAGAGCCTTCTCTGGCGGTGCATTACTTCTTACAACTATGGATGGTGAAGAGTTCACTCGTCCTGTGAATGCCGATGCAGTCAAGAAATACTTTGCCTAAAAAATAAAAGAACAGCTCGCTAAGTTGAAAACCCGAAAGGGCGGCTTAAGCAAAAATGAGTGTCTCGGTGGGCTGAAAACCTGAAAGGGCGGTCCAGGCAAAAATTAGAGACAAAAACAGAAATAATCATCCCGGTAGATTGAAAACCCGAGATGGAAATATAGCCAAAAGTTAGGGATCATGGCAAGTAACTGCATCTGGCCAGTCTTGATCATTTGAAAGCAACATTGTCTATCAAGGATTCTGCTTCAATCATCCTCAGCTGAAGTTTTGGGCACAGTGGAATTCAAAGTTGTTAGGGAGAATAGTGTTCATTGTATTTCAATGTAACCCTTTCCATGTATTTACCATTTTTCAAACTTTGTAATGATCCATGGAATTACGCCATTTGCGGACTTCCATTCTATTAATAAAATTTTGGGCCTTTGTCCCTTTGTTTACAATTCTTATTTTGTTTCTGTTTGTAAAATTTCATTTATTTTTTATGATGATTTTTGAAACAAAATATGAATAATTGATTTAAATTTTTGAAAATTATAAAAACACTTTCCTTTGAGTTATGAATGTGAAAAGGAACATCAATGGTTATTCCAAGGATGGTAAGATAGATGTTTTCCTCAGCATGGTTCGTTCTCGCTCCTTTGGCAGAATTTGTTGATAGCTCCCCAGTAGAGTTTGTCGATATTTCCTCAGTAGAGTTTGTTCCTATGAATGGTAATTGGTGATAAGATGATAGGCTTGTCGTGGTGTGTTAAATTCATAAGGTCCAATGTTGTTTGGTTTTTCCCCAGCTAGGTCTTGATCCGAATCTTCTCCAGCTGATTATGTTATGGTCAAGCAGTTGAGTAGTTTTGAGGTCCACTTCTCCTTAATGGTGATCCCCACGCAGAGAGTCATTTTTTTGCTGTCCCTAGCCAAAATCATATGAGGAATCTTCACTCAGAGTTTTACCCTCTAGACGTGTTGTTGTTGCTTTGGATGTCCCCAACCAAAGAGCAATGTTATTCTCTTCTAAGAAGCATTGACATAATGGCCGCTTGCCCGGTTTTATCTTGACTTGTGGATGTATTCCTCTCCAGGTTGTCCTACCCAGATATTTTTTCTTGCCGATTCCTCAATGGAGGTGGTGCATTATTATTTCGATTGTTTCCCAAGCATGGAGCAGTGGTGTTAAGTTCTTATCATCCCCGGCAAGTCCAGAATGTACTTCTTTCCTGATTGTTTATTTTTAGAGAAGTTTGTGCATCACTGTTATGGCTATTCCCCAGTGAAGTCGCTGATGATATCTCTTTTAGTCACTTGTTAGGTTTTCTCTCATTTATGATGAGTATTGATTTAAAATCCCCCACAGCTTGGCCTTTTGCTATTTTCCTAGCAAGTCCAGGATGCTTTGCTCAGAATTGGTTAATCCTCTGAGAGTGTTCTCGTATCTCAAGCAGATCTGCCTTGTTTTCCTAGTGGATTTTGCATAGATGTTTATATGTCTACAATCCCCAGTGGATTCATTATTTCTCCGCAGCAGATCTCTTCATCCTTTTGAAATGGAAGTTCCTGTGAATTTTTATGATCCCCAGGAAGATTCAGAAAGATTTGGGTCATATGATTCCCCAACATATTTCCTGCCATCCTCAAAGTAGGGTTTATGTTGTTATCCTCTTTGTGGGTCATCTATGTTAGAAGATTGATATTTGGGTTTTCCCCCCAAGGAGTATATTCCTCTCCAGCAAGACTTAAGCCTAGAAGTAGGATTTATTTTCCTTTGATGGCTTTTGTTTATCTCTTGCAGGTTTTCTTCAGCTAAAAGCCTAGCAGAGCAGCTAATGATATCTCCATCTTGTTGAGATTAGCTGAGTATTCAGTGGTGTTGTGATGTCTGTTCCACCCTCAGTTTATCCTTTATCTCTGTTTTTTCAGCATATTCATACTCATAAGCATTACATGCGCATTCATTTGTTGCGCATAGCATGTTGTTGTTGCATTGTGCAGTTTTGCATTTGTGTTGGTGCTTCTTTGCTCTCTGGTGTTGTTATCCCCATAGAGCGTGTGTGTCCTCCCTCCATTTTGAGTGTCGAACCGTAAGCAGAAAAATGCCTATCTTTGTTAACTCCCCACTGAGTTTATTTCTCGTGGAAGATTTTGATTGAGTTTCCTCTCCAGTTCATTATCTGGATGGAATTAGTCCCCAGTTGAGATATTTCCTCCTCGGGATGAGTCTTGTTTGACCGTTTCTCTCTAGCTTGTCCTTGGATTGAACTTTGGTCCCCTGCAACTATTTATTTGGATCTCTAGGCAGTGAAACCTAGATTGAGAGTGTATTTATTTTGCACCTTTGAGGATTCTGCGCCCTTCAGCTGAAATCTGCGTATGATTCCCCTTTTGGAAGGTTCAATACTGTTTCATGGCAGTCCTTTATTTGAGAAGCCTGAGGCGATGCAGTTAATACCTTTTTGATACTCCGATGAATGGTAAGTCTCTTCGGTTTTATGGGACAGTTCGTTGTTGAGAATTTTGTGACTCCTGTAGCACCCCAAAATTTGCTCTCCTACCTTTAGTACTAACTGGCTTATGTTTCATTTCATTTTTGCATTATCATGTGTGCATATCATTGGTTCTTAGCATGGGGTCAAGGTGCCTGAGGAAGTTCAAGAGGAGAAGATGTTCTTCAAGGGTCAAGTTTCATACCATTTATCAAGAATCAAGGGTTGGTACAAAAGTTACTAAATATGGAAATGACCTATAATTTGAAAGTTTCCATTTTGGGAAAGTTTTACACTACATTCAACTTGACTTTTCATCATCAAGGAAGCTTCAAATGAATTTTTCTCAAACATGAAAGTTGAAGATCTTTTTCTCCCCTTTCCAACAAGTACTAGATGGTCTCCATATCATTTGTGAAACTCAAGTTATGATCAAAAGAAGGCAAGGTGGTTTTTAGGGTTTTCTCATGGTTCCATTCTTACACCTTTTGCATTTTGGGACATATGGACCTATAATTGATTCTATTGCTTCAAATCATATTCTAACATCCAAGTACACCTCATGGGAATCATCTTTGGCCTTGGAATCAAGTGGATCCATGACTTATTCATCACTTATTTCACATTGTGCAATTTTGCAAAATCATTGAAAATTCATAAACCAAGACATCTCAAGGCCCAAATTCAACTCAGGTGTGATTAGCAATTGATAAATGAATGATCCACCTTAAAACACTTGGGTGTACATGCATGGAGGAGGGTGTATAACCCATTATGCAAATTTCCAAAACCACCCAAAACTCATTAATCAAGGAATTAATAAGGCCCAAATGATTATCAGTGGAATAACCTAGAGTATATAAGCTTACTCATGCACTCATTGGAGAAGGGGGCACGTTAGTTTGAGGAGAATTCAAGTTTCAACCCTAATCCTTCATTCCTTTGAATCTCATCATCCACAAGAGCTTTTCAGAAAGTTCTTTCACATTCTAAGTCCTGGGGATCCATAGAATACAAAGCTCCCATCATTTGAAGCTAACAACAAGGACACGAATTGCATAATCTCAGGTTAGTGATAATTTGCATGCTCTTAAATCTCATTTTTTTAATGTGCACAATGATCTATGATATCCACTGATAATTCTGGTATGTTTTATTTTGAGATGGGACGTGTATTATGTGCATACTGTGATTTTGAGAGTTTTGAACCCTAACTTGTTCCATTCGATTCTCCTTATGTGTTGGTTATTTGTGATTTTTAATGGCAAATTATTGATCCTCATTAAATTCTGGTCAAGATAGTGTACCCTTTTGCATTTTTTGGGAAGTTTTTGGTTGCAGGTGGCCGGAAGGGACGACCGGAGCTAGGGCTCCGGCATCTGGTATGATCTCCGGTCAGGCTAGGGTTTTTGGGGAAGACGCAGTCGTGGTTGTCCGTTAGCCAGATCGTGTGGTCCATGTTTTTCCACGTCCTTTAAATTATGTTTTTATTTTGTGGTTTGTGTGTGTGACGTCCATGATAATTACCGTGTACATCCGATCTGACCCACTCATCACACTTTCTTTTGATCCATTTGCATCCGTTGATATGATCTGATGGCCTACACAACGCCAGCGCATTAATGATTTGGTGTGTTCCCCACGTGTTCTTTCATTTAATTTCTAATGATGTATGGTATGCGCGTGTGTACTCTTATTATGGTGCACTTTTAATCATGGCCATTGATCTTGTTTATTTTGTGATTGTGTTGACTGATGGTGTGCGTTGGATGGGTTGTATGGTCATGATTGGGTCTGTGGGTTGACTAAAGTCTACGTGTTCTTCTTTGTTTTTATTTTATTTTCGCTGATGGGTTTTGGTGTGTGGGCTTGATATCCACACCCCCTCCTTTAGGGCCCATGTTCATTTCCAACGTGTTTGGCTGCTATTCATACCCCCCCTGGCTATTTTGTTTTCTTTTTATCTTCAATTAATTATTGCATTTCATTTTTAATTTTTAAAAATAGTTTTGTGCATTAAAACATAAAAAAAAATCATGAAGCATATTTAGAGTTTTATAAAATTTTCTCAAATTTTATTTTATTATTTTATTTTATTTTTAGCATCTGAATTAATTATTTGGTTAATTTCTTTTGAGTTTATTCCATACATGCATGCCATAGCTTGTAGAATTTATTTCTCATCATCCATAAAACATTTTGAGTCCATTATTTTTGCATTATTTCACCAACACATTGAATTGCATAAAAACATTTTTCTCTTATTTTTAAAATCATTTCATGTTGCATTTTGGTCCTTCTCTTTTGCATATTGAACCATGTTTCCTACCTGATCTTTGCATGATTGTTTGGGTGACTTATCTTATGAATTTTTGCATGAGTTTTTAACATGATGTTTACCCCTGGTTAAGGTGTTTTGAGTTTTAATTTGGTAATTTTAAAAGATGTTTGGCTAATTGTTTGATTGCTTGAGGTCTCTTTTATGCACATCTTTGATCATGTCTGAGTACTTGTTTGAGAAGGCACTTGTGCCATCATTTGGGATTGCTTCTTTGACTTCATAAACCATGTTTGAATTGTTATAGGTCACTTGATTGCCATTATAGGTCATTGGTGTGAGGTTGTTGCATACTTTGTGCATATGTTCAATGCTTGGTTTACATGCCTTTTCTTTGACTTATTTTCTCACCTCATCTCATATGTGTCTCTTCATGATTTATGTTTGGTTTATGTATGCCATGCCATATCATTCATTTGCATTTCATTTGACGTATGTTTCTGACTTTGGAGCTTCGCATTCATATCATATGTTATTCATGTTTCATCTTGCATACTTGAACATGTTTCACTTACATGTTTCCTTTTCCTTCTTCTAATGATTCTTAATGCTTGGATACTTGTTTGTGTGCCTCATGTGACACTTGTATAGCATGTTTAGGCACATGTTTAGGTCATCCATATTCTGACTTGGATATTATTTGAAGCATTCTTGCATGATCACCTTGCATATCCACTCATTCTTCTTCTACTACTTCTTTGATGACTTTCTTGTATGTTTTGCCATTTGTTTGCATTCTCTTTGCTTGATTTTGTTTGGTAAACATTGTGGGTCACCTCTAAGGTGTATATTCTGACTTGGATGAGTTTCATTTGGTTTATAACCATTTCTCTTTGGTTTTTGACTTGCTTGGGTTTCATTTGTCTTATAGTTACTTATGTCTGTTTTGTACTAACCTTTTATGCAGAGGCTGAGGTAAATTATTTAAGGGTGTGGATAGTTATCCATGTTCGCCCTCATTTTCTTCATCTCATTTCTTTTCCTTTAAGTTTTGGATTTCACTTTGTCTGTGATTGAATGGGTTATTGTTTACTTGTGTTTGTTCACATGATCCCTTAGGATTCCTAGCTCGACTTAATTTTCGATTAAGTTTGAGGTAGGAGAGACATTAGGCTTTCAATCCTTTGCATGCTAACATTAGGTAGTCTTCCCTCCTAATCCTCCCCTTAAGGCCTCCTTTGCATGATAACATTAGGATAGATTTCCCCCTTAGTGTTTTTCTTTTCTTTTGAGTCCCTCTTCTCATCTCATAACATCTCTAAGATACTTAATAAGGTCAACTTGCCTTGCACACAAGCCTTAAACATAGGAAGTGAAGATTGAGGGGTCTCCCTTCTCTCTTCTAGAGTGTTGAGCATACGTCCCATTGGGGACGACCATGCGACGCATTCGTTCCCGTGTCATAGACTTTGGTTCAAGGTAAGTTATGAACTAACTCAAGTCACTTCTGTCTTAAAAAAATACAAACAAACTTCAAATCATTTTTATCCTGCGGGATTGTCAAACTAAAGGCTATTTTCAAAAAGGGCACGTTACTTTCCGTATGAGTCGCAAACAGGCATTGACCCTAACTGCAGGACGCGAACTTAACATCGCTCATAAAAAACACAAAAAGAACTTGGTCCGAACTACGTTGACTCTGAATTTCCCATTGCACAAAGGAAGTACGTAGCCCTAGGACGTCGACGTCCTACCGAGTCAGTCTTTGTTTTTCCTCCCCCGTTTTAGTACAGCCATAGATGTTAGGATAACTCACCCTTAGAATAGACAACAAGCGTGGATCCCATCGAGTACGATGGACGCGTGGGGTGCTAACACCTTCCCCTCGCGTAACCGACTCCCAAACTCAGGCTATGGTTGCGATGACCATTCCTTTCCCTCTTCCTCAGGTTTATGCGGTGTTCCCTTTCCCTCTCTTGGGATAAATATACATTGCTGGCGACTCTGTTTTCTGCGCCACTTTCGCGTTTGTACCTGGATGAAAATCCTGGGAGCGACAGCTGGCGACTCTGCTGGGGACTCTAGTTCCCTAAGCGGGTCTGTCCTAGCGCTTGTTTGTTTTTGTTCTCTTTGGGTGTTTTTGTATTTGTTTTGCTTTATTTGTTGTATTTTGTTTTTAACACATTTACTGCATTGCATGTTATTATCATCTACTGCAATGTTCTTCTGTTTGGCGGGTTGGGGGTTCCGAGAGATAAGCCCAATACCCAGGCTTGAGCGTACACATAGGATTAGCGTGGAAAGTAGAGTGACTTGTGTGGCATTTGGCCAGGCGTAGTATATGTAACACCCCCAATCTATACCCCCCAAGCTATTAAAGCGGTAACAGAAAATTCAAAATTTCATCAGAGTATAATTAAAACATGCACGGCATAGACCGAAGACGCCACATCAATTTGAAACAAACATACAACACCTGCTCATACAGATATGCAACAATTCAGGTAGAAATACACCCACGAATCAGAAACAGAATAATAGCGGAAAATCTGCAACTGAATCTCATATATATATATATATATATATATATATATATCCTAAAAGTTTGTTTGTCATATACAACCATACATGTACAATTCAAAAGATACATATACATAATACAAACTAATCACAAACGACCACCCTAACTACCCGACGTCACATATCAGAGCCGACCGACAAAAGAATGAAGACGCAAAGCTTCACAAAAAGACCTCCAGCAACTCTAATCTGCAATGCCTCATAGAGCATTATAAAACAGCAGAAGGGTGAGAAACACAATCATAACACAGTTGCATATAATCATATATTAACATAAAATGCACATATAAAATATTTTTACCACAATTGCACCACAATCAAATACAACACATATTCTATATATACGCCGCCGATGCATATCAATCATATACAATACTCTCATCAACCACATAAATATACATATTTCATCTCATCAGTCACATTCACAATTCCATACACAATTAATCCATGATTTATGCAAATGCACAGAGACCGACACAACGACTCCATGCAATGCACATGCGGTACCGACTCATCACATCTCAGAACCAGTTCACTCAGGAACTATTGGAACCATCGCTCGTTACTTAGTGTAACTCCCCGTCAGGCATACGATGTTCCCAGTCGCTTTCGGTCCTCTTTGTATAAGGCTCACGGCGTTTATGGATTGATTTCGGTCCTCTTTGTATAAGGCTCACAATCAAATCGCTCACACCCCACAAGGGCACACGATCATCTATAACCATCGCTTTCGGTCCTCTTATTTTTAAGGCTCACGATATATCAAATCGCTTTAGGTCCTCTTATTTTTAAGGCTCACGATGTTATACCGGATTCCCATTGGAATCTATCCGTCGCTCGTACCCTCATGGTACTCGACTTCACAATATGCATATTATGATGCTTGGCATACAATGACTCATAACATTCATATGCCCACATTTACTCATCCATAATCATGCATAACTCAACAATTACAACACATTGCAATTTCTTCCCGTAAGGCCACCAATCATCATTACGATATGTATTTCATGCAATTTCATCACTCAACGGTACACAAGTCATAAAATATCCACACCAACAACATGTTGCACATACACATCAAGTTCACACAATTAAACGGCAAAAGTCGACAACAGAACAACACATTTTCTAATTTCTGACATAATATAATCGGCCAACAATTCTCAAAACCATCATCAATATAAAGTACATTTTATGAGCTTTCTAACGCATCAAACCACGCCTCAAACCGAAACACAGATCAAAAGTTATGAATTTTTCAAAGAAAAGAATTTATTGAGATACAGCCAAATTCGCCTGGCGACTTGAGAATTCGCCTGGCGAATTCCCATTCGCCATGGATTTCGCCTAGCGAATCCCATTCGCCTGCAGTTCGCCTGACGAGCTAGTGGCGAATCACCAATTAGAAAAAAAAACAAGAGTTACAGAAGCTACCCCCTTTCTGTAATTCCTATTTCGCCTGGCGAATTTCCTTCGCCTGCACTTCGCCTGGCGAGCTAGTGGCGATACCCAATTCGCCTGGCGAATCCCAAATTCGCCTGGCGAATCACACCAGAACCAGAAAAATGCTGTTACGGGTTACACTATCCAAAAACCTCCAAAAACCTCATTTTTCATTCCAAATCAATTCCAATACCAAAACAATTATCAGCAATGACTCATAAACACATGGTGATCATACAACGCAAATTATATCGATTTCCGACCGCGCAAACATCGATTCCTAATCATTTTATCATTTTCGAGCTAGAACTCAAAAGCCATGGAAAGATAAGAAACATCCAAGCAAACACATACATAATCATACACAAACATAGCATAATCGAGTTTCGCACCCTTACCCGATTAAATAGCGCGTAGAAAAATCGGTTGATTGATTTCTTCTTTCTCAAGTTTTTCTCTCTTTTCTTCTTTTCTCTTCTCTTCTCTTCTTTTCTCTTCTTACTATTTTTCTCTCTTTTTCTTTCTATTCTTAACTTAACCAAATAAATCAAAACGCCCAAAATACCCCTACACCCAAATATCTCGCAAACGCTCCCAAAACCCGATAAAATATAATCTCGACTAAAAATAACATATTTTCAGATAAAATTCAGAAATAAAAATAAAATAATAATAGAATAATAAAAAACGACTCAAATAAATAAAACGGACTAAAACTGACAAAAACGGGGGCGTTACAACTCTCCCCTACTTAGAAATTTTCGTCCTCGAAAATATACCTGAGACGAACAACTCTGGATACGACTCCCACATCCGACTCTCCAACTCCCAAGTCAAATTGCCCTCAGCAGCGCCTCCCTACGCTACCTTCACCAGTGCAATATCCTTGCCCCTCAACCACTTCACTTCGCGATCCAAAATCCTAACTGGTAAAGCCTCAACCGTAAGGTTCTCCCTTACCTCAACCTCATCCATCGAAATCACATGTGACGGATCTGGAACATACTTCCGCAACTGTGAAACATGAAACACATCGTGCAAATTTGACAGATTCGGTGGATACGCCATAATACCAACTCTCACGGATATCTGGTAAGGACCAATAAATCGAGAAGTAAGTTTCTTCGATTTCAATGCACGACCAACACCCGTTACCGGTGTAACCCTCAAAAATACATGATCGCCCTCTTGAAACTCAAGATCTTTCCGTCTCCGATCATGATAACTCTTTTGTCTACTCTGAGAAGCTTTCATCTTCTCACGAATAAACTTCACCTTATCTGTAGTCTGCTGCACCAACTCCGGTCCTACCACCGTTCTCTCACCAGATTCGTGCCAACACAACGGTGTTTGACACCTTCGTCCATATAATGCTTCAAACGGTGCCATTCCAATACTAGAATGAAAACTGTTGTTATACGTGAATTCGATCAATGCAAGATAACTATCCCACATACCACCTTGTTCAAGAACACACGCTCGCAACAAATCTTCCAACGACTGAATCGTCCTCTCCGTCTGACCATCCGTCTGCGGATGATAAGCCGAACTCAATCTCAATTTAGAACCCAAAGCCTTATGTAAACTTTCCCAAAATCTCGAGGTAAACCTTGGATCTCGATCAGAAATAATACTTAACAGAACCCCATGCAACTTCACAATCACACTGATGTAAATCTCAGCTAACCGCTGCAAAGAAAATTTGATATCAATCGGAATGAAATGAGCCGATTTAGTCAGTCTATCTACGACCACCCAAATAGCATTATGCCCTCTCTGAGTGTTTGGAAATCCCGTTACAAAATCCATCGAAATGCTATCCCATTTCCACTCAGGAATATCCAACGGTTGCAGCAAACCACTAGGCCTCAAATGTTCAACTTTCAACTTCTGACAAGTCAAACACGCATACACAAACTGAGCCACATCTCTTTTCAATCCAGACCACCAGAAAATCTTCTTCAAATCTTGGTACATCTTATTCGCTCCCAGATGTATACTTAAATTACTCCGGTGTCCTTCCTCCAAAATCATCCTTTTCAACTCCGAATCATCAGGAATACAAATTCGGCCACAGAACCTCAAAACACCATTAACATCCACTTCAAAATCACTACTCGCATCTTTTCCGCCAACCAACATCAAATCCACGAATTTCACATCCAACTTCTGTTTCTCACTTACCGTCATCAGAAAATCATTAGTAACCTTCAGCATACCCAGCCTCACACTATCCGAAGTCACTTCACATACCAAACTCAAGTCTCTAAACAATTCCAAAAGTTCCCACTCCTTAACCATTAAAGCCGACATATGCAATGATTTCCGACTCAACGCATCAGCTACCACATTAGCTTTACCAGGATGGTAATTCAAGCCAAAGTCGTAGTCCTTCAAGAATTCCAACCATCTACGCTGCCTCATATTTAACTCCTTCTGATCAAACAAATATTTCAAGCTTTTATGATCACTAAAGACTTCGAACCTTGCACCGTAGAGATAATGCCTCTAAATCTTTAACACAAAAACCACAGCCGCTAACTCAAGATCATGAGTAGGATAATTTTTCTCATGCACTCTCAATTGCCTTGAAGCGTAAGCCACAACCTTACCTTCCTGCATCAACACACCACCTAGGCCAATCAAAGACGCATCATAATAAACCACGAACGGTTCATTAGGATCCGGTAAAATCAAAATCGGAGATGTCGTCAATCTTCTTTTCAGCTCATTAAAACTCTCCTCACACCGAATATCCCAAATGAACGCTTGCCCTTTACAAGTCAACTGGGTCAATGGAAGTACCAACTTAGAAAAACCTTCAATAAACCTCCGATAATAACCAGCCAAATCCAAAAAGCTTCGAATTTCAGTAACAGATCTCGGAGCCTCCCATTGTAGAACTGCTTCTACTTTAGATGGATCCACAGAAATACCATTACCTGAAATTACGTGTCCAAGAAAACTCACTTTCGACAACCAGAACTCACACTTTGACAATTTTACAAAAAGTTTCCTTTCCTTCAAAACTTGCAAAACAATACGCAAATGCTCCGCGTGCTCCTTCCGAGACTTAGAATAGATTAAAATATCATCAATAAACACAACAACAAAACGATCCAAATGCTCGTGAAAAATACGATTCATGTATTCCATAAACACACCTGGCGCATTAGAAGCCTCGAACGGCATCACCGAATATTCATAATGACCGTATCGTGTCCTAAAAGCCGTCTTCTGAATATCTTCCTCTTTCACCCTTATCTGATGATACCCCGATCTCAAATCAATCTTACTAAACACACAAGCACCAACCAACTGATCCATCAGATCATCAATCCTTGGAAGAGGATACTTATTCTTAATCGTCACCTTATTCAACTGGCGATAATCAATACACAATAGCATACTTCCATCTTTCTTTTTCACCAACAAAACTGGAGCACCCCAAGGAGAAACACTTGGCCTCACAAACCTCTTCTCCAATAACTCATTCAATTGCTTTTTCAACTCAACCAACTCAGATGCCGACATTCTATAAGGTGCCATAGACACAGGTCTAGTACCAGGAACTAGATCTATAGAAAACTCCACCTCTCTCTCTAGCGGCACATCTGAAATATCCTCAGGAAACACTTCAGGAAATTCACACACAACAGGAAACACATCCAGCGACACTTGACTAGCCACGGTCAAAGATGCAAATAACCCGGACAACTGAGCTTCCTCCGCCAAAAGTTTCTTCAACTCTTTGGTAGATAAGAAACTCGAGTCTTCGTCTTCCTCAAGAGAAGGAAACCTTACTAGCTTATGATAACAATCAATATGAACCCGATTGAATTGCAACCAATTCATTCCCAAAACCACATCTAAACACTCCAACGGCAAACACACTAAATCCATCTCAAAATCTTTACCATAAATGGTCAAAGGAAAACTCAAACAAACCAACGAAGTAGTTACTGAACCCATTGTTGGCGTATCAATAACCATCTCACCATCCATTAAGGACAACACAAGATTCAAACGCTTCGCGCACTCAGATGAAATAAATGAATGAGTCGCTCTAGTATCAATAATAGCAATTAAGGGCATACTATTAATAAAACAAGTACCTCGAATCAGACGATCTGCACTTGAAGTCTGAGTCCCTGACAAAGCAAAGACTTTCTCACTAACTGGAGCCTTCTTCGGTTTCGGACACTTGGTACTAATGTGACCAGGTTCACCACAGTTGAAACATACCAACACATTCTTCCTTGCACAATCAGCAACCACATGTCCTACACCGCCACAATTAGAACACTTCCTCAAATCCTTCCTACACTCAGGCTGACGATGCCCCACATCACCACATCTAAAACACCTCAGAGGACTAGACATTCCTCCCCCACTTGACCTTCGATCAAAAGCACCCCTTTGCCTACCTTTATCAGCTGGTGTCACATAAGGACCACCACGAACCTGTTGCTTCCCTTTCCGGTTGGTCATACTCTTATAGTGAGTAGAACGAGCCTTACTATCCTCTTCATAAATCCTGCAACAATCCACCAAGTCTACAAACCTTCGAATCCTCTGATAACCAATAGCCTGTTTAATCTCAGGACGCAACCCACTTTCAAACTTAACACACTTAGAGAATTCCGCAGTCGCCTCCGCATAATGTGGATAAAACTGCACCAGCTCAACAAACTTAGCAGTATAGTCTACAACAGACATACTACCTTGTTTCAATTCCAAGAATTCTATCTCTTTCTTCCCTCTGACATCTTCGGGAAAATACTTCCTCAAGAACTCCCAGCTAAACAACTCCCAAGTGATCTCTTCCTCCTCCTCCGCTACAGCTTCCAACACATGACGAGTACCAACCCACCAATCATCAGCTTCTTCCAGCAACATGTGAGTACCTAGTCTCACCTTCTGATCCTCGTCACAATCCATCACTCAGAAAATCCTTTCAACCAAATCTGTGCACCATCAGGATCATATCTTCCTCTGAAGACAGGTGGTTTATTCTTCCGAAACTCATCATTGCCAGCAGCATTCGGTGGACCCTGCACAGCCCGAGCCATAGCCTGCATCGCAGCAGCTAAAGCAGCCTCGTTCCTTCCAGCCATATTCTGTTCATTTCCAATAACAGCAACTATGGTTAAACAAATAGCTCACCTAACCACAAATACCAACAAGGACTGACACAAACTGACACGGACTGGCTCTGATACCACTTAATGTAACACCCCCAATCTATACCCCCCAAGCTATTAAAGCGGTAACATAAAATTCAAAATTTCATCAGAGTATAATTAAAACATGCACGGCATAGACCGGAGACGCCACATCAATTTGAAACAAACATACAACACCTGCTCATACAGATATGCAACAATTCAGGTAGTAATACACCCACGAATCAGAAACAGAATAATAACAGAAAATCTGCAACTGAATCTCATATATATATATATATATATATATATATATATATATATATATATATATATATATATATATATATATATATCATGAAAGTTTGTTTGTCATATACAACCATAGATGTACAATTCAAAAGATACATATACATAATACAAACTAATCACAAACGGCCACCCTAACTACCCGGCGTCACATATCAGAGCCGACCTACAAAAGAATGAAGACGCAAAGCTTCACAAAAAGACCTCCAGTAACTCTAATCTGCAATGCCTCATAGAGCATTATAAAACAGCAGAAGGGTGAGAAACACAATCATAACACAGTTGCATATAATCATATATTAACACAAAATGCACATATAAAATATTTTTACCACAATTGCACCACAATCAAATACAACACATATTCTATATATACGTCGCTGATGCATATCAATCATATACAATACTCTCATCAACCACATAAATATACATATTTAATCTCATCAGTCACATTCACAATTCCATACACAATTAATCCATGATTTATGCAAATACACAGAGACCGACACAACGACTCCATGCAATGCACATGCGGTACCGACTCATCACATCTCAGAACCAGTTCACTCAGGAACTATTGAAACCATCGCTCATTACTTAGTGTAACTCCCCGTCAGGCATACGATGTTCCCAGTCGCTTTCGGTCCTCTTTGTATAAGGCTCACGGCGTTTATGGATCTTTCGGTCCTCTTTGTATAAGGCTCACAATCTGATCGCTCACACCCCACAAGGGCACACGATCGTCTATAACCATCGCTTTCGGTCCTCTTATTTTTAAGGCTCACGATATATCAAATCACTTTAGGTCCTCTTATTTTTAAGGCTCACGATGTTATAGTGGATTCCCATTGGAATCTATCCGTCGCTCGTACCCTCATGGTACTCGACTTCACAATATGCATATTATGATGCTTGGCATACAATGACTCATAACATTCATATGCACACATTTACTCATCCATAATCATGCATAACTCAACAATTACAACACATTGCAATTTCTTCCCGTAAGGCCACCAATCATCATTACGATATGTATTTCATGCAATTTCATCACTCAACAGTACACAAGTCATCAAATATCCATACCAACAACATATTGCACATACACATCAAGTTCACACAATTAAACGGCAAAAGTCGACAACAAAACAACACATTTTCTAATTTCTGAAATAATATAATCGGACAACAATTCTCAAAACCATCATCAATATAAAGTACATTTTATGAGCTTTCTAACGCATCAAACCACGCCTCAAACCGAAACACAGATCAAAAGTTATGAATATTTCAAAGAAACGAATTTATTGAGATACAGCCAAATTCGCCTGGCGACTTGAGAATTCGCCTGGCGAATTCCCATTCGCCAGTCATTCGCCATGGATTTCGCCTAGCGAATCCCATTCGCTAGCAGTTCGCCTGACGAGCTAGTGGCGAATCACCAATTAGAAAAAAAACCAAGAGTTACAGAAGCTACCCCCTTTCTGTAATTCCTATTTCGCCTGGCGACTTACGAATTCGCCTGGCGAATTTCCTTCGCCTGCACTTCGCCTGGCGAGCTAATGGCGATACCCAATTCGCCTGGCGAATCACACTAGAACCAGAAAAATGCTGTTACGGGTTACACTATCCAAAAACCTCCAAAAACCTCATTTTTCATTCCAAATCAATTCCAACACCATAACAATTATCAGCAATGACTCATAAACACATGGTGATCATACAACACAAATTATATCGATTTCCGACCGCGCAAACATCGATTCCTAATCATTTTATCATTTTTGAGCTAGAACTCAAAAGCCATGGAAAGACAAGAAACATCCAAGCAAACACATACATAATCATACACAAACATAGCATAATCGAGTTTCGCACCCTTACCCGATTAAATAGCGCGTAGAAAAATCGGTTGATTGATTTCTTCTTTCTCAAGTTTTTCTCTCTTTTCTTCTTTTCTCTTCTCTTCTCTTCTTTTCTCTTCTTACTATTTTTCTCTCTTTTTCTTTCTATTCTTAACTTAACCAAATAAATCAAAATGCCCAAAATACCCCTACGCCCAAATATCTCGCAAACGCTCCCAAAACCCGATAAAATATAATCTCGACTAAAAATAACATATTTTCAGATAAAAGTCAGAAATAAAAATAAAAGAATAATAGAATAATAAAAAAAGACTCAAATAAATAAAACGGACTAAAACTGACAAAAACTGGGGCGTTACAGTATACATGAAAACTCCACATCCAGACGAGGTTTTCCTTGGTAATGTTCTATCCTGCGCATTGGTGCAAATGATTAAATGTAACTTGGAAAACTGTCGACTCTGGCGGCCATTCCCGAGGACTCAGTAACGGCACTCCTCCCGAGACGTGATAATGGCAGACCAGAAATGGCAAACCCATTACACATGTCGATCTGAGGACCCAATGCTGGGAACTTGCTATAGGGTTTCCTTTTGGAAAAGAATCAGTGGAAGCACTCCTCGATTGGCGATAGTACTGTACCCCGAGGGATGAATGTACTATTGCTTCTCGACCTCAGTGGCGAAACTGAGGACTTGCCATAGGATGTTTTCTTTTGAGGGGAATCACTTGAGGCCTCCTCGATTGGTGATGATGCCAAACCCAAAATGGTGAACGTATCATCATTTCTCGACCTGAGAGCTCATGATATTGAGGATCCTCGGCTTTCTAGTACCCACATGTGAGAGGGCAGGGTGTTTACAGGTTTTCAGGTAACCTTGACCTTCAACATACCCGGTTCTGATCAGCACATTTATCAGTGTGGTACTATGGTTATTCTGATATTCTGGGTATTTGGGCAGATCCTTGAGATTATACAGTTGTTCAGTGCAGCAGTTGTCCAGTCTGTGTGGTATCCTTGATCCCATGTGTGCATTTGCATCATCATTTTGCATCCTAACATGTTTATTCATTTGCAGGGTTGCATCCTAACTTTGATTCTGGTTTTTGAAGACTATTAAGGATGAGTACTGAGAAGAGAAAGAACATCATAGTGTACAAGTTCCCATCACTTATTCTGGATACTGTTCACAAGATTGTGTCTATGGCAGAACCTGGGGTATTGGCAGACTTTATAGGAGAGTATGGAAGAATTCTGAATTTTGCTCGTGACATCACCGAATATGAGTATAGGGCTTTGCATACTCTGGTGCAATTCTATGACCCTCACCTGCGATGTTTTCTATTCACTGATTATCTTTTGGCTCCGACATTGGAGGAGTTTGCTCTCATTCTGGATGTTTCTATCAAAGAAGAGGCTCCTTTCTATCCTTCTAAAGAACTTCCTGATTTAGAAAGGGTCTCCGAGGCTTTGCATTTGGATCCATCTTTGTTGAAAAATAACGTTGCCAGTAAGGGAGGGTGTAAAGGCTTTCACGTGAAATTTTTGGTAGAACAGGCTGCTGTGTATGCTAAGGCTAGATGTTGGTCGGTTTTCAATGCCATCTTGGCTATGTGTGTCTATGGAACGGTGTTGTTCCCAAATGTGAAGGATTTTGTGGACATGCACGCTGTCCGGATATTTACCATGAAGAATCCAGTACCTACTTTGCTTAGAGATCTGTATTTTTCAGTGCATTATAAGAACGAGAAGAGGAGGGGAGGACCCCTTAATTTTTATGCGCCAGTCTTCTACAAATGATTTACTGATCGTCTTCCCAAATCTGGGGCATTTGTACATACTCAAGGAACATTGGAATGGTCCAAAAGATTGACGGGCTTGAGGGCAGATAATCTAATTTGGGTTAACCGTGACTTGTTGGGCCAAGATATCATGATTAGTTGTGGAGGTCTCCCAAATGTGCCTCTAATAGGAAGGAAAGGGGGAATTAACTACAACCCTATTCTTGCTATTAGGCAATTCGGGTATGCCTTGAAGGAGCCACCAAAAGACTAGGATATCCAAGAATCTCTATATCTGAGTGGGGAAATCAATCCAGAACTGTTAAAAGAAGCTGCAAATACTTAGGAAGATCGTCATAAGAAGGGGAAGATTTCTTTTGGGAAGAGCAATAACAGAACATTTCCTGCGTACGAAGATTAGATTCAGAAAAGGGTAGAGAAGGAGCTTTTGCCATTCTCCAAAGAACTACCATCTTACTCCTTGCTGATTGAGCCTCTTACCACAGTTGAAATAGAGAAGTTTAACAAGTTGTGGGCTGAAAAGGAAAAGCTGCGAGAAGAAAACAGTGAGCTACAAAGAGAGATTTATCAGTTGAAACATGAGCGGGGTGAAGTTGTTCATATCGCCGAGTTGAAGACAGAGCTTATCGCTAAGGCAGAAAAGGAGCTAGCTGACAAGGTCACAGCCAGACAAAGGATGAAGCAAGCTCTAGAGGGTATCAGTAAGGTTCTCAAGTCTAAGAAGGAGGAATTGGCCAAGGCTTTGTTGAAAATTCACAGGTTCAATGCTCACCAAGACACTGCAATGGCTGATAATAAGCGAAAGGAAGACGATTATCTAGCTCAGATTGATAAATTGAAGTTGAAGCTCAAGAAAAAAGACGCTGAGATCCTATCAGGGGTATTCCAGAGACAAGCAGTCGAGGATCGACTCAATGAAGCCATAGCCTCCATAGAGGAACTAAAGATCCAAGTTGAAGTGAAGAGACCCAGAAATGAGGGTCCTAGCATGGATGGTGTTTTTGAAGAAGGCGCTTGGGAGTTGCATTGTCGATACTTGAAAGGGATCATGCATAGGAGAGATGTTCTCATTCAAGAGCTAATTTAGAGACCGAAGCATCCCGACACCAAAAAGTTGTTCAAGGAAATTCAAGACTGGAGCAAAGAGCATAATGGATGGGGGGATTGGCACTGGTGGACTTTGATGACAAGCCGTAGTTTTCTATTTTCTTTTATTGTATTTGGATCACCACCAGGCTTGTTGGTTGGGATCTATGATTATTGTGTTCAGACTTATTATTTTGGGTTGTGATTGTTGACAATTGGTTATCCTCTGGTTTTTCTTAATACATGAGCAGAAGTTCCGTTCTATCTTGTTGTTAAACTGGAATCAAGGGGTGGATCGCCCTGCGAATATTCAAACATGTTCGTTTGCATTTGCATATTCATGATCATTTTGCATAATCATTTTGCATAACAGGTGTTTATCTCTGGTGTTCTTACCTTGTTCTCCTCCACAGTACAGGATTGATCAGCCAGTTCATCGGTATTCTACTCAGTCTGTGATAACTAGAGGATAGCCATGGAATAACTCCGTGCGGAGATGCTTGAAATGAAGGTTCAGATGAGGCAATTTGGGGAAGACATGCTGGTCATGTCCCAGGAGCAGAAGATGCTGAAGGAGGAGGTCAATCAGATGAAGACTCAGATGGGTCTGGTCATGGAAATTTTGAATATAGTGTTAAAGAAGGAAAACAGTCTTGTGCTCGCTTCTGCAACAGAAGTCCTTAATCCTCCCATTTCTGTGGGATTTTCTCTAGATCATGGATTTCCTCGCGAATCCCCTCCACAACCTTTTGCTGCAAAAGCTCCACGTCAGCAACCTTTGTTTGTGCCTCAGCCAAATGTGGAAAGGAAAGTGCAAGTGCAGGTGAGGCGCCCAAATCAGCATCGACAGCAGAATTATCAGCAGCAGGGGCAACCGAGACCAAGACGGCCCAAGAGGATATTTGATCCACTCCCTGTTCCTCACAGCCATGTTCTTGCCCGTCTACTTGAAAGTTCTCTGGTTCAACTAAGGGATGCCAAGCCTGTTCCCGACCCTATTCCTCCTGATTATGATCTGGATGCCAGATGTGAATATCACTCAGACACACTGGGTCATTCAATTGAAAATTGCAACGTGTTCAAGCACAAGGTGCAAGACCTGGTAGACTCAGAGATCATTGCATTCACTGAAGATGATATGTACATCAATTGAAGCCTCCTTTCTCAAGTGAGCACTCAGTCTGCAAGAACGTCCAGACAGAATCAAGCTTCCTCAGCAATGGCAATCTTCAACTTCTTTACTGCATTTTCATTTGTAGTTTTTTCATTTCTGGTTAAAGCATTGTATGCATGTAAGACTTGTTTGTTTTTAATGACAATCATAATACAATGAGCATGTTTTTCTTGAAGTAATCCATTCGTGTTCACTCTTAAATGTTTATGTGCACTGCAATACCAATTTTCTTGTCTAGAACTCTCAAGGGAGGATGGCGAAATAAGAGCGCAGATTTCTAATGGTGCGCTTTTGGATAAAACCCTGTTAAGGATGAACAGGCATTGTTTCCAATTCACAAACACTGGAGATATAAGGAAGATAGACCCTCGTTAACCCCTTTGAGCCTTGAAGTAGGAGTTTCTTTCGTACAAAAAAACCCTCATACTTAACCCAGGGGCAGGGTAGGTGTCAGTTAGTTTGACCGAGTGTTCAAATTTCAAGGAGAGTGTGCATCTGAGGATCCATTACCTTCTATCCCACCGTCAAGAGGTCAAGAGATGTGAAACCACAATGGTTATCCATCAACAATCAAGGAGTGAGGCCATCACAACCCTTTCAAGCAAGTAAGACAACTAGTGTCACACGCTTTGTTCAAAAAAGGGGAATAAAAAAAAAAGAGAAAGCCCGCTAAGTCGAAACTTGAAAACAAGCGACTTAGGCAAAAGTTAGGGCATCCCGCTGGACTTCAAAATTGAAAAACTCAAAAGAGTCAGTCCAGGCAAAAATTAGGGATCAAAAAAGGCAAAAGAAAGAAAAAGCGCAAAACGAAAAGGATTACAAAAGAAAATCCTCGATAAGAACAAATTCGTGTGATTACAGACACAAAAGACAAAAAGGGGTGACTGTTACTCCAAAACCTCATTGGGTGTCGGACCATCAGATGCATGGGTTTCTTTAAGGATCATAAAACCTTTTGAGAGATGAGCGCTTGCGCCGAATTAGCTGAACATAGGACTAGAGAACATCACGAAGAGTGGGTGGGCACCGATAAATTTTGAGCCATAAATCCTTTTTATGAAACCGTGAACCAGACCACGTTATAACCCTTAAAAGTCCTAATTGAAACAGGGTTTATTCCGAAAGCATACTTCAACAGGATAGCGTTCCTGACTCCCATGAGTTGTGCTAATAAGGTTTTGTTGGTATTGCATGAGCGTATTGTTTTCCATTCAAAAATCAACGTCGCATCCCAGCTAGTGATTCATTCACAAGGCTTGGCGACGCATTTTCAATAAAACTTCAAGGTTAACACGAGTGTTGCATTAGAATTGTCATTCTCATAATAAACATTTTCTGCTTGCATGTGTTTGATGTCAAAGAAGCTTACACGATGAACGACAGTCGAGAAGCTCGATCACGCCAAGTTAAGATGGTGAAAACTCCGAAGGACAATCATGTCAAGGGGTTTGTGGGCAAGAGACTGTGCGCAGCCTGAAGGTTCCCGATAAATGGTGATAAGATGCAGCTAATCTGGAACAGTCACACTGAAAACTCTCCCTAAAGCAGCTAAACAGGGGCAATCAAGTCGATTTGACAAATCTCTGTAAGATCAGTTAGGGGAAAAGTTCCTTCAAGAGTTGGGGCAGGCCACCTCTAGAGCATGAGAGATTGTCCACTCCTGAAAATGGTTAATTGAAAACACCTCTTCAAAGTTCAGAATACTGGGACAGGGTATTTTCAAGTCATTACCAGTCCTTTCGAGGTAATGTACTTCATGGATTATGAAGTCTGGGGCAGTTATGTCGAGATCTGATAAATCTCTCCAAGAGTTTGGAGACCCTGGGGCAGTGCGGATGCCCGGTCTTCTATAAAATCCTCTTGAGATGATTTATTCCATTAGACCTGGTGATCTATGGCAAGTGGAAAGTTCAAAGGGCCGTTTATGACCTTAGAAACAAGTCAGGATTGGATGGCAACAGGATTGTACTTCCCCAGTAGATTTGCTCTCCCCAGCATTGAGAGTGCGCCCTCCTCAGCAGAGCAGACTTTCCCCAGCAGAAGGCATAGGGAATTTTTTCTCTGGATCAGGACGTTGTTTCCCCACAGAATCAGGGTGTCCACTTTCCCCAGCCAGTCAGGAAGTGTGCTTTCACCAACAACGTTAGGTTCTAATCCCCAGCAAGGTGAGGGTAAAGTCATTTTCCCCGTCAGCAGGCTAAGTTCAGCAGTATCCCCAAGCAGGATGGTATTATGGACTATTTTCCCCAAGCAGGGTCTGGTAGCAATCTGCTTCGCTATTGGCGCAGCGGTGGTTGGCATTCTCAGTAGGTTCTAAGTCCATTTGTTATTGGCGATTCTCAATAACTGACTTCTGGTTCCGTTATTGGCATTCATTCTCAACTCCCCCAGCAGAGGAGAAATCTCAGGTTTTGGATGTCACCTTCAGTAAAGGACTCGTGTAATCCCTGGTAATGAGGATGTTCTTTTGGAATTTCATCCCCAGCAGAAGTTGTTGATCCAAAGGGTCGGTCAGTGTGATCCTTCTCAGCAGAGTTCTTGGATTCAGAGGACAATTTATTTTTGTCATCCCCAGTTAAATTGGTCTTTTTTCTCCCGCATTTATTTTGCTGGAGGGACCCCTTTTGCATATCATAAACATTTGCATTGCATCCTCAAACGCGTAGCATTTCCACTTCGTGTGGAGCATTACGGAAAAATTCAAACATTTGCATTCGAATCATAAGCCAGGTTTAATACTTTCCTTGCCAGTTCTCTTTCTCAGCAGAGATGGCATAACTCCGGAGATTTTGGAGGGATGCGTTCCTCATACTTGTGCTCCCCGGCAGAGTCTTTTATTTAGACTTCTCCTTTCCCTAGCGGAGTCATCTTATCTGTGGATCGTGAGTCCGTTAGAAGTTTGTCTTTGTTTGGCCTTTCTCTTTTGTGAAATCCAGTTCTCGCCTGGTAGTCAGTTCTCGCTTGACATATTTTGTTTGCCAGTTTCCCTTTCTCAGTAGGGGTGGTATAAACCAGAAGTTTTGTTTCACGTTATCCCCAGCGAAGTCCACTTTATGTTGGTTATCCTTTGCGGGTACAATTGAGGTTGTATTCGTTTTGTGGGTGCGATTGAGGTCGTATTCATATTTTCTTTATGGGTAGAGTGATCGAGGTAAGTCTTCCTTTGCGGGTACAATTGAGGTTGTATTCGTTTTGTGGGTGCGATTAAGGTCGTATTCATTTTTTCGTGGTGGGTAGAGTGATTGAGGTCAGTCTTCCTTTGTGGGTATGATTGAGGTCGTATTCGTCCTTTTCTTTGTGGGTAGAGTGATTGAGGTCAGTCTTCCTTTGCGGGTACGATTGAGGTCGTATTCGTTTTGTGGGTGCGATTGAGGTCGTATTCATTTTTTCTTGGTGGGTAGAGTGATTGAGGTCAGTCTTCCTTTGTGGGTGCGATTGAGGTCGTATTCGTCCTTTTCTTTGTGGGTAGAGTGATTGAGGTTAGTCTTTCTTTGCGGGTAAGATTGAGGTCATATTCGTTTTGTGGGTGCGATTGAGGTCGTATTCATATTTTCCGTGTGGGTAGAGTGATTGAGGTCAGTCTTCCTGTGTGGGTGCGATTGAGGTCGTACTCGTCCTTTTACTTGTGGGTAGAGTGATTGAGGTCAGTCTTCCTTTGCGGGTACGATTGAGGTCGTATTCATCTTATTTTTGTAGGTATGGTTGAGGTCATACTCCTTATTTTTCAGCACGCTCCATTTCGTTATCCTCACCGTTAGCATATTTTTGGGGCAATTTCGGTATTCAATACCCGTGTATCCTGGAATGTCTGAGAGCAGTCGCTATCATACATTCAGGACCAAGTTGATTGAATAGGGGCAGCTGTAGCACCCCAAAATTTGCTCTCCTACCTTTAGTACTAACTGGCTTATGTTTCATTTCATTTTTGCATTATCATGTGTGCATATCATTGGTTCTTAGCATGGGGTCAAGGTGCCTGAGGCAGTTCAAGAGGAGAAGATGTTCTTCAAGGGTCAAGTTTCATACCATTTATCAAGAATCAAGGGTTAGTACAAAAGTTACTAAATATGGAAATGACCTATAATTTGAAAGTTTCCATTTTGGGCAAGTTTTACACTACATTCAACTTGACCTTTCATCATCAAGGAAGCTTCAAATAAATTTTTCTCAAACATGAAAGTTGAAGATATTTTTCTCCCCTTTCCAACAAGTATTAGATGGTCTCCATATCATTTGTGAAACTCAAGTTATGATCAAAATAAGGCAAGGTGGTTTTTAGGGTTTTCTCATGGTTCCATTCTTACACCTTTTGCATTTTGGGACATATGGACCTATAATTGATTCTATTGCTTCAAGTCATATTCTAACATCTAAGTACACCTCATGGGAATCATCTTTGGCCTTGGAATCAAGTGGATCCATGACTTATTCATCACTTATTTCACATTGTGCAATTTTGCAAAATCATTGAAAATTCATAAACCAAGACATCTCAAGGCCCAAATTCAATTCAGGTGTGATTAGCAATTGATAAATGAATGATCCACCATAAAAGGCTTGGGTGTACATGCATAGAGGAGGGTGTATAACCCATTATGGAAATTTCCAAAACCACCCAAAACTCATTAATCAAGGAATTAATAAGGCCCAAATGATTATCAGTGGAATAACCTAGAGTATATAAGCTTACTCATGCACTCATTGGAGAAGGGGGCACGTTAGTTTGAGGAGAATTCAAGTTTTAACCCTAATCCTTCATTCCTTAGAATCTCATCATCCACAAGAGCTTTTCATAAAGTTCTTTCACATTCTGAGTCCTGGGGATCCATAGAATACAAAGCTCCCATCATTTGAAGCTAACAACAAGGACACGAATTGCATAATCTCAGGTTAGTGATAATTTGCATGCTCTTAAAACTCATATTTTTGATGTACACAATGATCTATGATATCCACTGATAATTCTGGTATGTTTTATTTTGAGATTGGACGTGTATTATATGTATACTGTGATTTTGAAAGTTTTGAACCCTAACTTGTTCCATTCGATTCTCCTTATGTGTTGGTTATTTGTGATTTTTAATGGCATATTATTGATCCTCATTAAATTCTGGTCAAGATAGTATACCCTATTGCATTTTCTAGGAAGTTTTTGGTTGCAGGTGGCCGGAAGGGACGACCGGAGCTCTGGTCTGATCTCCGGTCAGGCTAGGGTTTTTGGGGAAGACGCAATCGTGGTTGTCCGTTAGCCAGATCGTGTGGTCCACGTTTTGCCACGTCCTTTAAATTATGTTTTTATTTTGTGGTTTGTGTGTGTGACGTCCATGATAATTACCGTGTACATCCGATCTGACCCACTCATCACACTTTCTTTTGATCCATTTGCATCCGTTGATATGATCTGATGGCCTACACAACGCCAGCGCATTAATGATTTGGTGTGTTCCCCACGTGTTCTTTCATTTAATTTCTGATGATGTATGGTATGCACGTGTGTACTCTTATTATGGTGCACTTTTAATCATGGCCATTGATCTTGTTTATTTTGTGATTGTGTTGACTGATGGTGTGCGTTGGATGGGTTGTATGGTCATGATTGGGTATGTGGGTTAACTAAAGTCCACGTGTTCTTCTTTGTTTTTATTTTATTTTCGCTGATGGGTTTTGGTGTGTGGGCTTGATATCCACACCCCCTCCTTTGGGGCCCATGTTCATTTCCAACGTGTTTGGCTGCTATTCATACCCCCTTGGCTATTTTGTTTTCTTTTTATTTTCAATTAATTATTGCATTTCATTTTTTATTTTTAAAAATAGTTTTGTCCATTAAAAAACCATAAAAAAAATCATGAAGCATATTTAGAGTTTTATAAAATTTTCTCAAATTTTATTTTATTATTTTATTTTATTTTTAGCATATGAATTAATTATTTGGTTTATTTCTTTTGAGTTTATTCCATACATGCATGCCATAGCTTGTAGAATTTATTTCTCATCATCCATAAAACATTTTGAGTCCATTCTTTTTGCATTGTTTCACCAATACATTGAATTGCATAAAAACATTTTTCTCTTATTTTTAAAATCATTTCATGTTGCATTTTGGTCCTTCTCTTTTGCATATTGAACCATGTTTCCTACCTGATCTTTGCAGGATTATTTGGGTGAATTATCTTGTGAATTTTTTCATGAATTTTTAACATGATGTTTACCCCTGGTTGAGGTGTGTTAAGTTTTAATTTGGTAATTTTAAAAGATGTTTGGCTAATTGTTTGATTGCTTTTTGTTTGAGGTCTCTTTTATGCACATCTTTGATCATGTCTGAGTACTTGTTTGAGAAGGCACTTGTGCCATCATTTGAGATTGCTTCATTGACTTCATAAACCATGTTTGAATTGTTATAGGTCACTTGATTGCCATTATAGGTCATTGGTGTGAGGTTGTTGCATACTTTGTGCATATGTTCAATGTTTGGTTTACATGCCTTTTCTTTGACTTATCTTCTCACCTCATCTCATATGTGTCTCTTCATGATTTATGTTTGGTTTATGTATGCCATGCCATATCATTCATTTGCATTTCATTTGATGTATGTTTCTGACTTTGGAGCTTTGCATTCATATCATATGTTATTCATGTTTCATCTTGCATACTTGAACATGTTTCACTTACATGCTTCCTTCTCCTTCTTCTAATGATTCTTAATGCTTGGATACTTGTTTGTGTGCCTCATGTGACACTTGTATAGCATGTTTAGGCACATGTTTAGGTCATCCATATTCTGACTTGGATATTATTTGAAGCATTCTTGCATGATCACCTTGCATATCCACTCATTCTTCTTCTACTACTTCTTTGATGACTTTCATTTGGTTTATAACCATTTCTCTTTGGTTTGTGACTTGCTTAGGTTTCATTTGTCTTATAGTTACTTATGTCTGTTTTGTACTAACCTTTTATGCAGAGGCTGAGGTAAATTATTTAAGGGTGTGGATAGTTATCCATGTTCACCCTCATTTTCTTCATCTCATTTATTTTCCTTTAAGTTTTGGATTTCAATTTGTCTGTGATTGAATAGGTTATTGTTTACTTGTGCTTGTTCACATGATCCCTTAGGATTCCTAGCTCGACTTAATTTTCGATTAAGTTTGAGGTAGGAGAGACATTAGGCTTTCAATCCTTTGCATGCTAACATTAGGTAGTCTTCCCTCCTAATCCTCCCCTTAAGGCCACCTTTGCATGATAACATTAGGATAGATTTCCCCCTTAGTGTTTTTCTTTTCTTTTGAGTCCCTCTTCTCATCTCATAACATCTCTAAGATACTTAATAAGGTCAACTTGCCTTGCACACAAGCTTTAAACATAGGAAGTGAAGATTGAGGGGTCTCCCTTCTCTCTTCTAGAGTGTTGAGCATACGTCCCATTAGGGACGACCATGCGACGCATTCGTTCCCGTGTCATAGACTTTGGTTCAAGGTGAGTTATGAACTAACTCAAGTCACTTCTTTCTTAAAGAAATACAAACAAACTTCAAATCATTTTTATCCTGCGGGATTGTCAAACTAAAGGCTATTTTCAAAAAGGGCACGTTACTTTCCGTATGAGTCGCAAACAGGCATCGACCCTAACTGTCGGACGCGAACTTAACATCGCTCATAAAAAACACAAAAATAACTTGGTCCGAACTACGTTGACTCTAAATTTCCCATTGCACAAAGGGAGTACGTAGGCCTAGGACGTCGACGTCCTATCGAGTCTGCTTTGTTTTTCCTCCCCCATTTTAGTACAGCCATAGATGTTAGGATAACTCACCCTTAGAATGGACAACAAGCGTGGATCCCATCGAGTACGATGGACGCGTGGGGTGCTAACACCTTCCCCTCGCGTAACCGACTCCCGAACTCAGGCTATAGTTGTGATGACCATTCCTTTCCCTCTTCCTTAGGTTTATGTGGTGTTCCCTTTCCCTCTCTTGGGATAAATATACATTGCTGGCGACTCTGTTTTTTGCGCCACTTTTGCGTTTGTACCTGGATGAAAATCCTGGGAGCGACAACTCCAATGAATGGTAAGTCTCTTTGGTTTGAAGAAATAGTTCGTTGTTGAGATTTTGTGACTCCAATGAATGGTAAGTCTCTTCGGTTTGATGGGACAGTTCGTTGTTGAGGATTTTGTGACTCCAATGAATGGTAAGTCTCTTCGGTTTGACGGGACAGTTCGTTGTTGAGGATTTTGTGACTCCAATGAATGGTAAGTCTCTTCGGTTTTATGGGATAGTTCGTTGTTGAGATTTTGTGCCTCCAATGAATGGTAAGTCTCTTCGGTTTGATGGGACAGTTCGTTGTTGAGATTTTGTGACTCCAATGAATGGTAAGTCTCTTCAGTTTGACGGGACAGTTTGTTGTTGAGGATTTTGTGAATCCGATGAATGGTAAGTCTCTTCGGTTTGATGGGACAGTTTGTTGTTGAGATTTTGTGACTCCAATGAATGGTAAGTCTCTTCGGTTTGACGGGACAGTTCGTTGTTGAGGATTTTGTGACTCCGATGAATGGTAAGTCTCTTCGGTTTGACGGGACAGTTCGTTGTTGAGATTTGTTACTCCGATGAATGGTAAATCTCTTCGGTTTGATGGGACAGTTCGTTGTTGAGATTTTTGAGACTCCGATGGATGGTAAGTCTCTTCAGTTTGATGGGACAGTTCGTTCTTGAGATTTTGTGACTCGGATGAATGGTAAGTCTCTTCGATTTGATGGGAGAGTTCCTTGTTGAGATTTTGTTACTCCGATGAATGGTAAGTCTCTTCGGTTTGACGGGACAGTTCGTTGTTGAGATTTTGTGACTCCGATGAATGGTAAGTCTCTTCGGTTTGATGGGACAATTCGTTGTTGAGATTTTGTTACTCCAATGAATGGTAAGTCTCTTCGGTTTGACGAGATAGTTCGTTGTTGAGATTTTGTTACTCCGATGGATGGTTAGTCTCTTTGGTATGCTAGAGACAGTTCATTGTTGAGGTTATGTTTGTTTTACCCAGTGGAGCCTTGTTGTGCTAAGTCTTCCCTGTTGGGTTTTATCCTTGTTGTGATGTGGTTTATTTTCACATACACTTATACCCAGTTTGTCTCCTCCCTTTGTTGGGATGTGTTTTCCCCTGCGGAGTCTTTTCTCTTTTCATTTGCTCTCCGATTTTTGTTTATCTCCTGTGGCATATTTTCCCTACAGTTGTCTTGTGTTTGCATATCATTTACATGATCATATCATTTTGTGGTCTCTTAGGGCCAAAAATTGGGTTGTTGTTATATTTAAGTCTCTTCTATCTCGTCGAGACAAAGATTCCCATCTTCGTATCTCCGGATAGAAGAAACTTAAATAGGGGCAGCTGTAATACTCTAATTTTTACCCCTAAGATCGCACATGTCATTTTCATTTTTGCATACCACAAACAAGATCACATATTGGTTCCCTCTTTGATAGGATTGTGCCTTGCAAGGATCTTTGAGTTTGTGTGCGTTTGATTTGTTTAATTTGTTTATGTATACTAACCATTAATTAAAATCCAAATATATTTTGTTTCTTTCACTAACATTTTTAAGGGAAGAACAGGTTAAAAATGCCAAAATAACAATCCCACAGCTCGAATGAATTTTATTTGAGAAAAGTCAAAGTTGATCTGCAATTAATTCAAAAATTATCTGATCAAGAGTTTCCAAGATTTAATTGATTATCATTCAAGGGACTCCAAGGTTCATGTGTTTATTTCCATGCCTTCTTTGACAAGCAAGAAAATCGAGCCAGAGCTAAGACAACACATCAAAAAAGCCATTTGTCCCATTTCTCACTGTGTTAATCGATTAACCTAATTGCACTGTGAAGTGGTTAATTGATTAACACGTGCAGTTTTTGAAAAAATGTGCCAAATTCAAATTCTGCAGCAATTGGCACCAATTTTCATCATTTTGATCACATGTGGAATATTCTAGACCATCTCATTTTAATTTCCTACATCACTTTGATCATTTCCCACCATGTACCTTCACTAATCACCACTCTTTTGTGAATTCCCTCCAAATTTGAATTCCAAGCCTAATTCCAAACCACCAAATTTCCCAAGCCTAAATTCTATAAATAGAGGCTTCATTTCATTGATTCTACAAGCTTTTGATAGCCAACAAATCCCTTGCAATTTCTCTCCCCACACCACAAATTCACCAAAGCTCTTATTTCTTCTTTCAATTCACATTGATTCTTACTAATTTAGAGCTAAACCTCCATCCATTCTTGTTTTTATTCATAGATCAAGGCTTTGGAGTATAGATCTTGCTGCAATTTGGAAGGATTTTCTGATTTGGATTGGTAATTCACTTTTCACCATTGTTGAAGCTTCATCTTCATCTTCCATAATGTAGATATTTAGTTTATCTTGTTTACTTGATATTTTGATCTTGCAATTTGTGTTGATTGCTGGTTTTTACTGCTATTTTACTCCAAAATTCGTGCAAAATTGAATCCTTGATCCTAAGATGTTTGAAGAAATGAGTGATCAAGGATTTGACAATTTTCAAACTGATTTTCTGTTGTTTTCACAGTGTTAATCGATTAACCAAAACATGTACAATTAGGTTAATTGATTAACAGCTTGTTTCTGCGCAAAAATTTGGAAGTTTACAGTGGTAAATCGATTAACATAATTACACTGTGAGTTGGTTAATCGATTAACCAGCATCCAGAATGTGAAAAATACTTGTTTTTGGGACTGTTTTGGTTCTTTTGCCGTTCTCTTCCCTTTCCTTTGTTCTTAGCCTTAGATCACATATTTGTGTGGTTTAATTTGGATTTCTCTTCATCTATTTCTCTTTTCTTTTGATCGATGAAAGTCTAAAAGATTTTGGAATTCTTTTGTTGAATTTCGATCGAGACGAGATCGCTACCACTTTTCTTTTCGTGCGGTATTGCTTTCGGATGACGATTTATATATCGTTCATCTTGCATGCATTAGCACAAAGAGCTATTGACCGGCCTCATTGTAGGGTAATTACTCGGCGATTGCTTAACATAGCGCAATATTTGTCCCGTATCGAAAAACTATCAAGAATGGTTGATTATTTGTCTTATGGTTCAAAACTCATGAAACTTGTTGTTAGGAGGCTTTGGTCTTATCAATCCTCTAATAAGTTCCATCAACCTTGACCTAAGTGCAATTATTCAATTGTTATTGATCACTAATACTAACAACTAATCACTAACTTACTAACAATATTTTGTATTAATTTTGTTTATGTTTCCTTCTCGCTCCCTATCTCTTTTTTTTTTATGCTTCATTTCATATCATGTTTATGTTTCCGTAATTTTTCCTTTGTCCGTTGGACACATGTTTATGCTTCCGCAATTTTTCCTTTGTCCGTTGGACACACGTTTATGCTTATGCCTTTTTTTCTTTGTCCATTTGGACTCAAAAACATTAATAAAGGCTTAAACCATAAAAAACTTAATTCTCCTCATCTTGGACTATTGGTTACTATCCTATGCTTTGGAGTGATCTCTTTATGGACCTCTTTTGAAGTAATATTGGACTTATGGACCTAGAATTAGGACTTCTTATCCCTTTGCTTGGAGTGTTGATTGAAGACTTGCCTTATTGGCCAATTTGCTTAAGGATGGAATTCTTTTATTATTGCTTTGAAGTGGCTCCATTTTGGTTAGATCCTTCTTTTCCCTAGCTTTTATTTTATGCAATAGGATAGTCACTTCTTCTCCTCCCCATTCTTAAATTTTCAAAATCCTCTCTCTTTTTTTCAAAACCTTCTTGTTTTCAACTTAACACCGCTTTCATGATAAAACCTTGACTTTTGTCAAGTGACTTTTAAAATTTTATTTTCTTTAATAAATGTCAATCTATCTTAACCATACTTTGACCATTTCATGAAAACATAAAAAATATGAAACTCACTCAAATCTTTTATGCTTTTATGCACCTTTTTTCTTTTAAACTCTTTTTCATAAGTTTAGACATGATTCATTTCTTTAAGCGGAATTATTCGCTTAGAAATGACGACTTGTCTTTACACTTAAAAATCAATCAAAACCAACAAATTTTTGTTCTTTGTACCACGAACTACGGGGTTTTGATCCTACATTGCACATCGTGGGTACGTAGGCATGAGGCGATAAGTCTCTTCAAACACAAAATCTTAAAAAATAATTCTCCTCAATCTCTTTACAAGCAAACCATTTTCAAACCAAAAAGCGGTAAATATTTCAAAGGGTTCCTATAGAGTACTATAGACGTTTTGGGTGCTAACACCTTCCCATTGCGTAACCAACCCCCTTACCCATTCTCTGTTTGTTCTTGTTTTTTAGAACTCTTTAGGTTTTGTTCGCTCTTTTTCCTTTCCCTTTGTGGATAAAATAAAAGTGCGGTGGCGACTCTTGCTTATTTTGAGTTAAGTTAATCAATAGCTTACACTCACAAATTTCCCCGCTACAATATCGAAGTAATATAAAATATTGTCGAACCCACAGAGACCAATGTCAACCTACCGTTATCTATCGTTGCTTTGTAAAGCTAAGGCTGATGAATATTTAATTAAGAGGAAACTAGAACTAAACTAAAAATGAACTTAGAAAATATGATAATAAAGAGAGGCCGGAATATGGATTCCGCGTTCCAAAAGGACTTTGTAGAATTCGGGTACTAATTACAACTATAACTTAGTTCCGTAGAATATACCGAATTAAAGATTTCGCCTCACGCTCTCGCGGTATTAACTAAAGTCATGTTCCCTAATCCCAAGATTTTGCTCTCGCTCGCCCGGTAACTAGGAAATATATTTTGAAATCTAATAATATCCTAAACGTATCTAAAGTGCTCTCGCTGTATTTAGATATGTTGCCTAATTTCCACTATCCGGTTCGACCCCCACGCTCTCGCAGTGCCGGCTCTAACCTTAATTAATTTCTCACTCTCGTGACAAAATCGTGCTAAATAACCTCTCACTCTCGTGACAAAGCCATTTAAATTAGAATTGGAAATTAAAACCAAAACAGAATTTTAATCATAAGTTCGCACCTATTATTTTCTACGGAGTCCCGTCGGTAACGACGGCCCTCATACGCTGGACTCTAAACTATTTAGCAGGACATGGATAAGAAAATGAACATGTAGATATGATAATAAACTAAAATTGGAAACATGCTTTAAAAATTAGATAAGAAAACGATAAAATAAATAACAATAGATAAAAAACCTGGAATAAATGGATGCTTTGAATAATACACTGAAGTCTTGAATACGAATCCGATTGCAGAAAATATAATGGCAGAAAAGAAAATATAATGGCAGAAAATAGAATCCTAAAACTAATTTGGGAATAGTCCCCCAATGTGGAAGGCTATTCCTTTTACATGGTGAAAAACAATAAAAATCTAGTGGCGAAGAGAGAAAGAGGAGACCCCTCGTGTAGAAAACTGCCTCCTTTTATAGCTTGAGAAGTTGGCGTGAATCCGGGAGAGAAAATCTCCAAGTGGGTGCATACGATCGAAAATCTCTGAGGTGCTCTATTGACTGGTTGATCGTGGCTTTGTTGAGTTATAACCGTTGAGAGGCCACGTAGTTTCAAATTAATTTCTGAGAATTTTGCTTGTGTCGGTCGTCATAGCCTTGTGATGAGGGTCACAGCTTTAAGTTCTATGACGGTCGCCATGGACCTGTGACGGTCGTCATGCGCCCTTAGTGCAGAATCCTTATTCTACTGTCAAACATCTTCTTTTCTTCTCTTTTCTTTCCTTCCTCTTTCTCTCCTTCTTAATTCTTTCCATCACATTTTCTTTTTCTTCTTCAATTCTTCTTTAATTCTTCATTAAATCTTCACTTTCCGATAAATTCCGATCTGACTCGAGTACCTGAAAACGGAAATAAATACGGGTAATATAAAACATAAATCAGGAAAAATCAAATAAAACATAACTAATATTCATGTGAATCGGGTCTAAAAATACGATACATTTTCGTGTTATCAACAAGCTCTAAAACAAGAACAAGTGAACAGAGTCTAGGTAAAGGGGTTGGTTATGTTAAGGGAAGGTGTTAGCACTCAAAACGTCTATAGTACTCTATAGGAACCCTTTGAAATATTTATGCTTTTGGTCTGAAAATTATTGTTTGAAAAGAGATTGAAGAGATGATAAGAGAAATTGTTTTTAAGATTTTTGTGTTTGGAGAGACTTATCGCCTCATGCCTACGTACCCACGAGGTGCAATGTAGGATCAAAACTTCATAGTTAGTGGTACAAAGAATGAAATTTGTTTGTTTTGGTTGATTTTAAAATGTAAAGACAAATCGTCATTTCCAAGCGAATAATTCTGCTTAAAGAAATGAATCATGTCTAAACTTATGAAAAAGTTAAAGGAAAAAAAAAAGTGCATAAGGGCACAAAAGAGAGTTTGATGAGTTTGATGTTTTTTTAAAGTCTTTTGAAAAAGGTGTCAATATGCTTATGTTGTTTAGCATTTGTTAAGAAATGAAAAGAAAAGAGTAAAATCACTTGACAAAGTCAAGGTTTAATTATGAAAGATATTCAAGTTTTGAAAGCAAGAAGGATTTGAAAAAAGGAGAAAGTTTTGAAATTGAAGAATGGGGTGGAGAAGAAGTGACTATCCAAAAGCATAAAGTAAAAGCTAAGGATAAGAAAGATCTAACCACAAATGTAAGTTATCTTCACCATAAACCAAGCAAAAACACAAAGCTCCAAAGTCTTTGAACCATAATTTCAAAGCAAAGGGAAAAGGTGCTAGTTCTAAGTCCAAGAATCCAAGAATAGCATTGAAGTCCAAGGTCTAGGTGCAAAACTCCAAGTCCATTGCAAAGGATAGTAACCATAGTCCAAGATTAGAAGCACAAGTTTTTTAGAGGTTTTGGCCTTTATTAATGTTTTTGGTCCAAGTGGACAAAGAGAAAAAGGCATAAGCATAAACATTTGTCCAAGTGGACAAAGGAAAAATTGCGGAAGCATAAACATGATATAAAATGATAATAATGGAGCATAAAAGTAAAAGAGAGATAGGGAGCGAGAAGGAAACATAAACAAGATTAGTACAATAGTATTGTTAGTAAGTTAGTGATTAGTAGTTAGAGTAAGTGATCAATAATGATTGAATAACGCACTTAGGTCAAGGTTAATGAAAACTCATTAGAGGATTGATAAGACCAAAGCCTCCTAACAACAAGTTTCATAAGTATTGAGCCAAAAGACAAATAATCAACCATCCTTGATCGTTTTCCAGTACGGGACATATGTAGCGCTATGTTAAGCAATCGCCAAGTGACTTATAAAGAAGTCACCCTACTCGAGGCCGGTCAATAGTGCTTTTTGTGCTAATTCATGCTAGATGAACGATATGTAATTCGTCATCCGAAAGCAATACCGCACGAAAAGAAAATAGGTAGTGATCTAGTCTTGATCAAGAATTCAACAAAGGAATTCCAAGATCCATAAGACTTTCATCGATCGAAAGAAAAGAGAAGTAGATGAAGAGAAGGCCAAATTAAACCACAAAATTATGTGATCTAAGGCTAAGAACAAAGGGAAAGGGAAGAAAAAGGAAAAGGAACCAAAACAACCCCAAAACAAGCCAAAAAACACAATTCTGCCTCTGTACAATCGATTGCACAAAAGGTGCAATCGATTGCACCTGTTCAAAATCAGCAAATTAGCACAAATTTTACACTGCACAATCCATTGTGCGAAAGGTGCAATCGATTGCACCTGTTCAAAAAATAGAAAATCAACATTTTAAGAGGCAAATCCTTGATCAATCATTTCATCAAACATCTATTGATCATGGATTCAATTGTGCACGAATTTTAAAGTAAAACAACAGTAAAAACCTGCAATCAAACACAATTACAAGATCCAAAGGATCAAGTAACACAAAGCAACCAAAGATCTACATGATGAATGATTGAGATGAAGCTTTAACAATGGTGTGAGATGAATTACCACTTCAAATATGAAAATTCCTTCAAATTGCTTCAAGATCTACACTCCAAAGCCTTGATCTACTATAATTGATGAACAAAAACAAGAATGGATGAAGGTTTAGCTCAAAGTTGAATAAGATTCAATGTGAATTTTTGTTAACTTCCAAAGGAAGAAATGTGAGCTTTGGTGAATTTTGTGGTTGGGGAGAGAATTTTTTGCAAGAGGTTTTTTGGCTCTCAAAAGCTTGAATGAATGAATGAAATGAAGGCTCTATTTAAAGAGTTTAGGCTTGGGAATTTGGTGGTTTGGAATTTGGTTTGGAAGATCAAAATTAGGCTTGGAATTTGATTTTGGAGGGAAATTAACAAAAGAGTGGTGATTAGTGAAGGTGTATGGTGGGAATTAATTGTGATGAGGTAGGGGAATTATTTTTTGGTGATCTAGAATATTCTCATGTGATAAAATTGGTGCCAAATGCTTCAAAATTTGAAAATTGCTGAATTTGGCCAATTTTGCCTCTATGCAATCGATTGCAGTGCTGACGCAATCCATTGCGCCTGTACAAAAATTCAAAATTGGCACGAAATGTGAGGGGTGCAATCGATTGTTGTTTTAGTGCAATCGATTGCATCAGTGAAAAATGGCAAAAATTGCTTTGTTTGACTGGATTGCTCCGGCTTTGGCTCGATTCTTTTGCTTGTCGAAGAAGGCGTGAAAATAAACACATGAACCTTGGAATTCCTTGGATAATAATCAATTAAAACTTGAGGAATCCTTGATCGGATAAAATTTGACATGATTACGAATCAACTTCGACGTTGTATAGACGAAATTCATTCGAGCTGCGGGGCTGTTGTTTTGGTATTTTTAACCTGTTCTTCCCCTGAAAATGTTAGTGAAAGAAAACAAAATATTTTTGGATTTTGATTAAAGGTTATTAAACATAAACAAATTAAGCAATCAAACAACTAACAAACACACACATACTCAAAGATCCCTGCAAGGCACAATCCTATAAAAGAGGGAGCCAATATGTGATCTTGTTTGTATGCATGAATGCACATGACAAGCAGAGAATCTTTGGGGCAAAAATCAGGGTATTACACACATCAACAGCAGTAGCAAGCATGACAAACTATTATACACACTCCTAAAAAGTTGCATTTAGTCCAGCAAAAAAAACAACTACTCTTCCTAAGCAGTAGTATAAACAAAGACAACTACTCTTCCTAAGCAGTAGTACAAACATGACATAAAGTCATGACATCTGATTCAACATAAGAAACAACAAATCAACTAAAACTTTACTCCCCCTTTTTAGCCAAAAATTGACAAAATGGAGTAAATGTACACAAACATAAATGGAAACACAAATATGGAAGCACAAAAAAAAAGTATAAAGCAAAAGTACTGATGGAAACACAGACATAGCAGATGGAAACAAAAAATAATCAAATGAAAAAAAAACAGATCACTTTTAGATGATCCTCAAACTCTTGCCTCTATCAAAGATCCTTCTGCACTTCTTGAAGTTGTCACCTGATTTAGGAGTGTTGGTACTAAACTTCCTTACCACAACCTTCAAGTACATCTTTTTTAAACCAGTCCTTCTATATTGCAGAGATCTTTTATTCCACTCATTAACAGTCTTCACTAGCTCAAGCCTACCGAGCATCAGAGAATAGAGGAAATATGCACTATGTGTTGCATTCTTCCATTTTTGTAATTGCTACAACTCCTCAACAGCGCCAGTTCCTACTTCACAACTTATGTTCTTAAGATCATTTCCATATGAAGCATTAGTAATAACACTAAGTTGATCCTTAGTGTCCACACTCTTCAAAATAACGCCCTTTATCTTCCCTTCATCACGACTCCTGATTATCTAAGTAAACCTGTCAGGATTCTTGTTCAAGACTGATTGGATGACATATCTGATAGCATTCAAATCCTTACACCATAATGTCAGAACATCAGCCCTGTCATCATGTTTCTTCAGTATTTGTTTTATCCAACCTGATTGAAGGCAGCCCCTTCTAATTTCATCATACTCAGCTTCAGTAGTACACCAAGACACATATGTATGCTTCTTGTTAATCAAGACAGTTAGATTATTTGTCATATCAGTCTCACATTCTACCTTGCATAATTCTTTCTTCATAACCTTTGTGCTGTAAAAGTAATCCATATCACAATCGCTTGTTCCAATAAAGCAATTCAGGATCTTCTTCTCTTGGACAATAAGACCTCTCTTAGATTCAGTTTTAGAAACAAGACACAAGTTTGATATTCTAGGGTGTCTTAGAACAAGGTTCTTGGATTGACCTGAATGACCCTTTCTGGAGAAATCTGAAATATCTGATATAGTGTTAGAGAAATTACAACTTTCCTCTCTTGTCTGACTAGTCTGCACAGTGGATGTTCCAACATTGTACTTACCATCCATCCTCTGTTCTGATTCATCAAATATCACATTGACATATTCCATTGTCATCTCAGTTCTGGAGTTAAAGATTCTAAAAGCTCTACTGCTTGAAGAATAACCCAGAAATATCCCTTCACCACTTCTAGGATCCAGCTTACCCTTTTGATCTTTGTTGGTCAGGACATGGCGTTTGCTTCCAAAAACATGGAAGTATTTCACTGTAGGCATTAGCAAGCCCTTAGCATGAAGCATGCCTTTAGCTGATTCTTGTATATCCAAGGTCTTTTGCTCAAAAGTTCCATCTCATTGAGAAGAAAAACTTTAACAGATATCTTGAGACTCACAGAATTCAGTCAATTTTGAATTCTCAAACTCCCTGTCATGATAGCTTCTGATCTTGACAATCCTACTCTTATGCTCCTTCTAAACACTTTGACATAAAACTTTAAGAACTTCAAAGATGCCTAGAAAGTTTACCCATGTAAACCTAGAGAAATCATCCATAACCACATAGACATACTTCTTTCCACCCATACTTCCAGTCTCCATAGGTCCCATAACCCCCATATGGAGAAGTTCCAGATTTCTTGAAGTAATCTAATGATGCAACATTGGTTATGACATCAGGATCTGCTTCCTAACTTCACACTCATCACAGACTTTCCCTTCTTCAACCTTTAGATCTGGAATTCCTTTAATTGCTCCTACAAATATGATTTCCTTCATTCTTTTGTGATGAAGGTGTCCATGTTTTTGGTGCCACAGCTTCACTTCATCCTCTTGAGTTTTTGAACATGTGGAAGAGTAAGTAGTTATCTGAGGTTCCCAAAGATAGAAGTTATCTTTAGACCTTATATCCTTCATCATCATTTTTCTTATCTATGACTAGACATTCTGACTTGGAGAAAATGACTAACAAACCTTGATCACATAGCTAACTAATGCTGATGAGGTTAACAGTTAGTCCCTTTACAAGAGGAACATCTTCCAACCTAGGTGATCCATCATCCATCAACTTACCAACTCCTTTAATTTCTCCTTTAACAACATCACTAAATCTGACAAAACCTGTAGGGAGAGACCTAATGTCCATCAACAGCTTCTAAACCCCTGTCATATGTCTAGAACATCCACTGTCAAAGTACCATTCTTCTCTAGTTGAGGCTCTCAAGGATGTGTGAGCTATCAGGTTCATACCCTTATCTTTAATACTTCTCTTCTTGCCAACTGGCATATCCTTGGACTTCACTGAAGATATTTGATTTCCATACAATTTATAACAAAATGGCTTTATGTGACCATACTCTCCATAGTAATGACATCTCCAAAAAGATTGGAAATTATTTGGAGGTTCATAATGTATTCCAGAATGTTGTAACATGTGGTTAGACATTATGGTCATCTTCTCTCTTTCAGAAGGAAAGTATTTTTCTTCAGGCATTCTTTTCTGTCTGTTATTAGAATGATAATGGAATTTTGTATCTTCTATTTGATCAACCCTATTCTTTATCCTTCTCAAGGATTCAGTAAAGTTACTGAGCTTGGAATTTAGGAGAGTTATCTCTCTGAAGATGAGAGACAAACCCTAAGAGTTCCTTCTTCTCATTCTCCAACTCAGCTATGACCTTCCTCTAATTTTCCTCTGTCTTCTAATATTCCTCACACCTATTGCAGGCTTCCTTGTAGTCCACCTCCAGATCTTCATATAGATCATTTATCACATACTTCCACTTCATCAGCCCATCTGCCACAGAGAGCAGTAACAGGTTAACAACTTCCGAGTTGGATTCATCTTCTGACTCATCATCATTAGACCAAGAAACAACCAATCCTTTTTTCTACTTCTTGAGATAGTTGGGACACTCTGGTCTCATTTGACCAAAGCCTTCACACTCATAACACTAAATCCCTTTACTTTGATCTGTCTTTTCTTCAGTTCTGGTATTCTTTTCAGAATCAAAGTTATTTATGATGTCAGAGGTGATGTCCTTGACACTTGGTCTTCCTCTTCTATCCATTCTCTTTAAAATTATATTGAACTGCTTCCCAAGTAAAACAATTGTATTTGATAGCCCCTCGTCAGTATCCAGGTTAGTTTGTCCCTCTTTATCTTCAGCATTAGATACAAAAGCAATGCTTTTGTTCTTCTTTTCAGTTCTATCATTCATGGTTAATTCAAATGTTTGAAGTGATCTCACTAGCTCATTAACTCTCACACTGCTGATGTTTTGGGATTTTTCAATGGTTGTGACCTTCATGTCAAATTTCTTAGGAAGAAACATAAGAATCTTCCTCACCAACTTCTCTTCTGATATCTTCTCTCCCAGGGAACTAAAGGCATTAGCTATTTCAAGTATATTCATGTGAAATTCTTGAATACTTTCATCTTCTCTCATCTTCAGATTCTCAAATTTGGTAGTGAGAAGCTGAAGTCTAGACATCATCACCTTGGATGTTCCTTCACGATTTGTCTTGAGAATTTCCTAAGCATCCTTAGCCACAGTACAAGTGTTGATCAACCTAAACATGTTCTTGTCAACTCCATTGAATAAAGCATTCAAGGCTTTAGAGTTTCCAAGAGTTGTCTCATCTTCCTCCTTGGTCCAACCCTCTTCAGGCTTCAAGGTTTCTTTTCCATCATTATCCTTAACCACAGGTTGTTCCCAACCCTTGATGATAGCCTTCAAAGTTTTTATATCAATAGATTTTAAGAAAGCCGCCATACGTGCCTTCCAATAGTCATAATTAGTGCCATCCAAGACTGGAGGCCTATTAACAATTCCTCCTCCTTCATTGTCTATAGTACCAGAATACAAACTCCATGGAGCTCACCCAAAAACAGAACAGGGTGACCTGCTCTGAGGCCAATTGAAATTCTGGTACGCACATACCAGATGTCGAGACAGATGTCATAACATTGGGATCAACAACAACTTGATCACACAAGAAAAAGATGCAAAAATTTAAATGACAAAAAAGTAAAATCAACACCAGAATTGTTAACCCAGTTCGGTGCAACTCACCTACATCTGGGGGGCTTCCAAGCCAGGAAAGAATTCACTATGATAGTATTAGTTCAAAACTAAACTCGCTCGTTTACAACTTCTCTCCTAATTCCTACCTTGTGCAACTACTACCTAGACACCCTCTAGATATGAGATCCCCCTCTCACTTCCTAATCAGTCACAATCCCAGTGACAATCAACAACTCAACAAACAATAGAAGTAACACACTTCCAAGATAATACTTGATCTTGCTTAAAAGCTTCAATCAAGAACAATACACTCTTGCTTAAAAGCTTTAGAGTGGATAATGAACAATGAACAATCAGTTAACGTCAATGCATCAGAAGATACATGAGTGACATATAATTAACAAACATAAAACCCTAAAGACCAACCAAAACAATGACTAATACTTATTCCCCTAAATCCTAACATTATGCTCTCTACATCAATAGGGTTTGTCTTCACTTTAAATAACCTTCAGACCTACTAGACTTGGGCTTCTTGAGGCGCACAAATAGTAGCAATCAGTATAAATTGGCTGCAAATCAACCTACACAATAATATGAGTAAAATACAAGCTTTCCTAAAATGGTTCAAGGATCCTTTTTATGAAAAGTAACAGAATCTGTCATAACAGAAAATCCCACAATATACTCCTACGAAAAACGCACGTGTGTGAATTAGAACACACTCAAAAATCACACTAAAAATACAAAAATAGACATGCCCTAGCTATCTGGTATAACATGTCCTGGAACATGTCACAACATCATGCAGAACATGATGTCTGACTGTCATGGTCTAACATCTTGCTAACAACATGTTGTTTTACCAAAATGTAGCCAATCCAAAAACCACATGACTTACCATTAGCGCTCCATGACAAGCGTAATGTCCCCTTATCATGTTCGATGATGGTCGAGTGAGAGAGGAGAGTGGAAGGTGGGGCGACGAATGTCATCCCTGTGACGGGTTGACCTATTCTAGGTAGTTGACTTGATTTTTCAAGTGGATTATTTTATCGATGTTTGTTCGAGGTTGTTTTGATGTTGTTGATGAGTACTGATGAGTATTATTAAGAAATTAGATGATTTAATTATTATGCTAAGTTGTGATGAAAAGTGTTGAATTATGATGAGATGTTTATTTCAGAGAGGAACCATTTTCGTCGTCTTTTTACATACCCTAATTTTTTCCACTGATTTTAATTCAACTGGTAATTTTTGCATTTTGTCACATTTTCACATTTTTGAATTTTTTTCCATATTGCAATTTATTCATTTTAAATTTTTAATTAAAAATAGCATGGTCCATGTCTATATTTTAACCACGTATAATTTATGACAACATAAATGATTATTTTTAAAAAGATTGGGCATGTGCATGTGCATTCATGTGGTTTTTCCATCAAGTTTCTAACTTGTATAAAAGACAAAACAAAAAGAGTGCATTTTAATTCATTCTAATCATAGTAACCCATTCCATTTATCATTACATAATGATCATCATACATCACAAAGCAAAAGTCACCAAAAGTCAAGGATTTTGGCACAAAAGGACATAAGTCGATCACACTTGTTTCTCCTAACTAACTATGCATGATCACACATTCATACATAATCTCATTTCCTACCAATTTCACAATGTATTAACACCAATTCACATCATAATTCAAATATTTTCATTTCAAATACAAATACATTTCAAATTTCACTAAATTACATTCAAATTTTTTATCACACTTTGTGCAATTTTACATAATCACTAGAATAGCCTTTAACCTAATTTCCAAGCCTATAAATCAAGCTCTTTCTATCAACGAAAGAGAGAACATTTCATTACTACCCTAGCCAAAATTCTGCATCAAATTTATCATCAAAGTTAAAGTTTCTCCATCTTGAAGAAACTTTGAATTTGAGAAAAAAAAACTTTCATATTAATCCAATTGCCATCCATTTCCCTTGAATTATTTCTAGTATCATTACCATCATAATCCCTACCAAAAATCACACACAAAACTCATATTCATTCAAGTCCATTTAGAACTTGATTTTGAAGACATGAATCCATAATCAACACACATCGATCATTACAAAACAGTAGCAACTTTTAGCAAATCGAAAGTTCTGAGTTCAATTCAAAATGCTTTGATTCAGTTTTGTTTTAATGATTTAGGCAAAAATAATGATTGAATCATGTTTAGAATACCATTCTGAATCGATTTGTTTTGTTTTTTGTTTGAAAAATGTTGGAATTTGCAAATCTAGGTTTGTGATCTTGAGTGTTCAAGAACACTCATGAACATTGAACCCTCAATTTTCCATAAATCAAAATTACAGGTTGTTTCATGAAATTAGTTGAGGCAAAATTGTGAAATAATTATAAATTAATATTAGATCACAAGGAGCTCAAATTTGTAAGCAAAAGCAAAAAACCCACCTCGTCGGGGCTTGATCGGAATCCGTGGTCGTTCGTCGAAAAACTCATCGACATTCTTCTCGTTCATCGCTTAGGTAGTCCTTAAACTGCTTGATTTTACTACTTTATTTGTGTGAACTTGTTTATACAATTAACGCAAACCTAATGCCTCAACTAATTTCATGAAACAACCTGTAATTTTGAATTATGGAAAATTGAGGGTTCAATGTTCATGAGTGTTCTTGAGCACTCAAGATCACAAACCTAGATTTGCAAATTCCAACATTTTTCAAACAAAAAACAAAACAAATCGATTCGGAATGGTATTCTAAACATGATTCAATCATTATTTTTGCCTAAATCATTAAAACAAAACAGAATCAAAGCATTTTTAATTGAACTCAGAACTTTCAGATTGCTCAAAGTTGCTACTGTTTTGTAATGATCGATGTGTGTTGATTATGGATTCATGTATGTGATGGCTCATAGATCACTTTTGCATATTTCAGGAACATTTTCAATTTTAGGATTTTGTTGTTGTGTGCATTGCTGTTGCGTTTTCAAGCATGGGGGAAGATGATGACTTTTCTAGATTTAATCATTGTCATTCGTCTCATCTTGATTTTTTTTTCTTTTTTTCCTTATTGCTGACCGAGTGGGCTTCCCTATTGGGCCCTAATGTTTTTTCTTCATTCCACTCCCCTTATCCAGGCTACACCCCCTTGTCTTTTTTGTTTGTTTTTTATTTATTTATTTGGGCTTTAAGCCCAATGCTCGTTTTTCTGATCATACCAATACATGCTTGTTTACACCCCCATTTTATTTTCTTTAAACTAATTAATATTTCAATTAATTTAATTAATTATCAAATAAGTGAATAAGATACTTTTTTTACACAACTAAAACAAATTTTATTTTAACAATAAAACAAAAAATCCTTTTCATGATAAAATCAAACTATTCTCGAACTTGATCAAAATCAAGTCTTTTCCCGCTTAATCAAAATCTTTTCACATTAACTTGGATGAAAAAGGACCTATTGGATGTATATCCCTGTAGTCCCGAAGTATTTGGATACAAGTTGCATAGCTTACCTTTCGAGTATTCTTCATCCTCTCAAAAATACAATAATTAATCAAATTTAGTTCATTCTTTCATGTATGAAAAAGGATCTATTGGATGTATATCTTTGTGGTCCCCGAGTACTTGGATACAAGTTGTATAGCTTTCCTTTTGAGTGATTGTCATCTTTAAGGAATCTTGACTCGTTTTAAGGCTTTAACTCTTTTTCACAATAAACCTAGATGAAAAAGGATATATTGGATGTATATCATTGTGATCCCCGAGTATTTGGATACAAGTTGTATAGCTTGCCTTTCAAATACTAGTCTTTCACTCAAAGATAAAATAATTAACCGAATTTAGTTCATTCTTTTATGGATGAAAAAGGACCTATTAGATGTATTCGGCGATCCTCGTCTTACATACCACGTAGCAAGTGCAGATCCTTGTGACCACTAAGGCGAATCTCGTTAGCTGTTCAGCATATCTAGGTGCATTTGGTGATCCTCATCTTGCATACCGCGCAAGTGGTTCCCAAAAATGATCATCCAGAGGTGACAGAAGAAGGAGATGAATCAAATGAAAAATACCATGTCTTTGAGAAGAGATTGAGAGCAATTGAAGGGCACAATGTATTTAGCCTAGACGCCTTGAATATATGTTTAGTTCCCAACATGATTATCCCTCCAAAGTTCAAGGTCCGAGACTTTGAAAAATATAAGGGCCTCAACTGCCCTATGAGTCACTTAGTGATGTATTGTAGGAAAATGGTTGCCCAAACGCATAACAACAAACTGACGATTCACTATTTTCAAGACAAGTTGAGTGGCGCTTCTTTAAGAAGGCATATGAATCTAGAGCAGGGAAAGATACATTCATGGACGGATATAGCGGACGCCTTCCCAAAATAGTATAAGTATTATCTAGACATAGCTCAGAACACGAGGGAACTGCAGAAGATGACTAAGAAAGACAAATAATTCTTCAAAGTGTATTCCCAACGCTGGAGAGAATTAGCTTCTCAAGTCAAGCCTCTTTTGGCTGAACGAGATCTAGTAAGCATGTTTATCGATACTCTACAATCCCTCTTTTATGAAAAGATGACCGGAAGTGTGTCATATGGATTCTCCGATCTTGTAACGATAAGGGAAAGGATTGAGGATGGCATGAATAACGGTAAAGTTCCTAGTGCTACTAGGGCATCGAGTGGAGTAAAGATGTTCTCCGAGAATTTCCTAAAGAAAACAGAGGATTAGATAAATGTCGTAACATCCAGCAGCGGTAAATCTTATCAGGCACCACCAACTCAGGTTCCCTATTACCAATACCTCTATGTGGTAGTTGTACAATACCAATGACCTCATGTGTTTCCCTATTAGAAAGTTGTGCCAGTACCTCCTCCGAATTAGTATCCTCCTCAAGTCAATATCCTCCATAAAATCAATACCAGAATCGGCAGCAACGCCCAAATCAGCCTAAAACTGGAAATAATCGCCAGAAGCATCCTTCTGTTGATCTAATTATGATGTCCTACACTCAACTATTGCCTTATCTCATCCAATATGGAATTATTGTTCCAAAAGCATTGAGGTTAATGCCTACACCAGTCCCATATTTGTACGATGCAAATTCCAAGTGTGTATTTCATGATGGGTCAGAAGAGCTTACCACTGAAAACTACAGTTCAAAGCCAGAGTACAAGAGCTTATTGACCAAAATTTGTTATGATTTATGGAGAAAGTCTCGAATGTGAAAAACAACCCATTACCCGGACATGGTATGGTAGTCCATATATCAATGTTGTTGGAGGGGCTTTAAGACACAACTCAATCATGATTATATTAAACATGGAGAATATAAAGAAAATCTTCCATATGATGTGTATTCATTTATTGATTAAGATGTTTAGAAGGAATTTGTAGAGTCTCACACCACTCCTGCCTTCTTGGCAAATAGCCAAAAAAAAAGGAAAATTGAGCTAGAAATATCTATCAACATAGATTGTCTCGTGGAGGATGTCAAAAACTTGAAAAGAAGATGATGGAAGAAAAAAGAAACCAAAGTCAGGAAGAGCTGGGAGGTTCTATAAGTCTTGATCCCACTCTATCTCCTTCATCACACCACGAGAAATGGAAGAAGGAACGTCAAAGAAAAGATGGTGGGTTCACATCAGATGCTACGCGCGAAGTGGCTCAAAGGATTGTAAGTAGATAATTTTTTCAACAATATTTATTTTAGTTAAATCAATTTGTTAAAGATGAAATTTAATATATGTTGTAGTATGATCTGGTTGAACAAACCGAAGTCGGCCTCTTCACATCACAAGATTGTCATGACATCTTGGTAGAAGTGATGGAACCGTGGAGCATCCTGGGCGTTTATGTGGTCTTGGAAGAGGCATTGGCTTCAAGGCATATTTTGGACCATCTAAATCATTAAGAGAGAAAACTCGTAAGAGATAGATTTAAGAGATTATTGTTGTTAAGTTGGAGAAGGAAAGGGAGAAACAGGATAGGATGTTGGAGGAGGAGAGGAAAAGGTGGAGGGAGGAGCAGGATAGGATGTTGAAGGAGGAGAGGGAAAGGTGGAGGGAGGAGCAGGATAGGATGTTGAAAGAGGATATGAAGAAGTTGGAGGATGAGAAGAAGATATGGAGGGAAGAGCAGTGTTGGAGACGGTGCGGGAGAGTGTCCAGAAGGAGCAAAAGGAGCGAGAGAGGAAGACTTAAGTGAACATGTTTGTGAAGTGTACCCACAATGTGCTTGAGGTATAATTTGTATGTTATTATTATTATTATTTGTGTATTTTAATTTTGGATTGTATTTATGTTGTTTTTATGATGCACAAATTAAATTTGTTGGGCCTATTAAGCTACACAAGTTTAAATCAATTGGAAATTCGAGAGAATGAAGTTCAGAAAGTTACAAGTAGTACAAGCGCGAAAGAACTCTGCCAACCAGGGTAGTACTTGTAGCGTGCAATTTTTGTCGGTGACGCCACCACCTAACCGCATTTGGTTGGAATTGGGTGCTACTTTCTGATTTCTTATTTATCCTATGAAGATGGAAAGGAAAGGCAAGATATCTAAAACTAACCTTACACGTAAATGTTTTCTTTAACAAATGCTAAGAGATTGGGGGGTCCGAGGCTCAGATTATACAAAGGGGAGTTGTCAATTACCCAGCGTATATATGGTTATCCATAGATTGTTTGGCATGTTCTTCTGTCATCTACTTACTGGTGTTTATCTGTTACAAATTTGGGAAAGTTTCTTCTTTGGGAATGTTGAGAGAGTATTTTTGTTGTTTTTGGTTTTTTCGATGTTTTTGGGAAGGTGTTGGACCTAAAGATTTTGTTAATGTGCTCGCTAAGATTTCGCAATTTTATGCCTACGTATTCCCGTTAAAGAAAACAGGGAAATCAAAGCAATCGTAGTTCCTCCTATTCTACGGGAGGAAAGATGTTGGTGTCTTGTTCAAAGCCCAAGATTGAAGCTAAAGGTTTTACTGAGAGAGAATTTGTCAACAAGTGTGCCACTTACAGCAGTTATCTGGAATTAGGTTTGTTTTGATTTGTCTGTTTTGATGTGTGATGTACAGAGAAATGTCTTTCTACAGAGAGATTTTGATTTCCTATGAGGGTATTTTGGTTTTATGTGCCTTGATCAAAGCCCAAGGTTGAAGCTAAAAGGTTGACTCTACTAGGGAGTTGTATATCTGTCTTGTACTAAGCCCAAGATTGAGGCTGAAAAGAGACTGACTCTTTTGGGGAGATCATTATACAAAGCCTAAGAGGAGGCTAGAAGGAATTAACTCTTCTGGGGAAATATTTTGTCTGTCTTGTACAAAGCCCAAGATTGAGGCTAAAAGGGATTGACTCTACTGGTGAGAGGTTTTATCTGTCTTGTACAAAGCCCAAGGTTGAGGCTAAAAGGGATGACTCAGCTGGAGAATATTTATATGTGTCTTGTACAAAGCCCAAGATTGAGGCTAAAACTGATGAGGGATGATCATTATACAAAGCCTAAGAGGAGGCTGGTTGGGGAATTTCTTATATGAAGCCTAAGAGAAGGCTAACTTCTGCTGATGATTATTGAGATCCAGAGACAGGTTTGAATTGGGGAATCAACTCTTGCCAAGGATTTATAGAAGAATTGAAATATCAGATGCCTTGGGGTTCTGATTGAGGGTTTATTGAAAGTAATTTAACCCTAGCTGGGGGATTTAGAAAGTGAAAGTTTAAAGATGGAGTTTTGAAACCTGTGGAGGTCTTAACTCTGTTGGTGATTGATCAGGGTTTTTCCTGTATTTTTAGGAAACTTGAGAGTTTCTTTGAGATCCAATAGGAGATGAGACTGTCCAAGTTTACTAGTATGAGAAGGATTATCTTTGTATGATGCCCAAGAGAAGGCTAATGTTTTAAGGTATGAGAATCAACCCTAAACTGGTCTGATGTTTTGACTCTTTGGGGGATTGAGCTCGCAAAAGATGACTAGGTTCGGTCCTATACCTGTAGGAGGTCTTTGAGGTCCTTGTACTAAGCCCAAGAGAAGGCTGAGAACTTCTAAGAAGCCTGAGGGTCCTTGTACAAAGCCCAAGAGGAGGCTGGGGGTGCTTTTAGGAAGCCTGTGGCTCCAAACCTAAGAAAAGTTCAAGAAAGGTTTTACCGAGAATAATCCTTTCATAGTGAACCATTTTGGGTTTGAAGAAATTCAGAAGAAGTTTCACCGGGAATAATCCTCTCTAGGGAAATGAATTTCTTGGACAAATTTCTAATAGTGACAGTCTTGAGAAAAGTTTCACCGGGAATAATGCCTTTCTCTGTTCCATATTATATAAGCCCAAGAAGAGGCAAGACTGTATCTGGAATTTCCTATGGGGAACTAGTTTTGACTGTGTTGAAAGAATAACCACTGGTTTGATCTAATCCTAGACCTAATTGATGGGGAAAACTCTAAGCAGATATATACAAGCATATACAGATGAAATATATAAACAAGTATGTTGAAGAGTATAGTAGGACTTACAGGTTTGCAAGCTTCCAGCAGTATAAACATAGTTCTATGGTTAGTTATTCAAGAAATTGAAAGAATTTTTAATACAACTATAAATTTGAATCTAAATCAAAAGGAAAGTTGTTTTTAAAAGGAAGTTTGGGGCTTATACTCAAGGAGAGGCCCAGATGAATTCTTTCGAAAAGGCGACGATCGCGTCGTAGTTTTGAAAATAATAGAGGGACTTATACAATGACTGAGGCCTAATTTTATTGTATTTACAAAAGAGATGGGTCTTACACTCTATTAGAGGTCCAAGAGTTTATTTTTATACAAAATATGGGGCTTACAGCTCAAAGAGAGGCCCAGATAAAAAACAGTGATCGTACCGTTATTTTGAAAATTGTACCGGGACTTATACAATGATTGAGGCCTAAAAATATTTATGTACAAAGGAGGGTTGGGTCTTACACACTATTAGAGGCCCACGAGTTTATTAAAAGAATAAAGATGGGACTTACAACACAAGGGGAGGCCCAGATGAAAATTGTTTTGAAAACGGCGATCGCGCCGAGATTTTTAAAATCGTATCGGAACTTATACAACGACTGAGGCCCAAAAATATTTTGTATAACAAGGGATGGCTCTTACACTCTATTAGAGGCCCAAAAGTGTTTATTTGAAGTTTGAAAAAATCAGAATTTAGAGAAAACCCTAATTTTGAATTTAAAAGATATAATTTTCAAAGGAAATTAAATAAAAAATGATATAAAATATCAAATATATTCAAAAACAAGCTATCAACTTTGAAAATATTTTGAAAATTCATGTTTAATCAATTGAAAGATTGAAATTCATTTGGAATGAAAAGATCGAAGTGGGAATTTCATTTTAAAATGTTTAAAAACAAATAAAATGAAATAAATTACAAAAATTATAACTATATTAAATAAATAATATAAATTGGAGTTTTTTGTAAAATAAAATAATTTAACATTTTTGTGACTTTTTAAAAAAAGAACCAATCAAAAGTGATAAAAAATGAGAGAGAAATTAATTTTTGAAATCAATTAAATAAAATATCAAAAATTCAAATATTTAAAAATTTGAAAAAGGGCGCCAGGAACAATAGTTCTTGCCCGTGTGCCCTGTTTTTCCCAGATTTGCGTTTTCTCACTTTTCTCTCTGATTACTCAATGATTTTGCACGATTCAAACAACAATCTTGCTCGTTTTTGAACAAGGATCACAACCATATAGATTAATTGCATTTATATTAAGTATGGAATGAGAAATCAGAGGATGAACTCAAGAACCATAGTTTCAGCATGAACACTATGAAATTCCATACACGATTCATACATAGCAATTGATTTAGGGTTATCACTCTATATACATGTAGGAACAAGATGGTAACTAAAAAATTCATTTATGATGCATGTAATATGGAATTTGAAGGCTCCACGCTTACCTCTTGCAGCTGGTGATCGAATTTGGTGTTGGAGGTGTTACAGATGTTGTGTAATGATCTGGACATCTTCAATGGACCTCAAGTAATGTGTTTGAATACTTGGAATGGATTGAATCAGCCCAGAACTTGTTGTGGCACCTCAATTGCAAACAGACCAAAAGCTTGAGCAAATGGTTGGTGATTTTGTGATTCTGATGTTCCAGATGTGTTTCAAGGCCATGGATCACTCATATATGATGTATATGAGGTGTTACCATGATTGGTTTGGTTTGAATTGCTTCCTATTTCAAACTTCGATAGTGACTCAAAATAGAAGGAAAATCTGGTTTTTGAGATGTGATTTTGAGGAAAACATCAGTTTGTGTGCTTTGGTGTACTTAAACTGATCACAAATGAGCTCTATTTATAGTAGAGCAAGTTTGTTTTGTAAGGAATAGTGAATGGCAACTGGTACAGGTCTTTGGTCAATGGTTGCATAAAGGAGTCCAAGTCTTCCATAGCCATTGACTTGGCTCAGTGCAGCAGGTTATTGTAGCTTTGGTTCAGAGATAAGGCTTGACTCAATTCAGTTAGAAATGTCTTGATGCTAGCCACCTTGTGAATCCATTGAATGCATTGAAACAAAATTGGAGTCCTTGAGATTTTTAGCCTTTTTAGGGGACACATAGCTACAAGTAGATCCTTGGACTAGGGAGGCTTGTGGATCAGACATTGTCCCTTAGATGTTATCCCTTGAGGTTACCAAATGGATAACAAGACGTGAAATTGTCTGATTTAGCTAATTCGAGCAAATGACCTATAGTCTGCCTTGGGAAAAACCAGTCTTTGATGCCACGTTCCAAGGGTTGTAACTCCCTACTCAAATTGAATTTGGAGATGATCTGGTACTTGTTGGAAAGCTCTCATGACATACTTTAACTTTGATGTTTACAAATGGACCTGGTTCATATTGGATCAAGGTGAAAAATGACCTCAAAGTTTGGAAAAAGTGAAACAGATTCTGACTTTTTGAAAATTTCACTAAGTGTTGAAAAAAAGTGGTTATTTCCACTTTTTGTGATTTTGATCAATCCATAACTCAAAATCCATGACGATTTGGAATCTTTTGTAGTTGACATATTTGAAGTATGTCATGTGAACTTTCATTTGAGCTTTGGATGAAAGAAAAAGGCCTTAGGGTTTGGGAGTTATGACCTTGCAAAGTTGGTACCAAAGCCATTTTGTTCCATAACTTAGAAAAATTTAAGTTTTCTAAGGTTGTCCCTTTTGCAAGTTACCTCACTTTTCTTGATTTTCCTTGATGAATGATGATAAAAACTATACATTAACATTGTTTTGGACTTAGGGGAACCATATTTGTGAAAATTTCCAAAAAGTCAAACTTGATTTTGGGCACAGTTGACTTTTTGTCAGATGAAATCCAAACTGTGTGATCCTTTGTGCAATCAAGTCCTTGACCCAATTCAAACCTAATGGATGGATTCCATAGGTATTTTAGGGTGTCTTGAATCATGTCCCAAGATTTGGGAGTATGTCTTGGTCAAAAGTCAAAGATACAGTTGACGTTTTCTTCAAAACCCTAATTGTGGTCTTGATGAAATTGAAACTTGTGAATCAAGATTCTTGGATTAATCCATTGTTATAAATGGATCAATGTAGTGTATTTGAGGCCCTCAAATCATGTCTTGAGGTCTTGGTTCATGCCTTGCCTCAAAAGTCAACTTAGGGGTTAATATGGTCAAGAAACCCTAATTCCTGATTTTTGATGAATGCTTCCCCTGAGGTTGTTCTGACTTTATGATTGGGTCCATAAGGTCCCTTTGAGTATCTTGGGTTATGCTTTGAATTATTAGCTCATGCCCAGATGAAATTTTTCATCTGGAGGCCTTGGTCGGCCAAAACCCTAATTTGGTGACACGGTCGATCTTGAGGCTTGATCCACTTGGAATGTTGCAATCTTGTGCTTGATTCTTGATGTGGGAGACCTCTTGATCCTTCATAGGTGTTTGAGAGGCTAGACAAGTTGAAGATCATGTCAGTTTTTTATTGATCCTTTGTCTAAGTGCTCCGGGAGGGCTTAAAACCCTAATTCTGGATTGTAGTGAATGCTCAACAATTTCAAAGGAGATTGATGAGGCATGATGACACATCCATATTGTGGCAATGATTTGCACAATGATGGGAAATCTTAGTGGTCAAAATTTTGGGTATGACAGATGCCCTTATTTAATCTTCTTGGACCTGAAGGTGTGAATGGCGAAGATGTTCGGACATTCAGGGTGTAAGAGGATTAAATATCGGAATACCTGAGATTTTGACGGTGGTTTTGAATGTTAGCGGTTTGCTCATCCATCTTCATTTGCTAAGTAAAGATACTCAGAAAAGGGTAAAACTTCCCCTCGATCCTGGTCTTCAGCCACGAAACTGGTCTTAGTTTTCTTTTGAAATAAACTTCCCCTCGATCCTAGTCTTCAGCCACAGAACTGGTCTCAGTTTTCTTAAATAAACTTCCCCTCGATCCTGATCTTCAGCCACGGAACTGGTCTCAGTTTTCTTAAATAAATTTCCCCTCGATCCTGGTCTTCAGCCACGGAACTGGTCTCAGTTTTCTTTGAAATAAACTTCCCCTCGATCCTAGTCTTCAGCCACGAAACTGGTCTCAGTTTCTTCTTGTCGAGTTTCTTCCTTGACAAGGGATGCTATTTACAGCGATTTTCATCAAACTTCTCGCCGAGTTTTACTGGGGAGACGCCATTTGATGGAAAAAGTTTGAGGTCATACTTGTTGGGGACACCCATTTGTCTGAGCTGTAGAGGTGTGCAAACTTCTCTGTTGGAGATGCCATTTATTGACTCTACTGGGGAAAAATGAGTCTCTTGAAAGACCGCCTTTTCTAGGGGATATTATATCATACTTTTCTTCGAGATCATTTCGGAGAAATGCCATGTGATGTGATCCAATTTTGAGGTGCTGACGACTTCATTAACATCGAATTTTTTGGGAGAAAAACCGATGTATTGCTGAGAGTCTTTGGTTAAGAGGCTTTCTCTAGGGATTTTCCTTAATCTGGGAAAGCAAAGATATCTTCTTCAACAGTGAAGAGTGATGTCCCAGAGGTTTCTATTTAATATCTTTTTGCCTTTCAGAGGTCCAAGTTATCAAAGTGGTCAAGGACAGGCTCTAATCCAGAAATAAACTGGGGAGAGATTGCTCAGACAATACATTTCTTGACGAGGAAATAACTCAAACCGGGATTTTGTCTTATCTGAAGCGGAAAGGAAAACCGACAACTTGATTGACAATAGAACTTTATCACTTTGGAATGAGTATGACCAGAGCGATATTAATGTAACATGAATATGAATATGAATCAATTATGCATGATGTATGTATGTTTATGCTGAGAAAACTGGCGTGACATACAGACTAATGGATGAACACGACTGGATACTCGGCCACTGCGGGGGATGAAAAGTACCATCAGTTCAGGATAACAATCCTGTCTTGCATAGGAGAGGTCGACCCTGTGGGGGAGAAAGAATCCTCAATCGGTCTTAAGAGGTAAGAACTCTTCCATGGATGTCAGATGGGACATTACATCTGAAACAGTTGATCCCTCATTCAGGTATACTGGTTTAGAAGGAGTACTTTGATTCTGCATTTTGAGGTTTAATCACTTCCGGAGAAGCTACTGATGTTCTTTTTGATGTTCAAAGTCAAAAGTAAATTCCATCTTTATTTTAAAAGTAGAAGAAAATTTTGACAATTAAATTCATTTTTGTTTTGTTTCAAGAATCGTTGATCATGTTAAAATGTCATTCTGTATAGCAAAATAAATGAGAATTGCAAACAAAAGTAGTAGGCTCAAATTTTATTGATAGGATGGAAATCAGCCAAGCGCGTGATACCATAGAGTATTTACAAAGTTTAGAAAATGGTAATTTAAGGGAAAAGGGCTACATTGAAACATAACGACCACAATCCTTCTACCAACTTTGAATTCTGGACATTCTGGGCTTCTGTCGAAGGTGACCTTGATTGAAGTTTTCCTGATGGATGGCATTACCGTTGGGGATTTAACCTTGTCGGGCGTAGTTACTTGCCATGTATCCATAATTTTTTGCCTAGATTGCCTTTTGAGGTTTTCAATCCATCGGGATGATTTTTGCTTGTGTCTCTAATTTTGCCTGGACCTCCCTTCCGGGTTTTCAATCCACCGAGACGCTTTTTTTTCATATTTAGGCTAAGTATTTCTTGACTACATCAACATTCGTGGGGTAGGTAAACTCCTCTCCATCCATGGTTGCGAGTCTCAATGCGCCTCCTGAGAAGGCTTTCTTGACCACATAAGGGCCGTCATAATTCGGAGTCCATTTTCCCCGAGAATCAGTGATAAATGATTGTATCTTCTTGAGCATGAGGTCTCCTTTTCAGAAGATGCGAGGTCGGACCTTTTTGTCGAACGCTTTCTTCATTATTTGCTGATACAACTGACCATGGCATAAAGCTGTCATTCTCTTTTCTTTGATTAGGTTCATTATTTGAACAATCTTCTTGATGTTCATGTTAGCTGCTTCTACCGCTCCGTTCATCTTAGGTCAGTAGAGAGATGAGTTATAGTGTTCGATCTTGAACTCAGCACATAACTCCTTCATCATCTTGTTGTTTAAGTTAGATCCATTATCAGTAATGATCTAGCTTGGAACACCATAACGGCAGATGAGACTGTTCTTGATAAATCGGACCACCACTTGTCGGGTTACATTGGTGTATGATGCTTCTTCGACCCACTTGGTGAAGTAGTCAATGGCTACCAGGATAAACCGATGTCCGTTTTAAGCCTTGAGTTTGATCATGCCAATCATGTCGATTCCCCATATAGAAAAAGGCCATGGAGAAAAAGTATTTTGAAATGCCTTGGTGGTACATGGATTTTGTCAGCGTATATCTAACACTTGTGACACCTCCTCATGAACTTGTAGCAATCGGATTCCATTGTCAGCCAATAATATCATGCTCTCAGAATTTTCCTTGCCATTGTGTGTCTGTTGCAATGAGTGCCAAAGGATCCTTCGTGAATCTCTTTTATCAACATGTTTGCTTCTTGTCTGTCTACACATCTGAGCAAATCCATGTCGAAGTTTCTCTTATAGAGTGTATTGCCATTCAGGAAGAAGTTGCCAGCCAGTCTTCTGAGAGTCTTCATGTCTTTTCTGAATGCCTTGGGTGGGTACTCTTGTTTTTGAAGGAAGCACTTGATATCATGATACCAGGGTCTGTCATCGATGACTGCTTCAATTATGAAAACGTAGGCGGGCCTTTCAAGGCGCATTATGTCAACCTTAGGTACATCGTTCCATTGACCTATACTAATCATGGAAGAGATTGTGGCTAGTGCATCAGCCATGTGATTTTCTTCACGAGGAATATGATGAAACTCGATTCTGTTGAAGAATGGTAACAACCTTCTCGTGTAATCTTTGTAAGGAATCAACCCTGATTGGTATGTATTCCACTCTCCTTTGATCTGATTGATAACTAGGGCTGAGTCTCCATACACATCCAAGTTCTTAATCCTTAAGTCGATAGCTTCTTCGAGACCCATGATACAAGCTTCGTATTCAGCCTCGTTGTTTGTGCATTTGAATATCAATCTGGCAGTGAAAGGAATATGGGTACCCTGAGGTGTTACGATGATTGCCCTAATTCCCTTTCCATAAGTGTTAACGGCTTCGTCAAATATTAGCCCCCATTAGGAACCTGCTTCCGGCCCTTCACCGGGTAGTGGTTCATCGCAATCTTTCATTTTTAGGTACATGACATCTTCGTCTGGGAAGTTAAATCCGACTGATTCCTGATCGTCAATCGGTTTATGAGCCAAATAATAGGCTAATATACTTCCTTTGACAACTTTCTGAGTATGATACTCGATGTCATATTCTGATAACAACATCTGCCACCGGGCAATCCTTCCCGTGAGAGCAGGTTTTTCAAAGACGTACTTGATCGGATCCATTTTGGAGATTAACTAAGTAGTGTGGCAGATCATGTACCGGCGAAGACGTTTGGCTGCCCAAGCCAGAGCACAACAAGTTTTCTCGAGCATAGTGTACTGAGTTTCACATTCTGTGAATTTCTTGCTTAAGTAGTAAATGGCATACTCTTTTCTCTTTGTTTCGTCATGTTGGCCAAGTACACAGGCCATGGAGTCTTCCAAGACTGTTAAGTATATGATTAGTGGTCTTTCTTCCACTAAAGGAGACCGAATTGGTGGATTCAACAGATATTATTTGATACTGTCGAAAGCTTTTTGGAAATCTTCTGTCCATACGCAGCTTTGATTCTTTCTGAGTAGTTTGAAGATCGGCGCGCATGTCGCGGTCATGAGGGATATGAACCTTGAGATGTAATTTAGACGTCCTAAAAATCCTCTGACCTGTTTTTCAGTCTTTGGTGAAGGCATTTCTTGAATGGCCTAGACCTTGTCAGGATCAACCTCAATTCCTTTCTGGCTGATGATGAACCCTAAGAGTTTTCCTGAGCGGACACCGAACGTGCATTTGTTCAGATTCAATCGGAGTTTTTATTTTCTTAAATGCTTGAATAACTTTGACAGGTGGGTCACATGCTCTTCTTCTATTTTAGACTTGGCAATCATGTCATCGACATACACTTCGATTTCTTTGTGCATCATGTCGTGAAACAGAGTTATCATGGCCCTTTGATAGGTTGCCCCGGCGTTCTTCAAATCGAACGACATTACCTTGTAAAAAAAGGTGCCCCATGGGGTGATGAATGAAGTTTTCTCCATATCTTTCGACGCCATTTTGATTTGATTATAGCCCGAGAATCCATCCATGAAGGAGAAGACTTTGAATTTTGCTGTACTATCTACCAGCATCTTTATGTGTGGTAAGGGGAAGTCATCCTTTGGATTTGCTTTGTTCAGATCCCTGTAGTCCACACACATTCTGAATTTTCCGTCCTTTTTCAGAACTGGTACTATGTTAGCTAGCCATTGAGGATATTCTCAGGTGGCAAGGAAACCTGCGTCGATCTGTTTCTGCACTTCCTCTTTATTCTTGATAGCCATATCTGGATGAGTTTGTCTCAGTCTTTGTTTTATCGGAGGATATTTTGATTTCAACGGTAAATGATGTTCCACGATGCTGGCATCCAACCCTGGCATGTCCTGATAGGACCAAGCAAATACATCTGCAAAACTCTTCGAGAAGCTTTATCAAGCTTTCTTTGGCAGTCAGATTGAGTATTGCTCCAATCTTAACTTCTTTCTTTTCTTCTCTGAACCCAAATTGACCATTTCAAACGACTCTTTGTGAGGTTCAATAGACCTTTCCTCTTGTCTGAGTAGTCGGGAAATCTCTTCTGGAATTTCTTCATCCTCTTCTTCTTCAGCTTTAAATACCGGGAATTCAAAGTTGGGAGAAGGCATTGGATCGTATGTTTCAATGGGGTTTAAAACAAGCAATTTGCATGACGTGATGATTTGTTTTTTAGCAAAGACTGAGAGAATGCAAGAGTGTGTGAAGTGTATTTTCTGAAAAATGCTTGTTTTAATTTTAGGTTGTTTTAGGATTACCATTTTCTGAAAAACGAAAAGTGAAAACAACAATAAATACGGGAATGACATTATTTATTTATGATTTATCGATTCTTGAAATACAACCCTATAAAACAAAACTCTGTCGCTCTGGGTGAAGCGAAGAGGGACATTTACAGAAAAGTGAGCCCTATAAAAACATCTGTTTCACCTGGGCAGGGTGAAAGGTTAAAACAAAGATTACAATTACTTAGACTTATGGACGACTTTCGGGACATCGACAGCAACCCATTGGTGACGAACCCCTCGGTGAATCACAAAGTCTGGTATCTTCTTTCTTGGTATGTCCTTAGAAATAACGTTGATTTCTGGCGGAGTAGGATCATTGGAGTCTTCCTCCCATGCAGAGTTGTCGTAAACGAACTCTTCTGTTATATCTTCCTTAGTGTTTTCACTCCCAAGAGGATCTCCCCATCCAGTTGGTTGGATGTCCTCGTATCTGATGTGAGAACTTTCGGGAGAAATGTACTTGACTAAAAAGTCATACTTGTCACTCGCCTGTCCTAAGATGTCCCATACTTCCGTGGGAATAGAGGAGTCATCTTCCTCGATGACGTTGACCTTAGGAAAAGCATAGTTGATGAAATTCTTATCCTGCAATCTTAGCATATTCATCATTGTGTTGGATATCTTCAGACTGTCTTGAGTAATGATTCCACGACCCGGTGGGGACATGGGTATTCTTTTCAATATTACTCAATTGATAGGCATTATCAGGCTGACTCTTTTGCCCCAAGTCTTCTGGGCACGACCTCCAGATAGGCAAGTCATCCAGGGGATCATAATAATCTTGGTCAAAGATGTCTTTCATTAGGTCATCTTCTAATGAATTAGGTGGAGCACGACATCCTTCAGGATCACAACCTCCATAGATCATCCGGACGTCTGATCTTGGTATATATCTCGGGTTCTGCTTTGGAAAACAGAATAACATGTGCGCTTCTTCCTGAGACATATAACTGTCGTCGTTGATATAAGATTTCCACTCCTCATCCGTATCAGAGGAGTCACTCTTATTGATGGTGTGCACTTCTTGAGACACTAGGTGGAGGAAGCCTCTACTGTGGAGGAAGTTCTGAATGGGATGAAAACTTTCATCTTTCTTAGCAGTCTGGGTACAGGTTGAGGAGAAACCAAGACCTTTCTTTGTCTTGTTATCCATAGGAATTATAATCTGTCCCCATCCTTTTGCATCATTACTCTTGATTACTTTGAGAACATCTTTGTATGAGGAAATCGACGTCCCTTTTTCTGGTCGATTCTCATTTCTCACCGAGAGTGATTGGAACTGAGTTCCAACAACTTCCTCTAGTTCTACACTGGAAAATGATGATAAGTTGCTTACGATTAAGGCCTGCTCTCCGCATACCGTGACTAACTTGTCATTCTTGACGGACTTTGGCTTTTGGTGAAGTGTCGAAGTGACTGCCCCAGCTTCGTGTATCCAAGGTTTTCCTAATAGACAGTTGTATGCTGCCCGGATGTCCATGACCTGGAAAGTGACTTAGAAAGTGTGAGGACCGATGGTTATGGGAAGATCAACTTCGCCAATAGCTGTTTTTCTGGATCCGTCAAAGGGTTTGACGATGATCTCACTGCCTCTCATCGGGGTTCCTCGAAATGATAGTCGCATCAGAGTTGATTTTGGAATAACATTCAAAGATGACCCTGTGTCCACCAATACGCTGGCTAAAGCATTGTCTTGGCATTTGACTGTAATGTTAAGCGCCATATTATGATTCTTGCCTTCTTCCGGCAGTTCTTCATCACTGAATGCTAAATAGTTGCAAGAGGTGATGTTGGAAATGATCCTGTCAAATTGTCCTACCGTTACATCTTGTTCCACAAAGGATTGCTCTAAGACCTTCTGTAGAGCTTCCCTGTGAGCTTCGAAACTAAGTAGGAGAGATAGCACAGAGATTTGAGACGGAGTTTGCAACAATTGGTCCACAATGTTGTACTCGCTTTTTTGGATGAGCTTCAACATCTCATCGTTGTTCTTTACCAGTTCTGGATTACTGGATTGACCGATTTATTGATTTAGAACTTCCGTTTGAGGTTCATTTTCTTTGGCAGGTTCTCCAACTCCTCTCTTGAAGATCCGACCGCTCTGGGTGACTCGACTGATGTCGGCAATGTTCACAACGGATGGTAATGGAGTTTCCTTTCCATTTTTGATAGTTGTTGCACCGTACTTGTAAGGGATAACCTTATCTGACTTGTACGGTATTGGTCCTGGCAGGTAGATAACCACATGAGCTTTTTTATTTTTCTGACTGTCATAGGTAACCTCAATCAGTTTCTGGTTGGGAACTTTTCCACTACCAAGAGGGATCCTGGATTCGTTGAGTAGAGGGATTACGGCGCACACTTCCTTGGTTTTCCCATGATCGAAGATTACGACAATGTTTTCGCTTTGATCAAGGAGATAGTCTTGTGCCATGTTAATCGACCCAGAACTTGAACATGGTCGAATCTCTTTCTGATCTAACTGATTTTGAAGAGTCGCTCGTACGAGATATCATCCTTGGTTATTCTCTGAGCATACTCTACAGCACTCATAATCGTGCGATGGTACCTTACCACGCCCGCTTTGTATGCAGTGCATTTTTACTAGCTCTGTTTCCATTATGCGGACATCACGAATTTGATGTCTACCAGGATTCCCGTCAGTCATGCTAATCTCTTGTGTAGCTTCATCCAGGTAGATCGGAAGCCACCAGTGGTCCAACAAGTGTTGAAGTGTTCTTTGGACAATTGCACACCCTTGGTCGTCTTTACGACATTCTTCACAGTCTTGATAATCGTGTGAAGCCAGAAAGCCGAGCCTGACCAGCTTAGCATGTAATTCTACCAGACTGGTATTCATCAAGCGTATGTCAAAGATCTGAACCATATTGACTTGATGGTTATTTCTTTCACGGTAGTCTTGGATCCATCCGAGATCCATCTGACATTTAAGGGTCTCTTGTACAAAAGAGCATCCCTGGTTGCTTGTTGAGCAGATCGGACAAGTGTTATAATCGTGTCGTGGAAGATTATGATATTGACTTTGTCTCGAATGCATCGCCACTAAACTGACGTTCATCGTGAGAATGTTGTGGTTCTGAACAATGTTGGGATGTGTATGGGCCATGTTGACCTCACGGATTCTGTGATCTTGGATCCAGCCTAGATCTATTTGTTCTTGTAATGCTGATTGCACTACGGAACACCCTTGATTGTTCTTTGAGCATGTATCATACTGGTGATAATTGTGAGATGGCACATGACCGTAACCGCTCTGTCTCTAATGCATCCTGACCAGATTGGTTCATAATAGGAGCACATCGTGAATTTGATAACTGTGGCTAAATTCTTCCTCTATTAAATTTACTGCAGTCTTCTCATGTTACGGCAACGTATTCGTCTGAACATTAGGATTAGTATCTTTTAAAAATAAGATCTCATTCCTGACAAGTTTCTGTACATCAGACTTGAAGCTGAGACAGTTCTCAATGTTGTGCCCTGATCCTCCTTGATGGTAAGGGCAAGTTTGATTTTCTTTGAACCAAAAAGGCAGATTTTCTGGTATGGTAAGAAGAGTTATGGTTTGGACGTGCCCCTTGGCTAGTAGAAGTGGAAATAATTATACGTACAACATCGGTATAGGGTCAAACCCTAATGGTCGTGTCGTACGATTGTTGTTGTATTGAGGATGAGCCTGCTAAAAAGGTTGTTGTGGCCTTTGTTGATACTGTTGTTGACTTGGTTGGCTCTGAGCAACCTAAGGTTGATAAGTCAGAGCTGACGCAGGGTTGAAAGCGGGAGTTATCGCCGCTACTGGTTGATACCTTCGTCTTTGTTTTCCAAGAGAGATATTACTGATCTTCTGCTCTTTCTTCTTTTGGAAAGCACTACCGTATCTTGTGGTGCTGCTCGATGGCTCTGCATCTTTGACCAATCGTCCTTCTCGGACTGCTTCTTCAAGGCGTACTCCCATGTTCACCATTTCAGTGAAGTCACTGGGCGCACTTGCAACCATTCGGTCATAATAGAATGAGCTCAAGGTTTTGAGGAAGATCTTTGTCATCTCTTTTTCCTCAAGAGGAGGACAGATCAGGGAGGAAATTTCACGCCATCTCTGAGCATATTCTTTAAAAGTTTCTTTGTCCCTTTGTGACATTGCTCTGAGCTGATCTTTATCTGGTGCCATGTCCAAATTGTATTTATACCGCTGAACGAAAGTTGCGCCGAGATCTCTGAAAGTACTAATCTTGGTGCAGTTTAAACCCATGTACCATTTGAGTGCGGCACCGGTTAAACTGTCTTAGAAGTAATGGATCAGTAGCTGTTGATTTTCTGTCTGAGTTGACATTTTTCGAGCGTACATCACCAAATGACTTTGAGGGAAAGAGTTGCCTTTGTATTTTTCAAAGTCAGGCACCTTGAATTTGTGCGGTATATTTAAATTAGGGACTAAACAAAGGTATACGACATCCTTTTCGAATAAGTCTTGACCGTGAATGGCATGTAGTTCCTTCTGTATCTCCAAGAATTATTCCTTGAACTCATTCATTCTTTCGTACATGTCTTCGTTTCAACCAGAAATTGCTTGTGGAATCTGTCTTTCTGGGACAGTGTGTACCACTGGTTATGGTATAGACATTATAACGGTGACTCTTGGCGCTTCAGTGCCCTCAAGTCTATAACCTTCAGGGGTTGCTGTTGTAACCCTTGCGTTTTCATTTTCCCGAAGTTTGTAACCTTCAGGTCCAGTGGCTCCTGCCATGGTTTCTGGGACTTCAGTGACCGGCGGGATGTATCCTTCAGGTATAAAGTTGAGAGGCATTCCCCAAAGGTGACCCTTAGGAATGTTGTACTGAGGATGATTCTCATGTGTCTCCATAATGGGCGTATATGTGATCTCTGAGATTACAGTCTTTTGATGTCGCTGCTCCTGAGGTGCTGCCAGGGATTGCATGTCACTGTGATGTTTTTCCAAACTTTCCTTTAGAGCGTCGATTTCTTCTCTCAGCTCTCTGTTCTCTTCCTCGAGGCTGTCCATTTTCTTTTGTCGATTGGCCCGAGTATTATGTGAGTGAGACAGTTTGACTCTAGAATCGTGATTCATGTGTGAGACTCAAAGATAAGAAGAAATGCGTTATGTGAGAATGATGAATGATATGCAAAGACATATATTTTTTTAGTTTTTGTTTTAATCAAAAGAAACTTCAACAAATAGATTGCAAATATCATACAGTGGGGAGAGACCCCTTTTATTGAATTTGAAAGATTGTAGTATTTTACAAAGAAAAGTACAATATTTTACAAAGTGTTGTAAGGAAAATGTTTAAGCTCATGGATCCTGAGTCCTCTCTGAAGAGAGCTAAGATGCCGGTTCTGGTACTTTCCTTTTCTTTGATTGGGGTTCTTCTTCCATTGTCAGGTTGTCAGTGCTCTGCCAAGTGAAAGGAGTGAGCAAATTTCTCCGGTCTTCCTGACTTTCTACAGCATGCTTCTCTAATATCTCAATCAGAGCATCCTTTTCCTTTAACAGTTCCTGAATCTTGGTACACTTTAAATTGAGGATTCGGTACTTGTTTTTCTAAGAGCTCTTCTCACGTTGAACTTTGTTGAGAGCGACCTGGAGTTTTTCCGCATCAGACATGAAATAAAGGACAAATTCCTTTAACGGAAAAACTTCTTGGCGAGGGTAAGGCATTCTCAGCTTAAGGACTCCAGTTTTGCATTCAGTGGAGATAAGGTTCCATGGAGATATAGTTTGGTCTTCCTAGAGACTCTTTCCCTTTTTGTGAATATGTTGTCAGGCGTGCACTATTTCTTTCTTTAGTGCCCTGTCATTTTCCCCTTCCTTGAAGAAAAGACCTTCCAGATGAATATTATGTGGGATATTCTTCATCGGGTATCCAAGTTGACGGCGAGCTAAAATTGAATGATAGTTGATATCTCCTTTAGTTATAATGAGGGGTACATTTGGGAAATTTCCACATCTGTCGATGATCTCTATCCCTTTGTAAATCCTATTATACCAATTTATGTCAGAGTCGGTAAGGGACATAATCCTTTGTGACCAACGTAGAGTACTCTTGTGATCCCAAAACGCAACAGACTTTGGTAAATGGGAAATAAACCATTTGTAGAGTAAGGGTACACAACATGTGATCATTCCTCTGCTGTACAGATTCCTTAAGTGTACAGAATGATAAGCATCTACGAGCAAGGTTGGTACAGGGCTCCCAATCAGAAATATCTTAACAGCATTGGTGTCGACGAAGTTGTTGATGTTAGGAAAGAGGACTAACCCATATATGAGCAAGACAAAAATATCTTCGAAAGCAGTTATGTTTCTTATACTAGCAAAGTATAAAGCTTTCTCCATCAGGAATTTAGCTGGTAAACCCTGGATTCCTCCTTTAGTAGTTATGTGAGTCCTAACTTCTGACTCGTCCAAAGAGATCGCTCTTGCAATGGTTTGTTCCTTTGGAATTTCTTCCAGTCCAAAAAATGGAGCTCGATCGGTTATCGGTAAATTAATCAAGTGAGTTACTCTTCCAATGTTGGTGCCAGTTGGTAATCTAGGAAAGTGAAGCAGTGGTAAACAGGATCGTAGAACTGTATCAACGTAGATAGGATTCCTTCAACCACGTTAACCCTTAACGGAGAAAACAATCCTCCGTGCTTAGCTCTGAAAGCCTCAGGGTTGGTAATCATCCTTGCCAACCTCCTTAAGTCCTCTAGTTTTTTAGCCTTGAAGGTGTACTTGTGCGTCTTTCTTCTACCAAAATCCATAACGCAATATCTGATAGTTGCAATTATTGTTTAGTTTATAAAAAAAGATATTTTTTTGTTTGAAAAGAGATTTTTAAATGAATGCAACACACAAAAGCATTTGAAAACATGGGTTCAAGGGTTCAACATCACGAGCATGAAGTCATGGCTCTACCCATCCCCAAAGGTTGTACTATTTTGGTCAATTTTTGTACCTGTAGAATGGGTTCTAAGGTTCCCAAAATCATTGACCCCCCTAGGGATATCTACAGCAGGCTGATTCACTCGAGCGAGCTGTAATAACCTAGGATGAATCTCATTTGAGTGTAGTATCGCGTATCAACTAATCTCGATAGTCACCGCACTACCAAATGGTCATATGGTTAATGTCTACTAAATCCTCAGGGTCATGGGTACCGCACTAGGATAAACGATGCTTTCACGACAATCAGTCGTTCAACATCAATATTTCCACACGGGTACCTCGACTGATTCGGTGGGATATCAGGATAGCTTGTTCGGGATTCACTCCCTATAAGTGTCTCCTGTCTATGCCACCCTTATCTTAATGTTCTCTTAAACTTTTCACATGCGTATCAATCGCATTCCCATTTGACAAAAAAATAAACACGGTTATCAAGTAGGAATAACAGTAAGTATATATAGTATATATATATATATATATATATATATATATATATAGTATAGAAAAATGCTAAACAACCTAGACCTCTTAGGAACTTTAATCCTAAAGACTCCCCAGCAGAGTCACCATCTTTCTGTAGCGTGCAATTTTTGTCGGTGACGCGACCACCTTACCGCATTTGGTTGGAATTGGGTGCTACTTTCTGATTTCTTATTTATCCTATGAAGCTGGAAAGGAAAGGGAAGATATCTAAAACTAACCTTGCACACAAATGTTTTCTTTAACAAATGCTAAGAGATTGGGGGTCCGGGGTCAGATTATACAAAGGGGAGTTGTCAATTACCCAGCGTATATATGGTTATCCATAGATTGTTTGCCATATTCTTCTGTCATCTACTTACTGGTGTTTATCTGTTACAAATTTGGGAAAGTTTCTTCTTTGGGAGTGTTGAGAGAGTATTTTTGTTGTTTTCGGTTTTTTCAATGTTTTTGGGAAGGTGTTGGACCTAAATTTTTTGTTAATGTGCTTGCTAAGATTTCGCAATCTTATGCCTACGTATTCCCGTTAAAGAAAACAGGGAAATCAGAGCAATCATAATTCCTCCTATTCTACGGGAGTAAAGATGTTTGGTGTCTTGTTCAAAGCCCAAGATTAAAGCTAAAGGGTTGAGTATTTGTGTCTTGTTCAAATCCCAAGATTGAAGCTAAAGGTTTGACTGAGAGAGAATTTGTCATCTCTAAAGGGAGATATCTCATCTGTTTATCACAGTTGTTTGGTAACTGATTATAAAGGAGAATTACTTTAACTGGAATGTATCGAATCCAACAATGCCATAATTTCTTTATAAGGGAGGTGTCCTGAAGGAATAAACTTTAACTCAATATATAGCAATGCCATTTTTCCTTAGGAGTCTTCCATGCTAAGAGAGAGACATTGGCTTAGATGTAAATAATCCAGAGGCTTCACTTACAGTTGTTAGATGAAAGAGGAAGTTTACCAGGATAAAATAGGGACCACGGCTTGGATTTTTGAATCAATAAGTGTGCCACTTACAACAGTTATCTAGAATTATGTTTTTTTTTATTTGTCTGTTTTGATGTGTGATGTACAGAGAAATGTCTTTCTACAGAGAGATTTTGATTTCCTCTGAGGGGATTTTGGTTTTATGTGCCTTGACCAAAGCCCAAGGTTGAAGCTAAAAGGTTGACTCTAATAGGGAGTTTTATATCTGTCTTGTACTAAGCCCAAGATTTAGGCTGAAAAGAGACTGACTCTTTTGGGGAGATCATTATACAAAGCCTAAGAGGAGGCTAGAAGGAATTGACTCTTCCGGGGAAATATTTTGTCTGTCATGTACATAGCACAAGATTGAGGCTAAAAAGGATTGACTCTACTAGTGAAAGGTTTTATCTGTCTTGTACAAAGCCCAAGATTGAGGCTAAAAAGGATGACTCAGCTGGAGAATATTTATATGTGTCTTGTACAAAGCCCAAGATTGAGGCTAAAACTGCTGAGGGATGATCATTATACAATGCCTGAGAGGAGGCTGGTTGGGGAATTTCTTATATGAAGCCTAACTTCTGCTGAGGATTATTGAGATCCAGAGACAGGTCCAAATTGGGGAATCAACTCTTGCTGAGGATTTACAGAAGAGTTGAAATACCAGATGCCTTGAGGTTCTGATTGAGGGTTTATTGATAGTAATTTGACCCTAGCTGGGGGATTTAGAAAGTGAAAGTTTAAAGATGGAGTTTTAAAACCTGTGGAGGTCTTAACTCTATTGGTGATTGATCAAGGGTTTTCCTGTGTTGTTGGGAAACTTGAGGGTTTCTTTGAGATCCAAGAGGAGATGAGATTGTCCAAGTTTACTAGTATGAGAAGGATTATCTTTGTATGATGCCCAAGAAAAGGCTGCCTAAACTGATCTGATGTTTTGACTCTATGGAGGATTAAACAAGCAAAAGATGACCAGGTTTTGTCCTATACCTGTATGAGGTCTTTGGGATCCTTGTACTAAGCCCAAGAGAAGGCTGAGAACTTTTAAGAAGCCTGAGGGTCCTTGTACAAAGCCCAAGAGGAGGCTGGGGATGCTTTTAGGAAGCATGTGGGGTCCAAACCTAAGAAAAGTTCAAGAAAGGTTTCACCGGGAATAATCCTTTCTTAGTGAACAGTTCTAGGTTTTGAAGAAATTCAGAAGAGGTTTCACCGGGAATAATCCTCTATGGGGAAATGAATTTCTTGGACAAATTTCTAATAGTGACAGTCTTGAGAAAAGTTTCACTGGGAATAATGCCTTTCTCTGTTCCATATTGTATAAGCCCAAGAGGAGGCAAGACTGTATCTGGAATTTCCTATGGGGAACTAGTTTTGACTGTGTTGAAAGAATAACCACTGGTTTGATCTAATCCTAGACCTAATTGTTGGGGAAAACTCTAAGCAGATATATACAAGCATATACAGATGAAATATATAAACAAGTATGTTGAAGAGTATAGTTGGACTTACAGGTGAGCAAGCTTCCAGCAGTATAAACATAGTTGTATGGTTAGTTATTCAAGAAATTGAAAGAAGTTTTGATACAACTATAAATTTGAATCTATATCAAAAGGAAAGTTGTTTTTAAAAGGAAGTTTGGGGCTTATACTCAAGGAGAGGCCCAGATGAATTCTTTCGAAAAGGCGACGATTGCGTCGTAGTTTTGAAAACAACAGAGGGACTTATACAATGACTGAGGTCCAATTTTATTGTATTTACAAAAGAGATGGGTATTACACTCTATTAGAGGCCCAAGAGTTTATTTTTATACAAGATATGGAGCTTACAGCTCAAAGAGAGGCCCAGATGAAAAACAGTGATCCTACCGTTATTCTGAAAATTGTACCGGGACTTATATAATGACTGGGGCCCAAAAATATTTATGTACAAAGTGGGGTTGGGTCTTACACTCTATTAGAGACCCAAGAGTTTATTAAAAGAATAAAGATGGGACTTACAACACAAGGGGAGGCCCAGATGAAAATTGTTTTGAAAACGGCGATCGCGCCGAGATTTTTAAAATCGTATCGGGACCTATACAACGACTGAGGCCCAAAAGTGTTTATGTGAAGTTTGAAAAAATCAGAATTTAGAGAAAACCCTAATTTTGAATTTAAAAGATATAATTTTCAAAGGAAATTAAATAAAAAATGATATAAAATATCAAATATATTCAAAAACAAGCTATCAACTTTGAAAAATATTTTTAAAAATCATGTTTAATCACATGAAAGATTGAAATTCATTTGGAATGAAAAGATCAAAGTGGGAATTTTATTTTAAAATGTTGAAAACAAATAAAATGAAATAAATTACAAAAATTCTAACTATATTAAATAAATAATATTAATTGGATTTTTTTATAAAATAAAATAATTTAACATTTTTGTGACTTTTTCAAAAAAGAACCAATAAAAAAAAATAAAAAATGGGAGAGAAATTAATTTTTGAAATCAATTAAATCAAATATCAAATTTTCAAATATTTAAAAATTTGAAAAAGGGCGCCAAGAACAAGAGTTCTTGCCCGCGTGCCCTGTTTTGCCCAGATTTGCTTTTTCTCACTTTTTCTCTGATTACTCAATGATTTTTCACGATTCAAACACCAATCTTGCTGGTTTTTGAACAAGGATCACAACCATATAGATTAATTGCATTTATATTAAGTATGGAGTGAGAAATCAGAGGATGAACTCACGAACCCTAGTTTTAGCATGAACACTATGAAATTCCATACACGATTCATACATAGCAATTGATTGAGGGTTATCACTCTATATACATGTAGAGACAAGATGGTAACTCAAAAATTCATTTATGATGCATGTAATATGGAGTTTGAAGGCTTCAGGCTTACCTCTTGCAGCTGGTGATCGATTTTGATGTTGGAACTGTTACAGATGTTGTGTAACAATTTGGACAGCTTCAATGGACCTCAAGTAATGTGTTTAAATTCTTGGAATGGATTAAATCAGTCCAGAACCTGTTGTGGCACCTCAACTGCAAACATACAAAAAGCTTGAGCAAATGGATGGTGATTTTGTGTTTCTGATGTTCCAGATGTGTTTCAAGGCCATGGATCACTCATATATGATGTATATGAGGTGTTTCCATGATTGGTTTGGTTTGAATTGCTTCCTATTTCAAATTTCTATAGTGATTTAAAAGAGAAGGAAAATCTGGTTTTTGAGATGTGATTTTGAGGAAAGCATCAGTTTGTGTGCTTTGGTGTACTTAAACTGATAACAAATGAGCTCTATTTATAGTAGAGCAAGTTTGTTTTTCAAGGAATAGTGAATGGCAACTGGTACAGGTCTTTGGCCAATGGTTGCATAAAGGAGTCCAAGTCTTCCATAGCCATTGACTTGGCTCAGTGCAGCAGGTTATTGTAGCTTTGGTTCAGAGATAAGGCTTGACTCAATTCAGTTAGTAATGTCCTAATGCTTGCCACCTTGTGAATCCATTGAATACATTGAAACAAAATTAGAGTCTTTGAGATTTTTAGCCTTTTTAGGGGACACATAGCTACAAGTAGATCCTTGGACTAGGGAGGCTTGTGGATCAGACATTGTCCCTTAGATGTTATCCCTTGAGGTGTCCAAATGGATAACAAGACTTGAAATTGTCTGATTTAGCTAATTTGAGCAAATGACCTATAATCTGCCTTGGGCAGAAACTAGTCTTTGATGCCATGTTCCAAGGGTTATAACTTCGTACTCAAATTTAATTTGGAGATGATCTGGTACTTGTTAGAAAGCTCTCATGACATACTTTAACTTTGATGTTTACAAATGGACCTGGTTCAGTTTGGATCAATGTGAAAAATGGCCTCAAAGTTTGGAAAAAGTGAAACAGATTCTGACTTGTTGAAAATTTCACTAAGTGTTGAAAAAAAGTGGTTATTTCCACTTTTTGTGATTTTGATGAATCCATGACTCAAAATCCATGAGGATTTGGAATCTTTTGTAGTTGACATATTTTAATTATGTCATGTTAACTTTCATTTGAGGTTTGGATGGAAGAAAAAAAGCCTTAGGATTTGGGAGTTATGACCTTGCAAAGTTGGTACCAAAGCCATTTTGTTCCATAACTTAGAAAAATGTAAGTTTTCTAAGGTTGCCCCTTTTGCAAGTTACCTCACTTTTCTTGATTTTTCTTGATGAATGATGATCAAAACCATACATTAACATTGTTTTGGACTTAGGGGAACCATTTTTGTGAAAAATTCCAAAAAGTGAAACTTGATTTTGGGCCCAGTTGACTTTTTGTCAGATGAAATCTAAACTGGTGATCCTTTGTGCAATCAAGTCCTTGACCCAATTCAAACCTATTGGATGGATTCCATAGGTGTTTTAGGGTGTCTTGAATCATGTCCCAAGATTTTGGAGTATGTCTTGGTCAAAAGTCAAAGATACAGTTGACTTTTCCTTCAAAACCCTAATTGTGGTTCTGATGAAATTGAAACTTTTGAATCAAGCTTCTTGGATCAATACATTGTTGTAAATGGATCAATGTAGTGTATTTGAGGCCCTCAAATCACGTCTTGAGGTCTTGGTTCATGCCTTGCTTCAAAAGTCAACTTAGGGGTGAATTAGGTTAAGAAACCCTAATTCCTTATTTTTGATGAATGCTTCCCCTGAGGTTATTCTGACTTTATGATTGGGTCCATAAGGTCTCTTTGAGTATCTTGGGTTATGCTTTGAATTATTGGCTCATTCTCAGATGAAAATTTTCATCTGGAGGCCTTGGTCGACCAAAACCCTAATTTGGTGCCACTGTCGTTCTTGAGGCTTGATCCACTTGGAATGTTGCAATCTTGTGCTTGATTCTTGATGTGGGAGACCTCTTGATCCTTCATAGGTGTTTGAGAGGCTAGACAAGTTGAAGATCATGTCAATTTTTTATTGATCCTTTGTCTAAGTGCTCTGGGAGGGCTTAAAACCCTAATTCTTGATTGTAGTGAATGCTCAACAATCCCTGAGGAGATTGATGAGGCATGATGGCACATCCATATTGTGACAATGATTTGCACAATGATAGGAAATCTTGGTGATCAAAATTTGGGGTATGACAATACTGAACCCACACCATCAAAAATAGATAACATTGAGAGAATAGTAATGATCATTAATAGTATTCTAGACCCATGCATGGGCATTACATTAAGTCATTATCCGGATAGGTTATTCATACTTTCTAGTGTTTCTGTCCATGATTTTTTGTCAGGAAATGTGTACCTAGACAATTCCGTATTACAAATTTGGCCCTCGTAAGTTTTTTTTTTTTTATGTTGATCTCTATTTATATTCATATGCTCTTCTACTTTAACATAAATATTTGCTCTTGCAGGTACATCCATTACTTATGTGTTGAAAGGAAATTTCAAAACAAGCATTGCATCTTAGATCTGGCGCACATTGGTCTTACTCGCAGTTCGACAAGAAATATTATCCTTATTTACTTAAAAGATAAGTTGAAAGGGAACATCAAAGATTGTTATTTATCCCCGTTTTACCGCAAGTAAGTATATATTAATTTATGTTTTAATTTATAAATCCATTTTATACATATTAATTATTCTAAATGTTTATGCAGTGACATTGGCAACTAATTGTTATATGTCCCAATAAAAATACTATAGTTGTGTTTTGCTCGTTGCACTCTAGACTGCCCTAAGAAGTGGTTAACACCTTTAATGGGTAAGTGGTATTATTTTTAACTTTAGGGTTGAATAGTTTTTATTCGTGTTTAATTTTAACCGACATGTGTAGAGCGATGGAGGAGTATAATGCACTCAAACATATTGTACTTGGTAAAAAGTCAGTCTATGTTTCTCCAAAAGTAAGTATATTACTTGTGCTTATTGACATTATATTATTTGTGTGTATTAGTGTGATTAAATATATGAAAATTATTTGTAGTGGCGAAAACAACCCGACTGCCATTCATGTGGATACTATATTATGAGATATATGCTCAATATTGTCTCCACGGGCATTACATATGGATGTATGAAGCATAAGATATTAACTTAATTCATATCTTCTAAAGTTCATGTTTTTGTTGTTAGCTTATCATAATTTAAATTTTGTTCTAATTTTAGGAGTTTAACAACCAAAAACCCTACTCAAAAGAAGATATGGATGACATCCGATCACGTTGGGTTAGATTCTTTTTATCTTGTTATGATTCTCTAAAACAATAGTTTTTCTTGGTTGTAAATGTCTAAATTCCCTTAATTTTTGTGTAAAAAATGTAAGTGCGTGTATTTTGTCTTGATGATCAGAACAATGTAAAGTTATAACCTTGGTTTAAATGACATGATATATTCCAATTATGTCGCATATTTTGTATTTTCTGTGTAAAAAATTATACAGGCGTGTGAAACTAAGATTTAAAACAATGTAAATATGATATTCATTGGTTAATAGATTTATAATGATATGATACAGGCCAGTGAAAATGATACAGGAAAAATTATACAGGTCAGTGAAAATGATACAGGTAGTGAAAATTATACAGGCAAAAAACAAAAGAGATTTTATCCCTCGGTTATTACTTAAAACTGAGGTAAATGAATACCTTATTACCTCAGTCTTTAAATACAGCCGAGAAGTATATGGTGCGTGCAACAAAATTTAGAAAATAAAAAATATGCAGTTGATGAGGTGTGTGTGAAAAAGGTGCGCCCGAAGATGCATCTCCGAATGCTAGGGGGATTTTATAATTTTCACGGTGGTGGGAGAGCACATATAATGGTGGAAAGAACATTCCCCTATTTTATCGCTAGGCCCATGTCAAGAGAGGATTCTTTATCCTCTTCCCTTGTTCCTTTCCTTTTCCTCCATTGGTGAGGGTTTTAAATCTTGAGATGGTTGTGCAAACCTATTTTTATTATGTTTATGTGATTCTGTTTTATGATCTAAAATTAATGAAAATTGTATGATTATATGTGTTAAATTAAGATTTGTGATGCTCTTGAATTTATGTTATGACTTGATAAAATATGAGGATGATTTCATGTTTTAATAATAATGTATATGTCAAAACTGTGATGTTTGATGTGATTAAATGTTTTATTATTAATTATTAATGAACTGTTGTGCGTGTGAGGTCATTTGGTGTCGAAATAGGAGGCCTGCAAGTGCAACCATGGTGAAAAGGTTGATTTTCGCGTTCTACATAGTGGTGACTGACGTCACCTGCGTGACAGGCCAACCGTCACTGCTACGAGGAAGAAACACTAACATGTCAGTGATGATAGACCTTATACATGTGATGGTTCGATCGTCAGTGCTCCATGACAAGCGTAGTGTCCCGATATCATGTGCAATGATGGTCGAGTGAGGAAGGGGAGTGACGGGTGGGGCGATTAATGTCATCCCTGTGACGGGTTGACAGTCAGCCCCTAGGTTGACCTATTCCAGGTAGTTGACTTGATTTTTCTAGTGGATTATTTTGTCGATGATTGTTCGAGGTTGTTTTGATGTTGTTGATGAGTACTTATGAGTATTATAGAGAAATTCTATTATTTAATTATTATGCTAAGTTATGATGAAAAGTGTTGAGTTATGATGAGATGTTTGTTTTAGAGAGGAACCATTTTCATGGCCCTTTTACATACCTTAAATTTGTTCATAGATTTTAATTCATCTGGTCATTTTTTCATTTTGTCACATTTTCACATTTTTGCATTTTTATCCATATTGCAATTTATTCATTTTAAATTTTTATTTACAAATAGCATGGCTCATGTCTATATTTTAACCACATGCATTTTATTACAACATAAATGATTATTTTTAATACGAGTGGGCATGTGCATGTGCATTCATGTGGTTTTTCCATAAAGTTTATAACTTCTATAAAAGACAAAACAAAAAGAGTGCATTTTAATTCATTCTAATCATAGTAATCGATTCCGTTTATCATTACATAATAATCGTCATACATCACAAAGCAAAAGTCAAGCATTTTGGCACAAAAGGACAAAAATTGATCACATTTGTTTCACCTAACTAACTATGCATGATCACACATTGATACATAATCTCATTTCCCACCAATTTCACAATGTATTGGCACCAATTCAAATCATAATTCAGATATTTTCATTTCAAATACAAATTAATTTCAAATTTCACCAAATTACATTCAAATTTTTTATCACACTTTCTACATTTTTACATAATCACTAGACTCACCTTTAACTTAATTTATAGGCCTATAAATCAAGCTCTTTCTATCAACAAAAGAGAGAACATTTCACTACTAGCCTAGCCAAAATTCTGCATCAAATTCATCATCAAAGTTCAAGTTTCTCTATCTTGAAGAAACTTTGAATTTGAGAAAAAAAACCTTTATATTAATCCAAATTGCCATCCATTTCCCTTGAATTATTTCTAGTATCATTACCATCATAATCCCTACCAAAAACCACACACAAAACTCATATTCATTCAAGTCCATTTAGAACTTGATTTTGAAAAAGTTGTCAAAATTGTGAAATAATTATAAATTAAGGAATATTAGATCACAAGGAGCTCAAATTTGTAAGCAAAAGCAAAAAACCCACCTCGTCGGGGCTTGATCAGAATCCGTGTTCGTTCGTCAAAAAACTCATCGACATGCTTCGCGTTCATCGCTTAGGTAGTCCTTAAACTGCTTGATTTTACTAATTTATTTGTGTGAACTTGTTTATGCAATTAATGCAAACCTAATGCCTCAACTAATTTCATGAAACAACCTGTAATTTTGATTTATGGAAAATTGAGGGTTCCATGTTCATGAGTGTACTTGAACACTCAAGATCACAAACCTAGATTTGCGAATTCCAACATTTAAAAAAAAACAGCAACACAAATCGATTCGTAAAGGTATTCTAAACACGACTTAATCATTATTTTTACCTAAATCATTAAAACAAAACCAGATCAAAGCATTTTTAATTGAACCCGGAACTTTCGAATTGCTCGAAGTTGCTACTGTTTTGTAATGATCGATGCGTGTTGATTATGGATTCATGTCTGTGATGGCTCATAGATCAATTTGGAATATTTTAGGAACATTTTCAATTTTAGGATTTCATTTTTATGTGCATTGTTGTTGCATTTTCAAGCATGGGGGAAGACGATGATTTTTCTAGATTTGCTCATTGTGGTTCGTCTCATCTTCATTTTTTTTTTCTTTTTTTCTTTCTCTTTTTTCCTTTTTGCTGACCGAGTGGGCTTCCCTATTAGGCCCTTATGTTTTTATTTGTTCCACTCCACTTATCCAGGCTGCACCCCCTTGTTTTTATTGTTTGTTTTTTATTTCTTTGGGGTTTAAGCTGAATGCTCGTTTTTCTGATCATACCAATACATGCTTGTTTACACCCCCATTTTATTTTCTTTAAAATAATTAATATTTTAATTAATTTGGATGAACTAATTTAATTAATTATCAAATAAGTGAATAAGATACTTTTTTTTACACAATTAAACCAAATTTTATTTTAACAATAAGACAAAAATCCTTTTCATGATAAAATCAAGTTATTTTCGAAGTTGATCAAAATCAAGTCTTTTCCTATTTATTCAAAATCTTTTCACAATAAACTTGGATGAAAAAGGACCTATTGAATGTATATCCCTATAGTTCTCGAGTATTTTTATACAAGTTGCATAGCTTGCCTTTTGAATATTCTTCATCCTCTCAAAAATACAATAATTAATCAAATTTAGTTCATTTTTTCATGGATGAAAAAGAACCTATACGATGTATATCCATGTGGTTCCCGAGTACTTGGATACAAGTTGTATATCTTTCCTTTTGAGTGATTGTCATCTTTAAGGAATCTCGACTCGTTTTAAGGCTTTAACTCTTTTTCACAATAAACCTGAATGAAAAAGGATCTATTGGATGTATATCCTTGTGATCCCTGAGTATTTAGATACAAGTTATATAGATTGCCTTTCAAATACTAGTCTTCCACTCAAAGATACAATAATTAACCGAATTTAGTTCATTCTTTTATGGATGAAAATGCCTATTTGATGTATTCAGTGATCCTTGTCTTGCATACCACGCAGTAAGTGCAAACCCTTGTGACCACTAAGGAAAATCTTGTTGGCTGTTCAGCATATCAAGGTGCATTCGGTGATCCTCGCCTTGCATACCACGCAGTTGGTTCCCAAAACAATCATCCAGAGGTGACAGAAGAAGGTGATGAACCAAATGAAAAATACCATGTCCTAGAGAAGAGATTGAGAGAAATTGAAGGGCAAGATGTATTCGGCCTAGACGCCTTGAATATGTGTTTGGTTACCAATGTGATTATCCCTCCCAAGTTTAAGTTCCGAGACTTTAAAAAAATATATATAAGGGCCTCATCTGCCCTATGAGTCACTTGGTGATGTACTGTAGGAAAATGGCTGCCCAAGAGCATAACAACAAACTGATGATTCACTATTTTCAAGACAGATTGAGTGGGAATTCTTTAAGAAAGCATATGAATCTAGAGAAGGGAAGACACATTCATGGATGGATTTGTGGACGTCTTCCTAAAATAGTGCAAGTATAATCTAGACATGGCTTAGGACAGGAAGAAACTGTAAAAGATGACTAAGAAAGACAAATAATCCTTTAAAGAGTATGCCCAATGTTGGAGAGAATTAGCTTCTCAAGTAGAGCCTCCTTTAGCCGAACGAGATCTAATAAGCATGTTTATGGATACTCTACAATCCCCCTTTTATGAGAAGATGATCAGGGGTATGTCATAGGGATTCTCTGATATAGTAAAGATAAGGGAAATGATTGAGGATGGCATGAAGAACGGTAAAGTTCCTGGTGCTACTGGGGCATCAAGTGGAGTATAGAAGTTCTCTGAGAATTTCCCAAAGAAAATGGAGGGTAAGATAAATTTCGTAATATCCAACAGGGGTAAATCTTATTAGGCACCACTAGCTCAGGTTCCCTATTACCAATACCTCTATGTTGTAGTTGTACAATACCAGTGACCTCATGTACTTCCCTATTAGCAAGTTGTGCTAGTACCTCCTCCAAATCAGTATCTTCTTCAAATCAATATCCTCCACGAAATCAGTACCAGAACCGGCATCAACGCCCAAATTATCCTAAGACTGGAAATAATCGCCAGGAGCGTCCCTCTGTTGATCCAATTTTGATGTCTTACACTTTTTTATTACCTTATCTCATCCAAAATTGAATTATTGTTCCAAAATAAATGTGGTTGATGCCTACACCATTCCCATATTCGTACGATGCAAATGCCAAGTGTGTATTTTATGATGGGTCAAAGGAGCATACCACTGAAAACTACCGTTCAAAGCCAAAGTACAAGAGCTTATTGATCAAAAGTTGTTATCATTTATGGAGAAAGTCCCAAATTGTGAAAATCAACCCATTACCCAGACTTGGTAGTCCATATATCAATGTCGTTGAAGAATCTACATAACATAGTGTTAAGACAAATTTTATGCATGCCATGCATCCTCCAAGGTTTTGATGATAACAAAGTATTTGAAAAACAATTAATATTTCTAACTAGATGGTTCTTGTGTACATAATTATATTTACTTGATAAAATTGATTTTGTCACAAAAAAAGCTATGGTTCAGCTCTAATTGTGAACTCGTGAGAGAGCCTGGTGAGAAAGTTGTCAAAAGTACATCTTAGATTCAGAAGCGCGTTATGCTTGCTTCTGATACTAAGTAATGTCAACTCATGCTCACAAAATCACGGGACTCGAGAATTGTTGATATTATCTTCAAAGATTGTGTTGTACTTGTTTCACAGAAGAATTTTCTAGACAAAGGCCTTGTTCAGCGGATAACTCTATGCCTATGATTTCCAACACTTGGTTTATGGAAAATAAGATTTGATCTGAATAGCCGTTGAGTTGCTGCAGAGAATAACACTGCAACTACAACTAAAATATACATGTACTTCACACAACTTGTAATAGCTTAAGAGAAGCTAATCTGTAAGGAGTTATTATTCTTCTTTAGGTTAAGAATCCTTAGTGTTAAAGTGTGTTGTATTATATTTGAACACCTCTAATTGTTAATTAAGTTTTGTTGTAAGTTATTCATTCTCTAAACAGTCAGTTTAGAGATAAGTATCTTGTCTTGCGCTTGAGCAGTGAAGTCTTAGATTCGTTGAATCTGAGTAGAAGTCTTGGACCGATGGTCTGAGCAGAAGTCTTGAGCCTAAGGGGTTTGAGTAAGGAAGTCTTGAACCTGATGGGTTTAATCAGAAAAGTCTTAAGATCCGAGGATCTAAGCAGGAAGTCTTGATCAGGTGCTGATTAAGCAAGGAAGTATCGGGCTGAGGGCCTGAGCAGAAAAGACTTATACTTGAGTGTATAAGCAGTTGTAATCCACTTGATTATAGTTGAAATCTCTTTTGCTGCAAGGGGACTGGATTACTCTCAGTTGAAGAGGAACCAGGATAACTTTTGTGATTTCTTTGCCCATTTATTTACTTCTGTCTTTCTATCTGCTGCATTTATTAATCAGAGTCTGAACTTTGCTTAGATTCTGAATTCTGATCAGAAGTAGAAAGGATTTGGCAAACACAATTCAACCCCCTTCTTATGTAATTTTCTCACCTTCAGTTGAAATCAGAGCATGGTCTGTGCGTAACACTTAACAGTGGTACAGATAAAGATCCAATGAGAAAAATATGTCTACTGAGGATCTTACTGCTAGTACCTCAGGAAGAGGATTTCCCCATGATTACAGTAGTTCTGAGAGAAATCACTACTCTGCTAAACCTTCTGTATTCAGTGGAGACTCCACTGAGTTTAAATGGTAGAAAAGCAAGATGTACACGTATATCATTGGACTTGATGATGAGTTATGGGATATACTTTAAGATGGTATTGAGATCTCTATTAGTAGTGGTGGTATGGTATTTGACAGAAAAACCTTGACTGTAACTCAAAAGAAAATTTATAGAAAACATCACAGAGTCAGAGGTATTTTGGTCGATGCTCTACCACATACTGAGCATCTAAAAATCATTGATAAGTCTTCTGCAAAGATTATCTTTGAATCATTATGCTCTACTTATGAAGGGAATCAACAAGTTAGAGAAGCAAAAGCTAACTTGTTGATACAAAAGTATGAGTTATTAAAAATGAAGGATGATGAGGATATTGAAACCGTGTTTTCCAGGTTTCAGGTTCTTGTATCAGACCTTCAAGTGTTGAACAAGAGTTAATCTACATCAAATCATGTTTAAAATATTCTGAGAAGTCTCCCTTTAAAATTTAGACCTAAAGTAACAGTTATTCTGATGCACAAGTTTTAATTTCATCTGGACCACAATTAGGGTTTCAAGGGAAAAGTCAACTGTACCTTTGACTTTTGACCAAGACATGCTCCCAAACCTTGGGAAATGATTCAATACACCCTATAACACCTATGGAATATGTCCATTAGGTTTGATTTAGGTCAAGGACTTGATTTCACAAAGGATCTCACAGTTTGGATTTCATACGATAAAAAGTCAACTGTGCACCAAATCAAGTTTGACTTTTTGGAATTTTTCACAATTATGGTTCTTTAACCCTAAAACAATGTTAATATGTGATTGGAATCATCATTAATTAAGAAAAATCAAAGAAAGTGAGTTAACTTGTAAAAGGGGTACCAACTTCCAAGGACCATAACTTGAGATCCAAGCAACCATTTTCGATGGTCCAAAGCTGGATTTGTAGCTCTCATGGCATACTTCAAAAGTGTCAACTACACTCATTCCAATTCTCCATGGATTTTTAGTTATGAAGTGATCAAAATGGCAAAAAACATGAAAGTGACATTTTTCCAACACTTAGTGAAATTTTCACTAAGTCAGAATCTGCCTTATTTTTTCCCAAATGTAGAGGCATTTTCAGTGTAATTCAAGTTAGTTCAAAACCAAAGTTGGACATCATGTTGAAATAGGATATGTCAGCTTTCCAAAGTGACCAAGAACTCCCTCAAACTCCATCTGAGCTAGGAGTTATGACAGTTGCAACATGCCTTGCTGCAAACTGTCTTGGCAAGGCAGATTTGTGCATAAGGGCTCGATTTGATCAAATTGTGCAACAACAAGCATGGTTATCCATCTGCACACCTCAAGGGGGAACAAACAAGAGACAAACACTGATCTATCATCCTCCAAAGTCCCAAAATCTACAAGTAGCATGCCAAACCTAAAAAGCCTAAAAGAGGCCAAGACTCCAATTTTGTTTCCAAGCATTCAATGGATGTACCAAGGTGGCATGAACTGAGCTTATTCCAACTGAACGAGTCTAGGATAAGCTCTGAATCAAAGAACCATAGGCATGTGCTCTAATCTCAAGTCAATGGCTAGAGGAGACTTGAGATTCCATTTGATCCACATTGGCCAAAGGCCTGCTGCAGTTGCCATTCCCTATTTATGCCAAAACAAACTTGACACACTATAAATAAACCTCATTTCTGATCAGTTTGAGTACACCAAAGGCCTATAACACTTGCCTTTCTCAAAATCACACTCTCACTTCCAAAAATGCCTTCTAATGCAAGCTACTATCGGGTTTTGAATTAGAATGTGTTTCCAACCAAACCAATCACACACACACACCTCATAAACATCATATGTGAGCTGATCAAACACTAAACCAACAACTGGAACACCAAATTCATGAAATCATCATCAATTTGCTCAAGTTTTCATCAAAGTTGCAGTTGAGGTGCCATAATCTGTTCCGGTTCATTTCAAATCAATCCAAGCTTTCAAACACACTCCATATGGTGTAGGGAAGTTGTTCAGATCATCATAACTCATCTGTAACACCTCTAACTCAAAAATCAGATTGCTCTTGCTGCCACAGCCTTCAAGTAAGCCTAAACTTGGTCATCTCATAATTTATGCATATTTCCTCGCACAAAACTTTTGCCAAATGTTCATAATCATGCATAGAATGTTTCCCCTCTATTGATTACTTTGTATGAATCGTGTATCAAATTTCTCAGCCTTCATGCATAAATTAGGGTTCTTGGGGTTTTGATTTGATTTCTCATTCCATGTTTAAAACAAATGAAATTAAAGACCATAGACATCATCGTGAGTTGAAAACGAGCAGATTGATATGTGGATTGTATGATTCCATCAAGTATTCAGTGAGATTGATGAGAAAATGCAAATCTGAGTAAAACAGGGCACGCGGGCAAGAACAAGATGTTCTTGGTGCCCTTTTTCAAATATTTGAATATTTGAGTTTTTGCGATTTTATTTAATTGATTCAAAAATTAATTTCTCTCTGAATTTTAATGATTTTAAGTTGATTCTTTTTTTAATAATTCACAAAAATGTTAAAATATTTTATTTTACAAAAATTCCCCAAAAATATTATTTATTTCATATATTTGATATTTTTGAAAAGAAATCATTTTTATTTGTTTTTCAACATTTTGAAAATTTTCTTTCTCTTGATTTTCCAAACTTAAATGGTTTTCAATCATTTTGTGGATAAAACATGATTTTTGAAACATTGATCCAAGATCACCACTCATTTTTCACATGTTTTCAATAATTTTTATTAATTTTTAAACAAAATTAATTCCATTTTAAACAAAATTAGGGTTTTGATTGATTTCACCCTCATCAATCTTTTTCAAAACACTCATGGGCCTCTAATAGATTGTAAGACCTAATCCCTTTTTTCCAAAATCATTTTGGGCCTCAGATATTGTATAAGTCCCTCGACGTTAAAAGAATCTCGGAGCGATCGCCATTTCAGAGCAAAAACAATTCTGGGCCTACCCTTGTGTTGTAAGTCCCACTTTTCTTTTTCAAAACCTTTTTGGGCCTCTTGAGAGAGTGTAAGACCCAACCCCTTTGTAAATAAATAATCTTTGGGCCTCAGACGTTGTATAAGTCCCACTGTATTTTCAAAACCACGGCGCGGTCATCGCCTTTTAAAACAAAATCATCTGGGCATACCCTCGTGTTATAAGTCCCATTTATTTTCTTTAAATACTCTTTAGGCCTCTATCAGAGTGTAAGACCCATTCCATTTAAATGAACCTCTTTGGGCCTCAGTCGTTGTATAAGTCCCGATACGATATTCAAAACAACGGTGCGATCACTGTTAAACTTTGGGCCTCTCTTTGAGTATAAGCCCCAACAATCTTTTCAAAACAAATCCCCTGTTGATTTAGATTCAATATATAGTTGTTATCAAAACTTTCTTTAATTTCTTTGAACAACTAACCATACAGCATGGAAGCTTTCTCGCCTATAAGTTTTAAACAACTTTCATTTACTCGCTTTCGTATATATATAACTGTATTGTGGGAAGCTGCGCACGGTAATTCTTCTTTCATCTCTTTTAAATACATGTCATATATATATATATATAACTGTATTGTGGAAAGCTGCGCACGGTTAGTCTTCTTTCATATCCTTTTAAATACTTGTCATATATCATCTGCATATATACTAGTATAGTTATTTAGAGTTTTCCCCGGCAATTAGGTCTAGAACTAAGTAAAGCCATATTGGTCACTCTTAAATACATACAAAACTAGATCCCCATAGGATTTCCATATACAATCTTGCCTTCTCTTAGGCTTAAACAATATGGAACAAAGAGAAAGGCAGTATTCTTCGTGAACCTTTTCTCAGACTGTCACCCCTAGAAATTGTCAAAGGAATTCTACTCCCCGGAGTTGATCTATTCTCGGTGAATAGCATCTCTTGAGTTTCTTCAAACCTCAGAACTTTCACTAAATGATCTATTCTCGGTGAATAGTATTTCTTGAAATTTTCTTGGTTTGGGACCCACAGGCTTCCTAAAATCATCCCCGTCTCCTCTTGGGCTTTGTACAAGTACCCTCCGGCTTCTTAGAAGTTCTCATGCCTTCTCTTGGGCTTAATACAAGGACCCTGGCGACCTCTTAAAGGTATAAGACAGAACTTAGTCATCCTTTGCTATAGCAGTCTTTCCAGTATCAAATATCAGATTTTAGGGTTGATTCTCATCCCTTAATACCCGTGCCTCCTCTTGGGCATCATACAAAAGATAAAACTCTCCCACGCCAGTGGACTTGGACAGTCTAATCCCCTTGAGTCTCAAAGACATTCTCAAGTTCCCCACAAATACATAGGAGAAACCCTGATCACTCTGGATCAATCTCTAGCAGAGCTAAAACCCAGTCTCTCTTCTAAAAATCCCCAAGCCAGGATCAGTTTATCATCAGTATAACACTATCCCAAATCAGAACCTCAAGGTATCTGATACCTCAACTCTTCTGCAATCCCGTGCAAGAGTTGATTCCCCCATTTGGACCTGCCTCGGGATCTCAATGATCCCCAACAAAAGATAGCCTCCTCTTAGGCTTTGTATAATGATCTTTCCTCAGCAAAGTTAGCCTGCTCTTGGGCTTTGTACAATGATTCTCCCCATCGGGGCTAACCTTTTCAGACTCTCTTATTGAGTCAATTACTTTTCAGACTCTCTTGTTGAGTCAATTACTTTTCGGACTCTCTTGTTGAGTCCATTACCTTTCAGACTCTCTCGTTGAGTCACTCACCCTTTCAGACTCTCTCGTTGAGTCAATCACCTTTTCAAACTCTCTTGTTGAGTCAACCTTTTCAGCCTCAATCTTGGGCTTTGTACAAGGCAGATTAAAATACTCTCTTGTTGAGTCAATCTTTTTCCAGCCTCATCTTAGGCTAGGTATAAAGATTTCCCCTAGCAGAAGTTAGCCTTCCCTCAAGCTGTGTAGAATGATTTCTCCAGCTTGTTCAGCCACAATCCTGGGCTTAGTACAGGACAGATAAAAGCACTCTCTTATTGAGTCAAACCCTTTTAGCCTCAATCTTGGGCTTTGTACAAGACATAAATATTCATAACCTTCTCTTAAGCTTGGGACCAACATCTTTCCCAAGCAGAGTCAAACTCATTTTAGCCTCAATCTTGGGCTTTGTACAAGACAGATAGTACTCTCCAGCAAGAGTCAAACTGGTTTCAGCCTTAATCTTGGGCCTTGTACAAGGCACATACAAATCTCCCCGACGGAGGCAAAGTCCATTTTAGCCTCAATCTTGGGCTTTGTACAAGACAGATAAAACATTTTCCCCAAAAAAGTCAAACTTGTAGCCTCCTCTTAGGCTTTGTATAATGATATCCCCAAAGAGTCATTCTCTTTTTAGCCTCAATCTTGGGCTTTGTACAAGACAGATAGACACTCCCTTGTTGAGTCAACCTTTTTTCAGCCTCCTCTTAGGCTTTGTATAAGGACTTCTCTAGTGGAGTCAATCAACCTCTTAGCTTCAACCTTGGGCTTTGATCAAGGTACACAAAAATCAATAATCCCTTTTTAGAGATGACAAATTCTCTCTCAGTCAAAACCTTTTAGCTTCAATCTTGGCCTTTGAACAAGACACCAAAACATATTTTTCCTCCCTTAAAATAGGAGGAACTACGATTGCTCTGATTTCCCTGTTTCATTTAAACGGGAATACGTAGGCATAAGATTACGAAATCTTAGCGAGCATACTAATCAGAAAATTTAGGTCCAGTACCTTCACATATCATTCAAAACTTAGGTCTAGTACCTTACCAAAAAACATCGGGAAAACCCAAACATCAACTCACTCACTCACTCATATTTCCCAAGAAACCTTCCCAACCCATTAACGGATAAACACCATCAATTACAAAGTGAAACCTAAAGCTAATATCCTGTGGATAACCACATATAGAATGGGTAATTGACAACTCCCCATTGTATAACCTGACCCCCGACTCCCCGAATCTCTTTTAAGCGTTTGTTCAGTTAAACATTCGCGTGCAAGGTTAGTTTTAGATAGCTTCCCTTTCCCTTTCAGCTTCATGGGATAAATAAAAAATCAGAAAGTAGCACCCCCTCCTCCTCATTGCGGTGAGGAAAACCCAACGATAAGGTGGTCGCGTCACCGACAAAAATCGCTCGCTACACTGTCATACCCCAAATTTTGACCACAAGATTTCCCATCATTGTGTAAATAATCACCACAATATTGATGTACCATCATACCTTATCAATCTCCTCAAGGATTGTTGAGCCTTCACTACAATCAAGAATTAGGGTTTCAAGCCCTCTCAGAGCATTTAGACAAAAGATCAATCAATAAATGACATGATCTTCAAATTCTATAACCTCTCAAACATCCATGAAGGATCAAGATATCTCCCACATCAAGAATCAGGCACAAATTTGCAACATTCCAAGTTGATTGAGCCTCGAAAGCCCCAGTGTCACCAAATTAGGGTTTTGGACGACTGAGACCTCCATAGTGAAATTTTCATAGGGGAATGAGCCAAGGCTTCAAAATGTGACTCAATATACTCAAGACAACCCTAAGGGTCCATTTGCAAAGTTAAAACACCCTCAGTGAATGCATTCCTCAAAAGTCAGAAATTAGGGTTTCTCCGCACCGAACCGCTCCGGAGCCAAAAGTCAATACATGACTTTTTGGAAAAAATGATCCTTGTGACTCGTATTCTCATAAAATATGATCTATAATGTCATTTGAACAAGAATTGATCAAGAAATCATGATAACTTGTAAAAGGGGTAACCTTGAAATTTTGAAAAATTTTCTAAGTTACTAAATTTGGATGGTTTTGGTGCCAACTTCCAAGGATCATAACTTTTGATCCAAGCAGCCATTTTGAGTGATCCAAAGCCTGGTTTGTAGGTCTTCCTACATTGTACAAAAGCTTCAACTACATGAAACTCTAATTCTTCATGTATTTTTGGTTATGGATGGATCAAAGTGGTAAAAAAACCAAAGATTTAACACTTAGTACAAAACTGTCTAAGTTTCAGCATTGAACATCAATGTTCATGAGGATTTTCACTTGGATCCAGATATTTTCAAGAAAAACTATGACCACACATGAATTGTACCATATGAGGGCTTTCTAAAAAGTACATGAGATTTCCATAACTCAGTTTGAGCAAGGAGATATGATCCTCCCAAAATGACACTTTTAAAACTGTCTTGTACAAGACAGATTTGTGCATTTTGCTCGAGTTAGCTAAGTTAGACAATTACAAGCCTTGTCATCCATTTGGACACCTCAGGAGATAACATCAAAGGAAAAATATATTATCCACAAGCCTCCTAAGTCCAAGGATCTACATGTAGCAATGTGTCCCCTAAAAAGGCTAAAAATCTCAAAGACTCCAATTTTGTTCCAATGCATTCAATGGATTCGCGAGGCAAGCATCAAGACATTGCCGACTGAATTAAGTCAAGCCTTATCTCTGAACCAAAGGACTCATAACCTGCTGCACTGAGCCAAGTCAAGAGCCAAAGCAAATCAGAACCTTAAACATGTCTTATCAAGCCAAGAAAGGTCACTAAGTATCAAAAAGATTCATGTCATTTAAGAGCACAAAAATTGGGTCAAGATATGTACACTAGCATGCTCAAAATATCATCAAATGGGAGAATCAATCAAAAATAGCAAAGTGACCCAATAAAATCCCAAAAAATATTCAAAGGTATGTGAAAACATCCAACCAAGCATGAACAAAAGATGGAAGCAAAACAAGTTCGAGAACATGTCAAAAATGGATCAACAAAGCAAAATAGGCAAGTGATCGAGCATGTATCGAGGGTCAACAAAATTCAAATGGCAAGTCACTTAAAGTAACTCAAACCAACCTCAAACAAGCATCAAAACAACCTCTAATGAGTGCCTAAGTGTGGCTAAAAAATCAGTCTCAAATGATGAGCAAAAGCCAAGAAATCTCCTAACCCTAGATGAAGGGTATCATTGGAAATACACTCACACTAGCGCAAAGTGACAAATATAATTTTAAAATTTACACCCATTATTCAAAAAACAGGTGTAAATAAGAAATTCGGTGGCAAATTTGTAAATAAAATGTCATTTTAAGTATTAACACTTACAATACACATCCTATTTTTTTTAAAAAGGGTGTAAATTAAAAATATTATTATAATAAGTTAAAATCATTATTATTGTCAAATCTCTATTACTCCCGTTAAAGATAAAACGGGTGTAAATTTAGATTGGTTGAAAAAAAAATTATTTATTTTAATAACTTTAAATATTAATTTTAGACACATTAATAAACCACAATATATTTTATTAAGTGTTAATTGGATAAGTAAGTGAATTAATGTGTATAAATTTATTAAATTAATATTGTATAAATAAAATAATATAAAAACACAAGTACCAAAATAATAATAATAATAATAATAATAATAATAATAATAATAAACACATCACAAATATTGCATCGATCAAAATTCTTTTTTAAAACCCCATTTCTCTAAACCCATTCTCTCTGAAACTCAGAATTCCATCCTCGGCTTCATCGTCTTTCGAAAATCAATAGTTGAGTATATTTAATTATTTATTTACAATCAATATCAAACCCTAAAAATTCAATCATTGTAATTTTCCCCAAATTTCAATAACAATCTAACATCTAGTTTTAATCTGAACACTGAAATTAGGGTTCAAGCGAAGAAACCATGGATGACTGTTGTGCTGTTTGCACCGAGTCATTGGAATGGGTTGCTTACGAATCCTCTTTGAACCAAGAGGTCTGTTCTACATGTGTCACGAGACTCCGTTTCATTTGCGATGATCGTCGTTGCTGTATCTGTAAAACCGATTGCAATCTCATCTTTGTTACCAAGGTGTGTTTACCCAATGGTTATTATCGTTGTTTATCAATTTGGTGAAATTATTTTGTGGTGTTGAAGAGTCTTTTGGTATTATTTTTTTGGATTCACTGTGATGATTGTGATAATTAACTTTGATGATTGCCACTTTCATAAGTTGTATATGCATGTAATGATATAATTTATTCTTAATTCCAAGCATGAATATTCAAAGAGGAAATTACGATTATCATGTGTGTTTTATGGAATTATTATTATCCAGCTTGTGTAATGAAGTTTAGGTTTTCTATTTGAAGTTAGATATTTGCTTTGTTTATTTTTCTTTAATGTTAGTTTGTGAAAAATGCAGTTAGAATAACACATTTATCTTTGAGTTACTTGCCTCATGTTGTTACTAAACAACAAAAGTATTCCATTAGTGACTTGGTAAACTTCTTTGGTTAGAAAAGATATAGTCAAAGTCAAACTTGATTATCTCACACGATTAATAATAAGGTTTGGTCAGATTTGAGGCAACCTCAGATTGTATTTTAGCCCAAGTCTCTTATGATGTGGGTCCTGTTTAATAGAGATCCTTTTTAGGTTAAAAATAGACTTGGTTAACAAGGGTTCTCAAACTTACTTCGTTAGAAAATTCATAATTTTAACTGCTCAAAATTAATTTGTTTAAGATATGTTTCGCTAAATGACAGAGTTAATTTATTTGAGTACTGATGGGAGATGGTTCTGTTATTGTGTGCATGCATTTTCAGGTTGCATTAATGCAACTTCTCAAAAAAGGTCTTTTGTCATGGGGATATATGATATCTGTTATGTAGTTTACTTTGTTCAATCAATATATATTTTGTATTCCCAATGCCTTAGCGTGGTGTAGATTAGCTTTGTATTTTCATAATTGGTTTAGTGTTTTCTGTTTCTTTTTATGCCATTTAGGGGTGGAAGGAACTCAATTAGCATGTTATACTGATTGGGTGATTCTGCTTTATAATGTTGGTTAAGGGTTTAAGTTATGCACCACAATTTCAATGCACACACTGTTCCAATATAAATAAATAATGAAAGAGAATCATAGAAAATGGGAAAATTAATGTTTTTACTCACTAGCTGAGGTTGAATACTTGAATTATACTGTGAAAACAATGTTTTCAATTATGAAACTATTTAAATAGTTGGCCTAATTGTAGAGAATTGTAGCAGGAACCAACAATAATACTTGCCCTGTTGCACTTTTCTTAATTTTTGGGATAGGAATGCTTTGTTGTAGCTTGAAAATATTGGTCACGAAGTATATTTTTTTATGAAGGATGTGATTGTGATTGCACTTTTCTTATTTTTTACTACAAGGTGTTTCTTTCTCATTTTTTAGTCAACATTAACTACATATTACGTAGCACTTTTTGAATGCTGTCATGTACACTATAGTGGAAGTTAATGTCAATTTTACACTAATAGACTACTTTTTAACAGGGAATGGGAGAGCCTCTGAATAACTATTCTACTGTGGTAGAATCTGTTCGTATCATGACTAGGTCACCATTTCAATTGTCATTGAAAAGGATTACCATCTCAACGGTAAAATATGGACTTGCATTGTTTTTTTCTATATTTTCTTACATAACTTCCAAGAATTTGTTTTTATTCCACTAATTTGGTCTTGCACTACATGTCAGAAACTATAGGTTTAACTGAATAAGATATACAATATACTTCAAACCTCAATTAGAGTTGATTTTACTGAACCTCAATTAGTTTGAAAATTCTGCTGTTGCAAGCTTGGAACGTATTGTGGAATTGTTAGATGATGACAGTTAATTTGTCCAGTTAGTTTTGGTTATGTTGAATTTTCTTTCATGAAATGCAATTAGTTAAGTTAGAGAAGTTGTTATGTTGATCTTGGATGCTATAGAAAACTTGCACTTATGGTTTTGTTGTAAATGCTGTTAGTTGGTTTATGGGAAAAATTCTATTAGCATAAAAACCATTATGAATGTGTTAGCTTGCTAAATGATGATAATGTGTATTTGTTCGTTCATGACTTACAACAAGTTTCTTTTGGCCATGAATGCTGAACTTGATCAATGGATGGTTTCAAAACTGAAGTTAGTTGATTGTTGTTATTTTGTTGTGTTGATTTGTATTTGCTTAGACTGAATTAGTGTAAAACATTTATAACCGAATTAAATCCACTCTTAATAACATTGTAAGTCCTTTCCAAAGTTCTTTTGTCCTAAATAGTCTTAATATCGACAACATCATCCTTGCTTATACATCTCTTAATACTCTAAGCAAAAACAACAGATCATAAGATCAATGACTTAATTGTGCAGTTTAAGGCTGATCGACATGGAGAGCTCAACAATCTTGCAGAGCAAGGTGCAGTTTCTAAGTTAGAGGCCGTATTCAGGTGAAATTTTCTAGCATAATTCTAGAGTTTTTAATGCTCGTATAATCTTCACCTCACATTCGAATTGCGGGGTTGAGTTATTTGAATTGTTTGTCTTATATTTTTTCATTGCAGTTCATTTTTTCTTTAAATTGTTTATGCAGTCATTGCTTCGACTTAGATTATTACAGCGTGGAGTAGCAGCTTTTGATCCATCCCGCTTGAAATCGACAACACCTGAAGGGAACAAACAACAACAAGGATCAGTAATTATGCTACTTAGGTGTGATAATTTCTAATCAATTAGTACTAGCATTTTGGTGCTTTTGTACAGCACTTGAATCTAATGGTGCAAATGTATTTAGATTAACAAAAAACACCTCGTGAGATTAATCATTTAACACTAGTCACTATTGTTTGAACTTTGAAATTATGTTGACTAAATCTTATAATTGAATGCAGCGAAAGATTTAACACAAGAGATGAACGTCAAAGCCAAGGTTGATACCAAAGAATTCAGTGTCTCAAACTAGGTCATGTATCAAAGAAGAAGCTCATTTATGTTCTGGTTTTGAAGCTCAAAACGTTGCTCCAAAAGATACCGTTGAGGCATTGCCATCGAAGATTGATTCAAACACAAATATTGAAACAACAGATCAAGTTTGAGCCATAACAATAGATCAACAGATCAACAGTTAACAGTTCCTTACTTATACATATCAGTTGTTAAACATGATAAATTTATGTTAACTTTAATAATGTTTTATACTTTAAATATGTTTTATTGACATTTTTTTAACTGTTTGGCAGTGATCCAATGAAATGGAGAGTAATGGAAGATGAATATTTGTTTAATTTAAATGGGTGTAAATTTAATAAAAAACGGGTGTAAATGAACGTTTTTGTACTAAAAGTATCAGTAGCAGCGACATCAACTAACTTAATTCGAGCACATGGCCTTGTGTTTCGGGAGAACCATGGATGTGCTAGGGAAGTTATGTCGCTGCTAAGATTGTGTAGTCGAAGGATAAAGTTGAGATTCATCCAAATTGGTACGCTATCAGAGAGACAAATCAGTAAGGGCACTCTATCGTTTATGCGGTAACATTTCGATCTAAGCTTCTGTTGTGTTCTAATTATATTCAATTTACGTTGTGTAGCTGATTGGTGCTGTCATCCTCGATCTAATGTTTTTCTGCTGATAGTATTTCATTTTGCATTGATAAAAAAAGCTAGTTGTGTATAAAACTTCGGAACGTATGCAGAGCTGGTCCTATTTTCTGCTATACCGATCTAGCTGATATTGGTCCTATTCTCAACATTACTGGGCTACGCATTTCATGTATCTGTTATTTACTGGTGGTGTTGTATTTTTGTAAAGTAATGTAACATTAGTATTTTTAAAATAGAAAAAACGAATTAATGATACTAGCCTGGCATAAGAAGCAAAAACTTTAGTTATTTTATTGCTCACGCTTCAAATACGCCGTCGTTTTGCCACAACTCCAAATGCGTTGCTATCTTCCTAGATATTATCTTGCTTTCATTTTGATTCGATATCCTGCTACTACTCATATGCAATGAAGAGGCCAGCATCGTGTAGTTTCATTATATCACCAGGTTGATAGGCTTTAGTCCTGTTGAGATTTGAAAATAGAAAGATACTTTATATTTTTTTATGCTGGTGTATAGATTGATGCAGATATAACGTGGTTCAGTCATTGCCTCTTTTTTATGTGTGTTTTGGTTCTTAATATTATGTTTTTCCTAATCTGCAGAATGTTGGTAATTACTTGATTTAATACATTTTGAAATAAGCTTATTTTGGTTACTGATGTAGTACTTAAAAGTATTGGTTACTGCTGTAGAATTTAAAAATATCTCATACGTCTGATGGCATTTTAGGCCTTTGAAAAATGGGATTTTGTTTTGATTGTGTCATGTTTGTCGAACGTTATGCTTTATATTACTACTGCAATGATAAGTGTTGGCTGAAGCTGTGTTTACTGTGCCTAATTTTCGGTTTGATTTCCACATGTTTATGCTAGATTTGGATATTCTAATACTGATGCAACAATGTAAATACTTTAAACATATGAATAAGTAGAGTGATTATCATGGATTCTGCATTATACATGGCTAGAATGGTTTAGTGCTGACTGATAGAAGAACACTTAGGCTTAGAATGTCTGACAATAAAATTTGAATTTTGTTTGAACTGTCGGGGTGTTCATGTTATATTCTGTTTGTGTTTTTAAGCTGAGCAGATTCTAGAATAAAAAAGAAGAGGGTTGGGCTTTTAACAATTGCTTATTATTTCCCCTAGCCACATTCTGATTTTGTTTCTGTTTTTTTCAGCTTCCTAATAATGTATGAATTACCACATGTTGTGCACTATATGCACAATTTTTTCTACCTTTTTCACTTCAACAATAATACATATGCACATTTTCTTAGCTATCTATGAATTCAATCACATTTTGTTGTCAGACATTCTATGTGTCGTAAGTAGTAGTATTAAACCAATGTTCCTCCAAATGAACTCACAAACCCATGACTTGGACTGATATACAGAGGTTTTTGTTTTCGGCTTCAGGCTACTGAACTCCCACAGATATCAGGGTACGTTATTGAACTTCACATATTCAGTTGTTACCTTTCTTCCAAATGTGCTTCCTAAATATGATTTTTGCAGGATAAGTGGCGTAACCTTCTCCGAGCCAGTTCTGCACAGAAATTCATCCAGAAAGAGGTTAACTTTCTATTTTCTTTTTCTGAAACTTTATTCAATTAATCTGATCTTGACAAAACAATTTTGTAAATCTACTATATTTCTAATGTAAATTATTTTGAGGATAAATTAATGTAAACAATCATTTGGTGATTGTAGGGTGATGAAAATGACAAGATTACCTCGAGGTCCTTATCTGTCAGTGTGGCAAGCCGAGTGTTGGAATTGGCTAAAATTCATCCTTACCCAAAGCGACGAAACTCAAAGAGATCGTTAGATAGCCAAGTCGGATCTTCTGTCACTGCCAGTCAAAGCCGTGGTTCTTCTATTAGTCTTGGCAGAAGAAATGTTATTTTCGTAGGAAGAAGTGTAGTACTTAGAAGCAAAACTTCATGTGTAAAATCGTCCAGTGAATCATAGTCAAAAGAATCTTGCTGAATTTTCGGTAACATTTGCACAATTTTGTACTTTCAAGTAATTCCTGCTTGTATATCTACAGAAGCATGGAAATTTTAACTTTTATTTTTTCAATATTGTATAGTGAATGTTTTCTATAAATTTAATAACTATTGAGAAAATCTCAAGTCCCACGTTACTTGGTGGTAGCGGTCAGAAAGATTTTAAATTGTTATCTTTCTATGAATGATTTAAAATAATTATTAAGTCAAAGATAATACATCTGATGGGAAATTAAAACACAATGATATAGCAATACGTATCAGATAAAAATTCTCCACACTTGTTTCTTTGATCTCGGTTACACTTCAGTTTTATGAAATTGGGTGTAAATTTGTTTGATTGAAATGCAATTATTTACACATTACACCCGTTCTCTATTAAATAGGGTGTAAAGTTGAATATATATACATCTGTTTTAAACAAAAAAATGGTGTAATATACCATCTATAAATGTATATATGTAAAAATTTACACCCGGTTTCTATAAAAAATAGTGTAATTTAACATCAAATTTACACCCGTTTTCTATAAAATAGGGTGTAAAGTGGAATATATATACATCCGTTTTAAACAATAAAGGGTGTAATATACCATCTCTAAATGTATATATGTAAAGATTTACACCTGATTTCTATAAAAAAGAGTGTAATATAATCTCCAATTTACACCCATTTAAAAATGGGTGTAAATTTGTCAGACATTTCTCACCCGATGAATATACACCCATTTTTTATTAAATTTAAATGGGTGTAAATTTAATAAAAAACGGGTGTAAATTAACCTATTTGTACTAGTGTCACAAGATAAATCCAAATAAAATAGCAAATAAAATCCAAAAATAAAATAAAAATGGTGAAAATTACCTCAACACATTAAATGATCAGAAATAATATTTTTTGGTATTTTTAAAAAGGTTTTATCAATTAAAAAAATAAAATTAAAAATGAAATAAAAAAGAAAATACAAAGAAGAAACAAGCTAAGGGGGTGTATGAATAAAATCATAAGCAAAGCAACTCAGTTCACACGCGCTGGGCCTCAGAGAGGGGGGAGTGTGAATATCAAAAGTGCAGTAACCCCAGTCCAATGCAGACCAGAAACAAACAAATAAGGAGCATACGCGGCAGCCATGTCATCCTCATTAATTAAGGTGGCACTGACATTGTGCATCCAACGGACCAGATCTAAACACCTCATAAAATTTAAATTCAAAATAAGGCACCAATGGCGACATCACTCATCTTCATCCTTCAGACGCCGGAGCCCTAGCTCGGGTCGTCTTCTCCGGCCACCTGGCTGTCGGAGCCACCACCAACCACCCAGAAACATGAAATAAAACCACCATTCCAACTAGAATCTCACGCAGAGTCCAAATCTATCATCTAATTTTGCAAACAAACACGTTTACATGATGAATCAAAGAGAAAAATAAGTGAACAAGCAAACTGAACTTCACCAAAATAAGACAAGAGCATATGCAAACATTGCCTACCACAAGTAGGACTTCAGATGCATCCAAGATGAACTCAAATCAGGCTTAGCATGAGTGAAAATAGATCTGAAAGTTTACCTAACGGAGGAAGTCTGTTTCTCCTTCTTAGCAAGAGATAGGTCCAGAAAATAATATGGAAATCTTCAGAATCACTTGGAGAGTGTAGATCAAAGCTTGATTTGCTCAGAAAGTTGTTGAAAAGCTTCTCACAAATCCAACCCGGTGATGAAGAAAATTAAGCTTGCAGAGCCTCCAATGGTGAATTCAGATGATGAATTTTGTGTACATAAGCAAGATCACACTTGATAGATGATGATTTAACCAAGAGGGACTCCAAAACTCTCAAAAATTTAAAGAAACAAAAATGAGAAGTTTGGAGGAATTTGGTGTTCAAATCTGAAAAATGGAGAATGAGGCTCAAATTTGGAGTGAATTCTCTTATAAATGAGGTGCTTAGGGTTGGGATAAGGTGTGGAAATGAAGCTAAGGTTTGGAGTTTGTTATTATGGCTTGGGAATGAAAAATGTGAAAATGAAGATGCGCATGCATGTGGCACGGTTTCAGGCGTGTGCTCAGCTTTGGCATGAGGTTTGGAGGAGATTTTGAGACAAAATGAATCATGAAATAAGTGTGAGGAGAGTGGCGTGTGAGCATGAGTGTACCATCATGTTATGCAAGAAATTCTTTTTCCATTTTAGTGCAAAAATCTCACTAATGGTACAAGGTTAGTACAAGGTGTGTTGGTCTTGTTTAGGCAATGATTTTGCAAGGCATTTTGGCAAAGAAATGAGAGGTTATGCGCATAATCTTGGGCAGGCCACCTTGCTACAGAATTGGTGCAAGTTATGTTCATTCCCATGCATGCAAATCCTCAAGTTCAACCCACCATAACTCATGGAGTTTTTGTCCAATTTAGGCAAATGAATATTCATTGGAAAGCTTGCATGTCATGGAGTAAGTTTGATGTTAAACAAAGGTTGAAATTCCCCTTAGAAGTCATTGAAATTTGAGGATGAAAGTTGGTATCTCAAGTTGTCCAATAAAAGTGAGAAAATTTTCTAAGTGTTGAACATTGAAGCTTAAAAATCACCAACTTGAAAGCAACATAACTTTGTCAATTTTGATCCAAATGAGGACTTCTAGTAATGGTTGGAAAGCTTGGAACAAGACCTACAACTTTCATGTGAAAAAAATTTTCAAGATGGAGCTTGGAGCATGATGAAAAATAGCCATGAAGATGACTGGTCCAAGCTTAGAAATTTCCAAAAATAGAAAGTAACTAAAACCCTAGTTTGCTAAAAATGGTAACTTCTCAACATCTTGATTTTTTGTGATTCCCTTGATATTTCTTGATCAAATTCAGTCCATTGATCATATTTGACATGAAGATTGAGAATTTGATCTCAAAAAGTCAAGACTTGACTTTTTCACTGCACAATTGACTTTATCCCCAATTCTCCTTATTTTCAATCCTCTGATCAATTGAAACCCTTCTGAATCAAACTGATGGTCAATCTTCCATCCCTAGACACTTAGGGACATATGGAATACCATGGATTCAAGTCTTTCCCAAAGAATCAGAAATAAACTGATTTTAAGCAAAACCCTAATTTTGGCCCCAAATGTTAGGAGGAATCAACCCAAGCTCAAAACTCAAATTCCTCTGAGTATGGTGTGAATCCTCTTAAACAAAGATGAAATGTGCCACATGATGATAATAAAGCTTAAAAAATCTTGCCCATTGGAGTGTTATATTCCCAGATGTTCACAACCCTAGCTTGATGATCAACATATAGAATGAGGTGATCCACTTCAAACTTCTTGCCAATTTCAATCATCTGATTAGGTGATGGACATATTAGGATGCCTTGAGGCCTAAGAACCCATTGTAGCTTGAGTGATGGTGATATTAAGAACAACTCTTCCCTTGACACCTTGAACAATATTTCTCTATGCACCCATGATCTCTTGCTTGAGCCTCTGGGAAACACATTCTCTTCTTGATCTAACCAAGATACCTTGATCCCATGCATAGAACTAATGATATGCACAAATGGTAATGCAAAATGAAATGAAACATAAGCTAGTTAGTGTTAGAAAAAGGTGGGCAAATTTTGGGGTGTTACACCTGCGAGCCAGCTCAAGGAAAAAGATGGCCATGGCACCATTTTCAGGCTTTTAGAGCCAAACATAGTATATATTATACACTTGCCATTATATATTTGAATTGGCATTGTGCCCCAGTGGTTGATCAGCTGGTTTTGTGTGTGTAGCGAGTAAATGGTATGGGGTTCGAATCCCCCTCGCCCCAGACCTTTTGGTTTTATTTTTTTAAACCATTTTCAAAGGGATTTCTTATATATTATTATCACTTGCCATTCTCTATCAGCCACACACACGTGGCTCAGTTTGTAAACTTTTAATCTCACCACCCCAAGGGCGTGGGTTCAAACCTTGAGAGGACCATCCCATTATTTTTACCACTATTTTATTTCATTTTTTTTCACAAATTCTTAATAAATTCAAAAATTCATTTCTCTCTCATTTTTTTTATCATTTTTGGATGGTACTTTTTTTCAAAATTCAAAAAACTGTTAAAGTATTTTATTCCACAAAAAAATCAAAAAGATATTATTTATTTAATATATTTTGAATTTTTTGAAAAGAATTCCTTTTATTTGTTTTTAAAACATTTTAAATAAATTCTTTTTTCTTGATTTGTCAAATGCAAATGATTTTTAAAACCTTCTATGGATAAAACATAATTTTTCAAATACTTATCCAAGATCAAAACTTGTTTTTCACACATGTTGGATAACTTTGATCATTTTAATTGAATTTTATTCAATTAAAATACATTTTAAAAATCAAATTAGGGCTTGATTATTTTTCACCCTTACAAATCTTTTTCAAAACACTTTTGGGCCTCTAATAGAGTGTAAGACCCATCCCTTGTCACATAAATAAATTTTAGACTTCAGTCACTGAATAAGTCCCACTGTGTTTTCCGAAACCACGACGCGATCGTCGGCTTTTAAACAAAAACAATCTGGGCCTCCCTTTGGTTGTAAGTCCCATCTTCCTTCTTTTAAAAAAAACATTCTTGGACCTCTCCTTAATTTGTAAGCCCCATCTCTTGAATTAAATAATCTCTTGGGCCCCTTTTAGAGTGTAAGATCCACCCCCTTATAAATATACAAATTTTTGTGCCTCAGACATTGTATAAGTCCCGATATAATTTTTAGAATAACGGTACAATTACTGTTTTTCATCTGGGCCTCTTAAGTATAAGCCCTAAATTTCCTTTTTAAACAACTTTATTCTTTGATTCAAATTCAATTTTATGGTTGTATCAAAACTTTCTTCAATTTCTTGAATAACTAACCATACAGCTATGTTTATAATGCTGGAAGCTTGCTCTCCTGGAAGTTCTACTGTCTTCTTTTACATACTTGTTTATATATATATATATATATATATATATATATATATATATATATACTTGCTTAGAGTTTTCCCCAGCAATTAGGTCTAGGTTTAGATCAAACCAGTGGTTACTCTTTCAACACAGTCATAACTAGTTCCCCATAGGAAATTCCAGATACAGTTTTGCCTCCTCTTGGGCTTATACAATATGGAACAGAGAAATGCATTATTCCCGGTGAAACTTTTCTCAAGACTGTCACAACTTAGAAATATCTATACAAGAAATTGATTTCCTCAGAGAGGATTATTCCCGGTGAAACCTCTCTTGAATTTCTTCAAAGCTTAGAACTGTTCACCAAAGAAAGGATTATTCCCGGTGAAAACTTTCTTGAACTTTTCTTTGGCTTGGACCCACAGGCTTCCTAAAAGCATCCCCAGCCTTCTCTTGGGCTTTGTACAAGGACCCCCAGGCTTCTTAGAAGTTCTCAGCCTCCTCTTGGGCTTAGTACAAGGACCTGAAGACCTCCTACAGGTATAGGACAAAACTTAGTCATCTTTTGCTAGTTTAATCCTCCAGTAAGTCATAACATCAGATCAGTTTAGGGTTGATTCTCATCCCTTAAAAAATCAGCCTCCTCTTGGGCTTCATACAAAGATCATTATCTAGTTAAGAGATCAATCCCTTCATACCAGTAGACTTTGAAAGTCTCATCTCCTCTTGGATCTCAAAGAAACCCTCAAGTTTCCTTAAAGCATAGGAAAAAACTTGATGACTTAATCAATCTCCAGCAGAGTTGAAACCTCCATAGGTTTTAAAACTCAATCTTCAAACTTTTCATCCTAAGTTCCCCAGCTAAGGTCAACTTACTATCAATACAACACCAACAGAATCAGAACCTCAAGGCATCTGATATCTTAACTATTCTATAATCCTCAGCAAGAGTTGATTCCCCAATTTGGACATGTCTCTGGATCTCAATAATCCTCGACGGAAGATAGCCTCCTCTTAGGCTTTATATAAGAAATTTCCCAACCAGCCTCCTCTTAGGCTTTGTATAATGATTTTCCCTCAGCAATTTTAGCCTCAATCTTGGGCTTTGTACAAGACAGATAAAATATTCTCCAGCTGAGTCAGTCAATCCTTTTAGCCTCAATGTTGGGCTTTGTACAAGACTGATAAAACCTCTCACCAATAGAGTCAATCCCTTTTAGCCTCAATCTTGGGCTTTGTACAAGACAGACAAAATATTCCCCGGAAGAGTCAATTCCTTCTAGCCTCCTCTTAGGCTTTGTATAATGATCTCCCTAAGCAAAGTCAATCTCTTTTCAGCCTCAATCTTAGGCTTTGTACAAGACAAATATAAAACTCCCTAGTAGAGTCAACCTTTTAGCTCCAACCTTGGGCTTTGATCAAGGCACATAAAACCAAGATCCCCTTAGAGGAAATCAAGAGTTCTCTTTGCAGAAAGACATTCCTCTGTACATCACACATCAAAACAGCCAATCAATCAAAAAACCCTAATCCTAGATAACTGTTGTAAGTGGCACACTTGTTGATTCAAAAATCCAAGCTGTGATCCCTCTCTTATCCTGGTAAACTTCCTCTTTCATCTAACAGTTGTAAGTGGCAAGCCTCTGGATTATTTACATCCGAGCCCATGTCCCTCTCTTAGCATGAAAGATTCCTAAGGAAAAATGGCGTTGCTCAATACTGAGTTAAAGTTTCTTCCTTCATGACATCTCCCTTATAAAGGAAATTATGGCATTGCTGGATTCCATACATTCCAGTTAAAGTAATTCTCCTTTATAATCAGTTACCCGACAACTGTGATAGACATATGAGATATCTCCCTTTAGAGATGACAAATTCTCTCTCAATCAAACCATCTAGCTTCAATATTGGGCTTTGAACAAGACACAAATACCCTTTAGCTTCAATCTTGGGCTTTAAACAAGACACCAAACATCTTTTTCCTCCCATAGAATATGAGGAACTATGATTGCTCTGATTTTCCTGTTATCTTTACGGGAATTAGTAGGCATAACTGTAGCGTGCGATTTTTTTCGGTGACGCGACCACCTTATCGCCATGGGTTCCTCCTCACTGCAATGGTAGGAAGGGGTGCTACTTTCTGATTTCTTATTTATCCCGTGAATCTGGAAGGGAAAGGGAAGCTATCTAAAACTAATCTTTCACGCGAATGTTTAACTGAATAAACGCTTAAAGAGATTCGGGGAGTTCGGGGTCAGGTTATACAACGGGGAGTTGTCAGTTACCCATCCTATATGTGGTTATCCACAGGTTGTTAGCAATGGGTTTTGCTTTTATACTTGATGGTGTTTATCTATTGTGGTTTGGGAAAGTTTCTTCTTTGGGAGATGTTTGAGAGAGAGTGTGAGTTTTTGATGATTTTGGTGAGGTACGGGGCCTCGGTTTTGTTTGGTGTGAAGGTACTGGACCTAGAGTTTTTGATTGGTGTGCTCGCTAAGATTTTGCAATCTTATGCCTACCTATTCCCGTTTAAAGAAACAGGGAAATCAGAGAAATCGTAGTTCCTCCTATTCTATGGGAGGAAAAGATGTTTTGGTGTCTTGTTCAAAGCCCAAGATTGAAGCTAAAAGGTTTATTTGTGTCTTGTTCAAAGCCCAAGATTGAAGCTAAAAGGTTTGACTGAGAGAGAATTTGTCATCTCTAAAATGAGACATCTCGTCTGTTTATCACAACTGTTGGGTGATTGTTTATAAAGGAAAATTACTTTAACTAGGATATGTGAATCCATCAATGCCATAATTTCCTTTTATGAAGGATTTGTCCTGAAGGAGAAAACTTTAACTCAGTGTAGAGCAATGCCATTTTTCCTTAGGAATCTTTCATGCTAAGAGAGGGACAGTAACTTGGATGTAAATAATCCAGAGGTTTGCTGCTTACAGCAATTAGATGAAAAAGAGGATTTTTACAGGGATAAGAGATGGATGACAGCTTGGATATTTGAATCAACAAGTGTGCCACTTACAGCAGTTATCTGGGATTATGGTTTGATTTGATTTTTTGTTTTGAAGAGTGATAAACAGAGAAATGTCTTCCTACAGAGAGTTTTTTATTTCCTCTGAGGGGATGTTGATTTTTGTGTGCCTTGATCAAAGCCCAAGGTTGAAGCTAAGAGGTTAACTGACTCCACTGAGGAAGTCCTTATACAAAGCCTAAGAGGAGGCTGGGAAAGACTGACTCAATGAGAGAGTGTTTATCTGTCTTGTACAAAGCCGAAGATTGAGGCTAAAAAGACACTGACTCTTTTGGGGATATCATTATACAAAGCCTAAGAGGAGGCTAAAAGTTGACTATTCCGGGGAAATATTTTGTCTGTCTTGTACAAAGCCCAAGGTTGAGGCTAAAAGGGGAAACTGACTCTACTGGTGAGAGGTTTTATCTATCTTGTACAAAGCCCAAGATTGAGGCTAAAAGAAGAATGACTCTGCGGAGAGATTTATACGGTGTCTTGTACAAAGCCCAAGATTGAGGCTAAAAAAAGAGACTGACTTTGTGGGAAAGAAACCTTTATCTGTCTTGTAGAAAGCCCAAGGTTGAGGCTAAAATGAGACTGGCTCAACAAGAGAGTGTTTTATTTGGTGTCTTGTACAAAGCCCAAGATTAAAGATAAATGGTAGTTGACTGGCTCAGCTGAGGATTTTTAGGTGTCTTGTACAAAGCCTAAGATTGAGGCTGACCTTACTGGAGAAAATCATTATACAAAGCCTAAGAGGAGGCTGAAAAGAAAATTGATTCTGCTTAGGGATATTATTTCTCAAAGCCTAAAAGAAGGCTGGGAGGAATTGACTCCGCTGGGGAAGATATTTAACCCGAGCTTAAGAGAAGGTTATGAAGATTTTATCACTGTTGGAGAAAGTTTATATATGTATGTCATACCCCAAATTTTGACCACTAAGATTTCCCATCATTGTACAAATCATCATCACAATATGGATGAACCATCATGCCTCATCAAATGCCTCAAGGGTTGTTGAGCATTCACTATAATTAAAATTAGGGTTTCAAGCCCTCTCAGAGCCTTAGACAAAGGATCAATCAAGGAATGACATGATCTTCAACTTGTCTAACCTCTCAAACATCCACAATGGATCAAAAGGACTCCCACTTCAAGGATTAAGCACAAGGCTGCTCCCTTCTAGGTGGATCAAGTCTCAAGATCGACAGTGTCACCAAATTAGGGTTTTGGTTGACCAGGGCCTCCAGATGGAAATTTTTCATCTGGGCACAAGCCAATGATCCAAAACACAACCTAATGTACTCCATGGAACCTCATGGGCCCATTCATCAAGTCAATTTGACCTCAGGGGATGCATACATCAAAAATCAGGAATTAGGGTTTCTTGACCTAATTCACCCCTAAGTTGACTTTTGGGACAAATCAAGAGCCAAGACCTCAAGACATGATTTGAGGGTCTCTAATGAACTATATTGATCCATTTGGAACAATGGATTAATCCAAGAAGCTTGAGCCACAAGTCTCAATTTCATCTGCACCACAATTAGGGTTTTAAGGAAAAGTCAACTGTAACTTTGACTTTTGACCAGGACAAGCTCCCAAGCCCTAGGGCATACCTAAATATACCCTATGACACCCATGGAACATGTCCATCAAGTTTGATTTAGGTCAAGGACATGATTTCCTGAAGAATTGCACAGTTTGGAATTCATCTGATAAAAAGTCAACTGTGCACAAAAGTCAACTTTGACTTTTTGAGATTTTTCACCAAAATGGATTTTTAACCCTAAAATGGTGTTAATGTATGATTTGAATCATCATTCATCAATAAAAATCAAAGAAAGTGGGATAACTTGTAAAAGGGGTAACCATAAAACTTAGAAATTTTTCTAAGTTATGGAAAAAGTACCACTAATACACTAGCTTTGGAGGACCATAACTCCTAAACCACAAGGCCAATTTTTCCCATCCAAAGCTTGATTTGTAGATCTCATTTCCCTCTACAAAAACTTCAACTAGGCATAACTCTAATTCATTATGGATTTTGAGCTATGAGTGAGCCAAAGTGGCTGAAAACATGAAAGTGTACCATTTTCCAACACTTAGAAAAATTCTGTCCAAGACAGATTTTGTTGAAACACCAAAACTTGTGGGATCTTTTCACATAGTTGCAAGCTGAATCAAGTCCAAAGTTAAACATCAATATTGTTACATATGTTACTAAGAATTCAAAGAGCTCAACAGCATGAATTGATTCAACTTAAGCCATGAGAAATCCATGCCCAAAGTCATGCTGCTGCAAGCTGTTTTGGAAAAATCAGTTTGCATGTTTGCTTGCCACACACGATTTTGAGCCAAAGACTAAGGATCACTATGCCACCTGTGTTCAAACCAATCACAATGCAACTGATCCAACTGATAAATCTGAGTCAAAAAGCCAAGGAATCTTCCAACTTGAAATTCATCCACTTTGGCACATTTTGCCTTGAATTCAAAGTGCATTAATGTGGAATAGTGAATTGTCAAGGTAGCTACCCTACTCAGTCAATTTTCTGATTAAACAACAATAAAAATATCTGAGGAATGTGATTTTGGTCAAGGCATAGCCCTGCTCTTGGGAATGGCTAGCTTGCCTTGCTTGAGAAGAAATCCTCCAAGCCAATCCATGCAAATGTGATCTGATCCAGCAGCCATTCACTATTCCTCCAAAACAAAAGTTGATCACCTATAAATAGAGGTCCCAATGGATCATTCAACTCACCCCAAAGCCAGTTACAGCACTGCTTTCTCTCATTCTTTCTTAAACCTCAAGTTTTCTTGTTCTTGAGTAACCACTATCGGGTTTTGAGTTGCATCCATAAGCAATCAATTCCAATTGCTCAAACACATCACATATGATGTATTTGAGGTGTCCAAACACTTAAACACTGACTGTAACACCTCAGGCTCAAAATCACTCTTCCACCAAGCCATTATGCTTCAATTTTGCAGGTGGAGGTCTCCAGCTTGATCCAAAGAGTTTCAAAGTGTTCCAAAGCTTGCAACACACTCCATAACATCCATTGAAGCTGTAGGGATCATTAATTCATGACTGGAACACCATCTGGGCAAAGTTCCATTTCAGCTTGCATCAAGGCGAGCTTCAAACTCAAACTCCATGATCCATGCATATTTCCTCGCATGATATTTTTGCCATTTGATTATCATCATGTGTTGATTGTTTTGCCTCAAGAAATTGGATCATAGACCTTATAACCATGCCTGCACGATTGCTTTTGCAAATTAGGGTTCATCTGTGTTCATCATGATTATTTTACTCCACACTGAAAATGAATAAAATTGGGTATTGCCATCTTATTCCTTGTGAAAAACCGCACGGGTTTGGTGTTTGAATCATGGCCAATGGTGGAGAGATGAGGGAGATAGGGTGCTTCATGCATGAGCTCGAGGAGGAAGATGGCCATGGCGCCATTTTCAGAAAATCCAACAAGTTCTCTATATATTTTTCCTTTGCCATATTATATTTGAATTGGCATTACGCCCCAGCGGTTCACCAGCTGGTTTTGTGTGTATTAGCAAGCGAGAGGTCTGGGGTTCGAATCCCCCTCGCCCCAGACTTCTTTTTATCACTTGTTTATTTTGTTATTTTTCATATTATTATTTTTAATAATTTGAAAAATTAATAACTCCTTCAATTTTTATCATTTTTTATTGGTTCTTTTTGCAATAATTCACAAAAATGTTTAAATATTTGATTCTACCAAAAAATCCCAAAAATATTACTTATTTCCTATATTTGATATTTTTGAGAAGAATTAATGTTTTATGTGTTTTTAGCATTTAAAATGTTTCTTTTCTTTTCATTTTCTAACCCTAATTTGACTTCAATCATTTTGTAGGAAGAAACCTGATTTTTTTGGAACATTGGTCCAAGATCATAATTTGTTTTCATGTATTTAACAAATATTAATCATTTTAATTGAATTTTTGTTCAATTAAAAATACATTTTGAAAACAAATTAGGGTTTTGAATCAATTCAACCCTCATCAAACTTTTTAAAAGCTTTTTGGGCCTCTTGAGAGAGTGTAAGACCCAATCCTTTTTTGACCAAATCATTTTCTGGGCCTCAGTGTATTGTATAAGTCCCGATACCGTCAAAAACGAACGGCGCGATCGTCGCCTTTTGAAAAATAACCTTGGGCCTCTCCTTGAGCTATAAGACCCATTCAAAAAAACTTTGGGCCTCTATTAGAGTGTAAGACCCAACCCCCTTTTAACCAAAATATTTTGGGCCTCACTTATTGTATAAGTCCCTCTACGTTAAAAGAAAACCTCGGCGCGATCGCCATTTTTAACGAAAAGTCATCTAGGCCTACCCTCGTGTTATAAGCCCCACTCTTTTTCTTTAAACCTTTTGGGCCTCTTGAAAGAGTGTAAGACCCATCCTTTTGTACAGAAAACTTTTTAGGCCTCAGTCACTTGTATAAGTCCCTTTGTACAAATTCAAACAGTGCGCTCACTGATAAAACCCTGGGCCTCTCCTTGAGTTGTAAGCCCCAAATCTTTCTTTTTCAAAGCACTTTCTCCTTTGATTTTGAATATACTGTTGTTTTCAATCTTTCTTTGTTGAACAACTAACCAAACAGCATGGAAGCTCTATAACCGAGTAAGTGGTTATTGCTTTCATTTACCGCTTTCATATACATATAACTGTATTGTGGGGCTGTTTCACTGTAAGTCTTCTTTCATAAACTCATATCAACTGTGTAATAATAGTATAGATATTTCGAGTTTCCCCGGCAACTACGTCTAGAACTAAGTGACGCCGTTTCGTTTATTCATAGAAATAGACAACTAGATCCCCAATAGGATCACCAGATACAGTCTTCTCTCAAGTTGTCCTCATTAGGAATTGTCAAGAAACTCTACTCCCAGAGATGAATATCTTCTCTGTGAATGGCATCTTTGAGTTTCTTCCAAATTCTCGAACTTTCCTGACTTTGATCTATTCTCGGTGAATAGCATTTCCTTGAATTTCTCGGGGTTTGGGGGCCCACCGGCTTCTTAAAAGCATCGGCCTCCTCTTGGGCATCGTACAAGGACCCACAGGCTTCCTAAAAGCAACCCCGCCTCCTCTTGGGCTTAGTACAAGGACCCTACGGCTTCTTAGAAGTATTCACAGCCTCCTCTTAGGCTTCGTATAATGATCTCTTCCTTCGGGAATGATAGCCTCCTCTTGGGCTTAGTACAAGGACCTGTCGGCTTCTTAAAAGTTTCCAGCCTCCTCTTGGGCTTCGTACAAATTGTCCCGACGACCTCCTAGAGGTATAGGAACAGAACTTAGTCATCTTCATAGAACAGTCCTTCATAGAGTCTACTACTGTTTCTCAAAACATAGTACAAAGATGAAACTCTAGACTTGGACAATCTAATCTCCTTGAGTCTCAAAGACATTCTCAAGCACCCTTCAAGAATAGGAAGTAAACCCGTAGACTTGGACAGTCTCAATACCCTTCGGATTTCCCGCTTCCTTAAAGAACAGGAATAACCCGGATCCTTGAATCAAATCCATGAGTACAGTGTTGCTCATATAAGAACTGATTTTCTCTTTAAAATCAGTATACTGGACCTGTCACTTAACTGAACAGTCGCCATAGCCTCCTCTTAGGCTTTGTATAATGATCCTTCTCCAGCGAAGTTCGCCTCCTCTTGGGCTTTGTACAACGATTCTCCCCAGTGGAGTCAAACAACGTTTAGCCTCTCTCTCGGGCTTTGTACGAGACACATAAAGAGACTCCCTCGTTGAGTCAATCACCCCTTTTGCCTTCATCTCGGGCTTTATACGAGATACAAAAAGGTTCTTATTGTGCCAAACAAACAATCGCCTCCATCTCGGGCTTTATACGAGATACCAAAAGATTCCCTCGTTGAGTCAAAACCTTTTAGCCTCTCTCTCGGGCTTTGTACGAGACACATAAATAGCCTCCTCTTAGGCTTTGTATAAGAAAACCACTGGTTAATCCAATTAACCTTTTAGCATCAAAGTTGTGCCTCGTTCACAGTACACAAACATCAACAACTCCTTCCTCTTCATCTAATCACTGTAAGCGGCAAGCCTCTGGATCATCTACATCCATGCCACTGTTCCTCTTTTAGCATGAGAAATTCCTAAGGAAAGATAGCATTGCTCAACACCGAGTTAAAGTCTTCTCCTTTAGGTTAAAAACCCCCTATAAAGGAAATTATAGCATTGCCAGATTCACAAATCCTGGTTAAAGTAGTTCTCCTTTATAAAACAGTTGTGACATACGACCCCCTCTTTAGAGATGACAAATTCTCTCTAAAGTTAGGACATTCAGCTTCACATCTTGGGCTTTGAACAAGATACAAACCACCTTTCGCTTCACGTCTTGGGCTTTGAACAAGACACCAAAACACCCATTTCCTCCCATAGAATAGGAGGAACTACGAACGCTCTGATTTCCCTGTTTCGGTAAACGGGAATACGTAGGCATAAGATCGAAAGAAAAGATCTTAGCGAGCACAATCAACAAAAACCCAAATCCCATACTCTCACATCAAAAGCAGTAATCAGTCCTAACATCCTAATCCTAGTTCCCCGCCAGAAACCTTCTGTCAAGGTAAAAAGAAAGAAAACAGTATTGGCAAAAATACAAATAACCAGTACAAAGGCCCCCCCACATTGATAGCATTCGTAACCTAACAGACCGCTATTTAAACTCAGTATGCAAAGCAGGGTTAATTGGAGACATCTATTTCCCTTCCTTCATCAGCTTTAATAGGATAAAAAATGAATCGACCTGTAGTTTTAAGCTCAACCGTAGAGAGCGACCAGCGCTTAAGAACCGCGTCCAAAATCGCTCGCTACAGAAAAATGGCGCCCACCATGGGGCCCTTTCAAAGTTAGATCTAGGCACGGTCTTCCTTTTCTTTTCATCACTTGTGTGAATACCACAGATTTGGGCTTCCGCCGGGGAACCCATTTTCTGTCAGGAACTTAGGATTCATAGCTTTAAAGGTCTAGGATGTTTAGGACAAATATATATACTGCTTTTCCTAATTGATATACGTGTTTATTTTTCTGCTAATGGGAATGCGGGTGATGCCGTATGTGGAAAGAATGAGTATACACCTAAGATAAGTGATGGCGACGAGGTCGACCATCAACCTCAGTGGAGGCTGACCAATGCAACCCATTCTCTCACCCAGACAATGGGCCGATTGTTAAGTCTGAGAAGCTGAGGAGCCAAACCCTTTCGTAGTGCGGAAACTATCAGAAATAGTTGTTACGCGATACTACCCTCATTTGAGGCTGGTGATCTATTCTCGGTGAATGGCACTTACTCTAAGATTGCACTACAACTCGCTGGCGATCCGCTTGTTGTTTTGCTTTCCTGGGAGGAGCTGATGATAATGAGTACAGGTACAAAAATCACCCTAGTATAAACCTTTGGGGATGGGTAGAGCCTTGACTTCATGACAACGACCCTTTGACCCCATGTTTTTTCTATGTTTTTGTGTGCTGCATTCATGCATTCATTTAAAAAAACATTAAAACATTAAAAAAAAATCTTCTCTTCTAGTCTCTCTGTTTTTCAAATTAAACTAAGACTGTGATTGCAAATATCAGAGAAAAGGATTGCACTAATGGATTTCGGTAGAAGGAGAACTCACCAGTATACCTTCAAGGTTCCAAAGTTAGAGGATTTGAGAAGGTTAGCAAGGATGATCACTAACCCAGAGGCTTTCAGAGCCAAGCACGGAGGTTTGCTACCACTATTAAGAGTCCATGTGATTGAGGGAATCATGGATGCACTAATCCAGTTTTATGATCCGGTCTATCACTGTTTCACATTCCCGGATTACCAGCTTGCACCAACGCTGGAGGAGTATTCTCATCTGGTTGATCTACACATTACAGATCGAGCTCCATTTTCTGGACTGGAAGAAATTCCAAAGAATCAGACTATTGCAAGAGCAATTCATTTGGACGAGTCTGAAGTTAGGACTCACCTAACCACTAAGGGTGGCATCCAAGGTTTGCCAGCCCAGTTCTTGACGAAGAAGGCCTTATATTTTGCCAGTATAGGAAACGTGATTGCTTTTGAAAGCATCTTTGTCTTGCTCACCTACGGGTTATTTTTGTTTCCCAACATCAATAACTTCATCGATATTAACTCCATTAAGGTTTTTCTCATTGGAAATCCTGTGCCGACTTTGCTCGCAGATGCATATCATTCTGTACACCTGGGAAATTTGTACAGTGGAGGGGAGATCACATGCTGTGTACCTTTGCTTTACAAATGGTTTATCTCTCACTTGCCCAAGTCTGCTGCTTTTTGGGATTGCAAGAGTGCCTTACGTTGGTCGCAGAAGATCATGTCTCTTACCAACTCTGATATAGATTGGTGTAATAGGATTTATGAGGGAATCAGGATCATTGACCGTTGTGGAAACTTCCCCAATGTACCCCTTATAAGAACTAAAGGAGGAATCAACTACCATCCGGTATTGGTTCGCCGTCAATCTGGATACCCGATGAGACACATCCCACTGGGTGTTCATCTGGAAGGTCTTTTCTTCAAAGAAGGAGAAAATGACAGAGCACTAAAGATGGAAATAGTGCACGCTTGGAAGCATGTTCATAAGAAAGGACGAGAGTCTCTGGGAAAACCAGAATGTGTCTCGATGGAGCCTTATCTCCATTGGGTACAAATTAGGGCTCTCAAGCTGAAGATGCCTTATCCTCGTTACGGAATTCTTCCGCCAAGGAAATATGTCATGTACTTCATGACGGAAACGGAAAAGCTTCAGGTTTCTCTCAACAAAGTTCAGAAGGAGAGAAGGTCTTGGAAGAACAAGTACCGTACCCTCGACATAGAGTGCATCAAAATACAACAATTACTGAAAGAGAAAGATGCTCTGATTGAAATTTTGGAACAACATGCTGTAGATAATCAAGATGACCAAAGGAATTTGCTCGCTCCTTTCACTTGGAAAAGGAATGACAACCCGACAACGGCCCAAGAGCCCCGGTCAAAGAAAAAGAAGATACCAGAATCAACACCTGATTTCTCTTCAGAGAGGACTCAGGACCCATTAGTTTAGGTTTCTGTTTCTGCACTTTGAAATCTACTGTATTTTCGTTTCTGTAGTCCTTTGAATTTCAATAAAAAGGGGTTTTCCCCACCGTTTTATATTTGCAATCTAATTGTCGAAGTTTATTTTGATTAAACCAAAAAACAATTGATATAATCATTGCATTCATCATTTCTCACATCGCGTATCCTTCTTCCCTACGAATCTCACGTTTGTGTCTCGATTCTAGAGTCAAACTGTCTCATTCGTACAATACTCGGGCCAATCGTCAGAAAAAGATGGATGATCTTGAGGAAGAAAACAGAGAGTTGAAAGAAGAGATCGACGCTCTAAGAGAGGATATGAGAAAGCTTCGTAACGACATGCAAGCCATGGCAGAAGCTCAGCTACAAAGAACTGTGATCTTAGAGATCACCGCAACGCCCGTAGTGGAGAGGTATGATCCTAGGTATCAGATACCGAAAGATCGTCCTTGGGGCATGCCCGTTAACTATATCCCGGAAGGATATATTCCACCGATCACTGAAGATCAGGGAATCACAACAGAAGCCGCTGGGTCTGAAGGTTACAAACTTCGGGAAAGCAAAGATGCCAGGGGCATACTGAAGACTCCTGAAGGTTACAAACTTCGGGAAACGCCAAGACTCACTGCCGTGGTCATGGTACCACCCCCTGTGGTGCACACTGTCCCGGAAGGACAGATTCCACAGACACCTTCTAGTAAGAAGGAAACTATGTTTGATAGAATGGATGAATTCCAGGAGCAGTTCTTGGAAATGCAGAAAGAACTGCAAGCCATTCGCGGTCAGGATCTATTCGGAAAAGACGCCGCAGACCTCTGCTTGGTCCCAAATGTGAAAGTCCCGCACAAATTTCAAGTGCCCAACTTTGAAAAGTACAAGGGTAACTCTTGCCCTGAAAGCCATCTGGTGATGTACGCTCGACGGATGTCAGCTCAGACAGAGAATCAGGACCTACTGATTCACTACTTTCAGGATAGTTTAACTGGTGCCGCACTCAAATGGTACATGGGTTTAAACCGTACTACGATCAGTACATTCAGAGATCTTGGTACTGCCTTCATCCAACAATACAAATACAATTTGGACATGGCACCCGACAGAGATCAACTCAGATCGATGTCGCAAAAGGACAAGGAAACCTTTAAGGAGTACGCTCAAAGGTGGCGTGAAATTGCCGCTCAAATTTGTCCACCTCTTGAGGAAAAAGAGATGACAAAGATCTTCTTAAAGACCTTAAGCTCATTTTGCTATGACCGAATGGTTGCCAGTGCGCCCAGTGATTTCACCGAAATGGTCGGCATGGGCGTACGTCTTGAGGAAGCCGTCCGAGAAGGACGTTTGGTAAAAGACACTGGATCGACGAGCGATACTAAAAAATATGGTAGTGCTCTCCCTAAGAAAAAAGAGCAAGATATTGGGAATATCTCTCTCGGAAAGCAAAGACGACGTTATCAACCGGTAGCAGCTGTGACTCCTGCTATCAACCCTGCGTCTATTCCTACGTATCAACCTCAGGTTGCATAGAGCCAACCTGACCAGCAAAGGACACAACAGCCTCTTCAGCAGGCTCGTCCTCCATATAACAACAACCGTACAACATGGCCACCAGGATTTGATCCTATGCCCGTGACGTACGCAGAACTGTTTCCATTACTACTGGCTAAGGGGCATATTCAGACTAAATCTCCTCTTACAGTACCGGAAAATCCGCCTTTTTGGTTTAAGGTGGATCAAACTTGCCCTTATCATCAAGGAGGTTCAGGGCATAACATAGAGACTTGTCTCAATTTCAAGTCCGACGTGCAAAAACTTGTTAGGAGCGGGGTCTTATCCTTCAAGGATACAAATCCTAATGTTCTCATGAACCCGCATCCTCAACACGAGAAGGTTGTAGTCAATCTGATAGAAGGAGAGACTAACAATGTCTATCAAATTCACGATGTACTCTTGTTAAAAACCAATCTGGTAAAGATGCATTGTAGACAGAGTGGATATGGCCATGTGCCACCTCATAATTATCATCAATGTGATGTCTGCTCTAAAAGCAATCAAGGATGTTCTGTAGTGCAAGCAGCTCTACAGGAACAGATGGATCTCGGATGGATCCAAGAGCACCGAGTTCGTGGAGTTAACATGTTTTACACGAATTCTAACGTCATTCAAAACCACGACATCCGTGCAATGAATGTCAACTTGGTGGCGATGGACTCAAGGCAAAGCCAGTATCATAATCTGCCGCGGCACAATTACAGTTCTTGTCTGATTTGCTCGGTAAACAAACAGGGATGCTCTTTCATACAGGAGGCCCTCCAGCGTCAGATGGATCTTGGATGGATCCAAGACTACCATGATGGGAACCCTTATCAGATTAACATGGTTCAGATCTTCGATATTCGCGTGATGAATACTAACCTGGTAGAGTTACATGCTGAGCAGGTCTGACTCGGATTCTTAATATCACATGACTATCAAAGCTGTAAAGCGGGTTGCAAAAACGATCGAGGTTGTACCCTTGTCCAGGAGGCACTTCAGCACTTGTTAAATCATTGGTGGATGCCAATCTACATGGATGAAGATACTCAGCAGATTAGTATCAGTAATAGAAACCCGGCTCGGCGTCAGAGTCAGGATGTCCGATCAGTGGAAGCTAACCTAGTGAGGTTACATTGTATTCAAAGTGGGCGTGGCCAGGTGCCACCACACAACTATGACAGTTGCGGCGTCTGTTCGGAAAGTAACCAAGGGTGTTACCTTGTAAGAGCAGCTCTTCAGGGTCAGGTCGATCGTGGAGAAATTCGTCCATATTCGGGTTCTAGACCCACCAACTGGTCGTCGAACTACCTTGCCGAGCAAGTTGAGGATGTTGTCACGATCTCTGATCATCATAGGACCAGGGATGTTTTTGCCATTATCCCTCTACTTGACGAATCTAAAGTTCCCAACCGGGAACGAATCGAGATTACTTATGATGGTCAGAAAAATCAGAAGGTTCCCATAGTCATCTATCTGCCAGGACCAACACCGTATGAATCAGCTAAGGCGATCCCTTACAAATACGGTGCAACAATAATTGAAAATGGAAAGGAAATTCAATTACCCTCCGTTGTGAACATTGCAGACATCAGTCGAGTAACACGGAGTGGTAGAATCTTCAACCGAGGGGTTGGGGAACTTAACAAGGAAAAGGAACTTCCGACAGAAGCTCCTGATTCCCCAGTCGGTCAATCCAGTAATTTCGACCTTTCGAAAAATAATGATGAGATGCTGAAGCTCATCCAAAGGAGTGAATACAACATTGTCGATCAACTGTTACAGACTCCTTCAAAGATCTCTGTGTTATCACTGTTACTCAGTTCAAAAGCCCACAGGGAGGCTCTACAGAAAGTCTTGGAACAAGCCTTTGTGGAATAGGATGTAACAATCAGACAGTTCGATAGCATTGTCTCTAACATCACTTCCTGCAACAATTTGGGATTTAGTGATGAAGAATTACCTGAAGAGGGTCGTCGTCATAACATGGCGCTCAATATCACAGTTAACTGCCAGGACGATGCTTTAGCCAGCGTACTCGTAGACACAGGGTCAACCCTGAATGTTATGTCGAAGTCCGCTTTGATGCAATTATCATTCAAAGGACCTCCGATGAGGGTTAGCGAGGTTGTCGTCAAACCATTCGACGGATCCAGAAAAACAGTTATCGGCGAAGTTGATCTTCCCATAACTATCGGTCCTCACACTTTCCAAGTCACTTTCCAGGTCATGGACATCCGGGCAATGTACAGTTGTTTATTAGGAAGACCTTGGATACATCAGGCTGGAGCGGTCACTTCAACCCTCCACCAAAAGCTAAAGTTCATCAAGAACAATCAACTTGTCATGGTTTGTGGGGAACAAGCCTTGCTTGTGAGTAACTTATCATCATCTGCTAGTATAGAACCTGAGGAGGTTATTGGAACTCAGTTCCAAACACTGTCAGTGAGCAAAAGCAATCAGTTCGGAGGAGGAACCTCGATTTCCTCATACAAAGATGCTATCAAAGCGGTCGAGAGTACCGATACAACCGGATGGGGACAGCTTGTCATTCCTACTGACAATAAAATAAAGAAGGGTCTTGGTTTTTCTGCAACCTGTACCCAGACAGCTGCCAACAATGAAAGTATTCATCCCCTTCAAAACTTATTCCACAGTGGAGGTTTCCTCCACCGAGTGTCTCAGACGGTTCATGCTATCAATGAGGAAGATCCCTCTGACACAGATGAAGAGTGGAAGTCCTACCTTAACAAAGACGGTTATATGTCTCAGGAAGAGGTGCCTACGCCTTTTTGCTTTCCTACAGAAAGTCCGAGATTTATACCAAGATCAGATGTCGAAATGATCTACGGGGATTGTGATCCGGAAGGATGCTGCGCTCCGCCAAATTCATTAGAGGAAGACACTCCGATGAAAGATAATTTTGACTACACCTACTATGGCCCAATGGATGGTCTGCCAATGTGGCAGCCTTACCCAGGAAACTTGGGGCAAGAGAGTCAGCCGAACAATGAAAATCAGCTGACCGCCTTTGAACAGAATACCTGTGTCCCCACCATGTCATGGGAGCAACACTCAGGTCATTCAGAAACTACTCAACATGAAGATGAATTTGCAACGTTTGCAGGACTTGAATTCATCAACTATGCTTTTCCCGAGGTCAACGTCATCGAGAGAGATGACTCCTCCAGTTCCAAAGAAGTGTGGGACACCCTGGGACAACCAAGTGGAAAATTCGACTTTATGGTCAAGTACACCGCTCCCGAAAGCTCTCGTATCAGGCTCGAAAACATCCAGCCAACTGGATGGGGAGATACAGCTGAGAGCACAAATGCTATGCAAAATACAACAGAGGAATTATCCTACGACAACTTTGCCTGGGAAACAGATTCCAATGATCCTGCTCCACCAGAAATCAGCGTCATTTCTGAAGACAAATCAAGGAAGGTACCAAACTTTGTGATTCACCGAGGAGTTCGCCGCCAATGGGTTGCCGTCGAGGTTCCGAAGATCGTTCATCAGTCAAAGTAATTGTCGTCCTTTAACCTTTCACCCTGCCCAGGTGAAACGGATGTTTTGATAGGGCTCGCTTTCTGTAAATTTCCCTCTTCGCTTTTCCCGAAGCGATAGAGTTTTGTTTTATAGGGATGTAGTTTCAAGGATCGACTTGTTCATTAATAAAATAACTTCGTTCTGTAATTTCCGCATTAATTGTTGTTTTCTCTTTTTGCTTTTTCAGAAAATGGTAATCCTAAAAAACAATTCAAATAAAAACAAGCAGTAATAAAGTAAATACACTGCACACACTTGCATTTTCTCTATCTCTTCTAAACACGAATCATCACGTTATGCAGATTGCTTGTTTTAAACCCCGTTGAAACATACGATCTGATTCCTTCTCCCAACTTTGATTTCCCGGTATTCGAGGCTGAAGAAGAAAATGACGACAAAATTCCAGAAGAGATCTCTCGATTACTCAGACAAGAGGAAAGGTCTATTGAACCTCACAAAGAGCCGTTGGAAACGGTAAACTTGGGTTCAGAACAAGAGAGGAAAGAAATCAGGATTGGGGCACTGCTCAGTCCAACTGCCAGAGAGGGTTTGATAAAGCTTCTCAAAGAATTTCCCGATGTATTCGCTTGGTCCTATCAGGATATGCCAGGGTTGGATACCAGCATCGTGGAACATCACTTACCGATAAGATTGGAATGTCCGCCAGTAAAGCAAAGGTTGAGACGCACTCACCCAGACATGGCCATCAAAATCAAAGAGGAGGTGCGGAAACAGATTGACGCGGGTTTCCTCGCTACATCTGAATATCCTCAATGGTTAGCCAACATCGTACCCGTTCCAAAAAAGGACGGAAAGGTTAGAATGTGTGTTGATTACAGAGATCTGAACAAGGCTAGTCCAAAGGACGACTTTCCTTTACCACACATTGACATGCTGGTAGATAGTACAGCAAAGTTCAAAGTATTCTCCTTCATGGATGGATTCTCGGGCTATAACCAAATCAAAATGGCGCCGAAAGACATGGAGAAAACTTCGTTCATTACCCCATGGGGTACCTTTTGTTACAAGGTAATGCCATTCGGTTTGAAGAACGCCGGGGCAACCTATCAAAGGGCCATGACTACTCTGTTTCATGACATGATACACAAAGAGATAGAGGTATATGTCGATGATATGATTGCAAAATCAAAAACAGAGAGGGAGCACGTTGAACATCTGTTAAAATTGTTCGAACGTTTAAGAAAATTCAAGCTTCGCTTGAATCCCAACAAGTACACCTTCGGTGTCCGTTCAGGGAAACTACTAGGGTTCATCGTTAGCCAGAAAGGAATTGAAGTTGATCCTGACAACGTCAAGGCCATTCAAGAAATGCCTTCGCCGAAAACTGAAAAACAAGTCAGAGGATTCCTGGGACGTTTGAACTACATCTCCAGATTCATATTCCTTATGACCGCGACATGTGCGCCGATTTTCAAATTACTGAAAAAGAACCAGGATTGCGTTTGGACAGAAGACTGCCAAACTGCCTTCGACAGTATTAAGGAATACCTGTTGAATCCGCCGATTCTATCACCTCCAGTGGAAGGAAGACCACTGATCATTTACCTCACAGTCTTGGATGACTCAATGGGTTATGTACTTGGCCAACAAGACGAAACTAAAAGGAAAGAGTCTGCCATTTACTATTTGAGCAAGAAATTCACCGACTGCGAAACTCGGTACACGATGCTTGAGAAAACTTGCTGCGCTTTGGCTTGGGCAGCCAAACGTCTTCGCCAATACATGATTCGTCATACTACTTGGTCAATCTCCGAAATAGATCCAATCAAGTACGTATTTGAAAAACCTGCTCTCACGGGAAGGATTGCCCGTTGGAAGATGTTGCTATCAGAATATGACATAGAGTACCATGCTCAAAAAGCCATTAAGGGAAGTATTTTAGCTGATCATTTGGCTCATCAACCGATTGACGATCAAGAATCAATCGGGTTTGACTTCCCAGACGAAGATGTCATGTATCTAAAAATGAAAGACTGCGATGAACCACTACCCAGTGAAGGGCCAGAACCAGGTTCCCAATGGGGACTTATCTTTGACGGAGCAGTTAATCATTATGGAAACGGACTTGGGGAAATCATTGTTACCCCTCAGGGTACCCACATTCCTTTCACTGCTAGACTTACATTCAAGTGTACGAACAATGAGGCCGAACACGAAGCTTGTATCATGGGTCTCGAGGAAGAGATTGATTTAAGGATCAAAAACTTGGACGTATACGGCGACTCAGCCCTGGTTATCAATTAGATAAAAGGAGATTGGAACACATACCAATCAGGATTGATTCCTTACAAAGACTATGCAAGAAGGTTGTTACCCTTCTTCAACAGGGTAGAGTTTCATCACATCCCTCGTGATGAGAATCACATGGCTGATGCATTAGCCACTATCTCTTCCATGATTAGTGTAGGTCAATGGAATGATATACCTAAGATCGACATAATGCGCCTTGAACGGCCCGCTTATGTCTTCACGATTGAAGCAGTCATAAACGATAAACCTTGGTATCACGATATCAAGTGCTTCCTTAAAAAACAAGAGTACCCACCTGGGGCACTCCGAAAAGACAGGAAAACCCTCAGAAGATTGGCTGGAAACTTCTTCCTGAGCGGTGACACTCTCTATAAGAGAAATTTTGGCATGGTCTTGCTCCGATGCGTAGACAGACCAGAAGCAGACATGCTTATGAAAGAAATTCATGAAGGATCCTTTGGCACTCATGCCAACGGACACACAATGGCGAGAAAAATTCTAAGAGCAGGGTACTATTGGTTGACCATGGAATCCGACTGCTACAAGTACATGAGGAGGTGTCACAAGTGTCAGATATACTCCGACAAAATTCATGTACCGCCATCACATCTCAAAGTTCTCTCTTCCCCATGGCCATTTTCCATATGGGGAATCGACATGATTGGCATGATTGAGCCCAAGGCTTCAAACGGACATCGGTTCATCCTGGTAGCCATTGACTATTTCACCAAGTGGGTCGAAGCAGCGTCATTCGCCAATGTAACCCGACAAGTGGTGGTCCGATTTATCAAAAACAATATCATCTGCCGTTATGGTGTTCCAAGCGAGATCATTACTGATAATGGATCTAACTTGAATAATAAGATGATGAAAGAGTTGTGTGCAGAGTTCAAGATTGAACATCATAACTCATCTCCCTACCGACCCAAGATGAACGGAGCGGTAGAAGCGGCTAACAAGAACATCAAGAAGATCGTTCAAAAGATGGTTGTAACCTATAAAGATTGGCACGAGATGCTACCCTTTGCTCTTCACGGTTATCGCACATCCGTTCGCACTTCAATAGGGGCTACCCCTTTCTCTCTAGTATATGGCATGGAAGCAGCGCTCCCCATAGAAGTAGAGATCCCGTCAATTCGAGTATTGATGGAAGCTAGGCTCATCGAAGCTAATGGTGTCAAAGCCGACACGACGAACTAAATCTGATCGAGGAGAAGCGAATCACGACATTATGCCACGGTCAGTTGTATCAACAGAGAATGAAGAGGGCATTCGAAAAAAAGGTCCGACCTCGCATCTTCAGGAAAGGAGACCTCGTGCTCAAGAAGATACAATCATTTCTCACTGATTCCTGGGGCAAGTGGACTCCGAATTATGATGGCCCCTATGTGGTCACGAAAGCTTTCTCAGGCGGTGCCTTGAGACTTGCAACCATGGACGGAGAGGAATTTGCCTACCCCACAAATGTTGATCTAGTCAAGAAATACTTCGCCTAAAAAAAAACGTCTCGGTGGATTGAAAACCCGAAAGGGCGGTCCAGGCAAAAGTTAGAGACAAAATAAAAAAAAATCATCCCGGTGGATTGGATACATCATAGTACAATCCAGGCAAAAAATAGGGATAATGGCAAGTAACTATGTTTAACAGAGGAAAGTCCCTCAGCAGCAGCAATAGTTACATCATCCATCAGAGGAAAACTCCAGTCAAGGTCATCTTCGACAGAAGCTCAGGATGTCCCGAATTCAAAGTTGGTAGAAGGATAATGGTCGTTATGTTTCAACGTAGCCCTTTTCCCTGTAAATTACCATTTTCTAACTTTGTAATTACTCTTTGGAATCACGCGTTTGGCTGATCTCCATCTTATCAATAAAATTTGAGCCCTTGTGCTTTTGTTTGTAATTCTTATTTGTTTTAGCTTTACAGAACGACGTTGTTAACATGATTAACGATTCTTCAAATAAAACAAAAATGAATTTACTTGTTAAAACTTTTTCTGCTTTTTAAAGACGGCAATTTCTTTTGACTGTTGAACATCAAAGGAACATCGGTCGCTTCTCCAGAAGTAATCGAACCTCAAAGTGCAGAATCAAAGTACTCCTTCTAGACCAGTACGCCTGAATAAAGGGATCAACTGTGTCAGAGACCTTGTTTCATCTGACATCCACGGAAGAGTTCTTACCTCCTAAGCCCGATCAACGGTATTCCCCGCAAGGACTACTTCTCCTAAGCAAGGTAGAATTGCTACTTTTGGACCAACGGTACTTCTTCGCCCCGCGATGGCCGAGTATCCAGTCATGTTCATCTTTTAGTTTGTGTATCGCGTCAGTTTTGTCAGCATATACATACATACATCATGCATTATTGATTTGCATTCACATTTCATATTGCATCACTATCACTCTAGTCGGTCTTATCCCCTAGTGATAAACAGTTCTCTCAATCGAGTTGTCAGCCCTTGCCTCGTCAGGAAATACTGTATTTGAACGACCTCGCTTCCAGCTTATTTCTGGAAGGAAGTTGGCCCTCGACCACTTTGATAACTTGAACCTCTGAAAAACCAGAGGAACCCTCAGTCAACATCACTCTTCGCCATTGAAGATGATATTCTTGCTTTCCCGGATTAAGGAAAATCCACAGAGAAAGCCTCATAATCAGAGATACGGCAGTTTCACTCCGAAAAAACCACTAATGAATAGGTCATTGGCACCTCAAAATTGGATCCCATCATATGGCATTTCTCTGGAAAGATCCCGAGAAAAGTATGATGTAAGCCCCCAAGTGGAAACAGTCTCTCAAGATACTCGCTTTCCCCCAGTAGAATCGACAAATGGCGTCTCCAACAGAGAAGTTTGTGTACCTCTACAACTCAGACGACTGGATTCCCCAGCAAATCTGACATCAAAACTTTTTCCACTCAAATGGCATCTCCCCAGGAAAATTCGGCGAGAAGTTTGAAGGAAAACCGCTACTAATAGCGTCCCTTGTCAATTAAGTTTATTGACAAAAGAAACTGAGACCAGTTCCTTGGTAGGAAACCAGGATCGAGGGGAAGTTTATATCAGAAACTAAGACCAGTTCCTCGGTAGAAGACCAGGATCGAGGGGAAGTTTAAATCAGAAACTAAGACCAGTTCCTTGGTAGGAAACCAGGATCGAGGGGAAGTTTGTTTCCGCAACTAAGACCAGTTCCTTGGCTGAAGACCAGGATCGAGGGGAAGTTTACCTTTTCTAAGCATCATTGCTTAGCAAAAGAAGATGAATGCACAAGCTACCATTCATAACCACCATCAAAATTTCGGGTATTCCGATATTTAATCCTCTTGCACCCCGAATGCCCGAATACCTTCGTCATTCACACCTTCGGGTTCAAGAAGATTAAATAGGGGCATCTGTTATACCCCAAATTTTGACCACTAAGATTTCCCATCATTGTGCAAATCATCATCACAATATGGATGAACCATCATGCCTCATCAAATGCCTCAAGGGTTGTTGAGCATTCACTGCAATTAAAAGTAGGGTTTCAAGCCCTCTCAGAGCCTTAGACAAAGGATCAATCAAGGAATGACATGATCTTCAACTTGTCTAACCTCTCAAACATCCACAAGGGATCAAAAGGACTCCCACTTCAAGGATTAAGCACAAGGTTGCTCCCTTCTAGGTGGATCAAGTCTCAAGATCGACAGTGTCACCAAATTAGGGTTTTGGTTGACCAGGGCCTCCAGATGGAAATTTTTCATCTGGGCACAAGCCAATGATCCAAAACACAACCTAATGTACTCCATGGAACCTCATGGGCCCATTCATCAAGTCAATTTGACCTCAGGGGATGCATACATCAAAAATCAGGAATTAGGGTTTCTTGACCTAATTCACCCCTAAGTTGACTTTTGGGACAAATCAAGAGCCAAGACCTCAAGACATGATTTGAGGGTCTCTAATGAACTATATTGATCCATTTGGAACAATGGATTAATCCAAGAAGCTTGAGCCACAAGTCTCAATTTCATCTGCACCACAATTAGGGTTTTAAGGAAAAGTCAACTGTAACTTTGACTTTTGACCAGGACAAGCTCCCAAGCCCTAGGACATACCTAAATATACCCTATGACACCCATGGAACATGTCCATCAAGTTTGATTTAGGTCAAGGACATGATTTCTTGAAGAATTGCACAGTTTGGAATTCATCTGATAAAAAGTCAACTGTGCACAAAAGTCAACTTTGACTTTTTGAGATTTTTCACCAAAATGGATTTTTAACCCTAAAATGATGTTAATGTATGATTTGAATCATCATTCATCAAGAAAAATCAAAGAAAGTGGGATAACTTGTAAAAGGGGTAACCATAAAACTTAGAAATTTTTCTAAGTTATGGAAAAAGTACCACTAATACACTAACTTTGGAGGACCATAACTCCTAAACCACAAGGCCAATTTTTCCCATCCAATGCTTGATTTGTAGATCTCATTGCCCTCTACAAAAACTTCAACTAGGCCTAACTCTAATTCATTATGGATTTTGAGCTATGAGTGAGCCAAAGTGGCTGAAAACATGAAAGTGTACCATTTTCCAACACTTAGAAAAATTCTGTCCAAGACAGATTTTGTTGAAACACCAAAACTTGTGGGATCTTTTCACATAGTTGCAAGCTGAATCAAGTCCAAAGTTAAACATCAATATTGTTACATATGTTACTAAGAATTCAAAGAGCTCAACAGCATGAATTGATTCAACTTAAGCCATGAGAAATCCATGCCCAAAGTCATGCTGCTGCAAGCTGTTTTGGAAAAATCAGTTTGCATGTTTGCTTGCCACACACGATTTTGAGCCAAAGACTAAGGATCACTATGCCACCTGTGTTCAAACCGATCACAATGCAACTGATCCAACTGATAAATCTGAGTCAAAAAGCCAAGGAATCTTCCAACTTGAAATTCATCCACTTTGGCACATTTTGCCTTGAAATCAAAGTGCATTAATGTGGAATAGTGCATTGTCAAGGTAGCTACCCTACTCAATCAATTTCTCTGATTAAACAACAATAAAAACATCTGAGGAATGTGATTTTGGTCAAGGCATAGCCCTGCTCTTGGGAATGGCTAGCTTGCCTTGCTTGAGAAGAAATCCTCCAAGCCAATCCATGCAAATGTGATCTGATCCACCGGCCATTCACTATTCCTCCAAAACAAAAGTTGATCACCTATAAATAGAGGTCCCAATGGATCATTCAACTCACCCCAAAGCCAGTTACAGCACTGCTTTCTCTCATTCTTTCTTAAACCTCAAGTTTTCTTGTTCTTGAGTAACCACTATCGGGTTTTGAGTTGCAGCCATAAGCAATCAATTCCAATTGCTCAAACACATCACATATGATGTATTTGAGGTGTCCAAACACTTAAACACTGACTGTAACACCTCAGGCTCAAAATCACTCTTCCACCAAGCCATTATGCTTCAATTTTGCAGGTGGAGGTCTCCAGCTTGATCCAAAGAGTTTCAAAGTGTTCCAAAGCTTGCAGCACACTCCATAACATCCATTAAAGCTGTAGGGATCATCAATTCATGACTGGAACACCATCTGGGCAAAGTTCCATTTCAGCTTGCATCAAGGTGAGCTTCAAACTCAAACTCCATGATCCATGCATATTTCCTCGCATGATATTTTTGCCATTTGATTGTCATCAAGTGTTGATTGTTTTGCCTCAAGAAATTGGATCATAGACCTTATAACCATGTCTGCATTATTGCTTTTGCAAATTAGGGTTCATCTGTGTTCATCATGATTATTTTACTCCACACTGAAAATGAATAAAATTGGGTATTGCCATCTTATTCCTTGTGAAAAAACGCACGGGTTTGGTGTTTGAATCATGTCCAATGGTGGAGAGATGAGGGAGATAGGGTGCTTCATGCACGAGCTCGAGGAGGAAGATGGTCATGGCGCCATTTTCAGAAAATCCAACAAGTTCTCTATATATTTTTCCTTTGCCATATTATATTTGAATTGGCATTGCGCTCCAGCGGTTCACCAGCTGGTTTTGTGTGTATTGGCAAGCGAGAGGTCTGGGGTTCGAATCCCCCTCGCCCCAGACTTCTTTTTATCACTTGTCTATTTTGTTATTTTTCATATTATTATTTTTAATAATTTGAAAAATTAATAACTCCTTCAATTTTTATCATTTTTGATTGGTTCTTTTTGCAATAATTCACAAAAATGTTTAAATATTTGATTCTACCAAAAAATCCCAAAAATATTACTTATTTCCTATATTTGATATTTTTGAGAAGAATTAATGTTTTATGTGTTTTTAGCATTTAAAATGTTTCTTTTCTTTTCATTTTCTAACCCTAATTTGACTTCAATCATTTTGTAGGAAGAAACCTGATTTTTTGGAACATTGGTCCAAGATCATAATTTGTTTTCATGTATTTAACAAATATTAATCATTTTAATTGAATTTTTGTTCAATTAAAAATACATTTTGAAAACAAATTAGGGTTTTGAATCAATTCAACCCTCATCAAACTTTTTAAAAACTTTTTGGGCCTCTTGAGAGAGTGTAAGACCTAATCCTTTTTTGACCAAATCATTTTCTGGGCCTCAGTGTATTGTATAAGTCCCGATACCGTAAAAAACGAACGGCGCGATCGTCGCCTTTTGAAAAATAACCTTGGGCCTCTCCTTGAGCTATAAGACCCATTCAAAAAAACTTTGGGCCTCTATTAGAGTGTAAGACCCAACCCCCTTTTAACCAAAATATTTTGGGCCTCACTTATTGTATAAGTCCCTCTGCGTTAAAAGAAAACCTCGGCGCGATCGCCATTTTTAACGAAAAGTCATCTGGGCCTACCCTCGTGTTATAAGCCCCACTCTTTTTCTTTAAACCTTTTGGGCCTCTTGAAAGAGTGTAAGACCCAACCTTTTGTACAGAAAACTTTTTAGGCCTCAGTCACTTGTATAAGTCCCTCTGTACAAATTCAAACAGTGCGCTCACTGATAAAACCCTGGGCCTCTCCTTGAGCTGTAAGCCCCAAATCTTTCTTTTTCAAAGCACTTTTTCCTTTGATTTTGAATATACTGTTGTTTTCAATCTTTCTTTGTTGAACAAATAACCAAACAGCATGGAAGCTCTACAACCGAGTAAGTGGTTATTGTTTTCATTTACCGCTTTCATATACATATAACTGTATTGTGGGGCTGTTTCACTGTAAGTCTTCTTTCATAAACTCATATCAACTGTGTAATAATAGTATAGATATTTCGAGTTTCCCCGACAACTACGTCTAGAACTAAGTGACGCCGTTTCGTTTATTCATAGAAATAGACAACTAGATCCCCAATAGGATCACCAGATACAGTCTTCTCTCAGGCTGTCCTCATTAGGAATTGTCAAGAAACTCTACTCCCAGAGATGAATGTCTTCTCCGTGAATGGCATCTTTGAGTTTCTTCCAAATTCTCGAACTTTCCTGACTTTGATCTATTCTCGGTGAATAGCATTGCCTTGAATTTCTCGGGGTTTGGGGACCCACCGACTTCTTAAAAGCATCGGCCTCCTCTTGGGCATCGTACAAGGACCCACAGGCTTCCTAAAAGCAACCCCGCCTCCTCTTGGGCTTAGTACAAGGACCCTACGGCTTCTTAGAAGTATTCACAGCCTCCTCTTAGGCTTCGTATAATGATCTCTTCATTCGGGAATGATAGCCTCCTCTTGGGCTTAGTACAAGGACCTGTCGGCTTCTTAAAAGTTTCCAGCCTCTTCTTGGGCTTCGTACAAATTGTCCCGACGACCTCCTAGAGGTATAGGAACAGAACTTAGTTATCTTCATAGAACAATCCTTCATAGAGTCTACTACTGTTTCTCAAAACATAGTACAAAGATGAAACTCTAGACTTGGACAGTCTAATCTCCTTGAGTCTCAAAGACATTCTCAAGCACCCTTCAAGAATAGGAAGTAAACCCGTAGACTTGGACAGTCTCAATACCCTTTGGATTTCCCGCTTCCTTAACGAACAGGAATAACCCGGATCCTTGAATCAAATCCATGAGTACAGTGTTGCTTATATAAGAACTGATTTTCTCTTTAAAATCAGTATACTGGACCTGTCACTTAACTGAACAGTCGCCATAGCCTCCTCTTAGGCTTTGTATAATGATCCTTCTCCAGCGAAGTTAGCCTCCTCTTGGGCTTTGTACAACGATTCTCCCCAGTGGAGTCAAACAACGTTTAGCCTCTCTCTCGGGCTTTGTACGAGACACATAAAGAGACTCCCTCGTTGAGTCAATCACCCCTTTTGCCTTCATCTCAGGCTTTATACAAGATAGAAAAAGGTTCTTATTGAGCCAAACAAATAATCGCCTCCATCTCGGGCTTTATACGAGATACCAAAAGATTCCCTCGTTGAGTCAAAACCTTTTAGCCTCTCTCTCGGGCTTTGTACGAGACACATAAATAGCCTCCTCTTAGGCTTTGTATAAGAAAACCACTGGTTAATCCAATTAACCTTTTAGCATCAAAGTTGTGCCTCGTTCACAGTACACAAACATCAATAACTCCTTCCTCTTCATCCTATCGCTGTAAGCGGCAAGCCTCTGGATCATCTACATCCATGCCACTGTTCCTCTTTTAGCATGAGAAATTCCTAAGGAAAGATAGCATTGCTCAACACTGAGTTAAAGTCTTCTCCTTTAGGTTAAAAACCCCCTATAAAGGAAATTATAGCATTGCCAGATTCACAAATCCTGGTTAAAGTAGTTCTCCTTTATAAAACAGTTATGACATACAACCCCCTCTTTAGAGATGACAAATTCTCTCTAAAGTTAGGACCTTCAGCTTCACATCTTGGGCTTTGAACAAGATACAAACCACCTTTCGCTTCACGTCTTGGGCTTTGAACAAGACACCAAAACACCTATTTCCTCCCATAGAATAGGAGGAACTACGAACGCTCTGATTTCCCTGTTTCGGTAAATGGGAATACGTAGGCATAAGATCGAAAGAAAAGATCTTAGCGAGCACAATCAACAAAAACCCAAATCCCATACTCTCACATCAAAAGCAGTAATCAGTCCTAACATCCTAATCCTAGTTCCCCGCCAGAAACCTTCTGTCAAGGTAAAAAGAAAGAAAACAGTATTGGCGAAAATACAAATAACCAGTACAAAGGCCCCCCCCACATTGATAGCATTCGTAACCTAACAGACCGCTGTTTAAACTCAGTATGCAAAGCAGGGTTAATTGGAGACATCTATTTCCCTTCCTTCATCAGCTTTAATAGGATAAAAAATGAATCGACCTGTAGTTTTAAGCTCAACCGCAGAGAGCGACCAGCGCTTAAGAACCGCGTCCAAAATCGCTCGCTACAATGTCTTGTACAAAGCCCAAGATTGAGGCTAAAAAGAATGACTCAACAAGAGAGTTTTTATAGTGTCTGAGGCTGAAGAGGGTTAACTCAACAAGAGAGTGTTTTAAGAAAGAAGATGGACTCAATAAAAGGCTGTTGTTGGGGTTAATTCTACTGAGGAAAATCATTATACAAAGCCTAAGAGGAGGCTAGCTTTTGCTAAGGATTATTGAGATCCATAAGCAGGTCCAAGATGGGAAATCAACTCTTGCTAGGTTTTACAAAAGAGTTGAGGTATCAGATGCCTTGAGGTTCTGATTTGGGATAGTGTTATGACCCTAGCTGGGGGAATTTTAGGATTAAAAACTGAGTTTTAGACCCTGTGAGGATTTTAACTCTATTGAAGATAGGTTAAATGACCAGGGTTTTTCCTGGGTTTGTAGGGAACTTAAGAATGTCTTTGAGATCCAAGAGGAGATTAGACTGCCCGAGTCTACTGGTATGGAAGAGTGTATCTTTGTATGATGCCCAAGAGGAGGCTGGTGTTCTAAGGGATGAGAATCAACCCTAAATTGGTCTGAGGTTTTGACTCTGGAAAGGCTGCTCTAGCAAAGGAGGACTAAGTTCTGTATTATACCTTTAAGAGGTCTTTGGTCCTTGTATTAAGCCCAAGAGAAGGCATGAGAACTTCTAAGAAGCCGGAGGGTCCTTGTACAAAGCCCAAGAGGAGGCGGGGATGCTTTTAGGAAGCCTGTGGGTCCAAACTTAAGAAAAGTTCAAGAAAACTTTCACCGGGAATAATATTTTCTTTAGTGAACAGTTCTAGGGTTTGAAGAAATTCGAGAGAGGTTTCACCGGGAATTAATCCTCTCTGGGGAAATGAACTTCTTTGACAATTTCTAATAGCGACAGTCTAAGAAAAGTTTCACTGGGAATAATGCCTTTCTCTTTGTTCCATATTGTATAAGCCCAAGAGGAGGCAAGACTGTATCTGGAATTCCTATGGGGAACTAGTTTTAACTGTATTGAACGAGTGACCAACTGGCTTTACCTAGTTCTAGACATAGTTGTCGGGGAAAACTCTATGCAGATATATAAGTATATATACAGTTGATATATCACAAGTATTTAAAAGGATATGAAAGAAGGGCTTACAGGTGGGCAAGCTTCCAGCAATACAGTTATATATATATATATATATATATATATATATGTAATCATGTAAATGAAAGCTGATAAAAACTTACAGGCGAGCAAGCTTCCATTGTAACAGCTGTGTGGTTAGTTGTTCAAGAAATTAAAGAAAGTTTTGATAACAACTATGGATTTGAACCTAAATTAAAAGGGAAGTTGTTTTGAAAAGATTATTGGGGCTTATACTCAAGGAGAGGCCCAGATATAACAATGATCGCATCGTTGTTCTGAAAATTATATCAAGACTTATACAACGACGGAGGCCCAAACTAGGTTTTATTTACATAGAGATGGGTCTTACAACTCATAGGGAGGCCCAATGGTTTGAAAAAGAAAAGAAATGGGACTTACAACACGGGGGGAGGCCCAGATGATTTTGTTTTTGAAATGGCGATCGTGCCGAGATTTTTCCAACGTATCTGGACTTATACAATATCTGAGGCCCAAAATGGTTTTAGTTAAAAAAATGATTGGCTCTTACACTCTCTTAGAGGCCCAAAAGTGTTTGAAAAGATTTGTTAGGGTGATAGTGATTAAAACCCTAATTTTTGGTTTTAAAATGTATTTTAATTGAATAAAAATTCAATTAAAATAATCAAACATGTGAAAAAAGGTTATGATCTTGGATTTATATTTGGAAAATCATGTTTCATTCATGGGATTATTTAAAAATCATTTGAATTTTTCAAAACCAAGAGAAAGAAATATTTTTAATGTTTAAAAACAAATAAAAATATAATTCTTTACAAAAATACCAAATATATGAAATAAATAATATTTTTGTAAATTTTTCATGGAATAAAATATTTTAATATTTTTGTGAATTTTCAAAAAAAAGAATCAATCAAAAATAATTAAAATTGAGAGAGAAATTAAGTTTTGAATTAATTAACAAAAACATGAAAATATTGGAAAAACAAATAGCAAAAATGAGAGAGTGGTAAAAAAGGTTTGGGTGGGGTTTGAACCCATGACCTCATACACAAACACACATGTGCGCTACCACTGGGGTGGTGACACATTCGTGTATCAAAACCACCCCATGTGCATATATGGGGTGCCTTGTTTTCAGGCCTGGCCAAGGCCAAGGCAAGGCAAGTTTTGCCAATTTACGTGAAGCCTCTAACTTTCTCATTTCTCCATGGATTTAGACAAAATTTAGGTGCATCTGACCTAGAATTTCACAAGGAATCCAATGGTGTTTTTTGGAATTTTCAGAAAGTGTCCCTGTTTTAAAACCCGATAGTGGTTTCAAAATAGGCCTAGATTTGCATGTTCTATGCTATCTCACTACTGATTCAATGATAGCAGGGCAAATTGGTTCAAACACAACATATACAACATGTATGAGATGTTTATGATCAATGGACATCAAAAGAATGCATAATTCAAAGAGTTCAAGTTGTGATGTACTTACCTCTTGGAGCTTCTTGTGCTAACTATCAAGATCCTTGTGCCAGAAGTAATCCAATGCTTTGAACACTCTTGATTGATCCCGTAGAAGCTTTTAGGATGATCAAAACCAGCTGGAATCCTCAGGAACAAGTTTTAGCTCTTTCTTTCAAAAGGGGCAAAAGTGACTAATATGGTAACCCTCTCAAATGGTGTTCCAGATGAGGGGAACCAATTGGGACAGTTTGAGGATGATATTTGGAGTGTGTTTGAGGTCTTGTTTGGTTTTGGAAGTGACTGGATCAAGGCATGGCTTGGAAAATGCAGAAAAGTCCAATTTTGAGGTTTTGGAATTGGATTTTCGGATTTTGGTGTTTTAGGTCACAAGTGAGTGTTTGGACAGCTTAGATATAACATATTGGATGTGTTTGGATCATGAGTTGTGGTGGAATTGCTCTCTAACTCAAAAACTCATAGATGACTTGCAAAAGAAGGCATTTTGGCCTAAAGAGAGAGATTTTGAGGAAAGCATCAGTTGTAGTACTTTGGTGTACTCAAATTGATCACAATTGAGCTCTATTTATAGTGTGTCAAGTTTGTTTTGGCATCAATAGTGAATGGCAGCTGCAGCAGGCCTTTGGCCAATGTTGATCCAAGGGAATCTTAAGTCTCCTCTAGCTATTGACTTGAGGTTAGGGCACAGGCCTATGGTCCTTTGATTCAGAGCTTATTCTAGACTCATTCAGTTAGGAATGTGTCAGTCCATGTCACCTTGGTGCATCTATTGAATGCTTGGAAACAAAATTGGAGTCTTGGCACCTTTTTAGCCTTTTTAGGTTTGTTATGGCTATGTGTAGATTCTTGGACTTTGGAGGCTTGGGGATCATATTATTCTCCTTTTGTTTTATCCTCAGATGTGTCCAAGTGGATGACAAGGCTTGGAGTTGTCCAAATTTGTCAAATCGAGCAAAACATCAAATTATGCCTTGCTTAGGACAATTGGAAATGGTGATTTTGAGGGATTCATATCTCCCTGCTCAGGTTGAGTTATGGGAGGCTCTTGTGCTTTTAAGAGAGCCCACATATGATACAAAACATGTGTGATCATAGTTTTTTTTGAAACTATTTGGATCCCATTGAAAAATCCTCATTAACATTGATGTTCAAGGCTGGCAATTTAGGCAGATTTTCACTAAGTGTTGGAAAAAGTGTCATTTTCATGTTTTTGTCATATTGATCAATTCATAACTCAAAATCATAAATATTTGGAGTTGGAGGTAGTTGAAGATTTTGTAGAGTGTAGCGAGACCTACAAATCCAGCTTTGGATCACCCAAAATGGTTGCTTGGATCAGAAGTTATGGTCCTTGGAAGTTGGTACCAAAACCACTTTTGTTCCATAACTTAGAAACATTTTGGTTTCTCATGGTTGCCCCTTTTGCAAGAAACCTCACTTTTCTTGACTTTTCTTAATGAATGATGATCAATACCACACATTAACATTATTTTTTACTTAGGGGAACCATATTTATGAAAAATTTCAAAAAGTCAAACTTGATTTTGTGCACAGTTGACTTTTTATCGGATGAAATCCAAACTGTGCGATCCTTTGTGAAATCAAGTCCTTGACCTAAATCAAACCTAATGTATGGATTCCATAGGTGCTATAGACTGTATTGAATCATGTCCCAAGGTTTGGGAGCATTGTCTTGGTCAAAAGTCAAAGGAACTATTGACTTTTTCCTCAAAACCCTAATTGTAGTCCTGGTGAAATTGAAACTTGTGAGCCAAGCTTCTTGGGCCAATCCATTGTTACAAATGGATAAATATGGTTTATTGGAGGCCTTCAAATCATTTCTTGAGGTCTTGGCTCATGCTTTGTCCCAAAAGTCAACTTAGGGGTGAATTAGGTCAAGAAACCCTAATTCCCGATTTTTGGTAAATGCATCCCCTGAGGTTAAATTGACTTGATGATTGGGTCTATGAGGTCCCTTGGAGTATCTTGGGTTGTTTTTTGAAGCAATGGCTCATTCCTAGATGAAAATTTCCAACTGGAGGCCTTGGTCGATCAAAACCCTAATTTGGTGACACTGACGATCTTGAGGCTTGATCCACTTGGAATGTTGCAACCTTGTGCTTGATTCTTGATGTGGGAGTCCTCTTGGTCCTTTATAGGTGTTTGAGAGGTTTAGACAAGTTGAAGATCATGTCATTTCTTGATTGATCCTTTGTCTAAGTGCTCTGAGAGGGCCTGAAACCCAAATTCTTGATTGTAGTGAATGCTCAATCATCTTTGAGGAGATTGATGAGGCATGAAAGTACATCCATATTGTGATGATGATTTACACAATGATAGGAAATTTTGGTGGTCAAAATTTGGGGTATGATAGATGCACCTATTTAATATTCTTGGACCCGAAGGTGTGAATGGCGAAGGTATTCGGGCATTCGGGGTGCAAGAGGATTAAATATCGGAATACCCAAAATTTTGACGGTGGTTATGAATGGTTGTTTACTCATTCATCTTCTTTTACTAAGCAATGATACTTAGAAAAGGGTAAAAACTTCCCCTTGATCCTGGTCTTTACCCACGGAACTGGTCTAAGTTTCTTTTGTCAATAAACTTCCCCTCGATCCTGGTCTTCAGCCATGGAACTGGTCTCAGTTTCTTTTATCAATAAACTTCCCCTCGATCCTGGTCTTCAGCCACGAAACTGGTCTCAGTTTCTTTTGTCAATAAAATTCCCCTCGATCTTGGTCTTCAGCCACGGAACTGGTCTCCGTTTTCTTCGTCAAGTTCCTTCCTTGACAAGGGACACTATATGTAGCGGTTTTCATCAAACTTCTCGCCGAGTTTACTGGGGAGACGCCATTTGATGGAGTTTTAGAGGTGTACAAACTTCTCTATTGGAGATTCCATTTGTCGACTCTACTGGGAAAAACGAGTCTCATGAGAGGTTGTTTCCTGCTTGGGGATATTACATCATACTTTTCTTCGAGTTCTTCTCGGAGAAATGACATGTGATGTAATCCAATTTTGAGGTGCTAATGACTTCATTGACGTTGACTTTCTGAAGAGAAAAACCAATGTGTTCTGAGAGTCTTTAGTTGCGAGGCTTTCCCTGGGGATTTTCCTTAATCCGGGAAAGCGAAAATATCATCTTCAATGGTGAAGAGTGATGTTCCAAAGGTGTCTGTCGAATGTCTTTTTTCCTTTCAGAGGTTCAAGTTATCAAAGTGGTCGAGGACCGTCTCCAATCCAGAAATAAACTGGGGGAGAGAGATTGTTCAGATAAAACATTTCCTGATGAGGAAAGAACTGACAACTTGATTGATAAGAGGACTTTATCACTTGAGATAAGATCGACCAGGGTGATAGTTATGCAATATGAATGTGAGAATGAATCAATAATGCATGATGTATGTATGTTTATGCTGACAAAACTGACGCAACATATATACTAATGGATGAACACGACTGGATACTCGGCCACTGCGGGGGATGAAAAGTATCAACGGTCCAAAATAGCAATCATGCCTTGCTTAGGAGAGACGGTCCCTGTGGGGAGAAAGAATTATTTAATCGGTCTTAAGAGATACGTACTCTGTGTGGGATGTTAGATGAAACATGGTCTCTGACACAGTTAATCCTTCATCCAGGCGTATTGGTTTAGAAGGAGTACTTTGATTCTGCACTTTGAGGTTCAACCATCTTCGGAGAAACTATCGATGTTCAACAGTTAAAAGAATTGCCATCTTTATTTAAAAAGCAGAAAATTTTTGACAAGTAAATTCATTTTTGTTTTATTTCAAGAATCGTTAATCATGTTAAAAATTTCATTTTGTAAAGCTAAAACAAATAAGATTTGCAAACAAAAGCACTAGGGCTCAAATTTTATTGATAGGATGGAGATCAGCCAAGCGCGTGATCCCATAAAGTATTTACAAAGTTTAGAAAATGGTAATTTAAGGGAAAAGGGATACATTGAAACATAATGACTGTTATCCTTCTACCAACTTTGAATTCTGGACATCCTGAGCTTTTGTCGAAGATGACCTTTACTAGAGTTTTCCTGATGGATGGCATTACTGCTGGGGATTTAACCTCGTCAGATGTAGTTACTTGCCATTAATCCCTAACTTTTGCCTGGATTGTACTTTGAGATTTCCAATCCACCGGGATTTTTTTTTTGCTTGTGTCTCTAATTTTTGCCTGGACCGCCCTTTCGGGTTTTCAGTCCTACTGAGACGTTTTTTTATTTATTTAGGCGAAGTATTTCTTGACTACGTCAACATTCGTGGGATAGGAAAACTCTTTTCCATCCATGGTTGCGAGTCTCAAGGTGCCGCCTGAGAAGGCTTTCTTGACCACATAGGGGCCATCATAATTCGGAGTCCATTTGCCCCAGGAATCAGTGAGGAATGATTGTATCTTCTTGAGCACGAGGTCTCCTTTTCTGAAGACGCGAGGTCGGACCTTTTGGTCAAACGCTTTCTTCATTCTTTGCTGATACAACTGACCATGGTATAGAGCCGTTATTCTCTTTTATTTGATTAGGTTCAGTTCATCGTGTCGACTTTGACACCATTCAGCTTCTGTTAGCTTAGCTTCCATCAATACCTGAGTTGATGGGATCTCTACTTCTATGGGAATCACTGCCTGCATGCCATATACTAGAGAGAAAGGGGTTGCCCCTGTTGAAGTGCGGACAGACGTGCGATAACCGTTAAGAGCAAAGGGTAGCATCTCATGCCAGTCTTTATAGGTTACAACCAACTTTTAAACGATCTTTTTGATGTTCTTATTAGCTGCTTCTACCGCTCCTTTCATCTTAGGCTGGTAGGGAGATGAGTTATGGTGTTCGATCTTGAACTCAGCGCATAATTCTTTCATCATCTTGTTGTTCAAGTTAGACCCATTATCAATAATGATCTGGCTGGGAACACTATAACGGCAGATGAGATTGTTTTTGATAAACCGGACCATGACTTGTCGGGTTACATTGGCGTATGACACTGCTTCGACCCACTTGGTGAAGTAGTCAATGGCTACCAAGATGAACCGATATCAGTTTGAAGCTTTGGGTTTGACCATGCCAATCATGTCGATTCCCCACATGAAAAAGGCCATGGAGAAGAAAGAAATTTGAGATACGTATGCGCTACATGGATTTTGTCATCATATATCTGACACTTATGACACCTTCTCATGTACTTGTAGCAATCGGATTCCATTGTCAACCAATAGTACCCTCCTCTTAGAATTTTTCTTGCCATTTGTAGCGAGCGATTTTTGTCGGTGACGCGACCACCTTATCGCTGGGTCTTCCTCACCGCAATGAGGAAGGGGTGCTACTTTCTGATTTCTTATTTATCCCGTGAAGCTGGAAGGGAAAGGGAAGCTATTTAAAACTAACCTTGCACGTAGATGTTTAAATGAACAAACGCTGTAAAAGAGATTGGGGGTCCGGGGTCAGGTTATACACTAGGGAGTTGTCAATTACCCATCCTATATGTGGTTATCCATAGGATATTAGCTTTAGGTTTCGCTTTATACTTGATGGTGTTTATCCGTTAATGCGTTGGGAAAGTTTCTTGGGAAGTATGAGTGAGTGAGTGAGTTTTTGTTGATGTTCGGGTTTTCCCGATGTTTTTGGTAAGGTACTAGACCTAAGTTTTGAATGATGTGTGAAGGTACTGGACCTAAAGTTTTTGATTGGTATGCTCGCTAAGATTTCACAATCTTATGCCTACGTATTCCCGTTTAAATGAAACAGGGAAATCAGAGCAATCGTAGTTCCTCCTATTCTAAGGGAGGAAAAAAGATATTTGGTGTCTTGTTCAAAGCCCAAGATTGAAGCTAAAAGGTTTTAACTGAGAGAGAATTTGTCATCTCTAAAAAGGGATTGTTGATTTTTGTGTGCCTTGATTAAAGCCCAAGGTTGAAGCAAAAAGGTTGATTGACTCCACTAGGGGAAGTCTTTATACAAAGCCTAAGAGGAGGCTGGAAATGACCGACTCAACCAGAGAGTGTTTTTATCTGTCTCGTACAAAGCCCGAGATTGAGGTAAAAAGAGGATGACCCTTTAGGGATATCTTTATACAAAGCCTAAGAGGAGGCTAAAAGCTTGACTTTTCCGGGGAAAATGTTTTATCTGTCTTGTACAAAGCCCGAGATTGAGGCTAAAAGGGGTTTTGGCTCCGCTGGGAGATTTGTATGTGTCTGGTACAAAGCCCAAGATTGAGGCTGAAATGAGTTTGACTCTTGCTGGAGAGTATTATCTGTCTTGTACAAAGCCCAAGATTGAGGCTAAAATGATTTTGACTCTGCTTGGGAAAGATGTTGGTCCCAAGCTTAAGAGAAGGTTATGAAGATTTATGTCTTGTACAAAGCCCAAGATTGAGGTTAAAAGGGTTTGACTCAACAAGAGAGTGCTTTTATTTGTCCTGTAGAAAGCCCAGGATTGTGGCTGAACAAGCTGGAGAAATTATTCTACACAACTTGAGAGGAGGCTAACTCCTGCTAGGGGAAATCTTTATACCAAGCCTGAGATGAGGCTAGAAAAAGACTGACTCAACAAGAGAGTACTTTTATCTGTCTTGTATAAAGCCCAAGATTGAGGCTAAAAAGGTTGACTCAACAAGAGAATCTGAAAAGGTGATTGACTCAACGAGAGAGTCTGAAAGGGTTAGTGACTCAACAAGAGAGTCTGAAAGGTAATTGACTCAACAAGAGAGTCTGAAAAGTAATTGACTCAACAAGAGCATCTAAAAAGGTTAGCTCAGCTGGGGAGAATCATTGTACAAAGCCCAAGAGGAGGCTAGCTATGCTGAGGAAAAGTCATTATACAAAGCCTAAGAGGAGGCTAGCTTTTTCCGGGGATAATTGAGATCCCGAGGCCGGTCCAAGTGGGGAATCAACTCTTGTTGAGGGTTCCAAAAGAGTTGAGGTATCAGATGCCTTGAGGTTCTGATTTGGGATTTTTGGGAGAGAGACTGGGATTTAGCTCTGCTGGAGATTGATCCAGAGTAACCGGGGTTTCTCCCTGTATTTGTAGGGAACTTGAGAATGTCTTTGAGACTCAAGGGGATTAGACTGTCCAAGTCTACTTGTGTGGAAGAGTTTTATCTTTTGTATGATGCCCAAGAGGAGGCACGAGTATTAAGGGATGAGAATCAACCCTAAAATCCGATATTTGACACTGGAAAGACTGCTCTAGCAAAGGATGACTAGGTTCTGTCTTATACCTTTAAGAGGTCGTCAGGGTCCTTGTATTAAGCCCAAGAGAAGGCATGAGAACTTCTAAGAAGCCGAAGGGTCCTTGTACAAAGCCCAAGAGGAGACGGGGATGCTTTTAGGAAGCTCGTGGGTCTCAAACCAAGAAAAGTTCAAGAAATGCTATTCACTGAGAATAGATCATTTAGTGAAAGTTCGAAGGCTTGAAGAAACTCAAGAGATGCTATTCAATGAGAATAGATCAACTCTAGGGAGTAGAATTCCTTTGACAATTTCTAAAGTGACGGCCTGAGAAAAGTTTCACGAAGAATACTGCATTTCTCTTTGTTCCATATTGTTTAAGCCCAAGAGAAGGCAAGACTATATTTGGAAATCCTACGGGGATCTAGTTTTGATTGTATTTTAAAGGGTGACCAAACTGGCTTTACCTAGTTCTAGACCTAGTTGCTGGGGAAAACTCTAAATAACTATACTAGTATATATACAGATGATATATGACAAGTGTTTAAAAGGATATGAAAGAAGACTAACCGTGCGCAGCTTCCCACAATACAGTTATATATATATATATATATATGAATGCGAGTAAATGAAAGCTGTTAAAACTTACAGGCGAGCAAGCTTTCATGTTGTATGGTTAGTTGTTCAAAGAAATTAAAGAAAGTTTTGATAACAACTGTATATTGAATCTAAATCAAAAAGGGGTTTGTTTGAAAAGATTATTGGGGCTTATACTCAAAGAGAGACCCAAGTTTTAACAGTGATTGTACCATTGTTCTGAATATCATATCGGGACTTATACAATGACTGAGGCCCAAAGAGGTTCATTTACAAAAGGGTTGGGTCTTACACTCTGATAGAGGCCCAAAGAGTATTTAAAGAAAAGAAATGAGACTTGTAACACGAGGGTAGGCCCAGATGATTTTGTTTTAAAAGGCGACGATCGCGCCGTGGTTTTGAAAATACAGTGGGACTTATACAATGTCTGAGGCCCAAAAATTATTTATTTACAAATGGGTTTGGGTCTTACACTCTATTAAGAGGCCCAAAAAGGTTTTGAAAACGAAAAGTGGGACTTACAACACGAGGGTAGGCCCAAAATTGTTTTTGCTCTGAAATGGCGATCGCGCCAAGATTCTTTTAACGCCGAGGGACTTATACAATATCTGAGGCCCAAAGATTTTGGTTAAAAGGGGATTGGGTCTTACACTCTATTAGAGGCTCATGAGTGTTTGAAAAAGATTGATGAGGGTGGAATCAATCAAAAACCCTAATTTTGTTAAAAATGGAATTAATTTTGATTAAAAATTAATAAAATCATTGAAAACATGTGAGAAATGAGTTGTGATTTTGGCTCTATGTTTCAAAAATCATGTTTTTATCCACAAAATGATTGAAAACCATTTAAGTTTGGAAAATCAAGAGAAATAAAATTTTTAAAATGTTAAAAAACAAATAAAAATTAATTCTTTGCAAAAATATCAAATATATGAAATAAATAATATTTTTGGAAAATTTTTGTAAAATAAAATATTTTAACATTTTTGTGAATTTTGAAAAAAAGAATCAACTCAAAATCATTAAAATTCAGAGAGAAATTAATTTTTGAATCAATTAAATAAAATAATAAAAATTCAAAAATTCAAAAGTTTGAAAAAGGGCGCCAAGAACACCTTGGTTTTGCCCGCGTGCCCTGTTCTTGGCCTATTTGCATTTTCTCATCAATCTCACTGAATACTTGATGAAATCACACAATCCACATATCAATCTGCTCGTTTTCAACTCACGATCATGTCTATGGTCTTTAATTTCATTTATTTTAAGCATGGAATAAGAAATCAAAGAGAAACCTCAAGAACCCTAATTTATGCATGAAGGCTAAGGAATTCCATACACGATTCATACAAAGTAATTAATTGAGGGGAAACACTCGATACATGATTATGAACATATGGCAAAATTATTGTGCGAGGAAATATGCATGAATCATGAGATGAACAAGTTGAGGCTTACCTCTTGCAGCTGGTGATCGAGTTTGGTGTTGGAGGTGTTGCAGCTTGGTTCCAATGATATGGACAGCTTCCTTAGGTGCTATGGAGTGTGTCTGAATGCTTGGAGTGGATTGAATTGAGCTAGAACTTGATTTGGCACATCAACTGCAAATTTGTTAAAGGCTTGTGCAGATGGTTGGTGATTTTGAGAACCTGATGTTCCAGATGTGATTTTGTGTTATGGATCACTTCTATATGTTATATGTGAGGTGTGTGAGCCATTGGTTTGGTTGGAATTGCTCTCAAACTCAAAACCCGATAGTGACTTGCTTTAGAAGGTAAAATTGGAGTGAAAGTGGAGATTTTGAGGAAAGCATCAATTTGGTTGCTTTGGTGTACTCAAACTAATCATAAATTAGCTCTATTTATAGTAGAGCAAGTTTGTTTTGCAAGCAATAGTGAATGGCAACTGCAGCAGGCCTTTGGCCAATGTTATGCAAAAGGAATCTCAAGTCTCCTCTAGCCATTTTCATGTTTTTTGTGATTTTGATCACTCCATAATGAAAATCCATGAGGAATTGGAATGAGATGTAGTTGACACTTTTAAAGTATGCCATGAAAGCTACAAATCCAGCTTTGGACCATCCAAAATGGTTGCTTGGATCTCAAGTTTTTTTATGGTTACCCCTTTTACAAGTTAACTCGTTTTCTTTGATTTTTCTTGATGATTTATGATTCCCATCACATATTAACATTGTTTTAGGGTCAAAGAACCATAATTGTGAAAAATCCCAAAAAGTCAAACTTGATTTTGTGCACAGTTGACTTTTTTATCGGATGAAATCCAAACTGTGCGATCCTTTGTGAAATCAAGTCCTTGACCTAAATCAAACCTAATGGGTATATTCCATAGGTGTTATATGGTGTATTGAATCATGTCCCAAGGTTTGGGAGCATGTCTGGGTCAAAAGTCAAAGGTACAGTTGACTTTTCCCTCGAAACCCTAATTGTTGTCCTGATGAAATTGAAACTTGTAGATCAAGCTTCTTGGGTCAATGCATTGTTGCAAATGGATCAATGTAGTGTGTTAGAGACCCTCAAATCATGTCTTGAGGTCTTGGCTCATGTTTGGTCCCAAAAGTCAACTTAGGGGTGAATTAGGTCATGAAACCCTAATTCCTGATTTTTTATGAATGCATCCCCTGGGTTTAAATTGACTTGATGATTGGTTCCATGAGGTCCCTTAGAGTATCTTGGGTTGTGCTTTGAAGCATTGGCTCATGCCTAGAGGAAAATTTTCATCTGGAGGCCTCAGTCGACCAAAACCCTAATTTGGTGACACTGGCGATCTTGAGGCTTGATCCACTTGGAATGTTGCAACCTTGTACTTGATTCTTGATGTGGGAGTCCTCTTGATCCCTTATGGGTGTTTGAGAGGTTAGACAAGTTGAAGATCATCTCATTCCTTGATTGATCCTTGGTCTAAGGCTCTGAGAGGGCTTGAAACCCTAATTCTTGATTTGTGATGAATGCTCAAACATCTCTGAGGATATTGATGAGGCATGATAGTTCATCCATATTATGGTAATGTCTTGCACAATGATGGGAAATTTGGGTGGTCAAAATTTGGGGTATGACACCATTGTGTGTCCGTTGGCATGAGTGCCAAAGGATCCTTCGTGAATTTCTATCATTAGCATGTTCGCTTATGGTTGTCTACGCATCGGAGCAAGAACATGTCAAAGTTTCTCTTATAGAGTGTATCACCGCTCAGAAAGAAGCTGCCTGCCAATATTCTGAGAGTCTTCCTATCTTTTATGGATGCCCCAGGTGGGTATTCTTGTTTCTGAAGGAAGCATTTGATATCGTGATACCAAGGTTTGTCATCTATGATTGCTTCAACTGCGAAGATGTAAGCGGGCCGTTCAAGGCGCATTATATCAATCTTAGGTACGTCGTTCCATTGACCTACACTAATCATGGAAATGAGAGTGGCTAATGCATCAGCCATATGATTCTCTTCATGAGGGATATAATGAAACTCGAATCTGTTGAAGAATGGTAACAACCTTCTCGCGTAATCTTTGTAAGGAATCAGTCCTGATTGGTATGTGTTCCAATCTCCTTTGATCTGATTGATGACCAGGGCTGAGTCTCCATACACATCCAAGTTCTTAATCCTTAAATCAATTTCTTATTCGAGACCCATGATACAAGCTTTGTATTCGGCCTCGTTGTTTGTACACTTGAATGTCAGTCTGGCAGTGAAAGGAATATGGGAACCCTGAGGTGTCACGATGATTGCCCTAATTCTGTATCCATAATTGTTAACAGCTCCGTCAAAGATTAGTCCCCATTGGGAACCTGGTTCTGGCCCTTCACTGGGTAGCGGTTCATCGCAATCTTTCATTTTCAAGTACATGACATCTTCGTCTGGGAAGTCAAACCCGACTGATTCTTGATCGTCAATCGGTTGATGAGCCAAGTGATTGGCTAAAATACTTCCTTTGATGGCTTTCTGAGCGTGGTACTCGATGTCGTATTCTGATAACAGCATCTGCCAATGGGCAATCCTTCCCGTGAGAGCAAGCTTTTCAAAGACATACTTGATCGGATCCATTTCGGAGATTAACTAAGTAGTGTGACAAATCATGTACTGGCGAAGACGTTTGCCTGCCCAAGCCAGAGCACAACAAGTTTTCTCAAGCATAGTGTACCGAGTTTCACAGTCGGTAAATTTCTTGCTCAAATAGTAGATGGCAGACTCTTTTCTTTTTGTTTCATCTTGTTGACCAAGTACACAGCCCATTGAGTCTTCCAAGACTGTTAGGTAGATGATCAGTGGTCTTCCCTCCACTGGAGGTGACAGAATAGGTGGATTCAACAGATACTCTTTGATACTGTCGAAAGCGGTTTGGCAGTCTTCTGTCCATACGCAGTCCTGATTCTTTTTGAGTAATTTTAAGATTGGCGCGCATGTCGCGGTCATGAGGAATATAAATCTAGAAATGTAATTCAAACGTCCCAGGAATCCTCTGACTTGTTTCTCAGTCTTTGGAGAAGGCATTTCTTGAATGGGCTTGATCTTGTCAGGATCAACCTCAATTCATTTCTAGCTGACGATGAACCCTAGCAGTTTTCCTGAGCGAACACCGAACTTGCATTTGTTAGGATTCAAGCGGAGTTTGTATTTTCTCAGACGCTCGAATAACTTTGACAGGTGAGTCACATGATTCTCCTCTGTTTTAGATTTGGCAATCATATTATCGACATACACTTTGATTTCTTTGTGTATCATGTCATGAAACAGAGTAGTCATGGCCCTTTGATAGGTTACCCCGGCATTCTTTAAACCGAACGGCATTACCTTGTAACAAAAAGTGCCCGATGGGGTGATGAATGAAGTTTTCTCCATGTCTTTCGGCGCAATTTTGATTTGATTATAGCCCAAAAATCCATCCATGAAGGAGAAGACTTTGAATTTCGTTGTACTGTCTACCAGCATGTCAATGTGTGGCAGGCTAAAGTCATCCTTTGGACTGGCTTTGTTCAGATCCCTGTAATCTACACACATTCTAACTTTTCCATCCTTTTTCGGAACTGGTACTATGTTGGCTAACCATTGAGGATATTCTGAGGTGGCCAGGAAACCCGCGTCAATCTGTTTTTGTACTTCCTCTTTGATTTTGATGGCCATATATGGATGAGTTCATCTCAACCTTTGTTTTACTGGCGGACATTCTGATTTTAACGGTAGAAGATGTTCCACGATGTTGGTATCCAACCCTGGCATATCCTGATAGGACCAAGCAAATACATCGGGAAACTCTTTGAGAAGTTTTATCAAGTTTTCTTTGACAGTCGGACTGAGCAGTGCCCCAATCTTGACTTCTTTTCTTTCTTCTTCTGAACCCAAGTTGACCGTTTCCAACGGCTCTTTGTGAGGTTCAATGGACATTTCCTCTTGTCTGAGTAATCGGGAGATCTCTTCTGGAATTTCTTCGTCTTTTTCTTCAGCCTCAAATATCAGGAATTCAAAGTTGGGAGAAGGCATTGGATCGTATGTTTCAATGGGGTCTAAAACAAGCAATCTGCATGACGTGATGATTTATTTTTAGAAGAGATAAAGAGGATGCAAGAGTGTGTGCAGTGTATTTTCTGAAAAATGCTTGTTTTTATTTTTGGGATGTTTTAGGATTTCCATTTTCTGAAAAAGCAAAAAGTGAAAATAGCAATAAAATGCAGAAATTACAAAATAACGTTATTTATTTATGATTTAGTCGATTCTTGAAACTACACCCCTATAAAACAAAACTCTGTCGCTTGGGGCGAAGCGAAGAGGGACATTTACAGAAAGTGAGCCCTATAAAAACATATGTTTCACCTGGGCAGGGTGAAAGGTTAAAACAAAGATGGCAATTACTTAGACTTATGGACGACTTTCGGGAAATCGACAGCAACCCATTGGCGGTGAACTCCTCGGTGAACCACAAAGTCTGGCACCTTCTTTCTTGGTTTGTCCTCAGAAATGACGCTGATTTCTGGCGGAGCAGGATCGTTAGAGTCTTCCTCCCATGTAGAGTTGTCGTAGACGAACTCTTCTGTTGTATCTTGCATAGTGTTTTCATTCTCAAGTGGATCTCCTCGTCCAGTTGGCTGGATATCTTCGAGCCTGATATGAGAGCTTTTAGGAGCGGTATACTTTACCAAGAAGTCGTACTTGCCACTCGGCTGTCCTAAAGTGTCCCATACTTCGGTGGGACTAGAGGAGTCATCTTTCTTGATGACGTTGACCTCAGGAAAAGCATAGTTGATGAACTTTTGTCCTGTAATCTTTGCATATTCATCGTTGTGCTGGATATTTTCGGAATGTCCTGAGTAATGATCCCATGATTTGGTGGGGACGCATGCATTTTTTTCAATGATGCTCAGCTGATACGCATCGTTGGGCTGACTCTTTTGCGCCAAGTCTTCTGGGTACGGCTGCCAGATAGGCAACTTATCCATTGGGTCATAATAGTCATAGTCAAAGTTGTCTTTCATCAGAGTGTCCTCCTCTAATGTGTTGGGTGGAGCACGGCATCCTTCAGGATCACAATCTCCGTATATCATCTTGGCGTCTGATCTTGCTATAGATCTCGGACTCTGTATGGGATAGCAAAATGGTGTATGCGTTTCTTTCTGAGACATATAACCGTCCTCGTTGAGATAGGACTTCCACTCTTCATCTGTATCGGAGGAGTCACCCTTATTGATGGTATGTACTTCTTGAGACACCGGGTGAAGGAAGCCTCCACTGTGGAAGAAATCCTAAGTGGGATGAAAACTTTCACTGTTAGTAGTAGTCTGGGTACAGGTTAAGGAAAAACCAAGACCTTTCTTCGTCTTGTTATCAGTAGGAATTACAAGTTGTCCCCATCCTTTTACGTCATTACTATTGATCACTTCGAAAGCATCTTTGTATGATGAAATCGATGTTCCTTTTTTTGGTCGATAATCATTGCTCACCGAAAGTGCTTGGAACTGAGTTCCAATAACCTCCTCTGGTTCCACACAGGAAAATGATGATAAGTTGCTTACGATTAAGGCCTGCTCTCCACTGACTGTGACTAGCTTGTCATTTTTGACGAACTTCAGCTTTGGTGAAGTGTCGAAGTGACTGCCCCAGCCTCGTGTATCCAAGGTCTTCCTAATAAATAGTTGTATGCTGCCCGGATATCCATGACCTGGAAAGTGACTTGGAAAGTGTGAGGACTGATATTTATGGGAAGGTCGACTTCACCGATAACTGTTTTTCTGGATCTGTCAAAGACTTTGACGATGACCTCGTTGCCTCTCATTGGAGATCTTTGAAATGATAGTCGTATCAGAGTAGATTTTGGCATAACATTTAGAGTTGATCCAGTATCTACCAGTACGCTGGCTAAAGCATCGTCCTGGCAATTGACTGTAATGTTAAGTGTCATGTTATGTTTTTTTCCTTCTTCTGGCAGTTCTTCATTACTGAATCCTAAATTGTTGCAGGAAGTGATGTTGGAGATGATGCTGTCAAATTGTCTTATCGTCACTTCTTGTTCCACAAAGGCTTGCTCTAAGACTTTCTGTAGAGCTTCTTTGTGAGCTTCGGAACTGAGCAAAAGAGATAGCACAGAGATTCTCGAAGGAGTTCGCAACAGGTGGTCTATAATGTTGTACTCGCTCTTTTGGATGAGCTTCAGCATCTCATCTTTGTTCTTTGAAAGGTCGGGATTACTGGATTGCCTGATTGGTTGATTGGGAACTTTTGTTTGAGGTTCCTTTTCCTTGGTGGATTCTCCAACTCCTCTGTTGAAGATCTGGCCGCTCCGTTTCACTCGACTGATGTTTGCAATGTTCACGATGGAGGGAAATGGAGTTTCTTTTCCATTTTCTATTGTTGTCACAGCGTACTTGTAAGGGACAGCCTTATCGGATTTGTACGGCATTGGTCCCGGCAGATAGATAACTACATGAGCCTTTTGATTTTTCTAACCATCATAGCCGACCTCAATTGGTTCGAGGTTGAGAATCTTTCTACTATCAAGAGGAACTCTTAATTCATGGAGTAGAGGGATTATAGTGCATACGTCTTTGGTCATTTCATGATTAGAGATTAAGATAACGTCTTTATTTTGATCAGGAAGATAGTTTTTCATTACGTTGATCGAACCAGAACTTGAACATGGTCGAATCTCATTTCAGTCCAACTGATTTTCAAGAGCCGCTCGCACAAGGTAGCATCCTTGGTTGTTCTCTAAGCAAACTCTACAGCGCTCATAATTGTATGGTGGCACCCGACCACGTCCACTTTGTATGCAGTGCAACTTCACTAGATATGTTTCCATCGAGCAGACATCCTGACTTTAATACCTATCAGGATTCTCATCAGTCATGATGACTTATTGTGTGTCTTCATCCAGGTAGATTGGAAGCCACCAGTGGTTCAACAAGTGTTGAAGTGTTCTTTGGACAAGTGCACATCCTTGGTCGTCCTTACGACACATTTTACAGTCCTGATAATCATGTGAAGCCAAAAAACCAAGCCTAACTTGCTTAGCATGTAATTCTACCAGACTGGTATTCATCAAGGGAATATCAAAGATTTGAATCATATTGACTTGATGGCTACTTCTATCATGGTAATCTTGGATCCATCCGAGATCCATCTAACGCTGGAGGGCCTCTTGTACAAAAGAGCATCCCTGATTGTTTATTGAGCATATCGGACAGGAATTGTAATCGTGCCATGGCAGATCATGATGTTGGCTTTGCCTTGAGTGCATTGCCACCAAGTTGACACTCATCATCAGAATTTTGTGGTTCTAGACAATGTTGGGATTTGCGTGAGCCATATTGACCTCACGGATTCGGTGATCTTGGATCCATCCGAGATCCATCTGTTCTTGTAGAGCTGATTGCACTACGGAACATCCTTGACTATTCCTTGATCATATATCACACTGGTGATAATTGTGAGACCGTATATGACCGTATCCGCTCTGTCTACAATGCATCCAGACCAGATTGGTTCCCAATAGGAGTACATCGTGAATTTGATAACTACGGTTAACCTCTTCCTCTATCAAATTTACAGCAGTCTTTTCATGTTGAGGCAACGGGTTTATCTGAACATTTGGATTTGTATCCTTGAAGGATAAGACCACGTTCCTGACAAGCTTCTGCACATCGGACTTGAAGCTGAGACAGTTTTCAATGTTGTGCCCCAGTCCTCCTTGATGGTAAGGACAAGTTTGATCTGCTTTAAACTAAAAAGGCAGATTTTTTCGGTACTGTAAGAGGAGACCTGGTCTGGACGTGCCCCTTGACTAATAGTAGTGGAAACAGTTATGCGTACAATATCGGTATAGGGTCAAACCCTGGTGGTCGTGTCATACGATTATTGTTGTTGTATTATGGATGAGTCTGCTGAAAAGGCTGTTGTGTCCTTTGTTGATACTGTTGTTGATTTGGTTGGCTCTGAGCAACCTGAGGTTGATACGTTGGAGCCGGCGTAGGGTTGATAGCAGAAGTTAGCACTGCTACTAGTTGATACCTTCGCCTTTGCTTTCCGAGAGAGATATTACCAATATCTTGCTCTTTTTTCTTAGGGAAAGCACTATCGTATCTTTTGGTACTGCTTGATGGTCCTGTATCTTTGACCAGACGTCCTTTTAGGACTACCTCTTCAAGGCGTACTCCCATGTTCACCATCTCAGTAAAGTCGTTGGGCGCACTGGCGACCATTCGGTCGTAGTAGAATGAGCCCAGGGTTTTCAAAAAGATCTTTGTCATCTATTTTTCCTCAAGAGGGGGACAAATCTGGGCGTCAATTTCACGCCATCTCTGAGCATATTCCTTAAAAGTTTCCTTGTCCTTCTTTGACATTGCTCTGAGTTGATCTCTGTCTGGTGCCATGTCCAGGTTATACTTATACTGCTGAACGAAGGCAGCACCAAGATCTCTGAAAGTGACTATCTTGGTGTGGTTTAAACTCATGTACCATTTGAGCACGGCACCAATTAAACTATCTTGGAAATAATGGATCAGTAGCTATTGATTCTCTATTTGAGTTGACATCTTTTAAGCGTACATCACCAAATGACTTTGAGGGCAAGAGTTGCCCTTGTATTTTTCAAAGTCAAACACCTTGAATTTGTGCGGTATTTTCACATTGGGGACTAGACAAAGGTATGCGGCGTCCTTTCTGAATAAATCCTGGCCGCGAATGGCATGCAGTTCCTTCTGCATCTCCATGAATTGTTCCTGGAACTCATTTATTCTGTCGTACATATCTTCATTTCCACCAGAAATTATTTGTGGAATCTGTCCTTCCGGGACACTGTGTACCACGGGTTGTGGTATAGTCATTACGACGGTGACTCTTGGTTCTTATCTGTCCCGAAGTTTGTAACCTTCAGGAGTCGCTGTCATGACTCTTGCATCCTCGCCTTCCCGAAGTTTGTAACCTTCAGGCCCATCGGTTCCTGCTGTAGTTTCAGGGTCTTCCGTGACCGGCGGAATATATCCTTCAGGGGTAAAGTTGATAGGCATGCCCCAGGGACGATCTTTAGGCATGTTGTACTGAGGATCATACGTCTCCACTATGGACGTAGATGTGATCTCCGACATCACAGTCCTTTGTTGTTGTCTTTGAGCTGCTGCCAGAGATTGCATGTCACTGTGAAGTTTTCTCAAATCTTCCTTCAGAGCGTCGATTTCTTCTCTCAGCTCTCTGTTCTCTTCCTCGAGATCGTCCATTTTATTTTGACGATTGGCCCGAGTATTGTACGAATGAGACGGTTTGACTCTAGAATTGTGACGTATACGTGAGATTCGAAGGTAAGAAGAATGTGTTATGTGAGAATGATGAATGATATACAATGATATATTAATTTTTTGTTTTTGCTTTAATAAAAAAGAAACTTCAACAAATAGATTGCAAATATCGTACAGTAAAGGGTGGAGACCCTGTTTTATTGAATTTCAAAGATTGGAGAAAGGGAAAATACAGTATTTTACAATGTGCTGTAAAAGGAAAAGTCTAAGCTTATGGATCTTGAGTCCTCTCTGAGGAGTGCTTAGGTGTTGGTTTTGGTATTTTCCTTTTCTTTAACCGAGGCTCTTTAGCCGTTGTCGGGTTGTCGGTCCTTTTCTAAGTGAAAGGAGCGAGCAAATTTCTTCGATCTTATTGATTTTCATCAACATGTTGCTCTAATATCCTAATCAGAGCATCCTTTTCTTTTAACAGTTGCTGAATTTTGGTACATTCCACATTGAGAATACGGTACTTGTTCTTCCAAGATTTCTTTTCCCGTTGAACTTTGTTGATTGCAACCTGGAGTTTTTCTGTATCAGACATAAAATAAAGGACAGATTCCTTTAACGGAAGAACTTCTTAACGAGGGTAAGACATCCTTAGCTTGAGGGCTCTAGTTTGTACCCAGTGGAGATAAGGTTCCACAGAGATACAGTCCGATTTTCCTATAGACTCTCTTCCTTTCTTGTGAACATGTCTCCATGCATGCACTATTTTTGTCTTTAGTGCCCTGTCATTTTCTCCTTCTTTGAAGAAAAGACCTTCCAGATAAACATTACGCAAGATATGCCTCATCTGGTATCCGAGTTGACAGCAAACTAAAACCGGATGATAGTTGATTCCTCCTTTAGTTCCTATGAGGGGTACATTAGGGAAGTTTCCGCAACGGTCGATGATCCTTATCCCGTCATAGATCTGATTGTACCAATCTATGTTAGAGTTGGTAAGAGACATGATTCTCTGTGACCATCGTAGAGTACTCTTATGATCCCAAAAAGCAGCAGACTTGGGTAAATGGAAAGTGAACCATTTGTGTAGTGGGGGTACACAGCATGTGATCATTCCTCCGCTGTACAAATTTCTTAAGTGTACAGAATGATAAGCATCTGCGAGCAAGGTTGGTACAGGGTTTCCAATCAGAAATATCTTAATGGCATTGGTATCGACGAAGTTATCGATGTTGGGAAAAAGGAACAATCCGTATGTGAGTAGAACAAAGATATCTTCGAAAGCAGTAATGTTTCCTATACTAGAAAAGTATAGGGCTTTCTCTACCAAAAACTTGGATGGTAAACTCTGGATTCCTTCCTTAGTGGTCATGTGAGTCCTGACTTCCGACTCGTCCAAATAGATTACTCTTGCAATGGTTTGATCCTTTGGAATTTCTTCCAGTCCAGAAAAGGGAGCTTGGTCAGTGATGGGTAAATCAGTCAGGTGAGAGTACTCCTCCAGTGTCGATTCTAGCTGATAATCCGGGAATGTGAAACAGTGATAAACTGGATCGTAGAACTGAACCAGCGTAGACAGGATTCCTTCAACTACATGGACCCTTAACAGAGAGAGCAGTCCTCTATACTTAGCTCTGAAAGCATCAGGGTTGGTGATCATCCTTGCCAACCCCCTTAAATCCTCTAGTTTTGGAGGCTTGAAGGTGTACTTGTGCGTCTTCCTTCTACCGAAATCCATAACGCGATCTTTCTCTTTGATATTTGCAATCATTATTTTAGTTTAATTTGAAAAAAAAAAAAGAAGGAAAAGAAGATTTTTTTCTTTGTTTAAGAGTTTTTTAAATGAATGCAACACACAAAAACATTGAAAAAATATGGGTTCAAAGGTTCAATGTCACGAGCATGGAGTCATGGCTCTACCCATCCCCAAAGGTTGTATTCTGGTGAATTTTTGTACCTGTAGAACGGGTTAAAAGTTCCCAAAATCATTGACCCCCCTAGTGATAACAACAGCAAGCTGGTTCACCCGAGCGAGCTGTAGCATCCTAGGGTAATCTCAATTGAGTATAGTATCGTGTGTCAACTATTTTCGATAGCTACCGCACTACCAAATGTCCACATGGTTACTATCCACTAAATCCTCAGTTTCACGGATACCACATTGGGACAATCTGCCTTCACAACGGAGTCGTTAAGCATTGAATCCGCAAAGGGTATCTCCACTGATTTGATGGTCTACCTGGATAGCTTATTCGGGATTCACTCCCTATAAGACTACCCGTCTATGCCATCACCTATCTTAGGTATCACTCAAACTTTCCACATGCGACATCACTCGCATTCCCATTAGCAGAAAAATAAACACGGATATCAAGTAAAAGCAGTATATATATATATATATATATATATATATATAGTAATTCCTAAAACTAACATCCTAGACCTCTTAGGAACTATAATCCTAGTCCTAGATAGATAAAATGATATCCCCAGCAGAGTCTCCATTTCACTGTAGCGTGCAATTTTTGTCGGTGACGCGACCACCTTATTGCCATGGGTTCCTCCTCACTGCAATGGTAGGAGGGGGTGCAACTTTCTGATTTCTTATTTATCCCATGAAGCTGGAAGGGAAAGGGAAGCTATCTAAAACTAACCTTGCACGTGAATGTTTAACTGAACAAACGCTTAAAGAGATTCGGGGAGTTTGGGGTTAGGTTATACAATGGGGAGTTGTCAGTTACCCATCCTATATGTGGTTATCCACAGGTTGTTAGCAATGGGTTCTTCTTTTATACTTGATGGTGTTTATCTGTTGTGGGTTGGGAAAGTTTCTTCTTTGGGAGATGTTTGAGAGAGAGAGAGTGAGTTTTTGATGATTTTGGTGAGGTACGGGACCTCAGTTTTGTTTGGTGTAAGGTACTGGACCTAGAGTTTTTTATTGGTGTGCTCGCTAAGATTTCGCAATCTTATGCCTACCTATTCCCCTTTAAAGAAACAGGGAAATCAGAGCAATCGTAGTTCCTCCTATTCTATGGGAGGAAAAGATGGTTTGGTGTCTTGTTCAAAGCCCAAGATTGAAGCTAAAAGGTTTATTTGTGTCTTGTTCAAAGCCCAAGATTAAAGCTAAAAGGTTTGACTGAGAGAGAATTTGTCATCTCTAAAAGGAGACATTTCGTCTGCTTATCACAACTGTTGGGTGGCTGTTTATAAAGGAAAATTACTTTAACTGGGATATGTGAATCCAGCAATGCCGTAATTTCCTTTTATGAAGGATTTGTCCTGAAGGAGAAAATTTTAACTCAGTGTAGAGCAATGCCATTTTTCCTTAGGAATATTTCATACTAAGAGAGGAACAGTAGCTTGGATTTAAATAATCCAGAGGCTTTCCGCTTACAGCAATTAGATGAAAGAGAGGATTTTTACCAGGATAAGAGATGGACGACAGCTTGGATATTTGAATCAACAAGTTTGCCACTTACAGCAGTTATCTGGGATTAGGGTTTTATTTGATTTTCTGTTTTGAAGAGTGATAAACATAGAAATGTCTTCCTACAGAGAGTTTTTTATTACCTCTGAGGGGATGTTGATTTTTGTGTGCCTTGATCAAAGCCCAAGGTTGAAGCTAAGAGGTTGATTGACTCCACTGGGGAAGTCCTTATACAAAGCCTAAGAGGAGGCTGGGAAAGACTGACTCAATGAGAGAGTGTTTATCTGTCTTGTACAAAGCCGAAGATTGAGGCTAAAAAGACACTGACTCTTTTGGGGATATCATTATACAAAGCCTAAGAGGAGGCTAAAAGTTTACTATTCCGGGGAAATATTTTGTCTGTCTTATACAAAGCCCAAGGTTGAGGCTAAAAGGGGAAACTGACTCTACTGGTGAGAGGTTTTATCTGTCTTGTACAATGTCCAAGATTGAGGCTAAAAGAAGATTGACTCTGCTGGAGAGATTTATACGGTGTCTTGTACAAAGCCCAAGATTAAAGCTAAAAAAAGAGACTGACTCTGTGGGAAAGAAATCTTTATCTGTCTTGTACAAAGCCCAAGGTTGAGGCTAAAATGAGACTGACTCAATAAGAGAGTGTTTTATTTGGTGTCTTGTACAAAGCCCAAGATTTAGGCTGAAAGGTAGTTGACTGGCTCAGCTGAGGATTTTTAGGTGTCTTGTACAAAGCCCAAGATTGAGGCTGACCTTATTGGAGAAAATCATTATACAAAGCCTAAGAGGAGGCTGAAAAGAAAATTGATTCTTCTTAGGGATATTATTTCTCAAGGCCTAAAAGAAGGCTGGGAGGAATTAACTCTGATGGGGAAGATATTTAACCCGAGCTTAAGAGAAGGTTATGAAGATTTTGACTTTGTTGGAGAAAGTTTATATATGTCTTGTACAAAGCACAAGATTGAGGCTAAAAAGAATGACTCAATAAGAGAGTTTTTATAGTGTCTTGTACAAAGCCCAAGATTGAGGCTGAAAAGGGTTAACTCAACAAGAGAGTGTTTTAAGAAAGAAGATGGACTCAACAAAAGGGTGTTGTTGGGGCTAATTCTACTGAGGAAAATCATTATACAAAGGATGATGAGTCAATTTGAGGTTCAATACATTTTAACATTTCATTTCGATTTCAATTTGAGGTTCAATACATTTTAACATTTCTATTTCAATTTAAAGGTATTTAAATATTCAAGTTTTAATTTCTGTTCTGCAATGGTCAAGCATAGATAAGTCAAGTAAAGTTAGTGAAATTTTGTTCTGCTTTTGTATTTTCTTTCCCCTTGTTAATGGATTATTGCAGGGCTCACTACATTTCCAATTTACAAGTTAATTCCCCTTGTTATAAATTTTGTTGCATTGGGTGTCTCCCTTTCATTATTTCTTTGTTTTTCTTTAAATTACCATGGGAGAGGTTTTTGTGTTCTTATGTTGTTTTTTCCATGTTTGTAGGCTATTAGCAAACTTCCATTGACTGTATACAGTGAGGGGAAGCAAACAAGATGTTTCCAATGTTTCTTATTTGGTATGTAACAACTATTCTTTTATGCTTAAAAACTTCATATTAGCCCTTGTGTGAATGCATGTTTTTACTACTTTTTATTTGAATGTTAATTTTTGAATTGGATTTGTTCAAATTATACAATGAAGAACTAAATATTTTTCCAATTTACAGGTTAATGGGTTCACATCTTTGATGGACAGTGAACATGTGAGATATTTAAACCTGTGTAACCCAAGTGAATTAGACTGCCCGAGTCTACTGGTATGGAAGAGTGTATCTTTGTATGATGCCCAAGAGGAGGCTGGTGTTTTAAGGGATGAGAATCAACCCTAAATTGGTCTGAGGTTTTGACTCTAGGAAGACTGCTCTAGCAAAGGATGACTAAGTTATGTCTTATACCTTTAAGAGGTCTTTGGTCCTTGTATTAAGCCCAAGAGAAGGCAAGAGAACTTCTAAGAAGTCGGAGGGTCCTTGTACAAAGCCCAAGAGGAGGCGGGGATGCTTTTAGGAAGCCTGTGGATCCAAACTTAAGAAAAGTTCAAGAAAAGTTACACCGGGAATAATCTTTTCTTTAGTGAACAGTTCTAGGGTTTGAAGAAATTCAAGAGAGGTTTCACCGTGAATTAATCCTCTCTAGGGAAATGAACTTCTTTGACAATTTCTAATAGTGACAGTCTGAGAAAAGTTTCACCGGGAATAATGCCTTTCTCTTTGTTCCATATTGTATAAGCCCAAGAGGAGGCAAGATTGTATCTGGAATTCCAATGGGGAACTAGTTTTGAGTGTATTGAATGAGTGACCAATTGGCTTTACCAAGTTCTAGACCTAGTTGCCGAGGAAAACTCTAAGCAGATATACAAGTATATATACAGTTGATATATGACAAGTATTTAAAAGGATATGAAAGAAGGACTTACAGGTGAGCAAGCTTCCAGCAATACAGTTTTATATATATATATATATATATATATATATATATATATATATATATATATATATATATATATATATGTGTGTGTGTGTTTGTGTGTGTGTGTGTGTGTGTGTGTATAAGCATGTAAATGAAAGCTAATAAAAACTTACAGGCGAGTAAGCTTCCATTGTAACAGATGTGTGGTTAGTTGTTCAAGAAATTAAAGAAAGTTTTGATAACAACTATGGATTTGAACCAAAATCAAAAGGGAAGTTGTTTTGAAAAGATTGTTGGGGCTTATACTCAAGGAGAGACCCAGATATAAAAATGATCGCACCGTTGTTCTGAAAATTATATCGGGACTTTTACAATGACGGAGGCCTAAATTAGGTTTTATTTACAAAGAGATGGGTCTTACAACTCATGGGGAGGCCCGATGGTTTGAAAAAGAAAAGAAATGGGACTTACAATATGAGGGGAGGCCCAGATGATTTTGTTTTTGAAATGGCGATCGCGCCGAGATTTTTCCAACGTATCGGGACTTATACAATATCTGAGGCCCAAAATGGTTTTAGTTAAAAAATGATTGGGTCTTACACTCTATTAGAAGCCCAAAAGTGTTTGAAAAGATTTGTTAGGGTGATAGTGATTAAAACCCTAATTTTTGGTTTTAAAATGTATTTTAATTGAATAAAAATTCAATTAAAATAATCAAACATGTGAAAAAAGGTTATGATCTTGGATTTATATTTGGAAAATAATGTTTCATTCATGGGATGATTTAAAAAGCATTTGAATTTTGCAAAACAGAGAGAAAGAAATATTTTTAATGTTTAAAAACAAATAAAAATATAATTCTTTACAAAAATATCAAATATATGAAATAAATAATATTTTTGTAAAATTTTCATGGAATAAAATATTTTAATATTTTTGTAAAGAATCAATCAAAAATAATTAAAATTGAGAGAGAAATTAATTTTTGAATTAATTAACAAAAACAATAAAATATTGTAAAAAAAATAGCAAAAATGAGAGAGTGGTAAAAAAGGTCTGGGTGGGGTTTGAACCCACGACCTCATACACAAACACACATGCGCGCTACCACTAGGGTGGTGATACATCCTTGTATCAAAACCACCTCATGTGCATATATGGGGTGCCTTGTGTTCAGGCCTGGCCAAGGCCAAGGCAAGGCAAGTTTTGGCAATTTACGTGAAGCCTTTAACTATCTCATTTCTCCATGGATTTAGACAAAATTAAGGTGCATCTGGCCTAGAATTTCACAAGGAATCCAATGGTGTTTTTGGAATTTTCAGAAAATGTCCCTATTTTAAAACCCGATAGTGGTTTCAAAATAGGCCTAGATTTGCATGTTCTATACTATCTCACTACTCAGTCAATAATAGCAGGGCAAATTAGTTCTAACACAACATATATAACATGTATGAGATGTTTATGATCAATGGACATCAAAGGAATGCATAATTCAAAGAGTTCAAGTTGTGATGTACTTACCTCTTGGAGCTTCTTGTGCTAACTGTCAAGATCCTTGTGCCAGAAGTAATCCAATGCTTTGGACACTCTTGATTGATCCCTTAGAAGTTTTTAGGATGATCAAAACCAGCTGGAATCCTCAGGAATAAGTTTTAGCTCTTTCTTGCAAAAGGGGCAAAAGTGACCAATATGGAAACCCTCTCAAATGGTGTTCCAGATGAGGGGAACCAATTGGGACAGTTTGAGGATGATATTTGGAGTGTGTTTGAGGTCTTGTTTGGTTTTGGAAGTGACTGGATCAAGGCATGGCTTAGAAAATGCAGAAAAGTCCAATTTTGAGGTTTTGGAAATGGATTTTCTGATTTTGGTGTTTCAGATCACAAGTGAGTGTTTAGACAGCTTAGATATAACATATTGGATATGTTTGGATCATGAGCTATGGTGGAATTGCTCTCTAACTCAAAAACTCAGAGATGACTTGCAAAAGAAGGCATTTTAGCCTAAAGAGAGAGATTTTGAGGAAAGCATCAGTTGTAGTGCTTTGGTGTACCCAAACTGATCACAATTGAGCTCTATTTATAGTGTGTCAAGTTTGTTTTGGCATCAATAGTGAATGGCAGCTGCAGCAGGCCTTTGGCCAATGTTGATCCAAGGGAATCTTAAGTCTCCTCTAGCCATTGACTTGAGGTTAGGGCACAGGCCTATGGTCCTTTGATTCAGAGCTTATTCTTGACTCATTCAGTTAGGAATGTGTCAGTCCATGTCACCTTGGTGCATCTATTGAATGCTTGGAAACAAAATTGGAGTCTTGGCACCTTTTTAGCCTTTTTAGGTTTGTTATGGTTATGTGTATATTATTGGACTTTGCAGGCTTGTGGATCAAATCATTCTCCTTTTGTTTTATCCTCATATGTGTCCAAGTGGATGACAAGGGTTGGAGTTGTCCAAATTTGTCAAATCGAGCAAAACACCAAATTCTGCCTTGCTTAGGACAGTTGGAAATGGTGATTTTGAGGGATTCATATCTCCCTGCTCAGGTTGAGTTATGGGAGGCTCTTGTGCTTTTTAGAGAGCCTTCATATGATACAAAATATGTGTGATTATAGTTTGTTTTGAAACTATTTGGATCCCATTGAAAAATCCTCATGAACATTAATGTTCAAGGCTGGCAATTTAAGCATATTTTCACTAAGTGTTGGAAAAAGTGTCATTTTCATGTTTTTGTCATTTTGATCAATTCATAACTCAAAATCCATAAAGAATTGGAGTTATAGGTAGTTGAAGCTTTTGTAGAGTGTAGCAAGACCTACAAATCCAGCTTTGGATCACCCAAAATGGTTGCTTGGATCAGAAGTTATGGTCCTTGGAAGTTGGTACCAAAACCACTTTTGTTCCATAACTTAGAAAAATTTTGGTTTCTCATGGTTGCCCCTTTTACAAGAAACCTCACTTTTTTTTACTTTTCTTAATGAATTATGATCAATACCATACATTAACATTATTTTTTACTTAGGGGAACCATATTTGTGAAAAATTTCAAAAAGTCAAACTTGATCTTGTGCACAGTTGACTTTTTATCAGATGAAATAAAAATTGTACGATCCTTTGTGAAATCAAGTCCTTGACCTAAATCAAACCTAATGGATGGATTCCATAGGTGTTATAGGGTGTATTGGATCATGTCCCAAGGTTTGGGAGCATTGTCTTGGTCAAAAGTCAAAGGCACAGTTGACTTTTTCCTCAAAACCCTAATTGTGGTCCTGGTGAAATTGATACTTGTGAGCCAAGCTTCTTGGGCCAATCCATTGTTGCAAATGGATCAATGTGGTGTATTGGAGGCCCTCAAATCATGTCTTGAGGTCTTGGCTCATTCTTTGTCCCAAAAGTTAACTTAGGGGTGAATTAGGTCAAGAAACCCTAATTCCTAATTTTTTGTAAATGCATCCCCTGAGGTTAAATTGACTTGATGATTGGGTCCATGAGGTCCCTTGGAGTATCTTGGGTTGTGCTTTGAAGCAATGGCTCATTCCTAGATGAAAATTTCCATCTGGAGGCCTTGGTCGCGATCTTGAGGCTTGATCCACTTGGAATGTTACAACCTTGTGCTTGATTCTTGATGTGGGAGTCCTATTAATACTTTATAGGTGTTTAAGAGGTTTATACAAGTTGAAGATCATGTCATTTCTTGATTGATCCTTTGTCTAAATGCTCTGAGAGGGTCTGAAACCCTAATTCTTGATTGTAGTGAATGCTCAATCATCTTTGAGGAGATTGATGAGGCATGAAAGTACATCCATATTATGATGATGATTTGCACAATGATGGGAAATATTGGTGGTCAAAATTTGGGGTATGACAATAAGATTGCAAAATCTTAGCGAACACACAAATTAAAAACCTTAGGTCCAGTACCTTATCAAAAACAACAAAAACACTCTCTCAACATTCACAAAAGAGAAACTTTCCCAATTTATGACAGATAAACACCAGTAAGTAGATAACAGTAGAACATGCCAATTGATCTATGGATAACCATGTATACACTGGGTAATTAACAACTCCCCTTTGTATAACCTGACCCCGGACCCCCCAATTTATTAGCATTTGTTAAAGAAAACATTTGCGTGCAAGGTTAGTTTTAGATAGCTTCCCTTTCCTTTCCAGCTTCATAGGATAAATAAGAAATCAGAAAGTAGCACCCAATTCCAACCACTGCGGTAAGGTGATCGCATCACCGACAAAAATCGCACGCTACACTTGGATCTATGATTTATGGAATTGGAAAAAAATAATAGAGAAGTGAAATTTTGGCCTATGCAGACAGCAGATGTCCTAGCACATGTCAAGACATTGTTCTGCATAATCATTTAAACTAGGAGGCGCAACAACAGACTGATACCTTGAACATCAGAACTGTACACTCACAGATGTCACGACATCTGATCCAACATGTTTATCATGAACCCTAACAGAAAACGTAAATCTGCTTAATGATAAAGAACACAGTAATTGTTAACCCAGTTTGGTGCAACTCACTTACATCTGGGGGATACCAATCCAGGAAGAAGACTTCACTATCTCTAGACTGTTACAAAGCTAAACTCCCCCGTTTACAACTTTATCCCTAACATCTACCCCATGAACATCTTTACCAAGGCTAAACTCAAACGTTTACAACCCTGATATGAGATAGCCCACTCACTTCCCTTAATCACCAACTGTGATTTCTACATCATCCCTATCAATACAGAAATCTGTCAAGCATACTTGACAAACAAGCTAACTTGGATTTGATTAAAAGCTTCATCCAAGAACAATACACAATCCAATACCTCAAGGCTTATGGATATGTGTGACACCTATATCTACCACAGTGTATCAACTGATACAAAGGGAGACTTACAACCTAGAAAGCCAACGACTTTCAAAACCCTAAACCCTTGTTTCTTACGCAAGAAAACAAGGTTACAACAGGAATACTAAGGCGTATCAAAACCTAGGTCTAAGTCGTCTATTTATAGGCTTCTGCTTCCTTGGGCTTCAGTCTTCAGTCCTTGATCCATGCATATTATTTCTTGGTTGATTTGTTACAGATTGACACTTGCCAAATCAGTGCAGTACTTCAAGATGTCATAACATCTTCTTCAACATCTCTGTTCAGTCTAGATTTATTCATCTTTATCATCAATGTGTTTTACCAAAACTTTGTCAAAACAAAGGTGCTTTCAAGAAGGTTTAGGGTACAATGAAAATTGTTCTAGTTCCGATATGTCATTGTATAAAGTGTCCCCAAATCCTTGTTCCTCTAGCATTACTCAGATAGTGTTAAACTACTATTTTGTTCCTGCTGCTGATTATGAAAAGGTTAAGAATCTAATAGAACCTATTGATCAGAAGTTCAAAGGTATTGTAATATCAGAACCTGAGAGTTCAAAAGTTCAAATTAAATCAGTATCTAAAACATCTGAGTCACAAGTTAAGAAAGATTTAGTAACTAAGGTTGAAAATAACTCCATTATAAGTTTCTGGAAAAAGGACATGATAGGAGAGAACCTGTTAAAACTACATGAAAGGACCCATATATGTATGGGTACCTAAATCACAAATTGCTTTTGCTGCAGATATGCCTAAAGGAAAAGATGGGAAAACAATTATGGTATTTGGACAGTGGTTGTTCACATCATATGATGGGAGAAAATCATATGTTCCAAACCCTGAATCTCAAAGAGGAAGGATGAGTGGGTTTTGGAAGAGGCCAAAAAGGAAAAAATAATTGGTACAGGTAGCATTGGTAACTCTCTAACTCTTATCAATAAAGTTTGGCTGATAGATGGCTTAAAGCATAATCTACTAAGCATAAGTTAATTATGTAATAGTGGTTGTGAAGTAATATTTAATAAGAATTTCCGTTCAATTATTAATGACGACAAAACCATTGTATTCAAAGGGAAAATGAAGGGAAATGTTTATAAAATCAATCTTTCTGAATTGGCTGATCAAAGGTCTTTTGCCTAATGACAATGAGGTTATGCTAACTGGAGATTAATCTCAAAACTTAGCAAGCAAAAACTTGTTAAAGGGCTGCTAGATCTTGATTATCACTTAGATGCTCTATGCATAGCATGTCAAGTTGGAAATATTGTGAATGTAACACCCCAAAATAATTATAATATTTATTTAATTGATGTATTATGATTATTCGGTGTTTTGGTGAAATTTTGGTGAATATTATGACGCTTGGTGACTTTGTGTGGGGTTGTGGGGTAACTTTGGGTTAAGGGAATATTGAGGCACTTAGAATTAGTAACTTAATTAGAATTATTTTTTTAGTAGTAATAATAGAATAATTTGAATATTTAGAATATTATTTAGATTATTATTATTATTGTTATTTAAAATAATTAGGAGAACCATTAAGGGTAAGACGGTAATATTGAGAAGGTTAATTGAGGATAGTAAGCGTAAATCGTAATTAGGGCCCAAAAGATAGGTTTTAAAAAAAAGAAAATAGAGAATTAGGAGAGTTATTCTGTGCAACCCTAAGAAGTGAAGAGAGAGCTGAGAAAATGAGACTAGGGCATAGAGAATGAGAGATTCAACCGTAGAACCCCAAAGAAGGATCTGTTGCTGGAGAAATTTGAGGTATGAGTGGTTAATCCGGGTTAATACGTTTGATATGGGTTTAAGGTAGAGTAGTGTATGTGTGTTTTGTGTTTTATGATGAATTTTTGTATGCTGAATCTGTGGTGAATTTTGTGCATCTGTGTTGGTCGATTTCTGATATAAAATCTGGTATGTGTTGCTGTAAATCCTGCGAATTTCGTGTGAATGATTATTGTTGCTGTGATGAATGTGTGAACAAAGCAGATCTGAAATCAAAGGTGGGATTAATGAATTAGGACTTAATAATTAGGAAGGAATTGATGAAAATAATGTAGTAGGATAAGGACTTAGATCTGTGATGAATCGAAATTGTTTTGGGTCCAATTTTGGAAGATCGAAGGTCCTGGAATGGGAAGTTTTCGTTCAGATACGAAATCTGAGTTTTGAGTGGTTTCTGGCCATACGCGTAACAGGGGGAGTATTACGCATATGAATGGGGCATCCCCAGGGTGTTATGCGTAGCATACGCACCAGTCCGCAGGGTTAACACGGCCCTCTTCCAGTACGTGTAGCGTACGCGTAAGGGAATGGTGGCAATACGCATATGGGATGCCATTACGCTTATGAGAAGCTGAGGAGGAAGAGGCATACGCGTATGGGAAGCCATTACACGTATGGGGTTCTTGGGAAAGGTGCATTACGCGTATGGATTAGCCATTATGCGTAATGGAACATTGGAAGGGAATTTTGAGAGGGAAACCTCTCTGGTGATATGCGTAACAAGGACAGTATTACGCGTAAGGGAGGTCTGGGCAGGTGGCCCTAAGCGTATGATATTCAGGCCAGTGGGCGAGGGATTGAGTCATAGGCGTATGGGGCATGACCATACGCATATGGACAGGGTTGTTGGCAGATTTTCCTGTTTTTGCGATTTCGGTCCCGATTTCGCTTGTGATGCAGTTTCCTTGAAACGTAAGGCTGTGACGAGCTAATAAACCATGAGTAAACTAGTAATGAAGATGAAAGGGATAAAATTGGGAATTTTTATGTGACGAGTATAATATGACGAATTGTGAGATATAGTGACGAATTATGACGAGTGCGGAATGGTGTTGAATAATGATGTTTGATGATGATTCGTGAATGATGATGCAATTATGACGATTTTATGATGATGACTATTATGACGACTTGCATCATACATTCATGGCATAGTTAGGACTTTGGTCCATTTGGTGGTTTCAATCCCATTGTGTGGATTGAAGTGTGTTGTGACGTGCTCCGGTTCTTGTGCAGAATCGATCCTATTGGTAGGGATCTTTGGAGGGTGATGGCTCAGTGTCCATCAATTATGATGAATTGGTACCACATGCATGAGTCTATGATGTTGCATTTGCATATTGTGTGGCATTGCATTCGATTGATGAAATTGATGTATTAATGACGTTTGTGAAAGACTTGATGATGTTTGTGCTTATGCTTTATCTTTTGCTTATTTCTTATATATTGATTCGTGATTACTCACCCAGCCTGTTCGAATGTTGCCTCCACGTGGGTAACGTGCAGGTGATTAGGCTTAGCTCTAATGGTGCTCAAAGATTTAGCTTTTGAAGTATTTTGATTTCTCCGTCGATTAGAGGGTCTTGCTCAGATATGTAACATCGAGTCGGGACGTTTGTGTAGAACGATTCACATTCTTTTATTTGTTGGCATGAGGATATTTTATGATGTTTTGTTTTATGAAGTTTTGGATTATAAATTATTCTTTTAAATTTTGATTTCCGCAGTGTGGTGTTTAAATAAAGTGACTATTAAGAATAAATATCCACTTCCGAGAATCGATGATTTGATGGATCAGTTAGTAGGTGTCTGTGTGTTCAGTAAGATTGATTTAAGGTCAGGTTACCACCAGATTCGTGTGAAGCCGATGATATTTCAAAGACCGCTTTTAGGACGAGGTATGGTCACTATGAATACACTGTGATGCCGTTTGGAGTATCCAATGCACCTGGTGTGTTCATGGAGTATATGAATCAGATTTTTCATGAGTATTTGGATCAGTTTGTTGTGGTTTTCATTGATGATATTCTGGTATACTCTAAATATGAAGAAGAGCGTGTTGAGCATTTGAGAACCATGTTGCAAGTATTGAAGGAGAATAAGTTGTATGGAAAACTGTCAAAGTGTGAGTTTTGGTTAAAGGAAGTGAGTTTTCTTGGCCATGTGATTTCAAGTGGTGGAATTGTTGTTGATCCTTCTAAGATTGATGTTGTGTTACAGTGGGAGACTCTGAAATCTGCTACTGAGATACGAAGTTTCCTTGGATTGGCAGGATATTACCGCAAGTTTATCGAAGGCTTTTCTAAGTTGGCACTACCTTTGACTCAGCTGACTCGAAAGGGTCAAGCTTTTGTGTGGGATGTAGGTTGTGAAGAGAGTTTTGTGGAATTGATGAAGAGGTTGACGAACGCTCCAGTGTTGATTTTGCCTAATCTGAATGAACCTTTTGTGGTGTATTATGATGCGTCGGAGATGGGTCTTGGAGGAGTGTTGATGCAGAATAGTCAAGTTGTTGCTTATGCTTCCAGGCAGTTGAGGGTTTATGAAGTGAATTACCCTACCCATGACTTAGAGTTGGCAGCTGTGGTGTTTGTGTTGAAAATTTGGAGACATTACCTGTTTGGCTCTAAATTTGAAGTGTTAAGCGATCATAAGAGTTTGAAGTACTTGTTTGATCAGAAAGAGTTGAATATGAGGCAGAGAAGGTGTTTGGAATTGTTTAAGGATTTTGACTTTGATCTGAATTACCATCCTGGTAAAGCAAATGTAGTGGCTGATGCATTGAGCAGGAAGTCTTTGCATATGTCAATGCTTATGGTGAAAGATTTGGAATTAATGGAGGCATTCCGAGATTTGAGTTTGGTATGTGAAAAGACTCCTGACAGTGTGAGGTTGGGGATGTTGAAGTTGACTAGTGGTATTTTGGAAGAGATCAGAATGGGACAAAAATCTGACTTGAAGTTGGTTAACCAATTGACCTTGATCAACTAAGGTAACGGAGGTGAATTTCAGATTGATGAGAATGATGTGATGATGTTCAGAGGCAGGGTGTCTGTCCCAGATGTTCCAGAAATTAAGAAGAGTATTCTTGAGGAAGGACATCGAAGTAGATTGAGTATTCATCCCGGTGCTACGAAGATGTACCAGGATTTGAAAATTTTGTTTTGGTGGCCAGGTATGAAGAAGGATATTGCGGAGTTTGTTTATGCGTGTTTGACTTGTCAGAAGTCGAAGATTGAGCATCAGAAGCCTTTAGGTATGATGCAACCGTTGAATATCCCAGAGTGGAAATGGGATATCATTTCCATGGACTTTGTGTCGGGGCTACCGAGGACAGCGAAGGTAAATGATTCGATTTGGGTGATTATGGATAGATTAACTAAATCGGCTCATTTCTTGCCGATGAAGATTAATCATTCTATGCAGAAGTTAGCCGATATGTACATTGAGGAGATTGTGAAGTTACATGGAATACTTTCTAGTATTGTGTTGAATAGAGACCCGAGATTTACATCAAGGTTTTGGAAGAGTTTACAAGATGCTTTGGTTACTAAGTTGAGGATGAGTTCTGCATATCATCCTTAGATAGACGGTCAGACGAAGAGGACTATCCAATCTTTAGAGGATTTACTGAGGGCTTGTGTGTTAGATCACGGAGGATCTTGGGATAGCCATTTACCGTTGATTGAGTTCACGTACAACAACTTTCATGCTAGTATTAGGATGGCTCCGTATGAAGCTTTGTATGGAAGAAGATGTAGAACTCCTTTGTGTTGGTATGAGTCAGGCGAGAGTGTTGTACTCGGACCTGAAATTATGAAGGAGAGGACTCAGAAGATTAAGATGATCCAAGATAGGATGAGGGCTTCGTAGAGTCGTCAGAAGAGTTATCATGATAGGAGAAGGAAGGCACTTGAATTCCAAGAGGGAGATCATGTGTTTTTTAGGGTGACACCAGTGACTGGTGTGGGTCGAGCTTTGAAGTCTAGAGAGCTCGCTCCATGTTTTGTTGGTCCATATCAAATCTTGCAGAGGATAGGAGAGGTAGCCTACGGATCACTTTACCGCCGTCACTTGCAAATTTGCATGATGTGTTCCATGTGTCTCAGTTGAGGAAGTACATTTCGGATTCATCGCATGTGATTCAGATGGATGATGTACAAGTGAGGGATAATCTGATTGTTGAAGCATTACCTGTGCGGATTGATGGTCATGAAATGAAGCAACTGCGGGGTAAGGATATCGCTTTGGTGAAAGTGTTATGGCGTGGACCAGCTGGCGAAAGTTGGACTTGAGAGCGTGAAGATCAGATGAAGGAGTCGTATCCGACTCTGTTCCCTTCAGGTAATTTTCGAGGGTGAAAATTCTTTAAGTGGGGGAGAGTTGTAACACCCCAAAATAATTATAATATTTATTTAATCGATTTATTATGATTATTCGGTGTTTTGGTGAAATTTTGGTGAATATTATGCCGCTTGGTGACTTTGTGTGGGGTTGTGGGGTAGCTTTGGGTTAAGGGAATATTTAGGCACTTAGAATTAGTAAATTAATTAGAATTATTTTATTAGTAATAATAATAGAATAATTTGAATATTTAGAATATTATTTAGATTATTATTATTATTGTTATTTAAAATAATTAGGAGAACCATTAAGGGTAAGACGGTAATATTGAGAAGGTTAATTGAGGATGTTATAGGTAAATCGTAATTAGGGTCCAAAAGATAGGTTTAACAAAAAGAAAATAGAGAATTAGGAGATATATTATGTGCAACCCTAAGAAGTGAAGAGAGAGCCGAGGAAAGGAGACTAAGGCACAGAGAATGAGAGATGCAACCATAGAACCCCAAAGAAGGATCTGTTGCTGGAGAAATTCGAGGTATGGGGGGTTAATCCGGGTTAATACGTTTGATATGGGTTTAAGGTAGAGTAGTGTCTGTGTGTTTTATGTTTTATGATGAATTTTCGTATACTGAATCTGTGGTGAATTTCGTGCATCTGTGTTGGTCGATTTCTTATATAAAATCTGGTATATGTTGCTGTAAATCTTGCGAATTTCGTGTGAATGATTATTGTTGCTGTGATGAATGTGTGAACAAAGCAGATCTGAAATCGAAGGTGGGATTAATGAATTAGGACATAATAATTAGGAAGGAATTGATGAAAATAATGGAGTAGGATAAGGACTTAGATCTGTGATGAATCGAAACTGTTTTGGGTCCAATTTTGGAAAATCGAAGGTGCTAGATTGGGATGTTTTCGTTAAGATGCGAAATTTGAGTTTTGAGTAGATTTTGGCCATACGCGTATGGATTAGCCATTACGCGTAATGGAACATTAAAAGGGAATTTTGAGAGGGAAACCTCTCTTGTGATATGCGTAACAAGGAGAGTATTACGCGTAAGGGAGGCCTGGGAAGGTGGCCCTACGCGTATGATACGCAGGCCAGTGTTCGAGGGATTGAGCCATACACGTATGGGGCATGGTCATACGCGTATGGACAGGGCTGTTGGCATATTTTCCCATTTTTACGATTTCGGTCCCGATTTCGCTTGTGATGCGGTTTCCTTGAAATGTAAGGCTATGACGAGGTAATAAAACATGAGTAAACTAGTAATGAAGATGAATTGGATAAAATCGAGAATTTTTATTTGACGAGTATAATATGACGAATTGTGAGATATAGTGGCGAATTGTGACGAGTGCGGAATGGTGTTGAATAATGATGTTTGAATGAAATTCATGAATGATGATGCAATTATGACGATTTTATGATGATGACTATTATGACGACTTGCATCATACATTCATGGCATAGTTAGGACTTCGGTCCATTTGGTGGCTTCAATCCCATTGTGTGGATTGAAGTGTTTTGTGACGTGCTCCGGTTCTTGTGTAGAATCGATCCTATTGGTGGGGATCTTTGGAGGGTGATGGCCAAGTGTCTGTCAATTATGACGAATTGGTACCACGTGCATGAGTCTATGATGTTGCATTTGCATATTGTGTGGCATTGCATTCGATTAATGAAATTGATGTATTAATGACGTTTGTGAACGACTTGGTGATGTTTGTGCTTATGCTTTATCTTTTGATTATATCTTATATATTGATTTGTGATTAATCACCTTGCCTGTTCGAATGTTGCCTCCACGTGCGTAACATGCAGGTGATCAGGCTTAGTTCTCTTGGTGCTCGAAGATTTAGCTTTTGAAGTATTTTGATTTCTCCGTCGATTAGAGGGTCTTGCTCTGATATGTAACATCGGTTCGGGACGTTTGTGTCGAACGATTCACGTTCTTTTATTTGTTGGCATGAGGATATTTTATGATGTTTTGTTTTATGAAGTTTTGGATTATAAATTATTGTTTTAAATTTTGATTTTCGTAGCGTGGTGTTTAAATAAATTCATCATGGTAAAACCCATGTTACAGAGCAGGTGGTTATTTGATGTTTTATGATGAAAGGTGGCGCCCTTTTTGGGACTCTACTATGATAAAATAATTGTATTTATTCGCGATGTTTGTTGGGTAGAAAAAGGATGTTACAGTTAAAACCTCTTTTAAAACTAAAAATATTGTATATATCTCTAGACCCTTTGAATTACTTCACATTGATCTGTTTGGTCCTATTGGAACTACTTCGATCAGTGGGAAGAAATATGGTTTGCTCATTGTTGATGATTTCAGCAGATGGCTTTGGGTAAAATTTCTTCGATCTAAAGATGAAACATACGAAATGGGGTTGTATAAAGAAAGAATAGATCTTTACAAGAGATAACTAGAACCATGATTCATGAAAACAAACTTCCAAAGTACTTATGGGTAGAAGTTGTTAATACATCTTGTTATATTTAGAACAAAATCTATATTATACCAATTCTGAACAAAATGTCGTATGAATTGTTTAAGGGTAGAAGACCAAGCATCTCTTATTTTCATCAATTTGGATGTACCTGTTACATTTTGAATAATAAGGTCTACCTAAAGAAATTTGATGCTAAATCTTAAAAGGGTATCTTTTTAGGATACTTTGAATGCTCATAAGCATACAGAGTGTACAACTCAGAATCCATAATGGTTGAAAGTCTATACACGTTAAATTTGATGGCAAAATACCTGACTGTGAAAAGTCAGAGTCCTTGAGTCAGGATGATAATCTTGCAGGGATTCAGAATTCTGAAGAACGGCTTGTGGTATGTATTCCAAAGGAAAAGAGTATAGATAATGATATATCAAAATCTAATATTATAACTGAAGAGATACCAGAAGCTGCAGAAACTGAATTTACTTCAACTGGTCCTACTGCTATATATTCAGTAATTATTCAAAATATATCTGAAGCCTCTGTTCCACCTAAGAGTCTATTTAAATATAAAGCATTTCATCCAGAATGGCAAATCATTAGGGATAAAGACGAGCCATTGAGAACAAGATATGCATTCAGAAATAATCAATTAATGCTTGGACTTATCTCAATGACAGGGCCTACTTCAATTAATGATTCCTAATCAGATGATGGGTGGATCATGGCTATGCAAGATGAACTGAATCAGTTTCAAAGAAATGATGTGTGGGATCTTGTTCCAAGACCACAGATGAAAAACATCATTAGACTAAAGTGGGTCTTTCGTAACAAACTAAATGAACAGGGAGAAGCCGTGAGAAACAAAGTTAGACTTGAAGCCTAGAGTCAGAGTCAGCAAGAAGGAATTGACTTATTTGAAACCTTTACTCTTGTGGCAAGGTTAGAAGCTATAAGACTTCTTCTGTCTTATGCTATTAACCACAACATTTTGCTTTATCAGATGGATGTCAAGAGTTCCTTTTTGAATGAGGTTATTACTGAAGAAGTGTATGTTAAGAAACCTCTTGGGTTTGAAGATCCAAGCCATCCTGACTTTGTCTATAAGCTTAAGAAATATCTCTATGAACTCAAACAAGCTCCAAGGGTATGGTATCAGAGGCTGAGTAATTTTATGCTTGAGAATGGTTTCTCTAAAGGCAAGGTTGAGACTACACTATTTAGGAAAACTTTAAAGGAAGAAATCTTAATTGTCCAAGTTTATGTTGATGATATAACTTTTAGTTCTACTAATGCATCTCTTTGTTAAGAATTTCAAAGATCATGCAGGCTGAATTTAAGACAAGCATGATGGGTGAACTAAAATACTTTCTTGGAATTCAGATCAATCAGAAGAAAGAAGGTACATATATATTCATCAGTCAAAGTACACAAGAGAACTCTTGAAGAAGTTCAATCTTGATGATTTCAAAGTCATGTCAACTCCTATTCATCCTACCTGCAACCTGAATAATGAAGAATGCAGTGCCAAAGTGGCTCCAACTAAATATCAAGGTATGATAGGTTCTTTACTCTATCTCACTGCTTCTAGACCATATATTTTATTCAGTGTATGTTTGTGTGCTAGAGTTTAATCAGATCTTAGAGAAACTCATTTAACAGCTGTTAAGAGGATCTTTAGATATCTGAAAGGAACGAAAAATCTTGGACTTATTTATAAGAAATCCTCAAATTATAAACTAGTTGGGTTAGGTGATGCTGACTATAACGAAGATATAATTGAGAGGAAATCCACAAGTGGAAACTGTCAATTTTTAGGTGAAAACCTTATATCCTGGGCTAGCGAAATACAAGCAACCGTTGCTCTGTCTATAGCAGAAGCAGAATACATCTCAGCTGCTAAGTGTTGCACTCAACCTTATTCCTATCTATTCTGATAACACTGTTGCTATTTGTCTATCGAAGAATCCGATTCAACATTCTAGAACTAAGCACATTGAAATCAAACATCATTTTATTAGGGACTATGTTTAGAAGAGGATAATAGATATCCAATTTATTGATATTGATCATCAATGGACTGATATATTTATAAAACCCTTAGCTATTGCAAGATTTGATTTTATTCGTAAAAACCTGAACGTGGTTTTTATTGATGAATACTGCTTAGGGTCTGAATGGAGCATCAACAAGATACTTGGATTCTGATAGCACTCAGTTGGAATGTTGTATAACATTAAGTCTGAAATTTTTCTAAGCGAGGTCTATAAGTTTTAATTATAGGGTATGTTGAATCTCTTTCATCCTTGATTGCTTTTTTTTTTTTTTAAGCAGACAATAAATGTTTAATTTTATGCTTTGAGCTTTGAATTGACAATTGGACTAATCGTGAGTTCTGATAAAATAATAATCCTTGTCTTAAATACACTCTAATACTTGAAACTCTTTAAAAATATTGATTTGATGGACAGCTGTCTCTGAAACTCTTTTTCTGGTAAAACTGTTAAAAAAATTTCAACAGGGCTAATTCTTCATATACTTTCTTTTCAAGCAAAATTACTGTGAGTATTCAGCCTTGGTTGTTGTGTTTTCTCAGAAGTAATTGTTCTTGAGACTGAATGGACATGACTATCTCTCTTATTTTCAAAATCTTCTCTAAATTTTGGTTCTTAAAAGGAGTGTATTAACAAAATTTCTGATTCATTTTTATTTAGAATCATTATCGTCCAAACATTTAATACATGATTGCTCATTTCTTATAAATCAGCACTCTATATGTTATGTTGTTGCACCTGATTTTTACCTGATTTTATGTGTTATCTTCTATATAATATAATATTGTGAAATCATTGTTCTATATTGAAATTTCTTTTCTTCTAAAAAATGTCTTCAAAGACCATTAAAGGAGAAATCTATGGTCTAGATATTCAAAAGGAATATGCGGTGAACCTAAATGAATTGACGACGATTAATCTTTCTCGGATAGTTTCAGATATTCATTTTCAGAAAAGGGATGGATATTTTCCAAAGCTCAATGGACCAATCTATCCAGATCTTGTGAAAAAATTTTGGGCGAATGCTCATGTTCATCAGACTGAGCTAGATGGTTGTCAGATTCTATCTAATGTCTATGGTTTTCCTGTTGTGATCAACTCTAAACTCATCGCTCGACCAATAAATTGTGAATAGGGTGGAGTTACTGTTGAAAACTACAGACATGACAATATATTTATGAATCTTATTCACAACATCTATGATAATGAAGGCCCTACTACAAGCCCTTCTTATCTTACTCCTATGGAAAAAGTGTTGGAGTAATCCCTAATAGCCAATCAGTATTGATTGTATATGTTTTCGTATCATGACCTTGATATATATATATATATATATATATATATATATATATATATTGTCTGTTATATATACTTATTAGGCATTGTATTTATTGTGTTATTTGTATATGACATAATAGAGTCCTTAGAATAATTAGTTTGTTTAATGATACATTAAGTGTGACTTAATTGTGAAACTTCATTAAACATAAGGACATTATTCTTAAAGTATCTGTAGTTAAGCTTTACTGTCAAATAAGACAACAGTAATGCATAGAGACTATTATGTGAGTAGACAGATGACTGTATCTCACAAGTCATGGATATGAGATATCAAGTCTTCACATATGTATAAATATTAGGAGTAATATTTATACTGGATTTACCCACCATGAGAATACTACATAGTTTGTTATGTAAGTGTCATAAGTTTTTCTCATAGTGATGTACACTACTCTTTGACCTGAAACCACTATGGACCCTAGATGTGGAGTCGAGTACTTTATTGCCAATCAAACGTTATCCGTAACAAGATGATCATAAAGATGGTTTATGGGTACTTTACAAATCATGCTAAGGGACAAGAGTGACATAGATGAGATTTTCCCCTTCTACATATATGGGAGTAATACCAGTGGGCCCCTTGATAGAGTATGACAGTAAAATGCATGGTCGTGCTCAAATAAGTCGATATGAGATATTGGACTTATTTGTTGTTATCAAGTAAACTCAGGGATCAAGGAATAAAATATTGGACTATACAAGGGTGACATATTATATGCCTTGTGTTCAATATAGATATAAGTGCAAAAGGATAATTGTACACATGATCATTATCATAGAAAGGTTATGTCAGATCACATGACATTCTCGTTACTTGGGTAGCAGTGATGTGTTGCTAGATACCTCTCACTGTTTATAATATTAAATACATGATTCAATATTATTGCCAATGTAAAGAGAACCTACAGGGTCACACACATAAAGTACCGACAATGGAACGAATGATTAAATCAAATAAGATTTAATTTAATAGGATGTTAATTGTATTATTTAATAAATTAACACAAATATAGTTTATTTGATTAAATATGATCTAATTATATAAATGAGAATTTATAGTTTATTAAATTAAATATGATTTAATTTAATTGATATTTATATTATTTAATTAAAAGAGTTTAGTTAAATATAATAATATTTTATTTAATTAAAATAGTTTAATTAAATAAGATTGGGCTTATTTTGGAAAAGGCCAAAATAAGAGCATTAGGATTTTAGTAGCTCTCTATAAATAGATGAGCTATTTCCCCTACCAATCCTAATTGTCATTTTTCTCAGAATAAGAGACCGTAGAGACAATGGTATTTTTCACGTTTGTGATCAAAGTTAAAGCACGCTTCAAGAGGTAATTCAGAATTTGATCCGGAGTATTCGAACGGGTTCACGTAAGCTGGTCGTCAGATGGCAAGGTGCTCGGACGGATGCTGGTGCTCGAGCGGAGGTGTTCGGAATGTTGATGAGGAGAAAAGGGGGTGTACCTGCAAGGCACTCCGACGCTCAAGTAAGAAAGGGTCAGAGAAAAGGGGCAAGTACAAAGTGTATTCTTAGGGTAAAAAAATGATACCTGACCCTCTCAAGCGAGAGGGTTTATATAGAGCCCCCAGCGTGTGGCCAACGGTCCTATTTTCGGGGGGAAATAACTGTTTTCCCCAAAGAATAGGTAACTGCCCAAACTAGCTGTTATGTCGGGCAGGGTGTCAGAAACTAGCCGTTATGTCGGGCATAAACGCAGTTTCGGGCACCTGTCCTTGGCTGTTCGGGCAGCGAGGAAGCCGTGCGTAACGGGCATAAAAACCGGGGAGGAACGTTGCGTTCTTTGCCCGGTTGGAGGGGCAGAAATGTCATTTTTGCCCCTCTGTGGGTTGGGTTTAGGTAATTTGGGCCGCTCTGGAGCAGAGGTGGATTGGGCCAATTCTAGCCATTGGTCCAGTCCAGAACAGGAGCCCCCCAAGTCGTTGCTCCCGAGCATGGGAGTGATGACTTAAGGACTGCTCGTTGCTCCAGGGAGCTAGCGCGGAGTCGTCGTTTGGAGACGAGGACGATTGTCTCGAGGTGCTCGTGGCTCTTTGTGTCCGTGATATTCGTGGTCGAGACCACGTTGCCCGGTATTCGGGGAGATAAAGCGTCATACAGAATGGGAAACGTTGGGTGTGCCACGTGTGCATCGAGCCATGTGTAGCAGTTAATAGGTAATTATGGCTAGTGGGCAGTCATTATTGCCTACGGGCGAGTGTATGCACGTGCCCCTCAGTATAAAAGGGGGAAGGTTGTCCCATTTTGCACTTTTTCTCTTCTGATTTCTCTTCGCCTCTTCTGCGTTCTTGCCCGTCGCCGTCTTCAGAGCAACCGACCACCGTGCCAAGCTTCGAGCAGTCTCTTTCTTCTACTCAAATCAAGTAAGTTTTCTGATTTCCAGCTTGTTTTACTTTCTTTTGTTGTTAGTGGTAGATTGCATGCGGCTAGAGTTAGCTTTAGGTGACAAAATAGGTATATTTTTGGCGAGTGTTGGTGGTGGACAGTGGTTCTGCCCCTTTTTGCTGCTTCTAGCATCTCGCCGGAGTAGGTAGTGCATTTGGTGAGCGTGGTGGTCCACGTCGTGGTTGCGAGTCATGACCACCGTGTCTGATTGTCTTTTGATGGAACGGTGAATTTTCCGGTAGAACCTTTCCAGATTCCGGTGGAGTCTTGTGGTTTCCGGTGGAGCTTTAAATGGAATCTGGGCATGAGTGCGGGGAGGTTCTCCGTAGGAAGGTGGTATATCTCGGGCATCTCCTCGCGGGGAGGTTTTACGTTTGATGTTAGGGCTTAGGCCGGGGACGTTGTCCTTAGCCTTTTGCGCGCCCTTTCACTTGACTTGGCAGTGGAAGGGTGGATTTGATTTCCTGTCGAATTCACTGTCTTTCTCTGCTTTTTCAGGTGATCGTAATGGCGACAGGGCCAGAGAGAGAGGTTATTTTAGACACGTCCGAGGAGGAAACTGGCTCCGAGGAGAACAGCAGCTCGACGACTTCGAGTTCGGTGTCTTCGAGCTCGGTGGCATCGAGCTCCTCGAGCAGAGTCGAGGAGGAAGAAGAATTAGATGTTATGGAGGAAGATGTTGAAGGGTTCTGTCCAGAGGAGTGGGAGGTGGCCGAGCCTTCCGATCATATTTCTACGTTCGCAAGGTCTGTGGCGGACGCCTTTACAGAGGTGGGCCCAGAGGGGGACTGGAAAGTGCATTTTCCCACCTTGGACGAGCGGGTCTGCTCAGATTTCGGGGACCGTTTCAAGATGTACGAGTACGCTTTCAAGGAGTTAGGGCTGAGGTTGCCTTTCACTGATTTCCAGCGGTCGGTATTCGAGCATCTGAAGCTGGCGCCCTCTCAACTCCACCCCAATTCACTAGCCTTTATCCGGGCTTTTGAGTTAGTGTGCGAGCATCTCAATCTGGGCACTACTCTCCCTCTGTTTTTTGCGGTTTTCCATCTTCAACGGCAGCTGGCGGGGAAAAAGTACGGATGGGTTTCCTTGAAGCAGCCCAAAAAGTTATTCAAGCCGTTCTCGGAGTCAATCCGAACATTCAAGGGACAGTATTTCATCGTCGAGCCAGTGTCTGAGGCTGCCCATGACAGCACGTATGTCTTGGAGATAGAGGTTGATGAGGACGGAGAGGAGATACTCAATGAGGAGGGGAAGTATATCGGGGAGAGGGTGTACAAGTTCCCGATCCGCTAGGCACCTGACCATTTCTCCAAGAAGCCCGGCGCTTATGTTTTCGAGTCGAGCGTGCTACGCGGGCAGGACGCTGTGTCTTACGAGAAGCTGGTGAACTGGGTTAACTCCTTTAGTCTGGCCAGCTGCTGGACGAGCAAAGGCAACCCTATCTTCGAGGAGGATGGGAGCCAGAGGGTTAAGCGCAGATTCATCAACGTTAAGGCACTGCTGGAGTGCAAGACTCCCGCAGATGTCGAGAAGCTGCTCGGTAGTCTTAGTTGTTTAGACTTTGTTTGTGTTATTTCTTTTCCTTGTAACTAACGTGCTTGTTTATATTTGTGCAAGCGAGATGCCTCAAGCTCGCAATCGCGTGGTGAGGAACGCCATGGCGAGGAATAAAGCTGGAGCGGCTCCCCCTAAGACCCAGACTACTGCTGGTGCTCGTGCTCCTCCCCTTGTTCAAACTGCCCCGGGACCTCTTCTACTCCCTCTCCTGGTCCACGGGATTCTCCACTGCCTTTGACCGGGCGGGCGAAGCGGCCACGGACGTTAGATGCTGTGGATCTAACTCGGGCGCCTGAGAAGGGGAAGTTTGAGCTCCCCTCGTGCATTCTTGACAGGAGATTTTTTTAGGGCAACACCCTGGTCGTTCCTCGGGCAGAATCTCTTAGCTTGGAGAGCATGGACTGGCCGAGCAAGAGGGCGCTGGTAGCCCAAGATGCTTCTGCCCTTGTGAGGATGCTGGAGATGGCGGCCGTTTATGCGGAAGGGGATACTGCGCTTGAGGCCGAACTTACTGCTGCCCGGGCTTCCGTGACGGCCTTGAAGGAGGAAGTCAAGAGTGCTCGCGAGGCTAGGAATAAGGTCGAAGAGGAGACGACCAAGTTGAAAGAGGAGGTCACCAAGCTGACGGCGGAGAAAAAGGCTGCTGAGGAGCTGAACAAAGAGTTGATGGCGGCTAGTGCCCCGGGTGCTGATGAACCGGATGAGATAAAAGCATTGAAGACTAGGGCTGAGCTGGTCGCCAGCATTCTGCAGGCCGAGGATGATGGTATCGCCGTGGCAGTGGAGTCCTTCGACAGTGTCGTGGCCCAGTTGCGGGTGGTGAACCCTGGGCTTGAGATTTCGACTGAGGGCATCCACTATCTTGCGTGTGTGGAGGATGGTCGCATCGTCTTGCCCACAGGCCTTGTTCTTGATACCCCCGAGGTTCAGCCAGAGGACCAGCCCGCGAAGGAGCAGAGACCTGAGCCGGCGTCAACTGAGCATGCAGATGAATGAGGAGTTTTGTTATTTTGATGTTGTTGTATCTTGTCTGGCCTGCGCGCTGTTGAGTTATTTGTAACTTTATTTGATTTTGGGGGGGCGTGCCCCCCCTTCTTATGTAATTTGAACATTCTTTGGTCCTTGTGGCCTTTTTCACTTTATGCCCGATTTATGTTATTTATATAATTTCTGTTTATATTACTGTACTTTACATTAGTTGTGCATGTGTGACTGCTCGTCGGAGGGTGTGTCTGTTAACGGAGTTTTCTTTTGAAAGATAGCTCGTTGTGTGTGAAATCGCCAATGCGGAGAACTGGTCGAATAGCTGGGGAAGGTCCTGGCGAGGTTGCGGATCTCAGGTCGCGATTGAGGCCTGAGGTCGCGGCGTGAACGTCCCATCGCGAGCTCGGGTTCTGCCAATCATGGTACTTGGGCGAAGGCGATGCTCGGTTGAGGACCGCCGACGAGCAGAGCTCCGGCTCATTTACTTGAGCGGGATTCTACTTTGTGCGTATGCGTCGTTTATACCTGGACGAGCATGATGACCGTTAGGTGGTCCTTTGATGCGAGGAAGCCTATAGTTACTTTAGCTGTAGTATTGCTTAAGTTTTTCAGCGTTCCACGGTCGGGGGATTGCATCCCCGTTGAGGTTTTCGAGGAAGTGTGCACCATTCCCCGTTCGGGCACGGACTCTGTATGGCCCTTCCCAGTTGGCTGCTAGTTTGCCTTCGCGAGAGTCCTTGTGGTTTCTTCGCAGGACAAGGCTGCCCACATCGAACTCTCGTCGTAATACTTTGGCGTTGTGCCTGGTTGCTATTTTTTGCTTAAGAGATGCTTCACGGAGGGCTGCTCCTGTTCGGATTTCCTCGACAAGGTCGAGCTCCTCTCTTATTGCTTCGTCATTCATTTCCTCATCCAGAGGTGATTCGGTCCTCCTGGACGGTACGTGAATTTCGATGGGTAAAACAGACTCCGTGCCATATGCTAAGCGGAAAGGTGTTTCCCCGGTGGTGGACTAAGGAGTGGTGTGGTACGCCCACAAGACGCTGTGGAGATCCTCGACCCAGGCTTTCTTTGTTTCATCCAGTCTTCGCTTGAGACCACGCAAAATGACACGATCGGCCGCTTCTGCCTGCCCGTTAGTCTGGGAATGTTCTACAGAAGCGAAATGTTGCTTTGTTCTGAGATGAGCGACAAAGTCTTGGAACTTCTTGTCCGTGAATTGCATTCCATTGTCCGTGACAATTGCTTGGGGAATCCCAAAACGGGCAAGGATATTCCGCTTGTAAAAGCGCGAGATGTTAAGTGCTGTTATCTTTGCTAAGGCTTCTGCTTCTATCCATTTTGTGAAATAGTCTACGCCCACTATTAGGTATTTGTTTTGGCTGGACCCCGTCACGAAGGGTCCTAGGATGTCTAGGCCCCACCAGGCGAATGGCCACGGGGAGGTCATGCTTTTTAGCTCGTTAGGTGGGGCTAGGTGCATATCCCTGTGCCGTTGGCATTTGTCGCATCTCTTCATATGCTCCTTGGCATCGTGCTGCATGGTTGGCCAATAATACCCTGCCCGGAGGGCCTTGCGGGCAAGGGACCTTCCTCCTAGGTGCTGGGCGTTAATGCCTTCGTGGATTTCTCGTAATACGTGGGGGACAACTTCCTCCTCTTTGCATTTGAGTAATGGGATGGAGAAGCCTCGTCGATAGAGTTTGTTTTCGAGGATGAAGTACGAGCAAGCTCTTTGTCTGATGGTGCTGGCTTTCTTAGGGTCATCCGGAAGTTCGTCCCTGGTGAGGTAGTTGTACACGGGCGTCATCCAGCAGTCGCTGTCTCCAATCGCGTGCACGTGTAGGGTCGAGGATCCCTTATCGATGCTGGACCGGGGAAGTATTTCTTGGATGACTGACCTGTTTCCGCCTTTCCTCTTAGTGCTTGCTAGTTTGGACAGGACGTCTGCTCGCACATTATGTTCGCGTGGAACATGTCTTACTTTTACTGCTCTAAACTTCGACATTTTTCCCTTGACTAGGGTTAGGTATTCGGAGAGACTGTCGTTTTTGGTCTGGTATTCTCCTGATACCTGGTGGGCTACGAGCTGAGAGTCCGTGCAGATGATGATTTCTTTAGCCCCTAGGTCTTCGGCTAGGCGTAAACCGGCGAGGAAGGCTTCATACTCGGCCTGGTTGTTCGACGTGGGAAAGGACAATGTGAGAGAAGCCTCGACTATGGTTCCTTCTTTGTTCTCCAGAATTACTCCTGCCCCGCTGCCGGTCGAGCTGGATGCTCCGTCCACATAGATGGTCCATCTGCTCGCTATGTTGGACGAGGAGTCTGAGAAGGTTACTTCCGCTACGAAATTGGCCAGGGCTTGAGCTTTTATAGCTTTTCTGCTTTCATACTGGACGTTGAATTCAGACAGTTCCAGTGACCATTTGAGCATTCGCCCGACCATGTCTGGTCGTCCCAGTAATTGCTTGATGGGCTGATCCGTCCTTACCACGATCGTGTGGGCCAAGAAATAGTGTCTCAGTCGTCTGGCAGCGTTGACGAGGGCCAATGCTACCTTCTCTATCTGCTGATATCACAACTCCGCATCCTGCAATGCTTTGCTCGTGAAGTATACTGGCCTTTGCCCGCCAGGATTCTCGCGAATGAGAACGGCACTAACGGCCTCGGCAGTGACGGCGAGGTATAGGAACAAGACTTCCCCGGTGTCTGGCCATGATAATACGGGCGGTTTCGACAGAGCTTGCTTCAAGTGAAGGAGGGATGCTTCGCATTCCTCGGTCCATTCAAACGCTGCTTCTTTTCCCAAGAGCTTGAAGAAAGGAAGGGCGTGTTGGGCGAATTTTGCGACGAAGCGGGACAACGAAGTAAGTACCCCGTTGAGGGACTGGATGTTCTTCTTAGACGTGGGCGTTGGGAACTCAGAGAATGCCCGACATTTGTCGGGGTTAGCTTCTATTCCTCGCTCCGTTAGGTAGAAGCCAAGGAATTTACCTTCCCGTACACCGAACTTGCACTTCTCTGGGTTAAAACGCATTTGATACCTCTTTGCTTGCTCGAAAAATTTGCGAAGATGGGCGGCATGATCTAGTTCCTCGTGGGACTTGACGATCATATCGTTCATGTATACTTCGAGCATGTCGCCTATTTGTCCTTGGAAGACTTTGTTCATCATTCATTGGTATGTGGCGCCGGCGTTCTTCAGCCCGAAGGGCATTACGTTGTAGTAATAGTTGCCCGATTCGGTCATGAAGGCCGTGTAAGTTTTATAGCTCGCGGCCATTGGGATTTGGTTGTAGCCCGAGTAGGATTCGAGGAACGATAAAAGCTTAAAATCTGCTGAGTTATCTACGAGCTTATCTATGTTGGGGAGGGGGTAGGCGTCCTTCGGACAGGCCTTATTAACATCGGTATAATCAACACACATCCTTCATTTGCCATTATTTTTTCTTACAAGTACAACATTTGAGAGCCATGTAGTGTATTTGGCCTCAGAAATAAACCTAGCTTCTAGAAGGTCTTTGACAGCTTTCTCCGCGGCTTCCATCTTTTCCGGGGACTGTTTCCTTCTACGCTGGGCAACGACTTTGACGGCCGGATCAATTGTAAGCTGGTGGCAAGCGATGGATGGGTCCAATCCTGGAATTTCAGCAGCTCTCCATGCGAACAAGTCTGCGTTCTCCCGGAGGCACGCTTTTAGTTGTCTCCTGGCCAGGTCGGGGAGGTCTGCTCCGATCTTTACTCCCCGTTGGGGGTCTTCTCCGAACGGAACGATCTCGAAGTTGCCATCTGGGACAGGGCATAGGAGGTGGCCGCCGTTGTTGGACTAGCTGCCCGAAGTCGTTGGGTCCCTGGCGTGATCTTCCTCGCTGAAACGGCTGTCCAAGTCGATAGATTCGACTTGGGGGAGCGGTTTTGGCTGCTCGGAGCTGCTGGGCAGAGGGGGACGACCAGAAGTCCTCGGTCTTGCTGAGATGGTGCTTAGACCTTTTGATGCTGCTTCAAAGCACCGACGGGCAGCTTCGATATCGCCGTGGAGGGTGGCGACCATCCCTTCAGAAGTGTAGTACTTCATCTTGAGATGTACGGTGGAAGGTACTGCAATCAACTCTGCCAGGGTTGGCCTTCCAAAAATGCACTGGTATAGTGACGGGCATTCAATTACCAGAAACTGTGCTTTAATTGCTCGGGTTGTCTTTCCTGAACCGAAGGTTACGATGAGCTCTACGTAACCTTGGGGCCTCGTCACTGCTCCGTTGAATCCCTGCAGGTCGGATCCAACGTATGGAGTAAGGTGAGAGTCATTCAGCTGCAGCGTTTCGAACAGGTGGTTGTACATTATATCAACTGAACTGCCCTGGTCCACGAGTATTCTGCGAACGTCGAAGTTCACCATCCTTGCCCGGATAAGCAGCGGGATGCTCGAGTTCGGTGCCCTGCCGAGGAGCTCCTCCTTGTAGAAGGAAATAGGAGCGGATCCTTTGTGAGTGGTGTCCAGCGTGGTGACTTCATTGGAGCTTTTGCTGATCAGTTGATCGAATCTCCTCTTGACTGAACCGACCGTGATTTTGTTGAATCCACCACCGAAAATGACCATGGCCGACGGGAAGGCCTCTCACGGGCTGCGAGCAGCGAGGTATGTGGAGACGGGCAGACCCTCAGGGATGCGGAAGTCCCCCGACTGAGTTATGGACATAGCGACCTGTACGTTGGTGTCATCGAAGGGCGGAGTCTCTTCTGCAACCTTTTTGCTCTCCTGGGTTTCTTGCCGGGGAGCATCTTTCTTTTTCGCGAACTGCTTCAGGTGGCCGTCGCGAATAAGGATCTCTATGGCATCCCTGAGATGGATGCATTCTTCCGTCGTATGGCTGTGACTCTTGTGGAAGCGGCAATACTTGGATTTGTCTACACCCGGTCTAGCCGGCAGCTGTTTGGGGAAACGGACTCCCACCTGCTTGAAATATTTTCTCCCTCGAGGTAGTGAGGGGGGTATAGTCATGGAACCGCCCAGAAGGTCCCTTCTGTTCGCGTGCATCACGAGGCCGATCGTCGCGTCTTTTATCTCCTCGACGGGACGTCGAGGGTTCTTCAGCTCTGGATGACCGGGCACCTTCTTAGTTTCGAGAGGCCCAGACAGAATGGGCAGCCACCTTCTCCTCGTACTGTATATGCGACTGGGCTTGGAGGAGAAGGACGTTAAGGTTCCTCGGTGGATCGAGGCCAATGGCTTTCTCGAAGTCTAAGCCAGGACGTAATCCCTGCTCGACCAGGAATTTCTTCATCTCGTCGGTCGTTGGCACTTGGACGGCCTCCTTGTTGAACCGCTCAATGTAGGCCCGAAGAGGCTCATCTCTTCCCTGTACGACAGCTCCGAGGGACGCCTCGGTCTTTGGATGGCGTCGCGATGCAGTAAAGTGACGGGAGAAAATCCTCCCCAACTGCCTCCAGGATGTAATGGATTCTTCTGGCAGCTGCTTGTACCATGTCATTGCTCCCTTCCGGAGAATGGTCGGGAATAGGCGGCATTTGATGGCTCCTCGTACCCCTCTGTAGTCCAAAAGAGCATCTATGTTTTCTATGTGCTCGTCTGGGTCAGTGGTTCCATCGTAAGTCCCTAGAGATGGAGGCTTCTCTAGTCCTTTAGGAAGACGGGCGGCCAGGATCCTGCGGGACAACGGGCCGCGAAGCTCGTCGTCGCTGTCTGAACTTGGAGTTGATGGTGACTATTGTTTGCGCTCGCGGCGGCGGTTTCTGCGAGGTGAGGGTGAACGTGGCCGGTCACGAGGTCTGACCGATGGAGAATGCCTATCCTGCCTCGTTCTCTTGTGTCTTGGTGGTGATCGATCCCGCGGGGAGATCTGGTCGCGCTTGCGAACGTGTTGTGATTTAGGCTCATGCCTCGATCTGTGGTCTTCCCCGCGCCTAGGTGGCGGGCTTCTTGATTTTCGGTGCTTACTCTTGGGAGGAGAGGATCTTGGAAGAGATGCTTCCTCGAGAGCTCCTATTCTTTCTCCTTGCTGCAAGATGAGGAGGTTTGTGCGATTGACAGCTTCCAAAAGAGCTGCAACGGCCAGGTCGGCGCTGGGAGGGCCAGGAATCGGTCGTTCACCCGACGGTGGCTGCTTGTCTCCTTGCCCGGCGGGAGGAGGAGTTGGAGATGCAGCAGCCCCGTCTCGGAGGAAACAGGGATCTGAAAGTAACGGAGATCTGCCGTCGACGTCCATCTTGTTGACGGGAACAAGAACCGTAACGTCAGCACTTTTTGCGGAGTTCTGAGCGGCCATATGTGGGCGGATCAAAGAAAGTATGTTTTGATCTTTTAGTTTCCGAGGAGGAAAGAAAGAAGGGAAGAACACGGAGTTCCCACAGACGGCGCCACTGATCTGGAGTATTCGAACGGGTCCACGTAAGCTGGTCGTCAGATGGCAAGGTGCTCGGACGGATGTTGGTGCTCGGACGGAGGTGTTCGGAATGTTGATGAGGAGAAAAGGGGGTGTACCTGCAAGGCACTCCGACGCTCAAGTAAGAAAGGGTCAGAGAAAAGGGGCAAGTACAAAGTGTATTCTTAGGGTGAAAAAAATGATACCTGACCCTCTCAAGCGAGAGGGTTTATATAGAGCCCCCAGCGCGTGGCCAACGGTCCTATTTTCGGGGGGAAATAACCGTTTTCCCCAAAGAATAGGTAACTGCCTAAACTAGCCGTTATGTCGGGCAGGGTGTCAGAAACTAGTCGTTATGTCGGGCATAAACGCAGTTCCGGGCACCTGTCCTTGGCTGTTCGGGCAGCGAGGAAGTCGTGCGTAACGGGCATAAAAACCGGGGAGGAACGTTGCGTTCTTTGCCCGGTTGGAGGGGCAGAAATGTCATTTTTGCCCCTCTGTGGGTTGGGTTTAGGTCATTTGGGCCGTTCTGGAGCAGAGGCGGATTGGGCCAATTCTAGCCATTGGTCCAGTCCAGAACAGAATCCTTATGTTGTGTTTCATTTGTGATTAATGGTTTAATCAAAATCCGTTCATCGAGATTGTTCCGTTAAGAGGATAAAATTTTAAAAAATCCCTCTTAAATTTCAATAGTGGTATCAGAGCTTCAATTCTAATTAAATCATTAATTTAAATATGATGTATGCATTATAGTAATTCTATAATGATATAATTATAGTAATATTTGTTTATTTGATTAAATTGTTTAATCATATAGATAATTGAATTCTATTCAATTTTGTTTATAATTCTAATATCACGTCCATGGAATTTGTATACATATTACTATGTTTCTTTGATGCAAAAATGTCTGTTAAAGATTAAATTGTTATTCATCATAATATGATGGTACTCTGGTTATGTCGATGTCGTAACAATTTTGTTTTTTTATTGCCATTTCGTGAGCATGGTTTGTTTGAATTTCTTATGGTAACATTTTTGTAAGGGTCACATATCTCACAACTTGAATATCTACCAAATTATACATAAATTCAATATAATAATGTTATCACATTTGTTTCGTAAACAAGTCTGCTGTAAACAAATATTTGCTAACGTGATATTTATTTTTTGTCTTATTATTATAATAAATATTTAATAAAATATTAATAATAATAGTTTATTATCATAAATAATAATAAAGTGTTTATTATTTAAAATTAAATATTGATATCATGTGTTCGTATAATTTGGATGTTCGTTGTTGACTATGCATCGAAATCCGACATTAGTATGGTGAAGTACCAATATTTCGATCATCCATAAGTGATACAAATATCATTGATAAATTTTTATATGATATAAATATTTCTAATGCGAAGTTAGTGTATTTGATACACTACTTTGTTTCGTCCTTTAAATTAGTGTAATTATTGTTATACATTTGAATGATCAATGTGCATTTTGCTTCGGAATTCGATATTTGTATGGTGAAGCAGTGACATTTCGATCAATTATATTGAATAATCGACTATTATGTTTTGATGGTATGAACGCTTATGCATTAGGGTTTCTGACGGAGCAAGAGTTGTGCCTTAAGGGTTCACAAAAAGCGTCAAGTGTTGACGCGTCAATATTTAGAAATTGATAATTTATTATTATTTATTATTAAATTATTAACAATTAAATAATTTGGTATACGGTTATGACCTTAGAATTTTGGTGTTTATTTATTAAATACGACTTGCATGTCGTAATTTATTTTATCTAAATACGATATGCGCGTCGTGCCATTTAATTATTTTATTTATGCATTTAAATATTGTAACTACTCAAGAGTTTAAGAGAAGACAACACCAAGCGATGACACTGGTGGAGAAGTTTGAGAAACTTTTTCGTGGGTAAAAAAATTGTAATAAATTAGTTTATTTTATTCTTGTGTTTTAGGTGGCCATAATCATATTACCAAATTTTATTTTATGTATGTGATGCATGAAATGTATGATTATATGGATGTGTATGAGATACACAAATAAGTGAGTTCAAACTTAAGAAAAAAATGCCTAGATTAAATATTAAGTTAATTGCTTCCCAAAATTTAGCACTCATCAAGCTTAGTATCGAATAATGTAGGTTTCGTCTAACGCGAGGTGCATGTTTTATATTAGTAAGGTGCGATGGGATAAATGTAATATCCAACTACTTAATTTTTGGTTTGACTTAACTAAACTAATTATAATAGGATTATATATGTTTAGAAGCAAGAGTTGAGAACAATCCATATGATGGATTAGAATAAGAAGTTATTGACTCAACTAATAAAATTCAAGAGTTGTATTAGATACAATTGAAAAAAGTTCCTACCTAAATAACAGAGTTTTATGTAATCTTCCTAAGCAGACTTAAAATAAAGTGAAATATGGATCTCGACCCGCTAGAAAATCTTTCAACGGAATTTTCCGAATCAAATGTTGAGGGTCATTTGGTTTGAGTAAAAATAGTGGGAGCATTTTAATAAAAGACCTTATTAAAATGATTTAATTTGATACAATTTTTACACGTTTGTAGTTATAATTTCTTTTGCATTTTATTTTACACTTTACTGTGAAATTTCCTTATGAAGGATGTAAGGATCAGAAAGGAGTTTCTGAGTCAGTACAGAAATTGAGAATTGTTCTCAAGCACGAGAAAAATTGTATGTTCTCAAACAACCAATTCCTAACAACCGAATATAACTAGATTCGAAGAACGATACTTATGAGAAGGTTCAAGTCGAATGTCTAGATATAATATATCTCATGATTATAGTCGTCACGGAAAATGATATGATCATTAACCTCGAGAATTTTCTTTTAAAACAAGAAATACAAGATATGAGAAATGTAAAAATTTCCAAGGTCTTTTCTATAGAAGTTAAAAATCCAAATGGATCTAAAATAGTTTTGAGATTAAAAATTTAGATTTCTTATAGACCAAATAGTTGGTCACAAGTTCTATTTGAGATTGTCTCTGATAGGTAGATTAAATTCATAATGGAAGTATTTTTAAATATATCTACCATATCTTGTTGAAAAGAAAAGAAAGTAGTTTATGATGCTAAATAGATGAATTATAAAAAGAATGTGATTCATTTTATATTACTTTGAATTTTGGCCGAAAAACACGGTTCTAAAGGAAGATAGTTATTTCATGTGTTGAAAGAAGCAAACTGTTAATGGTTATCAAATGAGTCAAAGTAAAAGAAAGAAGTAAGACTTTTTCTTCATTCATTTAGTTATAGAAATTCAAAATATCTATTTCTACATCATGGGTATGTGATACTATATATTGACCTCACATTTATAAGAATGTGAAGAGTCTTTAAAGAAGTAGGATATTGATTATAATTTGAGTCATCTTTCGTCTAGAATGAAACAACGAGTTTTCATTGACTATAAGAGCTTATGATTAGACTTAGATTAGAGCTTTTAATGAAGCTAAATAATTGTTTCATTTAGTAAAAGAAACATTAATTTTAAGTCTTGTATTGACAAGATGAGGAATGCATGTTTTGATAATGGACAAGTGTTGTTGTGATTATCCAAAACAGTGGTTTCAATACTAAATCAATTAGAGGGTTTGAGTTCTACGATCTTGATAAGCCGTCTATAATAAATGTAGGATGGATCAAATAAGATTTGAACCTTGTGTATATCAATTACATTAATGTTTAGTCCAAATAAGAGAGAGATGCATTTTCAAAGTCTATGAGAATAGATTGTTGGATTCATTTGGTGTTATATCATTTGATAGATGCAATTATTTATTTTGGAAGATATATCTAATGTCTCAAATCATCGACTAAAGTGAAAGGACATATGATATATCTTGATTATATACATGTGTGATGTATATAGACCTCTAAACATATTTTCTAGGTAAATTTTGTTTCTCTTACTTCATTTATATTACTGACAAACTCAGTAATTATGGATTTGTGTATGTGACACGAGTTAGAATTCTTTTGAGAAGAGTTTAAGAATGAATTAGAAGGAAACAACTCGAAAAGGCATTAAGACCATACGAATTGTTCGTTGTGGTAAATAGTTATATAAAGAATATAATGACCATTTAAATCGTATTATGTTTGACATTGTTCGATCTAATATAGTTTAATTATATCTTTGTGACTCTTCTTTATAAATTATTTTACATACAATTATTCTTATCCATAATCAATTCCATTTAAAGTAGTCGTGGAGACACCATATTTAATATGGAGGTAAGAGTACCTAGTTTGTCTTTATGGTCATTTGGGTTGTAAGATTTATTAAGTAAACTTAATCACAATCTAGATGAAGATGTATTTATGGATATATCCTAATGAAAATTGGGGGCACATATTGTATAACACTTTATAGAACAAAATTGTTTTGTCACTAGAACTGGAGTTTTCCATTAGAGATAATATGTATCTAAAGGAGTTTGTAGGAGTGATGTAGAACTTTAACAAATTCAAGCATCATAAAATACATATCTTTATGAGAATGGAACATGATCAAATTCAACAAAGGGAGTTGTTATTGGACCATTTGTTCGTGTAGCACAAGATCTAGAGGAGATCATAAATGATCTTAATTCTAAAAGAAGTATAAGTTGTTTAAACCAATTATGGATTATAGAAAGCTTCTTGGAGTTGAATCTTTTTATTAATGAAGTTTTATGTAAACTTGGATTAATAAATGTCATGTTTAAATCTTGTACACATAAAAGGTTAGTGGGATTATTTGCATTAATCTAGTATATTATGTAGGCGTCATATTAATCATCAAAACAAATTCCCTACGACACCAATGTAGGATATGGTTAAGGAAATAGTTTTGATGAAGTGCTTGGGCGAGGTTTCCTAAAAGGTTAGGAATCAGAATCTATAGAGATAAATGGTTGATGAATCTCAATCCTAGCACAAGTACATATTTTGGTGAAGTTTTGAGACACCTAATATGCATAATATCACATTAAGATTATTGCATGTGTGGCATGAAGTTTTGTCTAATAGACTATGTCTTACCTCATTGGATGAGAAAAAGGACACCAAGATGTGTATTGCACTAGATGCACTGTATGCTGTGAGCATAAATAATAAGTACAAAAATGATTGAAATATTCATCACTAAATCACTATCAAGAAGGTCTGTGGAAATATTAAAAGGACCCGATGTTCCTATTCTTGAGAGTAGATGGGAATAATCATTGTAAAGGAGTTACAATGATGCTATTCCAAAATTTATGAACTATATGTTCATATCACAGTATAAATTAAATGTTATGCTTGGATGACAACTATATAAGTTGAAAAAGGCTTCAGACATTTGTCGTTTCTAGTACAAAGGTCAAATATATTATTTGGGTCGCTTTTCTAATTCTTGGGAAGAAAGTTGTGTTTCTTGTATTGCAGATCCTATTGATCTCATTCATAATGATAATGGGTTAATCTCGAAAGTTCAGAAAACTAGATCTCACTAGCGATCCATATATATATATATATATATATATATATATATATATATATATATATATATATATATATATATATATATATATTGACACTTCAATTTATTTCGATAGAAGATCGAAAGTTGAAATTGGAAGAGGTGTATATTACCAACATAGGAAAGAGTTCCTTATACCCTAATAAAGTATCATGCTTAAATAATGTTTGATGCACATAATGGGCAGATAGATGTTAAGTTAATATCTGATTCGCTCTAGTGCTAGTGAGAAATTGTTGGAATAACCCCTAATAGTCAATCAGTATTGGCTATATATGCTTTTGAATCATGACCTTGATATATATATATATATATATATATATATATATATATATATATATATATATATATATATATATATATATATATATATTCTGTTATATATACCCTCTATGGTCTTATTTATAAGCAAAAGTCTTTATAATCTTTTGGCCTTAAATATAAGAAAAAGTCAATAGATTCTACTTTATTAAATATTTTATTCCAAAAATACTTTTTTTCTAATTTCAATAACATTATTACACATTTAATGTACACCCATTTTAATTTAGTCTTCCGAGGAGTAGTAATTTTTCTATCTCTTTTTTCTTCTTTTTATAATACATTTTTTCCTTTTATATTTTATATTTCATTTTAAATTATTTGGAACTGTAGCTTAAATTCTACTACGTTCATTTCAAATTATTATTATTTTTTTTTTTTTTTGCATAAAGCAAATTGTAATACTCCTTGCTCATTCTTCAAATTTTTAATTAAAAAATAAAAATAAAACAAATAGGAGGAGTACTATTCAATTTCATATTTGAATAAATATTATATTTTATATCAATTTTTCACTTTAAAAAAAAACAAGTACCAGTAGTTATAATAACTCATACAATTCAATCTTTTCATTTTCATAATTTAAAATTTTGAAATGATACAACATATTTAGCCAATATTGTGTAAATATTCATAAGTTTTTCAACTAATTCTCTATCACATTTGAGTTGAGTGGATAGCCTTCCTGGAGTAAACAATAAATCTTTTTTCATTTGAGAAATTTTATAATCATTGGATCCTTTCTTCTTCATAATTTCAACCATACATGATTGAAGTGTGAGAAAAATCTTGTTTGAACTTTTGATATCAAAAGACTCATAAGCATTTTCTACGACTTGAATAAGCTCATCAACTGAAGTAGCCACTTCATTCTGTTGTAATGATTGTATGGCACTAAAAAAAATCTAAATCCAAAACATTTAAATTGGGAGAATTTGGTAGTTGACATGTCAAACAAATGTCGAAGCCTCATTCAGAAGCCTCTACACTAAATTCTTCATCATTTAAAGAAACGTGGCACGGTGCATTATCTTGCTGAATAAAAATTGTCTCACATGCATGCTCTCGTGGCCATTTTTCTTTTATTGCTGGTAAGATCTTGTTTATTAAAAATATTCGACGGGCCTCTTTAGTGATAGACGTAATTAGTTTTATTTCAAGTGTCCCTGCTATTCGATTGAACTTGAACTTCTTGTCGGCATTTTATCGACTAGGGGAAACACACCAATTTTTTCAGTGAATGTCACATTATCTTCATCATCAAATCTGAGTCTAGCCACGACTACTAAAAATATGACCTTTTGAATATAATTTTTGTTTCTGCAAGTCCTATGTGGATCATCCTCATTTGCAAGAAGGTAATAATTCATTGAATTTTTTGACATATAGAACCATTTTTCATCTATGTGCATAATGTTATACATGGATTTAAAAATTGGATCATGAGGAATGCTAGTTCCCTCAAGCATGCTCAAGTAGAATCTAAGACGTTGTTTCATATTATCATCCTTCATATGTGGCTTCAACGTGCTTGAATGTTTATGCAATACCCCTTTAGTCACATATTTTTCCAATATTGACTTGCTTCTAATACCTAAAGCTTTTGCTAAAGATCGAAAAGTGATACGCTTATGTAACGAAATATCATGAATTTTTTCAAAGTCTATCTCAACTCTTATACGACCATAACTTTTTGTTTTCTTGTGGCATGCATCACCTGTTCCACTAATCTGTCTCCAAATCCAATAAAAAACATATGTAGAGACTGAATAAGAGGAAGCAACTTTTTTAACAATTCCACGATTAAGTTTTCCTTCACAACATAAATTTATCAATATTTCAGAAATAATTTTCCACTGCGTGTTGTCCAAAAAATAATGTTTTCTTTTTAATGGTTGTGTTTCATTAACAACATTTCCTACTCAAAAAAAAAAATATTACAAATTAAAAAAAAAAAGCATAATTACAAATCAATATAAAAAATATTAACATTTTTTACGTGAGTTTAAAACAATAACTCAATTACTAACAATATATTTAACAATTTTTTTATTTATACTCTAAACCAAAACAATACTATTACTCCTGATTTAAGGTGAGTTTAATGATAGAGTACAATGCTAACTCAATTTTTTTCTAAGAAAATAAATCAACTTGCTTAATTTCATATGGCAAGAATCAAAACATTATAAATATAATAGGCATAATATAATAGCATGTATTTTGTATTTATTGAAACAATGAATAGGTAATATAAATGAAAAGAAATTAAGCATTCAACATAAAAACAGAAAATATAAGTGGCATAATGTATTGAGTCTTACCCCATGGAAATAGAAGTACAATATTGAAATGGAAATAAAAGTACTAGTATTGTGTCAAGTAAAAATTCAGCATTCAAAATAGAAACATAAAAATATACTAAGTGGAATAATATAGCATCTCCCTTTAAAATAGTTCAAAATAGTTCATGACAATAAAAACATAAGGAAATTACCAGTTGCCTCATTTAGAGAGATTTCAACATGGTTGATTATGTGATTGATAGAAGAATGAGTTTAGTCTCATTTTCATGAAAAACGTCTTCATATGAGAGACCAACATTCATCAAACCATCTTTACATTCTTCTTCTGCTACTTCATATGAATGATTCATATTTAAATTAACATTTGATTCTTCCTCATATGAAGGATACACATTCAAATCAATATATGAGGGATTTATATTCAACTTTACATTAGTTGTTTCTTCTTCATATGATAAACACAAATTTAAATCAATATCAAGAGGCATTTTCATACACTCAAAGAAAAACTACATTCATTTTAGTGTTAGTTTTAATCTTAAATATATAGAAAATTTGGTAGAAAATTAAGGAGTGAAATATGAAACTTAAATCGGGAAATATTACCACCAAAAATTTCGTTTAAAAAATTTAAATTATCATCCAAAAAAGTTAAGAATATGAAAAGGTATAGAAAGTGTGATAGAGTTTAAATGGATGTAGATGGCAATTTTTTAATGTTTTGAGTTTTGACCATATAAAAATAGGAGTACTAATTTACTAGTAGGAGTATTAAATGCTCACTGTTAATCCAATCATGAATAACACATTACCAAGAAAAGAAAACGTGGGCACCCTATTCTATGCTTCATTTAATTCTGACGGAGGATAATAGTGTCAATCGAACTTAATTTTCTCACAAAACTAAAATTTCTTAATAAATGTGAAAATATAAAAAATTGCTTATAAATCAAGCCGGATGACTTTATTTATAAGCAAAAGTCTTTATAATCTTTTGGCCTTAAATATAAATAAAAGTCAATAGATTTTACTCTATTAAATATTTTATTCTAAAAATACCTACACATTTAATGTACACTCCTTTTAATTTAGTCTTTCGAGGAGTAGTAATTTTTCTGTCTTTTTTTCTTAGTATTATACATTTTTTCTTTCTTTTTATATTTCATGTCTCATTTTAGATTATTTGGAACTGTAGCATGAATTCTACTACGTTAATTTCAAATTACTATTAGTAATTTTTTTGTCTAAAGCAAATTGTAATATTCATTGCTCATTCATCAATTTTTTAATTAAAAAATAAAAATAAAACAAATAGTAGGAGTACTATTCAATATCATATTTGAATGAATATTATATTTTATATCATTGAAACAACATATTTAGCCAATATAGTGTAAATATTCATAAGTTTTTTTCAACTAATTCTCTATCACATTTGAGTTGAGTGGCTAGCCTTCCTTGAGTAAACAATAAATATTTTTTCATATGAGGAATTTTTAATCATTGGATCTTTTCTTCTTCATAATTTCAACCATACATGATTGAAGTGTGAGAAAAATCTTGTTTGAACTTTTAATATCAAAAGACTCATAAGAATTTTCTACGACTTGAATAAGCTTATCAACTAAAGTATCAACTTCCTTTTGTTGCAATGATTGCATGGCACTAAAAAACCTAAATCCAAAACATTTAAATTGGGAGAATTAGGTGGTTGACATGTCAAACGAATGTCGAAGCCTCCTTCAGAATCCGCTACACGAAATTCTTCATCATCTAAAGAAACGCGACACTATGCATCATCTTGTTGAATAAAAATTGTCTCACATGCATGCTCCCGTGGCCATTTTTCTTTGATTGATGGTAAGATCTTATTTATTAAAAATATTCGACTGATCTCTTTAGTGATGGAAGTAATTAGTTTGATTTAAAGTGTCCTTGTTATTCGATTGACACTTGACCTTCTTGCCGACACTTTATTGACTAGGGGAAACACATCAATTTTTTCCAAGGAATGTCACATTATCTTCATCATCAAATCTGAGTCTAGCCACCGCTACTAAAAACATGACCTTTTGAATATAATTTTTGTTTCTAGAAGTCCTATGTGGATCATCTTCATTATGTTCCTAGTCTCCAGAACTAAAATCAATCTACCTCAAACCATGTTCAATTATCTGAAAGAAGAGATACTTGCATCTCGTGAGGAATTATTTTTTCTCATTCTTTTTGGTAGGGTTCTTTCCATGATTCTTGATCAACGCGTTGATGTTACTCATATACAATGAGCTGGGTTGGTTGACAAACTTGCTCCTGACTTGTATTCGGCTTTGAATTGTTCATAAACCATTATTAATCGCTGAAGTCTATTTTTCTCTTTCTTTCTTTTTGTTGATGACAAAGGGGGAGAAGTGGATCAAGTATTCTTCTAAAATTAATCTCGAGATAGCTAGATTAATCTTGGAGTGGATTTAATTATTCTATATATAGGAGGAGCTTACAAACCACACCTCTTATACTTCACAGATAGGACTCAAGGGGAGTTTACAAAGCTCACCTCCAAGACTGTTTGACACAGGGGGAGCTTACAAACCTCAGACCCTGAAAGTTGTTGAGTAATTAATTTGCAACTGTTGTTTTAAAATACTGAAGGTTGTCATCATCAAAAAGGGGGAGATTATTGAGACAAATTTGGTTCATGCCATGCATCCTCCAAGGTTTTGATGATAACAAAGTATTTGAAAAAAAAATTTAAATTTCTTACTAGCTGGTTCTTGTGTACAAAATTATATTTACTTGATAAAATTGATTTTGTCATGAAAGAAGCTATGGTTCAGCTCTGATTGTGTACTCGTGAGAGATCCTGATGAGAAAGTTGTCAAAGGTACATCTCAGACTCAAAAGCATGTTATGCTTGCTTCTGAAACTAAGTAATGTCAACTCATGCTCAAAAAATCATGGAATTCATGAATAGTTGATATTATCTTTAAAAGATTGTGTTGTATTTGTTTCACGGAAGAATTCTCTGGACAAAGGCCTTGTTCAACGGATAACTCTAGGGCTACGAGTTCCAACACCTGCTTTATGGAAAAGAAGATGTACAAGAAGATTTGATCTGAATATAGTCGTTGAGTTGCTGCAACGACTCTAATTATTCAGCTATAAGAGGAGCAGAAGAATTGAAGACCAATTAAGAGAATAACAATGCAACTACAACTGAAATATACACGTACTTCACACAACTTGTAACTGCTCAAGAGAAGCTAATCTGTAAGGAGTTCTTATTCTTGTTTAGGTTAAGAATCCTTAGTGTTAAAGTATGTTGTATTATATTTGAACACCTCTGATTGTTAATCAAGTGTCGTTGTAAGTTATTCATTATCTAAATAGTCAGTTTAGATATAAGTCTCTTGCCATGGGCTTGAGCAATGAAGTCTTGGACTGAGGGTCTGAGCACAAGTCTTGAGCCTGAGGGGCTTTAGCAAGGAAATCTTGAACCTGAGGGGATTAAGTAAGAAAAGTCTTAGGATCTGAGGATCTAAATAGGAAGTCTTGATCAGATGTTGATTAAGCAAGGAAGTCTCGGGCTGAGGGTCTGAGCAGAAAAGTCTTATACTTGACTGTATAAGCAGTTGTAATCTGATTGATTATAGTGGAAATCTCTTGTGTTGTAAGGGGACTGGACTACTCTCAATTGGAGAGGAACCAGGATAACTTTTGTGTGTTTTTTGCCCATTTATTTACTTTTGTCTTTCTATCCACTGCATTTATTAATCAGAGTCTGAACTTTTATTTAGATTTTGAACTCTGATTAGAAATAGAAAAGATTTGGCAAACACATTTCAACCCCCCCCCCCCCCTTCTTGTGTGTTTTTCTCACCTTCACATATATTGTTCAAAGAAGCTGATAGTGTTAAGACTTATATGGTGGTAATTCGTGAAAAGCTCACCAAATATGGGATGATTAAAGAAGCACATGACAACTATGAGGTATGTCTATCTGTGCCAAATGAATGCGAAAAACTGAAAGGGTACCTTCAAGATTTAATGGACCAAGGGTTGGTCCAGATCGAATAGACAAAACATGATGCAAATGTGTCCACAATGGAACTCGTGTTTAATAATACTAAAAGGATTCTCAAACCTCTTAAAGTACCCTATCAGAGGAATGACGTTAAATCACAAGTGAACATGATAGAACCTATGGTTATATGTGTTCCCACACCCTTTCCCTTCACAAGTACGAAGGCGGTAATCTGGAATAACTTATGTGAGCAATAAACCACTGGTGATAACAGAGCCAAACATCACCAAAATAGCTGGCACATGAGGTATGACCCGCAGTGGTAGATTGTTCACTCCAGAAGGTTTTCAAAAGAAGAAATTTAAAACTCCTATGGGGGCTTCTAAGGAGAAAGAGGTTTCCAACTCTGATTCAGAAGTAGGTCCCTCAAAAAAGGAAATATCTTAAGAAGAAGATGACGAATTTTTTAGGGTCATAAAGAAGAGCGACTATAAAATAGTTGATTAGTTAAACCAGATTCCTTCAAACATTTCTATGATGTGTTTGTTGTTGCGCTCTGAGGCTCATAGAACAGCTTTAATGAAAATCCTGAGCGAGGCTCACATCACAAATGACATCATTGTTGACCAATTTAATGGGATGGTATCTAATATCACTGCTAGTAGTTGTTTAGGCTTCAGTGAAGAAGATTTTCTGGTGGAAGGTCAGGCACATAACAGGGCCTTACATATCTCAATGAAGTGCTCAAACAACATCCTCTATCGAGTATTGGTAGACACAGATTCATCTCTAAACTTCATGCTAAAAACAACTTTGATGAAGTTAATAGTTTAAGGAGCGCTGATGAAACCAAGTGCACTGGTTGTCAAAGCTTTTGACTGGTCTAGAGGAGCAGTTGTTGGGGAAGTTGACCTCCCAATCCTGATTGGCCTTCATATGATTGAGATCACTTTCTAGGTCATGGATATTAATCTGGTCTACAACTGTCTCTTAGGCCGACCATATATCCATGTTGCTGGAACTATCACTTCAACTCTCTATCAGAATTTGAAGTTCATCATGGGAAATAAACTGATAATCATCTCAGATGAAAGACGACATGTTATTTAGTCACTTATCTTCATTCAGATACATTGAAGTCGGCGGAGAGACCTTGGAAACTTCTTTCTAAGCATTATAAGTTGTAATTCCTATGGCAGTAAGCCAAAAACAGGGTACTAAAAGGTCCAAAGTATTGAATATGCCTAAGTTGCAAGTCCTACTAACAGTTGTCCTCCTAGAGGAACCTGAAGGTGGCAATAGAAAGTGGACACCCTAAAGATTGTCTCAAAGTATTGAATATGCCTAAGAAGAAAGATTGATTTGGATTGGGATACAACAATCTTTAGAGTAGGCTAAAGATCAAAAACCTGACCAAGGGCAGAAACACAGTATGTAGGAGATCTTCTACAGCTCTGGGTTCAGACATGAGGATCAAATCGCTATGGTCGAAGGTGGAAATGATGAGATACCCATTCTATTGTATCACTGGCCTCAGGGTGATACTCTCAATAATTGGAAAGCAAATTTACCTTTAGTGAGAAGTGGCTAGATACGATTTTTGTCAATACATCTACCTCTAGGGAGAAGCATTGGATACGATGATGTTATTGATCTACCCTTAGTGAGAAGCATCTAAATACGATTTTTGTTAGTACATATACCTCCAGCGAGAAGCAGATGGATAAGATGATGCTATTGGTCTACCCTCAGTGAGAAACAGCTAAATATGATCTCCCCACGACTTTGTTAAGCAAATATACCTTCAGTGAAAAGTGGCTAGATACGATTTTTATTAGTACATCTACCTTTAGTGAGAAGCGGCTAGATACGATGATGTTAAGTAACTTACCCTCAGTAAGAATCAAATGAACACAATTCTTTGGATACCATGTTATGAATCTACCTCCTATATAACCGGTTGAACTTGATTCTAGTTAAAGAAAATCTACCTCCAACATAAGCGGTTGAACATGATTTTGATTTTGGATCTACCTCCAAAATAAGCGATTAGATATGATTCTGGTTCTATAAATCTATCTCCAGTGTAAGCGGTTGGATATGATTTTACCCCTAACATGAGCATTTAGATACGATCCTTGTAAAGTAATCGACCTTCGGCGAGGAGCAGTCGAATATGATATTGTCATACCCTAATTTTTTCAGGAATTTTAAACTTTCACGCATCCAACTTTATTTTGTTTTATCTAAAATAAAATTTTGGTTTTACAGACAGATCGGCTGAATCAATTTCTTAACTGCACGTAAAATCCGTGAAGAGTTTTTTAGGTTTTAACCTGCAATTGTTTTTTATTGATCTACACTACACGTATTTTAATCCGATGTGCTCGATTTCTTTTTCACGCCTCCGGGCGGTCTCATTTTGATTTGTCTGAGCCTTTTCATCCGAGTACTTTTTACTGCGAGATTTGAACTGCAGCTGTCTGTTTTACATAACTTTATTTCGCATAGATTATTTTAATGCGTTCATTTTATCTTTTCGCGCACTTTTGCGCCCGATTTTTATTTGTTTTAATTCCTTTTATTTTTGTTTTTTGTCAAAATATCAAGAAAAAACAAAAAGAGATAAATAGATAATTAGTGTGATTTTTATTTTCTTTATTAAAAATATTTTAATTTTATTTCATTTAATTCTTTTAAACTCTTTTTTTATCCTAAAAAATATCCAAGGGCTTTTTTTTGGCATTGCATCTAATTGGAAACCCTAATGCATACTTTTATGCTAACTCTTTTGGCCATTAGATTCAAGTTATCAACATATCACAATTGTCTCAATAGTTTCACATGGATCACTATACATGTCTATCCTCTCCACCAATCAAAATAAAATAATAAAAAAGTGAATAAAAAAGGAAAAAGGTGGACGTGTATCGCACACTGAAAAAGTGCACAGTACCCTAACTACCATGCACTCTTTTTTTCTTGACACCATCAATACTCTAAGTCCCTCACTTCAACTAAAAAAAATAGTTTAAGAAAAAGCAAATGAAAAAGTGATGGAAAGGGTGAAAAGAAAATATGAAAAGTGAGTTTTTCTCAAACAATCCTCTTCACTCCTTTTCTTCATCCCTTAAAAAAACTCATCAACCAACGTCCAAGCCCCACGAACCTCTCTAACTTACCTTGCTCCATGGCCAACTTCCTCCTCCTTCGCACAACATCCACATGGTCATTCTTTCCGGTGATGAGCTGCACACATTACACCACTGTTCATGGGCCTCACTCCATTCATCACTTCTAAATAGTAACCACCACTACCTTTACACCATGAAGCCACACACATAACCCTCCTTTTTAATCCTATAACAAAAAGAAACCAACCTTCTTCCTTTAAAAAACACACTACACCACTTAAGAAACTAAGACAATCATCATACAAACCTCGCTATTTCGATCTGCCACCTTACTCATCCACCATCAAGCTCAACCACGTTTTCCAGAAAGCTCCACGTCACCACCACCATGTTTTCCGTCTAAGCTTCTGCACCATAGATTTTCTCACCACTTCACCTTCCAAATCCATAACTCACGATCCACACGAAGCTTCCAACAACAACATGTAACAACCAGCTCCACTCTCACGGCCGTTGCAGCAACACAACCTCCGTTTTCTCTCTGCTCTGATGCCAACAACAATGGCTCTGCATTTGGTAACTATTCGGTCTGAAAACATCATTTTATTTCGATTAGTATTTTTTTTGAAGTCTTGGTATCCGGCCTTGCGACCGACTAATCCAAGAGGGACCAATCCCACCATCCACTAGCGGGGGCCCCGTTTAAAGTCGGAGCAAAGCTCCGTATGGACTAGCCCATACAAGGGTTAATTGCACCTAGTAGGATTCGAACCTGAGACCTTGAGAGGAGCACACTCTCAAGACCCAAGCCTCCACCACTAGGCCAACCCTTGGGGGTTATTTCGATTTGTATTATGTTTTGATTTTCTTTTTACATTACGTGTACATGCTACTGTTGCGATTTTACTTGAGTTCCATATACATTTTGTAAGATTCTGTAAATAATATTAAACATATATGTGTGGTTTGTGCTTCCGTTTTGTTTTACTTCGTTGTGTTGCGTAAATTGGATATAATCCTCATATTCGACATAATTTATATGTCGTTACTCTACCAGATTTTTTTATATTGATGTAACATGTCGATGCGTATGCGTGCAATTTTTTGTCATTACATTGCATTATATCATTACATTACGTCTCATACAATCCATTGCGTTACGACATGCCTTTTTGTACATTAAGTTTCATTCGCATTTCGATTCATTTGCGATGATCGCGCTTCGTGTTAGCAATATATTTTTTATTCGTGTTGGCATGCGACATCTCAATGTCATTATGTTTAGTTGGCCTTACGAAAGAACTTGTGGCCTTATAAAAGATCTTGCGGCCTTACGAAAGAACTTGTGGCCTTACGAAAGAACTCGCAACCTTATGAAAGAATTTGTGACCTTGCATTATCAATATGCTACAGGTCCGTGACTAGGTCCATGACCAGGTCCATTTCGCAACCTCATGTTACAATTTATGCACGTTAACTCAATTCGCATCTTTCCATTCTTACTCTCGTGCGTTAACTCTTTTTGATTATTTTGCATGACTTTTCTTCAAACCTATTTTCACAACTGAATTAAATTTTTTTCTTAATAGAATCGGAAGAAAGGAACATTGGAGTCTTACATTCCATGAAAACCTTGAATAATCGGCCCTGAGGAACACGTCTCGGTCTTACTGAGCATTTTTCTTCCATTATAAAATATTTTATCAATAAAATTGGAAGAAAAAACCATTGGAGTTTTACACTCCATGAAAACATTGAATTATCGGCCCCGAGGTACACGTCTTGGTTTTATCGATTATTCTTCTTTCTTTATAAAATACCTAATTAAACTTGGGAGAAAAGAAACATGAGAGTTTACACTCTTTGAAACCCTCGAACAATTGGCCCCAAGGCATACGTCTTGGTCTTACCAAACATTCGTCTTCTGCAAACCAATTTCATAAACCTTTTGGATTAGAAAGAAACATTGAAGTATACACTACATGAAAACCTCGAACAGCTGGCCCTAAGGCATACGTCTTGGTCCTACCGAGCATTCACTATCCTCCTAAAATGATTCAACCAATCAAACCTATCTTTTTTCGCCCCCGTGTGATTGAAAACCTTTTCATAAACAATCAATGTTTAGTCCTTTATACCTCGATACAAATAAGAACTTAAGCCTCCCCGTGAGCATACAAGCCAATGTTTAACCACTAGAATGCGGCCTAAACATTCGTTTTCTAAAACCAATCAACTAACACTCATTTTCTACCAAGAACTACGTAGCTTTGAGTTCCCCGTCGTACTTGGAGATACATAGGAGCAAGATTCAACATCTCGTCAAGCACTATAACCAAAAATCCAAAAATATCTTTTTTCTTGCACAGAACTACATCGCTTTGAATTCCTCAAGAGCAAGACTCACAATCTTTTCAAGTACCCTAATAATAACCTTTTTGCAACCCCTTTTATTTTCCTTTTCAATCTTTTATCACTCGAAGAAAACAAATAACTTAAGCTAACATTCCAATCGCAAATTTAACTAAATGGTTCTTGTTGAGTAAAACGAATGTGAGGGGTGTTAAAACCTTCCCCTCGCATAATTAACTCCTGAACCCAAATTTGGTTGCGACGACCATTTTCTCTTTCTTTTAAGGGCTTTATCAATATTTTCCCTTTCCTTCTATGGAATAAATAAAGTTTGGTGGTGACTCTATTCAATCATTCAACGAGTGTGCGAACGCTCGTAGGTCGTATTTTTTGCGATGCGACAGCTGGCGACTCTGCTAGAGACTTGCTCCTACAAGAGAGAGACAAGCCTAATTTAGTTAACTTTGTGACAAATGCTGGCTTTATTTATCTATCTTTTATTCTTTATATTTTCATTATATATGCTCATTTTCATGCTTATCTGTGGATCTTAGGATGACATCTTGAGTAAATCTCTACACCCGAGCTCTGAAAAAGAAGAGAAAAACATAATTTAGAATGGTAGTTGTGTAGTGTTAGCTCCCTAGGTGCACACCTTGTATGGCTAGCATGAAGACTCCCCTTAGACTAGACCCCTTTGTGGATCTCATTATAAGATGGCTTCCCCATCGCATGACGTTGGTTCATAGAAAGGTCCATGACTCTAGGGACCCCCTCTTAGAACCAGTTTTGCTACCTCATTAAGGCGTGGGTCCCTGTACAATGAAGAGGATTCAAGAGATGCTTACTTCATGCATCCCTAGGTGGTGCCTAGTATTGGTGATCTCCTTGATCCTGCTGTTGAAAGGCTCCGCGCCCTCGAAGAGAAATTCAATGCAATGGAGGTTCACTCAACCTCAGGCCTTAATGTTGTGGTTACGTATTTAGTCTCGGGTTTGGTCATCCCGCAAAAAGTTCAAAGTCCCTAACTTTGACAATTACAAAGGGATTAGTTGTCCTTTGACTCGTCTGAGGGATTAATGTCGTAAGATGGCGGCGTACGTAGACAACGACAAGTTACTAATTCATTACTTCCAAGATAGCCTCAGTGAGGCATCTTTGAAGTGATACATGCAGCTCGAGCAAATCCACATCCAGTCTTGGAGGAACCTTGTGAAGGCATTCCTCAAGCATTATCAGTACAATATGGACATGGCGCCAAATCGCACTCAGTTGTATGATATGTCACAGAAGATAAATGAGTCCTTTAAAGAATATGCACAATGTTGGAGGGAACTCGCTGCCAGACCTCAACAACCACTCCTTGAAAAGGAAATGATAGATATATTTATGGGAACGTTATAAGTTCAATACCTTGAGAAGATGGTTGGAAGCAGTTTGTCAACGTTCTCTAACATTGTCATTGTGGGAGAAAGGATTGAGAGCCATAAAAGGAAGGGCAAGTTACCAAATACTTCCAATGCCTCTAGCGGGGAAAAGAAACCTCATTCTAACTTTACTAAGAAGAATGACGGGGAAGCAAATGTGGTAATGAGATCTTCATGGAGGAACGAAGCCCATTATCATCTCCCATATCATCAGGTTATGGTTATGGCGCCCGTTCAATATCAATAGCAGATTTTATAGCAGAAGCCATACCAACAGCAGTATATTCCACAACAGCAGCATCAGTACACCCGACAAAAGCCACGGAAGCCAGAAAGGAGTTTTGATCCTCTACCAATATCGTACAATCAAGTACTGCCATATTTGATAAAAATGGACTGATAGTGCCAAAGGAACTGAATCCAATGCTTCCTCCATACCCACCAGGCTTTGACGCCAACGCCCGGTGTGACTTCCATGTCAGGGCACCAGAGCACTCAGTTGAAGACTATAAAGTGCTCAAGAGTAGTGTACAAGATCTGTTTGATTCCAAAATGTTTTCATTTACGCCTGTGTGCCCCAGTATCAACAACAACCCTTTATCTGGTCATGTTGGACCATCGGTCAATGTTGTGGAAGAGGTTGCTGAAAGTAGACGTTGGGGTGATTGTCATGATAAACTCAATAAGCAAAGAAACTTCAGCAGAAGGCCATCCTGACAATGAATCAAGCTCGGTTTCTTAATGCTAGAAATCATTAGGCCATATCATTATTTTGTATTCTTGTAATTTTTCTTGTTTGTCAAAGTATTGTTTGCTTTGGGAATTGTTGTTTGCTAATGGTACTATTAATGAAACGAGCATGCATGTTAGTTAATCATTTTGTATTCACTCATATTTTCTCATTTATTAAAACAAAACAAATATTTCTCCACTTCACTTTCTTTATCAAATTTTTGTTTTAGCAAAGATTGGAGGGAGAATGATGAAAAACGAAATACCCAAATTGTTGACGGTAAGCTTTTGGATAAAATATTGTTGACAATGTACGCATTATTTCAAATCCCCTAACATTTGAGATATGCGGAGTTAGTCCCTAGTAAACCACTTTGAGCCTAGAAGTTAGTGTTTCTTTCGAACTTAAAACCCTTACACTTAAACTGGGGTAGCGTACTTTTGTTTAGTTAATCTAACTATCCATTCGAATTGCAAGAGAACACGTCGCGTATGGGGATCAACCACATGCCATTCTTTGTACAAGTCGTGAAGTGTCGAAGGAATCATGAGAAATCCAAAGTTTGTGACGGTTGTTCCTCAACAACCAATGACATGGCAGTCACAAGCCTTCCAAACCAAAAGAACAAGCTCCCCAGAGTTGTTCCAAAAAACAAAAACAAAAATAAATAAAAAATCTGCTAAGTCGAACACCCAAATAGGCGATTTAGGAAAAAAAAATAGGGCATCCTAGTGGATTGAAAGCTTCAAAGAAGCACTCCATGCAAAAATTAGGGATCAAAGAGCAAAAAAAAAAAGAAGTTGTGTAAATCCTCAGCAAAAACAAAAAAAAATTAGGTGACCACCATGTCAAGAATCAAAGGGTCACTGACAAAAACAAAATAAGGTGACTGTCATTTCAAGAAAATCTAGAATATTCACACCTTCAAGTTCTCTTGAGAGTTGAATGCGTGTGTTGAATTAACTGAACCTAGGACTGGAGATTGAAGGTGTGAGAAAACACAAGAAAAGGGGGTTTGAATTGGGTTTTCAAAGTGAAAGCTTTTAGTGAAACTCAAACAAAGATCACAAATAAACTAGCAATAGAGAAAGACGCACGATATATCCTGGTTCACTTGAAAACTATCAACTTAATCTAGTCCACCCGCCAAGGTGATTTCGCCTTATACACAAGGACTTAATCCACTATAACCAAACTGATTACACTGCACTAGCAACTGTTGGTGACTAACGTACACAGACTAACCGTCTCTTCCTAAGGATTCTGACCTAACTGGTCCCTCAAGGAATATAAACAACTGTTTGATCAAATTTGATGTTTACAATGAAATGCTTCTACACAAGCTGATATAAACACAATTTCTAGGTTAAACTAACTTAGAGAAAATCTATAGAGTATGAACAATTTTTCTTCTTTGTATTGTAGTCCTTTACTGTTCACTCATGGATTTCTCTATCTCGTATCAGTGTCTTAACTTTTGTATATCAGTATCACTCATGAATTTCAGCGTCGACTTGTATGTATGTGTGTTTCTCACAATTCTTTGAGTGATTGAGTCCTTATATAGCCAAAAAAAGATCCGTTGAAGGGCAGATCAGGAATATCAGTAAAATTGTTGGCGACTTGAAATAATGTCGTTATGTTGGGATGAAAATCATACACTGAAGTTGTCCTTTGTACCACCAAATCAGGGTAGTGGAATGGTAGTGGAAAAGAGCGTGTTTGATATGTACTATGTACTGTTTTCCCTCGCAAACGTTTCATCTTCTTCTATTCATTAGAGGCTTCTGAATAGATATGGTTGAAGCATGATCAGAAGAATTGATCACTGGGTCTTCAGAGTCTTCAGCACTCCTTCTTCATAACCCTTGGTTATCAGAAACTTAAGTCTTCAGAGTCTTCAGAACGTTGTTCAGCTGAACCTTGTCTTCAGAGTCTTCAACACTTTGTATTCAGAAACTTAAGTCTTCAGAGTCTTCAGAACGTTGTTCATCAGAACCTTGTCTTCAGAGTCTTCAGCACTTATTCTTCAGAAGATAATTATCAGAGTCATATTCAGAGATAGAGGCCAAGAGATCATTGCAGCAGCAACATATTGTCTTCTTAGAATCTTTCTGAAGTAGAGCAGATCATAAGCAAACTTGCTTCTTTGCGCAGAAGTGACTTTTGATCGGATAAGAGTGGCGTTCCACATGATCTCTAACAAAGTCAGAGCTATCTTTATCAGAGTCGGATCCTGTTTGTCAACACTTTAGAAAACAAACGTTAGAGTACCAAAATTGTTCTCACACAAATACAACTTTGTTATTATCAAAACTTAGAGATATCTTGCAAAACCAAATCTTGTTCTAACAATCTCCCCCTTTTTGATAATGACAAAATAATGTATTTTGATAACACAATTTTGTATGAAGATAATTAATAAGAATTGACTCAGATAAGTTCAAAGTAAACTTCCCTTTATCAAGCTCCCCCTGAATCTAAGACTTAAAAAAATTTTATCAGATTCGGGATACCAGGGCCTGATTGCAAGGATCTAGTCAGACCCAAAATATCAGAGCTTGATTATAGTGGTAATGCAATCTGACAACAGAGTTTGATTAGTTAAATCAGAGCCTGATTGATATCAGAGTCATTTTGCCAATATAAATTTGTTTCTGAAAAGCATTCTAAAAAAATTTGCAATTAAAGTGTTAGAATGTTAGACCTATGATTCAGAGACAAGATATTTATCAAAATAACTTTCCATTTAAATACTCCCCCTTTTTGTCATAATCAAAAAGGGTAAACCAAAAAGATAATTCAAAGTACAACATAGGATAAACAAACAATCAAAGACAAATTACGGGGTAGCCTAAAAAAGGTGCCTAAGGTTGAGAAGGAGGAGGGAGCCTCTGAAGGATCTGAGCAAGTGCATTCTGAATGTTAACAATGACTTCATCTTGCTTGTCCATTCTTATTCTGAACAACTCTTGCTGCTTCTAAATAGTAGCCAGAGTTTTCAACACTGGATCAAAGGAAGAGTTTTCAGCAGCTTCTCTCTCAGCTTGATCTTTAGCTTCCTTAGCCAACCTTTCAGCCTCTCTGTCTAGAGCTTCCTTGGCTAACCTCTCAACTAATTCCCTTTCAGCAGCTAGCTTAGCTTCAGCTTCCTTTTTCTCTTTCAACCTCTTTTCAGCTTGCTGCTCAAAATAATCCTTTGTCTGAATGAAAATATTTTGAATCTTCTGAAATTCCTCAGACATCCACTGATTGAATTGATCCCACGGAGCACCCAAAGCAAAAGGGTCTTCTCTAGAATTTGATTCATCAGATAGTGTCTTGAATTTCATAACCACATTGTCCTTAAAAACATAAATTACTTCATCTAGGTCAGGAGGAAGGTCAAAGGGTTGATTCTTAGGTAAAGGTTGATTTTCTTGAGCAGAATCACCAAGATTGGTGGTATCATTGTTTGAAGAAGGTTCGGGAATGTCTGTTATGAATTTTGGTATGATTTTTGGAGTGGTTAGTGGAGTGAATGATGGATAGTTGGTTGTTTGAATAAGTTCAGTGGGAAATTCTTCAGAAATGAGTGAAGTGGTTAATGGAAGGGAGACGGTTGGAGATGGTTGTGTAGTAATGATGGGGTTTGGTTGTATGGATATAGTGGAAGCTGGTTGAGTTGATATGATTTCTAGTATTGTTGGTGTAAACGGTATAGATGGTGCAGAGGATGGGATTATTTCAGTAGGTGATTTAGAAATTGGTGTTGGAGAGGTGGTGACAACAGTAGAAAATAGTGGTGGAGGAATAGAGAATAAAAGTTGTGTTGTAGGAGGTGGAGATGATGTAGGAAGAGATGAATATAAATTTTTGTTAATAATGACAGCTGCAGTTACAGATGGAGATTTAGAAGACTAACTCTTATGTTCTGGATATGATGCCAGTGAGATGTTCCTTGTGCTGGCTTCACCTAGACTTTTCTTCTGCTTCTTTGCAGATTTCATTTGAGGAGTTGTGTTGGAGTAGAGTCTCTTCTTCTTCATCATATCAGGAAGATGATCCATCAGATCTTCAATGCTGAAGTTAGATACATCACATCCTTCAGCTTCTCAAAGCAGTATATATGCTTCTATAGCCTCTGGATTATCATGTTTGGTGAATAGAGGATATCCATTTAACATCAGTCCTTTTGACTTTAGACTCTCCCAATCTATTGTTATGCTCGGTTTAACTCTAATTTCATCAATAATCTGCATTCTCTTAAAAAATTTGCAGTTCAGAGGAGTTCCAGTTATGATGTCTAATTCATTTGTGACTGGCATTTTTTATAGATGGTCAATCATTCCACTCTCAACCAGAATATCTGAGATTAACCGACCAAAAGGAATGTAGTTCTTAGATTTCTTTGATTGATATCTTGTATCTCTTACTGAGTCTCTGAGGTATCTGAATATAGCTGAGGGGAGGCAGATTTTCTCTCCTTTCATCAGATAGTACATCATGAATTTCTGATCGGTATTAAGAAAATTAGAAGAACTTGAATTTGGTCTGTGATAGATGCATCCCAGAATAATTTTCAGCCAGACACGAGGCTCCTTTGATAAATATTGAGTCTTGAAAGGTGGGTTTCCACTGGACGATTGAGTGAAAATTGTTGGGTTAACCACATCAGAGAGAAACTTGGATTTAGAATTCATCTTGTAAATTCGCTTTCCACCAGATTTTTCCATTCCAAGTAGTGTGGCTATAGATTTCTTTGTAATGATGAACTTGTTTCCCAGAACATGTGACACAATAAAGTGTTCATCAACGTCAGCAAATCTCCAGAGTTCCTTGACGAGATTTGAATAAATGGGACCGTAGAGACGATCAAAATAGGTTTTCCAACCTTGAGCATTTAGATTCTCTGACAAGTCTATTCCATTTTCCATCAGGTTATCAAAGTCTACCAGCCATTCACTAAGAACCTCTAGTTCTGAGAAAGAAGTAACCAGATGAACATGAGCAGGGCGGTCCACGATGTCAACTTCAGTTGGTTTCTGAAAAGTAGATAGTGATTGATGAAGTGAAGTTGATTCTGTTTGAGCAGTTGTTGATGAAGACATTGAGGACGATTCTGCTTGTTGATGTTGTTGAGAAAATTTGAAAATTCTTTGTTGTTGAGGATCCATTTGAAGAAGATGATGGAGTTACAGAGCACAAAAGGATTTTAGGGTTTCTAAGAGAAAGTGTGGGAAGTGAGAGTAGCGTTGTGTGTGAAAGTGAGAGAGTGTGTATTTATAACAAAAATATTGATGATGATAAAAGGTGGGAGTAATAGGAAATAATTACTTGAAACCTAGTTTCACGAAATCACATTGCTCGAGGTGTCTCTTCAACAGTAGGTATGATTTGATTTTGGACAGGTGTCATAAATAATCATAACCGTTTGTTTTCAAGAGAGCACGCTTGATATTCCCAAAGTCAATAATACCAAGAGGTATCTAACCCGACTAGTTTCTAATTAGGACATCTTTTAACGTGTAGAAGTATCATTAATCAGAAAGTCATAGAATAAATAATAAAACACTTTGCTTATCATCAGAATCTTATATCAGAAGTTCTGGTGACTTGACATATCAAGATATCATCTTCTCATTCTGGACAAGGTTTAATAAAAAGATTTTCCATAATGAATACGAATCTATCTTCAGCAAGGGGTTTTGTGAAAATATCAGCCCACTGGTGATTTGTATCCATAAATTTTAACTGAAAAGTACCTTTCTGGACATAGTCACGTAGAAAGTGATGTTTTATTTCAATATGTTTTGCCCTAGAATGTAGAATAGGATTCTTAGATAAACAAATGACAGAAGTATTATCACAGAAGATAGGAATGTTACTCTCGTGTATCTGATAATCTTCGAGTTGATTTTTCATCCAGAGTATCTGAGTACTGCACAGTGATGCTGAGATATATTCTGCTTCTGCAGTTGAAAGAGCGATTGTTGATTATCTTTTGCTTTCCCAGGAGACGAGGTTACTTCCCAGAAACTGATAGTTTCCAGAAGTACTTTTCCTTTCCAATCTGTCTCCAGCATAATCTGCATCACAGTAACCAGAAAGCTTGTACTCTGATGTTTTCTTATACATCAAGCCAAGGTTAGGTGTTCCTTTTAGATACCTTAGGATTCTCTTAACAACAATTAAGTGAGTTTCCCTTGGATCTGATTGGAAACGAGCACAAAGACATACACTGAATAGAATATCTGGACGAGAAGCAGACAAATACAGAAGAGAGCCTATCATACCATGATAGAGCTTCTAACAAACCTTTTTACTTACTTCTTATTTCTCCAAAATGCATGTCGAATGCATAGGAGTCTTAGCAGGATTACTTTCTGACATATTGAACTTCTTTAGAAGTTCTTTTGCATACTTGCTCTGATGAATGTACGTTCCTTCTGGACGTTGATCAATTTGAATTCCCAAAAAGAATTTGAGTTCTCCCATCAGACTCATTTCAAATTCAGCCTACATTAACTTAGAGAATTCCTTGCACAAGGAAGTATTAGCAGAACCAAATATAATATCATCAACGTAGATTTGAACAACCAGAATGTCACTTTTAAAGGTTTTACAAAAGAGTGTTGTATCCACTTTTCCTCTGGTGAAGTTATTTTCCAAAAGAAAGTTACTTAGCCTTTCATACCAAGCTCTGGGAGCCTATTTCAGACCATATAACGATTTTTTAAGTTTGAAAACAAAATTTGGGTTTTCAGAACTCTCAAAACTAGGAGGTTGGTGCACATACACTTCTTCAGAAATATATCCATTTAAAAATGCACTCTTTACATCCATCTGATATAAAGTAATGTCATGACTCACAATAAATGAAATTAAAAGACGAATTGATTCTAACCTGACAACTGGTCCAAAGGTTTCTGTATAGTTTATCCCTTCTTGCTGACTATAACCTTGTGCAACTAGTCGTGCTTTGTATCTTACGACCTCACCTTTCTCATCTAACTTGTTTCTGAATACCCATTTTATTCCAATGACGTGGACACCTTTGGGTTTCTGAACAAGATCCCAGATGTCATTTCTGGTGAATTGATTCAGCTCTTCTTGCATGGCCAAAATCCACTCATTTTCCCTAAAAGCTTCATCAACTGATGTTGGCTCTATCAGAGACACCAAACCCAGAAGATTTTTTTAAGAAGGTTTGAATGTTGAACGAGTTCTGAATAGATCGGCTTTCTCTCCCAGAATCAATTCTTCAAGATGAGAAGTCTATAGTCTATTCTTATTCTGATGAGATGGATTATTTTCAATTTCTGGTAAGGTTATATCTGATTATGGAGAGTCTACATCTTTGTCTCCTTCTTTTGAATCTTCTTCCTTGGATTCTGATAAGGTAATCTCCAGATCTGCAAACTTTTCAACTTGCTTTGACTTTTCAGGGTCAAGCTTATCATTGAATCTGACATGAATTAATTCCTCAACCATTCATGTTTGTGTTATAGATTCTGTAGCCTTTAGAGCGTTCAGAGTATCCTAACAGTAAACACTTTTGAGCTTTAGAGTACAACTTGCCAAAATTCTCTTTAATGTTCAACATAAAATAAATACAGCCAAAAGGATGAAAATATGAAATGTTGGGTTTTCTATTCTTCCACAATTCATAAGGAGTCTTACCCATAATAGGTCTTATTGAAATCCTGTTATGAATATAACATACTGTATTTACTGCCTCTGCCCAGAAGTGCTTAGACATGTCAGTTTATTGGATCATGGTACGAGCCATTTCTTGCAAAGTCCTATTCTTCCTTTCCACTACTCCATTTTGTTGTGGAGTTCTTGGACAGGAGAAATAATGGGAAATGCCATGGGAATCAAAAAGATTCTCAAAGTATATATTCTCAAATTCTCCGCCATGATCACTTCTGACTCTGACTATTTTGCAATCCTTCGTTGTTTGCACTTGAGAGCAAAAGGTAGAGAACATAAAATGTGACTCATCCTTGTGTTTCAAGAGTTTTACCCATGTCCAACGACTATAATCATCAACAATAACTAATCCATACTTCTTTCCACTGATTGAAGCAGTTTTCAATGGTCCAAACAAATCAATGTGTAGAAGTTCTAACAATCTAGAGGTGGACACAACAATTTTTACTTTGAAGGAAGTTTTAGAGAACTTTCCTCTCCGACATGCTTCACAACGAGCATCTGAAGAATACTTCTGACTTGGAAAGCCTTTGACAAGTTCAAGCTTATTTAGCTGAGAAATCATCCTCCTGCTAATATGGCCTAAACATCTATGCCATACCCATTGCTCCTCATTAACAAACATTAAGCATTTGACATTCTGTTCACAGAGATCAGAAAGTCTAATTTTATAAATGTTGTTTTTCCTCTTTCCGACAAACAGGATTGAGCCATCTTTCTGATTTACAGCCTTACATGACTTTTGATTAAAGATGATATCATAACCATTATCACTAAGTTGACTAATTGACAACAAGTTATGCATCAAACCATCGACCAGAAGAACATCAGTAATAGAAGGAAGGTTACCATTACCAACAGTTCCAGAGACAATGATTTTTCCTTTCTGGTTTCCTCTGAAACCAACGAAGCATCCAAGCTTAAGCTCCAGACTTTGGAACATATGCCTTCTTCCCGTCATGTGTCACGAGCAACCACTGTCCAGGTACCATGATTGGTGTTTCAACTAAGCTGCTAAGGATATCTACAACATAGATTATCTTGTCCTTAGGTACCCACTTTCTGGGTCCTCTCTTGTTAGTTTTTCCAGAGTATTTGACAACTTTGAGCTTATGTACAACATGATAATCAAGTGGAATTTATTCATGATATTTGACTTTAGAAATAGATTTTTGTGTCGGTGGGGGTTTCTGTGCAAGCTCAGAACAAACAAGCTCAGTGCCAAAAGGCACAAAATGGTCATAGAGAGGTTTTGGTTTAACAGGATGACTTTTGTCAATTTCAAATGTTACTGTACACCCCAAACCTTTCTTACCATTTCTGCTGACTCCATGTATCATGGAAGCTATTCTGCTTCTATCTATGCTTTTAGCTAGAAAATACTGGAATGCTTTATCATACTTGTTGATACTGCTTGTGTCAGAGACATTGGAGATTAGTTCTTCTTCTAATTTAGAAATTTTGCTTTTCAAAGCACAATTACTATTTTTTAAAGAAAAAATGTTTTCATTTAGAGAAGAATTATTCTGCTCAAGTTTATCTTTTGCCTTAGAAGCAATTACATGTGATCTTTTAAGATCCTTGTATTTACTCTGAAGAGTTTGATATTTTTCCAGCATTTCTGAAAGACGTGACTCTAATTCACAATGAGAGAGTTTAGATAATACCTCTGAGTCTGAGTCTGAGTCTGATTCTGGTTTTGATGATATTTTTTCTTTTGAATCTCCAGAAATTTCAGCGTCAATTGTTGCTACTAGTGCAACGTTTGCTTGTTCTTCATCAGAGTCTTCTTCTTCAGAATCAGAGTCATCCCAAGTAGCCATGAGTCCCTTCTTCACTTTGGAGAAGTTCTTCTTAGGCTTCTTGTCTTTCTTAAGCTTTGGACACTCGTTCTTGTAATGACCTGGCTTATTACACTCATAGCAGATGACTTCTTTTCCAGAACTCTACTTCTTTTGCCTAGATGATGACTCAGAACGGACTTTGTTTCTTCTTGATCCTCTGAAGTTTCCTTGCCTATGTTTCTAGAGTTTGTCGATCCTTTTGGAGATAAGTGATAACTCATCTTCTGATTCTTCCTCAGCTTGATAAGCCTTTACCTTTTCATGTTTAGACTTAAGAGCAATAGATTTGCTTTTCTTCTGAGGTTCATCTTCTTCCAACTCTATCTCATGACTTTTTAAAGAACTAACAAGTTCTTCAAGACTTATGCTATTAAGATCCTTTGATAACTTTATAGTTGTTACCATAGGTCTCCATTTCTTGGGAAGACTTCTGATGATCTTTTTAACATGATCAGCAGTTGAGTAACCTTTTTCCAGAACTTTAAGTCCTGCGACTAGCATTTGAAACCTTGAAAACATAGTCTCAACTATTTCATCATCCTCCATTCTGAATGCCTCATATTTCTGGATTAGGGCCAGCACATTTGTCTCCTTAACTTGAGCATTTCCTTCATGAGACATTCTCAGAGAATCAAAAATGGATTTGCAGTTTCTCTATTTGTTATCTTTTCATACTCAGTATAAGAGATAGCATTTAGCAATATGGTTCTTGCCTTGAAATGATTCTTGTAATCTTTCTTTTGTTGGTTGGTCATAGCACTTCTAAACACTTTAACACATGTAGCATCAACGGGGTGAGAGTATCCATCGACTACAAGATCCCAAAGATCTACATCATAATCAAGAAAGAAACTTTCAATTCTATCTTTCCAGTAGTCAAACTTTTCACCATCAAAGACTGGTGGTTTAGTAGTGTAATGAACTTTCTCTTCTACAATAGGATTAACATAAGTTACAGCCATGATATCTCACACAAATACTGGATCGGTACTGATCACGGTGAAGTGTTGATAAATCCTTTTATCATAATCAGAACTGGAGCTCTGATGCCAATTGAAGGTGTGAGAAAACACAAGAAAGGGGGGTTTGAATTGGGTTTTCAAAATGAAAGCTTTTTGTAAACTCAAACAAAGATCACAAATAAACTAGCAATAGAGAAAGACGCACGATATATCCTGGTTCACTTGAAAACTATCAAGTTAATCCAGTCTACCCGCCAAGGTGATTTCGCCTTATACACAAGGACTTAATCCACTATAATCAAACTGATTACACTGTAATAGCAACTGCTGGTGACTAACATACACATACTAACCATCTCTTCTTAAGGATTCTGACCTAACTGGTCCTTTAAGGAATACAAACAACAGTTTGATCAAATTTGATGTTTACAATGAAATGCTTCTACACAAGCTGATTTAAACACAATTTCTAGCTCAAACTAACTTAGAGAAAATCTATACAGTATGAACAATTTTTCTTCTTTGTATTGTAGTGTTTTACTGTTCACTCATGGATTTCTCTATCTCATATCAGTGTCTTCACTTTTGTATATTAGTATCACTCATGAATTTCAGCGTCGACTTGTATGTATGTGTGTTTCTCACAATTCTTTGAGTGATCAAGTCCTTATATAGCCAAAAAAAGATCCGTTGAAGGGCAGATCAGGAATATCAGTAAAATTGCTGGCGACTTCAAATAATGTCGTTATGCTGGGATGAAAATAGTACACTGAAGTTGTCCTTTGTACCACCAAATCAGGGTAGTGGAATGGTAGTGGAAAAGAATGTGTTTGATATGTACTATGTATTATTTTCCCTTGCAAACGTTTCATCTTCTTCTATTCATCAGAGGCTTCTAAATAGATATGGTTAAAGCATGATCAGAAGAATTGATCATTGGGTCTTCAGAGTCTTGGGTCATCAGAGTCCTCAAAACTTGTTCAGCAGAACCTTGTCTTCAGAGTCTTCAGCACTTCTTCTTCAGAACCCTTGGTTATCATAAACTTAAGTCTTCAGAGTCTTCAGAACGTTGTTCAGCTGAACCTTGTCTTCAGAGTCTTCAGCACTTAGTCTTCGGAAACTTAAGTCTTCAGAGTCTTTAGAATGTTGTTCATTAGAACCTTGTCTTCAGAGTCTTTAGCACTTAGTCTTCAGAAGATAATTATTAGAGTCATATTCAGAGCCAGAGTCCAAGAGATCATTGCAGCAGCAACATATTATCTTCTTAGAATCTTTCTGAAGTAGAGCAGATCAGAAGCAAACTTGCTTCTTTGCGCAGAAGCGACTGTTGATCGGATAAGAGTGACGTTCCACGTGATCTCTAACAGAGTCAGACCTATCTTTATTAGAGTTAGATCCTGTTTGTCAATACTTTAGAAAACAAACGTTAGAGATCATTGCATACATGTTGTATTGTTATTTCTGGATTGTGTGGATTATGAGTTGCTGGATGGGTGATTATGCATATGTTAATGGTGTGCTTACATATTATTATGCATTTCTTTATATGATTGTTATTTCTTACCCCTTCTATTTTAATGTTGCCTTTACATGGGCATCGTGCAGATAATCCGTATAAAGGCGTGGATGTGAGTGGAAGAGAGTACTATTTGTTATGCTTTTGTCGAGTCAGTGTCTCCTCTGATATGTAACATTAGGGTGAAGGAACGTTGTTTTCTTTATTTTGTGTTGATGGAGACTGTTATGAGTATTTCCCATGTTTGGTAGTTATTATAATGACATTATGCTATGGTTTTGTTTTGAAAAATTAAATTCATCAGTTGTTTGATATTTTCTGCTGCTAAAATAATATTGGAGTTCAGACTTGTTTATTATTATTACTATTTTAAAATTCAAAATGTGTTACATATCCAATTACATTAGCTGGTAAATGTTGAGGTAGCATCCTAATTTTTTGGGTTTTTAATTTACTCTAATTTTTCTTTATAAATTACGTGAGGTTAATTAGGGTGTTACATAGTGGTATCAGAGCAGGTCGGTATGTCCGACCAAGTTGTCGAGTCAGTGTGGTGTGACAGTTGAGTATTGTCGATGTAGTCTTCTAACCATTGTTATTGTTGTTATGGTGAAACAGAAAATGGCTAGAAGAAATGATGTTGCGATTGCTGCCGCTTTGCAGGCTGTGGCTCAGGCTGTGCAGAAACAGCCTAATACTGGAGGGAACGATGAGTTCCGTCATCTGGGAAAATTTTAGAGGAATAATTTGCCTACTTTTAAGGGTAGGTATGATTATGATGAAGCGCAGGTTTAGCTCAAATAAATTGAGAAAATCTTTAGTGTGATGGATTATTCAGAAGCGCAGAAGGTACGATTTTTGGTACACATATGCTGGCTGAGGAGGTTGATGATTAGTGGATCAACACTCGTCAAATGTTAGGAACTAAGGTGAAGTTGTCACTTGGGTTGTATTCTGCAGAGTTTCTGAGTAAGTACTTTCTTGAAGATGTTCACAGGAATAATGAGATTGAATTCCTAGTGTTGAAGTAAGGGAGTTTATCTGTTACTGAGTATGCTGCCAAGTTCTTGGTACTTACGAAGGTCTATCCTCATTATAGTGAGGCAATAGCTGAGTTCTCAAAGTGTGTTAAGTTTGAGAATGGTTTGCATCCGCAGATCAAGCAGGCGATTGGGTATCAACAGATACGGAGGTTTCCAGAGTTGGTGAACATTTTTAGGATCTATGAGGATGACAGTAAGGCACTGTCAGCTCACTACAAGAGTCTGAGCGAGAAGAGGGGGAGACAACACCTGAACCGTGGGAAGCCTTATAGTGTTCCAACTGAGAAGGGAGAATAGAGAGTTGATGATGGTAAGAGGAAAAGTGGGGGGTGCTCCTGTTCCTCTTAAATGCTTTAGGTGTGGTGAATTGGGTCATCGCGCCAATGAATACAAGAATAAAGTGAAGAAGTGTTTCCGGTGTAGGAAGATAGGACATATGGTTACTGATTGCAAGGATAATGTGGTGACTTGCTAAAACTGTGGAGAACCAGGACACATTAGTACGCATTGCCAGAAGCCAAAGCAAGCTCAATCCAGATGGAAGGTGTTTGCTCTGTCGGGGACTCAGACTTCCAGCGGCGACAGATTGATTAGAGGTTTTTGTTACATTAATAGTATGCCTTTGATTGCTATTATTGATAATGGTGTTACCCACTCGTTCATTGCTGCAGATTGTGTGAAAAGGTTGGGCATTGTGGTGTCCTCCGTGAAAAGAGATATGGTTATCGATACTCCTGTTAAGGGATTAGTGACTACTTCTCTGGTTTATTTGAACTGTCCTCTGTCAATTTTTGATAGAGATTTTGGTGTTGATCTTATTTGCTTGCCGCTGATAGATATTGATGTCATCTTGTGAATGAACTGGTTGGAGTTCAATAATGTTCACATTAATTGTTATGATAAATCAGTGTGGTTTCTTGCTCCTGATGACGAAGAGGAAGCTGGTTTCTTATTTGCTAGGCAGTTGAATGAGCTTTTGCAGGATGAAGCTCAGGTGCTTGCGTTGTTTGCGTCTTTGTCTGTTGAAAGTCAAGTTGTAATTGAAGAATTACCGGTAGTGCGTGATTTTCCAGATGTGTTTCTGGATGATATTTCACATGTACTGCCAGAGAGAGAGTGGAGTTCTATATTGATCTTGTCCTGGGTACCAGACCTCTTTCAATGGCACCATACAGGATTTCGGCGTTAGAATTAGCAGAATTGAAAAAAACAATGAGAAGATTTGCTGGAAAAGAAATTTGTGAGACCAAGTGTGTCAACTTAGGGAGCTATGGTGTTGTTAGTGAAGAAGAAAGATGGTAGTGTGAGGTTGTGTGTGGATTACCGACATCTGAATAAAGTAACAATCAAGAACAAGTATCCACTTCTGAGAATAGATGATTTGATGGATCAATTGGTAGATGCATATCTGTTCAACAAAATTGACTTGAGGTCGAGTTACAGTCAGATTCGAGTGAAGGATGAGGATATTCAGAACACGGCTTTTAGGACTCGATATGGACATTATGAATATTTGGTGATGCCGTTTGGCATTTCTAATGCACCTGGAGTGTTTATGGAATATATGAATCGCATATTTCATACTTATTTAGATCAGTTTGTGGTGGTTTTCATTGATGATATTTTGATTTACCTAAGTCGAAAGAAGAGCATGCTGAGCATTTGTGATTTATGTTGCAATTGTTGAAAGAGAAGAAGTTGTATGCCAAATTGTAAAAGTGTCAATTCTGGTTGCAAGAGGTTAGTTTTCTTGGACATGTTATTTCAAGTGATGGTATAGCTGTGGATCCGTCCTAAGTAGATGCAATACTACAATGGGAGACTCCTAAGTCGGTTACTAAGATTAGAAGCTTTTTAGGCTTGCTTGGTTACTACCTCAGATTTATTGAAAGCTTTTCCAAATTAGCACTTCCGTTGACCCAGCTAACTTGTAAAGGTAAAGGGTTTGGGTGGGATATCCATTGTGAGAAAAGTTTCACAGAGCTGAAGAAGAGATTGACTACAGCTCCTGTTTTGATTTTACCTGAATCTAATGAACTACTTGTGGTGTATTGTGATACGTCGATGTTGGGTTTAGGTGGTGTGTTGATGCAAGATGGCAAGGTTGTGGCTTATGCTTCACTGCAACTGAGGGTTCTGTGAGGGAAGATTCTCTCTATGTACTTGATTTTAATGATGTCAAAACTATCATGATTAGAATATAGAGATTCAAGTGAAAAACGTCATATGAAATGCTCATTAAGTGGTCTAAGAGTGTTTGATCATGATTAGTAATGGTCTAGGTTCATTAGATATGGTTTAACACTTTTAGGAAAGTCAAAAATGGATTTTTGCATGTTCCAAGGGTGTGAGTCGACTCACAACCCTGTATTGGTCGACCTAAACATGTGGTATATGTTAGTACAACCAGCGGGAGTGCTCGCGTCGACCTACCGGTCGACTCACACCTTCTACATTTATGTTTGCCCAAAACTGGGAGCTATGAGTCGACTCATAGCCTGGTTCGGTCGACGCATAACATGCAGTTTTGCACAGTGAGCGCGCTGCCTTGCTCAGGTCAACTATACCATCTGTATAGGTCAACCTCTCGCTGAATGTCACCTAAATTTTGTCATGTCATTCATTTTAAAATTCTGTTATTTCTATTGTATTGTCCAAGATAGTATATTTATCATTTTAGCTCATTTTTTCTATACACAAACAAGAAACGTGAAATTACATTGCCATTTCTCTTCATCTTCATCTTCAACATTGAGTGAACAAACAATTACACATAATAATCTTTGTTTGAGTTGTTCATTGTTTCAAGGTGATAACGTTCAGATTTTGGATGCGCGTGATCTTCATTTCTGAGTTGAGACTTTGGTAGGTGTTTCTTGAATAAAACCCTAGGTTTTCTCCTCCAAGAATCGGGAAGATTTTGGGGGGTTTTGTACAAACCGCTTCGTTCTACAGGGATTCAGTCGGGCGAAGGTAACCGACGATTGGAGCAATTGTTCGGTTTAGTATCTGTAATCGGAGGATCGTAGAAGAGAGGTTTGGGTTCGAAGTTTGGTAGATCGCAATTGATCGAGTGAAGGTAACCGAAGAACGGAGGCTTCTTTCAGTTTAGTAGCGTGAGACGGTAATTGGATCAACCATATTCGAAGCACTTGATTCATCTTGAATCAAGGGGAGAGAAAATTCTGCATCAAGGATCGAAGACGTTTGAGGGTTTGAATGTTCATAGTTTTCTCTTGTAATAAACAATTTGCAACAGCTATATATATATATATATATATATATATATATATATATATATATATATATATATATATATCAATTTAAATTGTGGAATTGGGGGCAGAGGTACCCAAAGCGAGGACGATTGGGGAACTGCCTAATCAAATCTCGTTTGTTCTCTCTTTCCCTTAACTCTTTTACATTTCAGTTTGTTCGAATTCGTGAAGTCGCAATTTATCGAAATTTCTATCGTAGTGTAAGTTTGAGCTGAGAAACTATTTGCTAAATTGATACAATTCCTTGAATTGTATTTTGGAGCAGCTTTACATTACATTCCATAGAAATCCTGCACTTATGGTGTTTACGCACACTAGGTGTTTGATAATTTGTTTCAAAGCAAAATTCGAACACGTTGCCTTAATTGCTTATCACTTTACCTCATTGGTTTGGATTAAACATCAAGCAAGCAATATTTTGTTGACTGCGTTTCTTAAGTGTAGTAATCAAACTGAATTTTTCTCTTCCATACTCATTCTCGATATATTCGTGCATATCTGATCCTTTTAGTAGAAGGTTCGTGGTAGACGTTCTATCCAGTGGTTGCTTCCATTAAAACAATTTTAAAACTAAATTTTTGGTAACCTTTTGCGTGTAACACTCAAGGGATCTATTCAACCCCCCTTTCTAGATCCATAGCCATCGTCTAACAGGTTCATAAGAGAAACTATCATACTCATCATTTAGAGTTGGCTGCAGTGGTGTTTGAGTTGAAGATTTGGAGGCATTATCTCTATGGTTCCAGATTCGAAGTATTCAGTGATCATAAAAGTTTAAAATACCTGTTTGATCAGAAAGAATTGAATATGAAGCAACGAAGATAGTTTGAGCTTTTGAAGGATTATGACTTAAGCTTGAATTATCCACCGGTAAGGCTAATGTTGTGGCAGATGCTTTAAGTCAGAAGTCTTTGCATATGTCTGCTTTGATGGTTAGAGAGTTGGAACTTATTGAACAGTTCAGAGATTTGAGTCTGGTCTGTGAGCTAACGCCGCAGAGTGTGATGTTGGGTATGTTGAAGATAAACAATGATTTTCTTAATAATATTAAAGAGAGTCAAAAGTTGGATGTGAAGTTGGTGGATTTGATGGTTGGGAGTAATCAGACTGAAGAGGGTGATTTTAAAGTGGATGAGGAGGGTGTGCTGAAATTCTGAGGTAGGATTTGTATACTTGATAATCCTGAGTTGAAGAAGATGATTTTAGAAGAGAGTCATCGAAGTAGTTTGAGTATCCATCCAGGAGCTACTAAGATGTATCAGGATCTAAAAAAGATATTCTGGTAGCCTGGACTGAAGCGTGATGTGGCGCAGTTTGTGTATGCGTGTTTGACTTGCCAGAAGTCGAAGGTTGATCACCAGAAAATTGTAGGATTGATGCAACTGTTAGACATTCTAGAGTGGAAAAGGGATAGAATTTCAATAGATTTTGTAACAGGACTACCGAATACTCCTAGAGGGCATGGTGCAATTTGGGTAGCAGTTAACAGACTGACAAAATCGGCACATTTTATTCCGATTAACATCAGTTTTCCTTTGCAGAAGTTAGCAGAGATTTACATTTGTGTAATTGTGAAGTTGCATGGGGTTCCGTTGAGTATTGTTTCTGATAAAGGCCCGAGGTTTACATCCAAATTTTGGGAGAGTCTGCAGGAGGTTTTGAGTTCTAAGTTGAGGTTAAGTTCTGCCTATCATCCGCAAACAGATGGTTAGACAGAGAGAACTATTCAGTCCTTAGAAGATTTGTTTAGAGCTTGTGTCCTTGATCAAGGGGGTGCTTAGGATAGTCATCTGCCACCGATAGAGTTAACATATAATAATAATTTTCATTCTAGAATTAGAATGGCACCCTTTGAGGCGATGTATGGTCGGAGGTGTAGGACACCTTTGTGTTGGCATGAGTCTGGTGAGAATGTAGTGCTTGGGTCTAAGATCATCCAGCAGACTACTGAGAAAGTGAAATGGTTTCAAGAGAAGTTGAAAGCTTCGCAGAGTAGGTAGAAGAGTTACCATGATAAGAGAAGGAAGGATCTTGAGTTTTAAGAGGGGGGCCATGTATTCTTGAGAGTCACTCCGGTGACCGGTGTCGGACGTGCTTTGAAATCTAGAAAGCTTACTCTTCGATTTATCAGATTTCTTAGAGAATTGGAGTAGTGGCTTATAGGGTGGCGTTGCCACCTAATCTTGCGAACTTCTATGATGTGTTCCATGTCTCACAGCTTTGGAAGTATGTTCCAGATCCGTCTCATGTGATTCTGATGGATGATGTGCAAGTGAGGGATAATCTTACAGTTGAAGCCTAACCTGTGAGGATCGAAGACCGTGAATTGAAAAGGTTGATAGGTAAAGAAATTGATCTCGTGAAGGTAGTTTGGAGAGGAGGTGCCATAGGGAACATGACGTGGGAGTTGGAGAGTGGGATGTGAGAGTTGTATCTGAAGTTGTTTGCATCAGATAAATTTTCGAGGACGAAAATGTTCTAAGTGGGGGAGAGTTGTAATGCCCCAATTTATTTATTTATTTTTCTTAAATAATATTGTGGGATTGTGTGTATTGTTTGATGAATTGTTGTGTTAGAGGGACACTTAAGTGTTGGGTAGTGACCTTAGAGAGTAGATTTAAGGTGTTGATGGTGTGTGAGCAAAAAGGGGATAAATAATAGTAATAGTATTATTTAAATATTAATTTGATTATTATGGTTATGATGATTTAATAAAATAAATATTTGATTTAGGATTAATAAAATAAATATTTAAGGGGGAATAATATTTATTTATTTTGTTGGAATAAGAAATTATAAAAGAATAAGAAAAAAGGGAATAGAGAAAAAGTGGTCAGTACGTGAAATCTGAGAGAGAGAGAGAGAGAGAGAGAGAGAGAGAGAGAGAGAGAGAGAGAGAGCGCTAGGGCTTGAGAGAAGAGAAGAGAATCCCATTGTTGAAGTGCTTTTGCTAGGAATAACCAGGTAAGGGTGGGATTTCCTATCGTATAAGGGATTGCATGATAACATGTGGGTGGGTTTCTACATCTCTATGTGATTATTTTTCTCTTTTCTATGTTCTGAATAATTGATGTGTAATGATGCAATTGTGTGTATGCTTGGATGAATTGTGTGTTGGCAAATGATTCTGATGATTGTGTGTTGTTGGGAATTGGGGTGTGAGACTGATGTTGTGTTTGTTTATGCAAATTTGGTTTTTTGGAATGTTTTAGAACTGAATTTCGCAGCACAAAATAACATAAAACTGCTTCTATTACAGTGGTAACCAGTTAGCATTTTTAGTGTAACCGGTTACACATGTGGCAACTTTTCAAAAAAATTGATTTTTAAAATGGTGTAACCGGTTACAGGTTTGGGTGTAACCGGTTACACTGTCCAAATATTACGTAAATTGGGCAATTTTAAGGGGGTGTAACCGGTTATTGGATTTGGTGTAACCGGTTACACTGAGAAGGGTTAGCCACTGTTTTTGAGCAAGTGGTAACCGGTTACCTATTTTGGGGTAACAGATTACACCTGTTGTATCAAACATCAAAAATTCATAACTTGAGCTTCGAGTGTCCGTTTGAGGTGTTGTTTGAAGCGTTGGGAAGCTGATGCAATGAACTTTATTTTAAAAATAGTTTCAGTACCTGAAAATGATTTTAAATAGTGTAGTGGTGTTGGATGGTATGTAGTGTGTATGTTACGGTGTGGCATTGTGTGCGAATGTTGTGTTATTGCTCGCTCTACTACTATAATACTATTGTTGAATGTTTGTAGTATATGTTTGGTGTTCGGTGGCCAGTTTTGGTGTTGTATAATGATTAAGGTGAATATCATTGTACGTGTTGTTGTATGTATTTTATAAATCATGCATTCATGGTGTTTGGACGGTGGTTCGTTTTTGGTGAGCCTCAATATTATGGTGAGGATTGGGTGCGAGTAGCTGGTTTCAGGTGGGAACCAGTGAAGCGCTACCTATGGTATTGGTAATAATTTTTTGTGGGCTCTGATCCTATGGTAGGGATCGGAGCAAGTGAACCTGAGAGCTCATATTTGGTACCAGATGCATTGAGTCATGGAGTTGAGTTTCATTGCATTGCATACATGTTGTATTGTTATTTCTGGATTGTATGGATTATGAGTTGCTGGATAGGTGATTATGCATATGTTGAAGGTGTGCTTACATATTATTATGCATTTCTTTATATGATTGTGATTTCTCACCCCTTCTGTTTGAATGTTGCCTTTACATGGGCATCGTGCAGATATTCTGCGGTAGAGGTGTGGATATGAGTGGAAGAGAGTACTCTTCGTTATTCTTTTGTCGAGTCGACGTCTGCTCTGATATGTAACATTAGGGGGATGGACCATTGTTTTTTTTATTTTGTGTTGATGGAGACTTTATGTGTATTTCCCATGTTTGCTAATTATTATAATGACATTATGTTATGGTTGTGTTTTGAATAATTAAATTAATCAGTTATATTCTCTGCAGCTAAAATAATATTGAAGTTCAGACTTATTTATTATTATTACTATTTTAAAATTTAAAATGTGTTATATATCCAATTGCATGAGCTGCTAAATGTTGAAGTAACGTCCTAATTATTTAGATTTTTTAATTTATTCTGATTTTTTTTTTTTATAAATTACGCAGAATTAGGGTGTTACAATGTCAGGTAAAATTCTATTCGACTAAAGATTTAAAATTCCTTCATGATTTTTTATGAATATGGGCTAAAAAAGAAAAAAAAGAATAAGCACATATGCCATTAACACACTTCTTTTTCTTTTTTATTTTCCTTCTAAATAAACAGTAGACCTTAATTTAAAATAAAATCACCCAACACATATTTTCACTCTATCTTCTTATTCTAGAAACCTTTAGCTATTAGCAAAATCTATATTTAAAAAATCAATAAATCTTTTCCTTGATATTTTTGTGTTAACTGAAAATAATTTAGAGTGAAACATAGGAAAATGAAACAAATTAAGGTTTTATTTTATTATTTAGGTAGGAGTATTTTATAATGTTGTTTGCAAAATTAACAAAATGAAATTTAATTGCAAAATAAAATAATTAGTCAATGAAATTTTGTCGTAGGAAAAGCCTCTCTTGAGATTGTTTGAGGAAAATGAATTCAAGAGAAAAATAAATTTAGGTAAGAAATGGAAAAGTGCAATTTCTTCATATTAGTACAATGGTGATGGATGAATGTTCTAGAACCCTTTAATATGATTGTGTATGTATCATTTAATTTTGGTTTAAATAGTTTTTTTATGTGTAATTTAATGTATTTTGTTTTTAGTCTCTAAATTTTTTTTAATAGTCTCTAAATATGAAAATCATTTTAATTTTAATTCTTAAATTGAAACAAAACTAGTTCAGAGTATAAAAGAAAAACTGAAATATATTTGAAACTGGAAAACAAGTTCTGAGTCCAAAATGGAAACTCAGATTTCCTTATATAGGGAAAGTAAACCGGTGACCTATAGCTCCGGTAAAAGCAAAATAATTACAACTGGACAAAACAAAATTACAGAAGTCAAAAAGCTTCCTCGGGTGCGCTATTGTGGGCCCCATCGACCGAAAGCATTTTTGAAAAAGTACAACAAACAAAAAAGAAAAACAAAACATCTTCATCATTGATGTTGACCCATGGCATTGTGGAAGACAGCTTTATAAAAGCTGAAAGCGACTTCACATAATGGAGGACAGCTTTATTAAGGCTGAGAGTGACTTTCACCCTTATCTGCTAGGTCCTAATGCTGAGCCGGACCTTTGCCTTTGTCTGTTCTCGTTTGTTGTGACCTGGCCTGATGACACATTGCCTGAATCATAGAATCCCAAAAATCTTCTGGGGTAGGTTCTTCTTCCTCTTGAGATTCTCCTGCCAGGAGACTAGTATCCATAGAATCTTTGGAGGATACTGACATATCATCTTTACTTGTTGAAGGAAAGGCTTTGAAGAATTATTTCTTCATATGATCAAGAGTTCTGATCATAATTTCCTCTTCAGATTCTTGAGGGAATTTATTCTGGAAGTAATTTTTCAGAGATGTCATTGACATATTCTGGGAACTTTGTTCCACAGTGCCTTCAGATTTGTCTTCTTGAACTGCAACTTTAATTGCTGCTATCTTGACCTTAATGTCTTCCTTATCCATCTTATTCCACCATTTATAGAAGAATTGTCTTTCTATAATGGGGATGTTAAATCTGTCTTTGGAGATTTTTAGACTCCATCTCCATATCCACGGAATTTGGAATTTTGTGAAGAAGATTAATGGACATTGTCCCACTATGAGAATATTGTTCATAGTTAATGGGCTATTTTCGCACCAAGGGGCATATAAGCTCATAATTTCTTCTGGTAGAATTTCTAATGATGGACCAAATTTAATCCACCAGTGATAAAACCAACTTGGTATGGGTTTTTCCAGAATTTCTGGATTAATGGTAAAAAACCACGAATGTTTATTCTTCGGGTTTTGGTAATAAAATGCCTGGGTGAAGGCTTGGACATAATCCCAGTAATTGAAGTAAATATATTTACCTTCATCAATTTTTATAGCCCTATCATTGTTAGGGTTTAATCCACACTCCTTAGGAGATAAAACACGTTTGATATGACATTTGCTAAAGTTTATGAAACTCTCTGGATTGTTATTTTGGTAGTGGTGGGTGATTTCCACAGATTTTGTTATTATTAACAAAAGTTCTAAATTTGGACGAGGTTTTGCATAGAGACCCGCATAACCTCTGGATTCGAGGTATCTCTCTTTAATTGCCCAAGCGTTGTTTGGGTACAACATGATATCTTCATTTTCCACATACATCAGAATTTCTGTTACGGGGTTTTCTAAGTAATCAATAATTTGATTTTCTTCTGTGGTAATAGTATCTTTATAAGATACTTTTCTTTGAGAAGCATCAATTTGATGCTGAGGTGTAACACCCCCTTTCTATACCCCCAAATAATTAATTAAATCATTTAGGCACGTATTGAAAATTTCATCAAAGTATAATTGTAAACACAGCATAAAAAGAGAATGTCACATTATGCATGAAATTAAACACATACAACACCTGCTCCAAAAAGATATGCAACAGTGGGGTAACTTTCAACAATAAAGGATCTCAGTCCTTATACCCACATGTCAACATTTAGAATAAAAGCGGAAAATCTAAACATTGATAACATCAAACATATATACATTATATATATATATATACATCAACAAGTATGATACAACAACATCATTCATGTTTATATACACAAATTCATCAGCAAGATACATACACGAATGTATCACAAAAAGGAATCAAACATAAGCATCCTAGCTACCCGGTGCTACATATCAGAGTCAACCGACCAAAAAGGTATGAAGACACACTTCACAAAAGACCACCAGATACCTAATCTGCAATGCCTCGTAGAGCATCATAAAACAGCAGAAGGGTGAGAAACATTATCATAATAACAATGCATATAATTATATATCTCAATCATAAAAATACACATATACCACATATTCTCACCATTCCATCATACCACATAAACATACATATTATGTTTACTATGTCACAATCATCACATCTCACTCAATATACATCGCAAGGCATATATATATATAAAACCAAGCATATTCCTCATAATGCTTATTATTCAACATAAACACACATATTCATGTTTATCCATCCATGCACACCTGCACAATTCTACTCATTCCACATCAACATATACATATATATGTTTATTCATCAATGCACAAATACAATGATGACAAATGCAACTCATAGAGACTGACTCACGACTCTATGCAGATACAATGCGGTACCGACTCAATCACCACTAGTTCACTCAGGAACTCTGCTGGAATCATCGCTCGTTACATAGAGTAACTCCCCGTCGGGCCTACGATGTTCCCCGTCGCTACCACTTATCAACAAGCATACGACGTTATGGATCGTTTTTAGTCCTTTATAATAGGCACACGATCAATACAACAATTGCTTACACCCATAAGGGATCTACAATTCAACATGCATTGTTTACACCCACAAAGGGATCTACAATGTCTAACTGCATTGTTTACACCCACAAAGGGATCTTACAATGTCTTCATGCATTGTTTACACCCACGAAGGGATCTTACAATGTCTTCATGCATTGTTTACACCCACGAAGGAATCTTACAATGTCTTCATGCATGATGCATGTCATATAATGACCCATGGCAATCAAGACTCATACAGTAAATCATGCATTTCAAGTACATATAATACAATGCATATATTTTCCAAACGGCTACAAACCTTCACCACGACATCATATACCCATCAAACATCCCTCACACAAGTCATACGTTACATATCATATCCTATCGCACAATATAGAAAATAACTCAAAATTCCATTTTTACGGTTTCTCGAAAAAGTCGGCTAAAAGTCGGCCAAAAATAATATTTTCTATCATCATCAAAAAGTGCTCATCGATAGCTTCGATTCGGTATAAAAAACACTTAAATACGATAAACAACGAAGAAGATATGAATATTTCAAAATAACGCAAAAACATAAACCGGACGCCCGACACTACGAAATGGTTTGAAAAAACTGTACCGATTGGACTAGGTTCAGACCTTAAAACTATTTTTCCTAGAAAGAACATCTCGTTAGCTTCCCAACGCTTCGAACGGGGATCAAAACCGACTTACGGTTCAAGAGATATGAATTTCCGAAGTTTTCCGAAAAATCAGGATTTTCCACCTACAGCACGCGTCCGTACGCCTGCGGGCTGCTACGGATTTCGGCTATTTTGCCCGAAAATCCGACCGATTCAATTCTATGATACGAAACAAATACACAGTAATCCTTACCAAATATATATCAACGTTTTAGGACCATAAAACGATAATTCTACGACGTTTGATTTTCACCAAAATCTCACATTCTCAAAACCCAAAAATGTCAAAACTCACAATATCAACCGATTTCAACCAAACGAGTTTCTATAATCTCGGTCTAACCTCATACGACTAATCTACGCAATTTATTTCGAAATTCATCCGTGAAAACATCGATTTCTATCGATTATGTCCAATTCGACCTGAACGGAAAAATATGGAAAACCAACCAAAACATCCACACAAAACACATACATAATCATAAGCATGGATAAGATAATAATATTTCACACCCTTACCCGATTAAATCGTGTTCGAAACGGACGAATCTTTGATTTCTCCACTTTTCCTCTTCTCCCTTTTTCCTTCCTCTCTTTTCTCTTCTCTTCTCTTTCTTTCTCTTTTCCTTTTCTTTTCTCTCTTTTTCTTTCCACTTCTATTTATAATATCTAACTACCCAAATGACCAAAATACCCCTCAGCTCAAATATCTCGCAAACGCTCTCAAAACGCGACAAAACATAAACAACGATGAAAAATAATATATTGTCAAATAAAAGTCAAGAATAAAATAATATAAAACCAAAACCAATTAAATCTACTCTATTAAATAAATCTAACAAAACTGGGGCGTTACAACTCTCCCCCACTTAGACATTTTCGTCCTCGAAAATATACTGAGACGAACAACTCCGGACACGACTCTCGCATCCGACTAACAAACCAACATGCCAACAAAAGGCACACCACAAATAACACAACAACAACGACAAGATGCAAAGCCCATACAATGCACTTGACGACCAACTCACAACTCAAGGAAAACCACGATACCAACACACAGGTTCACTCTAGAACTGAAACACAACAAGATCGTTACCATCACCACAGATAACACTACCCTAATTCACCACAAGGAATTAGCCACACACACTCGAACCATCACGATGGAAACGAGGCAACAACACAAACAAGAACACAAGTTCCACGACACAACATCGATTCCACAACCTCTACAAAACCAGAATACCAACATCCTTGTCACACAACCTTATTACAACAATGCTACGATTCCCAATCGAACATACAATCAAAACATCCATTTACATAGTAGCCCATGAATAATGTTTAAACCTTTCACCTAACACTTCCATTCTGAAACGTCCAATGGTCTCATCATTCCTACATGTTTCCAATGTTCAACCTATGAACTCTTACAAGTCACACATGTAAATACAAAATGTGCCACCTCACGCTTCCGCTGAGCACTCTGATTACTCGCAACCATCAAAACTATCAATTTCACGTCCAAAGTCTAACTCTTTCTCATATTCGCCAAAAATCACTGTTCACTTTAATATTACCAACCTCACACTCTCCTGTGTTATCTCATACACCATACACAAGTCTCGGAATTGCTCAAATAATTCTAACTCCCTGACCATCAAAATAGACATGCATAGAAACTTCCAACTTAACTTTTCAGGCACAACAACAGCTTTTCCCCGAAGGATAATCCAAGCCAAATTCATAACTCATCACGAACTCTAACCATCCTTGTTGTCTCATACTCTATTCCTTTAGACCAAACAAGTACTCAATATCCTTGCGATTACCAAACACTTCGAACCTAGAACCATAAAGATAATACCTCCAAATATTCCAACACAATGCCACCGCAACCAATTCCAAATCCATAATAATACAGATCCTTTTATAAATCCTCAATTGTCATAAAGCATAAGCCACGACTTTACCCCCTTGCATTACCACGTTGACTAAACTCATCAAAGACACATCACAATACCCCACAACCGGTTTATTAGGATCACACAAAATCAAAGCTGAAACCGTAGACAACTTCTACTCCAGCTCACCAAAACTTACTCACAACGAACATCCAAACAAACGACTCACCCTCTGCGTGTCAACTGAAGTAACGAAAACGCTAACTTGGAAAAGCCTTCCATAACCTCCGGTAATAACCAACTAAAAGTCCAAAAAGATTCTAATCTCCTTAACTAACTTCGGAGCCTCTCATTGTAGAACTACATCTACTTCCGATGGATCCATAACCATACTCTCATCTGAAATAACATATCCAAGAAAACTAACTTTTTTCAACCCAAATTCTCACTTGAATAACTTAGCATAAAACTTCATCTCTTTTTGACACTTGTAATTCAAATCCCAAACACTCTACCTGTTCTTCCTTTGAGTTTACAACAGATCCGAATATCCTCCATCAAAGCCATTACGAACTTATCCAATTAAATATGGAAGATACGATTCCTCTACTCCATAAGCATTAGAGACGCGTTACTAACACCAAATACCATCACTATACGTTGCAATTCCCAACCAAAATCCAAAAGATATAAATCCTTAAAGCTTTTGCAAAACTTTTCACTGGGTAACTGGTTACTCACATACAAGCTTAACCGAGTAAATAACAACCTATTCCGAGGATAACAAACCTAACCAGTCACATTAAATCGATCAAAGCCTCAACTCACACAATTCACCACTCTTATCAAACATTCCAAACAATTGTAATTCACTCAAACTCAACCAAACCATTCTAGTCATCTGTTCATGAAAGTGGACACTTATTCTCAATCATTACCCTATTCAACTATTAGTAATCCATACCCAATTTCTTCTCCTGACCGTCCAATTCCGCAATTCCAACATGTATCAACAACCAACCAAAAAGAATTCTCAAACACAATGTTACATCCAAAAACACATCTGAAAATTATGCCCAACTGACGGCCCATCACTGCGACTTCCTGCCAATTCCCAGAACACTACCATCACAGACAAAACAAACATATTATTCCCATCTACTAAGAGTTTCCTACTTACTTAGCAGATATAAACCTCAACTATTCACCTTCGTCCAATTAAGTTCAATCTCTACTCTCTGTGAAGCAGTCCTTAAATAAAACCCAATCATTCTCTCTCAATGACTTCCCAACTGGACTAACACACCAAAACCTCTAATCCATTTCATCTTCCGATATTAGCATCTTCATCGACTCATCAAAACAATCTGTAATCATCTCCTTAAATTCCAAACAATTCATTTCACACACTATCAAAGCCGGAAAGACCCGCCTATTCCATCCAACATAATTTCCGTCTGCTATCAACAAGAGATTAAGGGTGATCAGTTCCTCAATTTGCCAATAGACAGCCGTCAATCATGATGGGGCATAAACCATCTTTACCAAACCATAATAGCATTCTTGCATCCTGGGTACAACTACCTAAGGCACAAATCCTTAGTTGACGTAAACCTTACCTCCGCATTCCCTCCGGAACCGGGAACAACACTGTCCAAACAACACTTACACTCTTGCAATCTACAACACACTGAGCCAACGCTCCACACCTGAAGCAACTTGGAGAAGTACAAGCTTCTCCCCCACTTATCTCAATCTCACACCTGAAGACAAAGGATTAGAGAACCAGAAAGTACTGACAGTGCTTCCCACACATATCACGTACTGAGGGACCAACAACAACGACAGTATTCAACTGTCACACCAACTGACTCAACAACTTGGCCGGACGGACCGACCTGCTCTGATACCACTTAATGTAACACCCCCTTTCTATACCCCCAAATAATTAATTAAATCATTTAGGCACGTATTGAAAATTTCATCAGAGTATAATTGTAAACACGGCATAAAAAGAGAATGTCACATTATGCATGAAATTAAACACATACAACACCTGCTCCAAAAAGATATGCAACAGTGGGGTAACTTTCAACAATAAAGGATCTCAGTCCTTATACCCACATGTCAACATTTAGAATAAAAGCGGAAAATCTAAACATTGATAACATCAAACATATATACATTATATATATATATATACATCAACAAGTATGATACAACAACATCATTCATGTTTATATACACAAATTCATCAGCAAGATACATACACGAATGTATCACAAAAAGGAATCAAACATAAGCATCCTAGCTACCCGGTGCTACATATCAGAGCCAACCGACCAAAAAGGTATGAAGACACACTTCACAAAAGACCACCAGATACCTAATCTGCAATGCCTCGTAGAGCATCATAAAACAGCAGAAGGGTGAGAAACATTATCATAATAACAATGCATATAATTATATATCTCAATCATAAAAATACACATATACCACATATTCTCACCATTCCATCATACCACATAAACATACATATTATGTTTACTATGTCACAATCATCATATCTCACTCAATATACATCGCAAGGCATATATATATATAAAACCAAGCATATTCCTCATAATGCTTATTATTCAACATAAACACACATATTCATGTTTATCCATCCATGCACACCTGCACAATTCTACTCATTCCACATCAACATATACATATATATGTTTATTCATCAATGCACAAATACAATGATGACAAATGCAACTCATAGAGACTGACTCACGACTCTATGCAGATACAATGCGGTACCGACTCAATCACCACTAGTTCACTCAGGAACTCTGCTGGAATCATCGCTCGTTACATAGAGTAACTCCCCGTCGGGCCTACGATGTTCCCCGTCGCTACCACTTATCAACAAGCATACGACGTTATGGATCGTTTTTAGTCCTTTATAATAGGCACACGATCAATACAACAATTGCTTACACCCATAAGGGATCTACAATTCAACATGCATTGTTTACACCCACAAAGGGATCTACAATGTCTAACTGCATTGTTTACACCCACAAAGGGATCTTACAATGTCTTCATGCATTGTTTACACCCACGAAGGGATCTTACAATGTCTTCATGCATTGTTTACACCCACGAAGGGATCTTACAATGTCTTCATGCATTGTTTACACCCACGAAGGGATCTTACAATGTCTTCATGCATGATGCATGTCATATAATGACTCATGGCAATCAAGACTCATACAGTAAATCATGCATTTCAAGTACATATAATACAATGCATATATTTTCCAAACGGCTACAAACCTTCACCACGACATCATATACCCATCAAACATCCCTCACACAAGTCATACGTTACATATCATATCCTATCGCACAATATAGAAAATAACTCAAAATTCCATTTTTACGGTTTCTCGAAAAAGTCGGCTAAAAGTCGGCCAAAAATAATATTTTCTATCATCATCAAAAAGTGCTCATCGACAGCTTCGATTCGGTATAAAGAACACTTAAATACGATAAACAACGAAGAAGATATGAATATTTCAAAATAACGCAAAAACATAAACCGGACGCCCGACACTACGAAACGGTTCGAAAAAACTGTACCGATTGGACTAGGTTCAGACCTCAAAACTATTTTTCCTAGAAAGAACATCTCGTTAGCTTCCCAACGCTTCGAACGAGGATCAAAACCGACTTACGGTTCAAGAGATATGAATTTCCGAAGTTTTCCGAAAAATCAGGATTTTCCACCTACAGCACGCGTCCGTACGCCTGCGGGCTGCTACGGATTTCGGCTATTTTGCCCGAAAATCCGACCGATTCAATTCTATGATACGAAACAAATACACAGTAATCCTTACCAAATATATATCAACGTTTTAGGACCATAAAACGATAATTCTACGACGTTTGATTTTCACCAAAATCTCACATTCTCAAAACCCAAAAATGTCAAAACTCACAATATCAACCGATTTCAACCAAACGAGTTTCTATAATCTCGGTCTAACCTCATACGACTAATCTACGCAATTTATTTCGAAATTCATCCGTGAAAACATCGATTTCTATCGATTATGTCCAATTCGACCTAAACGGAAAAATATGGAAAACCAACCAAAACATCCACACAAAACACATACATAATCATAAGCATGGATAAGATAATAATATTTCACACCCTTACCCGATTAAATCGTGTTCGAAACGGACGAATCTTTGATTTCTCCATTTTTCCTCTTCTCCCTTTTTCCTTCCTCTCTTTTCTCTTCTCTTCTCTTTCTTTCTCTTTTCCTTTTCTTTTCTCTCTTTTTCTTTCCACTTCTATTTATAATATCTAACTACCCAAATGACCAAAATACCCCTCAGCTCAAATATCTCGCAAACGCTCTCAAAACGCGACAAAACATAAACAACGATGAAAAATAATATATTGTCAAATAAAAGTCAAGAATAAAATAATATAAAACCAAAACCAATTAAATCTACTCTATTAAATAAATCTAACAAAACTGGGGCGTTACATGAGGCATATCTCTGCCTTGTTGTCTAGCCCTATGGGCTGTAACCTGGGTCCAATCTCCAATTAGAGAAAGGTTCTCTTGAGCAAAGAGTGGCATATTGCTACTTTGTCCTCTGGTTATTCCTTGGGCAAAAGCGCCACCTTTTCTGCCTCTCCCTCGGGAGAAGGTTGACATTGTTAACCCTGTAAAAATTCACGCGTTAAGAAGTCAGCAAGTGAATTATTTTCACCTTTTATATATTCAATATCAAAATCAAATACAGATAGTTGGGATTGCCAATTTGCAAATATTTGTTTAGACACAAGATTCTTGACATCTTTTTCAATAATAGATTTAGCAGAGCTACAATCTATTCTTAACAAAAAAAATTTGTTTAATAAATCATCTTGGAATTTCGAGATACATTTTATAATAGAAAGCATTCTTTCTTAATAGTGGAATATTTTGCCTGAGTAGGGTTCCATTTCCCTGAAGTAAATCTAACCAGAACTTGTTTATTTGTATCAGGTATAACCTGTTTTAAGATACCTCCATAACCTACATTAGAGGCATCAGTTTCCACAATCTTAAAATATTTAGGATTGGCTAATGAAAGACAAGGTAGGGTTTTAACCCTAGCTTTAATACGTCACATGGCCTGAGTATGTTGCTCAGTCCAGGGACCAGGATTTTTCCTCAGTCTATCATATAAGATAGAAGTGTCTTTAGCCAGATCTTTATAATAATCTGAAATATAATTCAGGCTTCCTAAAAATCTTTGTAATTGAGTTTTGTCAGAAATTACATCTGGAAATTTGGATGCAAACTCAATACTTCTCTCTATGGGGATAATTGTTCCCTGATCAATTTCATGACCCAAAAATCTCACTTTTGTTTGAAAGAGTTTCATTTTAGGGGCAGATATGACTAACCCATTATGTTTAATTAATCCTTTAAATATTTTCAAGTGTTTAATATGTTGTTCAATGGTTTTAGAAAATACTAAAACATCATCAATGTAGACTATACAAAATTCTGTATAGGGAATGAATATATCATTCATTATATTCTGGAATTCATAAGGGGCATTCTTAAGCCCAAATGGAAGAACATTCCATTCGTAATGTCCAAAAGGGACAGTGAAAGCAGCCTTATATCTATCTGCTTCTTTTATCTGGATTTGCTAATATCCAGATTTCATATCAAATTTTGAAAATACAGCAGATTCACTTAATCTATCTAACAAATCTTTTTTGTTAGGAATTGGATACCTAATCCATTGTAAGACCTTATTAAGAGGTTTGTAGTTTATAACTAGTCTTGGAACTCCTCATTCCTTCTCTACATTTTTGTTAACATAAAATGCAGTACAACTCCAAGGAGATTTAGATGGTCTAATAAGACCTTTCTGTAAGAGAGAATCAATTTCCTTCTTACATAATTCCAAATATTCTTGGTTTATTTGAACCGGTCTGGCTTTAGTAGGGATTAGGCTTTCATTAAAGCCATCCTCATAGGGTAAAGCAATAATATGCTTCTTTCTGTCCCAAAATGCATTGGGAAGATCATTGCAAACTTCTAGTTTGAATTGTTCATCAATCAATTTGATTTGAGATTGTATTCTTTTTTGGTTGAGTTGCTCTTTAATATTTAGCAACTGAATTTCTTCTTGTAAGAAACAAAATTGTTTCTTTTTACCTAACAGACTATCTTTGATCTCATTGATCAGTCTGGTTTGTGGAACGATTATAAATTCAAAGATAATTTCTTGATCATTTATTTTAGTAACAATTCCTTTAGGACTGATACTAATTGGCATAATTTGATGAAGAAAAGGTGTTCCCAATATGATTATATGGGTCATGTTTTTAACTAAGATGAAATGGGTTGGTAAGCATATTTGCTTAGTACAAACATAAGCATTGTTAATTTTATAATTAACTTGCAATTTATCTCCACCAGCATGGGTAAGAGACTGGGTTGTCTTATCAAAATATTTGGTTAGAATTATTCCTTCCTGAAGGCAGTTAAGTTCAGCTCCACTATCAATGAGAGTTATCTCATTTTCCAAGATACATTGTTTATTGATTACCAAAGCAACTTTCACAAACCATTTTTGTGAAGTAACCTGGTCAAGAAGGGTAACATAACTAGGCTTCTCGCCCCAATTAATATTATTATTAGTTAGGGTTTCATTAGAAGGTATTTTCACATTGTTTTCCAAGAAAGTAATTCTTGTGGATAGGCCATTGTTATCCTTTTCATCTGAACCATTTCAGATTTTAATTGATTTATCTCATGTTTCAAATCATTGATTGAAACTGGATTTTCTCTGATATTGGTATTCTGAAATCTAGATAAGACTTCACTAAATTGATAAGGAGCTTCCAAAATTTTTGGAACTTCTTCTCTTTTAGAAGTTTCTCCTATTAACGTTTCTAACATTTTCCTTTTCAGGTCATTGTCTGGGATGGATTCTATAAATTTTATAATTCCATCTTGTTCTGAAGTTAGAACATTAACATTTAATCCATTCATTTCCACAATAGATTTCCAGTAATCCACTTCATTACTGCATTGACATTCATTATTGTTACAGTTATCATCATCCGTGGAGGAATTATATATAATTTCCAATTCATTTTCATCAGAGGTGCTAGAATTGGATTCAGTATCCATTAATAAGACTTTTTCTAGTTTGTTTCTAAGCTCTTCATCCTCAATTTCATGAAGGGCTTTCTTGGTCCAACATTGGTTAGCATAGTGGCCATTCTTACCACATTTGTGACATATAATGTCCATCTTTTTAGCTTTACGCTTTTCCTTAGGTTGGTAGGGTTTGGATTTAGCAGATTTGCTAGGGTAATGTTTCTTGTAAGGATTTTTCTTGAAAGGTTTCCTTTTAAAATCCTTATAAGGTTTAGACTTTTTCTGTTTCTGTTTTTCTCTATTGGGCTTAGAGGATTTGCCTATATCATAAGCAAACTGTTCACAGAAATCACCTAATTGATGTTTTTCCTGTTTTCTTCTGTTTCTTAAGCTGATTTCTAAGCTTAATATCATTGCATAATGATAAACCTTCATTAATGCAGCAGCATATAATTTGACCATAAGTCAAGTGATCATAATTGATACTAATCCCATCAATCTTATTTCTCAGACTTTGTCTGATTTTCTCAGTAAAGAAGTGTGGAAGACCATCCACAAACTTAGACTTCCAATGTGGTGAATTGGAGTTATTGAGTTGATAGACTCTTGAGAGAAAAGTATCTTTGTACCACCTAAAATGTCCTAAGGAAGGGCATCTGAGGTTCTGTAAAAGAGTATTAATTTTTTCTGCTATGGGCATATTTGTTCCTACAAAATGTTGTAAGACTGTGAGACACAAAGTATAAACTGCATCTTTTTCTCCCGTAGTTCCAAAAGGGGTACCTCCGGTAACTAGGGAAGTGCTAGTAGTAGTTTCAATCTTAACCATTTTCTTATGGGTTAAGATTTCCTTCTTTTGAATATCTGTGAGATAATAATCTCATCATCCTCTTAGTTGGCCAACAAAACCAGTTGTTATAAATGTGGCAATAGTACTGTATGAATTCTCTTGTTGTTTACAGACAGTGGAATACATGATCATCCTATGAATCATGTCAAGGATTTGTTTGTCGTTTAAACCATCTATGTTCCATTCATAGATAGCTTTGCCAGAGTAGGAATTCTGGGGTAGGTTCTTCTTCCTCTTGAGATTCTCCTGCCAGGAGACTAGTATCCATAGAATTTTTGGAGGATACTGACATATCATCTTTACTTATTGAAGGAAAGGTTTTGAAGAATTGTTTCTTCATATGATCAAGAGTTCTGATCATAATTTCCTCTTCAGATTCTTGAGGGAATTTATTCTGGAAATAGAGTATATTAGAAATTAGTTTGAAAACCATACTAAATTAAAGTTAAAGTTGAAAATTGGATAAAAAAAATCATAAGAATCATACAAAGAAACAATAATAAATATTAAATGTTTGTGACGGAAGAAGAAATAGGTCACTCATTACTCGATGCATGACGTTAAGCTTGTTAAGGAAGAGTGACCACATATAGGTGATGCTGTGAAGGGGATTGGTAGCTATTCACATGGCATATTTTAAATGAGTCTTTATTGTTGAAAAAGACAAATTTGCATGATGGAGATGAGAAAATAATTCACTAGTTGCGAATTTTAAACCAAATTGAGTTTTGATTTTGATTACATTTTTATGTTAATATAAAAAACTAACGTATGGTTGAATCCCGTTTTAAAAAACTAATCAGCTTTTTATAGTCGTTCAAACTCAGATATGTTGCAATTAAAGTCAAGTTTTACGATTGAGCTATTATATATATATATATATATATATATATATATATATATATATATATATATATATATATATATATATGTGTGTGTGTGTGTAAAATATGCATTCATCAATAATTCAAAGCGTTTATGATGATGGACAAGCACAACAAAGATTAGGACCAATCCTTAAAAACGTACCCGCGTAACTACCACTATGTGTCGACTAGCTTAGTATTATTATTAAAGATTTCTTAATACATCTCATGGGTTTCTTAGGCAACACGCGAAATTTCTTTTTTGCCCTCTGATTTCGGATGTACACATTCGGACGCACCATTTTTTTTAAAAACGTTGATTTGTTCTAGATGTGCATATCGGAAATAATTTCTTATGTGCAAATCCGGAAGAAATTCTTATAACTTCGCGTCAGACCCTTATCTCCCCTCATTCTTTAGCTTTTCACATTCCAAACAATCAAACTCTCTCAAACTCAATTTCTAATTCCCGTAAATCCCGACTTTTTTCACTTGAGTTCGGCGCAGAGCAACTTCTATAACGATCAAGACACTCCAAATCCTCTGTATCTCAATTTAATCAGTAAGTTTTCGAATTTTAGAGTTTCGGATTTATTTTCGAGTAATCGATTTAGAGTAGAAATTTAGGTGTAGAAATTGTTAGGTAGTATGAATAACATAGGTTAGAGACAATGTAGGTATTGTTTGCTGATTCAAACGGACGATCAGGACATTAAAATGCCCTTTTCTATGGTACAGTAGCCATGACTGCGTTTTTTAGAACTTGAAATACGTACCGGATGTGTAGATCAGGAAAATTTTTAACGTTGATTGCTTTCTGATGTGCACATTCGGAAAAACCCACGTTAAATATTCTGAGTACTTCCGGATGTGCATCCACAGAAGTTTTTCTGATGTGCAAATTCGGAAGCAACTTGGTTTCTATTTTTGCTTTTTTTGTTTATTGTTTATTGTTTTTTTTTTTTTTTTTTAAATATTCTAATTTATTTATTATGCTTTGCAGATTACATGGCTGCCAGAGACGATCGTATGATACATGGACGGACAGCTCAGCATCCATCTGTCTGACGTGAGCGGACGCAGTCTACAGCCGAGGGTTCCGGCGCAGAGGCAGTTCCAGCAGCCCCTACAGCTGAGGGACATCCTACACCACAACCTTCCACATCACAGGTTCAGGCCACTCCCCCGTCAGCAGCCGTTTCTACATCTCGGAGGCGCCGGGTTCGTACTGCTGGTTTATCAGGGGCCCCGTCCGCACGCAGGCGTCGTCGGGAGACTCCAGTTCCATCACCCGCACCTCAGGAGACTGTTCTTGTTCCTGTTCCTGAGAGAGATCACCCAGCACATAAGGGTGGTGATGGCGATGATGATTTCGATAAGCTGGAGGGTTACCCCGGGGGACCGTCTGATATGTCCCTACTCCTGGGGTACTCTGAGCATACTGCCAGATATGTCTGGCTAGGACAGGTAACTTTTCTCGGTTTATTTATAGAATTGTTTTCGTTGAAAATATTTTCATTTGTAACATTGTTTTATTTGAAAATTTTCAGGAGAAGGATTCCCAGAAGTTCTATAACCATGGGGGAAAGGTTATAGACATGATTGCGGAGCTGCCAGAGGATGAGTGGTTTCAGTCTGCACTTGCTACCTCTGGTCTCGGAGGCCTTTCTAGGATTAGGTATCCCCAGATCAGCTACGGTATACTGATGGCCTTTGTTGAGAGATGGCACCCTGAGACATCCTCATTCCATCTACCGTACGGTGAGCTCACGATCACACTCGACGACATCTCGTGCCTTTTACATCTACCGATCACGGGTACCCTTCTCCGTCACGGTAAGATGTCGAAGGTGGAAGCGATAGAGATGCTGACTGAGGAGCTTGGGGCTACCCCAGATGATGCACTTGCGGAGGTGACCCAGTTGATAGGCACACCACTACTACGAAAAACCCATTTAACAACAGTTGAGAATGACATATAATGACGCGGGCGAAAGCGTTGTTATGTAGATTGTCGTTGTAAGTTCGCTGTTTCTACAACGGTCTGGAAACCGTTGTGGTATTCTGGAAAACGCGCATTATATTGCAACGGTTAGGTATTTCAACCGTTGTAATATATATTAACTATCACAACGGTTATGAGTCTCAACCGTTGTGGAGTGTACCCTTAGTTTATTAAATAAAAATGTATATTGCTTGTTTTACCATACACCTAATTAAAGAAATACAACCATTAAAATTGGTAAAGAACTATATAATCTGAAAATTAAACTGTTCTTGAAAACCAACTTAAACACACCACTGTTTTCCGAATTGCATCCATTTCATTCCACACATTTTATGTTCCTTAACATAAAATTTATGGTTCAATGGTCGGTTTCCTTCAAACCATCGATATCTTTTATTATAGTTTACCTCATCATCGCCACAAACCATCGCAATTTTATCTTCATAACAATCATGATCTTAACAACCATGATGATTAGTGACGACGATGAGGTAAAGTAGAATTGTAGATATCGATGAATTGAAGCAAACGGACCATTGAACCATAAATTTTATGTTAAGGAACATACAATGTGCTGAATGAAATGGATGCAATTCGGAAAACATTGACATGATAAAAGTTAGTTTTCAAATACATCTTAATTTTCAGATTATAAGTTTCTATATCAATTTAACTAATTGCATTTTCAATAAAAGGATAGTGAAACAAACAATATACATAGTATATAATAAACTAAATTTCATATACAATATCTGAATGAATTCATATATATGTACCTTATCAGAATGAATTCATATATATGTACCTCCATCATCATCACCATGCGAAACAAACCCTAAGAAGTGAGAAGCAATGAAGAAAATTAGTTAGTATTCAATTTAACTATATACAATATACATAGTATATAATAAACTAATGCTCTATATCAATTTAACTGATTGCATTTTCAATAAAAGGATAGTGAAACAAACAATATACATAGTATATAATAAACTAAATTTCATATACAATATCAGAATGAATTCATATATATATGTACCTTATCAGAATGAATTCATATATATATGTACCACCATCATCATCACCATGTGAAACAAACTCTAAGAAGTGGGAAGCAATGAAGAAAATTAGTTAGTATTCAAAACAAAACAAGCAAAAGTTGAAACAAAACCCTAAGAAGTGGGACTGTACCATTACAATGAAGTTCACCTTGCTTGTGAAGCATTGAAGTCGAATCTGCACAAAATGAGAACAATCAATAAAAACAACATGAAGCAAACGAGATAATGGGAACTATCTAACAAAAAGATTGAAGTAGAAGAATACCTTATTTTCCATAAACAATATGTACATTACGCTTGCTACCGCCAGCATCATCACCATGTTTATCTAGTTTTAGACTCTGCAAGAAGAAATACAAGGAGAAAGAAGCTTAAATCAAAAGCTTCATACTTCTTGTATTTTGATCATACCTGGATCAGACAGTTTCAGCAGCCAACAACGTCGTCTGGGCTTCAGCTCCGGTGCGGTTGAAAGACGGCGCGGGGGGGGGGGGGGGGGGGGGTGTACCTGCAAGGTACTCCGACGCTCAAGTAAGGTGACTGTCAGAGAATAGCAAGTACAGAGATGAGAGATGAGAGTGAACTTAACCTGACCCTCTCAAGTGAGAGGGTATTTATAGAGAGCCCCCAGCGCGGGGCCAACAGTTACTTGCATTGGGCTGGATTGCCAGGCCCAATCCAAGCAACTGCCAGGGCTTATGTGACATAGTGAAGGCCAGCATGTGGTCTTCGCCCTGGGGTAACCGTTCATAGATCTCCGAAATTATGGCAGACCGATTCCATCGGGAGTGGGGCGGTTACAAGAGAACGTGTCCTCGCGGGGAGGACTCTGTCGTGTCGGGGAGAGGCGTGTCCTCGCGGGGAGGACCCTCATGTTTAGAAGGTGGGCTCCTCGCAGGGAGGAGCATCCTGGGTGTCGAGGAGGGACGATCCCGGGGAGGCCTAGCGTCTTGCCCGACGCTATACACCATGCGTGTGCCCGACACGGGGAGAGGGCAAGTGCCTGACATAGGTCGTGCTAAGAGGCCCCTTTTGGGCCATCCCGGGATGTGTGGGTTGGGCCTGCTCGATTGAGGGGCAGACCCCGGCCCAGTCCAGAACAGGAGCCCCCCAAGTCGTTACTCCAAAGTGTCGGAGTGATGACTTAAGGGCCAACAAGCATATCGGGGGAAATATCGATAGCGTGACAGCGAGGAGGGGAACGCCTGGGATCCACTGGTCACATCGTCGGGGAGAGTAGCGGGTGCGGACTTGAGTGTGGAAGCTCGCGGATGGACGACTCATCGGGGATGCGAGAAGTTTGGCCTTTGGTGTCAGAGCGAATGGAGAGACGCACGTGTTGGGGAACGAAGGGTCGCATGTACGCCACGTGTCAGGTGCCATCATTGCATAGGGCGGCTAGGCTAGGGTAGTGTACTTCAGTAGCCTAGACTCTTCGAATTCTGTGAGGATCCTATAAATAGGTCTCACCTCGTTTCATTTGCACCTTTTTCTCCTTTCCTCTCAGACTCTCTCTCTCTCTTAATCTCCGTTCTTCCGCCGCTACCTTTCGCAGTTCTCCGCCGTTTTCCACTGACAATCGCCGTGCCGGAAACCCAAAAAGTGTATTTCAAGTAAGTTTCTTTCTTCTTTTCCCTCTTTTCTCTTGCATTGGTAGGGTGATTTTTAAGGTGAACTGATGAAGTTCCCATGGAAATCACGGAATATCCGGCGAAAACGGCGGAATTTCATAGCTTATTCGTTGAATCTCGCAGGGAGAGACGATGAAATCCACGAGGGCATGAAGAATGTCCCGGGGTCGTGGGATGAACGTCTCAGTTCTTTTTGTTGAATCTCCCGGGGATAAATGATGAGGTCCCCGGGGAGACGCAGAATGTCACAGGGACTTGGGTTGAATATCTCGGGTGGTCTTCCCCGCAGACCCGGGGACGGTCGCGGGTTCGCGTTCCCCGACGTTCCCTCCTCGTCCTTTCACTTGATCAGCGATGGAAGGGGTGGATTTGATATGGGTCATCGAATTCACCGTTTCCCTCTGCTTTTCAGGTTAATGGACGCGTTGCAAGTGGCTGTGGGGTCTTTGGATATCTACGACGGGCCTAGCTCACCTATGGTGGAGACATCCAGCGCCGGGTAGAGGACGCCCGACGATTGGGCTTGCGAGGAGGCCGTGAACCTGATGTCCGAGTTCGTCGACCTGGATGAGGAGGGGATATTTTGCACTGTCGAGCACCGCCTTATCGGCTTCCCGAAGTCGTGGAATGTGTTTAGGCCTCTGCCACACCATCGGATCTGCTCGACGTACAGCGGGATACGGTTCCCCGTCTACGAGTTTATGTTCGACGAAGCGGGGTGGCGTCTGCCTTTCACGGACTTCCAGTAGGTCGTATTTATCTGGCTGCGTTTAGCCCCCTTTCAGCTCCATCCCAACTCTCTTGCATTTATTAGGGCCTTCGAGCTGGTATGCAAGTATCTGAAGATCGGGGCGACTGTGCCCTTGTTTTTCCACATTTTCCACCTCCAGCGACAGGCCGGGGACGGTAGGCACGGTTGGGTGTCCTTCAAACAGGTGAATAGCCTGTTTCACAAGTATATGGACTCCGTGCGAAATTTCAAATATCAGTATTACCTCGTGAGGCCGGTCACACATGAGGCGGTGAATACTATGTACACTCGGGTTGTCAAACAGGTGGGCGGATGGCGAGAGGAGACCCTTGTGCCTAAGTTCCCGTTGTTCTGGACTGAAGAACACTTTACGAGGGGAACAGACAGCTATATCGTCAGGCCTAGCCGTCTCGACGAGGGGGATCGCTTGGCCTACGAGCAGATAGTAGCATTCGTTAATGGTTTTAACAAAGCAAAGCTCGTGGCGCCAAACGGGGACTTCATTCGGGGTGATGACGGGCAGGTCTTGACGAGGTGTCGAGTGATCAATACTAGGGCTCTTCTCGAGACGTTTTCTGATGAGGAGGCCCTCGAGTTGTTAGGTGGGGGTGGTCTCCCCAACATGTCCTTCCTTTTACCTTTCTTTTCGAACTACTGACCTCTTTATTTTCTTTGCAGATAAGATGTCGAATGCTGAGGAGCGCTTCAAGAAGCTGAAGGCCAACCGTGCTGTGAAGAAAGGAGGCAAGAGTCGTGTCGACCAGCTCTGAGTGCAGATGTTCGTTCCCGCCCCGACACCCGGGGGTTCCTCTGGCTCTCACTAGGGTAGTGACTCCGTCAGCCCCCAGAGCTCTTCGAAGAGGCAAAGGATTGCAGACACGGTGGACATCGACCTTACCGAGCACGAGAGTCCCCCTGCCGTGAAATTTGTGCTCCCGCCCTGTTACACAAGGCCGAACTTCTTTACGGAGAACAATTCGCTGTGCGTGGGTGGCTCCGAAACTCAGGCCATCCTATAAGGCTTCTCGGCGGAGGATGTTGGTGGAGGACGTGTCTGCCGTGATACGGGTTTGCGCGGCCGCCTTGGCTCTAAACGATGAGGCGTGCCCCGCAAGTGAGCTGAACGGGTTGCAGGAGAGTTTTCGATCCATCTCGGCTGAAATGGAGAAGGTGAGTAAGGAGCTGGCCGACTGCAAAAGCCAGAACCAGACCCAGCTCGAGCTTCAACAGCAAATGGTGGAAAAGTTGAAGAATGCCGAGGAGAAGCGGAAACGTCTAGCCGGTGTCGAGGAGGAGAGGGATCGTCTCATGGCGAGGATCGCTGAGTTGGAGGAGGTTGTTCGCCCCGCTGAGGAGGAACCGAAGAGGATAGGTTGTTGAGCTCGCGGGCCGCGCTGATAGCGAAGCTCCGTGAAGCCGAAGAAGACAATCTCGTGGTGGCGGGCATAAGCTTTAAGAATGCGGTGGAGCAGCTTAGGGTCCTCTACCCCGACCTTTCGACCGAGGGGATTGACCCCGACTACGAGGTGGTCGATGGTCGGATCGTTCAACCGATGAGGGTCGATGAGGTCCATGATCCCAAGCAGCCTGAAGGGACCACCGCTGAGTAGGATTTTCTCCCCGTTCGGTTTGGCCTGCGAGCCATTTTTATTTATTGTAATATTTCTGCCCGGCCTGCGTGCCAGGGGCTTTTTGACCTTTGATTGTAATATTTGTACACTGGGTTTCTGCCCGTTTTAATGTACCTTTGTTTACCTGCTAGAATTGTTTTCATGGTTTTAATTGTGTGTGATGCATTTGTTATATTTTGTTTTGTTTTGTCTAAGTATTTAAGGCTTTTATACTTTTTTTTTTCTGTAAGTAACAAAGATTTTGGGATTGCTCGACCTTGATAGTCCCCGACCGCGTGGAGAGCTGGTCGGGTGGTCGGAGATGTATTCCGACCTTCAACGAGGCTAAGGGCTCGGTTGAGGTCTTAGCTTCGTGGCATGAACTTCCCATCGCGAGCTGGGTGTTCTGCCTGATTGGTACAACGACGATGGAGCTCGGTCGAGGTATCTCTGTCGAATCAAAGTCCTCGCGCACACACAACGCAGTCTTCGATCATCGTGTTCTGTCTAGGGGTGTCACGCTCGTACCTTAGCGCGTCCCCGTAGTCGCGGTGCTAGTGCGTCGCGGGCAGTGCTTAACTGTAATATTGTTTTAGCTTTTCAGCGTTCCATGGTCGAGCAAGTTCTTCCCCGTGCAGATTTTCGAGGAAATAGGCTCCTGTAACCGTTTTTACGAGGACGCGGTACGGGCCCTCCCAGTTTGCGGCGAGTTTGCCTTCTCGCGAGTCTTTTTGGTTCCTTCGTAGGACGAGGGTGCCTACCTGAAAATCACGTTTAATAACTTTGTTGTTATAACGCGGTGTTATTTTTTTCTTAAGCGAAGTTTCTCAGAGAGAAGCGCCCGAATGTATCTCCTCGACAAAATCGAGCTCTTCTCTCAAGGCTTCGTCGTTCGCGTCCCCGTCGAGGGGGGTTTCTGTCCTCCTCGAGGGTTCCCTGATCTCCACGGGGATCACCGCTTCGGTTCCGTAGGTCAAACGGAAGGGGGTCTACCCGGTTGTGGAGTGTGGGGTCGTCCGGTAGGCCCAGAGGACGCTGTGTAGCTCCTTGACCCACCGTTGCTTGGCATCGCCTAGTCGGCATCTTAATCCTCGGAGGATCACCCTGTTCGCCACCTCCGCCTGTCCATACGTTTGAGGGTGTTCGACCGACGTGAAGTGTTGCTTCGTGCCTAGTTTTGCGACAAAGTCTTGGAAGTTCCGGTCAGTGAATTGTGTTTCGTTGTCGGTGACGATGGCTTGGGGAACGCCGAACCGGGCAAGGATATTTCTTTTGTAAAAATGTAGTATGTTGAAGGCCGTGATTTTGGCCAACGCTTCTGCCTCAATCCACTTCGTGAAGTAGTCCACCCCGACGATGAGGTATTTGTTTTGATACGACCCCTGGACGAAAGGCCCGAGGATATCCATTCCCCACCATGCAAACGGCCACGGGGAGGACAGCGGACTGAGCTCGTTAGGAGGAGCGAGGTGTATATCCCCGTGTCGTTGGCATCTGTCGCATTTCTTGACGTGTTCCTTGGCGTCCTGTTGCATGGTGGGCCAGTAATACCCTGCTCGAAGCGCCTTACGGGCGAACGATCGCCCGCCGAGGTGTTGTGCATTGATTCCCTCATAGATCTCCTGGAGTATGTCGGGGACCTTGGCCTCCTCGACGCATCTGAGGAGGGGAATAGAGAACCCTCGTCGGTATAGCTTATCCTCGACTATAGTGTACGAGCATGCCCGCCTCTTAACCATTCCTGCTTCTTTGGGATCTTCGGGCAATTTGCCTGTCATGAGGTATTCGTATACCGGGGTCATCCAGCAGTTGTTGTCCTCAATGGCGTTGATGTCCGAAACTATGGCTGGTTTGTCGATGCTCGGGTGGGAAAGCACTTCTTGTATGACGGATTTGTTGCCGCCTTTCTTCTTTGTGCTTGCCAATTTGGACAAGACATCTGCTCGGGCATTGTGCTCGCGGGGGATGTGAGTTACTTCCGCGGAGGTGAACTTTTTCATCTTTTCTTTTACCAAGGCCAATTATTCTATGAGGCTGTCATTCTTGGCTTGGTACTCTCCTCGGACTTGCGAGGCCACGAGCTGGGAGTCAGTGAAAAGTTTGACCTCCTTGGCGCCGAGGTCTTCGGCCAGCCGGAGTCCTGCGAGGAAGGCCTCGTATTCGGCTTGGTTGTTCGATGTCAGGAAGGACAGTTTGAGGGATACCTCGATCAAGATGCCTTCCTCGTTTTCGAGGATGATGCCCGCCCCGCTTCCCTTTGGGTTGGATGCTCCATCGACATAGATCATCCATTTCTGTGATCCGTTGGCCGAAGGTTCTGAGACGGTCATCTCTGCTACGAAGTCGGCCAGTACCTGTGCCTTCAGGGCTTTCCTCCCTTCGTATCGGATGTCGAACTCGGCGAGCTCGAGCGACCACCTAAGCATCCTCCCCGCCATGTCTGGTCATCCGAGGAGCTGCCTTATAGGCTGTTCGGTTCTTACGACGATGGTGTGGGCGAGGAAGTAGTGGCGCAACCTCCTGGCCGCGGTGACGAGGCCCAGGGCGACTTTCTCAATCTGCTGATATCTGAGCTCGGGGCCTTGGAGGGCTTTGCTCGTGAAGTAAACTGGCTTCTGCCCGTTCGGGGTTTCCCGAATGAGGACGGCGCTGACTGCTTCACTCGTGATCGCAAGATACAAGAAGAGTGTCTCCCCGTTCTCAGGTCGTGAGAGGATCGGGGGTTGTGATAGGACTTGTTTTAAGTGGACGAGTGCCTGCTCGCATTCCTCGCTCCAATCAAACTCCGCTTTTTGTCTAAGAAGTTTGAAAAATGGGAGTGCGTACTGTGCGGATTTGGCGACGAAGCGAGAAAGGGCGGTGAGCATCCCGTTCAATAATTATATCGACTTTTTCGAGTCCGGGGTAGGGAGCTCGGAGAAAGCCCTACACTTGTCGGGGTTGGCCTTGATTCCTCGTTCTGTGAGGTAAAATCCGAGGAACTTACCTGCCCGAACGCCGAAGGTGCACTTGTCGGGGTTAAACCTCATGCGGAATCTCCTCGCCGTGTCGAACACCTTCTTGAGGTGCGCGGCGTGGTCGACTGCTTCTGCAGATTTGACGATCATGTTGTCCATGTAAACCTCGAGCATGTCGCCGATTTCAACCCAGAAAACCTTGTTCATCATCTGTTGGTAGGTCGCACCGGCGTTCTTCAGACCGAAGGGCATTACGTTGTAGTAGTAGTTGCCCGACGCGGTCATGAAGGCCGTGTGTTATTTGTCGACCTTGTCCATGGGAATTTGATTGTATCCCGAGTAAGCATCCATGAAGGATAGTAGTTTGTAACCTGCAGAATTGTCGACCAGTTTGTCAATGTTAGGCAAGGGATAACAGTCTTTCGGGCAAGCCCGGTTAAGATCGGTATAATCAACGCACATTCTCCATTTTCCATTATTCTTTTTAACAAGTACAACGTTGGACAGCCAGGTCGTGTATTTGGCCTCCGAAATAAAATTTGCCTCTAGGAGGTCTTTTACAGCTTTTTCAGTAGCCTCCGCTTTTTCGGGAGACTGCTTACGCCTACGTTGTGCTATGGCCCTAGCGACCGGATCTACTGCGAGCTGATGGCAAGCCACCTCGGGGTCGAGGCCAGGCATCTCGGATGCGCTCCATGCGAAGAGATCAGCATTCTCCTTCAAACATACCTTCAGCTACTCCTTTTCTAGGTCGGGTATCCCGGTGCCAATCTTCACGTTGCGATCTGGGTCGTCTCTGAGTACCACGAGCTCAAAGTCTCCGTCTGGGATGGGGCGCGTTGGGTAGAGAGGCCGCCCGTTGTTCTCCGCCTGGAGGTCGAGGTCTTCTGCCCTGTCTTCGTCGGGTTTGCTTGGGAACCTGTTGTCAAGTTCGACCGCGTTGACGCGCGGGAGAGGTGTCTGTTCGGCGTCCTGGGGTGGCTTAGCCACGGTCTTGGGTTTGGGGCCGATGGAACTCAGGCCTTTGATGGCGGCATTGAAGCACCTTCTGGCCACGCCGATGTCCCCGTGCATCATCACTACTCGTCCCCTGGTCGTGTAGTACTTCATTTTGAGGTGGACCGTTGATGGTACCGCCGTAAGTTCAGCCAGGGTGGTCCTCCCGAGGATGCAGTTGTAAAGGACGGGCATTCGACCACCAGGAAACGTATCTTCACCTGTCGGGCAGTGTCTTCGGCCCCGAATGTAACCATTAGCTCCACGTAACCCCATGGTCTGGTGGTGGTTCCGTTGAACCCCTGTAGATCTGAACCGACGTACGGGGTTAGATGCCTCTCGTCGAGCTGAAGGGTCCCGAACAGATGAGAATACATGATGTCGACCAAACTCCCCTGGTCGACTAGGATCCTTCGAACGTCAAAGTTCGCCATCTGCGCCCTGATCAGGAGGGGAATAGTGGCGTTTGGTGCTCCCCCGGGGAGTTCCTCGAGGTAGAAGGTGATGGGGTTGGAGTTTCCCCGCACTTTCTCGAGGGTGGTTGCCTTTGCCGACGTTGCGGATTCTAGCTCATCAAATTTCTGCTTGATCGATCTGACGGACAGCTTCTCTGGACCTCCCCCAGAAATGACCATCGCCCTGGGGAAGCTTTCCCAGGTGCTACGGGCAGTAACGGGGTCCTCGTGGGGGAAGGTCGCCCACATGTTGCGAATTGCTTCTTGGCCTTCGATGATTGGGGGAACAAAGAAGTCTTCGGGTCGGGTGACACTGAGGGCGACTTGAAGGCAACTCTCGTCGGGAGGAGGCGTCGTCTCCTCGACGTTCTGGGCTTCCCGGGAGCTAGGACGAGGAGTATCGTTCTTCTGGGCGTATTTCTTCAAGTGCCCTTCCTTGATCAGAATTTCAATCGTATCTTTGAGATGGATGCAGTCTTCCGTCACATGCCCGTGACTCCGGTGGAACCTACAGTATTTTGACTTGTCGACGTTTGATTTAGGGGCAGCGGGCTTCGGAAAGCGGACTCCTCCTTTCACAAATTCTAAGTTCTGGCACTCGGAGAGGATACGCGCGCGGGGAGCGTTTAGCGGGGTGTACTCCGTGAATCGGCCAACTGGTCCGCGTGGTTCACGAGGATCATGGGGGCGATTTTCTTTCTTTCTTTCTCCTCCCCGCCGGGAAGGAGAGTCTTCATCTTTATGGCCGCGGGGGCCTTCTTTGCGCCTCGACTCAAGGGCGATCTATGCTGCCTCGGATTCTTCGAGCTCGATATATGACTGAGCTCGTTGGAGGAGGTCCTCGAGACGGCGAGGTCTACGGAGGCCTACGGACTTGGAAAAATCAGATCCGGAACGCAGTCCATGGATGATTAGGTACTTCTTCATGTCGTTGGTCGTATGGACCTCGACAGCTTCTCTGTTGAATCTCTCGATGTAATTTTGGAGAGGTTCGTTCTTCCCCTGGAAGATGCTTTCTAAAGCAGCTTCCGTCATCGGATGTCGTCGAGACGCAGTAAAGTGTTTGGTGAAGCATCATCTTAGCTGCTTCCAGGACGTGATCGACCCAGGTTCCAAACCCTTGTACCAAGTCATCGCGCCTTTCCGCAAGGTGGTGGGGAAAAGCCTGCACCTGATGGCTCCTCTGACGTTTCGAAAGTCGAGCATTGCTTCAAAACTCTCGATGTGATCATCGGGGTCGGAGAGACCGTCGTAGGTCCCCAGCAGTGGAGGTTTCTCTATGCCCGCGGGGATTGGGGCATTCATGATCTCCCACGACAGCGGGGTCCTCTGGTTGTCGTCGTCACTTCCTGTCGGGGATACCGAAGGGGATCGTTGATACCTAAGAAGTATCTGAGTGGACCCAAATATTTTGTCTGAAAGTTTTTGAAAACATGAGTTTTGAGTCGCTGGATACCCTCAGTATTGTCTCTAGTGATAACAATGTCATCAACATAGACCACAAGAAAGATGTGTTGATCGGTGGAGGAAAGAAGGAAGAAAACAGAGGGATCTACTTCATATCTAGTCATACCAAATTGTATCAAGGCAGAGCTAAAGCGACCAAACCAAGCACGTGGGGACTGTTTCAACCCATAAAGATGACGACAAAACTGACAAACAAGTTTAGAATTGCCAAGAACCGTAAAACCTAGAGGTTGATCCATATAAAGCTCCTCCTCCAATTCTTTGTTTAAGAAGGCATTTTTAGTGTCCAACTGACGAAGTGGCCAATGATGAATATCAATCATTGTAAGAAAAAGACGGACTGAAATAATCTCGACCATCAGAAAAAAAGTGTCACCGTAATCAAGATTAAATATTTGTGCATATCCTTTGGCTACCCAACGGGCTTTGAAACGATCGATCTGACCATCTGGTCCAACCTTCACTATATAAATCCATCGACATCCCACTATAATTTTGTCTGGAGGTAAAGTAACAATGTACCAAGTGTTATTTGAATGTAATACAACCATTTCTTCCACCGTCTCCTGACGCTAATTGGGATAAGTCATAACTTCACATGTAGACTTAGGAATAGACACATAATCCAAAGCAAACACAAAAGAGACATATGAAGTAGATAGACCGTCATAATTTAAAATACAAGCATATTTAGGATTATGATGATGATATCAAATATCTTTTCGTAATGCTATTGGAAGGTCAAGTGCTGGTGACGTAACTGAAGGAGTAATTAGAGAAGGAGATGGTGCTGGTGGATCAATATCATCTCTAACCTCTGATGGATGGGGTGTTCATCGCTGGTAGACCTGCAATGGATGTTTAATGGGTGTGGGAATGATGGAATGGATATCTTGAGCATCTAAAGTACCATTCTAATCTGGTAACATAGAGGCAGAGAAAATGGTGAGTTTTCAAAGAATGTTACATCGAGGAAACAATGTATCGTTGAAGTTGGGGACAAAAACAACAATATAATTTTGTATACATGAGTAGCCTATAAAGATACACTTGAAAGATTTGGCAGAAAGTTTTTCTTTACTTGGATTGAGGTCATGAACAAAGCATGTGCGACCAAAGACGTAGAGAGGAATGAGGTAGAGATCATATTGCGGGTTTAAGATAGAGTATGTAATTTGATCTTGAAGGACCGATTAAAGGCATTCGGTTGATAAGGTGACAAGTTGTGATAAGAGAATCACCCAAAAAACGAGAAGGGACATTGTGGTGAAGTAAAAAAGTCCGTGCAGTTTCAACAAAATGACAATTCTTCTATTCAGCGACACCATTTTATTATGGTGTGTGAGCACATGATGATTGATGAATAATCCCCTGTGATATTAAAATTGGGATGACATACATTCATGAGCATTATCAGTGCGTAAAATTTTAATGGAAATGTCAAACTGAATTTTAATTTCGGCATAAAATTCTTAGAATATATGGAAGACATTTGAACGGGTTTCATAAAAAAAAAACAAGTAAATCATGAAAAATCATCGATGAAGATTACAAAGTAATAATATCCCAAAGTTGACTTGACACGAATAGGACCCCAAATATCATAATGAACTAAATCAAAAGGTGACGTAACTTTTTTATTTACTCATTGACAATAGGCGTGACAAGTATGCTTGCCTAATTGATATGACTGACACTCAAATGACGAAAGCTTAGAAAAACTAGGAACTAAAAAATGCATTTTATTAAGGATAGGGTGACCTAAACATTGATGTGTATGACTTTGAGAAGCAATAAAAGCACATGTCACCGGTGGTGATAGATGATATAATCCTCCGGACGCACTCATTATTCCAATCGTCTGTCATGTACGTCGATCTTGGACATAAACTAATTTGTCAATAAACAGAACTGAACAATCAAGAGTACAAGTGAGTTTTTTTAACATATATTAGATTGAAAGGACAACCAGGAATATAAAGCACATAATCTAAAGACAAGTTTGGAAGTGGGTGTGCCTGACTAAGGCCTTGAACTTTGATTTTATAGTCATCTTACATAGTGAAAAGGTAAAGAATCAGAATAAGAAGAGTTAGATAAAAGAAATGTATTATTAGTCATATGATCAGAGGTACCAGAGTCAAATATCCAAGGACCAAGGGAGGAGGATTTAGATACAAAAGCTACGTGATTACTAGACTGAGCAACTGTGGCAAAAGATGATGGTTGATGAGCTGTTTTGAACTGAAAGAACTCACTATAATTAACAGATGGAATAATAACTTATTTGGTGATAGTTGGTTGAGCGGAAACACCAACCTTAGGTTGTCGTTTTTGTTCTCTTGACTTTGTATGACATTCAATTTTAATATGGCCGTAACAATTAAAGTAGTTACAACGTATACCTTGGTGTTGGCCACCGCATCTTTCGTCTGTCCACCATAACCATGGTAGTTAGAGGCAAGCATAGATGATTCGGTGGATGTCCTGATTAGTCTCTCACACGGGATAAGTGGAACCTTAATATATGTGGCGAAATTCGGTGGATGTCCTGATTAGTCTCTCACACGGGATAAGTGGAACCTTAATAGAGTGATGATTGATGATTGTCAGAATGGTGGTTATTGAATATTAGAATGACGGTTTATGGTTATCAAAATGTTAGTTGGTGGTGACCAAAGTAATAGTTGACTATAGTCATAATGGTAGTCAATAATGATTAACGGTGGTCAGCGGTGGTCAGAATGATGATTAGAGTAATAATCAACAACCATTTGTAGAGCGATGGTGTTTTAGCTACAAGAACATGAATTATAAAACCTATTATTTAAGTTTTAAGTTTTATTGGAAAACTATATTTAAATTAAGTAAAAAAATATCAATTTAACTTAATATATTTTTATTTTAAAATTAGCTTTTAAAATTAAAAATAAAAAACAAAGCATTATATAATGTATTTTATAAAGTATTATTCATTGATGTCTATGAAAAGGATATCGATTTTGCTGTAATTTTATAATTTTAAAATATATAGTAATATTTTATAAAATTACCTAAACGAATAATTATCGCATATCAAAATCTGACAGGATTCCTCGTGGATGATGGAAGCTCTTGCGACATCCTTTACACCGACATGTTAGAGCGACTAGACATAAAGCAGACAGATCTAAATCTGTATTGCAGTGGAGATCTGTTGGCCTTAAACGACTCGATAACTCACCCTTGTGGAGCGACCGATCTGATGTTGACGATTGGAGAAGGAATCCGTGAGAGGAAAGTAATATGCATCTTCCTTATAATTTTGTGTATGAGCGTCTTCAGAGGTATCATAGGGGGATGCTTATTGGAAAAGTTAGATGCAGTGGCATCTCTAGTCCACTTGAAGGTAGTCTATCATGATAGAGAAGGAAAACCAACCGCTGTTAGTGCCAACATGGAGGAAACAAAATGGATAAAGAACTTATCCTTAAGGACATTCTCGCGTCGGCGACAAGAGTATGAGAAGGTTAGAGAGACACCAATACATTCGACCTATACGAATGAGATGATGAAGTTAGGCCCATTCCAGACATTGAATTTGAGTCTATCAAGCTTGGAGATAACCCAGTCCAATCGATAAAGATAAGATTCGAGTTTCCCTTTAAGGTAAGATCCACCTTAATTGAATGTCTCTAGGCCAACACTGGCCTTTTCTCCATCTCATCTAATGAGATAACCGACATCGACCCCAACATGGCCTGCCGCCATTTGAATGTGAAATTCAGCACCCGCTACGTCTCCCATAGGTGAAGGAGGCAATCCTCGGAGAAAGCTGAAGATACCATGAGCACAGTGAAAGGTCTATTGGGCGATAGATTTAATTCCTAGTCGGAGTATATAGAATGGATGTCCAACGTAGTTTTGGTGAAGAAATCTTTGAGAAATTGGAAGATTGACAAGCTTGTAGATAGTTCAGCCGAGTACAAGTTACTATCATTCATGGATACCTACTGTGAGTATATTCAAATACCTATGTTCAGGCCTAACCAGATAAAGACAACATTCATGACCAAGCATGCTAATTACCAATACAACGTCATGCCATTCGGGTTGAAGAATGTCGGCGCAACATATTAGAGGACGATGAATAAGATCTCTCAAAGAAAATTAAAAATAGGAACTTGATAACCTTGAACCAAGTTCTTCGGTAGAAAATATTAAGAACCAGATAACATGATTTCGAGTTATCCGGTTAATACAAATGTGAATCGGAGAACCACATGCCAAGTTATCCGGTATGTAAAAATTTTCATATGTAAAACTGGAAAACTTATTTGTAAGATTTTTAGTGTGTTGAAAGAGTAAATCGAATATCTTTACTTCATGTTCTCCGATTTGTTGTTAAAACAGATATCTTGTGTTTGTGTTTTCCAGTTTACAATTGCTCTCGCTTTCTTTAGAATGAAATAAAGAAAAAGTGAAAATTTTTAAAATATAGATATTTATACAAGGGTATTTTGGTCCAAACTTATAATTTGTAGGGATAAAGGGATAAATGATAAGGTGTGGTGTATAATTTTCGATTTCTAAAGAAAAAAAATGAAAAATTTGATTTAGTAATTAATCTTTTATCATATAAGACATTTTAATAGCTTGAGATTTTGTTTCTTTACTATGTTTGAGTATTTCTCTTTATTATTATTATATTTTTTTACGATAAATTTTTTATTTAGTTGAAAACTACTAAAATTTATATAAAGCGTTATTGAAAAACATTAGTTAAGGTCGCTTTTCCAAAATTATACCACCAATAGATTTTGTATAAGCATTATGGGCCTGTTTTTTTTTTGCTTTAAAAAAATGAATTTTTTCTTTGTATTTTTAAAAATGGATTTTATAAAACCGTTTTTTAAAATATTACAAGTTTTTCTATATTAATTTTTTTTAAGTTGCAAAACTAATTTTGATATCATACAACATAAACATATACTATTGAAGATCAAAACATAGTCGAAATCTTAATTTTTGAAAAAAGTTGTATCTCAAAAATGATTTTTATGAAAAACTATTTGAAATAGCTTCAAAATTAAGTAATCTTTTGAAATTTTGATATCCAACAAAATTTTCGATAAAATGTTGATATATCTAAAATAACATTTAAAAAATAAGGTAAAATACCTGATCGTACCTGGATCAGACAGTATTTGGTGGCCAGCAACGTCTTGTGGACTTTAGCTCCGGTGAGGTTGAAAGACACCGGGGGGGTACCTGCAAGGTACTCCGACGCTCAAGTAAGGCAAAGGTCAAGTAAAAGCAAGCACAAGGTTAGAGTGTAAGAGAGTGTGTAACCTGACCCTCTCAAGTGAGAGGGTATTTATAGAGAGCCCCTAGCGCGGGGCCAACGGTTACTTGCATTGGGCTGGATTGTCAGGCCCAATCCAAGTAACTGCCAGGACTTACATGGCGTAGTGAAGACCAGCACGTGGTCTTCGCCCTGGGGTAACCGTTCCTAGATCTCCGGAATTAGGGCAGACCGATTCCATCGGGAGTGGGTGGTTACATGAGAACGTGTCCTCACAGGGAGGAGTCTTGCGTGTCGGGGAGAGACGTGTCCTCGCGGGGAGGACTCTTATGTGCAGAGGGAAATGGCCCCACGTGGAGAAGAGCACCTGAGTGTTGAGGAGGAGTGAGCCCGGATGGGGGATAGTGCCTCTGCCCGATGCCCTATGCTGTGCGCGTGCCCGACGCTGTTGAGGTGGGCCTGTGCTCGGCACGGGTCGCTCTAAGGGGTCTTTGTTGGGCCATCCCAGGACGTGGGTTGGGCCTGCTCGATCTAGGGGCAGACCCCGACCCAGTCCAGAACAGGAGCCCCCCAATTCGTTGCTCTGAGGTGGCAGGGCAATGACTTTAGGGTCAGTGCTATGTTGAGGACGGGTCCAGCCGGGAAAGGGACTCTAAACGAGGAACAGTTGGTAACCGGGCAAAAATGAGTCGACCTGCTCATGCTAGACTGGCCGTGGATGGGCGACATCGCGGGGACACGGGAAGTCTGAAACAAGGGGAATGAGAAGACGCGTGTTGGGGAATGAAACGACACGCCTGGGAGAGTGTCGCCACATATCGCAGCTCATCATTGTCTAGGGCGGCTACGCTAGGGTAGCGTAATCGCTTGCCTAGGAGCCCTAGAAACTTGTGAGAGCCCTATAAATAAGGGTCATCTCGTCCCATTTGCACTTTTGGCTCCCCCTTTGCTCAGATTCGCTCTTTCTTCCTTCTCTTATCTTGCCATCGTACGCCGCCACCAACTGCCGTGCCGGAACCCTATCGGAAGTTATTTCAAATAAGTTTTTTTTTCTTTTTTCTCCTTTCATTTGCCTTTTTAGGGTGGTTTCATGGTGAACTGATGAAGTTCTCACGGAAATCGCGAAATATCCGGTGAAAACGGCGGAATTTCATAGTTTTAGTTGTTGAATCTCGCGGGTAGAGGCGATGAAATCCCCGAGGACACGAAGAATATCTCGGGGTCATGAGATGAACGTTTCTCAGTTCTTTTGTTGAACATTCTGTGGATTAAGGGCGGAATCCTCGGGGAACCGACGTTTATCTCAGGGATATGGGTCGAATACCCCGGGTTCCCGCCCAATTTCGCTCCCCGCGGACCTAAGGATGGCTGCGGGTTCGCGTTCCCCGACGTTCCCTCCTCACCCTTTCACTTGATCAGCGGTGGAAAGGGTGGATTTGATATGGGTCATCGAATTCACCATTTCCTTCTGCTTTTCAGGTAAATGGACGTATTGCCAGTGGTCGAGGAATCTTTGGATATTTACGACGGGCCCGATTCACCTATGGCGGGGATAACCAGCGCCGGGGAGAGGCTTCCCGGCGAGTGGGCCTGCGAAGAGGCAGTGAACATGATCTCCGAGTTTGTCAACCTGAACGAGGCCGACATATTTTGTACTGCCGAGCACCGCCTAATAGGTTCACCGAAGTCGTGGAACGTGTTTAAGCCTCTGCCACATCATCGAATATGCTCGACATATAGCGGGATGCGGTTTCCCGTATATGAGTTTATGTTCGACGAGGCGGGGTGGCGTCTGCCCTTCACGGATTTTCAACAGTCAGTGTTTGTCTGGCAGCGTTTGGCCCCTTCTCAACTCCACCCCAACTCTCTTGCTTTCATCAGGGCTTTCGACCTCGTGTGCAAATACCTGAAGATTGGGGCGACGGTGCCCCTATTTTTTCGCATTTTCCATCTTCAACGGCAGGCTGTCGACGACAAGCATGGCTGGGTGTCCTTCAAGTAGGTGAGCAGCCTGTTTCACACTTATCTGGACTCCGTGTGAGATTTCAAGTATCGGTACTACTTCGTGAGGCCGGTCACACATGAGGCCGTAAATACAGTGTACCGTCGGGTCGTCGAAGAAGTAGATGGGCGGCGAGAGGAGGCCCTTGTGCCCAGGTTTCCGTTGTTCTGGACTGAAGAACACTTCAAGAGGGGAACAGACAGCTATATCGTCAGCCCTGGTAAACTTTGTGAAGGGGATCGCTTGGCTCACGAGGCCATAGTCAAGTTCGTCAGTGGGTTTAACAAAGCCAAGTTCGTGACGCCGAACGGGGACTTCCTTCTAGGCGACGATGGGGAGGTCTTAACGAAGCGTCGATTGATCAACACCAGGGCTCTCCTCGAGACGTTTTCTGACGAGGAGGCTCTCGAGTTGTTAGGTGTGGTGGCCTCCCCCACCTGCCTTTCCCTTCATCCTTCTTTTAGAATTACTGACCTCTTTGTTTTCTGTGCAGGTAAGATGTTGACTGCTGATGAGCGCCTCAAAAAGTTAAAGGCTAACCGCGCTACGAAGAAGGGAGGTAAAAGTCGTCTCGAGCATATCCGAGCGCAGGAATCCATTCCCACTACCGGGGGTTCTTCTGGCTCTCACCAGGATAATGATTCTCCCAGCCCCCAGGGCTCCCCGAAGAGGCAGCGGATTGCGGACACAGTGGCCATCGACCTTACTGAGAATGAGAGTCCCCCTGCTGTAAAATTTGTGCTCCCGCCTTGTCACTCGAGGCCGAACTTTTTCATGGGGAATAATTCCCTATGCGTGGGTGCCCCCGAAGCTCAGACCATCTTAAGCGTCGACAAGGTCTCTCGGAGAAGGGCGCTGGTGGAGGATATGTCCGCTGTGATGCGAGTTTGTGCGGCTGCCCTGGTTCTGAACGACGAGGTGTGCCCGGAAGGCGAGCTGAATAGGTTGCACGAGAGTTTCCAGTCTATCTCAACCGAAATGGAGAAGGTGGGCAAGGAGCTGGCCGACTGCAAAAGCCAGAACCAGGCCCAGGTCGAGCTTCAAGGGAAGTTGGAGAAAAAGTTGAAGAATGCTGAGGAAGAGCGGAGACGTCTCGTCGGGATTGAAGAGGAGAGGGATCGTCTCTTGGTGAGGAATGCCGAGTTGGAGGAGGTTGTCCGCCCCGCTGATGAGGAAACCGAGGAAGATAGGTTGCTGACCTCACGGGCAGCGCTGATAGTGAAGCTCCGGGAATCCGAGGAGAACAACCTCGTATCGACTGACATAGGTTTCAAGAACGCCGTGCAGCAGCTTCGTGTTCTTAACCCCGACCTCATAACCGAAGGGATTGACCCCCAACTCCGAGGTGGTCGACGGTCAGATCGTACAGCCGATGCGGATGGACGCGGTTCATGAACGCGAGGAGCCCTAAGGGACTGTCGCCGAGTAGGCTTTTCTTCTTTGTTTTATTCGGCCTGCGAGCCGTTTTATTTATTTTTCAATACGTACGCCCGGCTTGCGTGCCAGGGGCTTTTGATACTTGTTTGTAATATCTGTACAATGGGCTTCTGCCCGCTTCAATGCATTTTTGTTTATCTGCTCGTGTGCTGTTTATATGGTTTATACTGTGTGTGATGTTATAGCATTTGTTATACTTTGTTTGTTTCTGTCCAAGTAATAGAGATTTCTATACTTTGTTTTTGTCTAAGTAATAAAGACTTCTATACTTTGTTTTTGTCTAAGTAATAAAGACTTTGGGGTTTGCTTGACCTTGATAGTCCCTGACCGCGTGGAGAGCTGGTCGGGTGGTCGGAGACGTATTTCGACCTTTAACGAGGCTAAGAGCTCGGTCGAGGTCTTAGTTTCACGGCGTGAACTTCCCATCGCGGGCTGGGTGTTCTACCTAATTGGTACAACGACGGCAGAGCTCGATCGAGGTATCCTCGTCGGATCAAAAGTCCTCGCGCACACACAACGCGGCCTTCGATCATCATGTTCTGTGTAGGGGTGTCGCGCTCGTACCTTAGTGCGTCCCCGTAATCGCGGTGTTTGTGAGTCGCAGGCAGGGCTTAACTGTAGTATTGTTTGAGCTTCTCAGCGTTCCATGGTCGAGCAAGTTCTTCCCCGTGCAGATTTTAGAGGAAATAGGCTCATGTCCCCGTTTTCGCGCGGACGCGGTACGAGCCCTCCCAGTTCGCGGCGAGTTTGCCCTCTCGCGAGTCTTTCTGGTTCCTTCGTAGGACGAGGGTGCCCACCTGAAAATCACGTTTGATAACTTTGTCGTTATAACGCAGTGTTATTTTCTGTTTTAGTGAAGCTTCTCAGAGAGAAGCGCCCGAGCGTGTCTCCTCGACGAAATCGAGTTCTTCCCTTAGGGCTTCGTTGTTCGCGTCCCCATCGAGGGGGGTTTCCGTCCTCCTCAAGGGTTCCCTAATTTCCACGGGGATCACCGCTTTCGTTCCGTAGGTCAGACGAAAAGGGGTCTCCCCGGTCGTGGAATGTGGGGTCGTTCGATAGGCCCAGAGGACGTTGTGTAGCTCCTTGACCCACCGTTGCTTGGTGTCACCTAATCGACGTTTCAATCCTCGTAGGATTACTCTGTTCGCCACCTCAGCCTGTCTGTTTGTTTGAGGGTGCTCGACCGACGTGAAGTGCTGCTTCGTGCCTAGCTTAGGGACGAAGTCTTGGAAGTTCTTGTCGGTGAACTGTGTTCCGTTGTTGGTGACAATAGCTTGAGGCACGCTAAATCGAGCGAGGACGTTCCTTTTGTAAAAACGCAGTATGTTGGAGGCCGTGATTTTGGCCAATGCTTCCGCCTCAATCCACTTCGTGAAGTAGTCCACCCCGACGATGAGGTATTTGTTTTGATACGACCCCTGGACGAAAGGTCCGAGGATATCCATCCCCCACCATGCAAACAGCCACGGGGAGGACAGTGTTTTGAGCTCGTTAGGAGAAGCAAGGTGCATGTCCCCGTGTCATTGGCATCTATCGCACTTCTTGACGTGTTCCTTGGCGTCCTGTTGCATGGTGGGCCAGTAATACCCTGCTCGAAGCGCCTTACGGGCTAACGATCGCCCTCTGAGGTGTTGTGCATTGATTCCTTCGTGGATTTCCTAGAGGATGCCAGGGACCTTGATCTCCTCGACGCACCTGAGGAGGGGGATAGAGAACCCTCGCCGGTATAGCTTGTCCTCGACTATCATGTATGAGCATGCACGCCGCTTGACCATTTCGGCTTCCTTGGGATCTTCGGGTAGTTTGCCCGTCGTGAGGTACTCGTACACGGGGGTCATCCAGCAATTGCTGTCACCAATGGCGTTTACGTCCGCCACTGGAGCGGGTTTGTCGATGCTCGGCCAGGAAAGCACTTCTTGTATGACGGATTTGTTCCCGCCTTTCTTCTTTGTGCTTGCCAATTTGGACAAGACATCTGCTCGGGCATTGTGCTAGCAAGGGATGCGAGTTACTTCCGCGGAGGTGAACTTTTTCATCTTTTCTTTCACCAAGGTCAAGTATTCGATGAGGTTGTCGTTCTTCGCCTGGTACTCTCCTCGGACTTGCGAGGCCACGAGCTGGGAGTCGGTGAAGATTTTGACCTCCTTGGCGCCGAGGTCCTCGGCCAGCCGAAGTCCAGTGAGGAAAGCCTCGTACTCCGCTTGGTTGTTCGACGTCGGGAAGGATAGTTCGAGGGATACCTCGATCAGGATGCCTTCCTCGTTTTCGAGGATGATGCCCGCCCCGCTTCCCTTCGGGCTGGATGCTCCGTCGACATAGATCGTCCATTTTTGGGATCCGTTGGTCGAAGGTTCCAGGACGGTCATCTCTGCCACAAATTCGGCCAATACCTGAGCCTTCAGGGCTCTCCTTCCCTCGTATTGGATGTCAAACTTGGCGAGTTCGAGCGACCACCTGAGCATCCTCCCCGCCATATCTGGTCGGCCAAGGAGTTGCCTTATGGGTTGTTCGGTCCTTACGACGATAGTGTGGGCGAGGAAGTAGTGGCGTAGCCTCCTAGCCGCGGTGATGAGGGCCAGGGCGACTTTCTCTATCTGCTGATACCTGAGCTCGGGGCCTTGGAGGGCTTTGCTCATGAAGTAAATTGGTTTCTGTCCGTTCGGGGTTTCTCGAATGAGGACGGCGCTGACTGCTTCACTCGTGATTGCGAGATATAAGAAAAGTGTCTCCCCGCTCTCAGGCCGTGAGAGGACCGGGGGTTGCGATAAGACTTGTTTTAGGTGGAAGAGCGCCTGCTCGCATTCTTCGCTCCATTCAAACTCCGCTTTTTGTTGAAGGAGTTGGAAAAATGGGAGTGCGTACTGCGCAGACTTGGCGACGAAGCGGGAAAGGGCGGTGAGTATCCCGTTTAATGATTGTATTGACTTCTTTGAGTCCGGAGTAGGGATCTCGGAAAAAGCTATACACTTGTCGGGGTTGGCTTTGATTCCTCACTCTGTGAGGTAGAAGCCGAGGAACTTACCTGCCCGAACGCCGAAGGTGCATTTGTCGGGATTGAACCTCATGCGGCACTTCCTCGCCGTGTCGAACACCTTCTTGAGGTGTGTGGCATGGTCGACTTCTTCCGCGGATTTGACGATCATGTCATCCATGTAGACCTCGAGCATGTCGTCGATTTAATCCCAGAAAACCTTGTTCATCATCCGTTGGTAGGTCGCACCGGCGTTCTTCAGGCCGAAAGGCATTACGTTGTAGTAGTAATTCCCCGACTCGGTCATGAAAGCTGTGTGCTGTTTGTCGACCTTGTCCATGGGAATTTGGTTGTATCCCGAGTATGCATCCATGAAGGATAATAGTTTGTAACCTGTAGAATTGTCGACCAGCTGGTCGATGTTAGGCAAAGGATAGCAGTCTTTCGGGCAAGCCCGGTTAAGATCAGTATAATCAACACATATCCTCCATTTTCCATTATTCTTTTTGATGAGTACAACATTGGACAGCCAGGTTGTGTACCTGGCCTCCGAAATAAAATTTGCCTCTAGGAGGTCTTTTATAGCTTTTTCAGCAGCCTCCGCTTTTTCGGGAGACTGCTTACGCCTACGTTGAGCTATGGCCCTAGCGGCCGGATCTACTGCGAGCTGATGGCAAGCCACCTCGAGGTCGAGGCCAGGCATCTCGGAGGCGCTCCATGCGAAGAGATCAGTGTTCTCCCTTAGACATGCCTTCAGCTGCTCCTTCGCCAGGTCGGGGATTCCGGTGCCAATCTTCACGTTACGGTCTGGATCGTCCCCGAGGACCACGAGCTCAAAGTCTCCGTTGGGGATGGGGCGCGTTGGGTGGAGAGGCCGCCCGTTATTTTCCTCCTGGAAGTCGAGGTCTTCTGCCCCGTCTTCATCGGGTTCGCCCGGGAACCTGCTGTCGAGTTTGACCACGTTGACGCGCGGGAGAGTTACCTGTTCGGCGTCCGGGGGCGGCTTGGCCACGGTCTTGGGTTTGGTGCCGATGGAACTCATGCCTTTGATGGCGGCGTCGAAGCATCTTCTAGCCGCGTCTATCTCCCCGTGCATCATAACTACTCATCCCCTGGCCGTGTAGTACTTCATTTTGAGGTGGACCGTTGATGGTACCGCCGTAAGCTCGGCCATGGTGGTCCTCCCAAGGATGCAGTTGTAAAGGGATGGACATTCGACCACCAGGAAGCGGGTCTTCACCTGTCGGGCTGTGTCTTCGGCCCCGAATGTGACCATCAGCTCAACGTAGCCCCATGGTCGGGTGGTGGTTCCGTTGAATCCCTGCAGGTCTGAGCCAACGTATGGGGTCAGATGTCTCTCGTCGAGTTGGAGAGTCCCGAAAAGGTGAGCGTACATGATGTTGACCGAGCTGCCCTAGTCGATAAGGATCTTTCGAACGTCAAAATTCGCCATCTGGGCCCTGGCCAGGAGGGGGATAGTGGCGTTGGGCGCTCCTCCGGGGAGCTCCTCGAGATAGAAGGTGATAGGGTTTGAGTTCCCTCGCACCTTCTCGAGAGTGGTTGTCCTCGGCGACGTTGCTGATTCCAGTTCATCAAATTTCCTTTTGATCGACCCGACGGATAACTTCTCGTAACCACCCCCGGAGATGACCATTGCCTTGGGGAAGCCTTCCCAAGTGCTACGGGCAGCGACGGGGTCCTCGTGGGGGAAGGTTGCCCACATGTTGCGAATTGCTTCTTGGCCTTCAATGATTACGGGGACAAAGAAATCTTCGGGTCGAGTGACACTGAGGGTGACCTAAAGCCGACTCTCTTCGGGAGGAGGTGTCGTCTCCTCGACGTTCTGGGCTTCCCGGGAGTTGGGACGAGGAGTATCATTCTTCTGGGCATATTTCTTCAAGTGCCCCTCCTTGATGAGGATTTCAATTGTATCCTTGAGATGGATGCAGTCTTCTGTGACATGCCCGTGGCTCCGGTGGAACCTGCAGTACTTTGACTTGTCAGTGTTTGATTTGGGAGTAGTCGGCTTCGGAAAATGGACACCTCCTTTTAGAAATTCCGAGTTTTGGCACTCGGAGAGGATTCGCGCGCGGGGAGCGTTGAGCGGGGTGTATTCCGTGAACCGGCCAGCTGGTCTGCGCGGTTCCCAAGGATCACAGGGGCGATTTTCTTTCTTTCTTTCTCCTCCTCGTCGGGGAGGAGAGTCTTCATCTTTGTGGCTGCGGGGGCCTTCTTTACGTCTCGACTCAAGGGCGATCTGTGCTGCCTCCGACTCCTCGAGCTCGATATACGACTGAGCCCGTTGGAGGAGGTCCTCGAGACGGCGGGGTCTGCGGAGGCCCACAGACTTGGCAAAATCAGATCCAAAACGTAGTCCATGGATGATCAGATACTTCTTCATGTCGTCGGTCGTTTGAACCTCGACAGCCTCTCTGTTGAATCTCTCATTGTAGTTCCGAAAATATTCGTTCTTCCCCTGGAAGATGCTCTCTAGGGCAGCCTCCGTCTTCGGGTGTCGACGAGACGCAGTAAAATGTTTGGTGAAGCGTTGTCTTAGTTGCTTCCAGGATGTGATCGACCCGGGTGCCAGACCCTTGTACCATGTCATGGCGCCCTTCCACAAGGTGGTGGGGAAAAGCCTGCACTTAATGGCTCCCATGACGTTTCTGAAGTCGAGCATGGTTTCGAAACTTTCAACGTGATCGTCGGGGTCGGCCAGACCATCGTAGGTCCCCAGTGGCGGGGGTTTCTCCATGCCCGCAGGAATTGGGGTGTTCATGATCTCCCATGACAGAGGGGTCCTCTGGTCGTCGTCGTCGCTTCCGGGCGGGGATCTCGAAGGGGATCGGTGATGTCGTGGAGGGGAATTCCTCGAACGGTTCCTCGGTCTCTCCTCGGTGGTTTTGGACTTCTTGGTAGTTGCGGAGGGCCTGGGTTCCTTCCGAGGCGGGGAACGATGGTGCTTCTGGAAGACCGCCGACTGGGGGCATTCAAGGCGTGGCCGACAGCCCTCGCGCACCGGTGAGGGGGTTCGAGATTCTTCGGAAGGAGTCCTTTGCGGGGAAGGAGAGCGGCGGGTGAGGGTGGACGACGGTGTCTTTGTGGGGAAGATCGTCGTGTCCGCCCTCGCTTCAGTGCTTCAATTCTGGTGTTCTGGTGTGCTATCAGCTGATTGGTTTGATTGATCAAGGCAAACAGGGCCACGGTGCTCGAATCTGCATTGGGCGGAGGAGCAACTGGCTGAAAGACGGCTTGTTGGTCGTCCTGCTGGGCGGCGTCATAAGCCGCATCTTGGGAGTCTGGGGAAGCGGTCTGCCCGTCTCTCACGTCGCCTTCTTCGACATGGAGGGCAGCAGCGTCTTCGCGGTGGTTCGGACTCTCGAGTTGCGTGAGGATGGTGTCTAGAGCTTTGTTAGCAGACGGGTTGCCGACCATGGTAGTGATGAACGAGAGGATTGCTTTGGTTTATCGGAGGAAAAACGGGGAAGCAAAGGGTTCCCACAGACGGCGCCACTGATCGTACCTGGATCAGACAGTATTTGGTGGCCAGCAACGTCTTGTGGACTTCAGCTCCGGTGAGGTTGAAAGACGGCGCGGGGGGGGGGGGGGGGGTACCTGCAAGGTACTCCGACGCTCAAGTAAGGCAAAGGTCAAGTAAAAGCAAGCACAAGGTTAGAGTGTAAGAGAGTGTGTAACCTGACCCTCTCAAGTGAGAGGGTATTTATAGAGAGACCCCAGCGCGGGGCCAACACTTACTTGCATTGGGCTGGATTGCCAGGCCCAATCCAAGTAACTGTCAGGGCTTACATGGCGTAGTGAAGACCAGCACGTGGTCTTCGCCCTGGGGTAACCGTTCCTAGATCTCCGGAATTAGGGCAGACCGATTCCATCGGGAGTGGGTGGTTACATGAGAACGTGTCCTCGCGGGGAGGAGTCTTGCGTGTCGGGGAGAGACGTGTCCTCGTGGGGAGGACTCTTATGTGCAGAGGGAAATGGCCCCACGTGGAGAAGAGCACCTGAGTGTCGAGGAGGAGTGAGCCCGAATGGGGGATAGCGCCTCTGCCCGATGCCCTATGTTGTGCGCGTGCCCGACGCTGTTGAGGTGGGCCTGTGCTCGACACGGGTCGCTCTAAGGGGTCTTTGTTGGGCCATCCCAGGACGTGGGTTGGGCCTGCTCGATCTAGGGGCAGACCCCGGCCCAGTCCAGAACAATACCCTTTTTGGTCCTTTAACTTTACCTTGGGGTTCATTTTGGTCCCTTAACTTTAAAAAGTGTCATATTGTTCCCTTAACTCTTCAAAACGTTCCATATTAGTCCTTTTCGTCTTATTAGCGACGGAAAAATTCAAAAATCAGTCGCTAATAAGACAAAATGACTAATATGGAACGTTTTGAAGAGTTAAGGGACCAAAATGACACTTTTTAAAGTTAAGGGACCAAAATGAACCCCGAGGTAAAGTTAAAGGACCAAAAAGAGTATTTTGCCTAAAAATAACTATTCAAACCAAATTTTCATTTGAAACTTTTATGAAAAGTTTTTTTGTAAATTTGTTTTCCACAAAATTTTGTTACACTATAAAAATCATTTTTAAGAAAAGCCAAAATAAACAGGCCTTATATCCATCTATATAATAAACAAAAATCTTAAAAACCGAAAAATTTAAATTTTAAGTGAATATTATGTATTATTTAATAAATTTTGAGACAATAAAATGTTAAATAATTTTTTAAGCGGAAGGGTGATGTACTGTTAAATTAATTTTATATTGTCAATTAATAATGATTATGTATCCCGTTAAGTTAAATTGATACTTTATCAATTTTATATTATTAATCAATATTGATTATACTAGATTAAGACTCGTGCGATGCGCGGGCTAAAATGAATTTTTCAGATAATATTATAAAATATAGATTTTAATTTTGTTTATTATAATTTTTTTATAATTGAGATGATAAGATAATTTTTTTATTGAGTTATTTGAAAATCGATTAATATAGTTGTTTTATCCAGTTATTGGAAAATTGATTAATTTAGTTTTTTTATCGAGTTATTTGAAAATTGATTAATTTAGCTTTTTTTTCCAAAGAGTAAACTTGAGTAATAGAAAATAGAATTAAAGTTTAATGGTTTGAGTTTTGATTAATGATGAACATATAATTTATATGTGTAAGTAACTTATAATAATATGTGTTTTGATGTAACATTATATATGAAATGAAGATGCAAAGGAAATAAATCAATGGGTATAATAAATTTTAATTTAGAGGAATAAAAGAAGATGACTCATGGAATATCAACATAGAAATCTTTAAATTAAATGAGATTCATACATGAAAAGTTACACTTATTTTTACAATGAATTAGAATAGGTTTAGAATACTGTGTTTTGAAGAGTGCCACATAGAATTTTTAATGATGTGGCAAATTAAAAAATGAGTTATCAACAAAATAGTTTGTAAATTAGTTTATTCATTTTTTATAGGATTTTAAATATGCTAATAATTATTTTGAAAAACATGATTACTAAATTTATATTACAATAATTTATTTTGAATTATAATTAAGACAATGATATGAATTAATCACATATAAAGAGATACATTTTATTTGAAAGGAAAATACATGCTTGTAAATTGAGAATGACATTCGTAATTAGTGTTACAAATTTAAATAATTATAAAGTAATTTTTGTATTGTTTTGATTCCCATGTCATTTTAGTAATTATCTTTGATTTCTATATTTAATTTTAAACGGTTAAAGGTGTGTATTTTCAACGTTAATTAAATTAAAAGTTTATTTGAAAATATTATTAAATAAAATTTTATTAGCTTTATAAAATTGATATATATTTTTGTCAAACTTTAGTTATCTAATGAATAAAGGGTTGAAAATGCTAGTTTCTATAGTAGCTTAATTGTTTTTTAAATAATTATTTTAATTTATTAATGTGATTGTAAAAATTTATCTAATTTTTCTTTGATAACAATAAGTGTTCTTTTTTTTTTTAAACATTATTCTCAATATTTTTATTATACTCTCTATGGTCACATGTCTATTTGAAATTTGAAATTTAGAGAAATAAAGATAGTTGGAATAATAATTGTCTTGTTAGATCATTTTTGTTAAATATGAGAATTTGTTTTCGTCTTTCCCAAAGTTCGAATCCGTGCCCTCTACTAGAGAATAAATATTGTATTTTTCTATTTGAAAAGTGAAAATAAGATTTTGGAGGCGCGCACATAGGACTATGAGACGACGTGACACAAATGAAATAGAATTATTAGCTTGTGTCATAATATAACATGCCGTTTTAGATTTAATATACGATATAGATAGATATAGATATATAGATATATTGATATATGTCATACCCTAAATTTTGACCAGACATTTTTATTTTTTCTCATTTCATCTATCTATGTTTTCAAACTGTGCCGCCTGCATATAATATCATATATTTTCTTCACGAATATTTTTTGAATTATCAGCCGGAATTAACGTGTTAAATTTTCAGGAAATTTTGGTCAAACTGAAAAGTCAATAGTGCAAAAAGTCGGTATCCGGACAATTTTTAAAAATCAAACTTTCAGACATCATTTTTTATTTATTTTTCGCGTACTTTAACCCGGTGTGTTTATTTTAATTTTTCGACTTTCTGGTCATTATATTTCTGATCCGTCTGAGCCTTTTTAACAGGTAAAATCAATTTCAAAATTTGACAAAACGGTGTAGTTTTTCAATACATATTTTTTCTTGCTAATCGTTTTGGTGTGTTCATTTTATTTTTTCGGACACCTCAATATGGACAATTTTTTTTATCATTTTTTTTACCAATTTTGGTTCCAATTTTAATTAATTTTTATTAATTAATCAAGATTTTAATAACTTTGTTTTTATTAAAAAATTTACTATATTTAATTTGTTTATTATATTAGTATATTATTATAATATATAATATAATTTTTGTTTTATTATTTTTACACTACTAGTCTCTCTTTTACACTATTAGTCTCACACACTTCACAAATTTTCTCCTCCACCACCACAAGATCATGCGCTCACTTTCATGAAAATATACATACATATCAAATTTTCTTGTCTTGTTTTGTTATATAAATATACATATATCCATATTTTTTAGGAAAGAAATATATAGAAATTCTTAAGTTTTTACAAGTTTGTTTTTTATGAATTTGTTTCTTATGCTAACAAACTAACATGCCTTTGCTCCCTTTGTCTTATTTCACTAGCCAATCATCAAAGAAGATAAAAAAATATTCTCTTACAAGCCATTAAAACTTGTAACAAACTTGACTCAAAAAAACTAAAGACTTTGAACCTAAAGTCTCCTTCTATACTAGCTTATGTCATAAGCTATTTCTTCTTATCTCATACTAGCTTGATCAGTTCATCTACAACAGTCAGCAGGTCTGGGGCAATTTATTTGGAAAAATCCCCAAGCAAGCTATCCAACCTTCCTCCAAGGATTATAAACTTGATACATTTTATTAGTATGGGGGAGATATGTTTAACAAACAGCATTTTCAGTCCCTAAGCAATGGCAGTGATCTCTGTGTTGAGGAATCGGTTTTGTCTATCACTCCCTAAAAGAGTATAAACTTGTTGGTTGTCACTCCCCAAAAGAGTATAAATTTGTTGGTTGTCACTCCTCAAAGAGTCTAAACTTGTTGTCAGCATTTTCATTTGCATTACATCATAATATTTTCATATACTATGCATTCAAAAGTGTTTTAATCCTCATTTGCATTCATCAGTGGCCGTGTTATTATCAACATCCTATCTTTCTACAAAGTCCAACTTATCTGGCACCTATACTTTTATGTCTTATCTGATGTTCTTCCAGATATAACTCTGTTTCTATCCGATGTTCTTCCGGACATGTCTATCTGTTCTGATGCTTTTCCAAAATGTTTCTCTGTGTCTACCCGATGTTATTCCGGATATATCTTTTGGTTTTGAAGTTTTTTCCAAAACCCGTTCTGATGTTTTCCCAGAACTCTCTTTGTCTCTCTGATGTTCTCCCAGATATAACTTTTGTCTATCTGTTGCTCTCCCCGATATGACTTTTTCTCATCTGATGTTTTTCCAGATGTAACTTTTGGTCTGATGTGCTTATCTGATGCTTTTCCGGATATGTCCGTCATTCTGCCAGTCTTCTAAATTTTTTTCCTGTACATTTAACGCTTTTCTAAATGTTTCGGATTTACACTCAAAGTTATTTTTAATACATTTAACGCTTTTCTGGATGTCATTAATATGCCTTCGAGTTTGTTTCTCATTCATCCAATGTTTTTCTGGATGTTCCTGATTTATTTTTAAGACTTCATTCAATGCTCTCCTGAATGTCTCTGATTTATTTCCTGATATCTTTAAATATTTGCTCTTTTTCCAGATTCCATTTAATGCTCTTCTGAATGTCTCTGATAATCATGTCTGCTTATGTTCCAAAACCTCATTCAATGTTCTCCTGATTGTCTTTTACGGTTGTTACTGTTCTTTTCCAAGGTTTTTCAATACATGTCTGAAAATCTCTGATGACTGTAACCTTTTTCCCAGTAAAGTTACCTTTGTTTTCTGGATGTCCCCGTGTATTCCAAAATAAAATTAAACCACTTTCTCAGAAGTCTCTGACATATTCTCAGATCTGGTCTCATTCTACATCTAATGTTTTTCTAGATGTTTCTGATATATTTTCCAGAGTGTGTTACTTCTTTCGCATATGATGTTTTTTCGGATGTTTGTATCTTTGTTCCAGGGTTTATCCCTCTCTTTCTAAATACTGCTGAATACTCTTTGCCGCCTCGGCAAGTTTCCACAATATCTTATATCCTCAAAAAATTTTGTTGGCCTGTCTCCTGTGACATCATTCCCCACAGTATTCAAAAGTCTTTCATTCATCACGTATCACTTCATCTGTATTCACGATCAAAATTCTAGGTACTCCGATATTTAATCCTCTTATACCTCGAATGTCTAAAACTCTTTTCTATTCATACCTTCAGGTCTAAGAAGATTAAATAGGAGAATCTGTCATACCCTAAATTTTGACCAGGCGTTTTTATTTTTTCTCATTTCATCTGTCTATGTTTTCAAACTGTGTCGCCTGCATATAATATCATATATTTTCTTCACGAATATTTTTTGAATTATCAGCCGGAATTAACGTGTTAAATTTTCAGGAATTTTTGGTCAAACTGAAAAGTCAACAGTGCAAAAAGTCGGTATCCGGACAATTTTAAAAAATCAAACTTTGAGACATCATTTTTTATTTATTTTTCGCGTACTTTAACCCGGTGTGTTTATTTTAATTTTTTGACTTTCTGGTCATCATATTTCTGATCTGTCTGAGCCTTTTTAGCGGGTAAAATTAATTTCAAAATTTGACAAAACGGTGTAGTTTTTCAATACATATTTTTTTTTGCTGATCGTTTTGGTGTGTTCATTTTATTTTTTCGGACATCTCAATATGGACAGTTTTGTTTTTATCGTTTTTTACCCGTTTCGGTTCTAATTTTAATTAATTTTAATTAATTTTTATTAATTAATCAATATTTTAATAACTTTGTTTTTATTAAAATTTTTAGTATATTTAATTTGTTTATTAAATTAGTATATTATAATATATAATATAATTTTTGTTTTATTATTTTTACACTACTAGTCTCACACACTTCACAGATTTTCTCCTCCACCACCACAAGATCATGCGCACACTTTCATGAAAATATACATACATATCAAATTTTCTTTTCTTGTTTTGTTATCCTAGATATTTTCCTAGATATCAAATTTTCTTTTCTTTTCATGTTTTCATCGTCTCTTTACATCCGACGTTTTCCTAGATATTTGTATTTTCAACCTCTTATTTTTTATCTCTTTTTATCTGATGCTTTCCCGGATATTCATATCTGCAATCTTTTTTCTATCTTCTCTTGCAATCCGATGTTTTCCCGGATATTCACATCACTTATTTTTAAAACAACTTTCCTTGTGATTTAGATTCAAATTCATAATTTGTTATCAAAACTTTCTTCAATTTCTTTGAACAACTAACAATACAACTTTTACAATGGAAGCTTGCACACCTGTAAGTTTTTATCAACTTTACTTTACCTGCTTATATATATATAACTGTATTTTGGGAAGCTTGCTCACCTGTAAGTCCTTCTTTCATATCCTTTTAAATACTTGTCATATATCTGTACATATATGCCTGTATATATCTGCTTAGAGTTTTCCCCGGCAACTAGGTCTAGAACTAGGTAAAGCCAATGTTTGCTCTTTCAACAGTCAAAACTAGATCCCCATAGGACTTCCAGATACAGTCTTGCCTTCTCTTTGGCTTAAACAATATGGAACAAAGAGAAAGACAATATTCTTCGTGAACCTTTTCTCAGACTGTCACTATTAGAAATTGTCAAAGAAATTCTACTCCCCAGAGTTGATCTATTCTCGGTGAATAACATCTCTTGAATTTCTCCAAACCTTAGAACTTTCACTAAATGATATATTCTCGGTGAATAGCATTTCTTGAACTTTTCTTGGTTTGGGACCCACAGGCTTCCTAAAAGCATCCCCGCCTTCTCTTGGGCTTTATACAAGGACCCTCCGGCTTCTCAGAAGTTCTCATGCCTTCTCTTGGGCTTAATACAAGGACCCTGAATACCTCTTAAAGGTATAAGACAGAACTTAGTCACCCTTCGTTAGAGTTGTCTTTCTAAAAAGAGTCAAAACCTCAGACAAATTTTAGGGTTGATACTCATCCCTTAAAAGAGTCAGCCTCCTCTTGGGCGTTATACAAAGATAAACTCTTCCATACCAATAGACTTGGACAGTTTCACCTCTTTTTGGATCTCAAGAAACCCTCAAGTTTCCTAAAAAACACAGGAAAAACCCTTTCCTCTTTTTTAACATTCGACGCTTTCCCGGATATTCCTTTTCTTTACATCCGACGCTTTCCTGGATATTCCTTCTATTTTCATCAGATGTTTTTTCCCGGATATTTATATCTCAATCTTTAATCTTTTCACTCTTTCAATCAATTCCCACAAACACCCCTTTACCTTCAATCTTGGGCTTTAAACAAGACACCAAACATCTTTTTCCTCCCATATAATAGGAGGAACTACGATTGCTCTGATTTCCCTGTTTTCTTTAACGGGAATACGTAGGCATAAGATTGTGAAATCTTAGCGAGCACACTAAACAAAAACCTTAGGTCCAGTACCTTACCAAAAACATCGAAAAACCCGAAAACAAAAAAAAAATATATTTTCAACATCTCTCAACATTCCCAAAGGAGAAACTTTCCCATTTACAACAAATAAACACCATCAAGTAGAAAACAGTAGAACAGTAGAAAATTGCTAACAACCCATGAATAACCACGTATAGGATGAGTAATTGACAATTCTCTATTGTATAACCTGACCCCGAACTCCCCAATCTCTTAGCATTTGTTAAAGAAAACATTTGCGTGCAAGGTTAGTTTGAGATAGTTTCCCTTTCCTTTCCAGCTTCACATAATAAATAAAGAAATCAGAAAGTAGCACCCAATCCCACATGTGGGCGGTCACGAAAACCGCGCAACAATATAGATATCCCGTTAAGTTAGATTGAAAATTTTAAATTATTTGTATGATATGGAATAATGATATACTTTTATTGAATAACAATGAAATTTTTTTTACACAATAAATATCCATTAAATTCATTTTTTTAAATATAAAGACTAATTGAATAGCATGATTATAAATATTCAATATTAAAGAAAAATTACACTTTTCTTATAAAATATACTAAAATAACACTGACATTCTTTCTAATATAATTTTAAAATATTCTAATTTTAAAATATGTATTAAATTTTTTTAAAGAAATATTATTCTCATACTAAGATAATTAATTGTCACTAATTTATCTTTTGATATTTATAATTTTTTTAAATATATTAACAAAGAGGTGTTATGTTTATTTATTTGATGGAAATTTAAAAAATATTAGTGTATATTTTATTCCTAAAACTTCCAGCCCCCAAACTATTCATCAATTCAGGATACCATCATTACCCTGAATACCGTCTAAAACCCATTATGGATACCATCATTACTCCGAATCAGACAGGATTTATTCCTACAAGAAATATCCAAGAGAACATTGTGGTGGCCCAAGAAATCCTTCATAGCATGAACCGGCTTAAAGGTAGAAAAGGTTATTTTGCCATCAAGCTGGATCTTGCTAAAGCCTACGATAATCTGAGTTGGGCCTTTGTGGATCATGTTCTTGAAGATGCAAGTATTCCAGAGGTGATTAAAAGACATGTGATGCAAGCCATCTCTACTAATAAGATGAGGGTTCAGTGGAAAGGAAAGAAAGGCGAATTTTTCCAGACCAAGAAAGGCATTAGGTAGGGTGATCCATTGTCACCGTATCTTTTCGTTTTGTGTACTGACAAGCTTTCACATATGATTTTGGATTCGATTGAGAATAAGCATTGGGACTGTATGAAGATATGCAAAGATGGGCCTAGCGTTTCACATCTTATGTTCGCAGACAATTTAATTCTTTTTGGAGCACCTTCGGAGAGTCAAATAGATACTGTGTTGAACATTCTGCACAAGTTTTGTCATATGTCTGGGCAGAGGGTGAGTATGGAGAAATCCAATATTACGTTTTCTAGGAATACGAGGCAAACGGCTAGGATGATTATTCTTAATAAAACTGGTTTAAAGGAAACAAAGATCTTGGGTACTTATTTAAGAGTGATGCTTACAGATCGTAGTCCTAAAACAAAAGATTATGGGAGCTTGACTGAGAAGGTTCAGAATAGACTTTCGAATTAGAAGAGGAATCAGTTGTCCTTTGCTGAGCGAGTCACTCTTTCCAAACCTGTGATTGAAACCTTGCTAAAGTACAATATAATGACAACATCTATTCCTAAGGCGTGCCTTAAAGAGATCCAAAAGCTGCAAAGGGCTTTCATTTGGGGAGATAGCGATGATAAGCACAATTTGCATACGATCCGGTAGAATTTTATTATTAAAGGGAAGAGTCAAGAGGGTTTAGGCATTAGGAAGCTTGAGATATTGAATCAAGCATGTCTAACAAAACTCAGCTAGGCTATGATTCGAGGGTGCAAATCTATGTGGTGTGAGGTGCTGAGAAGTAAATATGTTAATAGTAGGCCTCACAAGGAAGGTGGGAATGTTAAAGGACATATTAGAGTCTTTGGAAAAACCTAGTTAAACTGAGGCAACATTTAGAGAAGTATACTTTCTGGGAGTTGGGAAATGGGAAAACAACCAGATTTTGGGATGATGCGTGGGTTCAACCTGGTGTCTGAGATCGAAGGTGTGCAACTAGTAGATTCAGATTGATCATACTCTTGCAGTCTGCAGTATGGTGACTTCTGACGGCGAGTGGAATTGGCATCTTTTGGAGGATTCAAAAGAGCAAGGAATTTTAGATCAGTTGAGAGCTATTCTGCCTCCAAATATAATGTTTGAAACTAATGATGTGCGAGTGTGGAGTGGCACAGCGGACGAGTCTTTCGCTATAGCATATATGTACATCCAACTATCGAATATGGATAGTATAAAAGTTGTCAACATCAGCTTAGATTGGAAAGTCCTTTGGAAAATAAAAGCTCTAGAACGTATTCGATATTTTATGTGGAAAATGTGCCTTAATGGGCTTCCTACGAATCAAGTTCTTGGGAAGTTGAGATTAAGGGACGTGTATTGTAATGACTGCAGGAGGCATAAGGAAACTGTTTTGCATGCTATGCGTGATTGCAGTCTGGCTAGATTGATACGGCCTTATCTTGTTAGCAATAATAATAAGCAAATATTCTTTCAATATGATTTTGGAACTTGGCTCCAAATTAAAATAGAATTTGAATCCTCGGTATAAGGATTGGAAGGTGATTTGGGCGGTAGCGTGTCACGCTATCTGGAAATGGAGGAATCTCAAGCGACATAATGAGAATTTGAGCATGCCTCTTAATGTTGTTGCAAGCATAATTCTACAGCTACAATAGTATGATACCTACTGCAGTAGGAGCGTGCGAGTGATGCATCCTTCGACAAACAGGTTAACGCAAAAGTGGATTCTGTCTTCGACTGAGTGAGCTTGCTTAAATACGGGTGAGGCTGTGGATTAGAATGGTTTGGTTGGATGTGGTGGGTTGTTAAGGGGCAACAAGGGCAGTTGGTTACATGGATTCAACAAGTTCATTGGATCTAGCAACAACTTCAGTGTTGAACTGTGGGGAGTTTTGGTGGGGTTGCAAATGGCTTGGAATAAGGGTTATAAGAAAGTGCAGATTTAGGTAGATAATCAGAAGGTTGCAGCTTTTATTCAAGAAAAGGACCTAATGTTGCAGTAATTTGATAAAGCAGATTCAGCAGCTTACCAACAAGTTTAAAACATTTTGTGTGGAGTATATCTGTAATACCCCGTATTTTAAATTTGCTCTGGATAATATTAGTTGTGATCAACTGAGTCCCAGTGTACTCTGATAAATTATTTGCAAAAATAATTAGAGTAACTGTTGAACTTAGAGTAAATCCAATTAATATTATCTGACTCTGAGGTATTTAATTATTGGAGCTTTAGAGACTTTTTGGACATTTGGTAGTGTTATTTACTAATAATACTTACTATATGGTTTCTTTCCTCCCACTTGCCAAACATAAAAGAGAAAGATAGTAACATAGAGAGAGAAAGAAGAAAGAAGGAAGAAGAAAGGAAAGAAAAAGGGAGAAAGAAAAGAAGAGAAAATCCAACATTTCAAGAGCAAGAATCATCATCAACCCTTCATCAAATCATCTCATCTTCTTCATCTTCAACCTCTAACCAAGGTGGGTTCTAGATATAAGCTTTAAGTTCTAGAGTTAGAGATGATTTTAGCTTAAGTTAAGTTTTGTGAGAAAATGCTTAGTTTGCAAATCAATGAAATCTAACGGATAAAATGAGATATAAATTGTGTAGTATGATTATAACATGTGTAGGATCACCCATTGATATTTGTTATGATGTTTAGTGTTGATTGGAATGAGTTGGAATGAAATGGGTTTTGAAAATATTAGAGTTTTGTGAGAAAACATGTTATATGAAGTTGATGGATGAACTATGATAGAAACATGAAAATATACCTCCATTGGTTGTTTGAATATGAATTGGGAGTGTGGAAAGTTGCTGGAAAAAAGAAGTTTTTTCTGCATAACACAGAGCGCGCTTAGCGCGGTAAGGAAAATTAGCACCCCTTCCAGGCAGTGAAGAGCGCGCTTAGCGCGGGGTAGGGCGCGCTTAGCGCGACCTGGGGCCAAATGAAAAAAAATAGTATTTTCTGAAATTCATATCTTTTGACTCGAGTGTCCGATTTTAACGTTCTTTATATTGATCTGAAGCTAAGGAAATATTCTTTAAAATGGAAGAGAAAAATATAGATTTTTCAGCTTATTAAATAATCGGAGGAAATTCCAAAAGTGGTATAATTATGTTTTATTTGTTATATGAAGTTCTTTTGGGTAAATGTGATATGTTATGCTTATTCTACTGTGGTTGATCATAATTGTGAGTGAATATGCATGTTCAAAAGGAAGTGAAATAGGTAGAGTGAGAATCATTACCATAAAACAATATTAGAACCTAGTAATGGCTAGGAAATTATTGAACAACATAACGAAGATGCTCGTGCAAGAGAGGCCGAGGCGTGCGTCTATTACCGAATGTTATAGAAAGAGTTACACCAGTATGGATCATGTTATGTTAATTGTGTTAAGTGTAGAAAGACAAAAGAGGTCTTAAGGCTAATATGGCCGAGTGATTGTTGAATGCAATCTCGTTGGTGTATATGATCACGTAACCGTAACCATCGCCCTTGAGAGGCATTCATGAGTCTCGAGCTCCTCTGAATGTAGGCATTACTACTTGGCAGATTTGATTCCCAATGTTATAGTACGATGGAACCTACGGGTAGAAACTTGTGATGGCATGAGAGACCATGAGAAGTGACGAATTAAGGTGATAATGCGTCCCTTAATTTCGAATCCATTTGTATGCCAAATAATTACAAGGATCCATGACTCGGGTCGTCTTCTAGACGTAGAAGCGGACGGGAAGAAGGGATGCCTTTGTAAGGTTACCGGTTAGTGATAGATTTGTGAGTTGGCAAAACTCAAGAACATGGATCCATATAGTGTGTGTGGGTACTCAAAGTCATTCCCTTTCCCTTTTGACTTGAGTTAGGTGTGATAGAACCTTGTAAAGCCGAGAGGACATATAAGATAGGGAGATCACTGAGATTGATGTATCTCACCCCATGTTGTTGTTTACATCACAGGTACTGCAGGTTCGGCAAAGGGTAAGGACAAAGTTGTTTGACTTTTCCTTACGGATCGTAGCTTTTGTGTGGCAAGGCTTCCGTTGTGGAGTTTATTTTGAGATCATTGTTGATCTAGTTCTTAGTTTTTATCATTTTGAACATCTTGTATATATAAGGCCATAGTTTTTTTTATTAGGTATTTTGGGCTTGTATATGTATAATGTGTTAACTAGGAACTTATTGTATTTCAGTACCAAAACGTGAATTCATGTATGATATGGATGCTTTGATGTATTATATTATATATGGGTGTTACAGTTGGTATCAGAGCAGGTCGTATCCTCGACCTAGCCATGAAATAGTATAAGTATTTCTTTCCGTTTCATATGCGTTGTGTCGCCTTTGGTCTTACGTGTTATATTTATAGTATTGAGCCCGATCAACTTAATCCTATCTGTATGACATTTAGGAACATGGCTGACGGGCGCATAAACACCCGTGGTAGACCCAGAACCACTCCAGTTGGGACGAATCCGCCGAGTGGCGAGGGGAATGCTCCTTTGTATCAGTTTATGCAAGGGATGCAGCAGCAACAAAACCAGTTTATGCAACAAATGGTACAGCAAATGGCTGGGGGTCTTCATCCTCCAGTGGTTGTTCCAGCAGCTATAGGTGGAAGTTTTTGGGATTTCATCCGTATGAATCCTCCGGAATTTCAGGGAGTGTTGGATCCGGTAAAGGCCCACGAGTGGATAGCTGGCATGGAAAGAATTTTCTTAATAGTCTAGTGTAGTGAGGTGGTGGGAGAGTACTTCAGCCTTAATGACAATTCAAGAGGTACCGAAGGTATGGGAGCAGTTTAAGATAAATTTTATGGAGAAGTATTTTCCAAGTTCCTTAAGGTCTCAGAAGGAATTCGAGTTTCAACAGTTGAGACAGGATAACTTGACTGTGGCTGCTTATGCGAAAAAGTTTGAGGTTATGGCTGCTTATTCTCGGCAAGCCATGTATGCTCCTGACGAGAGATGAAAGATCGATCAATTTCTGTTTGGTTTGAGGGCTAAAATTTCACATAGCGTGTCTCAGAGGGAATTCACTAGCTATGCTGAATTGTTAAGGTAGTGTTATGTGGCAGAACACAGCTTGAAGAAGGTACAAGCGGAAGGAGACTTGAGTAGGTTGAATCAAGGTGACCGTGGAAGATCGAATCAATATATTAGACCGAGACAACAAACTTTTAAGGGAAAGCAAGTTCAGAATTCCAAGACTAGTGCACCTCCTGTGTGCCATTTTTGTGGAAAGAGACATGGTGGTAGATGTTATTTCGAGGGAGTGGAGTGTCATCGTTGTCGAAAAAGGGGTCATTTGACGAGGGATTGTCCTCAAAATAGAAACCAAATGCAAGAAAAGAATATCGGTCGAGTGTATACCTTGGATGCAAGGAAAGCAAAGGGTGACAACTCTTTGATTGCTGGTACGTGTTTCGTAAACGGACATCCTTGTTTTGTTTTATTTGATTGTGGAGCCACACACTATTTTGTATCGACGCAATGTGTGAAGCGACTTGGGTTGCAAGCTGTTCCGTTGTCTCCACCCATGGTGGTTACTACTGCCATGGATGAGATAGTGGAAACACCTCTAATGTGTGAGAATTGTGTTTTGTCTGTGAATGATAGAGTTTTTCAGATTGACCTTATCTGTTTACCGCTTAAGAAAGTTGATGTCGTTTTGGGGATGGATTGACTTTCTGCTAATTCGGTGTTTATTGGGTGTGAGGAAAAGCTAATCATCATTCCATCTGTCAAGGCTACCCTGAAGGATGTGTTAACGACTATTTTAGAAGGTACGGTGGGAATGATAAATTTATTGTTTGAGAAGGAGAAATCTGTTTTACTGGTTCTTACTAAGGAGGGGAGTAAGGAGCAGCCAGTGCTGAGTACCCCAATAGTTTGTGAGTTTCCTGAAGTTTTTCCCGAGGACGTTACTTCTCTTCCTCCGGAAAGAGAGGTTGAATTCTCTATTGACCTGGTACCGGGAACGGCTCCTATATCCGTTTCTCCGTATCGGATGACACCGCTTGAATTAAGAGAGTTAAAGGACCAATTGGAGGAATTAATGGCTAAGCATTTTGTTAGACCTAGTGTTTCACTGTGGGGAGCTTCAGTGTTGCTGGTAAAGAAGAAAGATGGTGGAATGCGTTTGTGCATTGATTACCGTAAGTTGAACAAAGTCACCATTAAGAACAAGTACCCCTTACCAAGGATAGACGACCTGTTGGATCAATTGAAGGGAGCCTGTGTGTTCTCGAAGATTGATTTATGGTTGGGTTATCATCAGATCCGTGTGAAGAGTTCTGATGTGCCTAAGACGGCATTTCGAACCCGTTACGGCCATTACGAATTCTTGGTGATGCCTTTCGGTGTGACTAATGCTCCAGCTGTTTTTATGGATTACATGAACCGTATATTTCAAGCTTACTTGGACCAATTTGTGGTGATCTTTATTGACGACATTCTTATTTATTCACGTACCCCACAAGAGCACGGAGAACATTTGAGAATTGTCTTATCGGTATTGCAAGAGAAGCAACTTTTTGCGAAGTTAAGTAAGTGTGAATTTTGGATGCCGGAAGTTAATTTTCTTGGACATGTTATATCTCAAGGTGGTGTGGCAGTGGATCTGTCGAAGGTAGAAGCAGTGATTAATTGGGAGAGACCGAGGAATGTTTCAGAAGTTAGAAGTTTCTTGGGATTGGCAGGTTACTATAGAAGGTTCATCAAAGGTTTTTCTTAATTGGCCTTACCAATGACAAAGCTTACTCGGAAAGATTGTGTTTATGAGTGGGATTCGGGTTGTGAGCAAAGCTTCATGAAATTGAAGGAAAGTTTGACGACGGCTCCTGTGTTAATCATTCCTGATCCTAACAACTCTTATGAAGTATTTTGCGATGCTTCTAAGATGGGATTAGGAGGCGTTCTGATGCAAGGCGGTCAAGTTGTAGCTTATGCTTCTCGACAATTGAAAGTTCATGAGAAGAATTATCCAACTCATGATTTGGAGCTACCAGCAGCTGTTTTTGCCCTGAAGGTGTGGCGTCATTATTTGTATGGTGTACGTTTTGAAATGTTCAGTGACCATAAAAGTTTGAAATATTTATTTGACCAGAAGGAGTTAAATATGCGACAAAGAAGGTGGATGGAGTACTTAAAGGATTATGACTTAGAATTGAAGTATCATCCAGGAAAAGCAAACAAGGTGGCAGATGCATTAAGTCGGAAAGTAGTTCATAGTGCAGAATTAATGATATTAGAGTATGCTCTGTTGGAAAAGTTTAGGGATCTTAATCTTCAATTTGTGTGGACTCCGAAGGGAGTAATCATGGGAAATTTGAATGTCAATTCTACTTTAAGAGTTGAGATTCAACAAGGACAATTGTTGGATGAGAAGTTACAAGAAGTGTTAGTACGACCGGGTTTTGTTCAAGCTACCGATGGAATTATTATGTTTAACCAAAGGATTTGTATTCCGGACGATGCGGTGTTAAAAAGAAAGATTTTGGATGAAGCTCATAAAGGTACTTTTACGATACATCCTGGTTCTTCGAAGATCTATCAAGACTTGAAGAGAGATTATTGGTGGTCCGAAATGAAAAAGGATATTGCGGTGTATGTGTCGGAATGTGCAGTATGCCAACAGGTAAAGATTGAACATCAAAGACCGGGAGGCCTATTGCAACCTTTAGAAATTCCAGTTTGGAAGTGGGATAGTATTTCTATGGACTTTGCAGTAGGTTTACCCCGTACGCAAGGTGTATATGATTCGATTTGGGTGATTGTGGATCGACTAACGAAATCTGCGCATTTCTTAGCCGTGAAGACTACTTTTAAAGCAAGTCATCTTGCGAGGTTGTTCATTGCTGAAATTGTGAGATTGCATGGTATTCCCTCTAATATTGTGTCCGACCGAGATCCAAAGTTTACTTCAAGGTTTTGGAAAGTTTTTCAATAAGCTATGGGTACGAAGTTGCGTTTGAGCACGTCAAATCATCCTCAGACGGATGGTCAGACTGAGCGAACAATACAAACAATGGAAGATATGTTGAGAGCTTGTGTGCTAGAAAGTAAAGGGGATTGGAAGGAACTTCTACCGTTGATAGAGTTTTCTTATAATAATAGTTACCATGCGAGTATCGGTATGGCTCCTTATGAAGCGTTGTATGGAAGAAAATGTAGAACACCTTTGTGTTGGGCGGAAGTTGGTGAAGATAGAATTTTGGGACTCGAAATTATCCAAGAGACTACGAAAAATATTCGAATGATCAGCGAGAAAGTTAAACAAGTGCAAGATCGCCAAAAGAGTTATGCGGACAATCGTAGGAGACCTTTAGAATTTGAGGAAGGTGACCATGTATTTTTGAAAGTTACTCCGAGATTGAGATTGAAAGGACCGTTTAAGTCACGCAAGTTAAGTCCGAGATACGTGGGACCGTATCAAGTTCTTGATAGGATTGGTGAAGTAGCTTACAGGTTGGCCTTACCACCCTCTCTGTCAGAAATGCACGATGTTTTTCATGTGTCTCAGCTACGAAAGTTTGTTCCTGATCCTCTTCAGCCAATTCTACCAGATTCAGTGGAAATAGAAGCAGATTTAACGTTTGAACCCCAACCGAGTCGTATTGTGGGAAGAGAAACAAAGGTATTAAGGAACAAAGACATTCCTCTTGTTAAGGTGCAATGGGATGTAACGCATCCGGGTGATGCTACTTGGGAACTAGCGTCGGAGATGAAATATGCTTATCCTCATTTATTCAGGTAATCTTTTAAATTCGAGGATGAATTTTTATTTAAGGGGGGGAGGATGTAATACCCCGTATTTTAAATTTGCTCTGGATAATATTAGTTGTGATCAACTGAGTCCCAGTGTACTCTAATAAATTATTTGCAAAAATAATTAGAGTAACTGTTGAACTTAGAGTAAATCCAATTAATATTATCTGACTCTGAGGTATTTAATTATTGGAGCTTTAGAGACTTTTTGGACATTTAGTAGTGTTATTTACTAATAATACTTACTATATGGTTTCTTTCCTCCCACTTGCCAAACATAAAAGAGAAAGATAGTAACATAGAGAGAGAAAGAAGAAAGAAGGAAGAAGAAAGGAAAGAAAAGGGGAGAAAGAAAAGAAGAGAAAATCCAACATTTCAAGAGCAAGAATCATCATCAACCCTTCATCATATCATCTCATCTTCTTCATCTTCAACCTCTAACCAAGGTGGGTTCTAGATAGAAGCTTTAAGTTCTAGAGTTAGAGATGATTTTAACTTAAGTTAGGTTTTGTGAGAAAATGCTAGTTTGCAAAAATCAATGAAATCTAACGGATAAAATGAGATATAAATTATGTAGTATGATTATAACATGTGTAGGATCACCCATTGATATTTGTTATGATGTTTAGTGTTGATTGGAATGAGTTGGAATGAAATGGGTTTTGAAAATATTAGAGTTTTGTGAGAAAACATGTTATATGAAGTTGATGGATGAACTATGATAGAAACATGAAAATATACCTCCATTGGTTGTTTGAATATGAATTGGGAGTGTGGAAAGTTGCTGGAAAAAAGGAAGTTTTTTCTGCATAACGCAGAGCGCGCTTAGCGCGGTATGGAAAATTCGTACCCCTTCCAGGCAGTGAAGAGCACTCTTAGCGCGGGGTAGGGCGCGCTTAGCGCGACCTGGGGCCAAATGAAAAAAAATAGTATTTTCTGATATTCATATCTTTTGACTCGGGTGTCCGATTTTAACGTTCTTTATATCGATCTGAAGCTAAGGAAATATTCTTTAAAATGGAAGAGAAAAATATAGATTTTTCAGCCGATTAAATAATCGGAGGAAATTCCAAAAGTGGTATAATTATGTTTTATTTGTTATATGAAATTCTTTTGGGTAAATGTGATATGCTATGCTTATTCTACTGCGGTTGATCATAATTGTGAGTGAATATGCATGTTAAAAAGGAAGTGAAATAGGTAGAGTGAGAATCATTACCATAAAACAATATTAGAACCTAGTAATGGCTAGGAAATTGTTGAACAACATAACGACGACGCTCGTGCAAGAGAGGCCGAGGCGTGCGTCTATTACCGAATGCTATAGAAAGAGTTACACTAGTATGGATCATGTTATGTTAATTGTGTTAAGTGTAGAAGGACTAAAGAGGTCTTAAGGCTAATATGGCCGGGTGATTGTTGAATGCAATCTCGTTGGTGTATATGATCACGTAATCGTAACCATCGCCCTTGAGAGGCATTCATGAGTCTCGAGCTTCTCTGAATGCAGGCATTACTACTTGGCAGGTTTGATTCCCAATGTTATAGTACGATGGAACCTACGGGTAGAGACTTGTGATGGCATGAGAGGCCATGATAAGTGACGAATTAAGGTGATAATGCGTCCCTTAATTCCGAATCCATTCGTATGCCAAGTAATTACAAGGATCCATGACTCGGGTCGTCTTCTAGACGTAGAAGCGGACGGAAAGAAGGGATGCCTTGGTAAGGTTACAGGTTAGTGATATATTTGTGAGTTGGCAAGACTCAAGAACATGGATCCATATAGTGTGTGTGAGTACTCAAAGTCATTCCCTTTCCCATTTTGACTTGAGTTAGGTGTGATAGAACCTTGTAAAGCCGAGAGGACATATAAGATAGGGAACTCACTGAGATTGATGTATCTCACCCCATGTTGTTGTTTACATCACAGGTACTGCAGGTTCTGCGAAGGGTAAGGACAAAGTTGTTTGACTTTTCCTTACGGATCGTAGCTTTTGTGTGGCAAGGCTTCCGTTGTGGAGTTTATTTTGAGATCATTGTTGATCTAGTTCTTAGTTTTTATCATTTTGAACATCTTGTATATATAAGGCCATAGTTTTTTTTATTAGGTATTTTGGGCTTGTATATGTATAATGTGTTAACTAGGAATTTATTGTATTTCAGTACCAAAACGTGAATTCATGTATGATATAGATGCTTTGATGTATTATATTATATATGGGTGTTACAATATTTATAGAGAAGCGAATCAGAGTGTGAATTTGCTGGCTAAGCGGGAACGTTAAGGGTGTAGTGAAGTTTTTAGAATGAGTCCTAAGTGGTTGTTTCCTCTTGAATTAGAGATTGTGTTGGTGTTAGAGTTAGACACTGATGCTAGCTGTCAGTATTTTGAGCTTATTGTCCTCTCCTTTTAAAAAATAAATAAATTAAGAATACCTAAGTGTAAATTTCCCAAATATTAAAAAATATAAAATAAAAACCGCCACAATAATCTCTTATTGTTTGAATAACGCGTATATAAAAACAAATCAAAGGCGAGAAGAAGAAGAAGAAAACGATGACAGTTAGTTCCGCTCAATTTCTCTCTTTCGAATTCGATTCTTTTCTCAATATTTATTTCCCATCGTAGTTCCAACCTTCGCATCGTTCATTCCTTTCTTTCAGAAACAAGGGTTTCCATTTTGATTCCACACCGAGTTCCGAACATGGCCGAATCGGTCGAGCTTCCGACTCGCTTGGCGATCCTTCCTTTCAGAAACAAGGTCCTCTTACCTGGTGCTATCATCAGAATCCGTTGCACTTCCCCTAGCAGGTGCTCCTTTCGCTTTCTTTTTCTTTGATCGCTTTTTTGTTTATTTGATTGAAATTTCTATTTTCTGAGCTTGGATTCGTCCGTTTAAGATGTATCGTAGTTTTTTTAATGGTTTCCTTTTGCATGTTATGGTTAATTTGTAGCAGTTTATGAAGTTGTGTTTTCGTAGTTGACTCGAATAATTGAAGCACTTCACGTTTTTAGTTTTTGTTTGTTTGAATTTCTACACCAAGTAAGATGAGAAATTGAGAATACTGTAAAGTCTTTTAGTTATGTTTACTGCAATTTTCATCTTTTCAGCCTTTAAAATACTATCAATTCTCTCTTTTAATCTGAGATTTGTGATTAGAAGTTGTTTTTGATTTCTGTATTTTTCTTCAAGCAATATGTGTGATTGTTTCCTTTGTTAAATGAAGTGTGAAGTTGGTGGAACAAGAACTTTGGCAAAAAGAAGAGAAGGGGTTGATTGGAATCCTGCCTGTACGCGATGCTCTTGAAATTAAGTCAACGGGTCCCACTGCATCTCAAGGTGATAAACTGGATTTTTACCTTTTTCCTCCTCAGCCAATTGTTTTAAATAAAAGAGGGAGGTGAAATAACCCTCTTCTTATTTGTAATTAATGTTTTACTGTGCTGGTGGTGCTAATGGGTGTCAAGTGACAGTCGTGTGGTGGTAGAAGGAGTAAGGTATCTGTGGCAATGGTGGTAGGAGTAAGCCATATGTGGTAATGGTGGAAAGAACGGTTGGCAGTGGAAGGCATCGTGCTGTTGTGGCAAAGATGAAGGGTGTCAAATGGTGATAGTGATGGGTGGTGGATGTCAAATGGTAGTGGCAATGCTGGGGGTACCCGGGAAGCAGTGGCAGGGGGTGGTGGAGGGTGCTAAGTTGCTTGGCATAGTGGTGGTGAAGATGTCTAGTGTCAAATGCAATGCTAGGAGGAGGTGGCTATGGTGGAAAGTATGTAGTGGATGTAGAGGGTGCCATGACAAGGCACAATGGCAATGGTGAAGTGTGCCTGGCGGTGATGGCGTTAGTAGAGGGTGGTGATACTTTAAGGTGGCAGTGAAAACTGAAAGCTGCCTGATGATGGTGGTGGAACTGGAGGGTGTTTTGTTGTGGTGGTGTATGTGAGGCGGAGGATGTTTTTCGATTTCTGAACATAAGTTAGGTCATTTGAATTAGTATATTTAAAATATTTTAAACCTATTTCCCTCTGCTGTAAACCCCCATTATCTGAATGAGTAAAGTTTAAGGAAGGATACATTTTTTCCCTCTTCATTTCTCTTTCTCGCCTCTTAAATTTTGGACCAAATAAAAAAAGTTCATATAAGTCTCTACAATCCCGTCTATTTTCTTTGAACCAAACACTATATATTTTTTTTTTTTGGAAATCTTGGTATCCGACCTTGCGACGACTAATCCAAGAGGGACCAATCCCACCGTCCACTAGCGGGGGGTCCCGTTTAAAGGCAGAGCAAAGCTCCGTATGGACTGACCCACACAAGGGTTGATTGCACCTAGTAGGATTCGAACCTGAGACCTTGAGAGGAGCACACTCTCAAGACTCAAGCCTCCACCACTAGGCCAACCCTTTGGGGTTAAACCAAACACTATATTAAAACTGATTTCAAAATGCATTTTTGCTATTCCTCTTTGCAGGTGCAGGAGCCAATATTCCAGAGCAAAGTTCAAAACTTCAGGACGGTTCATCAGATTCTCTCAAGCCTGATACCAAAAAGCAGAATGACGTTGTTCATTGGCACAACAGGTATAGATCAAGTGAACACCTTTCATGTCACTTTAAGAATTTAAAATCAAGTTGTTTGCTGATAGTGGTAAATTCTAACAGTTTGTCAGTAAATTTGAAATGTGTGAAGTTGTATAGGTCAAGTTATTTCCCCCCTTTCCTGGTGCATTATTTAGTTTGTTGTCCTCTTTTATTTTGGACGGGTGTGTGTTGGAGGGGGGGAGGGGTTCTAACTGATAGTTTCTTCTGTACATTTCTACTTCCAGATTTGCATAATTACGAAGGCCAAATAATTTTTTTAATGTTGTAGAATGAATTGCATATTTATCTTGTGACATTTTGGAAAGTAAAACCTACAAATTGAGGTCGATTTTTATGTAACTTTAAATCCAGAGGGGTTGCTGCCCGACCATTACATTTATCAAGGGGAGTGGAGAAACCAAGTGGAAGGGTCACATATACCGTTGTTCTTGAAGGTTTGTGTAGATTTAGTGTCCTGGAACTAAGCACAAGAGGAATATACCAGACTGCAAAGATATCTTCCCTTGAGATGACTATGACTGGTATGTCATTCATCTTTTTCCCAGACATTCTATTTTGTATAGAAAGTGTAATCTTATACCCTTTCAGTTTTCTTTGTAACGAATTAAAACAACAGAAGTTTGATAAGACTTCAGAGTTATCGCATTTGGCAGTTGATTACTTGATATCAATACGCTTCTCCCTAGGTTTGATTATTTTGCAATAAAAATTTGCATTACCATGTGGGACCCATTCCACACACAGTTCAATTCCAAAACATTAAATATATCACATTTTTTGTTTTCTTGGTATGAATGCATAGATCTTTAAGTATAAGGCATATGCACCGCTGGTAATTAGGAACCTATCCTAGATCTGGGATTATGTCTTAGAACGTAGTTAGTTTGATATGATGCTCTGAGATATGTATTAAGATTCGTAAAATGCAGTCCATTACCTATTGAAAATATGTCAAAGACAGATAATGATAGTAATGTTAATTGTTTTAATTATATACCTTCTAACTGATAAGGGGTACGCTAGTTTCCTAGGTCTTGAAATAGTTTATTATTCTATTTTTATTGATTTCAAATTAACATTTTAGCACCATGATAGAAGGGAAACAATTATTTTGGGCATTTCCCTAATGATTTAATCTCTAATGAGATTTGATCACTATCTTTGAAGATGCTGAGTTGCTTCTGTTTTTCTAATCTATAGAGATGGAACAAATAGAGCAAGACCCAGATTACATAATGTTGTCTCGCCAATTCAAAGCAACAGCAACGGAGCTTATTTCTGTTCTGGAGCTGGTAAAACCTTTTAACTTCCACACTTCTATTAACATTATCTGGGAAACATGGAAATTCTGTTTGAGCATTGAGCTTTAAATCCCCCGTGTTCTGCTATAATTGGTTGAATAATATCATTATAGTCCATGTTTGTATGAAATATTTTGAACATGGACTTTAAAGTCTCTATTGGGGCTTCTATGTTTACATCTCTGATAGTGTCCGCATAGTCTTGTAATTGATATGGAGGTTCTTGTTATAGGTATACACTATCAATTATTGGGCATGTCATGTTTTCTGTATTGCATTTGTATTAGGGGCTTACATTTTATTGCTTGTGTACAGAAACAAAAAACCGGTGGAAGAACCAAAGTCCTTTTGGACAACGTTCCTGTTCACAAGTTAGCTGATATATTTGTTGCAAGTTTTGAGATAAGTTTTGAAGAACAACTATCTATGTTGGATTCAGTTGGCCCTAAATTAAGGCTTTCAAAAGCAACTGAGTTAGTTGATAGGCATTTACAGGTTAGTAGTTAACGATGCTTGTCATGAGTCTAGTGTTGCATTATCTGTTTCTAATTCTACCTATGTCTGTCTATTTTCAATAGTCAATACGTGTAGCTGAGAAAATTACACAGAAGGTTGAAGGCCAATTGTCAAAATCTCAAAAAGAGTTTCTTCTGCGTCAGCAGGTAAGGTTTCTCGCTCCATCTTTTTTATACATATTTGTCAAATGTTAGCACAAGGGTCTGGAAACTGTATTGATAAGCCTTACTGAGTTCAGTTATGTTTGATGCAAAGGTTTTTTGACGACCATTATGATGGCATGATGACCAAAATCTCAAACTTCAATGAAATCCGCACCAAGTACACAGACACGCAAATTTTGTAGATGAACTTCCCTACCGTCGGCCTTAGAGCCAATGCACACCTTTAAGAAAACAGTTCTCAGCCTTACGCAAAAGAAAAACAATGTGCACCAAAAACTGCCACAAGTTCTCCTTATAACTACACTACACCACACATAATCAAATAACTACTACATAACTGTCCTACCTTACATCTGCCTCTCTGACTAATTCAATTCTGCCTTGTTATTTTCTTATTTTTCCTCAAGTAGACCAGGCACGTTTTAGGCCTGTTTTCTGCATACTCCAAAACCGGCAGTGGCGGATCTATTAGAGAGCGGGTGGGTGCAATGGCACCCCTCAAATTTTTAATTATTTTTTAAATATATATGGTGTTCAAGCATATAAAAAGTAGAGTGAAATAAAAGAGAGACAAAAAACTGTGATGAAATGCTCTAAATCCTAGTGTTGGGAAGGCCATTAGAAACGAGTGATTTAAGGAAAAATATTACATTTTGAGCTCTAACAAATTCCTTCTGACTGAGCGGTATACCTTATCCTAGCCCCTAGCAAACACTTCCCCCAATGCGTCAGGATTTCATTTTCAATTTTTCATATGTACAGTTCTATATATCACTATTTAGGCGATACAAGGTAGCACCTTGGTGTGACTGATAAACCGTAACTTTGCATTTATAGTCTGCTATCACAGTTTTTTATGGATACAGAGTTTGTGTAACATGATCAGTGTGTGTGCTGCTTAAGTGGTCACTGCTGTACCTTCTGCTCTTACTGAAAATGATGGTTTGCGGATTTACGAGCACAACATTAAAATTTTCATAGTCTTATAGCCACAGGTTATAGTTAGACTTAGATGATTCTGATATACAACATTGAACATTTAGCTACTAGGTTATTATTGAAGTTTTGTCCAAGGAGAGAAATGGAAGGTAGTATTAAGTGTTTCTGCTTTGGTTCATGGCTGTAGTATGCTGATAAAATAGCAGTATATCATACCAATGATTTAAGAAGTCTTGGTCAAATTTTCAGCAGAGGAGCATTTTACTGCTTTTTTATCTAGTTAGGGTTTTTACTTTTTATTTTATTGAGATGTTCTTTTTCCTATTTTTTTTTTTAAATAATATTTAGATGAGGGCTATAAAAGAAGAACTTGGTGACAATGAGGATGATGAGGATGACTTGGTTGCGCTTGAAAGAAAGATGCAGAGTGCAGGAATGCCACCAAATGTATGGAAACTTGCACATAGAGAGTTGAGGTACTTTTTAATAGAAACATAATGAAATATGGTAATGATTGATCTTTGTGAGGTATTGCTTGCTATATATGTTGAATAAATAAATTCATGAAAAAACAAATATTGTCATCATCAAAGTGATTCTACAACCTTGTATTGACAATCAGTTCATTTTACTATAATTATTCTCTCAGGAGGCTTAAAAAAATGCAGCCTCAGCAACCTGGGTACAACAGTTCACGGGTTTACCTAGATCTTCTTGCTGATCTGCCCTGGCAGAAGGCCAGTGAAGAGAATGAACTAGACTTAAGAGCTGCACAAAAGCGATTGGACAGTGATCACTATGGTTTAGTGAAGGTCAAGCAACGGATTATTGAATACCTGGCAGTTCGCAAGGTTGTCAAATACTCTATTACTACGCCTGTCAATATCTATTGGATTGTAAAATTTGATGTGTTTCTAATTTAAGTGTATGTATGCATCACAGCTTAAACCAGATGCAAGGGGTCCAGTGTTGTGCTTTGTTGGACCACCAGGTGTCGGGAAAACATCACTGGCATCTTCTATTGCTGCTGCTTTGGGCAGAAAGTTTATTCGCATATCCCTTGGTGGAGTCAAGGATGAGGCCGATATTAGAGGACATAGGAGAACATACGTTGGAAGCATGCCTGGGCGGCTTATAGATGGGTTAAAGGTTAAATTACACTTCATAAATTTTGATAATTGCATGTAATACTGTGATATGCATGACATTTTCAATTAAATGTGATAAATTATGATAGCTTTAGATTATTTTAATGCATTTAATGCTTGCATTTTCTTTTTTTTTTTTTTTTTTTTTGCCATTTGGTTATGTTCTAGTGAATGAAACTAGAGCTAGTCAATACTGGGAACATGGAGACAAATTCTAGATTCCAAATATTTGTAGAACTGTATATGGAAATTACTGATTCAATTAAATGATACCTAGAAGAATTAATGCAGCACTTCACTATAAGCATTTTAAGGCTGTTACACATTGTAATATATACTTAAGTCTTGAAGGGCAAGGGCAAACACATGAACATTGAACCAAATAATAAAATTTATCTCTTGCTCTTTTCAAGGGGGATCTTATCCTGATAGATGCTTCTCACATTTGACCTACAGAGAGTAGCTGTTTGCAATCCTGTTATGTTGCTTGATGAAGTTGACAAGACAGGTTCTGATGTTCGTGGAGATCCAGCTTCAGCATTGTTAGAGGTTCTTGATCCAGAACAAAATAAAACATTCAATGATCAGTATCCTACACAATTCAAAATGTCTTCTCTCAATTTGGCCCCCCTTCCCAATCCCATGTTCTTTTCAATTCAATAATTTGTGTAGTTCTCCTTTCTCATAGAGTTTTTTCACTGTCTTGTTTTTCATTTTTATATACCCAAACACACACACACACAAGCCTTTGTCTTATGTAATTAGTTATGTGGTAGCTTTTTCTAATTGGTACACTTCTTCTTTTGCATTTTTACTATGTGGTTCTCTTGTCATCCTATGTCAGATTTTCCTTGTATATAGAGCTTCTTAGTTTGATACTTCTAGCTAATGCCTTTGTCTTATGTTATATTTTTGTGCAGACTTCATTTTTGTGTCTTAGATGGTTGGTTAGGATGAGTCAGTAGTACTAAATTCTATTTCTTGAAAAATATTGAGGACATTGTGTTAATGTTACCAAATCATGTTCATTTTTTGTTGTTTTCCTAATAAGGTCTGCAAATAACGTTTCATTTATTATAACAAGATTCATTCTGAAGTTATTCCTTAAATTTAGCTAGCTATTTGAATGTTCCATTTGATCTGTCCAAGGTAATTTTTGTGGCTACAGCAAATAGGCTGCAGCCTATTCCTCCACCACTTCTGGATAGGATGGAAGTGATTGAACTTCCTGGATATACACCTGAGGAGAAGCTCCAAATAGCCATGCAGCATTTGATTCCAAGAGTTTTGGACCAACATGGGTTGAGTTCTGAGTTTATTCAGATTCCAGAGGTATTGGCTTTTTTATAATTTAAAAGCCAATCCAGAAACATGTTACGTTTCTGCTCATTCATCATTGACTGGAAGTGCTAATATTTTGGATGCCATCTTGATTAAAATAAAACAAACAAATCAATCTGTATTTCATTGAAAAAGAAAAACAGAGACAAATGCTGTATTTAATTTTTCATGGTTTAGAGAATGTATGGGTTAGAGAATCAGTGGTATAGTTATTCAATATATCAGATCTGTATGCTGTCTGCACAAATCTTGGAATTTTACTGGTTTCTATGTTTTAGACACGGTCATATATTTTTTTCCTCTGCTTTCGTTGTTCTAGACAAAAAGCCATCCGTTCTGTTCTGTTGTACTCCTGGAAAGCAATTTAGCTGTATAGAATTCTAATTTAAAACTATTTTGACACAGGCAATGGTGAAACTTGTCATTCAGAGATATACCAGGGAAGCTGGTGTGCGGAATTTGGAGAGGAATCTTGCTGCTCTGGCTCGTGCTGCTGCAGTAAGGGTTGTAAAGCAAGAACAGGTGGTTCCATTAAACAAAGGGATACAAGGACTTTCTACCCCACTTCTAGAAAGTAGACTCTCTGATGGAACTGAAGTTGAAATGGATGTGATACCAATGAGTGTAAATAGTCGGGACATCTCAAACACATTCAGGATTTCCTCTCCATTAGTTGTTGATGAAACCATGCTTGAAAAAGTTCTTGGGGTAATTGATTTGCACTACCATTACTCTGTTCTAATCAAGGTCACTCGTGATCCTGACTATTGTGGGGAATCACAAATAAATGCGCTTGATGCAGCCGCAGTCGTTGTTGCAACGGCCACGAAGTTGCAGCCACATATTGTGGTCTTGGAATTTTTTTAAAACCTCGGTTATAATGCAGTTTTACAGCCTGTGGAGATTTTCCTTCATTTTAATATTATCATGAAAGATCCTACATAAGCATAGTTTTCTCAGATGCTCAGCTGTACTGATGCCCTATTTGTTATCAAATGCAGCCTCCAAGATTTGATGATAAAGAAGCTGCAGAACGCGTGGCTGCCCCTGGGGTCTCTGTTGGGCTGGTTTGGACTGCTTTTGGTGGAGAGGTTCAGTTTGTGGAGGCTTCAGCAATGGTAGGGAAGGGTGAACTGCATCTCACTGGACAACTTGGCGATGTAATCAAAGAATCAGCTCAGATTGCACTAACATGGGTAAACAAACATATCTAGTGAACTTCCCTCCCCCATTGCTTTTATAGTTTTGTTTCTTTAGCTTACAGATCAGAGTAGTCATTCTCGGATAGTGGCACGCAGCGGCTGATCCCACAAGTAGAATAACAGGATAGCGAATAGCTGGATGACACCGCTCTATTTGATCATTTTTGGACAAATTACATATAATAATTATAGACGTATATTTAATATAAAGTTAAACAAATAACTCAACTCATAAAATATTCATAAATCAAAGCACACAGGATTCTTGAAGTGCATAAAAGACTATGAGGGAAGGTTAAGGTTGAGTGTCAACTCAAATTTGATTGAAAAACCCAAAATTACCCTTAAAACATCCTAAATTTAAAGGTTAATTTTGGATTTTGAGGGGAAAAGGATAGCGGGCCAGAAACTGCTCCGGCCCAAAAACCACTCTGCTCTGTTATTTCGCTATTTACCTTATAGTGGCCGCTATAGTGTTCCGCACCGCAAGGCTCTTCCCGTAGTGGCCAACCTCCGCTTCACTCTACTATAGTAGGATAGCGCCACCATTGACTACTCTGTTGCAGATAAGATAAGCCATTGAAAAAGAGAGAATTAATCTGAATTGCTTTAGTGGCGAAACCTCTGTCTTATGTATTTATAATAGAGTTTACAATCAAGATCCTTAAATTAGAGGGAAAGAATAAAAGCTACAATCAGAAAGATGCAAACATGATATCTACTATCATATCTGGATAATATCTTAACACTCCCACTCAAGCTAGTGCATTGCATATATGCATCAAGTTTGGCCCATAAATAAGATATATGGGGCCTCTTTAGAGACTTGATGAATATATCATCTAACTGATCGAAAGATGTAACAATCTGCCCCAAAAAAAATCTTCTCACGTATAGGAAGAGACAATCGATCTCTATGTGGTTCGTCTGCTTATGTAAAGCTTTCGGGTTATCACAAATGAGACTCATCACTCATTGACCAGACTTGCAAAACTTTCACTCATCAAGAAATTGTTTCAACCAAACAAGTTCACAATGAACAGAAATGATATGCATGTCACCACACATTTGTTGCCATGTTTGTTTGCATTTAACATTTGCCATCCCACTGTTGTATGTGCTCAACTCATGAATTTGGATCAAGAATCATTACATGTCTTTTTGACTTTAAAGGATTGAATTCATAGGTAAGGGCAAGGGCAACTGATTTTAGGCTGGATGCTGAAGAGGGATTTAATCTTCTGGAGGGCCGTGATGTACATATTCATTTTCCTGCGGGTGCTGTTCCTAAAGATGGCCCCTCGGCAGGTGTGACTTTAGTCACGTCATTGGTATCCCTTTTCACTCAGAAAAGCGTGAGATCAGATACAGCTATGACTGGAGAGATGACATTGAGGGGATTAGTTCTACCTGTTGGAGGTGTCAAGGACAAGGTAAAGTTCTCATGTCTTCATGATCTGATGGTTAACTTATTGAAATGTGACTAGAGACATTATGATAGTATTATCAAATAAAATAAGGAAAATTCCTTGTTGCAGGGTGAAATCCCAAGAGTATTCGGGAGACTGTTAACCCGGTTCTCTAAATCTCTCTTCTTATTTATACACAACACCTTATTTTTGTTAACTAACTTAGCCTCTTAACTATCCTCTCAATTAACTAACCTATAAATGCTCCCCCTCCTCCCTAAACATTCACCATGTCCACAAGGCAAAGAACTATTTAAAAATGGCCATCTGAATATAACCATTTTTGGTTGACAGACTGACAGTGACAGATTAAAAAGGTTAAATTTGTATAGAGTAGAATAATGTGATTTTTATTTATCTCCCACAGATATTAGCTGCCCATCGGTATGGTATCAAGAGAGTTATCTTGCCTGAAAGGAACCTGAAAGACTTGGTTGAAATACCATCAACAGTACTAGCCAATTTGGAGGTAATTCTGCTTGCAGAATGGTGCTCAGACAGTAATCAGCTGAGCACGGTTCCTACATATTCACTTACATATTTTCAAATGTTTCTACATTGTTATGGTGGTAACTAATATCTTATCACTGCCGAAGTGAGACATACAATCCTCATTTTCTCTTTGAACTTTGTTAACAGATACTGCCAGCAAAAGGAATGGAAGATGTGTTAGAGCATGCTTTTGATGGAGGATGCCCATGGAGACAACACTCTAAATTATAGCAGTATTCCTGACTTACAACATGTATTAGTACACCTCTTGTGTTTCCGCCATTAATGGTTTGTATATCATCGATTAAAAGTCGTGAACTCTGAATGTCGTTGTGATACTGCGGACCAAGTATATTCAACTGGACGTTCCTAATCGAACAAATTCCAAGAAATCAACAATCTGGATGGAGCTTACATGTCCATGTATATCCTTAGGACCCACTCTCCACAATTGAAGTTGTTCTTGCAAAAGGTGAAAAACTGCATGTCATGCTCTTCATTTAACATCATCTTCCCAGGCTCGCTGTTGTAAATTGTATCTGTCTGCCCTATATCCTCTTTTTCTTCTTAAATAGATTGTGTATAAAATAATAAAGCATTGTTTTCTGACTTTCTCTAAGGTGGGGGATGGCTCTCTCTTGAATGTGGTTTTTGTTATTTCTTTTACCCCTCCTCTCTGTTAGCCCCTCGGTTGGTATTTTTGGAATCCATGTTACGAAACTGGGTATTTATTTATGTAGAAAATATTTAAATCAAAATAAAATAGTTTAAAAAGCTATTATATACTTGGGCACCTCTAACTCTTCGACGTCTTATTCTCTCTCTATCATTCTCTTCATATCACATCACAAACCTATCATGTCGATTTCTATTTTTTTTTTCTAGCCGTAGATTGGAATTGTATATACGAGTGTCTAAAGATTATTTTCTTAATTTAAATGATGAAAGTTTTTTTTCATAGTACTAGTTCAGACTTTAAAATTTTTAAATTGATTGAATTTAATTGATAGAAAAACATTTTAACACTATTTTCTGATTATTTTTTCTTGTACCTGATTTTTTTTTTTTTAATAGCGAAAAATGAAGTATTGACTTTTATTTAAATGGTAGATGAATATATAGAAATAATAAAGTAAAACGCAAGAAGCAACACAACCAATAGAAAAGAAAAGTCAACAAACAACATCTAGAGCCAGGGATAACACCACAATCCCCTCTCGAACAAGAACCATCGGATAGAAGCTTGCCTCAGATCCGCAATCTGAAGAAAGTTTGATGAGACGTGCAGTGAAAACCGAGAGTGGGTAAGTTGGCCGTCTTCCACACTCCTGTATGCCTAAGGATGTAAACGAGTCTTGCGTTCAATCCTTGAGAGAGAAAGAAATGCTCAAAAAATAAGACTGAATAAATCCACTTCTAAAAGAGACGTAATAAATAATCATGCTGACCTTATGATTCACTTATGAATATTTATCATCAACAAAAACATTGTTGAGTTTTCAGATAGTTCATAAATTGAAATATTCACTAACAGTGAAAAGGTTTAGATTTAGATTTTAAGAGTAAGATTCATAGAGATTACCTTTATTAAATAAAGATAGCAGGTTATGCAAAGTTAACTTTACGAAAAAGAAAGAAAGAAGAAAATAAGTGTTTTGAGTTGTGTTGGAACAATTAGGGTTTTTAAGAAGAGTGAAGAAGAGAGAAATAAGAGAGGAAAACTATATTGTTAATAAAGAAATGTATTGAAATAAAAATTGCTTTTGTACATTGATTTACAATGTTACACAAAATATATAATTTACAATCTGCAATATTCGATTCTGTTAAATATTTACTTACACACTTTGACACACATGTTACGTAATTATGTTAAATACAGTTGTTCTAAAACACTTAATTATACTCTCTTTATTTTGTTTTATTATAAATCGTTTTTGACTATTCACACATATTACGAAATGTAATAATTATGGTACTAGGTTACGCAGAGTTACTGGGTTATGCAGAGTTAACTTCACGAAAAAGAAAAAAAAGAAGAAAATAAGTGTTCGTGTTGTGTTGGAACAATTAGGGTTTTCAAGAAGAGTAAAGAAGAGAAAAATAAGAGAGGAAAACTATATTGTTAATAAGGAAATTTATTGAAATAAAAATTGCTATTGTACATTTATTTACAATGTTACATGTATAAATAGACAACAAAACATATAATTTACAATTTGCAGTATTCGATTCTGTTAAATACTTACTTACACATGTTACACAATTATGTCGAATACAGTTGTTCTAAAACACTGAATTATACTCCTTCCGTTTTTTATTTATTATAAGTCGTTTTTGACTTTTCAGACATATTAAGAAATGTAATAATTATGGTATGGAAAAGAGAAATTATGAAGGGTTTTACAAAATTGTCCTTCATTAAAGATATTGGAAAGACAAATTTACATAACTAAAAGGAGAGAGAATAATAACTATTTAAGGGTATAATAGAAAAAATAACATTAATGATTTATTGGTATTATAAAATGACTTATATTGTGGTACAAAATATTTTCCCAAAACGACTTATGATAAAAAACGGAGGTAGTATCTTCTAACACACCTCCTAATTCATGTTTTCAAGGCTTCTTATCCCAACGATTCTCTTCAACTCATCAAATCTGACATTCTTCATATGCTTGGTGAATATGCCAGCTAGTTGTCATTCTAACTTGCAATGCTCAAGTTCATGTTTTCCTTTGTTTACTTGATCTTTAAGGTAATGACACCTTCTTCCTATGTGCTTACTTCGACCATGATACACAGGATAATTTGCCATGTCGGTAGCATACTAGTTGTCAAGAAACTTCAATTTCTTAGGTTCCATGACCTTGAGCTCTTTGATTAACATTTCTATCCATGCTGCTTGACATGCTGGATACGATGCAACCACATATTCAGCTTCACAATATGACAAAGCCATAATGATTTATTTTCTTGAACTCTAAGAGATTGGATCACCTCCATTCATGAATATGTAGTCTGCCATACTCTTCTTCTCGTCTTGATCTCCACTTAAATCTGAATAAATGTAGCTATGTACTTCCGCATCTGTGCTGGTATTCTTTCTCCTTGGAATTAACACACCATGATCAATTGTACCTTTTATGTATCTCAACACTCTCTTGACTATAATGAGATGACATTCTTGTGGTTTCTCCATGAATTTGCTCAACAACCTGACACTTTGACAAATATCTGGCCTAGTGTTGCATAGATACCTTAAGATCCAATGATTTGATTATACAATGTTACCCTTACAAACTCATTATTTGTATCCTTTCTCAAATTTGTTCCAGTATCCAATGGTCTGACAGCTGCATTATAGTTACTCATCTTGAATCTTTCCAAGATATCTTGGGCATACTTCTTCTGGTACAAAAACACTCATTCACTTGTGTCTTTAAACTCCAACCCTACGAAATATGACAAGTTCCTTAAGTCGGACATTTCAAATTCCTGCACCAGTTTTGACTTGACCCCTTTTATTTTTGCTTGATCTGCACCTGTATCAGCAAGTCATCCACATACAAGCATATAATGACTCGACCAAGCCAGCTTGCATTGTTGACATACACTCCATGTTCTGAGACGCATTTTGTGAAACCTACCTCAATTAGGAAGCTATCTATTCTCTTGTTATAAGCCATTGGGGCTTGCTTCAAACCATAGAGAGCATTCCTCAATCTATGCACCTTCTGCTTTTGCCCTTTGATTTTGAATCCTGGTGGTTGACTAACATAGACCTCTTCTTCAAATGGTCCATTCAAGAATGCTGAATTTACATCTAATTGACGTATCTTCCATCCTTTGTATGTTGCAGTCGACACAATAATTCTGATGGTTTCAATCTTTGTAATAGGTGCATAAACTTCGTCGAAGTCAAAACCAGGTTTTTGTAGAAAACCTTTTGCCACTAGTCTTTCCTTATGCTTGGCAATTTCACCATCATGCCTTAGTTTCAAATTGTAGACCCACTTCACATCAATTGGCTTATTGATTGACTTTCCGACGAGCTCTTAGGTCTTGTTCTTCTCGATCGCCCTGAATTCGTCTTGCATGGTTGCCAACCAATTTGAATCATTCATGGCTTGATCAAAATCATTTGGTTATGATTCAACCATCACAATCACTTCTTTTATAAAGTCACCATTTGCATAAATTACTTGATCAGGAAATCTCTCATATCCAGCTAGTCTTGTCGACCTAGTTCTCGTTCTAGTTGATATTTTAACATTCTGATCAGGCCGTTCTTCATTTTAATTGGTTGTAACTTCATTTTTTGATATTTTTCTTACACAATTTCGACTATATCTTGCTCATGTCGAACTGACCCCTGAGTCCAATTTCACACTTTGCTTTCGTTCACAAGAACATCCCTAATGATCACTAGTTTATCATCATTTGGTGAATACAACTTGTATGCACAAGTGAAATGATAATCTATGAGAACCATAACTTGACTTTGATCATCTAGTTTCTTCCTCAATTGTTTAGGTACATGCCTGAAACACATTGATCTAAAAATTCTAAGATGACTAAAATTTGGCTTCAGTCCTGTCCAAGACTCATAAGGTGTCTTCTCAACTATCTTCTTGGTTGGACATCTATTTAGAACATATACTGCCGTCGAAGCTGCTTCACCCCAAAATCTCTTTGGCATTTCTTTAGCTTTCAACATACTCCTGGCCATGTTTAATTTACTTCTATTTCTCCTCCTAGCTATACCATTGTGCTAAGGTGTATAGGGTGTAATGACCAAATGCTCTATATTTTCCTCATTGCAAAATATTGAAACTTCTCTATAGGTGTGTTCACCTCCACCATTAGTTCTCAGTTTCTTTAACTTGCATCCACTTTGTTTCTCCACATGCAACTTAAACTTCTTGAACTGTGTGAATATCTCACTCTTTCTTTCAATAAGATAAATCCACTTACATCTCATTAATTCATATATGAAGGTTAGAAAATAAGAAATACCTCAATTCGACCTTACTTTAAAAGGTCCACACACGTCAGAGTGAACAAGCTCAATCTTTTTTCTTGACTTCATGGATAAGTCATGTTTGAATGCTTTCCTGGCCTTATTTGCTTTGCAACATTCCTCACACACCTTGCTTGGTTCCTTCATTTGAGGTAAGGCATACACCATCTTCTTTTGGTTGAGCATACCTAGACCTATGAATTTTTGTAACCCTTGAAAAAGTGTAGAATTTTCCCTTAAAAAGAGCTCAGAATGGATCTGACGCGTCATAAAAAGACCAATTCTCACTAGTACCCCAACTCCAAACTTAGAACTTTTCTCACTTCTAAGAGCAACCCCAAACTTAATCTTTTTCATACAACTTAAGACAATACTTCTACCTAATTCCAAAGAGAGGGTGAAAAGAAAAGATCTTTTAAGTCATGTGGCTAAGAATTTTAGGCAACGTCACCAAAAGAAAGGCTAAACTCAAAGTGGTTAGTAAATTGATATTCCTATTACTACAAGGTGGTTATAAAGGCACAAAGTTATAAACAAATATCTGTCTCCGTGTGTGTTAATCAAACCAGATAAACTTAATCGAAAATGGATCAAACCGGATAAAATAATAATGCATGGACACACTCAAAAAGAAAGAAAAGTGAACACTGGAATTTATTTGGCTCAAACCTTACTAGATGAGGTATCTAAAGGTTGAGTACAAGTCCTTTAATTCTTTTCTCATCCTTTCCCTTCAAGTTATAAGTTTCTTTCCTGATGATCAAGTTCTATTTTTGTTTTCTTCTTGGATCATTTGTTCAATGCTAAAGTGATAAACTTGTAAATATGAAAAAAGAGAACATCTACGAACTTGTTTATTAAAGACAATGAACTAAATATGCAATGGGATGAGAAAAGCACTTATAATAGATATTTCTCTTCTCTAGGTACATATTTGAAAATAAAAATAAAGATAAAGTCTTCTAAAAATTAAAAACAAACTACACGTCTTTTCATATGTTATCATTGCGAAAAAGATCATGCATATCGTTCATGGTGTTGTTGAAATCGTTGTTCTACCTAGTCCATTTTGCGCACATGTGGTCTCTCCTCCTTGCTTGATTTTGATCTTGGTTGGTGAAATAATTCTCCATCTCCTCAGCTGATGCAAACCGGGCTCTTAAGCTTTGAGCTAACATATGTTCTTCTTGCGGATTATAGAAGTCCCTGAACACCAGAGCGAATCTAGGAGGGTCAGCATACAAAGTGGGTGAAACTTCTATAATCCACTTTGTAACCCCCACAATGTGAGCTTCCATTCTTCTTTGGAATTCTGAAGTTTGTTGACCTTGCATTTGCTGTGGATGATTTTACATTTGTGGTTTGTAGAATTATTCATTATTTCTAGCTTGATTGTCTTCTTGATCATTTTGAGCAGCTTCTCCTTGATGCATATGTTTCAGCCTCCTTATAGCCGAAGTGTTGAGAGGTACATTCAGACTGATCGTCTCATCTTCGGTGTACTCGGGTACAACTGCTCTCCTGCACAGTTCATTTATAACATAAAAATTCCCATAAGCTCGTTGTGCAGTGGTAGCCATATATTTTATATTTTCAGCAATTAAGCGCCCCAAGCCAATTGGTTCCCTCCTCAAAAGAGAATAAAGACCTAAACACCGCATCACAATGAATTGTGATTCATTAGATGCAAATTCTAATGTTTGCACAAAATATAATGCCATGCCCATGCCCAAGGAATTTTGCAGAATTCGGCGGTTTTGAGTCGCAACATTAAACCACGCTCCACCACCCACTCTCCCCAGGCCTACAAAAAGTTTCTACAATCTCTTGGCCTAATGCCTCATTAATAATCTTATGCTCATGTCGATAATTCCTAAGGGCACATGCAGGGGGAAGTTGCAAATTAAAAAGAAAATTTATAGCAGAAGGTGGATAATCTATATACTTACCTCGCACATAAGAGGTGTAGGTGCCTACCTCGCCAAATGCCACATTAAAATAAAACTCTAGGCCTATTGTTTTGTTTGCTTCACAAACTAAATTGTTAAAACTTACTCATCGCTTTTGTTTAATGTAATATCCTGTACAATATATATCTAGAATAATACCATACAAGAGTTATTATCTGATACTGACACCAATCATAAGTGCCTATTGACATAATTTACATACTTGACCATTTCTAAAAGATAAAAGACACCATATGGTGCAAGATATGGAAAATTGCCAAAATAATAAAAAACTAAGATCTAAGTACAATATCCTTCATTGTATGAGATACACAATACACAGTGCACAACGGAATAAGCATAATCTAAGCTTCTCTTGAAAAATCCGAGCAAAGCCCCACATGCAAACTAAACCTGCAAACAATACCTAAAAAACAACAACAATAATGGGGTGGGATAATAATCTCAGTGAGTTCCCCTATCTTATAGGTTCACTCGACTCTACAAGGGGAAGGGACAAGACTTGAGTTTACACAATTTGCGATGTATGGAAACATGCCTCTTGAGTCCATCAACTCAAACAATCACTAGTCAGAAACTATACCAAGGTATCCCATTTTCCCGTCCTTTCCTATGTCTAGGACTTTCGGCCGGGTCATGGATCCTTGTAATGTACTTTGACATATGAAATGGATTCAGATTCAAGGTGCTTTCCACATGAATCGTCGCTTCCCATGGGACCACCCCCATCTCAAGCATTTTACTCGTAGCCTCCATTTCATACTACCCACAGGAATCAAACCTGTCAAAGTAATAGTGAATACATTTCAGAGGAGCGCTCTACATAAGCCTCGACTCTTAGAATGAAACATCTCAAGGTATTGTTTTCGACTACATGATAAAGTATAACATAACATCGAATGGATTCAGATTCTAAGGGATAACATCAACCTTATGAATCGTCGCTTCCCATGGGACCACCTCCATCTCAAACATTTTACCCGTAGGCTCCATTCGCTTATGTAATCACTAAGAATAGCGTGATTATATTCGACAATTACAAGGCATCACATTCGCCTTAACCATAAACAACACGACCATACATGTTCCATATAAAGCTCTCCTCACAACTAGACAACTACTTGCCAAAGATACACACCTAGGCATCATTGCCATCTATGTTATTCATCACGACCTAGTCATCTTACTAATTCATTTCATTAGTTAACATCAAGGATTTCCTCACCATTCTTATAGTCTTTTAAACATGCTATCATACAATCGCATTCATATATATATATATATATATATATATATATATATATATCATGCATAAACACATACGGTAAAATAGTATAATGCATCAAGCATAAACATCTCGCATAAGGCATAAAATCATCATTATTCCTTTACCAAAATTCTCGGTTAATTTGTGATCACATAATGGATATGTCTTCCAGAGCCAAGCCCCTCACCAAATATCAAACCAATCACATAGTTCTCAACACAACACTAGGTGTTCATCTTCACCTATTCACATAATACTCCACATTCATTAAATTCAAATCCATCTTATCAAGCCAATGCATATAGCTAATTTTCACTTTTTATCATGTAGATCATTGGAATAGCTTTCCAACGCTTCTGACCCTGCCTCGATCCGAGTTACGATTCAAAAGTTATAAAGGAAACAAAACAGGAAAAACTGCAGGGTTCACAGTGCAAAGGTCAGGTGAGATTCTTCGCTTTGATTTCGCTATGCGAACTCTGTGCGAGCCAGGAAAAATGATGTTAGTAGCGAAAGGCCTCAGTGTTCGCTGTATGAACGTTCGCTTTCACTTCGCTGTCGGCTCGCAGTGCGAGCATAGTAGGCTGAGATGTTCGCTTGCAGTTCTCTAGAGCTCGCAGTGCGAACTCTGTGTTTCTTGGATTTTGTCCTGCAGAAATAGTGTAGTTACAACGGGGTTTTCAACCCCACTCCTCGTGAGACTCATATACATCAAAGCAACCACATACACAACACTAGAACACCATCATGACATGATTTATCATACAAACACAAGCTTTTCATGAATTTCACAATATTAGGATCCACACATATCAAAACCTAACCCACAAATGTTTTCATTTTCTTCCTCCAATGCTATACTAACTAATGGAATTCACCTTTGATGAAGAAGATTGATGATGAGTTTCGTCTTCTTCTTCTTCTTCTTCCATAAGCTCTTCCTTCTTCTTTCCCTTTCTCCTTTTTCTCTTCTTTCTCTCTATTTCTTCCTATCTCTTTTCTTTCTCTTTTATATATATATATATATATATATATAGACACACACATATAATATAAAATAATTGTTAATGACATAAATATCTCCCTTTGATATTTTTCCATTAAGCACCAATTGACCAAATATTAGAGTTACCAAAATATCCTTTCTTACAATTACTAACATTGGTCTGTCTCTTTTATTAATAATTTATCTCTTAAGAGTCCACTAGTTACTCTATTGGTCCTAACTGATGACCTTAGAGCACTTAAGGAGACATGAGGTATTATATTTAAGCATCTCGACCACCTCATCGAAACCTTACAAATCTTCATAAGCAAAGGCTCTTTCCCTCACAATGTGGTAATCCACCATCTTGAGGTATTTTTTCAGCATGAGCTTTAGAAAGAAATTTAAGGTTGGGGTAGGTAGGAGCATTCGAAGTAGGGGCATCCCTTGAAGATGAGTTTCTTTCCATTCGTGCTCTCTTGGAAGCCATTATACCTACAACAACACAAAAACAATACCGCACAGAGAAAAAGAAGAAAAATGTGCAGAGAGTGCTCAGATGAATGAGTATAAAGCCGAAGGAGTAGAGAAAGAATTGTGAGAAAATTATTTGAACTCCAACATTATTTATAGGCTAAGTGATCGTTGCTTATTGCACGCATTATACATCCATCGCGCACGCGATGGCAATGAGATTCTCTAACGTCTCTCTCTAACTTTCATATCGCGCGTGATGGAGTCCTATCACGTGCTTGATAGTCTGCGTGATTATTCTTGGGGCTTTACTTTTTTTCTTTATCTTTTCTTCTTCTTTTCTTCTCCCTTGCTTTTCTTTGTTCTCTTCTTTGACCTGTTTTCTCTTTTAACACAATAACACATAATTTGACATATTACAAAATAAAATTAAAATAAATTCTTACAGATGGGTTTCCTTCCATCAAGTGCTTCTTTTCTGTCATTAGCTTGACGGTCCATGCCTAAGGCACGTCAGGTGCAAAGGACACCCTCAAGGCAATCAATTAACTTGTTGTAATTCCTTTTTCAACCTTGCTACCTTTTTCTTCCAGATGGTAGCATGTATCTACGTCCTCCACATACGGTGTCCAGTCATACACCTTGAAAACTACTTTTCCTTTATTGAACTTCAAGATAAGTTCACCCGTTTCCACATCTATTTTTTTCTTCCCATTTGCCAAGAATGAGCGTTCGAGAGTAACCGACCCTTCATAATCTCCTATCATGTTAAGTACCACAAAATCTACAAGAAACACTAAACCATTGACATGCTCTAACACATCTTATAAGATACCAAGTGAATGAGTTACAGATGAATGAACTAAAGTGTGAGTCATATTACTCGGTATGATCTCACCCAAGTTAAACTCTTTAACCTCATCTAGTGGCATAACATTTATAATATACCCTAAACCATATAAAGTATGTGGGATCTCTACTCCACCAATAGTACAAGAGATAGAAAACTTACCTGGATCCTTCAGCTTTAGTGGCAATGTTTTTGGCTCTGCCGTCTCATCCTTTTCAGCCATGTTTACTTGTTCCTTGACCACTTTCTGCTTCGTACCCTTTAGTATTGCCTTCATAAATTTAGCAAACTTAGGCATTATTTCTAAAACCCCATGGAACAAAATACTTCCCTGAAGTGTATTTAGCATCTCCTTGAACTTTGTAAACATTCATGCCTCGTCTTCATGAATTGGTTTCTTCTTTAATATTGAATATGGTGGCTTGATGTAATCGGGTAGTTCAGGATTGGAATCATTGAGGATCTGCTTCTTGGTTCTTCTCAAAGGGGAGTTTTTGTCGATTAATTATTCAATGGTGACTCCTCTCTCTTCTTAGTCACCCTGAATTTCACTCACTTCCTTTTCAATCTTTAATCCTCTTTTTCCATAACCACCTCTTCAACTATTTCATCCTTACCATCATTAACAATCACTTCAAAACTTGTTTCCACAGTCTTTGTCATACCCCAAAATTTGCTCTACTTTTTCATTTCCTATCCGGCCTATTACTACATTCATTTGCACATTCATTAACATCATCTCATTCAATTTTACCATTTGCATTAAGTTTCAGGGGTTCAAAAGTCTGATGATTCAATAAGGGCTTGAAACCCTAATTGTGGATGTTTAACTCTTGTCAATATGGTTTGATCTTGTGCTTGTTTAGAGCCCTAATTCAAGGAATGTGATACCTGATCACTATGGATTGCATCTTCGAAGTAATAGTCAGGTTTGGTCTTGTGCTTGTCGAGATGTTTGTATCTCGTTATATTGTATAGACAAAGTGTTTATTTTGATCGAACCAAGCCCAACCAATCTTCTCTTTCACCCGGTCTGGAATTGTGCTCTCAACATATTTTAGGAGCTCTGGATATCTTTCCCACACCCTCCTGAACTATATGATAAATTATGCATATAACTATTTTGTTGAAGAATTTATAACATCATTCTACTCATCCATTATTATTTCCACTACCACACCAACTTTGACTATTTTCCGATCTTCATCCTTGATTTGTTTGGTCTCTATTGCAAGTTTAAGTATGCTTCACATATTTTGGGTTATGTGATACCTACAAAATAATGCATAGGATGTAGGAAACACATTTTCAACTGAATTCGTCAGTGAGGTATCACAATTAGTTACAATGATCTTTGGCATATTTTCTTGGTCCTTCAACATAGTCTTGCACATTTTCAAATCCAATGTAACATTTTCCATTTTTCTCTTTCTAAGAATGAAAAATCCACTAAAAAAGTCATCTTCATTGAAGTAACACAAACAATTTCTAGAAGTTGAAACCTATACATGTTTGCTTTGTATGTTAAATCAATTAAAAGCACATTGGGAAATATGTTAAACAACTTGATGGAATCAAGAAGAGTCCAAAATATTCTCGAACAATGACTCAATCCTCACACACTACGTACCTAGAAGCATAATGTTCATCATCCAGTAGCTTCAATAGTTGTTGCATTTCAGTTCTTGATCCTCTTATCGCCTTGTTGTTTACAACATGAACATTGTATATTTTCTTGATATTTGAGATATTTTGAGGTCTTTTTCTGTTTCAACATTTCAAGTATATTTTTGGGCGGCACCCTATTCAACGTCGTGTCAGAAATAAGTTCCTTCTCCTCAAGATTAAAGCGACATAAAATAGGATGACCGGATAAATTTTGACACAAGTATTGATTATGTATACTAGAAACCACATTAAATTTCCATGTATTATTTGCCTTACGGTATCCACGAACCTTAAAAGGACAATCATACTTTCTCGATTTGGTGCCATCCCGTTTCAACTTCTGAATAGGTAGTTAGTACAAGCCATTTCTTTCACCTCTCATTGTTACGAATGCATCTCTTCTATTAGAACTATTATCAGACCTCCTAATTACAATATCGAACCCATATTTAATGGCCTTTGTGCGGATCTATTGGAGCATATGTTCATGCTCAACAAACTTCTGTTTAGTAGTAAATTGTTCACAAACATTTTCCTCGACAACAAACAATTTAACATCCACATCAACATTAACCTATTTAATATCATCTTCAATATCACTGGGTTTAACATCATCCTCCATTTCATCTAGTGTAACATCCATATACACAATACATTTAGGGAAAGTATCATGTGCACCATATCTACAACCAACCATAATGGAAAACATATTTAATATTCAAATTCAAATTTCGAACAATTTTGGAAATACATATCTGGAACACATGCAACCTTAAGCAGATATGCATCTCCGGACTCAATGTTCATTTTTTCAACTGAAAAACAGATTAATGCAAACAATGTGGAAGGAAAAACATGATCTTTACTCTAAATTGCAGATTCTTTTCCTCATTTTGATGTGATAAAACACAAATACGTTGTTTTGGAGTGCAAAAGTTGATTGAGAATGGAATGAGGTTTTTATTAAGGATTTTGATAGAACAACGGTGTTTGATCATGAAGAAGAACATGAAATGGTGTTGTTTTATTTAATTTCCCGCTTGACGTTTTCGGAGATGCGTCTCTGGAATTGTCATTGATTTGATTAAACTAGCCCAATCAACTTAAAACATAATACATTAGTGATTCCGGAGATGCATCTTCAGATTGAATTTTTGTATAACGGGGTGTGACTCATTTGCCACACCTTTTATGTGTGTATGAAAAACACTACATGATAGTGATTTCGGAGATGCATCTCCGAATTAGTTTTTGGCATAAATAGGGTGTGTCTCACTTGCCACACCTTTTATGTATGTAATAAGTGCGTCTGAATATACATCTCCGAATAATTTACAAAATCGAGTTTTTAATATATTCATCCGTACCCTGTAAAATAGATAAATTTGTACCCTTAACATAAACTTAAAGTCTACCCCATGTTTGACTTAATTGCAATTTTGGTCCCCTTATTTTCAATTTTTTTACTTTTGGTACTCCTATTTTAAATTCCAAAATTTTTGTCCCCCTATTTTTATTTTTGTTGACTTTTGATCCCCCTATTTTAATATTCGAATTTTTGATCCCCTTATTTTTATTTTGTTTAGACATTTTGTCCCCTTTCCCAATTGAAAAGGGGACTAAAATTCAAAACAAATTTAAAATAGGGATATCAAAAGTAAAATAAAATGAAAATAGAGGGACCAAAATTCTAGATTTTAGAAAAGAGGATCAAAAATAAAAATAATTGAAAACAGTGGGACCAAAATTCTAGATTTTAAAATAAAGAAATCAAAACAAAAAAAAATAAAAATAGGGGATCAAAATTACAATTAAGTTAAATTTTTTATAAGTAATTGAGAATGTGAGATACTTCTCAATTTTTTTTTTAAGTAATTGAGAATATGAGATACTTCTCAATTTCCTTTAGAAGTTTTTTTTAAGTAATTGAGAATCTAGAAGTTTTTTAAGTAATTGAGAATGGGACATACTTCTCAATTCCCTTTATTGTCACTATGCGTTTAGAAGTTGTTTTACGAAATTAAGAATGTGAGATACTTCCCAATTCCCTATATTGTCACTATATAGATTGATAGATACACTCTTTCTTTTATGTAAATAGCCCGCATCTATCCATTCGTTACACGACATTTTTCATATGGTTTCTAGCTAACATGATATACATAAAGAAAAATATTACCAAAAGTAACCAAATCACAACAGAAAAGCTACCACACAAAAACATAACTTTAGCTTCTATTTGCCTTTTGCCACAGTAAGTTTTCATTTATTCACCAATCAACGTGTATTATAAGATTCCCACCAAAATACCAAACTAACACTTCCAGTATAAATAATATGCCCCATCACATTATAAACTCCAAATTCATATTCCATTAATTTTTCACAAACAAAAATAAGAGAGAACCATGAGATTCCTCACATACATAATAATAATTCCCATTTTCTTTCTTACTCAATATGCAAACGGTTTGGACCTTATCGTTCAATCTTGTAGAGAAGCCTCCAAGAATGATCCGAATTTGAACTACGATTTCTGTGTTACATCCCTTTATGAAGCTGCTGGTAAGAACAAATTACATCCAGAAAAACTAGAAGACCTTGTGAACATGTCAATTCAATTAACCAAGTCCAATGGAACAAACATCATTTCCATAATTTCACATGAATTGCAAAACCAAACTCAAGGTGAATATGTGAAGGCTTGTTTACGAGATTGTTTTGATCTTTACAATGATTCGCTTGAATCTTTAGATGAGGCTATGGTTGCTTTCAACAAGTCGAAGGACTTGGACACCGCCAATATCAACGTGAGCGCTGCCTTGCATGATTCGGTTACATGTGAAGATCAGTTCAAAGAAAGGAAAGAGAAGAATGCAACTTCTCCTTTAACAGAAGAGAATCATGTTTACTTCCAACTCAATGTAATATCTCTATCTTTCATCCAAATGATTCGTCAACGCTAAGCTATCTTGAGAAGAAGCAAATACATGTATGTTAAAATAATTTTGCTGATGTCATTGATAAAAGAGCATATGCTCTTAAATAGGTAACAATGTAATTATAAAGGAAATTGATAATAAATTCTAATCATTGCCCTTATTCAATTCTATAATTAAGGAATAATGATTCTTATAAAGATTAATAATAGTTAATCAAATCTCATTCTCATGTTTATGAGATATTAATCCTATTTAAATATAAAATATATAGTTAATTATATACAATTAGTTTTAACACTCTCTCTCAAGTTGGAGAGTAGATGTTAACCATTTTTAACTTGTCGATAATAGATTGAAATGTAGAATCACTTAATCCTTTTGTAAGAATATCTGCCAACTGATTTTCAGTGGATATAAATGGTATTGATATTGTTCCATTATCCAAATTCTCTTTGATGAAATGTCTGTTAACTTCCACATGCTTCGTTCTATCATGTTGACTGAATTATGTGCAATGTAAACTATTGAATTGTTGTCGCAATATAGTTTTATGGGTCCATTTCATTCGATCTTTAGGTCATGTAGAATTATTTTAAGCTATAGGGGTTCACAAATTCCTAAGGTCATAGTCAGAAATTCTGCTTATACACTTGACCTTGCAACAACATTTTATTTTGTGCTCCTCAAAGTAACCAAGTTTCCTCTAAGAAAAGTACAACTCCGAAAGTTGATCTTCTGTCATCTAAAGATCCAACATAGTCAACATCTGTATAGGCTTCCAAAGTAATTCCTTGATCCTTTATAAACACAATTTTTTTTCCAGGAGTGCCCTTCAAGTATTGAAGAATTCGGTAAACAACACTAAGATAATTTTCTTTAGAATTATCACTACTACAAATAATACATTTCATGACGACGATTTCACCTCACGAAATAAAAAACCGAAGTCAAATACCTGGACACACCCTTTTTTTTATAAAAAAAATACAATATATTCTGTCGGTTATTTGGAAAACCGGCGGGTAAACATATACAATGTACATGCTTCGAATCCCAGCAACCTCGGTTTATGTTTTTTATCTTATTAAAAGCGGTGCATTCTTGAATATTTTATTTTTAATTTAAAAGTACACTACTTTACCCCTTGGTTTTCTTACCAACCGAGGTGAATATGTTTCTCTGATATATATAGCTTTACCTTGTAGCATTCAGTTTTATTTGTCTAAACAACACAAACAGAACCCTAAGGAAGAGCCCTAAACAACGAGAGCCATAAACACATACCATCTTCAATACGAAGCTGTTATGTGTTTAGGGCTCTCTTTTCTTCTTCAGAGATTCAAATCATTTTCTTTTATTTCTTGTTCAGAAATCCGATACGTCAAACATCATTACTAATATTTTTGTCATATTGGTGTTGTTGTTATTGTTGTGGTTGTTATTGTTGTTGTTGTTGAGATCCGAAAGCCTAGAGTTTTTGTTGTTATTATTGATGTTGTTTTTGTCGATGTTGTTGTTCTTATTGTTGAGATCCTAAATTCTAGAGGTTGTTTATTGACGTTGTTGTTATTGATATTGTTGTTGTTTATTAACGTTGTTGTTCTTGATGTTGTGTTTGATGTTGTTGTTGTTTTCTTGTTCCGTCTAGTTGAGATTATTATATCTAATGTCGATTGTTTGTTTCACTAACCCCTCTTTGAACATATAACTTAGTAAATTGAGTTTGGAAATAATCATATGCAAACTTATGTTATATCTGAAACTTATCTTACACTAATTAATGATTTTCTAGCATCTTGTAACTTGTCGTTTATCTCACACTGTTTTATAGTTAAAATCTTTCTAATACTTCTAGTTTTTGTTCAACTTTCTTTCATGTTTGTTCATTTTTCAAAGCATCAGATTTTATACTTTCAAGAATGAATTAGTATAAAAGGAATTATTGGATAAATAATTTGAAACATTGGAGAGATTGTAACCATAAAACAACGTGAGAAGAATGATGAGTTACAGGATGCTTCAAAATCATAACCAATGTAAGTTGTTCTTCAAATATAACACAATTGTTCATTTAATTATTTTCCTAACTAATTTTTACAAGTTATATGTTCAGTATCGGGTTTAGTGAAATAAGCAATCCACATTAGATTTAATAAACTCAAAATTGTTTTACCGCTCGGTTTTATTAGATAATCGAGGTGAAAATGTGGTATATCCGTCGGTGAAATTACAAAAATGAGGGTACACGTGTTTTCGTCATTTCAGAATTCCAAAAAGGTCTCCCTGAGGATCTAAACCATGACCATTTCACATATCTGTTGGTTATTCTAAAACTGAGAGGTAAAGTGTGAACTTTTCTTGACGCCCTTCGTTACCTTGCCCATGTAGCTGAAGTTAAATGCATTTCGCGTCTGACTTTAAATGTGTTTTTTCTAGTAGTGTGTGTGCATGAATTGACTTACCACTCTCACTGCATAAGCTATATCTGTCCTAGTGTGAGATAAATAGATTAACTTTCCAACCAACTTTTGATAGGATTCTCTGTTCACGGTTGCATCTTCAACAAATTCGCTAAGTTTTTTATTTTGTTCAATTGGAGTTTCTACTTGTTTGGATCCCAATTTACCAATTTTAGATAATAAATCCATCACATATTTGTGTTGAGAGATGAAAATACCATGACGAGAGTGTGCCACCTCAAGGTCCAAAAAATATTTTAATTTTCCTAATTCTTTTACTTCAAACTCTTTTAGTAAACACACTTTTAAGCCGTCTATTCATGCTTGATGATTTCCTATTACAAATATATCATAAACATAAACAATTAGTACACTAACTCCCCATAAGGCTGAATGCTTAGTAAAAGTGTGATCTCCTTGAGTTTGTTTATACCCCATTCCTGTCATCATAGTAGTAAACCTGCCAAACTAAGCCCTAGGGGACTATTTCAGTCCATAAAGAGCCTTCCTTAGCTTACAAACTTTTCCTTTATCAAAATTAAACCCAGATGGGACCTCCATGTAGATTTCCTCCTCAAGGTTTCCATGTAGGAAACCATTCTTGACATCGAGTCGTTGCAAATTCTATCCATTGTTGATTTCCAAAGATAACAAAATTCTAACCGTGCCCATCATTGCAACGGGAGGAAAAGTCTCATGATAGTCAATCCCATATATTTGTGTGTACTCGTTAGCCACTAGTCTTGCTTTAATATCTGTCTAGGGATCCATCAGCCTTGTATTCAAGGGTGAACCCCCATTTACAACCAACAAGTTTCTTGTTTTTAGGAAGCTCTACCAACTTCCAAGTTCCATTTTTCTCTAGTGCATCCATGTCAACTTTCATAGCTTCTCTCCACTCTTTACTATCTAGTGCTTTAGTAGCTATTTTTGGGATAATGGTAGTGTTTAAATGAGAAATAAAACTTCTATGATTGTTGCATAAATTCTCATAGGATATAAAGTGCAACAATGGACATTTTGGCCATTTTGTACATCCTCTAACATCCTTCTTTAATGCAATTGGAAGATCCCAAACATCTGTGGGTATATTATGCTCCTCTGAAATAGTCCCAACAACTTTAGTTTCAGCAAGCATATTTAATCCTCTAAAACATTATCATTAATTACAGTTTCAGGAATTAGGTCAGATTCTTGGACTTGCACAGGTTGGATAATAAGATTTGTCCTTCTGGTGTAAACTTGTAGTTGATGAGTAGAATTAGGAGTCTGCAAGGAATTGGTTATAAGACTTGACTTAGGTGTCATGGGTATAAAAGAGAGGTCTTTGAACAAATATTCCATATCTTTAATGCATGGTTTCTCCCCTTGAAGATAAGGTTTGGGAAAAAAAGGATTCCGTTTCGACAAAAGTGACTATTAGAACAAGATTTGTTCTTGACATTTTCTCTTTTAGTTTTGATGATAATAAAAGTATTAAAAGAATAATGGTTTATTTTATGCGTGCTTTATTTATGCAAGTTCTTGTTCTTGTACATAAATAATCAAAATCTGTTTTACTTAGACACACTTGGAGTTGCTTCATTGCTAGCTTCTGGTGGCAGAGTCTGAAGAATAATTGCTAGTGTGGTTTGACGCAGACTCTGAACTTAAGGCCTCAGCATTAAGACGAGTTTCTACACTTGGTAATTGTATATAAACATCTGGTACCATTCAGATTTGGCCATAAAGCTGTGGATTATCTGTACTACTAAAAGCAAGCTGTATTGTCTCATCAGTCTGTCAGCTCGAGTCTACAAGATTGCAAGGCTCAAGAAAAGTTGGTACGTTCTATGGATGTCTTCTCCCAACAGCTCTATCAGTACAAAACCTCTTGAAGACTCAAAGGTTAAACATGTTACACACTGGATTCACAATCTGATGTTCATCCATCTTCAGTGTCTCTTGTATTATGGAGTAAAAGCAAAGACACTTGTTCATGACACTTTCTCAACAACTAGTTTCTGCAAAGGTAATATATATGGCTGAAGATTCAAGTTTGAATTTTAACAAGGATTCTTCTGTTGAAGGAGTGACAAGATCAAGCAATTATCAACTCTAATGTAATATACAAAATTTTCTGTTTTAGGTTATAATTGTAAAAGCCTTAAGATTTCTTATCACTAAATATCGAGAAATTTTAAGTGCTTTAGTTATTTGGTATGGTGATTTCGCGCACCTCTGATGCTTGCATCATGTAAACCTTGTTCTCTATTCTGCTGAGCCTTCAATAATTTAGATTAAGTCTCATGCTATGTGCTTGAGCAAAAAAGTCTTGTCTCATTGGGACTCAAGCAACAAGTCTTGAGCCAAGATGCTGAAGCCACGTAAGTATCATTGCTTAAGTGCTTGAGCTGTGAAAGTCTTATTCAGCTAGTCTGATTGAGCAAGTGGGAAAGTCTACGTCTGAGGGGCGAGAGCAAAAAGTCTCGAGTGCACCTTGAGCAAGGTAAGTCTCAGTCTTAATGGCCAGAAGAGCAGGTGGCTTGACCAGAGGATGTGAGCAAAAAGAAGTCTTAGACATGTGCTCTAAGCAAAGGGAAAGTCTCATCCAGAAGACAGAAGAGCAGGTGGCTCAGTCAGATGGTGTGAGTAAAGGTTAAGTCTTATTCATATGCTCTAAGCAAAGGAAGTCTCAGAGAGTTGGTCTGAGCAGTTGTAAAAGTCTTATGCAGAAGCATAAGCGATTGCAATCATGAAGTGGTTATAATGAAAATCTCTTGTGAGGCTTGCCAAACGAATTAGGTCAGAATCTGAACATCAGTTCTGGCTCTGAAACTCTGATCACAAGTTAAATTAAAAGAGAACGCGAAGCACAATTCAATCCCCCTTCTTGTGTACTTTTCACACCTTCAATTGGTATTAGAGCATGGTTTGTGCTTAATACTTAACAGTGGTGCAGATAATGATCCAATAAGAAAAGTATATTTCTTCTTCAAGAAGGAATCAAGTGCCACATGAAAAATATCGTACAACTTTTCCTACCATATTCAAACGGGTGACTCCACTGAACTTAAATGATGGAAAAGCTAAACATATTTTTAACTCATTGGACTTGATAAAGGGTTGCTGAAGGTCTATAGAATATTCTTGAAAAAGGTATTACTTTAGAAGTTAATGGTGTTAAAGATGATCATCTTGAAAATCACTTTCACCAACTCAGAAGATGCATATTGAATATCTTCAAAGGTAGTTGCATTCTGGTAGATGCATATCTCACTTTTGAGTATATCAACATCATTGATATGTCTGATGCTTGGACTATCTTTGAAATATTATGCTTGGGTTTGTGGGGATCATTCTTTGAAGCTTGATGTAGTTACATTTCATCTAATCTTTTCAAATAAATTCTGAGAAGATTGTTCCTTGACTTAAATCTAAAGTCACAGTTTTTTTTTATGTTTACATCTTGAGTCTCATGTGTACTGAAGGTTTGTCTTGCAGTCTTCAAAGGAAAGAAATGAAGTTGGATGATGAAAAACTATTCAACATATCACCTTCTCTTTTTAGCTTAAGTTCTTTGGAATGACTAATGGTGAGGAACTTAGGTTTCTTGTCAGAAGGACTTCTATACTGGATGAATGGATTATGATATCTGTTGATAGATGAGTAACTTCAAAAGCTTCTGAAATATTTGTATTTCAACTGATTTCCTAAATATTAAAGCAAGAAGAAACACTACCATAACCTAATATCAGATGCTCTTCAATGTTTAATCTTTTGAAGCTGATATTAGTGTAGGATGCAGATGAAAAGAAGCATCTGTGTTCTGAAATAAAAATCAAGTATTGAAAAATAAGAGATGTTGTTAAAGCTATCTTGTTTCAAAATATTTTATTATATGGAGTTTGTTCTTTAAGGTGATATCTTAAGAAACTCCATTGCTTCTTGTTTGAGGACCATCATGGAAGTTGTTTTAAAAGACATTTCTATGTGAAATCTTCAACTTCTCTTTGAGTTCTGTCAGCCGTACTAAGACAATACTCTGATATGCTTGATGTCAATTTCTGATAGCTAACACCATATGGTTCTGAGCTTCTCAATGATTTCAAAGTCAAAAGATTTAATCCAAGATAATGAGATTATTGACATTGCTTATAACAAGATTATGTTCCTATCATATCTCATTCTAGACTTATACTCTGGAGTGACTTATGATTTACTATTAGATTGGGATATAAGATGGAGGAGAGTCTGTTTGTACTTACATGTATGGTCTTATAGAAATTTGAGTATCATAATGTATATACTACAGATATCAAGGAAAGAAGCTGAGGCATCTTCCATAAGGTTGTTTACAACATTTATTGGAAGAAGAGTCAACAGCCCAAATTCAAGCACTGGTGGTACGGAATTTGGTGAGAGTAGTCAAATCAATGGTTAGATAGCCATTGAATCAGAATCCACTCAAAGCTGTGTTTAGACTCTATTGGTCAAGTTTGAATACTGAATCGAGTCTGGCAAAAAAAAAGTGGTATGCTTGTTCTTTTCTAGTTTATCTTTTGATTCAATGAAACATTTGTATAGATATAAATACAAAGTTTCTGTTAGACTTCTAGAGAAGTTCTTTTGTAAAGAAGAACTTCAAAAATCTTTAAGAGGAAACACTGTTGTGTTTGTCTATACTGAATGTCTTATTAAGCCAGATGATGATCACATTTATGAAAATATTTTTCTCACTTTTGTGTTGATACTATTGCTTGTTAGCTGTCTAAAGGAGACAATTCAATATTCATCTATGACTCATGACTCTTATTTCAAGATAAAGTGCTAGTTCTGAATAGAACCTTAGAGACTTGTAACTGATAGATGGTATCTCTGTCTAAGTCTAGATTTACTAGACTCTAATGGATGATAGCTTCTGAAAGTTGTCAGTTTCTGAGATTCAGAAGAAGATTCTTTTTTACCGTCATAGCAGTTTAAGTAAAAAGTTTTGTTAAAACTTTTATAATACTTAACTTTTCATAAAGGTGAAACTCATCTAGTGGAATTGAAATATTTGCTGGATAAAGAACCTTTGGGTAATTATTTTTTCCCTTTTAGTACTTGCTGTTACTATTTCCTGTCATGTGAAACATCATTGTGTCCTTTTTCTGGCAAGATTCTTATTCTTGTAAGATTCTTGTCCAATTCTTCTTCTTCTTCTTTTTCTCCTTCTCTTCTTCTTGGTTGTGTACTGATCAAACCAAACCTGAGATGAGTTCTTCAGTTTATTCTCTTTTGAATCAGCTGGTTATCATCAATGAAAAGTTTGTGGATTTTGATGAGTTGCTAAAGATTGGTTTCAACTTCTGGAAGATTGTGTCTAAACAAAGGTGGAATGGCTAATTTGAGATGCTCTGTGGTTTGACTTATCCAAATCTTGTCAAAGAGTTTTGGATCAATGCCTCCACTGTTAAGCTGAATTCTGAGTATGTTATTCTGTCTAGAGTAACTGGTGTTTCTATTACAGTAACCTCTAAAGAGATTGCAAATGTGATCAATTGTGAGGAGATTGGGGAAATCCCAAGAACTCTTGTTTAGGAACACTATCTTCCTACCTGGCGTATCTTTGTAGATCCATCTAATACATCAGTGGTTTCAAAATTTCTTCCTGATGCTGTTGTTTGGAGTCAGATTCTGAATTCAAACTTACTGCCTAAGGATAAAGATTTAGACCAAGTGGACCCTATTGAAAAAGACATGCTTATACTTCTTAATTCATATTTGAACATTGATCTTCCTCAAGTTATGTTTGACCATCTGAAGAGGTCTCTTTCTTCTTTTTAAAAAGGAAATATCTTCTTCATTCCTTATGGACGAGTTATATCTAAAATACTTGTTCAGCAAGGGGTTAACATAAGTTATGTAGTTCTTTCAAGATTTGGAGAGACAAGTTTGAAGATATCTATGAAAGATTCTGATGTTAGATTTCTGCATAGTTATGCTTTGTATTGTTGTTGAAATCTTTGTATTAAGCATCTTATTAATAAATTCAGAGTTTGTTCATGCTTGTGTTCAGTTTTAACTGATTAATATTTAGGGTTAATAGCCATTTTGCCCCCTGCCATATAGGCGCTTTTCGAAAAATCTCCCTATAAAAAAAACTTGCAAAAAATACCCTAACATTTGAAGATTATCTCAATTTTGACCTTCATCACATCCAGTCACCAAAAAAGCTGATGTGACAGCGGTTTTTTTTAGTGATGTGGAAGGCCATGTTGGCTTTTTATTTTTATTTTTATTTTGAATTATTTTAATGCCACGTTGACATTTCGTTTTTCATTTATTTTTGGTTTATTTTTAAAAATATGTTAAATGTTCAAAAAATGTTGGAGAAGGAATATAACCCATGACCTCTCAGCACAAAGCACCACTCACAACCACTAGGCTAGAATGGTCATGTTGTAATCTTGTTTCCATTAATTGATGTTAATACATATTTTTCGTTTTTTACCTTTAATTGATGTTAATTGATGTTAATATATTATAACTAAATAATATATTTAGTTTTAATTTTTTTTAATGTTAAATATACTGTAGCAATTTTAGTTTATTAAAATGCTACAATTATTAATTTTTCAAATTAGTGTATTTTTACCTTTCGTTTTTTTGTGTATTTTAATTTCGTTTTTTAACATTAGTTTATTAATTTGTGTATTAGTTTCATTTTTTGTGTAGCAATTTCGTTTTTAATTATATACTAATTTATTTTAAAATTATTTTAACATTAGTTTATTAATAATTCCAGTTTATTAATTTATATTAATAATTTTTAATTTAGTTTAATTTAATTTATATTAAAACGTAAATATTAATTTATATTAATAACGTTAATAATTTAATTCCAGTTTATTAATTATTTTAACATTAGTTTATTAATAATTCCAGTTTATTAATTTATATTAATAACGTTAATAATTTAATTTATTAATTTATACTAATTATTTACTGTAAATATTATTTAAATAGTTATAGTAAATTATATAAGCTACAATAATAATATTTGTAAACCATTCTAAATTAATATTAATAAAGTTTTAATAAGCTACAATAATAGTTATTAGTTTATATTAATAACGTTAGTAATTTAATTCCAGTTTATTAATTTATTCTAAACTATTCTACTCTAAGTATTCTAAACTATTTTACTGTAAATATTAATATTTGTAAATATTATGTTTTATTCTAAACTATTCTATTTTATTAAACTATTTAATCTATTTAATCTATTTAATCTAATTAAAATGTTAATTACTGTACCATATTAATATACTAAATTAATATACTAAATTAACATACTAAATTAACATTTTATTACTAAATTAATATACTAAAACATTTTTAAACATTTTTAAACTAACCTAATTTTTAACATTTTAAAACTAAATTATAATTATTTTTTAACATTTTAACTATATTATTAATAGTTACAGTATATTAAGAAAAAAGATTAAATAGCTTAATAAAAATGATTTAATAGATTTTAGTTTAGTAAAAATTATTAACTAGTTAATTATGTATTATGTATATTATAGTTGCAAATAATATCATAAAACACAACATAGCCTAGTGGTAGTGAGTGGTGCTTTGTGTTGAGAGGTCATGGGTTCTATTCTCATCTCCAACATTTTTTGAATATTTAACATATTTTTAAAAATAAACCAAAAATAAATGAAAAACGAAATGCCAACGTGGCATTAAAATAATTCAAAATAAAAAAAAACCAACATGGCCTTCCACATCACTTAAGAAAAAAAAACGCTGCCACATCAGCTTTTTTGATGACTGGATGTGAAGAAGGTCAAAATTGAGAGAATCTTCAAATATTAGGGTATTTTTTGCAAGTTTTTTTTATACGGGGATTTTTCGAAAAGCGCCTATATGGCAGGGGGCAAAATGACTATTAACCCTAATATTTATTCTTTTTATTCACTGAGAATCTGAAATAGATAAAAGAACTCAAATGTTTGGAACTTATTTTATTAATAAAAAGGAAGCTATTACAAGACAATTATATTTTTCTAATCTAATGGATGTGTCCTAAGGAACTCCCTAGGATCATCTGACATGTCTAGATTGTCTAAGAAATCTTGTCATTCTTCCTTAGCAAACTCCAAAGCCTCCTTTCTCAGTTTGTTTTTGCATCTGGATCCAGAAGATATTCTTCTTCCGTGTGTCTTCACAAAGGATGCTGAAGAGGAGAGCACTTGTGAAGTTGTCTGCTTGCTTGCAGGTTCTTCAGCTGCTGCCTTGCTTTGATTTGCTTGAGTTGCTGCATTCAGTAGTGTTGCCTTCCTGAAATCTCTCTTTAGAATCCATATTTTCTTTTGCTTATACATCTTGGTGTTTTAGGGATTAAGTGGTGTTGAAAGAAAGCTTACTAGAGTCCTTTTATAGACGTGTTACATTCATTATCTTGAGTTTAATATTATTTAAGTACTGATTAAATTTTATCAGTATTTTAATAACGACTCTTAGAAATGTGATCTAGTAGTCTAACCTATTAAGATTCTCTGAATAACTATGAGTTTATGTTTGATCTGTTATAATTCTCATTTCTGTGTTAGTTTCACTTTGATAGTGTACCTTTAGAAAATCTAAAGAAATTCTGGAATGTAAATGCATGCTAAAGTAGTATTGGTCAGAAAAACTTTTTCATTAATTAAACTGGTGGGTTACAATTTAAAAAAAAGGGTACAAGATGATTTCTAGTATTGAGCCCTAGCTAGTGCATCTCGTGCCTATCGGTGTCCACTGTTGTCATAGTCTACCCCCTTATCTTCAGAATCAATCATTTCTTCCTCCTCTATGGCTGGAAGAGAGCGGTAGAACTTCTTGTTGACCCTCATTTTCTTCTTCCTTGACCTCTTCATGCTTTTTCTCTGAGGCTTCAAAGCAGCTACTGCTGAACCGCCTTCTAAAGGTCGTTCAGGTACTGCCAAAGTTACCTCTTTTATAGAAAGTGTTGATGAGGGCAGAGACACAGTTGTAGAAGACTCAGAAGCAGCGCGCCTCTGAGGGGATTGGATTTCAAAGCTTGTAGAGCTCTCAGTTGTGTCTGTTACGACGGATGCATTATGACTCTCAGTTGCTGATTCCATATCCTTAGGTTGGTGATTGATGAAAATGACTTAAGAAAACCTTACAAACCTTAGACTTAGCCTATTAGACCCAGAAGGAGCTTACAAACATCATATTCTAGTGTTTCCAAAGAAAGTTAAAAAGGGCAATATATTTTAACTCTCTTGTACAGTGTTAAGTAAGAGCTTACAAACCTATGACTTAGCCTATCAGACCCAGAAGGATCTTACAAACCTCATATTCTAGTGTTGCCAAAGAAAGTTAAAAAAGGCAATATATTTTAACTCTCATATACACAGTGTTAAGTAAGAGCTTAAAAACTTCTGACTTGGCCTATGAGACTCAGAAGGAGCTAACAAACCTCGTATTCTGATGTTGCTAAAGGAAGTTAAAATGTTGTTATTTTGGTTTTCTTAAATATGAAACTAAGGGGGAGCTTACAAACATCAACCTTGGAACTGTTTGACTCAGGGGGAGCTTGCATACCTCAGACCCTGATGTTACTAAGAAGATTAATTTATTTTTTTCTTGAAAAGTAGTTCTTGGTGTTAGATTCAATTGAACTCAACTGTGGACTATCAGACTCAGGGGGAGCTTACAAACCTCATACCCTATTATTGCAGAGAAAATTAAATTGTGTTTGTCATCATCAAAAAGAGGGAGATTGTTAGAACAAGATTTGTTCTTGACATTTTCTCTTTTAGTTTTGATGATAACAAAAGTATTAAAAGAACAATGGTTTATTTGATGTGTGCTTTATCTATGCAGGTTCTTGTTCTTGTACATATATAATCATAATCTATTTTACTTAGACACACTTGGAGTTACTTCATTGCTAGATTTTGGTGCCAGAGTCTGGAGAGCAATTGCTAGTGTGGTTTAACGCAGACTCTGAACTGAAGGCCTCAGCATTCAAACGAGTTTCTACACTTGGTAATTGTATATCAACATCTGGTACCATTCAGGGTTGGTGATAAAGCTATGGATTATCCGTACTACTGAAAGCAAGTTGTATTGTCTTATTAACCTATCAGCTCGAGTCTACAAGATTGCAAGGCTCAGGAAAAATTGGTACGTTCTATAGATGTCTGCTCCCAACGGCTCTATCAGTACAAAACCTCTTGAAGACTCAAAGGTTAAACGTGTTACACACTGGATTCAAAATCTTCTGTGCATCCATCTTCAACGTCTCTTGTACTATGGAGTAAAAACAAAGACACTTATTTAAGACACTTTCTCAAGGACTAGTTTCTGCAAAGGCTATATATATGGATGAAGATTCAAGTTTGAATTTTAACAAGGATTCTTCTGTTGAAGGAGTGACAAGATCATGCAATTATCAACTCTAATGTAATATACAAATTTTCTGTTTTAGGTTGTAATTGTAAAAGCCTTAATATTTCTTATCATTAAATATATGAGAAATATTAAGTGCTTTAGGTATTTATTATGGTGATTTCTCGTACCTCTAATGCTTGCATCATGTACACCTTATTCTCTTTTCTCTTGAGCCTTCAGTAGTTTATATTAAGTCTCCTGCTATGTGCTTGAGCAAAAAGTCTTGTCTCATTGGGATTCAAGCAACAAGTCTTGAGCCAAGTTGCTTAATCCACGTAAGTCTAATTACTTAAGTGCTTGAGTTCTGAAAGTCTTATTCAGCTAGTCTGATTGATCAAGTGGGAAAGTCTTTGTCTGAGGGGCGAGAGTAAAAAGTATCGAGTGTAGCTGGAGCAAGGGAAGTCTCAGTCTGGATGGTTAGAAGAGCAGGTGGCTCAGCCAGAGGATGTGAGCAAAAGGAAGTCTTAGACATGTGCTCTAAGCAAAGGGAAAGTCTCAACTAGAAGACAGAAGAGCAGGTGGATCTGTCAGATGGTGTGAGCAAAGGTTAAGACTTAGACATGTACTCTAAGCAAGGAAAGTCTTAGACACTTGGTCTGAGCTGTTGTAAAAGTCTTATGCAGAAGCATAAAAGATTGTAATCATGAAGTGGTTATAATGAAAATATCTTGTGAGGCAAGGGGACTGAACTACTCTTAGTTAGGGGAGGAACCAATATAAATCTTTTGTGTCTTCTGCTGTTATTTTATTTACTTCTGTTATATCCGCTACCAAACGAATTAACTCAGAATCTGAACATCAGTTCTGATTCTGAAACTAGTAAAGAATAAACTCAATTTTCTCCTCACCGACCTCAAAAGTAGTTTTCGTCCCTTCACATCAATTATCGCACCAACGGTGGCTAAAAAGGGTCTTCATAACAAGATTGGAATATTGGAGTCTTCCTTAACGTCCATCACTATGAAGTCTGTAGGGATGTACAACTGACTGATCCTAATTGGAATATCTTCTAGAATACCTATGTGATATATGGCTGAATGGTCAACTAGTTTGAGGTGCATTTTAATGGGCTTTAAATCACCTAAATTTAGCCTCTCACAAATCGACAGAGTCATCAAGTTTACTCTAGCTCCTAAATAAAAAAGGGCATTGTTGATGACAAAATTTCCAATCACACAGGGAATTAAAAAACTTCCTGGATCCTTCAGTTTTGGTGGCATATTATTTTGTATGATGGCACTACACTCTTCAGTGAGTGCCACGATACTATCATCGTCAATATTCCTCTTATTGGATAATATCTCCTTAAGGAACTTAGCGTTGGAGAGAATTTGTGCAATGCTCTCCGAAAAGGGAGAAGTAATGTGGAGCTACTTCAAGAGCTCTACGAACTTTTTGAATTGGCCCTCTGTCTTAGACTTAGCAAGTCTCTGAGGGTATGGAATGGATGGTTTATAGTGGGAGGAGGTACATACGGTTGTTCCTTCTCAATCATCTCGTTATCTTTGGGTTCTGACCCATTACCAACTTCTGGTTCTCTTACCGGGCCGTCTAATTTCATACCACTTTGTAGTGTGATGGCATTAGCATGGCTTTTTGGGTTGGGTTGTGGGTGGTATGGAAAAATACCAGTTGGGGAAGCAGTTGATGCTTGTTGTTAAACTACTTGTGAGATTTGAGTCTCAAGCATCTTATTATGTGTAGCCATGGCGTTAACCTTATTCGCCAACTGTTTGATCAGCTCATTATTATTGATGTTCTAGTTCATAAACTCCTTGTTTTGTTGGGTCTGAGACATGACAAAATTTTCCATCATTAGTTCCAGATTATACTATTTAGGTGTAGTAGGATCAGTAGCAGCTCCTTTATTATTCTGAAAGCCAAGAGGAGTAGTAGGAGGTGGGTTTGGTGCAAAAAGAGCATTATTGTTCTTAAAGATAAATTCAAATGATTTTTGCATCCAGGATTATACGTATTAGAGTAAGGGTTACCCTGCGTATAATTGGCCTAGTCGCGGGAAGGCTCAGGTAACAACTGACATTCAGATGTGACATGTCCTTGGACTCTATATATTTCACATAGGGGATTCACTGCATCTACGGTAGCTGTGGGAGTAATGATTAAATTATTGATCTTTTGTGTGAGGGCATCTACCTTAACACTTATGTGATATATCCTCTCACTTGACATATACTGCCTTTTGTCTAAGAATTTTAAATAGGGACGCACTTGCTTCCCTACTAATAATGATTCTAGGCCATGTTTTTAATAAGTTGGTAGGCCCCAATGAAGGGTTTGTCCATTAGAGCCCCTCCATCTGCAACATCAACTGTCATCCTCATGTTATAGAAAAAACCATTATAGAAAGCATGGATAATTAACCACTTCTCTAGGACATGATGCGGGAAAAGTCTCATCGTGTCTTTGTACCTTTAATATGCTTCAAAGAGGGATTCTCCATCAGCTTGTCTAAAATAAGTGATTTGGTTTCTTAAGACGCTCATTTTAGATGGCTAGAAATATTGAGCTAAGAATACCTTCTTGAGCTTATTCTATGTAGTAATGGAGTTAGATGAGAGGGACTGTAGCCAAGCTCTGGCTCTACCCCTGAGGGGAAAGGGAAAAAGATGTAATCTAATAGCTCCAGGATTGACGCCATTATTCTTCAACGTGTCAGCATATTGAATGAACACAGAAAGATGCAGATTGGGATCCTCTGTAGCGCTACCCGAGTACTAGTTCTACTACGCGATTTGCAACAGAGAAGGTTTAAGCTCAATATTATTAGATTAAATTGTTGGTGGAGTAATGATCGAATGCGGCTTGTCCTGAGATGGGACGAAAAATTCCTTTAGAAGACGCTCATCATTATTCGCAGCCATAAGGATATTATATTGGGCAATAAGTTATTCTAATCGACGCCTAATTTGAAGAAAATGCTCTATTTCATTAATCAGTTCTTCTAACTCATCCTCAGATGTGCGGGGTACTTTGCATACAACCGAGAAAAGGGAAATAAAAGAATAAAAAGAAGGCCTTAGTCTATAGGGAGAAGCAACAAAATCCTGATATTGACTCACTTGGTCCCCGACAACAGCACCAAAAACTTGATGGGTCTGCAAGTGAACAAAAATATTGTATTAATATAAAAAATATCCAACCCATAGAGACCAATTATCAACCTACTGTTATGTATTGCTACTATGTAAATCTAAGGCTAAGGATAATAATTTTTGGGTGCAAAATAAAGAAATAAGTTGGTTTTTAAAATCAATTAAGTGATGGAGACCAGAATGTGGATCTGATCGACTATAGCGGAAAATTTGAGATTACCCTATTGGTTAACTTAACTCATAAAGCAAGGTTCACCACCTCACTTTTATTTTTCCAAAGGAATGGGGAAAAAAACGAACAAAACCCACATAAGTTTTAAAACAAAACTAATAAAACAGAGAGACAAAGGGTAGGGGTTGATTATTTAATGGGAAGGTGTTAGCACCCAAAACATATATAATACTCTATAGGAACCTCTTGAAAATCTATATTTGGCTTCAAAGGTGTTGTTTGCAAAATATTGAGGAGATGAGAAGAGAAATATTTTTTATGGTTTTAGTGTTTGACAAGACTTCTTGAGCCTCGTGCCTACGTACCCACAAAGTGCAATGGAGGATACAAACCTCGTAGTTCGTGGTAAAAATAACAAAAGAGTTTATTGTGATTGATTTTAAATGAAAAGACAAGTTGTCATTTTAAGGAGAATAATAAACTAATCACCCACAAATATATGAAAATTAACTTTTTGCATCACTATTGAGAAGGGCTCTAACTTGGATAGAGATCAACAAGTATGCCACTAACTCTTAAGTGGAAAAGAATCAACATCAAACATCACTATGGGGATAGGAGAATTACATCTCAACTATGAAAACGACTCATGTCTAATCCTTAAGAAAAGTTTTAAAAGAAAAATGCACAAAGGGCACAAAATAGTTTGAATGAGTTGTGTATTTTTTTATCTCTTATGAAAATGGTCTTGATATGCTTAAGATAGATTAGCACTTATTCAAGAAAAAGAGTTTGAAAATCACTTGAAAAAGTCAAGCTTTATTGTGAAAGTGGTTCAAGTTTGAAAACAAGAAGGTTTTGAAAAAGGGAGAAGATTTTTAAAATTTAAGAAGGGGAGGAGATGGAGAGGCTTTCCTAATGCACAAAGTAAAAGCAAGGAAAAGAAAGATCTAACCAAGATAGAAAGCTTCTGACATAAGTCAAGCCAAGCACTCTCATCCTTTGGATTAAGCAATAAGCAACAACTAAGCAGAGAATAAACCAAGTATCAGATAAAGAAGAACTTAAGCCAAGGCCAAAGATGAGGTAACAGAGCCAAGTCTTCCAAAAGTCAACCCAAGGTCAGAGGTACCAAATGAATTCCAAGGTCTTAAATCACAATTCTAAAGAAAAGGATCAAGAACATAATTTTAAGTCCATAAGTCCAACATCCAAGCATGGGACAGTAATCAATAGTCTAAGGAAGCAATTAATTCTTTTATGGGTTTTTCCTTTATTAACGTCTTAAAAAGAAAGAGAAAACAACCCAAGTGGACAAAGGAAAAAGGAATAAACATAAACACAAACAATAGCAATATGATATGTAGATGATAAGAATAAAGCAATATAAAGAGAAAGAAATATAAATGACATAAAAGTAAAGGTTCATAAAAGTAAATGATATAAAGTAAAAGTTAGCACAATAATATGGTTAATATTGATGTTAGAGTTAAGAATCCGATACGAGACAAATTTAGCGCTATGTTAAGCAATCATAGCACAATCTATAAGGAAGATCATACTATGGGAGACCAGTCAATAACAATTTATGTACCATACATATTAGAGATATGATAGAAATCATACTCCTAAAACATGTAGCACAAGTAAAAATAAAAGAGAGATCAAGCACTAAGGCAAGGAGATTGGTCAACTACATCAATCTATCCTTCATGACAACTTAGGATAAACTTATGCATCAATCCAAAGTACCTCCAATGATTAATGATCAATCAAGTGGTAGATTTAAAATGATGAAAGTTCATCAAGCATCAATCCAAACATCATGAATAAGATGAACAACAAATCATCCAATTGATCAAGAGAAAAGAAAATGAAAAAGAAGTAGAAGGAAAGATGAAGAGAGGACCAAATTGAATCAAGACTCAAGATCCATTCATCATCAATTCTAATCACCTTTCTTGGTTGGTTAAGGTACTAAACCTATCATCAATGCAAAGCACAAAAAATGAATCAAATGATTCATTTAATGATAGATTTGAATTGATGAAGGTTCATCCAACCTCATCAACACCCAAAGTCCATTGAAATTGAGGAGAACTTTGATCAACAATTTATGATCCAAGCCAACAACCAGCAAGCAAACCAAAATGCAACAAAAAGTAATTAAAAATGCATGAAATGAGTTTTTAAATGGATTTTAAAATGAAAATAAGAGAGAAATGAGAATGGAGCTTCTAAACAACAAATCAAAGCTTAAGAAAATTATGATAAATTAGAAGCAAGTCAAGTATCACATGAAAGTTTTTGGAGAATTTAAAAATGCATAAAAATATTTTAAAACAAATTAAAATGCATGGAAAATGAAGAAAATAATGAAAAATAGAAAATTATGAAATAAAAATTTGGAAAAATGCTCAAAAAATAGAAAATAATTGTAGGAAATCACGAACAAGAGTTGCAGTGAAAAATGTGAATGGAGCTATTTTTTATGAATTTTCAAAATAAAATGAGAAAAAAAACAATTAAAAGGAAATAAAAATGCTGAAAAAACAAGAGCCACTAGATCTGATCAATGGCCAGGAAATAAAGAGTGCTCAGCCATCAAATCTCATTAAAAGAGATCTAAAGGTCCAAAACATTAGAGAAACGTCAAACCTTAAGTAAAAGCACGCGGTGGATCAGATTTGAAATAAAACAAACTCAGGCCACCAAGAGGCACTTCTGGTCATCTTCTCGGTGAGTTGCTCATCGGAGTTCTCAAAATAGCAAAGTTAGATCATGAGACCTATGCCATTGTGACCGTTTCATCAGTGCAAACACAAACATAGGCATCGTTTTCATTGATTGAAAATGAGCATGGAGAATTTGGTGGAAACTCATAGAAAAAGGAAAGCACGAAAACAAAAATTAAATGACTAATATAAACAATCAACACAAGGTAAGTGAGGGGAAACAATCAGGAGGCAAAATTTTACATCGTGGTAACTTGTTTTAGTCCAAAATATGCTCAAAACTACCTTGTCAAAAGATGATCGGAGGTGCTGAAAAATGAATTTAGTCAGAGCAATTCAGTGAGTCTCAAGACTTGGTTCTTATTCCTTTAGCTTCAAAATATGGTCGGGAAGCTAATTGAAGCAAGAAATTAAGTCGGAAAAGCTTAGAAATGAAACATGATATCTCAAAATTTGAAGAGAAATTATGAGTTTGAGCAGAGGTTTGAGGGGCTATCCAAGCTTGGAATTTAGTGCAAATGCTTCCTCCATTTATAGCTGAGGTGAATGAATGGGATACATGTGAGAATTTTCTACCATCATGTGAAATAGAGTGTTCCAAAACTGTGACCAAGCTTGATCACGAAGTCAGCCAAAACACAGTGAGAACCTTCCAATTTTGAGTCATTTTTTAATCCTCACACATTACTTAACCTCATCATGGACAAAGCACGTGAATACATTGACTTAAAATTGAGAATTGCATGAAATTGTAAAACTGATCATGAATCATAAATCAGTTTCAAGTAGCCATGTTCATAGCTAGCCCAAATACAATCTACTCGCGTATTTCTTGATTTTCTTTGAGCCAAATGATCCATTCATGGAGTATAACACAATGCAAAAAGAATCAACCTAAAAGAATGCTTGAGGTCAAAATGGCATGAGGTGGAAGTTGTGGTCGTGGCACTAAAAATCAAGTCAGGCATTAGGTCAAACAAGTTATGACCTAGTTTTGCGCACAAATGGCCTTCAGGATTTGGGGTCCTTAGAGCATGAATTGATGTTTGACTTCTAAAGCAAAGTTGTAGAGGACATCAAAAGGGATATTTGGAAAAAGGAAGCGCCCATAAAAATTGAATATTGAATGAGTTATGATCTTTGGAACATAGGCATGCCAAACTTGAACTTGGGCAAAAAACTTCTGAGTCCACAAAATGACCTATAATGTCTTCAAACTTTTGATGGTCTTCCAAGCACAATTAGCTCTTGACTTGTGAAGAGAAGTTGGAGAGGATGTCAAGTTGAGTAATTTTCCCAAAGAAACACTCAAAAATGTTGAAGTATGAAGAAGTTGTGAAGTCTTGAACTTAGGCTTAAAATGTTGACTTTTTGGTCAAACCTCCTTGAACAAACTTGCAACCTTGGATATTTTCTTGCATTTCAAGGCACATTAATGATCATATGGACTCAAAATGATGTTCCCTGGATTTTTCTTTGATGAAACTTACAATGTCTTGAAGAAACTTGTTGATGGAGACATGGAAGTAAACAAATGAACCTTGGAAGTTCTTTGAGAAACAAGCCATCCAATCTTAAGATATCTTTGATCAAATCAAGTTGAATGATGTTTGAGAATCCATGATTTGATATTAGAGGTCATGCTTTGATGAATAGCCTTTGAAGATAAATTGTTTACCACACTTTGACTTGAGGAACTCAAACCCTAGCTGAGGATACATTCACTTGATGCTCTTGATTCCAAACCCTACCTTGCAAAAGAAACAAAAGGGGACAAAGTATATATTTTTTATTTTGATTAGAGGTTAGTAAAATATAAAGCATATAAGTACAAAAAGAAAGATACATAAAGAGGTGCTTAGTGATCTCTACAAAGGCAAACCCAAAGGTAGGAGGGTTAGGAGACAACCAAGTTTGTGATCTTTATACATTGTAAAGATGCAAATGAGGTGGGATCTTAGAGGTAAAAATTAGGGTATGACATCAACCAATAGTACTCGCAAAGTCTTTTAGTTTATAATTAAATTAGGATAATATTTTCTCATAAGAAAAATGATTAATTTAAAGGAAACGTTCACTTTCGCGCAACAGAAACTATTTTTTTTTTTTTTTTTGCATAAAATCTGTATTGCCGCTTTTGCATGTTCAACGTGTTAAAAGTACAAAAACTCTTTTTGGAAATTAATTGCTTTTAATTATTTGAAAAGTTGTTTAAGGTGGAAAAATAAATTTAAAGGTATTATCGACTTTCACTAGTCTAATACTGGATTTTAAGCACATAAACACCCGCTTTGCGTGTCCGTTTATGTTCCTAAAATCACCTTGTTGAGAATTATATTATTCCTAATTAATTAAAAAGTGTTTTCGCAGTGTTAATAATTAAAACTTGATTTTTTTCCTAAGTCGGATACAAGTTCTGTTCTTTCTGATTTGAATCGGTATCTCTATGTTATGCATTCGCAGTGAAAAAATTAATTGAAAACAGAAATAAAATCAGTCTATTAAACAAATGCCATTTTAATCATAATTTTTATGAGTTATTTGTGATCACCCTCTGATCGTGAAGGCTGGATCAGATCCTGTAGAAGTGGGCCACCAAGTACGCCTGGGATGCTGGTCGTATGGAGAGGAGGAGGGGGTGTACCTGCAAGGCACTCCGACGCTCAAGTAAGAAAGGGTTAGAGAGAAAGAGGCAAGTACAAAGTATGAGTTCTTAGGGTGAATATTTGATACCTGACCCTCTCAAGTGAGAGGGTTTATATAGAGCCCCCAGCGCGTGGCCAACGGTCCTATTTTCGGGGCGAAATAACCGTTTTCCCGAAGAATAGGTAACTACCCAAACTAGCCGTTATGTCGGGCAGGGTGCCCAAAACTAGCCGTTATGTCGGGCATAGGCACAGTTTCGAGCACCTGTCCATAGCTGTTCGGGGAGTGGACGAGCCATGCGTAACGGGAATTGTTTTCGGGGAGGAGCGGTGCAGTCTCTGTCCGGTTGGAGGGACAGAAAGGTAACTTTTGCCCCTTGTGGATTGGACTTAGGCAATTTGGGCCGCTCTGGAGCAGAAGTGGATTGGGCCATGTCTAGCCATTGGTCTAGTCCAGAACAGGAGCCACCCAAGTCGTTGCTCCCGAGCATGGGAGTGATGACTTAAGGACAGCTCGTTGCTCCGGGGAGCTAGCGTGAAGTCGTCGTTCGATGACGAGGAAGGCCGCATCGGGGCGCCTGCGACTGGTGGTGTTCATGACCCCTGGTGTCCGTGGCATTCATGACCTTGACCGTGTTGCCCGTCGTCCGGGGAGACTAACGGTTAGTCAAAATTGGAAACGTTAGGGCGTCACGTGTGCCTAGAGCTCCGTGTAGCAGTTACTAGGCAATGATGGCTAGTTAATAGCCATCATGACCTACGAGCGCGTCCACTGCACGTGCCCCTCTGTATAAAAGGGGAAAGTCCGTCTCATTTTGGACTTTTCACTCTCGTTTTCCTTCGTCTTCTTCAGAGTGTTTGCCCGTCACCGCCGTCTGCTACTCCGACCACCGCACCAAGCTTCGAGCAACCACTTTTTGTCTTCTTAAATCAAGTAAGTTTCTGATTCTGTGCTTCTTTTAACTCTTTTTGGGTGGTCAATTGTAGATTGCATGCGGTTAAGGCTAGGTTTAGAGGATGAAATAGATTAGTTTCCGGTGATTGTTGGTGGTGGACGGTGGTCGTGCCATTTTTCCACTTCTGATATGTCGCCGAATGTGTTAGCATGTTATGGTGAGGAGGGCGGTTCATGGTGTCGTTGCGACGGCGTTGTATGTGTAAACGTCGTGATTGTTCATCTTCTGAGTGGGTGATGAATTTTCCGGTCGAATATTCCCAGATTCCGGTGAAGCTTTGCGGTTTTCGTCGAAGCTTCAAACAGAATCTGGGTATGAGTGCGGGGAAGCTCCTCGCTTGGGGATGATTTGTTTCGAGCGTCTCCTCATGGGGAGGTCCCAGTTTTTCTTCTGATGTTAGGGCATAGGCCGGGGACGTTGTCCTTAGCCCTCTGCGCGCCCTTTCACTTGACTAGCGGTGGAAGGGTAGATTTTATTTATTGTCGAATTCACTTTTTTCTCTGCTTTTCAGGTGATCGATATGGCGACGGGGCCAGATGGAGATATTATCTTAGATTCGTTCAAGGAAGAAACAAGCTCTTCGGATAGTAGTAGTTCGACGGCTTCGAGTACCCCCAGTGAGGTCGGGGAGGAGTTGGAAGATATGGACGAGGACATCGTCGAGGGTTTCGTGGAGGAATGGGAGGTGGCCGAACCTGCTGAACATGTGTCTACTTTTGCAAAGTACTTGGGGGACATCTTTATGGAGGTTGGGCCAGAGGGGGAGTGGAAGGTGCACTTTCCCTCTAAGGATGACCGGGTTTGCACAAATTACGGGGACTGGTTTACGATGTATGAGTATGCCTTCAAGGAGCTGGGTCTAAGGTTGCCGTTCACCAATTTTCAGCAGTCGGTGTTCGTGCACTTGAAGTTGGCCCCCACGTAGGGTTACCCTAACTCGTTGGCCTTCATCCGGGCGTTCGAGCTGGTGTGCGAGTACCTCGCCATAGGGGAACTCTTCCTCTGTTTTTCACCGTCTTCCATCTCCAAAGGCAGCTGTCGGGGAGGCAGTATGGCTGGGTCTCTTTGAAGCAGCCTTGCAAATTGTTTAAACCATTTTCGGAGTCGATACAGATGTTTAAGGAGCGGTAATAAGTTATCGAGCCCGTGTCCGAAGCTGCCCAGGATAGTACATATGTCTGGGAGATCGAGGTTGATGAGGATGGAAACGACCTGCGCGACGAGACGGGGAAATTTATTGGGCAGAGAATCTATAAGTTCCTCATCCACTGGGCACCTGATCATTTCGCCAAGAGGCCCGGTGACTACGTTCTCCAATCGCACGAGCTACATGGGCAGGATGCCGTGGCGTACGAGGAGTTGGTGAAGTACGTTAACTCCTTCCGGCTTGCGGAATGCTGGACAAACCAGGGTAACCCAGTCTTCGAGGAGGACGGTAGTCAGAGGGTTGAGTACTGGTTTATCAACACCAAGGCACTCCTGGAGTGCAAGACTCCTGCGGAAGTCGAGAAGCTGCTTAGTAGTCTTAGTTATTTTAGATTTGCTCGCATTATTTCTTTTCCTCGTAAGTAATGTGTTTGACTTTGTTTGTGCAGGTGAGATGCCTCAGGCCCATGAGAGGGTTGTGAAGAATGCTCTTGCGAGGAACAAGGCCGGAGCGGTTCCTCTGAAGTCTCAATTTGCTGGTGCGCGTGCTCCCACTCTGGTTCAGTCTGTTGCAGGGCCCTCTTCTCCCACTCCCACTCCCCGGGGATCTCCTCTGCCTTTGACCGGACGATCCAAGCGGCTAAGGGCTACTGACGCTGTGGATCTCACCCGGGTACTAGAGAAAGGGAAGTTTGAGCTTCCTCCTTACATCCTTGATAGGATATTCTTTAAGGGGAACTCTTTGGTCGTGCCTCGGGCGGAATCTCTTCGTTTGGACAACATGGACCGCCCGAGCAAGAGGGCGTTAGTGGCTCAAGATGCTTCAGCTTTGGTTAGGATGCTGGAGATGGCAGCCGTTTATGCTGAAGGGGACTCTGCAACTGAGTCCAAACTTAATGCTGCCCGGGCTACCATGGCGTCCCTCAAAGAAGAGGTCAAGAGTGCAGATGATGCTCAGAAGAAGGCTGAAGAGGAGGTGGCCAGGTTGAATAAAGAGAATTCTACACTGGCTGCAGAGAAGAAGGCGGCCGAGGAGCTGGTCCAGCAGCTGAGGGCGGTCAACTTTCCGAGTGAAGATGAACCTGAAGATGTGAAGGAATTAAAGACAAGGTCCGAGCTGGTCGCCCGTATGCTGATGGCCGAGGATGACAGTATCGCCATCGCGGATGAATCCTTCAGAAACGCCGTGTCTCAACTGCAGGTGGTGAACCCCGAGCTTGACTTCTCTGTCGAGGGTACCCATTATCTGCCCTCCTTGAAGAGAATGTCGAGGACCAGCCTGCGGAGAACCAGGATTCTCAGCCAGATCTCGCCGCGCAGATGGACGAGTGAGGGGTTTTCTTTATGTTGTTGTAATTTGTCCGGCCTGCGTGCCGCGTAATTGTTGTAACTTATTTTGGGGGTATGGCCCCCGTTTTATGTAATCTAGCATAATTATGGTCTTAGTGGCCACTTATTATATTAACTTATATGCCCGGTCTTGGTGGCCGGCTCTGTTATTTGCATGGTTTTACTTGCTTTTATTTTCTGCTAAGTGTTGTACTCATGCTTGTTGAGAATGTATGTCTGCCCGTGATAGGGAGTATTTGACTCATGTGAAGTTTTAGGGGATTGCTCGTTGTTGATGTGTTCGGCAGTGAGGGGTACTGGTCGAACGGCCGGGGAATGTCCTGGTGGGGATGCGGAACTCAGGTCACGTTTGAGGCCTGAGTTCGCAGGGTGAACGTCCTATCGCGAGCTGGGGTTCTGCCAGTCATGGTACTTTGACGACGACGATGCTCGATCGAGGACCGCCGTCGAGCAGTTACTCGGCTCGTTCCTGAGTGGGGTTCTGCTTTGTCGGTATGCGACGCTTATACCTAGGCGTGCATAGTGGTCGGTAGCCGACGTTCGTCGTCGTGAAGGGTCGAACCGAGATTTAGGGCCTTAGCTATAATATTGTTTTAGCTTTTCGGCGTTCCATGGTCGAGCAAGTTCTTCCCCTTTGAGATGTTTTAGGTAGTAGGCCTCATTCTCCATTTTTGCTCGGACGCGATAGGGTCCTTCCCAGTTGGCTGCTAGTTTGCCTTCGCGAGAGTCTTTGTGGTTTCTCCTTAGAACAAGGCTCCCCACGTCGAACTCTCGTCGTATCACCTTGGCGTTGTGCCTGACAGTAATTTTTTGTTTTAACGAGGCTTCACGGAGGGCCGCCCCAGTTCGGATTTCCTCGACAAGGTCGAGTTCTTCCCTTAATGATTCGTCGTTCATCTCCTCGTCTAGGGGCGACTCTGTTCGCCTGGAGGGTACGTGAACTTCGACGGGGATTACAGCCTCGGTCCCGTACGCTAGACGGAAAGGTGTTTCCCCGGTTGTAGAGTGTGGAGTTGTGCGGTATGCCCATAGCACACTGTGCATCTCCTCGACCCAAGCCTTCTTTGTTTCGTCCTGCCTTTGTTTGAGGACTCGAATGATGACCCAGTTCGCCGCTTCGGCTTGCCTATTTGTCTGGGGATGTTCGACGGATGCGAAGTGTTGCTTCGTACCTAGCTGGGCGACGAAGTCCTGGAACTTCCTGTCCGTGAATTGTGTCCTATTGTCCGTGACTATCGCCTGGGGGACGCCAAAACGTGTAAGGATGTTTCATTTGTAGAAACGCAGTATGTTGAGGGCAGTTATTTTGGCCAGAGCCTCTGCTTCTATCCATTTTGTGAAGTAGTCTACGCCCACTATTAGGTATTTGTTTTGATTTGATCCTACTACGAAGGGTCCAAGGATGTCTAGGCCCCACCAGGCAAATGGCCACGAGGAGGACATTGCCTTGAGCTCGTTAGGTGGAGTCAGGTGCATGTCCCCGTGCCGTTGGCATTTATCACATTTCTTCACGTGTTCTTTCGCATCGTGCTGCATGGTCGGCCAGTAATACCCTGCTCGGAGGGCCTTTCGGGCAAGGGACCTTCCACCGAGATGTTGGGCGTTGATCCCCTCGTGGATTTCGCGCAAGATGTGTGCGACCATTTCTTCCTCGACACACTTGAGCAACGGAATGTAGAATCCTCGCCTGTAGAGTTTATCCTCGACTAAGGCGTATGAGCAAGCTCTTCGCCTAACTACGCTGGCCTTTTTTGGGTCGGATGGAAGTTCGTCTTTAGCGATATAGTTGTAAACAGGGGTCATCCAACAGTTGTTATCACCGATCACCTGTACGTCGAGGGTCGGGAGGCCTTCTCGATACTGGGTCGAGGAAGTACCTCCTGTATGACGGATTTGTTTCCACCTTTCTTCTTTGTGCTGGCTAGTTTGGATAGAACGTCTGCTCGCACGTTGTGTTCGCGGGGAACATGTTTCACTTCTACTGTTGCGAACTTCGCCATTTCCTTTTTTACCAGGGCTAAGTATTCGGTCAGGTTGTCGTTTTTGGCTTGATATTCTCCTCGGACCTGAAGGGCCACGAGTTGTGAATCTGTGCAAATGACGACTTCTTCTGCACCCAGGTCCTCGGCTAGGCGTAACCCAGCGAGGAAGGCCTCGTAATCATCCTGGTTGTTGAAGGTTGGTAAGGACAGGGTGAGTGATACTTCAATGATGATTCCTTCGTTGCTTTCCAGTATGATTTCCTCGCCGCTCCCTGCCGAGCTTGAGGCACCGTCCACAAAAATGGTCCATTTGCGCGCTTCGCTCACGGGGGAGTCTACGAATGTCACCTCTGCGACGAAGTCGGCCAGAGCTTGGACCTTGAGAGCTTTCCTGCCTTCATACTGGATGTCAAATTCGGATAGTTCAAGCGACCATTTGAGCATTCGACCGGCCATATCTGGTCGTTCCATTAGCTGTTTTATGGGTTGATCTGTTCGAACCACGATCGTGTGGGCCAGGAAGTAGTGTCTTAATCTTCTAGCTGCATTGATGAGGGCCAGAGCCTCTTTCTCTATCTGTTGGTATCTTAACTCTGGTCCTTGTAGTGCTTTGCTCGTGAAATATGTGGGCTTCTGTCCGTCAGGAGTCTCGCAGATGAGAGCGGCGCTCACTGCTTCAGTTGCTACGGCGAGGTATAGGTACAAAGTTTCGCCATTGTCCGGGCGAGAGAGGACTGGTGGTTATGAGAGTGCCCGTTTCAGATGGAGAAGAGCCTTGTCATATTCTCCGGTCCATTCGAACGCTGCCTCCTTGCGGAGGAGTTTGAAGAATGGTAGGGCGTGCTGGGCAGATTTGGCCACGAAACGAGATAGTGTCACGAGCATCCCGTTGAGGGACTGGATGGTTTTTTTTGACTTGGGCGTTGGAAACTCGGAGAATGCTTGGAATTTATCGGGATTGGCCTCGATTCCCCATTATGTTAGATAGAAGCCGAGGAACTTCCCTGCCCGGACACCGAACGTGCACTTCTCCGGGTTGAAACGCATTTTGTATTTTCTGGTCTGTTCGAAGACCTTCCTTAAGTGGGCAGTGTGATCGGTTTCCTCGTGGGATTTTACGATCATGTCGTCCATGTAGACTTCGAGCATGTCGCACATCTCTCCCCGGAAGACCTTGTTCATCATTCTTTGATAGGTCGCTCCGGCGTTCTTCAGGCCGAAGGGCATTACGTTGTAGTAATAATTGCCCGATTCGGTCATGAAGGTCGTGTATCACCATTGGAATTTGATTATATCCTGAGTAGGCGTCCATGAACGATAAAAGTGTAAAACCAACAGAATTATCAACAAGTTTATCAATATTAGGGAGGGGATAGGCATCCTTCAGGCATGCCTTGTTAAGATCGGTGTAGTCAATGCACATCACCATTTTCCATTAGATTTTTTCACGAGTACAACGTTGGACAACCAAGTGGTGTACTTGGCCTCCGAAATAAATTTGGCCTCGAGGAGGTCCTTTACAGCCTTTTCTGCAGCCTCCGTTTTCTCTGGAGACTGCTTTCTCCTACGTTGTGCTACGGCCTTGACGGCCGGGTCAATTGTCAGTTGGTGGCAGGCGACGGATGGGTCCAAGCCGGGCATCTCGGCGGCGCTCCAGGAGAAGAGGTCAGCGTTCTCACGGAGGCATGTGTCATACCCCAAATTTTGACCACTAAGATTTCCCATCATTGTGCAAATCATCAGCACAATATGGATGTACCTTTGTACCTCATTAGTCTCCCCAAAGGTGGGTAAGCATTCACTACAAACAGGATTTAGGGTTTCAAGCCCTCGCAGAGCTCTTAGACAAAGGATCAATCAAGGAATGACATGATCTTCAACTTATCTAGCCTCTCAAATATCCACAATGGATTAAGAGGACTCCCACTTCAAGGATTAAGCACAAGTTTGCTCCCTTCTAGGTGGATCAAGCCTCAGGATCGCCAGTGTCACCAAATTAGGGTTTGGTCGACTAGGGCCTCCAGATGGAAATTTTCCTCTGGGCATGAGCCAATGCTTCAAAGCATAACCTAAAATGCTCCATGAAACATCATAAACCCCATCATCAAGTCAATTTAGCCTCAGGGGATGCTTACATCAAAAATCAAGAATTAGGGTTTCTTGACCTAATTCACCCCTAAGTTGACTTTTGGGACAAATCATGAGCCAAGACCTCAAGACATGATTTGAGGGTCTCCAACATACCACGTTGATCCATTTGCAACAATGGATTAACCCAAGAAGCTTGAGCAACAAGTTTCAATTTCATCTGAACCACAGTTGGGGTTTCGCGGGAAAAGTCAACTGTAGCTTTGACTTTTGACCAGGACATGCTCCTAAGCCGTGGGACACGATTAAATACACCCTATAACACCCATGGAACATGTCCATCAATTTTGATTTAGGTCAAGGACATGATTTCCTGAAGAATCGCACGGTTTGGAATTCATCTGATAAAAAGTCAACTGTGCACAAAAGTCAAACTTTGACTTTTTGAGATTTTTCATAAAAATGGTTTTTTAACCCTAAAATGATGTTAATGTGTGATTAGAATCATAATTCATCAAGAAAAATCAAAGAAAGTGGGATAACTTGTAAAAGGGGTAACCATAAAAACTTAGAAAATTTTCTAAGTTATGAAAAAAAGTGGCAAGGGTACCAACTTTGGAGGATCATAACTCCTAAACCACAAAGCCATTTTTCCCCATCCAAAGCTTGATTTGTAGCCCTCATTACCCTCTACAAAAACTTCAAATAGACCTAAGTCCAATTCATTAAGGATTTTGAGTTATGCTTGGATCAAAATGGCTAAAAAGTTAAAATTGACATTTTTCAGCACTTAGCCAAAAATCTGCCTTGTAATTTCAGCACAATGTCCCAACTTCAAGGCTGTTTTTCTCCATGATCCAAGTTGAACCAGGTCTAAAGTCAAACATCAAAGTTGAAGTACGTCATCTAAGCTTTCCGAAAAGTCCTAGAACGTCCATATAACATACTCGAGCAGAGAGTTATGGATCTTACAAAATGGCTTGCTGAAGCTGAATTTTTCAAGGCAGATTTGCACATTTTTTGTGCCACACGAATTTTCAAGCCTTGTCATCAGTTTGGACACATCTAAGGATCAAATCCAAGTGGGATGATCTGATCCATGAATCTCCCAAGTCCAAGGAACAAAGAAAAGCATGCCAAAGCCTAGAAATCCCTAAAAGAGGGACAAAACTCCAATTTTGGTTTGGAGCATTTAATGGATGCTTAGAGGTGGCATGTACTGAGCCATTCTCATCTGAAATTAGTCAAGACTTATCCAAGACCAAGGGAACCAGCAACCTGTGCCCTAACCTCTAGTCAATGGCTAGAGGAGACTTGGATTTCCATTGGCCAACATGGAACAAACACCTGTTGCAGTTGCCATTCAGTGTGGATCCCAAAACAAACTTGCTCCACTATAAATAGAGCTCATTTGTGCTCAGTTTGAGTACACCAAAGCCATCAAACAGATGCTTTCCTCAAATTCTCTCTTTCACTCCAAAATGCCTTCATTAGTAAGGAAATTCTGAGTTTTTGAGCTAGAGAGCAATTCCACTCAAACTAATCACACACACACCTCATATATATCATATGTAAGCTGTGCAAACCATCAAAAGTGACCTGTAATCACAACATCACAAAGTCACCTCTCAAAACCTCAAAATGACACTTTTTTGCATTTTTCAAGCCATGTCTTGATTCAGTCACTTTACAAGCCAGATAAAACCTCAAACACACTCTAAATATCATCCTTGAACTATCCCAAATGGTGCCACACATCTGGAACACCATTTGAGAGAGTTGGCATTTTGGCCGTTTTTGACCATTTCGCGAGAAAGTGTACAAACTTGCTCCAGAGGTTTCCAGCCGATTCCAACCATCCTAAAAGCTTCTAAGAGGTCATTTGAGGTTGTCCAAAGCATCAAATCATTTCTGGAACAAAGCACTTGGAAGGTTGCCCAAAATCTCCAAAAAAGAGGTAAAATTCACAACTTGAATTCTTTGAATCATGCTTTCCTTTGTTGTCCACATACATGCATCATATTGAACAATTCTTGAGGCAAAAATGTAGTCCTTAATGTGTATGTTGTGATCCTCCCACTATTTGCATTTTGACATGTTTGTTTTGTGGAATTTTGGTTATTTTAAAACATGTACAGTTCTGATTTTTTGTGATTGGTGTGTTCTATACATTAAGTTTTAGTTTGCATGAATAATACCATTGAATTCCTTACGAAAAATTGGTCAAGATAGGTTTTTACGGATTTCAATTCCGATGAAAATTGAGAAAGTTACGCGCGTTAGAAATTTTACGCGAAACGACGTCGAATTAACGATAGCGGTTCTGTTTTTTTCGCTTTGTACATTGAGTTTCCGAGTGCGTGAATAATACCATTGGATTCCTTGCGAAAAATCGATCAAGATAGGTTTTTACGGATTTCAATTCTGATGAAAATTGAGAGAGTTACGCGCGTTGGAAATTTTACGCGAAACGGCGTCGAAAACAACGATATCAGTTTTTGTTTTTTAATTTCTGCGTTTTGTGCGTCGATTTTCCGTGTGCGTTAGCGATACCATTGGATTCCTTGCGAAAAATCGGTCAAGATAGGCTCTTGCGGATCTTGATTCGGTTAAAAATCGAGAGAGTTACGCACGTTGGAAATTTTACGCGAAACGATGTTTTTACACGCAGCAGCTCTGGTTTTTTTATCGCTGCGTTTTGTACGTTGAGTTTCGGCGTGCGTGAGCGATACCATTGGATTCCTTGCGAAAAATCGGTCAGGATAGGATTTTGCGGATCTTGATTCGGTTAAAAATTGAGAGAGTTACGCGTGTTTGAAATTCAACGCGGAACGATGTTTTTAATCGATAACAGTTTTTGTTTTTTAATTTCTGCATTTTATACGTCGATTTTCCGCGTGCGTGAGTAATACCATCGGATTCCTTTCGAAAAATCGGTCAGGTAGGTACTTCCGGATTTTGATTCCGATAAAAATCGAGAGAGTTACGCGTGTTGGAAATTCGGCGCGGAACGGTATTTTCAAAACGATAGCAGTTTTTTCTGCGTTTTGTGCGTCGATTTTCCGTGCGCGTAAGTAATATCATCGGATTCCTTGTGAAAAATCAGTCAGGCAGGTATTTCCGGATTTTGATTCCGATAAAAATTGAGAGAGTTATGAGTGTTTGAAATTTGATAAAAACGTGTTGAAAATTAAAGTTTCGGTACTCGTTTTTACCACAAAAAAATGTCGAAAATGATATTTTGATATCTTTTCTCTTTTTCTTACTTTTTATTTTCAAAACTCAACCAATTTTTTTCACATAGCAAGAAATCATCATTTTCCAATTCGTACCCCATAATATTTTAATCCAAAAAAATAAAAAAAAATGTATTATTTTTAATATATTTAAAAATAGTGTTTTAAATTGTTTTAAATGCTTTTAAAATGATTTTTTTTTTCTTGATTTTTAAAACCAAAATGATTTTAAATATTTATGTTGATAAAATTTTTTTTTTCATAAACTTTAATCATTATTTAATGATTTTATTTGATATTTTTATCATTTTTTACTTAATTTTTCTTGAAAAAATGCCTAAAAAATGAAATTGCGGTTTTCTTTGATTTTCACCCTAACAAATCTTTTTTAAACACTTGGGCCTCTAATAGAGTGTAAGACCCAATCCTTTTTTTTGACCAAATCATTTTTGGGCCTCATTCATTGTATAAGTCCCGATACCGTCAAAAACAAACGGCGCGATCGTCGCCTTTTTAAGAAATAACCTTGGGCCTCTCCTCGAGCTATAAGACTCATTCAAAACTTTTGGGCCTCTATTAGAGTGTAAGACCCAATCCCCTTTTAACCAAAACTATTTTGGGCCTCACTTATTGTATAAGTCCCTCTACGTTAAAAGAAAAATTCGGCGCGATCGCCATTTTCAAACGAAAATCAACTGGGCTTCTCTTTGAGCTGTAAGTCCCATTTATTTCATTTTTTAACACTTTGGGCCTCTATTAGCGTGTAAGACCCAACCATTTTTTAACGAAACAATTTTGGGTCTCAGCTATTGTATAAGTCCCGATACGTTAAAAATCTCGGCGCGATCGCCATTTTCAAACTGAAAATATTTTGGGCCTCTCCCTGAGTTGTAAGCCCCATCTTTTGTACAAAAATACACTTTGGGCCTCTAATAGAGTGTAAGACCCAACCCCTCTTTTTTATATTTTCTTATTATTTTTTAATAATTTGGAAAATTAATAACTCCTTCAATTTTGATTATTTTTTATTGGTTCTTTTTCTGAAAAATCACAAAAATAGTAAAATATTTTATTCTAAAAAAAATCAAATTTATATTATTTATTTCATATAGTTGGTATTTTTGTGAATAAATTCATTTTTAATTGTTTTTAAGCATTTTAAAAGTGAATATTCATCTTGAAAATAAAGACTATGGGCCTCCCCTCGTGTTGTAAGCCCCATTTCTTTTCTTTAAACTCTTTGGGCCTCTAATAGAGTGTAAGACCCAATCCCTTTGTAAATACCAAAATTTTGGGCCTCAGTCACTTGTATAAGTCCCACGGTGTTTACAAAACCTCGGCGCGACCGTCGCCCTTTTTAAAATTAACCATTGGGCTTACCCTCGAGTAGTAAGACCCATTTCTTTTCTTAAAACTCACTTGGGCCTCTTGAGAGAGTGTAAGACCCTTATCTTTGTACAAAAAACCTTTCTTGGGCCTCAGTCACTTGTATAAGTCCCTCTGTACAAATTCAACAGTGCGCTCACTGATAAAACCCTGGGCCTCTCCTTGAGCTGTAAGCCCTAAATCTTTCTTTTTCAAAGCACTTTCTCCTTTGATTTTGAATATACTGTTGTTTTCAATCTTTCTTTGTTGAACAACTAACCAAACAGCATGGAAGCTCTACAACCGAGTAAGTGTTTACCCGCTTTCATTTACCGCTTTCATATGTATATAACTGTATTGTGGGGCTGTTTCACTGTAAGTCTCCTTTCATAAACTTATATATATATAACTGTATTGTGGGGCTGTTTCGCTGTAAGTCTTCTTTCATAAACTCATATCAACTGTGTAATAATAGTATAGATATTTAGAGTTTCCCCGGCAACTACGTCTAGAACTAGGTGACGCCGTTTCGTTTATTCGTAGAAATAGACAACTAGATCCCCAATAGGATCACCAGATACAGTCTTCTCTTCGGCTGTCCTCATTAGGAATTGTCAAGAAACTCTACTCCCCAAGATGAATGTCTTCTCCGTGAATGGCATCTTTGAGTTTCTTCCAAATTCTCGAACTTTCCTGACTTGACCTAATCCTTGTTAATAGCTTGCCTTGAATTTCTCGGGGTTTGGGGACCCACGGGCTTCGTAAAAGCATCGGCCTCCTCTTGGGCATCGTACAAGGACCCACAGGCTTCCTAAAAGCAACCCCGCCTCCTCTTGGGCTTAGTACAAGGAGCCTACGACTTCTTAGAAGTATTCACAGCCTCCTCTTAGGCTTCGTATAATGATCTCTTCCTCCGGGAATGATAGCCTCCTCTTGGGCTTAGTACAAGGACCCGTCGGCTTCTTAAAAGTTTCCAGCCTCCTCTTGGGCTTCGTGCAAATTGTCCCGACGACCTCCTAGAGGTATAGGAACAGAACCTAGTCATCCTCATAGAACAGTCCTTTCATAGAGTCTACTACTATTTCTCAAAGCATAGTACAAAAGATAAAAACTCTAGACTTGGACAGTCTAATCTCCTTGAGTCTCAAAGACATTCTCAAGTGACCCCTTCGTTAAATAGGAAGGAAACCCGCAGACTCGGACAGTCTCAATACCCTTTGGATTTCCCGTTTCCTCAAAGAGAAGGAAATATCCCTGATCCTCAAATCAAATCCCTAAGTACAGTGTTACTCATATAAGAACTGATTTTCTCTTTTAAAATCAGTATATTGGATCTGTCACTCAACTGAAATAGTTACCATAACCTCCTCTTGGGCTTTGTACAATGATTCTTCCCAGCGAAGCAAACATTTAGCCTCCATCTCGGGCTTCGTACGAGATACCAAAATTCTCCCCAGTGGAGTCAAACAACGTTTAGCCTCTCTCTCGGGCTTTGTACGAGACACATAAGAGACTCCCTCATTAAGTCAACCACCCATTTCGCCTCCATCTCGGGCTTCGTACGAGATACAAAGACTCTCTTGTTGAGTCAAACACTTTTAGCCTCCATCTCGGGCTTCGTACGAGATATAAAGACTCTCTTGTTGAGTCAAACCTTTAGCCTCCATCTCGGGCTTCGTACGAGATACAAAGACTCTCTTGTTGAGTCAAACTTTTAGCCTCCATCTCGGGCTTTGTACGAGATACAAAAACACTCTCTTGTTGAGTATAAAAGATTCTCCTGTTGAGTCAACCCTTTAAGCCTCTCTCTCGGGCTTCGTACGAGACACATAAAAACTCCCTCTTGTTGGGCCAATAGCCTCCTCTTAGGCTTTGTATAAGAAAACCACTGGTTAATCCAATCAACCTTTTAGCATCAAAGCTGTGCCTCGTTCACAGTACACAAACATCAACAACTCCTTTCCCCTTCATCTAATCGCTGTAAGCGGCAAGCCTCTGGATCATCTACATCCATGCCACTGTCCCTCTTTTAGCATGAGAAATTCCTAAGGAAAGATGGCATTGCTCTACACTGAGTTAAAGTCTTCTCCTTCAGGTTGAAATCCCCTTTAAAGGAAATTATGGCATTGCTAGGATCCGCGTATCCCGGTTAAAGTAATTCTCCTTTATAACCAGTCACCCAACAGTTGTGACAGACAAACCCTTCTTTAGAGATGACAAATTCTCTCTAAAGTCGAGGTCATTCAGCTTCACGTCTTGGGCTTTGAATAAGACACAAATAGACTCTTCAGCTTCACATCTTGGGCTTTGAACAAGATACAAACTACCTTTCGCTTCACGTCTTGGGCTTTAAACAAGACACCAAAAACACCTATTTCCTCCCATAGAATAGGAGGAACTACGTGTCGCTCCCGGGATTTTCATCCAGGTACAAACGCGAGAGTGGCGCGGAAAAACAGAGTCGCCAGCCGTGTAAATTTATCCCAAGAGAGGGAAAGGGAACACCGCATAAACCTTAGGAAGGAGAAAGGAATGGTCATCGCAACCATAACCTGGGTTCGGGAGTCGGTTACGCGAGGGGAAGGTGCTAGCACCCCACGCGTCCATCGTACTCGATGGGATCCACGCTTGTTGTCTATTCTAAGGGTAAGTTATACTATCATCTAGGGTTGTACTAAAACGGAGAGGGTATGGCATCGGAATCTGATCAAACTTCTTATCAATCTTCTCTGGATTAAGACCCTCAAGAAACAGTTGCTGGTGAAAAAGCTCTGACGGCGGAGAGGATCCACGAGGCAATCCATGGTCTAGAGGAGACCCCAAGGAGGTGGGAGAAATGAGAACCTTTGCTGTGGAAGCGGGCACAGGACTGTCTTCCTTCTTCAACACCCTATTCAGCATTTCCATGACCAAACCCATCTGAGTCTTCAACTGATTGACCTCCTCCCTCATTATTTCCTGCTCCTGGAGCATGTCTTCCCCAAATTGCCCCATCTGGCTTCGCATTTCCCTCAACTCAGCTTGAACTCGTTCCATGATCAATTCTCGAACGGCCTGAGATGTCGGAACAAGATAAGAATACCGGAGATAAACACCTGTTATGGAAAATGATTATGAATATGCAAATGCAAATGGGCGTGTTTGAAAATTCACAGGGCGATCCATCCTTTGATTCCAGTTTAATAACAAGATAGAATGGAACTTCTGCTCATATATTAAGAAAACCAAAGGAAAGCCAAATGTTAACAATCACAAATCCGAGATAACAAGTCTGAATATAAAAACCATAGGTCCCAACCAACAAGCCTGGTGGTGATCCACATACAATAAAAGAGGGAAGAAAACTAAGGCATGTCATCAAGGTTTACAAGAGTCAATCCTCCCCATCCACTATGCTTTCTGCACCAGTTTTGAATTTCCTCGAACAACTTTCTGGTGTCGGGATGCTTCGGTCTCTGAATCAATCCTTGAATAAGAAGGTCTCTCCTGTGTATGATCCCATCCAAGTATCGGCAATGTAACTCCCAAGCATCTTCTTTAGTAGCACCATCTATGCTAGGACCCTCATGTCTAGGTTTCTTCACTTCAGCTTGGACTTTCAATTCCTCTATGGAGGCTATAGCTTTGTTGAGTTGATCTTGGACAGCTTGTCTCTTGAATATCCCTGATAGAATCTCGGCGTCTTTCTTCTTGAGCATAGACTTCAACTGATCAATCTTAGCTAGGTAAGCGTCTTCCTTTCTTTTATTCTCAGCCATGGCAGTTTCTTGGTGATCATTGAACCTGTGAATCTTCAACAAAGCCTTGCCTAATTCCTCCTCCTTGGACCTGAGAACGCTACTGATACCATCCAAAGCTTGTTTCATTCTTTCCCTGGATGCAACCATGTCAGCAAGCTCTTTTTCTGCTTTAGCAAGGATCTCTGTCTTTAACTTGGCGGTATGAACAGCTTCACCCCGCTCATGCTTCCACTGATAAATCTCTCTCTTTAGCTCACTATTCTCTTCCCGCAACCTTTCTTTTTCAGCCTATAATGTTTTATACTTCTCCAACTCAACGGTGGTAGGAGGCTCGATCACCAAAGGATACAGAGGTGGTTCCACCGGGAATGGGAGAAGCTCCTCTTCTGCTCTCTTCTTAATCCACTCTTTATATGGATGGAAAGCCCGATTGTTACTTTTCCCGAATGGAATCTTACCCTTCTTAGTCACCTGTTTCCAAGCATTCACAACTTTCCTTATCAACCCTTGATCCTCAATACCATTGAAGAATAAGGATTCTCGGACATCTCGCTCTTCGGGTGGATTCTTCAAAGGATAGCCAAACTGTCTGATAGCTAGGGAGGGATTATAGTTAATTCCACCTTTCCTCCCTATCAAGGGAACATTAGGAAATTCTCCGCATTTGCAAATAATCTCCATTCCTAGCAAGTCACGATTAATCCAAACGATGTTATCGGCCGTCAAGCCCATAACCCTCTTAGACCACTTCAGAGAATCTTTCGTATCAACGAAAGCGCCAGATTCAGGGAGACGACTCAAAAACCAGGTAGCTAAGAGCGGCGCACAGCAACTCACAGTTTTCCCATGCCTATTCTCATTCTTATAGTGAACTGAATGGTACACATCACCTAGCAAGGTAGGTATAGGATTCTTCGACATAAAGATCCTGACGGCGTGCATATCCACCAGATCAGGAATATTCGGAAACAGAACAATCCCATAGATACACACAGCTAGAATAGCTTGGAAAGCAGTCCAGTTCTTCTCTTTGACATGTATACAAGCTTGATCAAATAGGAACTTCAATAGGAAACCCTTAACTCCTTGTTTTTCTGCAATATTACTGTTAAGAACAGGCTCACTAATGTGAAGAGCAACAACCATATCTTTTATACCGGGGTGTTCTTCAGAAAAGAAAACTATATCATGACTAATAGGAATTCCCAAAATAAATGAGAACTCCTCCAACGTCGGAGCCAAGATGTAGTCCGGGAAAGTGAAGCAACGCAGAGGCGGGTCGTAAAACTGAAGAAGTGTGTGAATGGCATCCTTCTCATACTGGGAGATATTATAGACAAATTTCAGAAGTCTTCCATACCTTCCACTGAACTCTGTACGAACTCCGGAACCAGCCATATTAATTAATTTATGAATCACTGTCAAAGTCGGCTCTGGGAACGAATAGGCAACAGTCTTCTTTCTCCGAACATCCATGCTGAAGTAACCTCAAAAAACTGGAATCAAGAGTAAGATGCAAGCCCTACAGAATGTCAAACATGTCAGAATGCAAAAAAAATGATATGCTCATGCAAACATGGGGTCAAAGCACACTGTTGGATGTGCTGTGCTGTTAGCTGAACGAGAAACCAGATAACCAGAACTCTGAACCACTGAGGAACCCACATAATCAGACATTGACGAGAAATCTAGAATAGGGGTAGGTTGAAGGTCTCGGTTACCTGCAAACCTGCAAACGCCCATCCCCTCTCACGTGTGGGTACTAGGATGTTCAGTATCCCGGGCTCTCAGGTCGAGAAATGATGATACGTTCACCATTTCTGGTTTGGCATCATCATCAATCGAGGAGGCCTCAACTGATTCTCCAAAGCGGAAGGTCCTCAGCTTTGGCACTGAGGTCGAGAAACAATAGTACATTCATCCTTCTGGGTACAGTACTAAAGTCAATCGAGGAGTGCCTCCACTGATTCTCTTCAAAACGTAGGGGCCATCCTATGCGAGTTCCAAAGCGGGCCCTCGGGTGCGAATGGGTTTGCCACGGGATGTGGTCTGCCACTGTCACCACTAAAGAGGGATGTTTCCACTAAGGTCCTCAATGATCGGTCACCAGAGTCGACAACTCTCTAGATCAACACCCCAACATGCGCAAGACACACACGTTAGAATGCGTCCCAAGATAGCCTCGCCTGGTTGTGAATTTCGTGAACACACAAACGTACCAAGCGGGCACGTAGGTCCCACTACTTTCCACTCTAGTCCTAGGGTATTCTCAAGCCTTGGTATTGGGCTTAGCTCTCAAACCCACCCAACCTGCAAAACAAAGACAGCCAGCACAGCACAGCAGTATGATAGTAATAGAAAATGAAATGCAGAAAATGCGGTAAAAAAAATAAAAATAAAAATACAACGCTTAAAGCAAATCAAAACCAAACACCCAAAGAAAACAAAGACAAGCAAGCGTTAGGACTGACTCGCTTAGGGATGGACCAGCATAGGTCAACCAGACTCCCCAGCAGAGTCACCAGCTGTCGCTCCCGGGATTTTCATCCAGGTACAAACGCGAGAGTGGCGCGGAAAAACAGAGTCGCCAGCCGTGTAAATTTATCCTAAGAGATGGAAAGGGAACACCGCATAAACCTTAGGAAGGAGAAAGGAATGGTCATCGCAACCATAACCTGGGTTCGGGAGTCGGTTACGCGAGGGGAAGGTGCTAGCACCCCACGCGTCCATCGTACTCGATGGGATCCACGCTTGTGGTCTATTTTAAGGGTAAGTTATACTATCATCTAGGGCTGTACTAAAATGGAGAGGGAATGACACAGACCGACTCGGTAGGACGTCGACGTCCTAGGCCTACGTACCCCCTTTGTGCAATGGGGAATTCAGAGTCAACGTAGTTCGGACCAAGTTCTTTTTGTGTTTTTTTTATGAGCGACGTTAGGTTCGCGTCCGGCAGTTAGGGTCGATGCCTGTTTGCGACTCAGACGGAAAGTAACGTGCCCTTTTTGAAAATAGCATTTAAGTTGAAGGTCCCGAAGGACAAAAAGGTTTGAAGTTGGTTCGTGTTTTTTAGGACAAAAGTGGCTTAAGTTAGTTCCTAAGTTGCATTGCACCAAAGTCTAGGGCACAGGGGCGAATACTTAACGCATCGTCCCAAGACAGGACGCTCGCTAAGCACTCTAGAAAGATGAGAGGAAGCCCATCATCTCTCATTCCATACGCTTAAGGCTCGTGCGCAATACACCTTATTATTATTAAGTGTTTTAAAGAAATTTGAGATGAGAAGAGAGAAGACACAAGGGTGACTCTAAAGGGGGACTATGAATCCTAAAGTTATCATGCATGGGTGGCCTACGGTTAGTGAGGCTTGAAGATGACCTAAACCCTAAAGAATAAAGAAGATAGAAGAGAAAAAGGTAAGGGCAACCATGGACACTTATCCATACCCCTAGGAATTAACCTTGATCCTGCATAAAAGGTTAGTGAGAAACAGATGTAAATAAGAGAAAAGAGGTGAATGCAAATCAAGCGATGGCAAACAACAACGGTAATAATCCAAACATGAATCAGAGAAACAAAGAACAACCCCAAAGCAAATGGCACAAGTGCCTTTTCAAACAGATAATCATATGAGGTCAACGACGCGCCTGCAAGAAAATCTTAAGTGAAAACAAATCCGATAATTAGAAAAATGACTCCTAAAGTTCCCAAATTAAACATTAAAGTTCCTCAACCAGAGGTAAACAACATATAAAAAATCCCTGCAAAAATTCAAAGTGTTAGCCATTCAAATAATCACACAAAAATCAGGTGGGAAATAGGGTTTAGGGCGCCCAAAGGAAGGACCAAAGCGCAATATGAAATAAAATTAAAAATGAAAGAAAAATATTTTCGTGCAATTTAGAATGTTAGTGACCAGATGCAAAAAGAACGGATCAAAAATGTTTTAGGATTGCAGAGAAATAAAATAAAGAAATTTAAGTATGCATGACATGTATAATGCAAAAAGAACTTGAATTAAACAAATAATTTAAATGATAAAAATAAAATAAAATAAAAAAATAAAATTTGTAAAAATTTTATGAATTAATAAAGATGATGTATGAAATTTTTTAGGATTTTTAAAATGCAATTTACTATTTTTAAATAATTAAAATGAAATATGATAAATTAAATAAAATGAAAAATGAATTAAAACGTGCTAGGGGTGTGTTTAGTAAAAGAAACAAGTTGGAATTGTAATTGGGCTGAAGGGGGATGATGCGAAAAGCAAGGCCTGAACATGCTAGGCCCACCAGCGAAAGTCAATGGGAACATGGGAACAAGTCAAAGTTCAGAATTAATCTTGGCCAGTCATCTAATCCAACGGACATCTACAAGTCAACGCTAGGGAGAAGTAAACAAGATCAACAAATCTGATTCAATGGTGCACCATACCTCACCTGAACGCACGCGCACTAGATCACACGGTAATACACTACACCAGCCACATGCCTTGCATGTGACCTCATTTATGTGTTGGCGCAATCTCCATCGTGTGATTAAAGATCAAAGGAAAACAAGGGCCATGGTAGAGAGTCACACCGTAGTAAGCATGGTAAGGCACACATACGATTAAATGAAATAAAAATAAAAAAATAGAACACGTGGCATCCTGAGAACCGTGGGATCAAGGGAATGGAGGGACGAGATTGTTTCTTCTTCCTTGGACCCTTCACCGGCCGACCACCGCACCCCGCCGGAGCTCCACCACCGGCCGCCACCCTGCAACTTGTATTCTTCCAGAAATTGCAAACAGGTACACTATTTTGACCAGAAAAACGTCAGGAATCCAAATATGGCCTTAAAAAATTCAAATTGTTAGCGTATAATAAAAAACGAATGAAAAACCATTAGGGTGCAAAACTTTAAATCAACATTCCAAGCAATATACACATCCATATTAAAAACCAATTACATCAGCATGATCAGTGATGAAAACACAACAATATTCACGAAAAAAAGGAGAGTTTTAAGAACACGAAAAAACCTCTCAACCGGAGATGGAGCTGTTCCAATCCTTGCCTTTGGCTGCGAACGGTGATTGATTTGCACTCTAGAAATCCCCAGGAAAATATTTGCGGAAGAGCTTTTTGCCAAAACCTTGTGGATCTTGATTTTTGATGAAGAAAAGCTCTAGGGTTCAAGCTTGGATTCCTCTCCAAAAGCACCTGTCTGACCCTAACCAATGCATGGAAGGATTTAAATATTCTAGGGTTATTTGCTGATCATGAGTTGGGCCTGAATAATCCATTGTTTTAATTATTTTGAATTATTTCATTTAATATTGAATTATAACTAATTAAATCCAATAAAAATAAAATAAAATGAGGAAAAACCAAATATATGCTCTTTGGGTCGTGCATGGCTGTATGTTTGAGTTTGGTTTAAGAAACTTATGGCCCATTTGTCAAAATTTGGTTTTTAGACATAATTTGCTTTGTGCACCTCCTCAAAATTGCCCAACTTTGACTAAGCATAACTCCTTCAATTTTTAGCTCCTTAATGCAAACTAATACTTTTTAGAAACCTCAAGATGTCCTCTAACCAACCCTTTTGGTCCCATGTCAATTTGATCTTCCATGTTCAAGTTATGAGCTTTTGAAAAAGGTTGACTTTTGTTGACTTTCAAAATGACCTATAATGTCTTGGCTCGTATCTCCCAAATGAAGCATTTCTGGACTTGGCTTGTGAGACATAAAGTTGTAGGGAATTAAATTTCCTTCAAGATGGGCTTTGGATGAGGAATTTTTGATGAAGTATGTGGAAGTTAGGCCTGGTCAAAGTACAGTTGACTTTTCCTACAAAAACCCTGATTTAGTAACTCCTGATTCTTGATGATTCTGAGGTTTCCTTGATGAATCATGATCAACCCTTGATCAAATGATGAATTTCACCCCATAATATTGATGTTGACCCAAAATCTTGAGGTTTGACTTTGTGTTGACCACAGTTGACTTTTTGACCAAGTTAACTGATTTTCAATCCATTGGCCAATTGAATTTCTCCTGAATCAAACTGATGGACAATCCTCCACTCCTAGATGCTCATGGACCCAAGGAAGACCATAGAATCAAGTCTCGCCCAAAAAATCAGAAATAAACTGACTTTATAGCAAACCCTAGTTTTGGTACCCTCCGTCTAGGAGGAAATAACACAGTCTCCAAATCCAAATTCCTCTGAATATGATGTGTATCCTCTCCAACAAAGATAAGATATGCCATTTGGTGATGATAAAAACCCAAGGAGCTTGCCCATTGAAGCAATAAACCCCCAAGAATTTCAAACCCTAATTCATGCACTGGTTAAGAGGGAGTAATCCACTTGAAATCCCTTGCCACCTGTGAACCCCTGATGATGTAGTAGACCAGATAAGACCTTCTTGAACTGTTTCAAGCTCCTTGACCCCATGCTAATGATATGCATACATGATAATGAAATGAAATATAAGCCAGTTAGTAAAAGGGTAAGGAGGGCAAATTTTGGGGTGCAACAGCTGCCCCTATTCAATCAACTTGGTCCTGAGTGTATGATAGCAACGACTCTCAGACATTCCAGGATGCACGGGGATTGAATACTGAAAGAACTCCAGAAATTTGCGACCAACAGAAGAGGGACGACTCGCTGGGGAACGAACAAAAATGCTGCACTTGTCACGATACGTACGAGTGTTGAAAACCAAGGTATTGGAAAGTCACAAAATAAACACAAACGAATGTTAACTATGCCGGGGATAAACCCTGACGGGTGTCAAGGAATTCAGAAAATCAATTACGGACGGGTACTGAAGAGATACACGGACGGGTGTAAAGGTTTCAATACGGACGGGTATCTAAAAGGTACACGGACGGGTGTAAAGGTTTCAATACGGACGGGTATCTAAAAGGTACACGGACGGGTGTAAAGGTTTCAACACGGACGGGTATCAAAAGGGTACACGGACGGGTGTAAAGGTTTCAATACGGACGGGTATCTAAAAGGTACACGGACGGGTGTAGAAAGCTCAATACGGACGGGTATCAAAAAGGTACACGGACGGGTGTAAAGGTTTCAATACGGACGGGTATCTAAAAGGTACACGGACGGGTATAGAAAGCTCAATACGGACGGGTATCAAAAAGGTACACGGACGGGTGTAAAGGTTTCAATACGGACGGGTATCTAAAAGGTACACGGACGGGTGTAGAAAGCTCAATACGGACGGGTATCAAAAAGGTACACGGACGGTTGTAGAAAGCTCAATACAGACGGGTATCAAAAAGGTACACGGACGGGTGTAAAGGTTTCAAATACGGACGGGTATCTAAAAGGTACACGGACGGGTGTAGAAAGCTCAATACGGACGGGTATCAAAAAGGTACACGGACGGGTGTAAAAGGTTTCAATACGGACGAGTATCTAAAAGGCACACAGACGGGTGTAGAAAGCTCAATACGGATGGGTATCAAAAGGGTACACGGACGGATGTAAAGGTTTCAATACGGACGGGTATCTAAAAGGTACACGGACGGGTGTAAAGGCTTCAACACGGACGGGTATCAAAAGGGTACACGGACGGGTGTAAAGGTTTTAATACGGACGAGTATCAAAAGGGTACACGGACGGGTGTAGAAAGCTCAATACGGACGGGTATCAAAAAGGTACACGGCCGGGTGTAAAGGTATCAATACAGACGGGTATCAAAAGGTACACGGACGGGTGTAGAAAGCTCAATACGGACGGGTATCAAAAGGGTACACGGACGGGTGTAAAACGCTCAGTACGGATGGGTATCAAAAAGGTACACGGACGGGTGTAGAAAGCTCAATACGGACGGGTATCAAAAAGGTACACGGACGGGTGTAAAGGGTTTCAATACGGACGGGTATCTAAAAGGTACACGGACGGGTGTAGAAAGGGTTTCAATACGGACGGGTATCTAAAAGGTACACGGACGGGTGTAGAAAGCTCAATATGGACGGGTATCAAAAGGGTACACGGACGGGTGTAAAGGGTTTCAATACGGACGGGTATCAAAAGGTACACGGACGGGTGTAAAGGTTTTAATACGGACGGGTATCTAAAAGGTACACAGACGGGTGTAGAAATCTCAATACGGACGGGTATCAAAAGGGTACACGGACGGGTGTAAAGGTTTCAATACGGACGGGTATCAAAAGGTACACAGACGGGTGTAAAGGTTTCAATACGGACGGGTATCTAAAAGGTACACGGACGGGTGTAAAGGTTTCAATACGGACGGGTATCTAAAGGGTACACAGACGGGTGTAAAGGTTTCAAGCAACTTTTATCGGGGATTAATCTCACTGGGGAATGGATAAGTCTAAATAAAAGACTCTGCCGGGGAACACAAATATGAGGAACACATCCCTCCCAAAATCTCCTGAACTGTGCTATCTCCGCTGAGAAAGAGAAACTGGCAAAGAGAGCGTCAAACCTGGCTTATGCTTCGAATGCAAATGTTTGAATTTTGCCGTAATGCTCCACACGAAGTGGAAATGCTACGCGTTTGAGGATGCAATGCAAGTGCTTATGATATACAAAAGGGGTCCCTCCAGCAAAATAAATGCCGGAGAGAAAAGAATGATTCAGATCGGGCTGACAAAAATAAATTGTCCTCTGAATCCCAGAACTTCGTTGAGAAGGATCGCCGTGACCGACTCTCTGGATCAATAACTTCTGCTGGGGATGAAGTCTCAGATGAACATTCGCTCTACTGGGGATTATACATAACCTTTTGAAAAAGGAGACCACGGCCTGGACCAAGAGAGCATCAAATATCACTTGGATTTAAAACCTGCTGGGGATACTGCTGGACTTAGCCTGCTGATGGGGGAGAATGAGCACCTTGACTTTGTGGGGAAATAACGTCTTGACCTGGGGAAAATACCTCCTAAGTCTCCTGCTAGGGAAGGTCTGCTCTGCTGAGGAAAGTGCAACCTCATTGCTGGGGAGAGTAAGCTGCTGGGGAAGTACGATCTTGTTGCCCTGCAAGTCTGACTTGTTTCTAAGGTCATAGACGGCCCTTTGAACTTTCCACTTGCCCCAGACCACCAGGTCTAATGGAAGAAATCACCTCAAGAGGATTTTACAGAAGACCGGGCGTTCGCACTGCCCCAGGGTCTTCAAGCTCTTGGAGAGATTTATCATATCTTGACATAACTGCCCCAGTCTTCATAATCCATGAAGTACATTACTTCGAAAGGGATTTGCAATGACCTGAAATATTCTGCCTTGAAGAGGTGCTTTCAATTAACCATTTTCAGGAGTGGATAATCTTCCATGCTCTGGAGGTGGTCTGCCCCAATATGAGCTTTGAAGTGACTTTGCCCCTGATCTTAGAATGAATGCCCCAGAATAACTGAATTTTAGAGGGACTTCTCGACGTGACTGCCCCAGATTGGCTCCATCTTAACACGACTTACTGGGAAAGCCCACTCTACACTGAGTCTCTTGGCAGCATGCCCCTTGATATGATTGTCCTTCGGAATTTTCAAGCAACCCATCTTGGCAGGATCAAGTTTCTTGATTAACTTTCACTGTGTAAACCGCATTGATGCTTAGGCATGTATATGCAAACAGAAAATGTTTATTATAAGAATGACAATTCTAATGTAACACTTATGTTAACCTTGAAGTTTTTTATTGAAAATGCGTCGCCCAACCTTGTGAACGAGTCACTAGATGGGATGCGACCTTGATTTTTGAATGGCAAAACAATGCGCACATGCAATACCAACAAATCTTATTAGCACAACTTATAGGAGTCAGGAACGCTGTCCTGTTGAAGTACGCCTTCGGAATAAACCCTGTTTCAATTAGGACTTTTAAGGGTTGTAACGTGGTTTGGTTCACGGTTTCAGAAAAAAGGATTTATGGCTCGAAGTTTATTGGTGCCCACCCACTCTTCGCGATGTTCTCCAATCCTATGTTCAGTTAATCTGACACAAACGCTCATCTCTCCGAAGGTTTATGATCTTTAAGGAACCTATGCCACTAATGGTTTGACACCCAGCGAGGTTTTGGAGTGACAGTCATCCCTCTTTATCTTCTGTGTCTGTAATCACACGAATTTGTTCTTATCGGGGGTTTTCTTTTGTAACGCTTTTCGCTTTTTTTTTTGCTTTTTTGATCCCTAATTTTTGCCTGGACTGACTCTTTTGAGTTTTTTTGATTTTGAAGTCCAGCGGGATGCCCTGACTTTTGCCTAAGTCGCTTGTTTTCAATTTTCGACTTAGCGGGCTTTCTCTTTTTATTCCCCTTTTGAACAAAGCGTGTGACACTGGTTGTCTTACTTGTTTGAAAGGGTTGTGACTGCCTCACTCCTTAGTTGTTGACGGATAACCATCGGGGTTTCATATCTCTTGCACATTCTCCTTGGAATTTGAGCGCTCGGTCAAACTAACTGACGCCTACCCTGCCCCTCGGTTAAATATGAGGGTTTTTTCGTACGAAAGAAACTCCTACTCCGAGGCTCAAAGTGGTTAACGAGGGTTTATCTCCTTATCTCTCCAGTGTTTATGGTTTTGAAACAATGCCTGTACATCCTCAACAGGGTTCTATCCAAAAGCGTACCATTAGAGACCTGCGTTCTTATTTCGTCATCCTCCCTCAAGAGTTCTTAACAAGAAAAATTGATATTGCAGTGCATATAAACATTTAAGAGTGAATACGAATGGATTTCTTCAAGGAAAACATACTCATTGCATTAATATCATCATTAAAAAACAAACGAGTCTTACATGCATACGATGCTTTAACAAGAAATAAGAAACTACAAATGAAAACGCAGTAAAGAAGCTGAAGATTGCCATTGCTGAGGAAGCTTAATTCTGCCTGGACGTACTTGCAGACTGAGTGTTCATTTGAGAAAGGAGGCTTCCATTGATGTACATATCATCTTCAGTGAATACAATGATCTCTGAGTCCACCAGGTCTTGCACCTTATGCCTGAATACATTACACTCATCAATCGTGTGCCCGAACGTTCCCGAGTGGAACTCACACCTAGCAGTCATGTCATAATCGGGAGGAATAGGGTACGGTACTGGCGCGATACCCCTTTTTTGAATCAGAGACTTCTTGAGCAGGCGCGTAAACAGCTGACTATAAGGGATAGGAACAGGATCAATTATCCTTTTGGGCCTTCTTGGTCTCGATTGCCCCTGTTGCTGATAATTCTGCTGTCGGTGCTGATTTGGGCGCCCAGTCTGGCCCTGCACTTTCCTTTCTGCACTCGGCTGAGGCACAAACAAGGATTGTGGAAGAGATCCCTGACGCGAGGTGGATCCTTTGGCAAAAGAGGGAGTCATCGGTCCCTTTGCAACACTGGGAGTAACATCACTTTGTTTACCAGTGCCAACTGATGTAAACTTGATTGCCCCTGAGTCAATGAGCTCTTGGACTTTATACTTGAGCATCTTACAATCTTCAACATTATGACCAGGCGCCCCTGAATGGAATTCACACCTATCATGGACATTGGAACCCATACGAAAGTTGGTGTGTGGAGGTCCCGCAGCAATCAATTCAATTAGTTGAAACTTGAGCAAGTGCCGAAGCAACTGAGCGTATGGCATCGGAATCTGATCAAACTTCTTATCAATCTTCTCTGGATTAAGACCCTCAAGAAACAGTTGCTGGTGAAAAATCTCTGACGGCGGAGAGGATCCACGAGGCAATCCATGGTCTAGAGGAGACCCCAAGGAGGTGGGAGAAATGAGAACCTTTGCTGTGGAAGCGGGCACATGACTGTCTTCCTTCTTCAACACCCTATTCAGCATTTCCATGACCAAACCCATCTGAGTCTTCAACTGATTGATCTCCTCCCTCATTATTTTCTGCTCCTGGAGCATGTCTTCCCCAAATTACCCCATCTGGCTTCGCATTTACCTCAACTCAGCTTGAACTCGTTCCATGATCAATTCTCGAACGGCCTGAGATGTCGGAACAAGATAAGAATACCGGAGATAAACACCTGTTATGCAAAATGATTATGCAAATGCAAATGGGCGTGTTTGAAAATTCACAGAGCGATCCATCCCTTGATTCCAGTTTAATAACAAGATAGAACGGAACTTCTGCTCATATATTAAGAAAACCAAAGGAAAGCCAAATGTTAACAATCACAAATCCGAGATAACAAGTCTGAATATAAAAACCATAGGTCCCAACCAACAAGCCTGGTGGTGATCCACATACAATAAAAGAGGGAAGAAAACTAAGGTATGTCATCAAGGTTTACAAGAGTCAATCCTCCCCATCCACTATGCTTTCTGCACCAGTTTTGAATTTCCTCGAACAACTTTCTGGTGTCGGGATGCTTCGGTCTCTGAATCAATCCTTGAATAAGAAGGTCTCTCCTGTGTATGATCCCATCCAAGTATCGGCAATGTAACTCCCAAGCATCTTCTTTAGTAGCACCATCTATGCTAGGACCCTCATGTCTAGGTTTCTTCACTTCAGCTTGGACTTTCAATTCCTCTATGGAGGCTATAGCTTTGTTGAGTTGATCTTGGACAGCTTGTCTCTTGAATATCCCTGATAGAATCTCGGCGTCTTTCTTCTTGAGCATAGACTTCAACTGATCAATCTTAGCTAGGTAAGCGTCTTCCTTTCTTTTATTCTCAGCCATGGCAGTTTCTTGGTGATCATTGAACCTGTGAATCTTCAACAAAGCCTTGCCTAATTCCTCCTCCTTGGACCTGAGAACGCTACTGATACCATCCAAAGCTTGTTTCATTCTTTCCCTGGATGCAACCATGTCAGCAAGCTCTTTTTCTGCTTTAGCAAGGATCTCTGTCTTTAACTTGGCGGTATGAACAGCTTCACCCCGCTCATGCTTCCACTGATAAATCTCTCTCTTTAGCTCACTATTCTCTTCCCACAACCTTTCTTTTTCAGCCTATAATGTTTTATACTTCTCCAACTCAACGGTGGTAGGAGGCTCGATCACCAAAGGATACAGAGGTGGTTCCACCGGGAATGGGAGAAGCTCCTCTTCTGCTCTCTTCTTAATCCACTCTTTATATGGATGGAAAGCCCGATTGTTACTTTTCCCGAATGGAATCTTACCCTTCTTAGTCACCTGTTTCCAAGCATTCACAACTTTCCTTATCAACCCTTGATCCTCAATACCATTGAAGAATAAGGATTCTCGGACATCTCGCTCTTCGGGTGGATTCTTCAAAGGATAGCCAAACTGTCTGATAGCTAGGGAGGGATTATAGTTAATTCCACCTTTCCTCCCTATCAAGGGAACATTAGGAAATTCTCCGCATTTGCAAATAATCTCCATTCCTAGCAAGTCACGATTAATCCAAACGATGTTATCGGCAGTCAAGCCCATAACCCTCTTAGACCACTTCAGAGAATCTTTCGTATCAACGAAAGCGCCAGATTCAGGGAGACGACTCAAAAACCAGGTAGCTAAGAGCGGCGCACAGCAACTCACAGTTTTCCCACGCCTATTCTCATTTTTATAGTGAACTGAATGGTACACCTAACAAGGTAGGTATAGGATTCTTCGACATAAAGATCCTGACGGCGTGCATATCCACCAGATCAGGAATATTCGGAAACAGAACAATCCCATAGATACACACAGCTAGAATAGCTTGGAAAGCAGTCCAGTTCTTCTCTTTGACATGTATACAAGCTTGATCAAATAGGAACTTCAATAGGAAACCCTTAACTCCTTGTTTTTCTGCAATATTACTGTTAAGAACAGGCTCACTAATGTGAAGAGCAACAACCATATCTTTTATACCGGGGTGTTCTTCAGAAAAGAAAACTATATCATGACTAATAGGAATTCCCAAAATAAATGAGAACTCCTCCAACGTCGGAGCCAAGATGTAGTCCGGGAAAGTGAAGCAACGCAGAGGCGGGTCGTAAAACTGAAGAAGTGTGTGAATGGCATCCTTCTCATACTGGGAGATATTATAGACAAATTTCAGAAGTCTTCCATACCTTCCACTGAACTCTGTACGAACTCCGGAACCAGCCATATTAATTAATTTATGAATCAGTGTCAAAGTCGGCTCTGGGAACGAATAGGCAACAGTCTTCTTTCTCCGAACATCCATGCTGAAGTAACCTCAAAAAACCGGAATCAAGAGTAAGATGCAAGCCCTACAGAATGTCAAACATGTCAGAATGCAAAAAAAATGATATGCTCATGCAAACATGGGGTCAAAGCACACTGTTGGATGTGCTGTGCTGTTAGCTGAACGAGAAACCAGATAACCAGAACTCTGAACCACTGAGGAACCCACATAATCAGACATTGACGAGAAATCTAGAATAGGGGTAGGTTGAAGGTCTCGGTTACCTGCAAACCTGCAAACGCCCATCCCCTCTCACGTGTGGGTACTAGGATGTTCAGTATCCCGGGCTCTCAGGTCGAGAAATGATGATACGTTCACCATTTCTGGTTTGGCATCATCATCAATCGAGGAGGCCTCAACTGATTCTCCAAAGCGGAAGGTCCTCAGCTTTGGCACTGAGGTCGAGAAACAATAGTACATTCATCCTTCTGGGTACAGTACTAAAGTCAATCGAGGAGTGCCTCCACTGATTCTCTTCAAAACGTAGGGGCCATCCTATGCGAGTTCCAAAGCGGGCCCTCGGGTGCGAATGGGTTTGCCACGGGATGTGGTCTGCCACTGTCACCACTAAAGAGGGATGTTTCCACTAAGGTCCTCAATGATCGGTCACCAGAGTCGACAACTCTCTAGATCAACACCCCAACATGCGCAAGACACACACGTTAGAATGCGTCCCAAGATAGCCTCGCCTGGTTGTGAATTTCGTGAACACACAAACGTACCAAGCGGGCACGTAGGTCCCACTACTTTCCACTCTAGTCCTAGGGTATTCTCAAGCCTTGGTATTGGGCTTAGCTCTCAAACCCACCCAACCTGCAAAACAAAGACAGCCAGCACAGCACAACAGTATGACAGTAATAGAAAATGAAATGCAGAAAATGCGATAAAAAAAATAAAAATAAAAATACAACACTTAAAGCAAATCAAAACCAAACACCTAAAGAGAACAAAGACAAGCAAGCGTTAGGACTGACTCGCTTAGGGATGGACCAGCATAGGTCAACCAGACTCCCCAGCAGAGTCGCCAGCTGTCGCTCCCGGGATTTTCATCCAGGTACAAATGCGAGAGTGGCGCGGAAAAACAGATTCGCCAACCGTGTAAATTTATCCCAAGAGAGGGAAAGGGAACACCGCATAAACCTTAGGAAGGAGAAAGGAATGGTCATCGCAACCATAACCTGGGTTCGGGAGTCGGTTACGCGAGGGGAAGGTGCTAGCACCCCACGCGTCCATCGTACTCGATGGGATCCACGCTTGTTGTCTATTCTAAGGGTAAGTTATACTATCATCTAGGGCTGTACTAAAACGGAGAGGGAATGACACAGACCGACTCGGTAGGACGTCGACGTCCTAGGCCTACGTACCCCCTTTGTGCAATGGGGAATTCAGAGTCAACGTAGTTCGGACCAAGTTCTTTTTGTGTTTTTTTTATGAGCGACGTTAGGTTCGCGTCCGGCAGTTAGGGTCGATGCCTGTTTGCGACTCAGACGGAAAGTAACGTGCCCTTTTTGAAAATAGCCTTTAAGTTGAAGGTCCCGAAGGACAAAAAGGTTTGAAGTTGGTTCGTGTTTTTTAGGACAGAAGTGGCTTAAGTTAGTTCCTAAGTTGCATTGCACCAAAGTCTAGGGTACAGGGGCGAATACTTAACGCATCGTCCCAAGACAGGACGCTCGCTAAGCACTCTAGAAAGATGAGAGGAAGCCCCTCATCTCTCATTCCACACGCTTAAGGCTCGTGCGCAATACACCTTATTATTATTAAGTGTTTTAAAGAAATTTGAGATGAGAAGAGAGAAGACACATGGGTGACTCTAAAGGGGGACTATGAATCCTAAAGTTATCATGCATGGGTGGCCTACGGTTAGTGAGGCTTGAAGATGACCTAAACCCTAAAGAATAAAGAAGATAGAAGAGAAAAAGGTAAGGGCAACCATGGACACTTATCCATACCCCAAGGAATTTACCTTGATCCTGCATAAAAGGTTAGTGAGAAACAGATGTAAATAAGAGAAAAGAGGTGAATGCAAATCAAGCGATGGCTAACAACAACGGTAATAATCCAAACATGAATCAGAGAAACAAAGAACAACCCCAAAGCAAATGGCACAAGTGCCTTTTCAAACAGATAATCATATGAGGTCAACGACGCGCCTGCAAGAAAATCTTAAGTGAAAACAAATCCGATAATTAGAAAAATGACTCCTAAAATTCCCAAATTAAACATTAAAGTTCCTCAACCAGAGGCAAACAACATATAAAAAATCCCTGCAAAAATTCAAAGTGTTAGCCATTCAAATAATCACACAAAAATCAGGTGGGAAATAGGGTTTAGGGCGCCCAAAGGAAGGACCAAAGCGCAATATGAAATAAAATTAAAAATGAAAGAAAAATATTTTCGTGCAATTTAGAATGTTAGTGACCAGATGCAAAAAGAACGGATCAAAAATGTTTTAGGATTGCAGAGAAATAAAATAAAGAAATTTAAGTATGCATGACATGTATAATGCAAAAAGAACTTGAATTAAACAAATAATTTAAATGATAAAAATAAAATAAAATAAAAAAATAAAATTTTATGAATTAATAAAGATGATGTATGAAATTTTTTAGGATTTTTAAAATGAAATTTACTATTTTTAAATAATTAAAATGAAATATGATAAATTAAATAAAATGAAAAATGAATTAAAACGTGCTGGGGGTGTGTTTAGTAAAAGAAACAAGTTGGAATTGTAATTGAGCTGAAGGGGGATGGTGCGAAAAGCAAGGCCTGAACATGCTAGGCCCACCAGCGAAAGTCAATGGGAACATGGGAACAAATCAAAGTTCAGAATTAATCTTGGCCAGTCATCTAATCCAACGGACATCTACAAGTCAACGCTAGGGAGAAGTAAACCAGATCAACAAATCTGATTCAATGGTGCACCATACCTCACCTGAACGCACGCGCACTAGATCACACGGTACTACACTACACTAGCCACATGCCTTGCATGTGACCTCATTTATGTGTTGGCGCAATCTCCATCGTGTGATTAAAGATCAAAGGAAAACAAGGGCCATGGTAGAGAGTCACACCGTAGTAAGCATGGTAAGGCACACATACGATTAAATGAAATAAAAATAAAAAAATAGAACACGTGGCATCCTGAGAACCGTGGGATCAAGGGAATGGAGGGACAAGATTGTTTCTTCTTCCTTGGACCCTTCACCGGCCGACCACCGCACCCCGCCGGAGCTCCACCGCCGGCCGCCACCCTGCAACTTGTATTCTTCCAGAAATTGCAAACAGGTACACTATTTTGACCAGAAAAACGTCAGGAATCCAAATATGGCCTTAAAAAATTCAAATTGTTAGCGCATAATAAAAAACGAATGAAAAACCATTAGGGTGCAAAACTTTAAATCAACATTCCAAGCAATATACACATCCATATTAAAAACCAATTACATCAGCATGATCAGTGATGAAAACACAACAATATTCACGAAAAAAAGGAGAGTTTTAAGAACACGAAAAAACCTCTCAACCGGAGATGGAGCCGTTCCAATCCTTGCCTTTGGCTGCGAACGGTGATTGATTTGCACTCTAGAAATCCCCAGGAAAATGTTTGCGGAAGAGCTTTTTGCCAAAACCTTGTGGATCTTGATTTTTGATGAAGAAAAGCTCTAGGGTTCAAGCTTGGATTCCTCTCCAAAAGCACCTGTCTGACCCTAACCAATGCATGGAAGGATTTAAATATTCTAGGGTTATTTGCTGATCATGAGTTGGGCCTGAATAATCCATTGTTTTAATTATTTTGAATTATTTCATTTAATATTGAATTATAACTAATTAAATCCAATAAAAATAAAATAAAATGAGGAAAAACCAAATATATGCTCTTTGGGTCGTGCATGGCTGTATGTTTGAGTTTGGTTTAAGAAACTTATGGCCCATTTGTCAAAATTTGGTTTTTAGACATAATTTGCTTTGTGCACCTCCTCAAAATTGCCCAACTTTGACTAAGCATAACTCCTTCAATTTTTAGCTCCTTAAAGCAAACTAATACTTTTTAGAAACCTCAAGATGTCCTCTAACCAACCCTTTTAGTCCCATGTCAATTTGATCTTCCATGTTCAAGTTATGAGCTTTTGAAAAAGGTTGACTTTTGTTGACTTTCAAAATGACCTATAATGTCTTGGCTCGTATCTCCCAAATGAAGCATTTCTGGACTTGGCTTGTGAGACACAAAGTTGTAGGGAATTAAATTTCCTTCAAGATGGGCTTTGGATGAGGAATTTTTGATGAATTATGTGGAAGTTAGGCCTGGTCAAAGTATAGTTGACTTTTCCTACAAAAACCCTGATTTAGTAACTCCTGATTCTTGATGATTCTGAGGTTTCCTTGATGAATCATGATCAACCCTTGATCAAATGATGAATTTCACCCCATAATCTTGATGTTGACCCAAAATCTTGAGGTTTGACTTTGTGTTGACCACAGTTGACTTTTTGACCAAGTTAACTGATTTTCAATCCATTGGCCAATTGAATTTCTCCTGAATCAAACTGATGGACAATCCTCCACTCCTAGATGCTCATGGACCCAAGGAAGACGATAGAATCAAGTCTCGCCCAAAAAATCAGAAATAAACTGACTTTATAGCAAACCCTAGTTTTGGTACCCTCCGTCTAGGAGGAAATAACACAGTCTCCAAATCCAAATTCCTCTGAATATGATGTGTATCCTCTCCAACAAAGATAAGATATGCCATTTGGTGATGATAAAAACCCAAGGAGCCTGCCCATTGAAGCAATAAACCCCCAAGAATTTCAAACCCTAATTCATGCACTGGTTAGGAGGGAGTAATCCACTTGAAATCCCTTGCCACCTGTGAACCCCTGATGATGTAGTAGACCAGATAAGACCTTCTTGAACTGTTTCAAGCACCTTGACCATATGCTAATAATATGCATACATGATAATGAAATGAAATATAAGCCAGTTAGTAAAAGGGTAAGGAGGGCAAATTTTGGGGTGCAACACTACGAACGCTCTGATTTCCCTGTTTCGGTAAACGGGAATACGTAGGCATAAGATCGAAAGAAAAGATCTTAGCGAGCACAATCAGCAAAAAACCCAAATCCCATATCTCCATCAATCAAAATCAGTAATTTAAAAGCATCAGTCCTAACATCCTAATCCTTGTTCCCCGCCAGAAACCTTCTGCCCAGGTAAAAAGAAAGAAAACAGTATTGGCGAAAATACAAATAACCAGTACAAGGCCCCCCCCACATTGATAGCATTCGTAACCTAACAAACCGCTGTTTAAACTCAGTATGCAAAGCAGGGTTAATTGGAGACATCTATTTCCCTTCCTTATTCAGCTCACAATAGGATAAAAAATGAATCGACCTGTAGTCAAAGCTCAAACCACAGAGAGCGTCCAGCGCTTAAGAACCGTGTCCAAAATCGCTCGCTACAGAAAAATGGCGCCCACCGTGGGGACTTCAAAGTTAGATCTAGGCACGGTCTTCCTTCTCTTCACTTGTGTGAAAAACCACAGATTAGGGCTTCCGCCGGGGAACCCATTTTCTGTCAGGAACTTAGGATTCTTAGCTTTATAAGTCTAGGATGATTAGGACAAATATATATACTGCTTTTCCTAATTGCTATACATGTTTATTTTTCTGCTAATGGGAATGCGGGTGATGCCGTATATGGAAAGAATGAGTATACACTTAAGATAAGTGATGGCGACGGGGTCGACCATCAACCTCAGTGGAGGCTGACCAACGCAACCCATTCACTCTTCTAGCCAATGGGCCGGTTGTTAAGTCTGAGAAGCTGAGGAGCCAAACCCTTTCGTAGTGCAGAAACTATCGAAAATAGTTGTTACGCGATACTACCCTCATTTGAGGCTGGTGATCTATTCTCGGTGAATGGCACTTACTCTAAGATTGCTCTACAACTCACTGGCGATCCGCTTGTTATTTTGCTTTCCTGGGAGGAGCTGATGATAATGAGTACAAGTACAAAAATCACCCTAGTATAAACCTTTGGGGATGGGTAGAGCCTTGACTTCATGACAACGACCCTCTGACCCCATGTTTTTTCTATGTTTTTGTGTGCTGCATTCATGCATTCATTTAAAAAACATTAAAACATTCAAAAAACTTCTCTTCTAGTCTCTCTGTTTTTCAAATTAAACTAAGACTGTGATTGCAAATATCAGAGAAGAGGATTACGCTAATGGATTTCGGTAGAAGGAGAACTCATACGTACACCTTCAAGGTTCCAAAGCTAGAGGATTTGAGAAGGTTAGCGAGGATGATCACTAACCCAGAGGCTTTCAGAGCCAAGCATGGTGGTTTGCTACCACTGTTAAGAGTCCATGTGATTGAGGGAATCATGGATGCGCTCATTCAGTTTTATGATCCGGTTTATCATTGTTTCACATTCCCGGATTACCAGCTAGCACCAACGCTGGAGGAGTATTCTCATCTGATTGATCTACATATCACTGATCGAGCTCCATTTTCTGGACTGGAAGAAATTCCAAAGAATCAGACTATTGCAAGAGCAATTCATTTGGACGAGTCTGAGGTCAGGACTCACATGACTACTAAGGGTGACATCCAAGGTTTACCAGCCCAGTTCTTGACAAAGAAAGCTCTGTACTTCGCTAGTATAGGGAACATCACTGGTTTTGAAAGCATCTTTGTTTTACTCACCTACGGATTATTTTTGTTTCCCAACATCAATAACTTCGTCGATATCAACGCTATTAAGGTTTTTCTCATTGGAAACCCTGTGCCGACTTTGCTCGCAGATGCGTATCATTCTGTACACTTGGGGAATTTGTACAGCGGAGGGGAGATCACATGCTGTGTACCTCTGCTTTATAAATGGTTTATCTCTCACTTGCCCAAGTCTGCTGCTTTTTGGGATTGCAAGAGTGTCTTACGTTGGTCGCAGAAGATCATGTCTCTCACCAACTCTGATATAGATTGGTGTAATAGGATTTATGAGGGAATCAGAATCATTGACCGTTGTGGAAACTTCCCCAACGTACCCCTCATAGGAACTAAAGGAGGAATCAACTACCATCCGATATTGGTTCTTCGTCAATTTGGATACCCGATGAGACACATCCCACTGGGTGTTCATCTGGAAGGTCTTTTCTTCAAGGAAGGAGAAAGTGACAGAGCACTAAAGACAGAAATAGTGCATGCTTGGAAACACATTCATAAAAAAGGACGAGAGTCTCTGGGAAAACCGGACAGTGTCTCGGTGGAGCCTTATCTCCACTGGGTACAAACTAGAGCTCTCAAGCTAAAGATGCCTTATCCTCGTTACAGAATTCTTCCGCCGAGGGAATCTGTCATGTACTTCATGACGGAAACTGAAAAGCTTCAGGTTACTCTCAACAAAGTTCAACGGGAGAGAAGGTCTTGGAAGAACAAGTACCGCACCCTCGACGTAGAGTGCATCAAAATACAGCAACTACTAAAAGAGAAGGACGCTCTAATTGAAATTTTGGAGCAACATGCTGTAGAGAATCAAGACGACCAAAGGAATTTGCTCACTCCTTTCACTTGGCAAAAGAATGACAACCCGACAACAGCCCAAGAGCCCCGGTCAAAGAAAAGTAAGATACCAGAATCAGCACCCGACTTCTCTTCGGAGAGGACTCGGGACCCTTTAGCTTAGGTTTCTGTTTCTGCATCTTGTAATCTACTGTATTTCCGTTTCTGTAATCCTTTGAATTTAAATAAAAAGGGGTTTCCCCACTGTTTGATATTTGCAATCTAATTGTTGAAGTTTATTTTGATTAAACAAAAAAAAAATTAATATAATCATTGCATTCATCATTCTCACATCGCGTATTCTTCTTACCTACGAATCTCACGTTTGTGTCTCGGTTCTAGAGTCAAACTGTCTCATTCGTACAATACTCGGGCTAATCGTCAGAAAAAGATGGATGATCTTGAGGAAGAAAACAGAGAGTTGAAGGAAGAGATCGACGCTCTGAGAGAGGATATGAGAAAGCTTTGTAACGACATGCAAGCCATGGCAGAAGCTCAGCTACAAAGAACTGTGATCTCAGAGATCACCTCAATGCCCATAGTGGAGAAGAATGATCCTAGGTATCAGATGCTGAAAGATCGTCCATGGGGCATGGCTGTTAACTATATCGCGGAAGGATATGTTCCGCCGATCACTGAAGATCAGGGAATCGCAACAGAAGCCGCTGGGCCTGAAGGTTACAAACTTCGGGAAAGCGAAGATGCCAGGGGCATACTCAAGACTCCTGAAGGTTACAAACTTCGGGAGGCGCCAAGACTCACTACCGTAGTCACGGTACCACCCCCTGTGGAGCACACTGTCCCGGAAGGACAGATTCCACCAACACCTTCTGGTAAGAAGGAAACTATGTTTGACAGAATGGAGGAATTCCAGGAGCAGTTCTTGGAAATGCAAAAGGAGCTGCAAGCCATTCGCGGTCAGGATCTATTCAGAAAGGACGCCGCAGACCTCTGCTTGGTCCCCAATGTGAAAGTCCCGCACAAATTTCAAGTGCCCGACTTTGAAAAATACAAGGGTAACTCTTGCCCTCAAAGCCATCTGGTGATGTACGCTCGGCGGATGTCAGCTCAGATGGAGAATCAGGACCTACTGATTCACTACTTCCAGGATAGTTTAACCGGTGCCGCATTAAAATGGTACATGGGTTTAAACCGTGCCACGATCAGCACATTCAGAGATCTTGGTACTGCCTTCGTCCAACAATACAAATACAATTTGGACATGGCACCCGACAGAGATCAACTCAGATCAATGTCGCAAAAAGACAAGGAAACCTTTAAGGAGTATGCTCAAAGGTGGCGTGAAATTGCCGCTCAAATTTGTCCGCCTCTTGAGGAAAAAGAGATGACAAAAATATTCTTAAAGACCTTAAGCTCATTTTACTATGACCAAATGGTTGCCAGTGCGCCCAGTGATTTCACCGAGATGGTCGGCATGGGCGTACGTCTTGAGGAAGCCGTCCGAGAAGGACGTTTGGTAAAAGACACTGGATCGACGAACGGTACTAAAAAATATGGTAATACTCTCCCTAAGAAAAAAGAGCAAGATATTGGGAATATCTCTCTCGGAAAGCAAAGGCGACGTTATCAGCCAGTAGCAGCTGTGACTCCTGCTACCAGCCCTGCGCCTATTCCTACGTATCAACCTCAGGTTGCGCAGAGCCAACCTGATCAGCAAAGGACACAACAGCCTCTTCAGCAGGCTCGTCCTCCATACAATAATAACCGTACAACACGACCATCAGGGTTTGATCCTATACCCATGTTGTACGCAGAATTATTTCCGTTACTACTGGCTAAGGGGCACATCCAGACTAAGTCTCCTCTTACCGTACCGAAAAATCTGCCTTTTTAGTTTAAGGTGGATCAGACATGCCCTTATCATCAAGGAGGTTCAGGGCATAACATTGAGACTTGTCTTAATTTCAAGTCCGACGTGCAAAAGCTTGTTAGGAGCGGGCTCTTATCTTTCAAAGATACGAATCCCAATGTTCTCACGAACCCGCTGCCTCAACATGAGACAGCTGCAGTCAATCTGATTGAGAAAGAGACTAACAATGTCTATCAAATTCATGATGTACTCTTGTTAAAGACCAATCAGGTCAAGATGCATTGTAGACAGAGTGGATATGGCCATGTGCCACCTCATAATTATCACCAGTGTGATATCTGCTTTAAAGACAACCAAGGATGTTCGGTAGTGCAATCAGCTCTACAGGAACAGATGGATCCAAGAGCACCAAGTTCGTGGAGTTAACATGGTTTACATGAATTCTAACGTCATTCAGAACCACGGCATCCGTGCAATGAATGTCAACTTGGTGGCGATGCACTCAAGGCAAAGCCAGTATCATAATCTGCTGCGACATGATTACAGTTCCTGTCTGACTTGCTCGGTAAACAAACAGGGATGCTTTTGCATACAAGAGGCCCTCCAGCGTCAGATGGATCTTGGATGGATCCAAGACTACCATGATAGGAACTCCTATCAAATCAACATGGTTCTGATCTTCGATATTCGCGTAATGAATACCAACCTGGTAGAGTTACATGCTGAGCAGGTCCGACTCGGATTCTTAATATCACATGACTATCAAAACTGTAAAGCAGGTTGCGAAAACGATCGAGGTTGTACCCTTGTCCAGGAGGCACTTCAGCACTTGTTAAATCATTGGTGGATGCCAATCTACATGGACGAAGATACTCAGCAAATTAGTATCAGTAACAGGAATCCTACTCGTCGTCAAAGTCAGGATGTCCGATCAATGGAAGCTAACCTAGTGAGGTTACATTATATTCAAAGTGGGCGTGGCCAGGTGCCACCACACAATTATGACCGTTGTAGCGTCTGTTCGGAAAGTAACCAAGGGTGTTACCTGGTGAGAGCAGCTCTTCAGGGTCAGGTGGACCGTGGAGAAATTCGTCCATATCCGGGTTCTGGACCCATCAACTGGACGCCGAATTACCTTGCCGATCAAGTTGAGGATGTTGTCACCATCTCTGGTCGTCACCGGACCAGGGATGTTTTTGCCATTATTCCTCTACTTGACGAATCTAAAGTTCCCAACCAGGAACGGATCGAGATTACTTACGATGGTCCGAAAAATCAGAAAGTCCCCATAGTCATCTATCTACTGGGACCACTACCGTATGAATCAACTAAGGCAATCCCTTACAAATACGGTGCAACGATAATTGAGAATGGAAAGGAAATTCCATTACCCTCCGTTGTGAATATTGTAGACATCAGTCGTGTAACACGGAGTGGTAGAATCTTCAACCGAGGGGTTGGGGAACCTAACAAAGAAAAGGAACTTCAGACAGAAGCTCCCGATCCACCAATCGGTCAATCCAGTAATCCCGACCTTTCGAAAAATGATGATGAGATGCTGAAGCTCATCCAAAGGAGTGAATACAACATTGTCGATCAACTATTGCAGACTCCTTCAAAGATCTCGGTATTATCACTATTACTCAGTTCAGAAGCACACATGGAGGCTCTACAGAAAGTCTTGGAACAAGCCTTTGTGGAACAGGATGTAACAATCAGACAGTTCGATAGCATTGTCTCTAACATCACTTCCTACAACAATTTGGGATTTAGTGATGAGGAATTACCTGAAGAAGGTCCCCGTCATAACATGGTGCTCAATATCACTGTTAACTGCCAAGACGATGCTTTAGCCAGTGTACTGGTAGACACAGGGTCAGCCCTGAATGTTATGCCGAAGTCCACCTTGATGCAATTATCATTCAAGGGCCCTCCGATGAGAGTCAGCGAGGTCGTCGTCAAAGCATTTGACGGATCCAGAAAAACAGTTATCGGCGAAGTTAATCTTCCCATAACTGTTGGTCCTCACACTTTCCAAGTCACTTTCCAGGTCATGGATATCCGGGCAACATACAGTTGTTTATTAGGAAGACCTTGGATACATCAGGCTGAAGCGGTTACTTCAACCCTCCACCAAAAGCTAAAGTTCGTCAAGAACGATCAACTTGTCACGGTTTGTCGGGAACAAACCTTGCTTGTGAGTAACTTGTCATCATCTGCTTGTGTAGAACCTGAGGAGGTTATTGGAACTCAGTTCCAAGCACTATCGGTGAGCAAGAACGATCAATCTGAAGGAGGAACCTCGATTTCCTCATACAACGATGCTATCAAAGCGGTCGAGAGTACCGATACAACCGGATGGGGACAGCTTGTCATTCCCACTGACAATAAAATAAAGAAGGGTCTTGGTTTTTCTGCAACATGTACCCAGACAGCTGTCAACGATGAAAGTCTTCATCCCCTTCAAAACTTCTTCCACAGTGGAGGTTTTCTTCACCCAGTGTCTCAGACAGTTCATGCTATCAATGAGGAAGATCCCTCTGACACAAATGAAGAATGGAAGTCCTACCTTAACAAGGACGGTTATATGTCTCAGGAAGAGGTGCCTATGCCTTTTTGCTTTCCTACAGAAAGTCCGAGATTTATACCAAGATCAGATGTCGAAATGATCTACGGAGATTGTGATCCGGAAGGATGCTGTGCTCCGCCAAATTCATTAGAGGAAGACACTCTGATGAAAGACAACTTTGATCACAATTACTATGGCCCGATGGATGGCCTACCAATGTGGCAGCCTTACCCAAGAGACTTGGGGCAAGAAAGTCAGCCGAACAATGAAACTCAGCTGAGCGTCATTGAACAGAATACCTGTATCCCCACCATGTCATGGGATCAACACTCAGGTCATTCAGAAACTACTCAACATGAAGATGAATTCACAACGTTTGCAAGACTAGAATTCATCAACTATGCTTTTCCTAAGGTCAACGTCATCGAGAGGGATGACTCCTCCAGTTCCAAAAAAGTGTGGGACACCTTGGGACAACCGAGTGGAAAATACGACTATATGGTCAAGTACACCGCTCCCGAAAGCTCTCGTATCAGGCTCGAAGATATCCAGCCAACTGGATGGGGAGATACAGCTGAGAGCACAAATACTATGCAAAATACAACAGAGGAATCCTCCTACGACAACTCTGCTTGGGAAACAGATTCCAATGATCCTGCTCCACCAGAAATCAGCGTTATTTCTGAAGACAAATCAAGGAAGGTGCCAGACTTTGTGATTCACCGAGGAGTTCGCCGCCAATGGGTTGCTGTTGATGTTCCGAAGGTCGTTAATCAGTCAAAGTAATTGCCATCTTTAACCTTTCACCCTGCCCAGGTGAAACAGATGTTTTGATAGGGCTCGCTTTCTGTAAATATCCCTCTTCGCTTCGCCCAAAGCGACAGAGTTTTGTTTTATAGGGCTGTAGTTTCAAGAGTCGACTTGTTCATTAATAAAATAACGTCGTTCTGTAATTTCCGCATTAATTGCTGTTTTCTCTTTTTGCTTTTTCAGAAAATGGTAATCCTAAAAAACAATTCAAAAATAAAAACAAGCAGTAAAATAAATACACTGCACACACTTGCATTTCTCTCTATCTCTTCTAAACACAAATCATCACGTCATGCAGATTGCTTATTTTAAACCCCGTTGAAACATACGATCCAATGCCTTCTCCCAACTTTGAGTTCCCGGTATTCGAGGCTGAAGAAGAAAATGACAACGAAATTCCAGAAGAGATCTCCCGACTACTCAGACAAGAGGAAAGGTCCATTGAACCTCAAAAAGAACCGTTGGAAACGGTAAACTTGGGTTCAGAGCAAGAGAGAAAAGAAATCAGGATTGGGGCACTGCTCAGTCCAACTGCCAGAGAGGGTTTGATAAAGCTTCTCTGGGAATTTCTCGATGTATTCGCTTGGTCCTATCAGGATATGCCAGGGTTGGATACCAGCATCGTGGAACATCACTTACCGTTAAGATCGGAATATCCGCCAGTAAAGCAAAGGTTGAGACGGACTCACCCGGACTTGGCCATCAAAATCAAGGAGGAAGTACAGAAACAGATTGACGCGGGTTTCCTCGCCACATCAGAATATCCTCAATGGTTAGCCAACATCATACCCGTTCCCAAAAAGGACGGAAAAGTCAGAATGTGTGTTGATTACAGAGATCTGAACAAGGCAAGTCCAAAGGATGGCTTTCCTTTACCACACATTGACATGATGGTTGACAGTACAGCAAAGTTCAAAGTTTTCTCCTTCATGGATGGATTCTCGGGCTATAATCAAATCAAAATGGCGCCGAAAGACATGGAGAAAACTTCGTTCATTACCCCATGGGGTACCTTTTGTTACAAGGTAATGTCGTTCAGTTTGAAGAACGCCGGGGAAACCTATCAAAGGGCCATGACTACTCTGTTTCATGACATGATACACAAAGAAATCGAGGTATATGTCGATGATATGATTGCAAAATAAAAAACAGAGAGTGAGCACATTGAACATCTGTCAAAATTGTTCGAACGTCTAAGAAAATTCAAGCTCCGCTTGAATCCCAACAAGTGCACCTTCGGTGTCCATTCAGGGAAACTATTGGGGTTCATCGTCAGCCAGAAAGGAATTGAGGTTGATCCTGATAAGGTCAAGGCCATTCAAGAAATGCCTTCTCCGAAAATTGAAAAACAAGTCAGAGGATTCCTGGGACATTTGAACTACATCTCCAGATTCATATTCCTCATGACCGCCACTTGTGCGCCGATCTTCAAGTTACTAAAAAAGAACCAGGATTGTGTTTGGTCAGAAGATTGCCAAACCGCCTTCGACAGTATCAAGGAATATCTGTTGAATCCTCCGATTCTATCACCTCCAGTGGAAGGAAGACCACTGATCATTTACCTCACAGTCCTAGAGGACTCAATGGGATGTGTACTTGGCCAACAAGACGAAACTAAAAGGAAAGAGTCTGCCATCTACTATCTAAGCAAGAAATTCACCGACTGCAAGACTCGGTACACAATGCTTGAGAAAACTTGTTGCGCTTTGGCTTGGGCAGCCAAACGTCTTCGCCAGTACATGATTCGTCATACTACTTAGTTGGTCTCCGAAATGGATCCAATCAAGTACGTTTTCGAAAAACCTGCTCTCACGGGAAGAATTGCCCGTTGGCAGATGCTGTTATCAGAATATGACATAGAGTACCACGCTCAGAAAGCCGTTAAAGGAAGTATTTTAGCCGATCATTTGGCTCATCAACCGATTGACAATCAAGAATCAATCGGGTTTGACTTCCCAGACGAAGATGTCATGTATCTAAAAATGAAAGATTGCGATGAACCACTACCCAGCGAAGGGCCAGAACCAGGTTCCCAGTGGGGACTTATCTTTGACGGAGCAGTTAATCATTATGGAAATGGAATTGGGGCAATCATTGTTACCCATCAGGGTACCCACATTCCTTTCACTACCAGACTTACGTTCAAGTGTACGAACAACGAGGCCGAATACGAAGCTTGTATTATGGGTCTCGAAGAAGCGATTGATTTAAGGATCAAAAACTTGGACGTATACGGCGACTCAGCCTTGGTTATCAATCAGATAAAAGGAGATTAGGACACGTACCAATCAGGATTGATTCCTTACAAAGACTATGCAAGAAGGTTGTTACCCTTCTTCAACAGAGTCGACTTTCATCACATCCCTCATGATGAGAATCACATGGCTGATGCATTAGCCACTCTCTCTTCCATGATTAGTGTAGGTCAATGGAATGACATACCTAAGATCGACATCATGTGCCTTGAACGGCCCGCTTACATCTTCGCGATTGAAGCAGTCATAGACGACAGACCTTGGTATCACGATATCAAATGCTTCCTTCAGAAACAAGAGTACCCATCTGGGACACTCAGAAAAGACAGGAAAACCCTCAGAAGATTGGCTGGAAACTTCTTCCTGAGCGGTGACACTCTTTATAAGAGAAATTTTGACATGGTCTTGCTCCGATGCGTCGGCAGACCAGAAGCAGACATGCTTATGAAAGAAATTCATGAAGGATCCTTTGGCACTCATGCCAACGGACACACAATGGCGAGAAAAATTCTGAGAGCAGGGTACTACTGGTTGACCATGGAATCCGACTGCTACAAGTACATGAGGAGGTGTCACAAGTGTCAGATATACTCCGACAAAATCCATGTACCCGCCATCACATCTCAAAGTTCTTTCTTCCCCGTGGCCTTTTTCCATATGGGGAATCGACATGATTGGTATGATTGAGCCCAAGGCTTTAAACGGACATCGGTTCATCCTTGTAGCCATTGATTATTTCACCAAGTGGGTCGAAGCAGCGTCATACGCCAATGTAACCCGACAAGTGGTGGTCCGATTTATCAAAAACAATATCATCTGCCGTTATGGTGTTCCAAGCGAGATCATTACTGATAATGGATCTAACTTGAACAATAAGATGATGAAATAGTTATGTGCAGAGTTCAAGATCGAACACCATAACTCATCTCCCTACCGACCCAAGATGAACGGAGCGGTAGAAGCGGCTAACAAGAACATCAAGAAGATCGTTCAAAAGATGGTTGTAACCTATAAAGATTGGCACGAGATGCTACCCTTTGCTCTTCACGGTTATCGAACATCTGTCCGCACTTCAACAGGGGCGACCCCTTTCTCTCTAGTATATGGCATGGAGGCAATTCTCCCCATAGAAGTAGAGATCCCATCAATCCGGGTATTGATGGAAGCTAAGCTCACCGAAGCTGAATGGTGTCAAAACTGACACGATAAACTAAATCTGATCGAAGAAAAGAGAATAACGGCACTATGCCATGGTCAGTTGTATCAACAAAGAATGAAGAGGGCGTTCGACAAAAAGGTCCGACCTCGTATCTTCAGAAAAGGAGACCTCGTGCTCAAGAAGATACAATCATTTCTCACTGACTCTCGGGGCAAATGGACCCCAAATTATGATGACCCTTATGTGGTCACGAAAGCTTTCTCAGGCGGTGCCTTAAGACTTGCAACCATGGACGGAGAGGAATTTGCCTACCCCACAAATGTTGATGTAGTCAAGAAATACTTCGCATAAAAAAAAAAGTCTCGGTGGATTGAAAACCCGAAAGGGAGGTCCAGGCAAAAGTTAGAGACATGAAAAAAACCATCCCGATGGATTGGAAACATCAAAGTACAATCCAGGCAAAAATTAGGGATAATGGCAAGTAACTATGTTCAACAGAGGCAAGTCCCTCAGCAGCAGTTACAACATCCATCGGAGGAAAACTCCAGTCAAGGTCATCTTCGACAGAAGCTCAGAATGTCCCGAATTCAAAGTTGGTAGAAGGATAGTGGTCGTTATGTTTCAACGTAGCCCTTTTCCCTGTAAATTACCATTTTCTAGCTTTGTAAATACTCTTTGGAATCACGCGTTTGGCTGATTTCCATCTTATCAATAAAATTTGAGCCCTTGTGCTTTTGTTTGTAATTCTTATTTGTTTTAGCTTTACAGAACGACGTTGTTAACATGATTAACGATTCTTGAAATAAAACAAAAATGAATTTACTTGTTAAAACTTTTTCTGCTTTTTAATAAAAATGGCAATTTCTTTTGACTGTTGAACATCGAAAGAACATCAATCGCGTCTCCAAAGGTGTTCGAACCTCAAAGTGCAGAATCAAAGTACTCCTTCTAAACCAGTACGCCTGAGTGAAGGATCAATAATGTCAGAGACCATGTTCCATCTGACATCTTCGGCCGAGTTCTCATCTCCTAAGCTCGACCAACGTCACCCCCAACAAGGACCGTTTCTCCTAAGCAAGGCAGAATTGCTATCTTGAACCAGCGATATTTCTACACGCCCCGCGATGGCTGAGTATCCAGTCATGTTCATCTTTTAGTTGGTATATTACGTCAGTTTTGTCCGCATATACATATATACATCATGCATTATTGATTTGCATTCACATCCATATTGCATCACTATCACTCTAGTCGTTATTATCCCCTAGTGATAAGTCCTCTCAATCGAGTTATCAGACCTTTCCTCGTTAGGAAGTGAATCATCTAAGCAATCTCTCTCCCGTTTATCTCTGGATTAGAGACGGTCCTTGACCACTTTGATAACTTGAACCTCTAAGAAACAAGAAAACTTTCAACAAATGTCGCTCTTCGCCATCGAAGACGATATCCTTGCTTTCCCGGATTAAGGAAAATCCCCAGAGAAAGCCTCTTAATCAGAGATTCGGCGGTACGACAGTTTTTCTCCGAAAAAACCACTGATGAAAAGGTCATCGGCACCTCAAAATTGGATCCCATCATATGGCGTTTCTCCGGAAAGATCCCGAGAAAAGTATGATGTAAGCCCCAAACGAAAACAGTCTCTCAAGAGACTCGCTTTCCCCAGTAGAATCGACAAATGGCGTCTCCAAAATAGAGAAGTTTGTGTACCTCTACAATTCAGACGAATGGGTTCCCCAGCAAGTCTGACATCAAATCTTTTCCCACTCAAATGGCATCTCCCCAGGAAAATTCGGCGAGAAGTTTGAGGAAAACCGCTACTAATAGCGTCCCTTGTCAATAAAGTTTATTGACAAAAGAAACTAAGACCAGTTCCTTGGTAGGAAACTAGGATCGAGGGGAAGTTTAAATCAAAAACTAAGACCAGGTCCTTGGTAGGAAACCAGGATCGAGGGGAAGTTTATATCAGAAACCGAGACTAGATCCTTGGTAGGAAACCAGGATCGAGGGGAAGTTTATATCAGAAACCGAGACCAGATCCTTGGTAGGAAACCAGGATCGAGGGGAAGTTTACTTTAGAAACTGAGACCAGCTCCTTGGCTGAAGACCAGGATCGAGGGGAAGTTTACCTTTTCTAAGCATCATCGCTTAACTAAAGAAGATGAATGCGTAAGCTACCATTCATAACCACCATCAAAATTTCGGGTATTCCGATATTTAATCCTCTTGCACCCCGAATGCCCGAATACCTTCGCCATTCACACCTTCGGGTCCAAGAAGATTAAATAGGGGCATCTTTCATACCCCAAATTTTGACCACTAAGATTTCCCATCATTGTGCAAATCATCAGCACAATATGGATGTACCTTTGTACCTCATTAGTCTCCCCAAAGGTGGGTAAGCATTCACTACAAACAGGATTTAGGGTTTCAAGCCCTCGCAGAGCTCTTAGACAAAGGATCAATCAAGGAATGACATGATCTTCAACTTGTCTAGCCTCTCAAATATCCACAATGGATCAAGAGGACTCCCACTTCAAGGATTAAGCACAAGTTTGCTCCCTTCTAGGTGGATCAAGCCTCAGGATCGCCAGTGTCACCAAATTAGGGTTTGGTCGACTAGGGCCTCCAGATGGAAATTTTCCTCTGGGCATGAGCCAATGCTTCAAAGCATAACCTAAAATGCTCCATGAAACATCATAAACCCCATCATCAAGTCAATATAGCCTCAGGGGATGCATACATCAAAAATCAGGAATTAGGGTTTCTTGACCTAATTCACCCCTAAGTTGACTTTTGGGACAAATCATGAGCCAAGACCTCAAGACATGATTTGAGGGTCTCCAACATACCACGTTGATCCATTTGCAACAATGGATTAACCCAAGAAGCTTGAGCAACAAGTTTCAATTTCATCTGAACCACAGTTGGGGTTTCGCGGGAAAAGTCAACTGTAGCTTTGACTTTTGACCAGGACATGCTCCCAAGCCGTGGGACACGATTAAATACACCCTATAACACCCATGGAACATGTCCATCAATTTTGATTTAGGTCAAGGACATGATTTCCTGAAGAATCACACGGTTTGGAATTCATCTGATAAAAAGTCAACTGTGCACAAAAGTCAAACTTTGACTTTTTGAGATTTTTCATAAAAATGGGTTTTTAACCCTAAAATGATGTTAATGTGTGATTGGAATCATCATTCATCAAGAAAAATCAAAGAAAGTGGGATAACTTGTAAAAGGGGTAACCATAAAAACTTAGAAATTTTTCTAAGTTATGAAAAAAAGTGGCAAGGGTACCAACTTTGGAGGATCATAACTCCTAAACCACAAAGCCATTTTTTCCCCATCCAAAGCTTGATTTGTATCCCTCATTACCCTCTACAAAAACTTCACTAGACCTAAGTCCAATTCATTAAGGATTTTGAGTTATGCTTGGATCAAATGGCTAAAAAGTTAAAATTGACATTTTTCAGCACTTAGCCAAAAATCTGCCTTGTAATTTCAGCACAATGTCCCAACTTCAAGGCTGTTTTTCTCCATGATCCAAGTTGAACCAGGTCTAAAGTCAAACATCAAAGTTGAAGTACGTCATCTAAGCTTTCCGAAAAGTCCTAGAACGTCCATATAGCATACTCGAGCAGGGTGTTATGGATCTTACAAAATGGCTTGCTGAAGCTGAATTTTTCAAGGCAGATTTGCACATTTTTTGTGCCACACGAATTTTCAAGCCTTGCCATCAGTTTGGACACATCTAAGGTTCAATTCCAAGTGGGATGATCTGATCCATGAACCTCCCAAGTCCAAGGAATAAAGAAAAGCATGCCAAAGCCTAGAAATCCCTAAAGAGGGACACAACTCCAATTTTGGTTTGGAGCATTTAATGGATGCTTAGAGTTGGCATGTACTGAGCCATTCTCATCTGAAATTAGTCAAGACTTATCCAAGACCAAGGGAACCAGCAGCCTGTGCCCTAACCTCTAGTCAATGGCTAGAGGAGACTTGGATTTCCATTGGCCAACATGGAACAAACACCTGCTGCAGTTGCCATTCACTGTGGATCCCAAAACAAACTTGCTCCACTATAAATAGAGCTCATTTGTGCTCAGTTTGAGTACACCAAAGCCATCAAACAGATGCTTTCCTCAAATTCTCTCTTTCACTCCAAAATGCCTTCATTAGTAAGGAAATTCTGAGTTTTTGAGCTAGAGAGCAATTCCACTCAAACTAATCACACACACACCTCATATATATCATATGTAAGCTGTGCAAACCATCAAAAGTGACCTGTAATCACAACATCACAAAGTCACCTCTCAAAACCTCAAAATGACACTTTTTTGCATTTTTCAAGCCATGTCTTGATTCAGTCACTTTCCAAGCCAGATAAAACCTCAAACACACTCTAAATATCATCCTTGAACTATCCCAAATGGTGCCACACATCTGGAACACCATTTGAGAGAGTTGGCATTTTGGCCGTTTTTGACCATTTCGCGAGAAAGTGCACAAACTTGCTCCAGAGGTTTTCCAGCCGATTCCAACCATCCTAAAAGCTTCTAAGAGGTCATTTGAGGTTGTCCAAAGCATCAAATCATTTCTGGAACAAAGCACTTGGAAGGTTGCCCAAAATCTCCAAAAAAGAGGTAAAATTCACAACTTGAATTCTTTGAATCATGCTTTCCTTTGTTGTCCACATACATGCATCACATTGAACAATTCTTGAGGTAAAAAATGTAGTCCTTAATGTGTATGTTGTGATCCTCCCACTATTTGCATTTTGACATGTTTGTTTTGTGGAATTTTGGTTATTTTAAAACATGTACAGTTCTGATTTTTTGTGATTGGTGTGTTCTATACATTAAGTTTTAGTTTGCATGAATAATACCATTGGATTCCTTGCGGAAAATCGGTCAATATAGGTTTTTTACGGATTTCAATTCCGATGAAAATTGAGAAAGTTACGCGCGTTAGAAATTTACGCGAAACGACGTCGAATTAACGATAGCGGTTATGTTTTTTTCGCTTTGTACAGTGAGTTTCCGAGTGCGTGAATAATACCATTGGATTCCTTACGAAAAATCGGTCAAGATAGGTTTTTTACGGATTTCAATTCCGATGAAAATTAAGAGAGTTACGCGCGTTGGAAATTTTACGCGAAACGGCGTCGAAAACAACGATAGCAGTTTTTGTTTTTTAATTTCTGTGTTTTGTGCGTCGATTTTCCGTGTGCGTGAATGATACCATTGGATTCCTTGCGAAAAATCGGTCAAGATAGGCTCTTGTGGATCTTGATTCGGTTAAAAAATCGAGAGAGTTACGCGCGTTGGAAATTTTACGCGAAACGATGTTTTTACACGCAGCAGCTCTGGTTTTTTTATCGCTGCGTTTTGTACGTTGAGTTTCGGCGTGCGTGAGCGATACCATTGGATTCCTTGCGAAAAATCGGCCAGGATAGGCTTTGACGGATCTTGATTCGGTTAAAAATCGAGAGAGTTACGCGTGTTTGAAATTCAACGCGGAACGATGTTTTTAATCGATAACAGTTTTTGTTTTTTAATTTCTGCATTTTATACGTCGATTTTCTGTGTGCATGAGTAATACCATCGAATTCCTTGCGAAAAATCGGTCAGGTAGGTACTTCCGGATTTTGATTCCGATAAAAATCGAGAGAGTTACGCGTGTTGGAAATTCGGCGCGGAACGGTATTTCAAAACGATAGCAGTTTTTTCGGCGTTTTGTGCGTCGATTTTCCGTGCGCGTGAGTAATATCATCGGATTCCTTGCGAAAAATCGGTCAGGCAGGTATTTCCGGATTTTGATTCCGATAAAAATTGAGAGAGTTATGAGTGTTTGAAATTTTGATAAAAACGTGTTGAAAATTAAAGTTCCGGTACTCGTTTTTTACCCAAAAAAAATGTCGAAAATGATATTTTGATATCTTTTCTCTTTTTCTTACTTTTTATTTTCAAAACTCAACCAATTTTTTTCACATAGCAAAAAATCATCATTTTCCAATTCGTACCCCATAATATTTTAATCCAAAAAAATAAAAATAAAAAAAGTATTATTTTTAATATATTTAAAAATAGTGTATTAAATTGTTTTAAATGCTTTTAAAATGATTTCTTTTATTTTCTTGATTTTTAAAACTAAAATGATTTTAAATATTATGTTGATAAAATATTTTTTTTCATAAACTTTAATCATTATTTAATGATTTTATTTGATATTTTTATCATTTTTTACTTAATTTTCTTGAAAAAATGCTTAAAAATGAAATTGGGGTTTTCTTTGATTTTCACCCTAACAAATATTTTTTAAAACACTTGGGCCTCTAATAGAGTGTAAGACCCAATCCTTTTTTTTGACCAAATCATTTTTGGGCCTCATTCATTGTATAAGTCCCGATACCGTCAAAAACAAACGGCGCGATCGTCGTCTTTTTAAGAAATAACCTTGGGTATCTCCTCGAGTTATAAGACCCATTCAAAATTTTTGGGCCTCTATTAGAGTGTAAGAACCAATCCCCTTTTAACCAAAACTATTTTGGGCCTCACTTATTGTATAAGTCCCCTCTGCGTTAAAAGAAAAATTCGGCGCGATCGCCATTTTCAAACGAAAATCAACTGGGCTTCTCTTTGAGCTGTAAGTCCCATTTCTTTTCATTTTTAACACTTTGGGCCTCTATTAGAGTGTAAGACCCAACCCTTTTTTAACGAAACAATTTTGGGCCTCAGCTATTGTATAAGTCCCGATACGTTAAAAATCTCGGCGCGATCGCCATTTTCAAACTGAAAATATTTTGGGCCTCTCCCTGAGTTGTAAGCCCCATCTTTTGTACAAAAATACACTTTGGGCCTCTAATAGAGTGTAAGACCCAACCCCTCTTTTTATATTTTCTTATTATTTTTTAATAATTTGGAAAATTAATAACTCCTTCAATTTTGATTATTTTTTATTGGTTCTTTTTCTGAAAAATCACAAAAATAGTAAAATATTTTATTCTACAAAAAAATCAAATTTATATTATTTATTTAATATAGTTGGTATTTTTGTGAATAAATTCATTTTTAATTGTTTTTAAGCATTTTAAAAGTGAATATTCATCTTGAAAATAAAGACTATGGGCCTCCCCTCGTGTTGTAAGCCCCATTTCTTTTCTTTAAACTCTTTGGGCCTCTAATAGAGTGTAAGACCCAATCCCTTTGTAAATACCAAAATTTTGGGCCTCAGTCACTTGTATAAGTCCCACGGTGTTTACAAAACCTCGGCGCGACCGTCGCCCTTTTTAAAATTAACCATTGGGCTTACCCTCGAGTAGTAAGACCCATTTCTTTTCTTAAAACTCACTTGGGCCTCTTGAGAGAGTGTAAGACCCATCCCTTTGTACAAAAAACCTTTCTTGGGCCTCAGTCACTTGTATAAGTCCCTCTGTACAAATTCAACAGTGCGCTCACTGATAAAACCCTGGGCCTCTCCTTGAGCTGTAAGCCCCAAATCTTTCTTTTTCAAAAAACTTTCTCCTTTGATTTTGAATATACTGTTGTTTTCAATCTTTCTTTGTTGAACAACTAACCAAACAGCATGGAAGCTCTACAACCGAGTAAGTGTTTACCCGCTTTCATTTACCGCTTTCATATGTATATAACTGTATTGTGGGGCTGTTTCACTGTAAGTCTCCTTTCACAAACTCATATATATATAACTGTATTGTGGGGCTGTTTCGCTGTAAGTCTTCTTTCATAAACTCATATCAACTGTGTAATAATAGTATAGATATTTAGAGTTTCCCCGGCAACTACGTCTAGAACTAGGTGACACCATTTCGTTTATTCGTAGAAATAGACAACTAGATCCCCAATAGGATCACCAGATACAGTCTTCTCTTCGGCTGTCCTCATTAGGAATTGTCAAGAAACTCTACTCCCCAAGATGAATGTCTTCTCCGTGAATGGCATCTTTGAGTTTCTTCCAAATTCTCGAACTTTCCTGACTTGACCTATTCCTTGTGAATAGCTTGCCTTGAATTTATCGGGGTTTGGGGACCCACGGGCTTCCTAAAAGCATCGGCCTCCTCTTGGGCATCGTACAAGGACCCACAGGCTTCCTAAAAGCAACCCCGCCTCCTCTTGGGCTTAGTACAAGGACCCTACGGCTTCTTAGAAGTATTCACAGCCTCCTCTTAGGCTTCGTATAATGATCTCTTCCTCCGGGAATGATAGCCTCCTCTTGGGCTTAGTACAAGGACCCGTCGGCTTCTTAAAAGTTTCCAGCCTCCTCTTGGGCTTCGTGCAAATTGTCCCGACGACCTCCTAGAGGTATAGGAACAGAACCTAGTCATCCTCATAGAACAGTCCTTTCATAGAGTCTACTACTGTTTCTCAAAGCATAGTACAAAAGATAAAAACTCTAGACTTGGACAGTCTAATCTCCTTGAGTCTCAAAGACATTCTCAAGTGACCCCTTCGTTAAATAGGAAGGAAACCCGCAGACTCGGACAGTCTCAATACCCTTTGGATTTCCCGTTTCCTCAAAGAGAAGGAAATATCCCTGATCCTCAAATCAAATCCCTGAGTAGAGTGTTACTCATATAAGAACTGATTTTCTCTTTTAAAATCAGTATATTGGATCTGTCACTCAACTGAAATAGTTACCATAGCCTCCTCTTGGGCTTTGTACAATGATTCTTCCCAGCGAAGCAAACGTTTAGCCTCCATCTCGGGCTTCGTACGAGATACCAAAATTCTCCCCAGTGGAGTCAAACAACGTTTAGCCTCTCTCTCGGGTTTTGTACGAGACACATAAGAGACTCCCTCATTGAGTCAACCACCCCTTTCGCCTCCATCTCGGGCTTCGTACGAGATACAAAGACTCTCTTGTTGAGTCAAACACTTTTAGCCTCCATCTCGGGCTTCGTACGAGATATAAAGACTCTCTTGTTGAGTCAAACCTTTAGCCTCCATCTCGGGCTTCGTACGAGATACAAAGACTCTCTTGTTGAGTCAAACTTTTAGCCTCCATCTCGGGCTTCGTACGAGATACAAAAACACTCTCTTGTTGAGTATAAAAGATTCTCCTGTTGAGTCAACCCTTTTAGCCTCTCTCTCGGGCTTCGTACGAGACACATAAAAACTCCCTCTTGTTGGGCCAATAGCCTCCTCTTAGGCTTTGTATAAGAAAACCACTGGTTGATCCAATCAACCTTTTAGCATCAAAGCTGTGCCTCGTTCACAGTACACAAACATCAACAACTCCTTTCCCCTTCATCTAATCGCTGTAAGTGGCAAGCCTCTGGATCATCTACATCCATGCCACTGTCCCTCTTTTAGCATGAGAAATTCATAAGGAAAGATGGCATTGCTCTACACTGAGTTAAAGTCTTCTCCTTCAGGTTGAAATCCCCTTTAAAGGAAATTATGGCATTGCTAGGATCCGCGTATCCCGGTTAAAGTAATTCTCCTTTATAACCAGTCACCCAACAGTTGTGACAGACAAACCCTTCTTTAGAGATGACAAATTCTCTCTAAAGTCGAGGTCCTTCAGCTTCACGTCTTGGGCTTTGAACAAGACACAAATAGACTCTTCAGCTTCACATCTTGGGCTTTGAACAAGATACAAACCACCTTTCGCTTCACGTCTTGGGCTTTAAACAAGACACCAAAAACACCCATTTCCTCCCATAGAATAGGAGGAACTACGAACGCTTTGATTTCCCTGTTTCGGTAAACGGGAATACGTAGGCATAAGATCGAAAGAAAAGATCTTAGCGAGCACAATCAACAAAAAACCCAAATCCCATATCTCCATCAATCAAAAGCAGTAATTCAAAAGCATCAGTCCTAACATCCTAATCCTTATTCCCCGCCAGAAACCTTCTGCCCAGGTAAAAAGAAAGAAAACAGTATTGGCGAAAATACAAATAACCAGTACAAGACCCCCCCACATTGATAGCATTCGTAACCTAACAGACCGCTGTTTAAACTCAGTATGCAAAGCAGGGTTAATTGGAGACATCTATTTCCCTTCCTTATTCAGCTCACAATAGGATAAAAAATGAATCGACCTGTAGTCAAAGCTCAAACCGCAGAGAGCGACCAGCGCTTAAGAACCGCGTCCAAAATCGCTCGCTACAGCATGCTTTGAGCTGTTTCCTTGCAATGTCGGGCAGGTCTGCTCTAATCTTCACTCCCCGTTGAGGGTCGTCGCCGAACAGAACGATCTCGAAGTTGCCATCTGGGATTGGGCGCATCGGATGGGAGCTGCTGCTGGATGATGTAGGCGAGTTGGCTGAATCTGCTCGTTCCTCCTGTTGGTCTTCTTCGGGGAAGCGGCTGTCGAGGTCAATGGAGTTGACCTGGGGCAGAGGTTTAGCTTCCTCGGAGCTGCTTGGCAATGCTAGCTTGCTCGACGCTTTTGGTTTTGATGCAATGGCGTTGAGCCCCTTTGCGGTTGCTTCGAAACACCGTCGCGCAGCCTCGATATCACCGTGGAGGGTGGCGACCATTCCTTTTAAAGTGTAATACTTCATCTTGAGGTGGACTGTTGAAGGCACTGCTACCAACTCGGCCAAAGTTGGTCTCCTGAGTATGCACTATTAAAGTGACGGGCAGTCGATTACCAGAAATTGTACCTTGACGGATCTGGCCATCTCAGCTGATCCGAAGGTTACGATCAGTTCGACGTATCCCCATGGTTTGGTCACTGATACGTTGAATCCCTGCAAATCAGACCCCACGTAGGGGGTAAGGTGTGATTCGTCCAGCTGAAGTGTTGAAAAAAATTGGGAGTACATGATGTTGACCGAGCTGCCCTGGTCGACGAGGATTCTGCGAACGTCGAAGTTCGCCATTCAGGCTCTGACGAGCAAAGGTATGCTTGAGTTTGGAGACCCCCAGAGGAGCTCTTCCCGGTAGAAGGAGATGGGGATAGAGCCCCTCTGGGTCTGATCGGGCGTGGTCACCTTATTGGAGCTTGTGTTGATCAGATGCTCAAATTTTCGTTTCACGGAGCCCACCGTGACTTTGTTGAAGCCCCCGCCAGAGATAACCATGGCGGAGGGAAACGTCTCCCACGGGCCGTGGGCCGCGAAATAAGCAGGGGCGCTGAGCTCGTCCGGGACGTGGAAGTCTTCTGGTCGTGATATGGGCATAGCGACCTGGATGTTGGCTTCTTCCGAGGAGGGTACTTCTTCCTCTATCTTCTTGGACTCCTGGGCGTCCTGCCGAGGAGTGTCATTCTTCTTTGAGAACTGTTTCAGGTTACCGTCCCTGATCAGTATCTCAATAGCATCCTTCAGATGGATGCAGTCTTCAGTAGTGTGGCCGAGACTCTTGTGGAAATGGCAGTACTTTGATTTATCCGCGTTGGGTCTAGCCGACAGTTGTTTAGGGAAGCGGACCCCTGCCTGCTTAAATTCTGAGTTTGCACACTCGGAAAATATCTTCTCCCTGGAGACGGTCAGGGGTGTATAGTCGTGGAATCGCCCGGAGGGTCCCTTGTTGTCGCGGGATTCCCGAGGACGGTCCTCGCACCTCCGTTCGCCTCGACGATATGTTGAGGCTTCCTCGCCTTTGGAGGCCCGAGCGTTCTCCTGATGGCGTGATGCTCGGACGTTGCTGACTGCAACCTTCTTTTCATACTGAATGTGCGATTGGGCTTTGAGGAGGAGGGCATCTAGGTTCCTCGGCGGTGCGAGACCGACGACTTTAGAGAACTCGGAGCCCGGGCGGAGTCCTTGCTCGAGCAGAAACTTTTTCATCTCGTCCGTTGTAGGGACCTGTACTGCTTCTTTGTTGAACCTCTCGATATATGCATGGAGAGGTTCGTCTTTCCCTTGGATTATGGCTCCAAGGGAGGCCTCAGTCTTGGGGTGACGGCGAGAAGCTGTGAAATGTCGTGAGAACATTCTGCCCAGTTGCCTCCATGAGGTAATGGACTCCTCGGGCAGCTTCTTGTACCATGTCATTCCCCCTTTCTGGAGCGTGGTCGGAAATAGCTGGCACTTGATGGCGCCCCGTACGCCACGGTAGTCCAATAGCGCATCAATGTTCTCGATGTGTTCGTCGGGGTCAGTAGTCTCGTCGTACATGCCCAGTGACGGGGGCTTCTCCAGGCCCTTAGGGAGACGGGTAGCCAAGATTTCCTGGGACAATGGGCCGCGGGGCTCATCGTCGCTTCTAGAACTGGTGAATGATGGGGACTGAAGGGTACGCTCGCGGCGGCGGTTCCTTCGGGGAGAAGGATAACGGTTCCTTCGAGGAGAAGGTGAGCGGTTCCTTCGGGAAAAAGGTGAACGGGCCCGACCTTTAGACTTGACCGGGGGAGACTGCTCATTCCTTCGAGTCCTCTTGTGGCCGGGAGAGTGCTGGTCACGCGGGGTAACCTGGTCGCGCTTACGGATTGAGCGAGGGTCAGGTTCTTGGCGCAGTCTTCAGTCGATATCTCTCCGGGGCTTCGGGCTCCTTAATTGTTGCTGGTTCCTCCTCAGAGGAGGGGATCTTGGACGGTTGGACTCCTCTAATGCCCCGATCCTCTTATTCTGCTGCAGGATTAGGGTGTTGGTTTTGTTGATCGCCTCCAGGAGGGCTGCCACGGTCGGGTCGGCGTTGGGCAGAACAGGAATTTGCTGGACGTCCAACGAAGGCTGATCGTTGTTGCGGTCAGCAGGGGTAGGGGAAGGAGAAGTTGTGGCTCCGTCCCTCAAAAAACGGGCATCTCGGAGAAGAGATGAGGGGCCGTCAACGCCAGTCTTGTTGACGGGGAGGACATCAGTTTGGAGAGCGTGATCTTGAGAGGCCATGATGATGATTTTGAAAATTGCTTTGATCTTCGATTTCTGGGGAATGAAAGATGGAGAAAACAATGTTTCCCACAGACGGCGCCACTGATCGTGAAGGCTAGATCAGATCCTGTAGAAGTGGACCACCAAGTACGCCTGGGATGCTGGTCGTATGGAGAGGAGGAGGGGGTGTACCTGCAAGGCACTCCGACGCTCAAGTAAGAAAGGGTCAGAGAGAAAGGGGCAAGTACAAAGTATGAGTTCTTAGGGTGAATATTTGATACCTGACCCTCTCAAGCGAGAAGGTTTATATAGAGCCCCCAGCGCGTGGCCAACGGTCCTATTTTCAGGGCGAAATAACCATTTTCCCGAAGAATATGTAACTACCCAAACTAGCCGTTATGTCGGGCAGGGTGCCCAAAACTAGCCGTTATGTCGGGCATAGGCACAGTTTCGAGCACCTGCCCATAGCTGTTCGGGGAGTGGACAAGCCGTGCGTAATGGGCATTGTTTCCAGGGAGGAGCGGTGTAGTCCCTGCCCGGTTAGAGGGGCAGAAAGGTAACTTTTTCCCCTTTGTGGATTGGACTTAGGCAATTTGGGCTGCTCTAGAGCAGAAGTGGATTGGGCCATGTCTAGCCATTGGTCCAGTCCAGAACACCCTCTATATGACGATCCTCCTATTCTAGGTTCGATAGATTTAATGAGGCATAATTGAGACCGAACAAAAGCTAAAATTAAAAACAAAATCTAACGTTATAAACATACTAATAATAATAATAATAATAAGGCTTAATACCCTTTTTGGTCCTCTAACTATAGGGGTAGGTCCAATTAGGTCCTCTTTCTTTTTAAAGTGGCAAATTGGTCCCATACGTTTTTAAATAGGTTCGTATTGATCCTTTCCATTAATTGCAGGCTAACGGTGTTAAAAATGATGATGTGGAATATGACTTAGATATGGTGTGTAGCACGGTCAGCATCTCCTTGTTCGTTCAATCTGAGACTCTATAAATCCACCCCCAATTCCAAACCCTAGGTTACAAAATCCCCAAAATTAACCAAATTGAAAGGAAAATCCCCGTCCAATAATGAGTTCTGGGCGAGTTTCTTCTTCAACTTCAAGAACCCGCGTTGATTCGCAAGTGTATACCAATTTTGGGAAAGTCATGTGTGGTTGTGGAGACCTTGCTGTACTTCGCAAGGCAAGAACCGTCCAAAATTATGGAAAGCTTTTATGGGGTTGTCAACATTTTAAGGTAATCTTCTATCTCAAACACATTCCTTCCATCCGGTACATCTTCACTGTTCTTAAGTTGCCTTCATATATGTACAGGGACACACGAATGCCGGGTACAGTTTTTTTGAATGGTTCTATGATGATTCAAGAGATGACAATGGAAGATTGAAATGCAATTTAAGGAGTTGGAAGAAGCCCAAAAAGAGTTGGCAGAGGCAAAAATAATGGTTGAAGTTTTTAGGGTCAAAAATTTGCAGCTAGATGAAGCTTTGAAGAACACAAGGAAATGGAAGATAATCTGGAAGTGCTTGTGCTTTACTGTGTCATTTGTTTTAGTGGTTAAGGTATTGTGAATGTTCGAACATATGTTGTTGGTTGTTGGTAGTTTATCAGCTATTTTTTCTTGTGAAATGGATGTAAAAGCTGCTTCCATAACATGTACTAATGGTCTGAGTAAAAGAGTATTGTTGTTGCCAATATTTTAGTGTTATTGCCATATTTATCAGTTGTTGCCATATGTGTTGTAAAAGTTGCTGTCAATAACATGTAGTAATGGTCCGAGTAAAAGAGTAGTTTTGTTGCTGTCATAAACATATTTTAGTGCCATATTTTAGAAGTTGCTATAGGTTGTGGCATACAGAGTTGTACATATTTGTACACCAAATTTGTAACCTGATTTTTCTCATTGTATATGAAACAGAGTTGTAGATATTAGTCCACTAAATTTTGTGTAAACCATATTTGTTCATCAAATTTGTAACTTGGTTTGTACAATAACAACTTAACAGAAAATTTGTACAACATAACAACTTGTATACACCAAAATTTGACAACAGGTGGACAGAAGTATCAGTAGCATAAATACTTAACAGAAAACTTTAGTAGCATAATTTGACAACAGTATAACAGAAGTGTCAATACAAAATTGGAAACATTGTACACCATAAGTACATAAGTACACCATTACACATAATAGCTGAAGCATATCAGAAATGCTTAGTACACAAAATAGCAGAAATTGTTCATAATATCAGAAAACAACATTACACAATACAACACAAACTATAGACCCTAAGAGGATTTCTTTGAAATGTTCCTTTTAGTTGGTGTTGTCCTCCTAGTAGTAGGACCCACTGCATTCTGTGATGCACTCAATCTGGTGGTGGGTCCTCTTGAAAGCTGTGCTGGTCTCTTAAAAGGCAACTTGTGCCTAGTTTGTGTTGCAGTCTTGTTGTTAGTTGTCTGAGAAACCTGAGTTTCCTGGGATGCCTGAGTTGTTCTGGTTGCCTGAGTTGTTTTACTTGCCGGAGTTGACTTGGTTGCCTGAGTAGTTTTAGTTGCCTTAGTTGACTTGGTTGCCTGAGTAGTTTTAGTTGCCTTAGTTGACTTGGTTGCCTGAGTTGTTTTAGTTGCCTAAGTTGAATTGGTTGCCTGAGTTTCCTGAGTAGTTGCCTGAGTTGTCTGAGTAGTTGCCCGAGTTGCCTGAGTAGATACCTGAGTTGCCAGAGTAGATGCCTGAGTTGCCTGGGTTTCCTGGCTTGCTTGAGATACTTGCTGAGATGGTTGCTGAGAAACCTGTGATGCCTGTTGTGGTGGCTGAGCCATCTTACATGTTGATTTGTTGTGCCCAGTTTGTCTGCACCTAGTGCACCTCACAATCATACCAGTTTTTCTTATTTTCATGTCAGAACCATTAATCTCACCCTTTTCTCTATTCCTCTTCTTCTTTGGTCGTCCAGGCATTTTCTTGAATTTGGGAGGCTGCACATTAGGGTATTCGGTTCTCGCCTATAAATTTGTACCATTCAGAGGGTAAATGATAGGTTCATACACCTTAATATACCTAGTCTTCTTGTAATATTCCGGGACAAACTCATCAACAGCAAGACCTCTACTCTTCATTGAGGAAATTGCATGGACACATGGGAGACCAGTCAGCTGTCACTTTCTGCAAGAACAACCATGTTCCTTTAAGTCGACAGTGAACATGTCTCCTTGATTCTCAATATGTCTCACCTCAAAAATATATTCAGATGACATCCTGTAAAACTAAGTGCATTATCTATCAAAAGTAAGTCATAATAATTAAACACAGAAGTAAGTCTATTACCTATCATAAGTAAGTCATAGAAATAAAACACAAAAGTAAGTCTATTACCTTACTATCCAAAAATTTGTATAACTGCTTGTTTTCTCCACCTGCTTCTTTATGTTTGGCAACACTCCATCATCACCCAAATTAGTGAACTTCAACCTATTTGCCACCCATTTTTCCATTATATATCCCCTAATATCTTCTAACATTGTGACCAAAGGTTTTGCCCTTGCTTCCACAATCACACTATTGAAAGCTTCTGACATATTATTCAGGACAGTATCAGACTTTGTTGTGGTTCTGAAGTAGGACTTGCTCCAAAATCTTGGCGGTGTTTGCATCATGTGTTTGTAGGCCTCTTCATTTATCCTCCTCATGCCTCTCATCTCTCTTTCCCAAGCATGTGGATAAGTAGCTCTTGTTGCCTTCCAAATGATCTCCTTGAACACTTTTCCTGGACATGTCTTTCATAGCCTTGAAAATTGGATGCTTCCTCTTCCTTGGTTCTTCATCATCCTCAGTGTCATATCCACTATCTAGTTCCTCACTATCATACACAACTGCATTCTCACCTCCACTATCTGCTTCCCCTGTCCTTTTATTGATTTTACTACTTCCTTCATGTTTTTCATCATACTCCACCATTTTGGCAACATGTTCTTCATCATAATCCAAAATAACATCAAAATCACTAAAATCAAGCTCTAATGCACTATCATAATTATATGATGAATCCTCACTGTCATCAGAGCTTGTGTCACTCCCATCATGAACCTCACCATGAATCCCATCAACACCCTCACCAGCCTTGACACTCTCATCAGCAGCAACATCCTCACCAGAATTCACTCCCTCACCAGCCTTAACACCCTCACTAGAATTCACTCCATCACCAGCCTTAACACCCTCACCAGAATTCACTCCATCACCAGCTTTAACACCCTCACCATAATTCACTCCATCACCAGCCTTAGCACCCTCACCAGAATTCACTCCCTCACCAGGGTGGACACACTCAACAAAATTGTTTACATCCTTAAGGACTTGATCAACAAGTTCAGCAACAATATCATATTGTTCTTGATTCACAACATCCAAAGGTTCTTCATTTAATATGTCCTCCTCCATGTTTGTAGGTTCTTCATTTAATGTGTCCTCCTCTATGTTTGTAGGTTCTTCATTTAATGTGTCACCCTCATCAACATACTCAGGTTGGGATAATGGGTGTTCAATGTATATGTCGACCTTCAGATGTACCCTACATAGGTCAGCTATCTCTAACACACCTTTACCATCACTAAGCACATTAATCCCAAATGTAGGATCCTTGTAGTAGATATTGTCTACCTCAGTATACCTTATGTCTTTCAAAACGCCTATCAACTCAAAATACGACCAGGTATCAACATCTACCTGTAATTCGTTACATTTACCCCCCACGTAATTCGTTTTATCAGAGTCAATAAATTCCCCACTATGATGAATGTTGAGGGTAATCATTTCTTCCATTTCAACCTAATATCATAAACAAGCAAAAACTTTACGAAACGAACATAAAAACCCTAATTTTAAAAAGGAGGCAACAAACCCTAATTTCTACACACAAACCCTAGACTACAGAAAACGAAAATTTTATGAAAGTAACATAGCCACTAACCAGTATATTGCTTCGTCTTCAATCGTATGTCTGGGAATCTTTGTGTTCGTCTTCACCCTCGGTCGTCTGCTATACTTCGTCTTCGTCTGCTATGCTTCGTCTTCGTCTGCTATGCTTCGTCTTCGTGTGCAGAACTAAAATGACTTAAGGAAAATAAGCCACAATTGTGAATTGACCTATATAAACCGTGCCACATCCCCATTCAGAAACATACATATCAGCACATCTATGACATGTCATCAACATTTTAAGTGAAATTTTAACTTTTCTAATGGCAAGGACAAACGTGGACCTATTTAAAAATGTATGGGACCAATTTGGCACTTTTAAAAGAAAGAGGACCTAATTGGACCTACCCCTATAGTTAGAGGACCAAAAAGGGTATTAAGCCTAATAATAATAATAATAATAATAATAATAATAATAATATAAAGGCACATGCAATTTGTATAACTAAAATAATAATAAAAAAGTAAAGTTAGAACCTAGTATAGTAGAAACAATACGTAATATTAATAAGAAAAAGCTCCAAACAAGTACAAATGAATTTCTAGAAAAAAATCCAGAATGCTAATGCCGACAAGATTAAAATACGAACGATCCTAGAACAATTCGGAATTTCGCAGAATCTAATTCTAAGTTGCATAAATTCCCTAGTGTGATAAAATAACCGCTTTCACAAAAGTAAATTTCTGCCTAAAATAAAATTGTAAAAACTTGGATATTGACCACTGAATTCAAAGGTCCTATTTATAATGATAAAATTCGTACAGGGTGTCACAAAACATGTAGCAGATAGTGGAGAAAGTGGTGGAAAACTAAATTTCCATGTCATGGGAAGTGAGCATAAAATTCTGAGCTTCATACCATGAATCACATCATGGTGTTAACGTCTTTCTTGTCATGAGTCAGGAGAGTATGACAGGAGTCATCAAGATGACGACCTTCCTGTTTTATAGCTGACAGTCAACTTATTTATCTTTTGTCCTTTAGCATTGACGATCTTTATGTCGCCCTCTCATGATGGGCGTTATGCTGGCAGGGTGGTCGTCATGGCTGTGCATAATGCCATTTGTGCTCCTATTTTTTCCGTTTCGCAGAATTTTCTCGCATTGACACTCCTACAACCAAAATACCTTAAACATACACCAAGTACAAGCATAAAGTCATAAAAGGGAAAGGAAAAGTCTCAAAATAACATGTAAATCGAGTCGAAAATACGATACTTTTCCGAGTTATCAGATTTTGGTAGTGATCTCGTCTAGATATGATGTAGATTCAATTAGACTTTATTTCCCCAAAAAAGAACCACAAAAGATTTGATTTTATTTGAATTCAATTTTAAATCTCCATGATTTAAATTAAATTAAATTAATTAATCAAACAAATTAGATTGCTAACAGATAACAACAACCCTTGTTGCACAAGTAAGAGAAAACTTTGTTATAGACATTTGGAAAATGCGAGCATACAACAACAACCTTGTCCTGCAGACAAGGGCCACATGTTGGGACATCTGTTCCCACATGTGTCTTTCTTCTCAAAAGACGATGGGGCCAGATGTGCCACACCATTTAGAAAATCATGTCCAACATGTGTCCATACCATGTTGTTTTACATAATGTAGCCAATCCAAAAATAAATAAAAAATTGACATCAATAATTCTTTTTTGAATGGGTGGCTTCAAAAAGAAGTATACATGCAACAACCACCTGATTTTGTAGACAATAATACTTCTCTTATATGTAAACTAAAGAAGGAAATCTATGACCTCAAGCAAGCCCCTAGAGCATGGTATGAGAAACTAAAACAAGGTCTATATTAATTTGGATTTGTTTATAGAAAACATGACTATTTACTCTTCATCTCTCAACATCAAGGTATCAATTTATATTCCTTGGTTTATTTTGATGACATATTGATCACAAGCACTTCCTCCAAGCTTGTGCATGAACTGATCTCTTAGCTTCATCAAAGGTTTTCTCTCAAGAAAACTAGCAAGCCAAAGTACTTTCTCTCAAGGTGCCGTTATACTTACTCAAACCAAGTACATTAGAGACCTACTTGCTAAAGTCAACATGAAAGATGCTAATGGTGTTAAAACTCCCATGTTTAGTCAATTCAACAGTTAGAACACTGCAATGCACGACCTGACACAGCCAAATATTGCATTCACTATTAATAAATCCTATCAATTTATGGCTAATCCTCAAGATTCACGTTAGAAATTAAACATATGCCAAATTTGTTGATCCTTTGTGATAGTACCACGAATATTGTAAAAATTGAGAATCATTATTATAATCGTACGAGACTCTAAATAAGTAGGAAGCATATCATTGTTAGAGACTTTATCTATAAAGGAGCTGCAAGAGTGGATCATGTACACATTGATGAAAATTTAGCAGATCCTTTGACGAAAGAATTAGCTAGAGAGGAAGTCCATATTACATCCAATAAAATGGGACTAATACCTATAGAAAAATGAATTTCTCATTATGGTAACCTGGCCTAATAGACTGGACATCCCAAGAAATAGATTCAATGAGTCATAATAAGTTATGAGTAATATGAGGTGATCATGATAGAAACTCTTAATTATATCTATACATCGTATGAGGAAGTACCTAGATACAAGAGTACTATTGATAGACTCACCTGTGTGATTGTGGAACTTAGTTCAGTTCCTATGGAATTTCGAGGCAGAAGTCCTAGAGCCGTCAGTAAACATGGATAGATGTGTAGGACCATTAAAGCACAGGCTTATTCACTGCTACAAATAATACATTCATGACAAAGCTTTCACCTCAGCCAATGAAAATCTGATGTCAGATGACCTAAAATGTGTCATTTTTTTTAAGTTTAATCTTATCCCTTAGTTTTGTTGAAAACCGACAAGTTATGTAGCTCAGGGTATGAGCTTCGATTCACAGCTCCTGCAAATTTATGCTTTATTTAGAACCAAATTTTTTCCATTATTTTATTAATCATCTTACTAGTAAAAGACCCGTGCATCCGCACGGGTAAGTTTCAATGTATAAATTAGTCGACAATAAACCTTTCATTTTAAAATAAATTATAAGAAATATGAAATTTCGAATTGAAATGCAGACAATGTAATAAATATAACAATTATAAGTGGATAAATCAAAAGATACATTAACAGGTTAAAGCATCATCATTTATAAGATATTATTACAAATGTATTATGGCATTGAAAATCACATCAAAAACTATAAATTGTGTATCTAAACAACCTGAGAAAATAAACATATCATTACATGAAAAAATAATTAAATCGATTCTATAATAATTGTTTAATCAGCCAACATGTATGTAATATATAAAACAAGTTGTGTGCTTCAAAGAAAAACATAATGTGCGCTTCAATTGACAATGTCTAATACTAAAACTGTGTTATGAAATAAAATTCACCATATTTAAGCTCCTCATGCATTTCGTACTACATCAATGTAATGCTTCAGAGTACAAAACTAAAACTGAGTTATGAAACAAAATTCACCATTTTATCATTAATACTGTCATGTAGGGGGTTCTATTTTTCATATTAAAAACTACCACTTGATAGGAAAAATGTTTCTTTATACCATTTAATTCATACATATAAATGTTCCAAAACAAATGTTATTTTTTGGCAATAATTAATATCTATTAAACCATGATATAAGAAGAAGCTTAAATTTAACTTATCCAATTGAACAAAAGATGCTCGCATACATGAATTGTCTTCATACTTTCTTAGAAATGACAAGTTATGCATATTCGAAAATATATTACTTTGAGACAATAATCATATGAGGTTAAGATAGAGTAGATGTCACTTTGTTTCAGCACCTCTGTGGAAAGTGTTTACATTAATTTCAGCTCGAATCATAATTAATGAGATCAATATAATTTTATGAGACTTGTATGGTAAAGGCACTAAACTTCATCAATTTAACGTAGAATACTATATTATGATATATAAATTTTATCTTGAAACATTAATACTCTTAATTTAGCTAATTTGCCTCCAAAATTTCACATTCTTACCAATAATGTTTTTCATATGTACTGATATATCATAATTCATTTTAAATAAATTAAGTTTCATTAACATGTTGCTAAACCTTGAATAAATTTAAAGGCCACGATTAAGCTTCCGCTGCAAAATATGGAACATGTTCTTGCCAACCTGAGAAAAGGCTCATGGCACCACTAAATGCATTACTCGATGTAATTTATTAACACAATGGCTGAACTTGCAAGCATTGAAGGATGCACAATACAAAAAGAAAGCTAGCAATATCTGGTTTTTATATTTGCCATATGAAAACAACTATAAGAAAGCTCGACTAATAACTATCATTAACAAACATTCAAGGATGCACAATACAATAGAAACAACATGACAATAGATTGAAACAATAGAAGTAATACTTGTAATTAGAGCATGAACATAGAGAGTTTTTCGTACAACAAATTCAACATGAGATTAACATAATTGAAATAATTTTTTTTCCTTCAACAGATTTGGCCTCAAACAGACAACAACAAAGTATGTTGACCTAGACGTGAAAAACAAAAAAAAAAGTCAACTTACGTGGGATAATAGTATTTTATACAAATGTTAATAAAATTTTTTTAACTCATAATAAAGCCAACAAGTTGATTTCACAAAGGTAGTTTGTTGGACATAGTTGAAGTGCAACTTTATTGTTGAACATGTGATTTGTTATGACAGAAATTTGTTTTCCATTAACAGCAAATAAGCGATTATATGATGTAGACATGTGCTTTGTAAATGTAGTCATAGTCCAACATCTATTAAATAATAACAAATTATCTTAATAATAAAAATGAATTAAGTCTTCAATTATACAACCGTTTTAAAATTGAAATACATAATATATATGATCTAAGACTTTTCATCAATGAGAGCAATGATTATCCATATTTTTTTTGCTTAGATTAAATTGGTTGTGTCCTGATATACTTCATAAAATGTTTCAATCACATTTTTTTTTTGCTTTGCGCACTCTGGTTCCCATGAGAAAGGGGCTCTAGTAATCCAGAGCTCGTCCCTTAGCACTGACCAAATATTGTTCCTACCAGGAATCGAACTCGGTATTTTTGTTTTTTTGCTTTGCGCACTCTGGTTCCCAGGGGAAAGGGGCTCTAGTAATCCAGAGCTCGTCCCTTAGCACTGGCCAAATATTGTTCCTACCAGGAATCGAACTCGATATTCCCCGAACCTTCGTCCCTTAGCAGAAGCTCGTTTACCACTCGAGCACAAGTACTTGGTTATTTCAATCACATTTTTAACATTAAAGAAGAGTGCATTTTGTAATCCATATTTAAATCTACTAACACATCTACACTATAAATTTTAAAGAAAAATGTACATGTAATTCAATTCCAAAATAAACTTTAAAATTAGTTATATTTCACATTTTATTCATATACATTTAAATTTAACTAATTTTTGTTTAAAAAGTTATCAAATTTTTTTAATATAAATTTATTTATTTATTAATGATTTAAAAAAATAAATCACACTCACGTGAAATAAATTTGAAAGTCAATTATGATTCACATTTTATTCATATACATTAAAATATAATTTATTTTATTTACAAAATAATCAAACCTAATTATGAACTATAAATTTATTTCTTTACTATTTATGTATCTCTTATTAATTATAGCATAAACGAAACTATCAATCATATTAATTAAATTTGATTATTTTCTTTTAAAAATGTCATGTTAGTTGAATATATATAGTTTTTTATGTTAAATTTGATAACAATCAATCCTATTGATTAAATATAAGCATATATAACACGGTACAATTACAATTATTTTGATATTGTGAATGATTTATGTCTTTTCAGTTTTAAACTCTTTCCATTTACCCATAAAATAATTTTTATATTCTATAATTGTTTGATACATTTCAAAACTATGTAAGTATTAATTTTTTTCTAGATTGAAAAACTAAATTATATAGTTCAACTAAAATCATATAAATAAAATAAATTTATTTTAATTATAACTAAAATTAAAAAAAAAGTGATAAATTCATTTTTAAAGAATTTTAATGGATTGATTTCATGGTCATTATATATATTTACTTTTTCTTAAATAATACATTTCTATTTCTTAATTCTCATTGTAAGTGACATTGAAACTATAAAATTCAATAATATAAATGGATAAATTCATAGATACGAAACACATATACACGTCCTGCATGAATATTTATATAGTTACATAAGAATTTTTCTCCTTTTCTATCATTTTTTCTCTCAAAATTTCTACATTCCTTACTCTTATGCAATTTGTCTCTTATTAGGGATATACATAGAGATTTGCTTCAACAAAACTTCAAACTTCACACCTACACAAAACCCGAAAAATTGAAAATGCTCATGTATATATTTTGCGCAGAGACCACCAGCTAATCGAGTAGAAAAACATATTTGAAACTGCTCATGTATATATTCTGCGCAGAAACCAACCAAAATATATTAATACATACCATATTTTTTGCAATTTATATGTAAGTAAATATTTGTTTCAGATAGAAATTGAAGTCATACTTGTTGTTACACCAACAAATCCTGCTAATAAATAGGTTGATTTTTCAAGTGTAAATACAATCGTGAAGGAAAAATGGACAAATAATCTATGCATCCATTTCACCCAATACTGAAATCACAACATTTGCTTCATGTTCATTATCACAGTCAACAATAACTACTAAGCAAAAACATGCCATCCTTGCTTCTAGAAAATGACCTCTCAAAGTTGAATCTCCCCTCAAAACCATAGTATAATCAATGTTGTCAACTGATTTTGCTGCAATGTCTATATTTCTGAAAATCCCCTTTATCAATATAGTGGTTTGTCGGATTAAATGTAAATTATGAGTTTCATAACACAAAATTATTGATTGAAATATCTAATAGCTTGAACTCTCGTTTGGAGAACAACTCATGCATCGGGTTTCTTTTGAATAATTTTATGCTATGACACATAGATGCATAAGTGCTGCAAATCAACTATTGGAGTTATAATTATTGGATGACCCCTATATACCTCATTACTGCAACTATAGATAAGTAGTGCACAACCATGAAAAACTTGCAAGCCATAAGTAGCAAAACAGAGAAATGTTAATGGTGAAAAACACATTATGCAGAGACATTAAAAAATGGCAGCAAAACATAATGTTGAAACAATAAAATCAAGAAGCTGAAAGGGTTGTTTCTCAATACTTGTTTTCCTCTACAAAAAAAAAATCATGAGACGCGAGTAAATCATGTGTACTAAATGACTAAGAAATTATGTGGTGAAGCATTATTAGTTATAAAACAATAGGCAGAATTCAGCCCTGACATTAAGCACGATGAAAGGTATCTGAAAATTCATTGCATAACAATTAGTATCTTAGTGATAAATACACACACAAAAATGATAAATAATTAATAACATGAGATTATATTATAAGCCAATGCAAATAAGCTTGTAAAATGGAGTATTATGAAAATAATAATTTATGAACAATCTACTAAACAAATATATGTCGCCAATTTTTTTGGCAATATGCCTCTTAAATATTTGGTTAGAGAACAATGATATGGATTATTGATGAGCATATAAAAATGAAAATTGGAGAAAATCTTCAATATTTATGATCATCTGAAATGAAAATTAACTATGGAAGACAACATTATTAATCAAAATATGATTGCACCAACATGAGAAATTCAAAGTAATATGTGTATATTCTGTTTCATGCCTGAACAAATCAAACTTAGGTTGAGTTTGATAATGGATCATAATCAATTAGTCTTAGTAGCATCTGCACCAATACATGGTATGAATAAATTGATAAACACATCCTAACATGTCACAGAAGCACATGTACATACATACCAGAGAGACTAAAAACACATATCTCTGAGTCCGGCTTGTTGGAAAATTAAACAAATTTCCATTGTTTAGTTAATCCCATTTGTACTTTATATGTATTATAGGAGTACTAACTAAGTGATAACATAGTAGGTAGTGATTGAAAGTTAACCAAGTCATAAAATGTAATTTAATGGATATAATTGCTAATAATAACTTAACAACATCTCCATATATGAAAAGAAAAAATATAATCAAGATTAACAAACTAAAGCTTGACAATATTTTAAAACTGAGAATGGAAAATAATTCAACATAAGAGGCAGACAGTTGGTTCATATAGAGGTTTGTTTTAAAAAAAAAGCTATGATTAAACTGATTTCAGGCCAGGCATTAAAACATAATTTTCAATAAAAAGTCAATGATATATTTATACAACAACAACAACAAATATTTAGTGTATGAACCGATATCATTGTAAATCCTGTCAAGTAGAATATATAACAAAAAATGTCAAGTAACACATATGTAGTATTAGGTAAAAACTGAATATGACCTAAAAACTTAAGACTGTTATTAGAAAATCTATATAACAAAAAATAAACTAAGAAGTTGAAAGAGTTATCAACTATAAAGTGACCATACCTTTTCCTTAACCTCGGTATTATATAACTCAAAGATACTGTAAAAATGAAAGAAAAAAAATAGAGTTAAAGTCATTGAAGAACCATTTATTAACCATGTAAATCACAAACTTGAAAAAATGTATGAACTACAAAACTAATAACATGGACATACCTTTCTTTAAGTTGAAAAGTCGATATATCAAAGAAACTGAAAAAAATACAATACGAAGAGAGAATTAAAAATTCATTCATAATGAACAACAAATGTGTTATGAACAAAAAATAAAGAAAAAGTATTTTTTTTTTCACAAAATAAGAAGCGATTTGACAGTAAGACGAGAAGAAGGTGTAGTGAAAGAATGTTTTTTTCACAAAATCTGTCACGCAAAAAATGTAAGGAAATTTCTAAATGATAAAGGGATGCGTTAGAAACGGACTATTGCATTCTTCAGTTGCAAAGGATTAGGGGGGAAAAGAAGGATTTGTTAGAAAAGGGTAAAGGGAAGAGAATACCATAAACCCTAAAATTGAAACGAATTGGAAACACTTTAAGTGCTTAATCCTTTTGCATACCTTCTTCGACATACTGCTTCTTCTCCTTCACTGTTCTCGGTTCCGCCGTCTATTTTATTAGGGTTTGAGGGGAGCGGCGTTAGGGTTTGAGGGAAAAAGAGAGAACATGAGAGACAGAGAGAGAAGAGAGAAAACGTGAGAAATACAAAAAGTGGAAGGGAATTGCTCACTTATACGATCTGGCCAACAACTTTAACGGAAACATCGACATCACACTAAGTTGCTCATGGCCATGACCGAGGGAGAACAGAGAGAGAGAAAGAGGTAAAAAGAGGAAGAAAGAGAATGAGAGGGAGAAAGAGGAATCGATTAAAAGAGAGAGAAAAGGATAGACGAGAAAGAGAGAAGGTGAGAATGAATATTTTTTTGAAAAAGGAAAGAGAGAGAGGAATAATGGACCAATTCATAAATGACAAGTGGCATCACAAAGGGATATGGATGAACTAAAAGAAATGAATATGTGATTTACTATAGAACTCCTTAATTAGGCTTAACTTAAAAATAATTACAAGGGTAATTAAGGGTGTTTGGTTACAAATTTTATTAATGGGTAGGTAGTTGATACCTCGGTTGTATAAAAAATCGACATAAAAAGTTGATTAATATTTTATTTAAATAAATTGAATGCAACTTTTACCTTAGTATTGTTCTCTCGGTTTTTCTGAAAAACCAAGATGTAAACTCTAAATAATATTTTACCCAGTCATCAAAATGTTATGTTTCATTCACTTTTTACGCCCTAGCACTTTTCTTTGATCGAAACACAATTCATTCAACCTAACAAACTGAAACACCATCTTCTCCAAGGTGGAAGGAAGCTCGAACTTCAAACCAACACTTTTCTTTAACTCTCTCATCTTCTCCGATATGTAAAACTTTCTCATATAATGTTTTTGTTATTGTTGTTGTTGTCGTCATTGTTGTTGTTGATGTTGTTGTCGTGGTTGTTGTTGTTGTTTTTGTTATTGTTATTGTCGTCGTTGTTGTCATTGTTATTGTTATTGTCATGGTTTTTGAGACTTAGGGTATAATGTAGTGTTGTTATTTACTATTATTGTTATTTTCATGGTTTTTGAAACTTAGGGTATAATGTAGTGTTATTTTTCAGGTATATGTAGTTGTTGTTTTTTTATTGTTATTGTTGTCTAATTTTGGAATGTTCATTTTTATTTTACTTTCAGAAGTTGTATGTTATTATGGATTGTAGTTGGACGGGGTCTAATAGATTAAGTAAAGAGTATGAGAATGTAGTGATTCAATTTCTTGAATTCGTGGGAAAAACCTTCCTAACGATAATGAGATTTTTTGGTGTCTTTGTAAAATTTGCTGAAATACGCAAAAACATCCAAAGGATGTTATATTCAATGATTGTGGTTGTGATGAAATTATTCAAAATTACATGAAATATGTATGGCATGGCGAAGTGAAAAAAAGACCTACGTCACATAGATTTGAAGATGATCAATTTATGAATGATACTATAGGAGATATGATTCATGATATTGGAGTAGATGCTGTTAAGAAAGACCATGTGGAAGATACTTTGGAAAGTGACATGGAAAAGTCGTTATATCTGGGATGCAAAATTTTTATAAGATTGTTAATTGTGTTCAGACTATTTAATCTTAAAGAAAGAGGTGGTTGGACAAATAAAATTTTCAATGAATTTCTTGAATTGTTGCAAGTGATGGTTCCAGAAGGTAACACATTTCCGAATCACAGTTATGAGGCCAAGAAGATATTGTCCAATGGGTTTGGACTATGTCAAAATACATGCATCTCGCAATGATTTCATATTTTATAGGAAAGATTATGAAAACTTTTAAGGAGTTCTAGAGGTCTGGGAGTCACATTACAAGAAGAAGGACAATGTTGCTGAAGATGATGATGGTGTAACTAGAAAAGGCATACCTTCCAAGGTGATGTGGTACCTACCGATAATTCAAAGGTTCAAGTGACTATTTTCTAATGTAAATTATGCAAAGAATACTAGATGACATACATATGAAAGATTGTGTGATGGAAAAATTTGCCATGTAGTTGATTCATTGCAATGGAAGAAAATTGATGCATTGTTTTAAGACTTTGCCCTTGAGACAAGAAACTTTTGGCTAGGACTTGTCACTGACACAATGAACCCGTTTGATAATTTGAGTACTAACCATACTTCATGGTCTGTTCTTCTCATAATTTACAACATATCTCTGTGGTTGTGCATGAAGTACAAATATATGATGTTATTGATGATGATTTCGAGTCCAAAAACACCAAGGAATGACATATATGTTTATTTAATGCCATTGAATGAAGATTTAAGAATTTTGTTAGAGGAAGGAGTTGATGTTGATGATGTGTATACATGTTATAACATTAAGCTACGTGTTATGTTGTTTTGTACAATCAATGACTTTTCTTCATATGGTAATTTATTTGGATACAACATCAAGGGACATAAAGCATGCTCAATATGTGAAGATGATACATGCTTCCACCAATTAAAAAATGGAAAAAGATTGTTTACCTCAGGCATAAAAAATTTATAAGAACTAATCATTCATATCGTAGATTGCAAAAGGCTTTTAATGGAAAACAAAAGTTTGGTATCGCTCCAAAGCCCTTAACTGGGAAGGACATTTATAAAAGACAACAACGCATTAATGTTGCCTTTGGAAAGAAATGAAAATGGATCGTGGAGAAAAATATTTGGAAAAAGAGGTCGGTGTTCTTTGATATTCTATATTGGTCTATCCTCGATGTAAGACATTGTCTTGATGTCGTGCATACTGAGAAAAATGTATGTGATAGTTTGATTGGAACAATTCTAAACTTTAAAGGCAAGACACAAGATACTAAGAAATCTCGTGAAGATATAATGGTGATGGGTGTATGACAAGAGTTATCCCCAAAAGATATAGGAAATAGAACATATTTTCCCCCTTCATGTCATACTCTGTCTAAAAAAGGAAAAAAAAGTCCTGCGATTGTTTGTAGGGTATCAAAGTTCCCCAAGGGTACTCATAAAATGTGAATAAACGTGTGACAATGAATGATCTCAAATTAGTTGACTTAAAATCACCTGATTGTCATGTCTTAATGAAACAACTTCTATCAGTGGCTATCCATGGCATTCTACCAAAAAATGTAAGGGTAACTATAACCAGAGTGTGCTTATTCTTCAATCTTATTTGTGTTAAAGTAATTGAACTTGGACATTTATACGAGTTGGAACATGAGGCGGCAATTGTCTTATGTCAATTAGATATATTTTTCCCTCTATCATTTTTTGACATTATGGTTCACTTAATTGTTCATCTAGTAAGGGAGATTAGAATTTGTAGTCCAGTTTATTTATAGTGGATGTATCTGGTAGAGAAATACATGAAGATCTTTCAAGGGTATACAAAGAATAATCTCCTTCTGGAAGCTTTGATCGTTGAATGGTACATCACCGAAGAAATTATTCAGTTTTGTACTAACTATTTGTCATAAACGAACTCTATACGAATTCAAGGGCCTTGTCATGATGGAAGGTATGATGGTAAAGGTACTCAAGGTTTAAATGTTAAGACATTTTACCGAGATGTAGTTCTTCAAGCACATTTGTATATGTTGAATAATGTTAGTGAAGTTCAACCATACTTGGTCACAAACGTCTTATCAAGCAAAAATTCCCCCGAATGAGTGAAAAAATGTTGTTGACAGAGCATAACAAAATTTTCTTAACTTGATTTAATAAAAGGGTTTCTAAAAAGAGTAGTGAATCAGAGACAATTAAATAGATGTCACATATGCCTAAGTTTAAGATAATAACTCGGAGTGCATACAACATTACTAAATACACATTCTATACAAAATCTAATGATGATTGTAGTACCGTGTAAAATAGTGGGGTTATGGTTGAAGTTGAATCCATGTACTTCTCTAGTTTAAAATATAAGAATCATGTACTGGTCTAGAGAGTACTTCGGGGTCATTGAGAAGATTATGGAGATTGATTATGTTCCTTTAAAAGTGCCATTATTTAAGTGCAAGTGGATTGACAATAACACTGGTGTAGAAACTGATCAATTAGGATTCACACGGGTTGGTCTTCGAAAGGCGACTTATATGAACGAATATTCATCATGGCATCAAAAAAAAAAACTAGTTTTTTTATGTCACTGATCCTTCTAACACAAGATGGTCAATTGTTCTACAAGGAAACTACATTACTGATAGTGATGAAAATCAAGATTTAAATTTTGATACCCCCTCTTTCGTAATACATGTACGTCTCTCATCAGAAGAAATTGATTTTGACGATGATGTGCATGCCATTCGTCATGATCATGAAGAGGGGATATGGGGAAAATAGTAAGTAAATATTTTATATCACTTAGTAATATATATTTACTCATTTATACTTTTATATTATTTTTACTAAAGATTTAATGTTGTTGTTGATGATCTTAATTAGTTTTAAATGTGGTTCAAATTATAGGGTTTTTACGACCGGTGACAAATCATAGAAGAGAACTTTTAGACGAACTACAAGACTTTGCACTTTGGTTATTGCTTTTGTTGGTTAATCATTTGTTTTAGTTCTAATTTATTGTAAAATTATAAGGTGTATCTGTGCTATTTTGACTTTGCAAATGGTGTAAATAGTGAATATTTTTTGTACAATGATTATGTTTAAGAAATGGGCTTAAGATACAAAGTATATGTTTCAGAAATGGGAAAAATATGGTTCTGTAATACATGTTCAAACCAAAATATAGAAAAAAAATAACAATGCTTTCCCCTCGGTTATTATTTTAAACCGAGGTACTAATACAACTCTATTACCTCAGTTTCTCAAATAACCGAGAAGAAATGTAGGGCGCGCCAACTAGTTCTGAAGAATAATAAAAATGTAGAAGTTGGGGATCGAACACATGCAAAGAACACTTTACCCCTCGGGCTTGCAATAACCAATGGGTAAAGTGGCAATTTTCATGATGCCATTTGTTACCTCGCCTCTGTAACTGAGGTTTAATCCCTTTCACATCCAAGTTAAAATGGATATTATTGTAGTAATGATTAGAATACACCTTATGAAAAGATTGTGTGCGGGTTTGATGTTTGAGATACAGTTCAAGACAATTGTGCCACTCTTGTTAAATCAGAATCCTACTTGTTACGCAAATGTTCAAGTCGTATACACCTCTGTTTATTCACAATCTTAGAAGTGTTTAACGTTACTTCTGAAATACTTTTTTAAATTCAAGTGGGGGATTGTTAGAACATGTCAATATTTTAATAGGGAGATGAATTTGAAAAAGTTTCTTAAGTCCTATATTTAAAAAAAAAAAAGTGTATTTATGTGTTAGTTAAAAATATTCCTTAGTCCCACATTTCTTAGATTGTATATCTTAGTTAACTTACTTCATTATATATTTCATTAGAAAACCACCCTAAAAATTTATGTTGAGTTTTTCCTTCCTCACTCTCTAAACTCCACGTCTTTCGAATTGTCGAAGCGATTCTCCTCCTTTCTTTCTACTTGTTTAATTTTTCGAGTATTTTCTTAAATTCTCTTTAGAGAATAATTTTTATTTCTCCTCGTTTGAGTTGAGAAATTATCAAGTATTATTTTTGGATTCTCTTTAGAGAATTATTTGGATTTCTCTTTGTTTGAGAAATCATTGAGTGACCAAATGACCATTATTGAATTCTCTTTAAAGAGTTATTTGATTTCTCCTCGTGTGAGAAATCATTACGATTGGTCTTTATACCAACAACTACGAGTATTATTTATACCATATTCGAATGATCTTTGTATCATCAGAAAATATATTTCTAAATCAATACTATACCGTGCAAATAATAATCGTAAAATATAAAATTGAATTATTTAACCTTAAAAACGTCATGGTTGAGTGATTGTTTCGCACAACTTTAAATTGTACCACAAAACATTTTTAAAAAACCGACCTGTTCCGAAACTCAACCCAGAAAATTATTGGGTAACAATTTGTCAAGACCGTAAAATATAAGTCCCAATTCCCTTTGTTGTCATTATATGTTGTTTAGAAGTTTTTTTTATACGAAATTGAGAATGTGAGATAATTCTCAATTCCCTTTATTGTCACTATATAGATTAATAGATACACTCTTTCTTTTATGTAAAGAGCCCGTATCTATCCTTTCGTTATACGACATTTTTCATATGGTTTCTAGCTAACATGATATACATAAAGAAAAATATTACCAAAAGTAACCAAATCACAACAGAAAAGCTACCACAAAAAAACAGAATTTTAGCTTCTATTTGCCTTTTGACAGAGCAAGTTTTCATCCACCAATCATCATGCAGTATCAGATTCCCACCAAAAACACCAAACTAACACTTCTTCTATAAATGATATGCCCCATCGATATCACATTATAAACTCTAAATTCATATTCAAGCATGAGATTCCTCACATACATATTAATTCCTCTTTTCTTTCTTTCTCAATCCTCAAACGCCTCCAACCTTATCGTTCGATCTTGTAGAGAAGCCTCCAAGAATGACCCGAATTTGAGCTATAATTTCTGTGTTACATCTCTCTATGAATCTGCTTGCAAGAACAAATTACATCCAAAAAAACTAGAAGACCTTGTGAGCATGTCAATTCAACTAACCAAGTCCAATGGAACAGACATCATTTCCATGATTTCACATGACTTGCAAAACCAAACTCAAGCTGAATATGTGAAGGCTTGTTTAAAAGATTGTTTTGATCTTTACAACGATTCCCTTTCGTCTTTAGATGATGCTATGGTTGCTTTCAATACGTCAAAGGACTTGGACACGGCAAATATCAACTTGAGCGCCGCCTTGGATGATTCGGTTACATGTGAAGATCAGTTCAAAGAAAGGAAAAGTGAAAATGAAACTTCTCCATTAACAGAAGAGAATCATGTGTACTTTCAACTCAATGTAATATCTTTATCTTTCATCCAAATGATTCGTAAACGTTACTAGCTAGCAACATTCTTGAGAAGAAGCATATTACATGTATGTTGGTGATTAATCTTTGTTGATATTATACATATACTTCTTTATTTGTAAGAAGGTTGTAGTGAGATTGAAATTGTAAGTGTGATGTTTTTTATATGAAAGAATGGTTTTTTTTTTAAGACATATGTTAGAGGGAAACAGATCCTCTCCTGCTATCTCTGCTGTCTCTCATGCTCCAATCTTAATCATTTATGCATTAATTAATGAGAAATGTTATTTTGACACTATTTCCCTACACCTACACCGTATTTCACTGTTCACCAATACGGTGAACAGTGAAATAGTATAATAATACTTTTTTTTTAATTTAAAAAAAAATATTTACAACTACAAATTATTTTTTACATCTGGACGTTTATTAACCAAGTTCATCACTCCATTAACCAATTTTTTACATTGCATTAACCAATTTTATTTTACTACTATAAATTATTTTTACACCTGGACGTTTATTAACCAAGTTCATAACTTCATTAACCAACTTTTTACATTGTATTAACCAACTTTATTTTACTAGTAAAAATTATTTTTAATATTTGGACCTTTATTAACCAACTTCATTACTATATTAACCAAGTTTTTACATTTCATTAACCAAGTTTGATTTACTATTAAAAGACACTGTTCACGGCACTATTCATGTACGGTTTACTGTTCACGGTCACTGTACATATACAGATTTACTATTCACGTACACTGTTCATGTACGGATAAACAGTGCATACGGTGTAGATGTAGGGGAGTGGTGTCAAGGTAACATACCTGTTAATTAATAATGATGATTTTTTATATTAAATTAAAATGAGTGGCTGAGATGGAGCAGAACCATTAATATTTTTCGTCTTAGTAGGGTTTTTTGAACTTTGATCATTTAATAGTTTCAACTAAATTCAACTCTTAACTCAAAGTAGTTAAGGTGTCTAATTTAGCATAACAGCCCATGTTTTGGATTCCTTATGATATTATTGTTATATTATGATTATTATTGGATGGCGTGGCTTACAGAGTTTGCGAGAAGCTAGTTACCAATTGGGATGGATTGGACAAATGTTGAGAGTGATTGCGACTTTGATGTGGCTTTTTCTTGGCCCACCGTGCGCCCACATTCGGGCTTGGGTTGGACAGTTTTACTCATGTTAATTTCATGCATATTCCATCTTGTGCTTCACTAGTTTAGGTGAAAATAAAGATATGGATGACTCTTTCTTTGGTGGAGAAAATAAAGTTTAGACAAGTTGGATTCAAAACGTTTATTAGAAATATTAAAATACCATATAAAAAATCGATAATTTATTTTGACAAAAAAATATTATTGGATGAATACTACCGATATTCTCTAAATTTTTGGAGATGGACTAAAAACCTCTATCTCTAAATAAATGTCACATTTGAATATTTTACATATTTTAATAAAATCTGATAAATAAAAGAGAATAATAATTTGTATCAAACTATCTCTCTTGATTATAATGTTTTCTAATTATCATATATGCAACTAGTTGAAGAATCTCATAAATTGTGAATGACTTTTTCTCTTGCGCTCTTATCCTTATATAAGGATTCTAACCCACCTTAAACTAAAGCTAATTAAAGGCCATTCAATATAATTGATTCGAATTTCTATGACATCTTAATGGAGATTAAGATTTAGACTTGGTTGTCCCAAATCTCATATCCTAATATCTTCCAACAACAATAAATGCATTTTAAATCTTATCTTCAATTGATATTGATATATGCAAGATTTGGTATCACTACTACAAAATATATATTTGGTAACATAATATTATTACGGTCATGCCTTCCACCGTTGTAATATTTGAAATGGATGCGCCTAAATCTTATTTATTTTTTTGAAAGTCATTTCATTACGGTTGATAGACACAACCATGGTGATAACGTGAGTGGTACAAGGTTTGAATCCTGACAACTATCTTTTTTAATTTTTCCTATTACAAAAAGCGTGTGTCATTTAAATTCATAAATAAATAAAAAATTGAAGATTATTTTATCACAGATTTAATATGCAACTGTTGTAATATCATCTGTATAACCTTTACTCTTTCCGAAAGAGAGGAACACTCTTCCTAACTATAATGATGATTGAACATTTTCTTCATTTTTCAAGACGGTCACAATGTCATTCAAGAATATCATCCATTAGATGTAATCATTGCAAGCATTAAATCACCAGATCTTTCACCTTCAACCTCTTCTATAAAGACACAGTTTCATATAATGAATTTCCACTTCTTTAAAAATATTCTTCTTAACTACATATAGCAACATGAGTTCTCCATCTGAGAATGCTAACAGAAATATCTCAAGTGAAGTCACCACAGTAGAACACCATGATCAGCAGTCAACTAAGGAGGTTCAGCCATCTGGATCGGTTGTTGTCAGGGATACACTTAGGGTTAGAAAAGCCAAAAAGAAGAAGAAGTTGAAGAAGAATAAGTTGAAGGTGCCCAGGAAGATTTGTTACTATGATTCTGACGAGGGTAGTATGAAGATTCCTTTGCTACAAGGGAATATTGTTCCGACATTGACAAAATTATGTAATGAAATTATTTATGCACTCTTCCCTCTTGTCCCTCTTAATGAAATTGTTTATTATTGTTTTATATACTCTTTCATTTATACACTATTATTGTTTTACAAAAAAAAAAAATAGTACAAGCCAACAAAAATAAAAACAACAATCACAACATTAATGAAAATAACAATAACAATAATTAATAACTCTCTTATGATTGAGTTCATAAATAAATAAAAAAATTGAAAGTTATTTAACCATGGTTTTACTAAAAAACCGTTGTAAAAGTTTAAAATTATACCACTGATTTTCCTTATAACCGTGATGAAAAGTGATATAATATATCACGGTTTTTCTTTCTAACTGTGATGAAATGTGATATTTTTTTTCTATATAAGCGAAAGTATCTATCGTTCAGTACAAAACAATCGTTTCTCTCAAATGAAAGCCCTAACATATTTCACTCTTCTCTCTCATAACATAACCCTAACATCCATGTAACTCTTTAAACTTTCTTAAACCTTCAGATTCGTGTTCACCAATCGCTATGATACTCTTTAATCATATTTTAGATTCGTTCATTAAATTTATGCTTTGATTTCGTTTACATTTCTTGTTAAAAATGGGTTCTAATTTTTTTATTTGGTGAATGTTCTCATTTTTTCAGATTCGTCTTCACCACCTTAACAAAGCGTATATTTTTCCTATGATACATATGGTTTGTGTAACACCCCACTTTTCCATTTTTCAAAATATAGAAATATTAAGAAAATAATCAGAGTTACAACCAAAAAAAGTAGGATGCCACATCGTTAAGACCAACAACAAAACTTCTTTTCATTAAATGAAATAAAACCGCAGAAAATATAAGTTTATTCAGTTCACGGCCACATGCCAACAATGTCAAAACTCCACATTAAACGTGGCCCACCATAGGTTCAATAAAAGAATGATACATAACAAAGAATAAAGAATAACGAATAACAAATGACGAAAAACTCCCAAAATCCCGTGTTACGTATCAGAGCGACTCCTAAGACTCGATCAGGTAAAATGCACTCCATGCACACTCAAGTACCCGGATTATCTGTACTTCCGAAGAAGCACAGACACAACAAACAATAGAGGAGTGAGAACTACATTCAATAATAAACGGTGAATAATACATATTAAGGGTAGTTACTCACACAATCATATATCATAAACACACCATCACGACATACTTGTCATTTACATTCAAACTTCATCAAACACATAATAATGCAATGTGACTCAAAACATCGACACAATGCATGTGGTACCAAAATCACCATGGTTCATTCAATTGAACCCGGATAAATCACATACACCCCTACTTGGTAATGATTTATCTCCACCACACTCCTCATTGGAGTTCGGGTGAATCACATACACTCCTCCTGAGCAATGATTCACCACCACCGATACACCATGAATGCATGACAACAACTATGTACATAATACACATGTATAATAATAGATATACATCTTCACGATCCTCCTGATCTCACATGAACCAATCACCAACATACACCACATGGAAAATACCTCACCCGACGTTGATTAGCTAATTACTAATTAATTCACCAAAATTACTAAATCAATTAATTTCATCACCAATTACACATTTTTCAGCTTCTAGCATCTATCCCCAACCTCTCAAACTAAAAGGAATAACTTCGAACGCGAAAACGGGAAAGAAATCGCGAAACGACAAAATTCTACACTATCGCTGGCCATACGCGTATTGCCTTGTGCCATACGCGTATTACCAGCTCACTCACCAAAACCATACGCGTAATGCCTCCCCCTTACGCGTAATGCCTAAGGCTCCATACGCGTACCGTTATGCGTACGGGCAAAGGGCCGTGCCAAGCCTCATTTTGGCCCTCCCATACGCATATTGACCATAGCCGTACGCATATTGCCTTACCTGATACGCGTATGGCCAGATCTGTTACGCAAAATCATTTTCCCCACACCAGTCTGGGTTCTGCTACGGGATCCTCACTTTTCCACTCCAATCCAGTCCTAAACTTGTTTCTATACCCGTTTTAGGTCCTATTCTTCATCTTACTTCTTTTACCTATCATTAGTAGTCAAATTTACGGTTCTTGGATCTAATTTCTTTCACTCAACATACACAAAAACTCAGACCTGCAACATTCATATTCATACAATAACATCAACACCAAAATATCAAACTATCAGAACCACAATGATTCGATTCACACAATTTTCATCACAGATTCACATATGCACGACATAATCATAACACAACATAAATTCATACGAATTCCTACGGGGTTAAGGACTCCCCACTACCCTCTCATGATTATATCACCAATATTAAACCCATTCTCCCCCTTACCTCGAATTTCCTGATCAAATTCCTGCAAAATTGATGAAGATGGCTGCCCTAGCTCTTCCTTGTTCTTCCTTCTCTAACCCCTTCTTTTCCAAAAATCTGATTATGATTAACCCCTCACTAAATCTTACTAATTCCAGATTAATGACTAAATTACCCCTTACTCCTTCCCATTAGCCCATTATTCACTTAATTAAATCAGATGTTTAATTTAATAAAAATAATAATATTACTAGTAATGTTATTCACATAATAATCATAATAATACTAGTGATAATATTAATAATAATAATAATAATAATAATACTATTACTATTCATACCCCAAAACTACTCTCGACACTTATAATCTACCCGTCCCACTAAGGACCACACGCCTACGCGCCCAACCACACACACCCTTAACAAGGCCAAACAACGAAAAATAACACGACGATCAAATAATTTAAATTGGGGTGTTACAACTCTCCCCCACTTAAATTATTTTCGTTCTCGAAAATGTACCTGATGGAAATAGCTCAGGATACGACTCTCGCATCCTGCTCTCCAGCTCCCAGGTCACACTTCCTCCAACAGCTCCTCCCCAAGCTACTCTCACCAAAGGAATTTCCTTTCCTCTGAGTTGCTTCATCTTGCGGTCTTCGATCCTCATCGGCATCGCCTCCACAGTAAGATTATCTCTAATCTGCACCTCATCCCTCTGGATAACATGAGATGGATTAGATACATACTTTCGAAGTTGCGACACATGAAACACGTCGTGCAAGTTCGAAAGTTCAGGCGGCAACGCCACCCTATATGCAACTGCGCCCACCCTTTGCAAGATCTGATACGGTCCAATAAACTTAGGATCCAGCTTCTTCGATTTCAATGCATGTCCCACACCGGTCATTGGGTTGACTCTCAGGAACACGTGGTCACCTTCACTGAATTCCAAGTCTTTCCTCCGATTATCTTGATAACTTTTCTGTCTACTCTGAGACGTTCTCATCTTCTCGCGGATCATCTGAATTGTCTCAGTAGTCTGTTGCACAATCTCAGGTCCAAGCACCGCATTCTCACTGGTCTCATACCAACACAGAGGCGTCCTACACCTCCTACCATACAAAGCTTCGAAAGGTGCCATTCCAATGCTAGAATGGTAACTATTGTTATACATGAACTCGATTAATGGCAAACGAGTATCCCACACACCACCTTTCTCCAACACACAGGCTTTCAGTAAATCTTCCAACGACTGAATAGTCCTCTCTGACTGACCATCAGGATGTGGATGATAAGCCGAGCTCAACTTCAATTTAGAACCCAAAGCTTCCTGCAAACTCTTCCAAAATTCCGAAGTAAACCTCGGATCTCTATCCGACACTATGCTCGCTGGAACACCATGCAACTTCACAATTATCCTGATATAAATCTCCGCCAGCTTCGACAACGGGAAACTGATATTAATTGGTATAAAATGAGCGGATTTCATAAGTCGATCCACCACTACCCAAATAGCATCAAAGCCTCTCCCCGTATTTGGCAAACCAGTAACAAAATCTATGGTAATACTGTCCCACTTCCATTCCGATATCTCTAACGGTTGCATTAACCCCGACAGTTTCTAGTGTTCCACCTTTGACTTTTGACATATCAAACAAGCATAAACAAACTGAGCTATGTCCCTCTTCATACCGGACCACCAAAATAACTTCTTCAAGTCATGATACATCTTTGTAGCTCCTGGATGAATACTCAAGCTACTCCGATGGCTTTCCTCTAAGATTGCCTTTTTCAATTCCACATTATCCGGTACACAAATTCTGCCCCGAAATATCAACACACCAACATTATCCACTTTAAAATCACCATCAGGATCACCTCCTTCTGTAGGCATCAAGTCCACTAATTTCACATCAAGCTTCTGATTTTCCTTAATCACATCCAAAAAGTCATTATTCACCTTAAGCATACCCAGCCTAACACTCCCCTGCGTAGTTTCACAAACCATACTCAGGTCTCTAAACTGCTCATTCAACTCCATTTCCTTTACCATTAATGCCGACATATGAATTGTCTTCCAACTTAACGCATCTGCTACAACATTAGCTTTTCCCGGGTGGTAACTCAGACTAAAATCATAGTCTTTCAAGAATTTCAACCATCTTCTCTGCCTCATATTTAATTCCTTCTGATCAAACAAATACTTCAGACTCTTGTGATCACTGAATACTTCGAATCTCGATCCATACAAATAATGTCTCCAAATTTTCAATACAAAAACTACTGCAGCTAGTTTAAGATCATGAGTAGGATAATTCCTCTCATGTACCCTCAATTGCCGCGAAGCATATGCCACCACTTTGCCATCTTGCATCAACACTCCGCCTAATCCCATCTTAGACGCATCACAATACACCACAAAAGGTTCACTTGGACTTGGTAGAACTAATACTTGCGCTGTAGTCAATTTCTTCTTCAGTTCCTCAAAAATTTCCTCACAAGCTGCATCCCAAACAAAAACTTGATTCTTTCTAGTTAACTGAGTCAATGGTAACGCCAGATTAGAAAACCCTTCAATGAATCTTCTGTAGTAACCTGCCAAACCCAAAAAGCTTCTAATCTCCATTGCTGTCTTCGGAGCTTCCCACTGAAGTACTGCACTTACTTTAGATGGGTCCACCGCTATACCATCACCAGAAATAACATGACCCAAGAAACTCACAATCTTCAACCAGAATTCACATTTCGAGAATTTTGCAAACAATTTATTATCCTTCAACACCTGAAATGCAATTCTCAAGTGTCCTGCATGACCCTCGTCCGACTTAGAATAAATCAGTATATCATCAATGAATACCATAATAAACTGATCCAGATAAGAATGAAAGATACGATTCATATACTCCATAAACACACCCGGCGCATTAGACACTCCGAACGGCATCACTGCATATTCATAATGTCCATAGCGAGTCCTGAACGCAGTCTTTTGAATATCATCTTCCTTTACTCAAATCTGATGGTAACCCGACCTCAAATCAATTTTACTGAAAACACGAGCTCCTACAAGCTGATCCATTAAGTCATCAATCCTCGGAAGTGGATACTTATTCTTAATGGTCACTTTATTCAACTGACGGTAATCAATGCACAGACGCATACTACCATCCTTCTTTTTCACCAACAACACTGGAGCTCCCCACGGAGACACACTCGGTCTAATAAACTTTTTATCAAGCAATTCTCCAATCTAAGATTTCAACTCTGCCAATTCTGATGCAGACATCATGTACGGTGCCATAGATATAGGTCTGGTACCAGGTACAAGATCAATAGTAAATTCAACTTCTCTCGTCGGAGGCAACTCTGTAATATCATCTGGAAACACTTCCGGAAATTCATTTACCACAGGCAAATCATTAACTGAAGTCTTGCTTTCAATAGATAACGAGGCAAACACTGCAAACATCTTAGCTTCATCTTCCAACAACGTCCTCAACTCTCTGCTAGACAAGGAATCCGCTAATGCTTCCTTTTCCGGAGTAAGAAACAATAACGTCTTCCTAAAACAATCAATATACACTCAGTTGAACTCCAACCAGTTCATCCCCAAAATAACATCGAGATTACCGAGTGGCAAACAAATTAGGTCCACTCTGAAATCTCTACCAAACATAGTCAACGGACACTTCAAACACACTAAGGAAGTAACTACAGAACCAATAGACGGAGTCTCAATCGTCATCCTCTGATCTAGAGTAGACGGTACAATCCCTAGTCTCTTCACACAATCAATAGAAATAAACGAGTGGGTTGCACCCGTGTCAATGATAGCAGTCAAAGGAATATCATTAATAAAACAAGTACCTTTGACGGAACGTTCCTCATCGGTGGACAGGGCTCCCACCAAGGCAAACACTTTTCCACCGGCCTGAGACTTCTTTGGCTTCTCATAGTGAGTGCTGATATGAACCTTCTCTCCACAGTTATAACAGGTAGGCATATTGGCCCTACAATCTGCTATAACATAACCTGGTCGCCCACACTTGAAACACTTCTTCACCTCATTCGGACAATTATTAGCACGGTGACCCGCGCCACCACATCTGAAACACTTGAGATCATCAGGAACCACTCCTCCCTCCTTTGATTTCTTCCCTGCAACAGCTTTCCGTTTTCCCTTATCAGCTGGAGCACTGTGAGGAGTACCCCCAAATCTCTGCTTACCCTTCTTATCATTCACAGCTTTGTAATGGGCAATTCTGGCTCTGTTATCATTGTCATAGATCCTGCTTCTGCTTACCAGCTATGGATAATTCCTTATTTTCTGACAAGCAATGCCCAGTTTGATCTCGGGACACATCCCATTCTCAAACTTCAAGCACTTCGAATTCATAGCCTCTTCCGTATTGTAATGAGCACAATACTGCACCAACTCTTCAAACCGAGCAGCATATTCAGCAACAGTCATGCTACCCTATTTCAGCTCCAGGAATTCAATCTCCTTTGCACTACGAATATCTTCCGGAAAATACTTTTCCAGAAACTCAGCCTGAAACACCGTCCAAGTAATCTCAGTCCCCGCAACTTCCAACATCTGACGACTATTGTCCCACCAAGCTTCAGCCTCTCCTTCCAGCATATGAGTACCAAACCGTACCTTCTGAGCATCACTGTATCCCATGGTCATGAAGTTTTTCTTCACATCCTTCAGCCATTTCTGTGCAGCCTCTGGATCCAAAATACCCCCTCATATGCAGGCAATTTATTGCTCTGGAACTGTGCTAAGTCGCGGAACTGCGCACCCTTAGCCTGATTGGTGTTCTCAACTGCTTGTGCCATAGCTTACATAACAGCAGCAAGAGCAACATCATTCCTTCCTGCCATACTGGTTAACAATCAACTTACGGTCAGAACACATAATCGACTCCTATTCTAAAGACAGACTCAACTACTACACCTAGCCGGACGGACCGACCTGCTCTGATACCAATTGTAACACCCCACTTTCCCATTTTTCAAAATATAGAAATATTACGAAAATAATCAGAGTTACAACCAAAAAAAGTAGGATGCCACATCGTTAAGACCAACAACAAAACTTCTTTTCATTAAATGAAATAAAACCGCGGAAAATATAAGTTTATTCAGTTCACGGCCACATGCCAACAATGTCAAAACTCCACATTAAACGTGGTCCACCATAGGTTCAATAAAAGAATGATACGTAACAAACAATAAAGAATAACGAATAACAAATGACGAAAAACTCCCAAAATCCCGTGTTACGTATCAGAGCGACTCCTAAGACTCGATCAGGTAACACGCACTCCACGCACACTCAAGTACCTGGATTATCTGTACTTCCGAAGAAGCACAGACACAACAAACAACAGAGGGGTGAGAACTACATTCAATAATAAACGGTGAATAATACATATTAAGGGTAGTTACTCACACAATCATATATCATAAACACACCATCACGACATACTTGTCATTTACATTCAAACTTCATCAAACACATAATAATGCAATGTGACTCAAAACATCGACACAATGCATGTGGTACCAAAATCACCATGGTTCATTCAATCGAACCCGGATAAATCACATACACCCCTACTTGGCAATGATTTATCTCCACCACACTCCTCATTGGAGTTCGGGTGAATCACATACACTCCTCCTGAGCAATGATTCACCACCACCGATACACCATGAATGCATGACAACAACTATGTACATAATACACATGTATAATAATAAATATACATCTTCACGATCCTCCTGATCTCACATGAACCAATCACCAACATACACCACATGGAAAATACCTCACCCGACGTTGATTAGCTAATTACTAATTAATTCACCAAAATTACTAAATCAATTAATTTCATCACCAATTACACATTTTTTAGCTTCTGGCATCTATCCCCAACCTCTCAAACCAAAAGGAATCACTTTGAACGCGAAAACGGGAAAGAAATCGCGAAACGGCAAAATTCTACACTCTCGCTGGCCATACGCGTATTGCCTTGTGCCATACGCGTATTGCCAACTCGCTCACCAAAACCATACGCGTAATGCCTCCCCCTTACGCGTAATGCCTAAGCCTCCATACGCGTACCGTTACGCGTACGGACAAAGGGTCGTGCCAAGCCTCCTTTTGGCCCTCCCATACGCTTATTGACCATAGCCGTACGTGTATTGCCTTAGTTGATACGCGTATGGCCAGATCTGTTACGCAAACTCAATTTCCCCACACCAGTCTGGGTTCTTCTACGGGATCCTCACTTTTCCACTCCAATCCAGTCCTAAACTTGTTTCTATACCAGTTTTAGGTCCTATTCTTCATCTTACTTCTTTTACCTATCATTAGTAGTTAAATTTACGGTTCTTGGATCTAATTTCGTTCACTAAACATGCACAAAAACTCAGACCTGCAACATTCATATTCATACAGTAACAGCAACACAAAAATATCAAACAATCAGAACCACAATTATTCGATTCACATAATTTTCATCACAGATTCACATATGCACGACATAATCATAATACAGCATAAATTCATACGAATCGTACGGGGTTAAGGACTCCCCACTACCCTCTCATGATTATATCACCAATATTAAACCCATTCTCCCCCCTTACCTCGAATTTCCTGATCAAATTCCTGTGAAATTGATGAAGATGGGTGCCCTAGCTCTTCCTTGTTCTTCCTTCTCTAACCCTTTCTTTTCCAAAAATCTTATTATGATTAACCCCTCACTAAATCTCACTAATTCCAGATTAATGACTAAATTACCCCTTACTCCTTCCCATTAGCCCATTATTCACTTAATTAAATCAGATGTTTAATTTAATAAAAATAATAATATTACTAGTAATGTTATTCACATAATAATCATAATAATACTAGTGATAATATTAATATTAATAATAATAATAATAATAATAATAATAATAATAATAATAATAATAATAATACTATTACTACTCATACCCCAAAACTACTCTCGACACCTATAATCTACCCGTCCCACTAAGGACCACACGCCTACACGCCCAACCACACACACCCTTAACAAGGCCAAACAACGGAAAGTAACACGACGATCAAATAATTTAAATTGGGGTGTTACAGTGTGTGTGTAGCTATGAAGAAAAATACAAGAAGTATGAAGCTATTGTGTTAGCTTCATTCACCTTGTACTTCTTCTTCATAGCTTCATAAACTAGATGAAAATCATAATTTGTTCCAGATCCACGATTAGTTTAAAAAAAGGTGCATTCTTTAAACATTACATAATATCTTGTGTTGTTGTATGTTGTTGTTGTTGTTATTGTATGTTGCTATTGTTGTTCTTGAACCTTATTTTGTTGTATGTTGTTGCGTTGTTGATAAATGTTGTTGTATTTTGTTGTTGTTGTTGTTGATTAATGTTTTAAGAACAAGAACAAAACATTACTAAGTCACAAGAAAGAAGCTTCTTGTGACTTAGCGATGTTTTGTTCTTTCAATTCTTAAAACATTACATAATATCTTGTGTTGTTGTATGCTGTTATATGAAGTTGAGTTTATTATGTGCTATGTAGATTGTTTATTTCACTAACCCTTCACTGAAAATACATTTCATTTAAATTGACATAGAAACTTATAATCTGAAAATTAAGTTGTATTTGAAAACCAACTTATATTAATCAATGTTTTCTGAATTGCATCCGTCTCATCATTCATCTCACGTTGTTTAACATATAGAATGTGGGTCAATGACCTGAGTCCTTCATCACATCCATATCTTTTCTTATAGTTTAATTTGAATAACAACAATTTATTGATATTATTCAAATTAAACTAGAATAGAAGGAATTGATTCATGAAGGACTTAGACCATTGAATCACATTGTATATGTTAAACAACGTGAGATGAACGATAAGATAGATGCAATTGAAAAACAGTGGCTTATTTAATTTGACTTTCAAGAATATTTTAATTTTCAAATTATATACTTCTTCATCAATTTGAATGGTTGTATGCTGCTGTGAGGTTTATTGAAAAACAAGCAATCTACATATTATATAATAAACTCTGGGTACTTTCAACAACGGTTATTTATATTAACCGTTATGAAATGTTATTAGCCTAAATGTATATACCACAGCGGTTAGTTGTAGCAACCGTGATCATATATAGCGCGCTTTTAGGTTTTCTACAACAGTCATAAGACCGTGATTGTAAGTAGCGCATATACAACCACACCATACGTAACAACAGCAGGTCACGCATGATGTTATCCCTTTTCTAACCGTTGTTGTATATGTTTTCTATAGTAATGGGTGATATAACCAATTGATCCATTAGTTATTTTTGTCTGGTCACGTTATTCTGGATAAATTATTTAAGTGTTACGAACTCTACTGATGGGTGTTATTCCACAAGTGCTCGGAATCGATCGTAGTTTTAAAAGATATCGAACCCACAAGGATCAATAATCAACCTTATCGTTATCTATTGATGTTATGCAAATCTAAAGCTATAAATCTTTCGATGGGAGAAAATTAAAACAGAAATTAAAACTAGAATAGATCTTAGAAAATATATCAAATAAGAGAGACCGGAATGTGGTTTCCAATGTACCTCTGGGACTCAATAATCCTTGACATTTGTTGTGTTTTAAAATACTTTTAGGCAGAAAGTATCAGTTTACAAACACTAGTCTCACGTCATCGCTCTATTGGCCCGTGTTATGTTTCGAAACCGTAAATGCTTGGTTGTCTCTGTCTCATTTAGAATTTCGAAACACTCTTTGAAAACTAATAAATCCTAGTTAATCTCTAAAGGGCTGCCTCTGTTTTTAGAAACTAAAACCAATTTTTACGATCAGGTACTGATCTCATACTGTCGCGTTGTTGACCAGTACCTGAGTGTTTTGAAATCGCAGATGCAGATATTGATCAGACACCGGTCTTGCACTATCGTTTTGTTAACCGGTGTATCGAAATTATAAATGCGTAAAATTTATCGGATATTGGTTTCACACTGTCATTTTGTTGACTAATATCTGAACATTTTCACTTTCATGCAAAACTTTTAAATATTGAACCTTAAAAATTAGAACCTGAAAAATAATTTTATGTAAAAGTCACGCCAATTCAATTTACTGAGTCTTGTCGGAACGACGGTCCTCACATATCGAACTCTATAGAGTTAGCTAAACATAACGTGCATACAACTCATGTTATTATTATTATTATGCATACGAAACAAAAACATGATAGAGATGTTGTATATATGGATTATGATTAGACTCAGCAACACAAGCATGCAAGGCCAGATTCAAGCATACAATTACTAACTAATAATAAAAGCATATAAAACTTACGAGAATTGAAACAATGCAGGAAATCAAAAAAGCTGGAAAACTTGAATAAGGGAAAACTTTTTAATAAATATAATGACAAGATTAACCTTCGATGATCCAAGTAGTGAAAAGAATTCAGAATACAAAGCTGTGTATTAATCCCTCAATGTGAATGATTAGTACTTTTTACAGTAAAATATATGCCTAATGAAAACTAGGAGGCTTGGATCCCCCCAAAAATCCTAAAAACCTAAACTATATATACTGAATAACTTTCAAATTGATTTCCAATTCGTGGGCTAGTTTGTTGAGGATGTCATGAGAGGAGTTGGGGAAAAATAGCTTGGCAGTTGCTGCATTTCTAGTTACGAGCGTCATGGTTGACGCCAGAGGTGGTGGCGAACGCCATCCCCTTGAAAATATGGAGACTTGGTCAAACAGATCATGGTGAATTCCACCAAGCCATGGAGAACGCCATAAGCCCAGATTTGTTCTTTACGGGATTTCCTTTGTGCTTCTGGTCTTTTTCTCCACTTTGCTCATTTTTGCACCACATTCTCTCATATCAACCTCAACTTAGCAGAAACCTGCAACACATGAATAATAACAGCATAATATTATACAAAAATATGAAATAGACATAAAATAGATGAAATATGCATGAGAATCGAGTCAAAATAACTGTGTGTTTCAGTGTTATCATATACTAGGTGTGGGTTGACTCTGGTCCACTCCAGAACCCGACCTAAGAGACCCGACATGTACACACTCCTTCAAGCATGAGTCATGTAATGGCAAAGTGTTTCTCTAAAGTTATCCAAGAAAGCAGACATGTACACAACCCCTCAAGCATGATTTGTGTAAGGCTGAAGTGATTCTCTAAAGTTCACCAAGAAAATAGACATGTACACAACCCCTCAAGTATGAGTCGTGCAAAGCCGAAGTGCTTCCCTAAAGACCTTCATGAAAATTGACATGTACACAACCTCTAAAGCATGATTCGTGTAAGAGCGAAATGCTTCTTGAAAGTCCTTCTAGAAAACAAACATGTACACAACCCATCAAGAATGAGTTGTATAAGGGTAAAATGCTTTCCCGAGAATGATTAGCCATTAACTAGCATGTCTCGATGGAATCTATTTTTCTGGTGAGTTCACCCTTATTTCTCAAATTATGGTGGTCTTGGATTGTGGCCGGCCACTGTCTGCTGGTCGTTTGACCATTTTGCTTCCTTAATTGTGATGATGGGTAACTTTCTTGGAAAGAGGAGTCACTCATGGCCTACCTTATTTCCTACAACCATAATTATATATCCATGATTGAATTTGTCACTTTGTATGTCACTCAAAACTTATAAAAGGGGCACATGCACTCTTATTTCTCTCATATTTTATCTTTAAATCATAAACTTTCAGCAAGGATCTTTGCACAATTCTTTCTTCTAAAATTCAAATCTTTAACAAAATCTCACGAAGTCAAGAAACACCTTATTTATTTTGTGTTTTTTCTTTCTTATTTCATGGTGTTTATTTGGGAGTGTGACTCATCTAGGGGGTTATAGAACCTCAGAATGACGTTGAGGTATGCGAGTTATGGAATATGTGCTTGAAAAGTTTGAGACGGAGTACGGGGATATTAGATTAGATATTTGTATAAATGGAGCTCATTTGTAGTTATAAAACCTCGTCTAGTGATAGTTATGAGGGTGGGTCACCTAGTGATAATGACACCGACTTAGTGTCTTATTCCTCATGCTTGGCTAAATCTGTAATAACGATCACAATCTTGAGCTCGGGCTTCTTCTATGGAGAATTCATTAATATTAATTCAATATGCATAAAATATTATTGGATTTGAACCTTCCAGCTAGGCCTGGAGCAGTCCAATACTAGGAACGAGGCCGACGTGATTCTGGAGTCGTCTTTGCCCTGTGAGAAGTTCTACATGTGCCAACCTTAGGGAGTGGAGGGCGAGTACTTTTATTTCTATACTGGGGTGATCGAGAACTTCTGAGCTGGTATCCCTTTTACCGCCCTGAGACCCTGAGTATCATTAACATGCCTTTCCCGACTACATGTGAATAATTTACCGTTTATCTAGGCCTTCAAAATCCTATGTCGGGGTCTCGATATTACTTCCCCAATGGGTATATATTTTCCTTCTCCGAGACCAAAGGAGTTAACATGAGTGGGTGGGTATCTGTATGTGTCATCCATGGACGAGCCTTTCTCTCTCCTTATACATCTAATTACAAATATTGGACAAATTAGTTTGTTTGAGATATACACAATAGTGATATCCTGAGGTGATGTATGAAAAGGATAAGACTCATAGATTCCCTTTGTACTCAAAGGGCGAACCCCTTACTATAATGGTTACGACCTGACCAACCTGAGCAAAACAGAGAGGGAAATGGTCTACCTATTAGAGAGATTTGCAATTATGGGGGTGCGAGACCTGCTTAGGCTCGATGGGGATCTCCCAATGCTAATGAGTTTTTTTTTTGCATAAGATGCTTTCTTGGTGTCCTGTGTTTGTATGTTGTTCATGATTAATTCTAAATTATTTTTTTCGATTGGAATTCATTACGTAGTAAGGATGATGCTCAACGAAACAAACCTTCATAAGTATTTCTAGACTATGTAGTAGGCACTACTTGCTATATAATGAATTGAGTCTTGACAAGATCAATTCTAAATATAATGCCCTATGAAATATATAAAGTAAGGAAGTCATCCACTGATGGGGAGGTTATCAAAGTCGTCCCCATTTCAATAGTCCTCCTACCCCCTCTAAGAATACGAGATCACCCATACAAAGAGGAACAAGGTGGATCATGGTAAATGGGCCATTGATGTGGACATTACACTACTACAAAATATACTTATCGTAACATGTTATTACCTCGACTATTCGATCAATCAAAGTAAAAGGTGTTACTTATGCGCCTGCATTTTTTTTATTTTACTAAAAAGATTTTTCACTACGGTCCATAGTAATATTCGTGATGATATGTTAAAGCTTACAGACTTCGAATCTCATCACCAACTTTTTTTTAATTTTTTATACAAAAAAGGACGTGCCCCTTAATTTCTATAATTATATAAAAATAAAAAAAAACTATTCACAATGGTTGTATTTGTCAACTGTGGTTATATATTTAATATATTTGACTACGGTTAGTCTTTACAACCATGGTGAAATATGTAACACCCCAACTTTTTAATATAGTATTTTATATAAGTATTAGTGTATTTTATTCATTATGCTTGAATTTAAGTGTTTTTCGGTGTGTATGGATATTTTAGTAATTTAATAATTGTCGGGTTATAAGATTTGAGAGCAGGAATATATTATTATTAAGGTCATTACAAATGATTAGATATATTTAATTATTTTGTAATAGGTTAAAAGTGTATAAAATATAGAAAATTTTAAATAAAATAATTATTTGAATTAAATATTTATATAAAATTAAATATTTATTTAATTTAAATAATAATTTATAACAAAATTGAGAATGGGGAGAGAAGTTGAGTTTTAGAGAAGTTGGAAGGTTGAGTTGGAATATTGAAATATTGTGGGTAAAAACTATGAATTAGTAAAACCCATTAGGTTATATAAAATAAAGATTTGGGATTTGGGAAACACTTTACGTGAAATTGAGAAAAGTTGGAAAGCGGCTACGAGGAACCCTAAACGAGAGCGTTAGGAAGAAAAGTCAATCTTCACCAAATGACTTTACAATTTCAAAGTAAGGGGGGATTATCTTCTTATGGGTGATTTAGGCATGCAGGATAGCGAAGGTTCATTACCCTCTTATCAGCGCCTTAGTATTTAGGCTATTTTCCCAAATTTCCCTTAATTTATACGATCTGTAAGTTGGCCAAATAAGGTTTAGGTAAAACCTTATTGGTGCGATTGTTGGAATTATTTTTCTGTATGATTGCTCTAGGAACAAAAAAAGGGATTTAGGATAAATCCCCTACGGTCTCTTCAGTGCTATTGTTTGTAGGTTTACAAACCTTTTTGTTAATGATGGTATATTATATGAATTTTTGTGTTATGTTGGTCGATTACTGCAATAGAGTTGGGTTTTTTCCACGAGAATTCAAACGACTGTTTAGGTCATTTAGTTTCCCAATTTTGTGTTGTTGATAACCCTGCTCTGTTTTCCCTAATTTTTCCGGGATCGATCATTTTCTAAAAAATTTCACAAATGTAGAAAAAAAAATTAATTTTAATTTGTTAGGAAAAATCGGATTTTCGACAGATTGGGTGCCGCAGCGGCGGGCCGCGCTGTCGGCAGCGACGAACCTCATTGGTCGATGAATATCAGGGAACGACGAAAAGGCAGTGCCCGGGGATTTTTGAGGTTAGAGTCGCACATCATGTTTTGAGGCGGCAGGCTACTTTGCGCTTCAGCGGCAGCGGCAGAGGGTGGCCACGCTCCTGCGGTCCGGCAGCTGGATGTCGGCGGTTTGACGGTGATTTTCTAGTGTTCAGGCAATTTTTGATTTCAGGCATTTTTCCGACATTTTTTTAGTTCAGAAGTCATTAAGTGATATTTTTGAGCAACTTTTGAAGTTAGAACCCTTTTGGTGACCTAAGAGTCACTTTTGAGTAATTTGATAAAAATGAAAAATTGACTGGTTTTATCCTTGGTAGAGTTATCGACAGTGAACTTGTACCCTTCACCACTATAAAAAGTAGATACAACGATGCCACTACTACCACGGTTCTTCAAAGGACCGTGGTGATATCTCAAATTTCATGCACCTATATAATTTTTTATTTTTTAATTAAACATTTTTAATTTATTACAACGGTTTTCTAAAACAACCGTGGTGAAAAGTCCTATCATTGCATCACGGTTTTTCTTGTCAACCGTGATAAAAAGTGATATGTCGTTCAGTACATAACAACCGTTTCTCTCAATAGAAAACCCTAACATATTTCACTCTTCTCTCTCATAACATAACCCTAACATCCATGTCACTTTTTAAACATACTTCAACCTTCAAACTTGTCTTCACCAATTGTTACCTTGAGTTTGGTTCATTAAATTTATGCTTCGATTTCGTTTACGTTTCTTGTTAAAAATGGGTTCTCATTTTTTCATTTGATGAATGTTCTCATTTTTTTCAGATTCGCCTTCACCACCTTAGCAAAGCGCGTACTTTGGCTATGATACATATGGTTTGTGTTGCTATGAAATAAAGACAAGAAGTATGAAGCTATTGTGTAAGCTATTGGTGCATGGTGGCTAGTATTGGCAAAGTACATTGAATGTGGTGGTGACGGTCATAATGTATGGTGTTGTTGTTGCATGTTGTATGTTGCATGCATTCATGGTATTGGACGGTGGTCCGTTTTTGGCGAACATCAATCCTAGGTGATGGGGATTTGGTGCGAGTTGCTGATTTCGGAGGTGGTGGAATCAGTGAAACATTATTAGAGGTGATGGTGACGAATTGGTGGCCTTTGATCCTAGGTGGGGATCAGAGTGGTGAACTTGAGAGTTCACGTATTGGTACCACATGCATTGAGTCAAGTTGTGAGTCTCATTGCATTGCATACTGATTGCATTGTTATTATGTTAAATGGTTGTTGTGTTGATTGTGTGGAAGTGTGTTGTGGAATGGGTGATATGCATTTAATAATATGTTGTTTACTTATTATCATGCTTCCCTTTATATAATTATGATATCCCACCCCTTATGTTTGAATGTTGCATTTACATGGGCATCATGCAGATAACCCGCAATAGAGGCGTGGATGTAAGTGGAAGATGGTGTCTTCCTTTATTTCTAGAGTCGGTGTCTACTCTGATGTGTAACACTGGGGAATGGAACGCTTTTATGTCATTTATGTTTGTTGGAGTTTATTTGGATATCTCTTAAGTGGATGTTGATTATGTTTACTTTAAAACATGTTATATTTACTTTAAAACATGTCGATGTTTTGAATCATTAAATTGTCAAGTTGTTGATGTTTTCGCTTCTATAGGTATTGGCTTTTCATACATGTTTTATTGTTACCATTATTAACAATTTTTAAAAAGTACATGTTACATATCAATGAAGTATGAGCAGGTTTTTGGTGAAATATGGCATTCTAAATGTTCATGTTTTAAATTTACTATGATAATTTATACACGGGGGATATTTAGGGTGTTACAATATATATGGTCAATCACATTTTTATCACGATAAATGGGTAATTGTTGGTGTTGGGATTCGATCCATTTCACTTCGTGTACTTTTCACTATGGTTTCTTCATTTGACCGTTGTGACATGTTCGTTAGTAAATACCAAAACAAAAAATGCCCATAAATAATCTATTACCACGATTAACACTATGACCGTTGTAAAATTGGTGTGACGAAAGGTCTATTTTGTAGTAGTGTTCTCCTCACGATTTACAACCAATCTCCTTGGTTGTGCAAGAAGCACAAGTATATGTTGTTATCTATGATGATTTATGGACCAAAACAACCTATAATGACATAGATGTTTATGTAAGTTCATTAATTGAAGATTTAATACTTTTTGTGGGAGGAAGGCGTTGACGTTGATAATGTGTATTCAGGTGAAAAGTTTAAGATGTTTGTCATGTTATTTTTCACAATCAACGACTTTCCTGCATATGGTAATTTGGCTAGATACAATGCCAAGGAACATAAAGCGTGTCCTGTATGTGAATCTAATATCTGTTTTCACCAACTACAGTTTGGAAAAAAAGACTGTTTACCTTAGGCATAAAAAATTTCTAAAACCTAATCATCCTTATCGTAGATTACAGTAGGCTTTTAACAGAGAGCGGGAGTTCAATATCGCTCCTAAACCTTTAAACAGGGATAAAGTTTATTAACAACAAGAAGATCTTACCGTTGTCTTTCAAAAGAATAAAAAAGGACCAGTTATGAGAAATATTTGGAAAAATAGATCGGTGTTCTTTGATCTACCATACATTGGTCTAGCCTCAATGTAAGACATTGTCTTGATGTGATTCATGTAGCAGTAAAAATTGTGAGTGTAAGATATTGATTAACTTAACTCATAAAGCAAGAGTCGCCACCGCACTTTTATTTTATCCAAAAGGAAAGGAAAAAAAGCGAACAAAACCTAAAGAGTTCTAAAACAAGAACAAACAGAGAATGGGTAAGGGGGTTGGTTACGCGATGTGAAGGTGTTAGCACCCAAAACGTCTATAGTACTCTATAGGAACCCTTTGAAATATCTACGCTTTTTGGTTTAAAAAAAAGGTTTGTTTGAAAATAGATTAGGGAGGTGAGAAGAGAAATATTTTTTAAGATTTTTGTGTTTGGAGAGACTTATCGCCTCATGCCTACGTACCCACAAAGTCCAATATAGGATCAAAACCTCGTAGTTCGTGGTACAAATAACAAAAAATTATTGGTTATGATTCATTTTATCTTGAAAAGACAACCCGTCATTCTCAAGAAAGAATACTCAACTAATTACCCAAAGGTATGTAAAAGATGCATTTGCATCACATTAAGATGAAGGGCTTGCTTGGATTAATATCAACAAGACTAATCACTTCAATATCTAAGTGGAAAATGACCATACTTTACACAAAATACCATGGTTAGGAGCTTTACATCTCATCAAAGAAAATGACTCATGTCTAATCTTTTTTGAAAAGTTTTAAAAGAAAAAGTGCACAAAAGCACAAAAAGATTGAATGAGTTTTTGTATTTTATATGACTTTTTGAAATGGTTAAGGTACGATTAACATTGGTTGACATTTATTAAATAAAAAAAAGTTTGAAAATCACTTGACTGAAGTCTGTAACACCCCGATTTGTTTAATTGTATTTATTTATTTCATTTATGTGAATTTTGTGAAATGTGTGAATTTATTGTATTTTACCTGCCAATTGAGTTAATTGGTTAATTTCCCTGATAGGTAAAATACTTGCAATAAATTATAATTTCTTTTCAAGTTTTATTTCCCGAAATATATTTCATCGCTGTTTATGTTTTATCGCATTTTGAGAGCGTTTGGGAGATATTTGAGCGTAAGGGCAAAATGGTCATTTGATTAGTTAGATATTTATAATTAGAGAATAGAGAGAAATAGAGAGAAAAGGAGAAAGAAGAGAAAGAAAAGAGAAAGAAGAGAAAGAAAAGAGAGAAGAAGGGGAAGAAGAGAAAATCATCAAAACAAAGCTTGAACTTCGATTAATCGGGTAAGGGTGAGAAGTTTCAATTATATCTTGCTTGTGTATGTATATGTGTTGTTTGTTGTAATTGTTTTGGTTGTTTCACAACTTTTTCTCATTGATAAATTGATGAACAATGAGTGGGAATTGATGTTTTCACGGATGAATTTCGATATAAACTGCGTAGAATATTTGTTACTATGATTGGGATATGTTCTGGTTGTTATGTTATGGTTTGGAAGTGTTTTGGTGGAGGAAATGTTTGGTTGGAGTGAACAACAGCGCTGCTGAGATTTTCTGGGTTCGCAGGTTAGCACTGTGAATAGGGCAGCGAATGGGAAAGCGAAGGTTCGCGGGAGGTTCGCCTTGCGAACTTTCTGCTGTTTTTTCTCTGCCACTGTTCGCAGGGAATTCGTATTGCGAAGGGGAAAGCGAAGGTTCGCTGGAAGTTCGCCTTGCGAACTTTATGCTGTTTTTTCTCTGCCATGGTTCGCTGGGGGTTCGCATTGCGAATAGGAAAGCGAACATGACAGATTTTCCATTTTGTTCCTGTCATAACTTTTGGGTCGTAAGTCGGATTGAGGCGCGGTTGGATGCGTTGGAAAGCTAATGAGATGTTCTTTCTTATAAAAATGGTTTTGAGACTAGTGGCCGATTTAATTGTGTCTGGAATTGGAATAGTGTCGTTTTGTCGACTTTTACCGTCGTAATTGTGTGCGATTGATGTGTTATCATGTGGTATGCTTTTAATATATATCGTATAGCTTGTGTGCTGTTATATGATGTGAATGCATGTGATGAAATGTTGTGATGATGGTTTGTGGCCTTATGGAAAATAAATGCATTGTGTTATATTTGATTGTATATGCATGATTATGGATGTTGAAATGGTTCACATGGTTGTATATGTGTATGCATTTGATTGTTATGAGTCATTGTATGTCAAGCATCATGATATACATTCTTGTGATGTCGTGTGCCCTAGTGGGTGTGAGCGAAGAAACGATTCCAGAGGGAATCTGCTATAACGGTCGTGAGCCTTATACAAAGAGGACCTAAAGCGACGTTATAGACGATCGTGAGCCTTATACAAAGAGGACCTAAAGCGATCGGATCGTGAGCCTTATACAAAGAGGACCTAAAGCGATCCATAAACAATGTGAGCCTTATACCAAGAGGACCTAAAGCGATGGGGAACATCGTTTGCCCGACGGGGAGTTACACTAAGTAACAAGTGATGATTCCAATAATTCCTGAGTGAATTAATGATGAGAATGATGGATGGAATGGTACCCGCATTTGCATAGAGTCGTTGTGTCGGTCTCTTTGCATTTGCATAAATCATGAATGGATTGATTATGTGTGGAAAATCATGAATGGATTGATTAAGTGTGGAAAATCAGGAATGGATTGATTATGTGTGGAAAATTGTGAATTGATTGATTATGTGTTCAGCTCGTGATAGCATTGGTGAATTGATATGCATTTGTGATAAATGTATTGGTTATGGATGATATGTTTTATGTATAGACATATTCCATGTTTTGTGGGGATGTTGCACATCACAATGATTGTATTACTTATCTATGATATGCTATATATGAATATATGTGATGTGGTGGTGTGTTTCCATATGTCATAACTTTGGTATGCATTATGTGTGAATATGTTATTATGTTGGATTATTAGAAATATGGTATGTGTCTGTGGCATGCTATATGTATTAGTATGTGATGCTTGTGGTGAGAATAATTATGCATGTGAATTTATATGTGTTTGCATATTATTATGCAATCTTGATTTAGTTGTTATTTCTCACCCTTCTGCTGTGGTTTGTTGCTCTATGAGGCAATTGCAGATTAGTAGTCTTGGAGGCTTTTGTGAAGATTAGTTATCCATCCGTTTGTCAGTCTGTCTGCTCTGATACGTAACACGGGAGTCAGGGAACGCTTTTGTTATATATGTATACATTTGTTGGATCTATTTTGTATTACCTTTGTATGAATATTTTGATGTTATAAAATAATTTATTTTGTAAAATAAGTCAGTTATGGATCTTTCCGCTTTATTCCATAATTGAACCTTCCTTTTTGTTGGAAAAAGTTTCCCTTTTATGTTTATTCCATTTTGTGTTATGTATCAAATTTATGAGCATGGATTGTGTTTGCTTTCTTTAAATGTGGCATCCTTGTTTCTATCTAAGGATAAAATTTTTATTTACTCTGATTTATTTATGTATTATTTATCTGCGATGGGAATTAGGGTGTTACAAAGTCAAGGTTTTATTATAAAGCGGTTTAAGTTTTGAAAACAAGAAGGTTTTGAAAAAGGGAGAAGATTTCGAAAATTAAAGAAGGGGTAGAGAAGAAGGGGTTATCCTATTACATAAAGATAAAAGCTAAGGATAAGAACGGTCTAACTACACAAGCAAACTCCATAGAATAAGCATTCTTCCCTTTTTGATTTTGTCTTGATCAAAATAAGTCTTCAAAGGTGAACTTCAAGTACTCAAAATCCAAGGTTTTCCATCACAAACTTCCAAGCATGGGTTAGGATCCTAATTCTAAGTCCAAAGTTCCATGTCCAAATGCAAAGGATAGTAACCATAGTCCAACATTACGAGAACAAGTTTTTTAGGGGTTTAAGCCTTTATTAATGGTTTTTGTCCAAATGGAAAAAAGGAAAAAAGCATAAACATAAACAATAATATGATATGAGATGATAACATAAAGCATAAAAATAAAGAGAGATAGGGAGCAAGAAGGAAGCATAAACAAAATTAGTACAATAATATTGTTAGTGAGTTAGTGATTAGTTGTTAGAACAAATGATCAATGATGGTTAAATGATGAACTTAGGCCAAAGTTAATGAAGACTCATTGGAGGATTGATAAGACCAAAGCCTCCTAACAACAAGTTTCATAAGTAATGGACCTAAGACAAATAATCAACCAACCTTGGGCTTGCAAGCATAGGTTTGGTCCACGAATGATCATTTTCCGATATGGGACACATGTAGCGCTACGTTAAGCAATCATAGCATAATCTATGAGGAAGTTCATACTATGCGAGGTCGGTCAATAACGATGTTAGTGCTAATGCATGCTAGAGAAGTGATATGTAAATCACTCTCCGAAAGCAATAGTGCACGAAAAGAAAAGAGGTAACGATCTCATCTTCATGAAGAACTTAAAATAAGTTCCAATGATATCGAAGATTTTCATCGATCCAAAGAAAATGAGAAATAGATGAAGAAATGCCTAATTGAACCACACAAAGATGTACTCCAAGGCAAATAACTAAAGGAAAGGGAAGGAAAAGGAAAAGGAACCAAAACAGTCCCAAAAACACACTTTGGACATTGGGTAATCGATTACCCTAATGATGGTAATCGATTACCACTGAGAAAAAGGCAGATCCAGGCGTGAAAACAGGGGTGTAATCGATTACCACCAGGAAGGTAATCGATTACACCTGCTAAGATAACAGAAAATCAGTTTTAAAAATGCAAAATCCTTGATCAATCATTTCTTCAAACACCTCATGATCAAGGATTCAATTGTGCACAAAAAATCAAGTAAAACAACAGCAAATAATATCAATGGAACACAGTTTGCAAGATCCAAAGATCAAGCAACAAGAATCAACAATAGATCACGTTGTGAAGGATGTATCAAGAACAACAATGGTGGATCAAGAGTTTACCACTTCAAATATGAAAATTCTTTAAATCAAATCCAAGAACCACACTCCAAAGCCTTGATCTATAGAAATTGATGATGAAAAAGTGAATGGATGAAGGTTTAGCTCAAAGATTAGTAAGTGAAATTCTGGTTATGCAGATACTCTAATGTTCCATCTCAATGTTAAAACATTGATTATTGCATCTATAATAAACAAGGTTGAATACACAACTGCTGTTATAAAGTGCAGCAGCACAGTCACAAAAGATGTCAAGACATCCTGTTGTGACATCTCAGTCAAGAAAACATACAACAAAACTGTAAAGTGCAGAATGTAAAATTAACACAAGATATGTTGACCCAGTTCGGTGCAATTCACCTACTCTGGGGGATACCAATCTAGGATGAAGACTCCACTATATCGTAGTGTTATCATAAATCTAAACTACCCCATTTACAACTTTATCTCCTAATCACTACCCAATGGAAATCTTTACCAAAGCTAAACTCTAGTCATTTACAACTCTGATATGAGAGACCTACTCACATCCTCCATCACAACCTGCGTTGTCTCTGTCTTCTGCCATCATAGAACCTGTCACAGTTTTCTTGAACAAGAAGTTATCTTGGACATGCTTCAAAGCTTCGTCCAAGAACAGTACAACAACCATTACCTAAAGGCTTCTGGTTGTGTACCTGCACCTATGCCGTCCTCTCTGCATCCCATACTAGAGAGGGGAACTACAACCCTAAGAGCCAATGACTCTCAAAACCTAAACCCTTATTTTACAAAAGAGAACTAGGTTACAATAATTGCATCGACGACTTGCTGTTGTGTGTGCTCTCTATTTTAGGTCTAGCAAGTCCTTATTTATAGACTCTTGCATTATGGGCTTGGACTCTTTAATCAGATCCAATCTTCCCATTTTAATTCAGCTGCAAGATCTTCTCCACAAAAATAGGAACAAATATCCAAATAGTTTCCTAAAAAGTCTCCAAGATCTTTTTTATGAAATCCAATCAAATATGTACTTTGTTCCTAATAAATCTCCTTGGCCTGCGTATAATGATGAGGTATATCCAAAAAGATCTCATCAAATCAAATCAAATCCGTCAAGAGATATACAATAGCAACACCTGTTGTACCAGACAAAGATGTCATGACATCTGTCTTCGACATCTGTCTGAAACACATAACAACAGTACATACTGTAACAGATCAAGATGTCATGACACCTGTCATGACAGTAATGCTGTCATGACAGTTGGTGATGCTTCAATATTTTACTCGACATCCTGCCAAGTATTATAACCACATCTGTACTGATGTCTGATCAACCATGTCAGGACATCTTACCTAACATCTTGTTGTAAACTTGTTTTAGCCAAAATGTAGCCAATCAAAGACCTAACAATCTCCCCCTTTGGCATATTTTGGCTAAAACAACCTTTGGATAACACAACCAGCTCTCCCTCAAGGAAACAACCAAGGAACACCACTACTACTTACTTCTCCCCCTTTTTAGCCATAATATGACAAACTAAGCAATTATGCATTGAAGGGAAAATAAGCAAGTCAATAGCAGAGCACATCCAACTCAGAAGCTTATACAATCTGACAGGTTACAGTACCCCCTCTGTCATAGATAACCAAAGCTCTATTGCAAGAAGAACACCCAAAATGAATGGAAAACATAAGACTCATCTTCATGTCTTCAAGAGCGCACCCTCTTTTCAACACACCTGCTGAACACATTCACCTACAGCTTGACCTTCAAGCAACCCATGTACCATACCAGTATAAAATCAGAGAGAAGTTCTCTTCCTATCTCTCTCAATTGATGCTTCTTCATCAAGAACCACCCCAAAACCACTACATGATATCCCATGACAGCTTCATGATCATATAATGAGAGTACCAGGAACGCATCCTTGTACCATAACTAGAAAACTCTTGGATTGAGACCAAAGCTCCATTGATCCCTCTCATCCAGAAACTATCCATACACCACACGAATTCCTCCTGAATTCTCATGTATAGATCTCCTTGTTCCCTGAGATACAACCCAATTGAATCTGAATGCTTCACATTCCTCAAAGAGACGCACAGGGCCCCTTAGTTTTATAGCTCACCCATATGTTCTTCACACTTGAAGGACATCAAACTCATGCTCCAGAAATTTTTAGCCCATTTGCTCCACAAGCACCAAACTGATCCACTTCTAGCATGTCCCATTCACATCAGGCTTCCAAGACAATCCTTTACCCATCATTCTCCCGTATGACAAGATAAATACCTCTTAGATAAGATGTGAACTCAAAATCCTAACCCCAAAATTTTCTAACATCTGTTAGGACATTCTTAACACGTCACAGACACCACACACCATGGCTCTTGATATGCTCCACCACTAGACTTACTATAGCATAGTAATCCAAAAGCTGAAAATCTTCAAAGATCCCTGCTCCACAAGCCTGATCAATAAGAAATCTAGAAAGAGAGAAATAAACTCTCATCCACCTTCAAGAAGAATAATCTCCTTGAGTCTTCAACTCATCACTCTTATGCCCAAGAGTAACTTGTTCCAAGACAATCCTTAAATCTAACCAGCTGCCACACTCTGATTATCTTGATTCTTTGAATCCACTTCTGAGATCAACCAAATGCCACAGTTTGATCACCTCCTCCATGAATCCTTATGTGAACCCAATCAATTGCCACAGTTTGATTGTTTCACTCTTTTATCAGAACTTCTCACAAGGATATCCTGATCTACCAATGAAACTTGATCTTCAAGTTACACGTTCCATTTGCTCAATAGCAAACACACCTAGACTGCCATGAGAAAGATTTTTTTTTAAGCATCCTATTGTTTATTCCTGTAGATCACCCTATCTTAAGTTGATGTACCACTTCACCAACTGAGATTTTGATGTTGAATTAGATGTCAGAACATTCTGATATGACATCTAGTTATTGAATTTAGCTATTTCTTCTGCCACTTGAAATAACTTCCTCCCTTAACAGAACAAGAGTTCCATGCTCTCATAGACTTGATTCACTAACCAAGTTTGAGTAGACAACCTCCATTATGTTGATTTGCAGTTATTACAAACAAGCTCACACCTTGATGAATACCTTCCAGTGCTTCTCCAAAGACTTCAAACCTGCCACTGTCTGAATCTTCAGAAGGAATAGTGAGGGACTATACCTCATAGCTTTACCAAGGAATGCCATCTTCCCTTGAGTAGAGCCATCTTCACGAAGTTGCTGATATTGCCATCTATCTGAACTTCATGATGAGCATTCAAGAATGCCCCAAGGTACCTGGATCAGAAATAAACCAATCCAAGTAGTCATCAAGACTATGATGTCTTCATAGTCTTCATCTCTATCTTCAACAACATCACTGTCTGGACAAGTTATTCAAAAAAATTTCCAGGAAAAGATGCTAAGCCAATAATCCCAGGTCAACACCTAGGAGACTTCTGAGCAAATTTAGAACCCCTCCCATGATTCTGCAAGCCTCTGATGAAAAGATGTTAGAACATCTGACAGAACATCCTCAATCTTGAATCACAAGGATAATCAATCTGCACAATAGCAATTGATCTTAAATCCTTGTAGTTTAACCCTTATCCGATTCCAGCATCTTCTAAATATCACCAAGATACTCCTCTTCATGCTGTCTTCTTCTGTTTGTGCAAGTTGTTGAGATATCAAGGTTGCCCCCTTGACTCAAGCTCTTAAGATTCTCTCTGAACGAATCCTCATTACCTCAACTGTGTGAACTCATCCTTAGGGTTGAGAAGTATGAGTTCTTCCTTGCACGTTTTTGTGGATGGTGAAAATAAATCACCTCCACGGTCTTCACTCCTATGCTTCCTAGAAAGCACCTCCTAGTCTGAAGAATAACTAGAAGACTCCAGAACACGACTGAGTTACCTTGATTGGACTTGATCATCATATCAAGTGTCTTCAACAACTTAGCCAACAAGAAATCATCAAACCCCTAGAGTATGAGTTTGATAATTCATCTTACCCCTTCTCTTCAGTCTGACTTCAGCTACATGATGACGCCACTCAACCATGTACCAAGTCACATAAGACTCAACCATCACAATAACATCCCTCTGCTCCCGACTTTGGAATGCTATGTGTCTTCAAACCGGCTGACATCTACAAGAACAGAACCAGGTAAGGACAACTACAATCTTCCTTTAATCATAACTCCAGAATCCCATACTTCTAGAGCTCTTCAATCAGAACCATATGCAGTGGAATCACTAAAGAACAACTTCAACTTGCCCTAGACAAGATGTCATGACATCTTTCAGGACACAAACCAAGAGAACTAGCCACTCCTTCTGTTTGTTGTTGCAGAACCCTTCAGACAATAAAGAACCAGAACACTCCTCTTCAATTATCAGACGATTGAACTGCTTCTTCCAACTCTTCCTTGTTTAATCACCAGAAAGTACTCCATGGATCTCATCCAGAAACAGACCAGGATGCCTGCTCTGATACCAATTGAAATTCTGGTTATGCAGATACTCTAATGTCCCATCTCAATGTTAAGACATTGATTACTGCATTTATAATAAACAAGGTTGAATACACAACTGCTGTTATAAAGTGCAGCAGCACAATCACAAAAGATGTTGAGACATCCTGTTGTGACATCTCAGTCAAGAACACATACAACAAAACTGTAAAGTGCAGAATGTAAAATTAACACAATATATGTTGACACAGTTCGGTGCAATTCACCTACTATTGGGGATACCAATCCAGGATCAAGACTCCACTATATCGTAGTATTATCATAAAGCTAAACTCCCCCATTTTCAAATTTATCTCCTAATCACTACCCCAATGGAAATCTTTACTAAAGCTAAACTCTAGTTGTTTACAACTCTGATATGAGAGACCTACTCACATCCTCCATCACAACCAGCGTTGTCTCTGTCTTCTGCCATCATAGAACCTATCACGTTTTTCTTGACCAAGAAGTTATCTTGGACATGCTTCAAAGCTTCGTCCAAGAACAATACAACAACCATTACCTAAAGGCTTCTGGTTGTGTACCTGCACCTATGTCGTCCTCTCTGCATCCCATACTAGAGAGGGGAACTACAACCCTAAGAGCCAACGACTCTCAAAACCTAAACCCTTATTTTACAAAAGAGAACTAGGTTACAATAGTTGCATCGACGACTTGTTGTTGTGTGTGCTCTGTAGCGCGAGTTTTTGCGTGGTTGCGAAGCACTATCGCTTTGGGGTACTACAGCTCGATTCATTTTTTATCCTATTGAAGCTGATGAAGGAAGGGAAATAGATGTCTCCAATTAACCCTGCTTGCAAACTGAGTTTGAACATATGACTGTTGGTTTACAGATGCTACAAAGATTAGGGGTCTCTCTTAGGTTATTTTGTTAAAACAGTGTCCGGGTGATTGGTGGGAGGTTTAAGACTGATGCTTTTCGATTGATGTATGAAGGTACGGGATTTTGGGTTTTTTGATTAGTGTGCTCGCTAAGATTTTTTTTCAATCTTATGCCTACTAATTCCCGTTTAACAAAACAGGGAAATCATAGCGATCGTAGTTCCTCCTATTCTATGGGAGGAAAAAGGACGTTTTGGTGTCTTGTTCAAAGCCCAAGATGTGAAGCTAAAGGTGTTTGTATCTTGTTCAAAGCCCAAGATGTGAAGCTGAAGGGTCTATTTGTATCTTGTTCGAAGCCCAAGATATGAAGCCAAACGGTTTTGACTTTAGAGAAAATTTGTCATCTCTAAAGGGGGGTATTTGGTCTGTTTGTCACAACTGTTGGGGTGACTGATTATAAAGGAGAATTACTTTAACTGGGATATGTGAATCCAGTAATGCCATAATTTTCCTTTATAGGGGATTTTAAACCTGAAGGAGAAGACTTTAACTCAGTGTAAAGCAATGTTATCTTTCCTTAGGAATTTCTCATGCTAAAAGAGGGACAGTGGTGTGGATGTAAATAATCCAGAGGCTTGCCGCTTACAGCAATTAGATGGGGGGGGGAAAGGAGTTGTTGATGTTTGTATACTGTGAGCAAGGCACATATTGATGCTAAAAGGTTGATTGACTTAACCGGGGTTTTCTTATACAAAGCCTAAGAGGAGGCTACTGACCCAACAAGAGGGTGTTTTATGTGTCTCGTACGAAGCCCGAGAGAGAGGCTAAAAGTGTTGACTCAACAAGAGAGTGCTTTAGTATGTGTCTTTGTAGCGCGAATTTTTGGATGTGGTTGCGAAGCACTATCGCTTTTGGGGTACTACAGTTTGATTCATTTTTTATCCTATTGAAGCTGATGAAGGAAGGGAAATAGATGTCTCCAATTAACCCTACTTGCATACTGAGTTTAAATAGATGACTATTGGTTTACAGATGCTATTGAGATTGTGGGTCTCTCTTAAGTTATTTTGTTAAAATAGTGCCTAGGCGATTGGTGGGAGTTTAGGACTGATGCTTTTCGATTGATATGTGAAGGTATGGGATTTGGGACTTTGGATTAGTGTGCTCGCTAAGATTTTTCTTTCAATCTTATGCCTACGTATTCCCATTTACTGAAATAGGGAAATCAGAGCGATTATAGTTCCTCCTATTCTATGGGATGAAATGGTGTTTTGGTGTCTTGTTCAAAGCCCAAGACATGAAGCTAAAGGTGGTTTGTATCTTGTTCAAAGCCCAAGATGTGAAGCTGAAGGGTCTATTTGTATCTTGTTCGAAGCCCAAGATGTGAAGCTGAAAAGATGTTGTCTTTAGAGAGAATTTGTCATCTCTAAAGGGGGTTTGTTTGTCACAACTGTTGGGTGACTGACTATAAAGGAGGATTACTTTAACCGGGATATGTGAATCCTAGCAATGCCATAATTTCCTTTATAGGGGGTTTTAACCTGAAGGAGAAGACTTTAACTCAGTGTAGAGCAATACCATCTTTTCTTAGGAATTTCTCATGCTAAAAGAGGGACAGTGGCGTGGATGTAAATAATCCAGAGGCTAGCCGCTTACAGCAATTAGATGAAAGGAGTTGTTGATGTTTGTATCCTGTGAACGAGGCACAGTTTTGATGCTAAAAGGTTGATTGACTCAACCAGGGTTTTTCTTATACAAAGCCTAAGAGGAGGGTATTGGCCCAACAAGAGGGTGTTTTTATGTGTCTCGTACGAAGCCCGAGAGAGAGGCTAAAAGGGTTTGACTCAACAAGAAAGTGCTTTTAGATGTGTCTTGTACGAAGCCCAAGATAGAGGCTAAAGGTTAACTCAAAAAGAGAGTCTTTTATACTCAACAAGAGAGTGTTTTGTATCTCGTACGAAGCCCGAGATGGAGGCTAAATGTTGACTCAACAAGTGAGTCTTTTATACTCAACAAGAGAGTGTTTTGTATCTCGTACGAAGCCCGAGATGGAGGCTAAAGGTTTACTCAACAAGAGAGTCTTTTTGTATCTCGTACGAAGCCCGAGATAGAGGCTAAAAGGAGTGCGGTTTCAGTTGAGTGACAGGTCTAGTAGGTTGGTTAAAAGAGAAAATCAGTTCTTATAAAGAGACTAATTAAAGGTAAGGCTATGCTTTGGGATTGATCAGAGGATCAAGGGTTATTTCCTGTTCTTTAAGGAAATGGGGAATCCAGAGGGTATTGGAGACTGTCCGAGTCTACTGGTGTTTTTGCCTACTTGAGAATGCCTTCGAGACTCAAGGAGATTAGACTGTCCAAGTCTAGAGTTTTATCTTTGTACTATGCTTAAAGAAACAGTAGTAGTACGTTCATGGTAGAAAGATCTAGACTCTTTGAAAGAATGTTCTATGAAGATGACTAATTTCTGTTCCTATACGTTTAGGAGGTCGTCGGGACAATTTGTACGAAGCCCAAGAGGAGGCTGGAAACTTTTAAGAAGCCGAGGGACAATTTGTACGAAGCCCAAGAGGAGGCTCTCTTACCGAAGGAAGAATCCTTATACGAAGCCTAAGAGGAGGCTGTGAATACTTTTAAGAAGCCGTAGGGTCCTTGTACAACGCCCATGAGGAAGCGGGGATGCTTTTAGAAAGCCTGTGGGTCCCCTTCAAGACAGGCTATTCACAGAGAATAGATCAAGCCAGGAAAGTCCGAGAATTTGGAAGAAACTCAAGAGATGCCATTCACGGAGAAAAGATCATCTCTGGGGAGTAGAGTTTCTTTGACGATGTTTAAGGGTGACAGTCTGAGAAAGGGTTCACCGAGAATACTGCCTTTCACGTCTCCATATTGTTTAACCCCGAGAGGAGGGAAGACTGTATCTGGTAATCCTATGGGGATCTAGTTTTGTCTATTTAATAGTGACCAACAGGGCTTAGTGCTAGACGTAGTTGCTGGGGAAACTCTAAATATCTATACTAGTATTACACAGTTGATATGAGTTTATAAAAGAAGACTTACAGTGAAACAGCCCCACAATACAGTTATATGTATATGAAAGCGGATAAAGAAAGCATATAAACACTTACTCGGTTGTAGAGCTTCCATGTTGTTTGGTTAGTTGTTCAACAAAGAAAGACTGAAAACAACAGTATATTCAAAATTAGAGGAGAAAGTATTTTGAAAAGATGTTGGGGCTTACAGCTCAAGGAGATGCCCAAGGTTTATCACTGATCGCACTGTCGTTTTGTACAGAGGGACTTATACAATTGACTGAGGCCCAAGAAAGGTTTTCTGTACAAGGGGATTGGGTCTTACACTCTAATAGAGGCCCAAGTGATTTATTTTTGTACAAGTGGTGGGGCTTACAGCTTAAGGAGAGGCCCAGGGTCATTTATTTGAAAATGGCGATCGCGCTGAGATTTTTGAAAACGCGGTGGGTCTTATACAATGCATTAAGGCCCAAAAGGGCTTGGTTTTCAAAAGGGGTTGGGTCTTACACTCTAATAGAGACCCAAAAGATTTTGAATGGGTCTTATAGCTCGATGAGAGGCCCAAGGTTTTTTTCAACGGACGATGATCGGGTCGAACTTTTCAAAATACGACGGGACTTATACAATAAGCGAGTCCCAAAAATAGGTTTGTATTTACAAAGGATTGGGTCTTACACTCTATTAGAGGCGCAAAGTGTTTTTAAAATGTTTGATGAGGGTTGGATTAATCAAAACCCTAATTTGTTTCTAAAATGTATTTTAATTGAATAAAAAAAATTTAATTAAAATGATCAAAATTGTTTAACATGTGGAAAACAAATTGTGATCTTGGATTAATGTTTCAAAAATCATGTTTTGACCTACAAAATGATTAGAAGTTATTAAAATTTGCAAAATTAAGAAGGAAAAAATATTTTAAATGTCAAAAACAATGAAAATATTAATTCTTTGCAAAAATATCAATTATATGAAATAACTAATATTTTTGGGATTTTTTGGTAAAATAAAATATTTTAACATTTTTGTGAATTATTGAAAAAAGAATCAACTCAAAATCATTAAAACTCAGAGAGAAATTAATTTTTGAATCAATTAAATAAAATCACAAAATTCAAATATTCAAATATTTGAAAAAGGGCGCCAAGAACATGGCAAGAACACGCGCCACCCTCTGTTTCTGCAGATTTGCGTTTTCTATCCAATCTCACTGAATACTTGATTATATCATGCAATCTACATATCAATCTACTCGTTTCAACCTCACGATCATGTCTATGGTTTTTAATTTCATTTATTTTAAGCATGGAATAAGAAATCAAAGAGAAACCTCAAGAACCCTAAATTCTGCATGAAGGTTCAGAAATTCCATACACGATTCAAACAATGCAATTGATTGAGGGAAAACACTCCATGCATGATTATGAACATATGGCCAAATTATTGTGCAGCAAAAAATGCATGAATCATAGAGTTAGAAGAGCTCATGCTTACCTCTTGCAGCTGGTGATCGTGTTTTGTGTTAGAGGTGTTACAACTTGGTTCCAAGGTTATGGACAACTTCCCTAGGTGCTATGGAGTGTGTCTGGATGCTTGGGATGGATTGAAATGATCTGGAACTTGAGATGGTACCCCAACTGCAAATCTGTCAAAGGCTTGAGCAATTGGCTGGTGATTTTGAGAAATCAGTGTTCCAGATGTTGTTTAAGTGTTTGGATCACTTCTATATGATGTTTATGAAGTGTGTGTGTGTGATTGGTTTGATTGGAATTGCTCTCAAACTCAAAACCCGATAGTGACTTGCTTTGGAAGGCAAAATTGGAGTGAAGAAGGAGGTTTTGAGGAAAGCATCTGTTTGATGGCTTTGGTGTACTCAAGCTGAGCACAAATGAGCTCTATTTATAGTAGAGCAAGTTTGTTTTGCAAGCAATAGTGAATGGCAACTGCAGCAGAGGTTTGGCCAATGGTTGCACTTTGGAATCCAAGTCTCCTCTAGCCATTGACTAGAGGTTAGGGCACAGGGCTGTGGTTCCCTTGGTCTTGGATAAGTCTTGACTGAATTCAATTGCAAATGGCTCAGTCCTTGCCACCTTGGTGTATGCATTGAATGCTCCAACCCAAAATTGGAGTCTTGTCCCTCTTTTAGGCAATTCTAGGTTTGGCATGCTACTTCTTGTTCCAAGGACTTTGGAGGCTTGGCTCAGTGTTTGTCCCCTTTAGATTTGATCCTCAGAAGTGATGACAAGGCTTGGAATTATCTGATTTTGCCAAATCGAGCAAAAATGCAAAATTCTGCCTAGCCTTGGCAGTTTTCAGCAAGGCATATTGCCATTGTCATATCTCTTGGCCCAAGTGGAATTTGGTGATGTTCTTGGCCATTTTGGAAAGCCCTCATATGATACAACAACTATTTGATCATATTTGGTTTTGATAATTTTTGGATCCAAGTGAAAAATTCCCATACATTTGGAAAAAAGTGAAGGCAGATTCTGACTTAGTGAAAATTTCACTAAGTGTTGGAAAAAAGTAACATTTTCACTTTTTGTGATTTTGATCATTCCATAACTCAAAATCCATGATGAATTTGGAGGGAGGTCAGTTTTAAGCTTTTGTAGAGGGTAATGAGATCTACAAATCAAGCTTTGGATGGGAAAAAATGGCCTTGTGGTTTTGGAGTTATGATCCTCCAAAGTTGGTACCCTAGCCACTTATTCCATAACTTAGAAAATTTTCTAAGTTTTTATGGTTACCCCTTTTACAAGTTATCCCACTTTTCTTGATTTTTCTTGATGAATGATGATTCAAATCACACATTAACATCATTTTAGGGTTAAAAACCATTTTTGTGAAAAATCTCAAAAAGTCAAAGTTGACTTTTGTGCACAGTTGACTTTTTGTCAAATGAATTCCAAACTGTGCGATCCTTTAGGAAATCATGTCCTTGACCTAAATCAAACTTGATGGACATGTTACATGGGTATTATAGGGTATATTTAATCATGTCCAAGGGTTTGGGAGCATGTCCTGGTCAAAAGTCAAAGCTAGAGTTGACTTTTCTCGCGAAACCCTTATTGTGGTACTGATGAAATTGAGACTTGCTGCTCAAGCTTCCTGGATCAATCCATTGTTACAAATGGATCAATGTAGTATATTGGAGACCCTCAAACCATGTCTTGAGGTCTTGGCTCATGATTTGTCCCAACAGTCAACTTAGGGGTGAATTAGGTCAAGAAACCCTAATTCCTGATTTTTGATGTATGCATCCCCTGAGGTCAACTTGACTTGATGCTTGGGACCATGAGGTTCCATGGAGTATTTTAGGATATGCTTTGAAGCACTGGCTCATGCCCAGAGGAAAATTTTCATCTGGAGACCCTGGTCGACCAAACTCTAATTTGGTGACACTGGCGATCTTGAGGCTTGATCCACCTGGAAGGGAGCAACCTTGTGCTTAATCCTTGAAGTGGGAGTCCTCTTGATCCCTTGTAGATATTTGAGAGGGTAGACAAGTTGAAGATCAAGTCATTTCTTGATTGATCCTTTGTCTAAAAACTCTGAGAGGGCTGGAAACCCTAAATTTGACTGTAGTGGATGCTCACCCATCTTTGGGGAGACTGATGAGGTATGATGGTTCCTCCATATTGTGATGATGATTTTCACAATGATGGGAAATCTTAGTGGTCAAAATTTGGGGTATGACAGATGCCCCTATTTAATCTTCTTGGACCCGAAAGTGTGAATGGCGAAGGTATTCGAGCATTCAGGGTGCAAGAGGATTAAATATCGGAATACCCGAAATTTTGATGGTGGTTATTAATGGCAGTTCGCGCATTCATCCTCTTTTGCTAAGCAATGATGCTTAGAAAAGGTAAAAACTTCCCCTCGATCCTGGTTTCCTACCAAGTAACTGGTCTTAGTTTTTGAAATAAACTTCCCCTCGATCCTGGTTTCCAACCAAGGAACTGGTCTCAGTTTCTGGAATAAACTTCCCCTCGATCATGGTTTCTTACCAAGGAACTGGTCTCAGTTTCTAGAATAAACTTCCCCTCGATCCTGGTTTCCTACCAAGGAACTGGTCTTAGTTTCTGAAATAAACTTCCCCTCGATCCTGGTTTCCTACCAAGGAACTGGTCTCAGTTTCTTTTGTCAATAAACTTTTTGACAAGGGACGTTATTCGTAGCGATTTTTCCTCAAACTTATTGCCAAATTTTCTTGGAGAGATGCCATTTGATAGAAAATTTTTTGATGTCAGAGTTGCTGGGGAACCCAGTCGTCTGAGTTGTAGAGGTGTACAAACTTCTCTGTTTGGAGACGCCATTTGCCGACTCTACTGGGGAAAACGAGTCTCTTGAGAGAATGCTTTCACGCTTGGGGATATTGCATCATACTTTTCTTGGGATCTTTCTGGAGAAACGCCATATGATGTGTTCCAATTTTGAGGTGCTGATGACCTTTTCATCAGCGGTTTTTTTGTGTGGAGAAAAACTGTTGTATTGCTGAATCTCTGCTTAAGACGCTTCCTCTGGGGATTTTCCTTAATCCAGGAAAGCAAAAATATCATCTTCAATGGCGAAGAGTTACATCGGTTGAAGGTTCTCTGGTCTTTTAGAGGTTTAAGTTATCAAAGTGGTCAAGGACCAATTCTGATCCAGAACTAAACTGGAGGAGATAAATTGTTCAGACACAACATTTCCTGATGAGGAAAGAACTGGCAACTCGATTGAGAGGACTGTTATCACTAGGGGACAAGACCGACGGGAGTGATAGTGATGCAATATGAATGTGAATGCAAATCAATAATGCATGATATATGTATGTATATGCTGACAAAACTGACGCGCCATACAGACTAATAGATGAACATGACTGGATACTCGGCCACTGCGGGGCGAAGAAGTACCGCTGGTTCAAGATAGCAATTCCGCCTTGCTTAGGAGAAACAGTCCCTGTTGGGAGCGACACTGGTCGGGCTTAGGAGATGGGAACTCGACCGAAGAGGTCAGATGGAGCATTCGCAAATGACACCGTTGATCCTTCATTCAGGCATACTGGTTTAGAAGGAGTACTTTGATTCTGCACTTTGAGTCTCGAACACCTTTGGAGAAGCGATCGATGTTCTTTTGATGTTCAACAATCAAAAGAAATTGCCATCTTTATTTTTAAAAGCAGAACAATTTTAACAAGTAAATTCATTTTTGTTTCGTTTCAAGAATCATTAATCATGTTAAAATGTCATTCTGTAAAGCTAAAACAAATATGAATTGTAAATAAAAGCACAAGGGCTCAAATTTTATTGATAGGATGGAAATTAGCCAAACGCGTGATTCCATAGAGTATATACAAAGTTTAGCAAATGGTAATTTACAGGGAAAAGGGCTATGTTGAAACATAATGACCACTATCCTTCTACCAACTTTGAATTCGGGGCATCTTGAGCTTCTGTCGATGATGACCTTAACTGGAGCTTTCCTGACGGATGATGTAACTGCTGCTGAGGGACTCGCCCCTTTGTCGAAAGTAGTTACTTGCCATTATCCCTAACTTTTGCCTGGATTGTACTTTGAGATTTCCAATCCACCGGGATGATTTTTGATCATGTCTCTAATTTTTGCCTGGACCGCCCTTTCGGGGTTTCAATCCACCGAGACGTTTTTTTTAGTTTAGGCGAAGTATTTCTTGATTACATCAACATTTGTGGGGTAGGCAAATTCCTCTCCGTCCATGGTTGCAAGTCTCAAGGCACCGCCTGAGAAAGTCTTCTTGACCACATAAGGGCCGTCATAATTTGGAGTCCATTTGCCCCGGGAATCAGTGAGAAATGATTGTATCTTCTTGAGCACAAGGTCTCCTTTCCTGAAGATGCGGGGTCAGACCTTTTTGTCAAACGCCATCTTCATTCTCTACTGATACAACTGACCGTGGCATAGTTTCGTTATTCTCTTTTCTTCGATCAGATTGAGTTCGTCGTGTCGACTTTGACACCATTAAGCTTTTGTAAGCTTATCTTCCATCAATACCCGGATTGATGGGATCTCTACTTTTATGGGAAGAACTGCTTCCATGCCATATACTAGAGAGAAAGGGGTTGCCCCTGTTGAAGTGCGGACAGATGTGCGATAACTGTGAAGAGCAAAGGGTAGCATCTCGTGCCAATCTTTGTAAGTTACAACCATCTTTAAAACAATCTTCTTGATGTTCTTGTTAGCCGCTTCTACCGCTCCGTTCATCTTTGGTCGGTAGGGAGATGAGTTATGGTGTTCGATCTTGAACTCAACGCACAACTCTTTCATCATCTTTTTATTCAAGTTAGATCCATTATCAGTAATGATCTGGCTCGGAACACCATAATGATAGATGATATTATTTTTGATAAATCGGACCACCACTTGTCGGGTTACATTAGCGTACGACGCTGCTTCGACCCACTTGGTGAAGTAATCAATGGCTACCAGGATGAACCGATGTCCGTTTGAAGCCTTAGGCCCAATCAAGCCAATCATGTCGATTCCCCATATGGAAAAAGGCCATGGGGAAGAAAGAACTTTGAGATGCGTTGGCAGTACATGAATTTTGTCGGAGTATATCTGACACTTGTTACACTTCCTCATGTACTTGTAACAATCAGATTCCATGGTCAACCAGTACTACCCTGCTCTCATAATTTTTCTCGCCATTGTGTGTCCGTTGGCATGAGTGCCAAAGGACCCTTTGTGAATTTCTTTTATCAGCATGTCTGCTTCTGGTCTGTCTACACATCGGAGCAAGACCATGTCAAAATTTCTCTTATAGAGAGTATCACCGCTCAGGAAGAAACTGCCTACCAGCCTTCTGAGGGGTTTCCTGTCCTTCCTTAGTGCCCCAGGTGGGTACTCTTGTTTCTGAAGGAAGCATTTGATATTGTGATACCAAGGTTTGTCGTCTATGACTGCTTCAATCGTGAAGATGTAAGCGGGCCGTTCAAGGCGCATTATGTCGATCTTAGGTATGTCCTTCCATTGACCTACACTAATCATGGAAGAGAGAGTGGCTAGTGTATCAGCCAGGTGATTCTCCTCACGAGGGATGTGATGAAACTCAACTCTGTTGAAGAAGGGTAGCAACCTTCTCGCGTAATCTTTGTAAGGGATCAGTCCTGATTGGTATGTGTTCCAATCTCCTTTGATTTGATTGATAACCAGGGCTGAATCGCCATATACGTCCAAGTTTTTGATCCTCAAATCAATTGCTTCCTCGAGATCCATAATACAAGCTTCATATTCAGCCTCGTTGTTTGTGCACTTGAACATAAGTCTGGCGGTGAAAGGAATGTGGGTACCCTGAGGGGTTATGATAATTGCCCGAATTTTGTTTCCTTAATGATTGACAGCTCTGTCAAAGATAAGTCCCCATTGGGAACCTGGTTCTGGCCCTTCACTGGGTAGTGGTTCATCGCAGTATTTCATTTTTAGATACATGACATCTTCATCTGGGAATTCAAACCCGATTGATTCTTGATCGTCAATCGGTTGATGGGCCAATTGATCAGCTAAAATACTCCCCTTAACAGCTTTTGAGCATGGTACTCTATGTCATATTCTGATAGCAACATCTGCCAACGGGCAATCCTTCCCGTGAGAGCAGGCTTTTTGATGACATACTTGATCAGATCCATCTCGGAGACCAACCAAGTGGTGTGATGAATCATGTACTGGCGAAGACGTTTGGCTGCCCAAGCCAGAGCGTAGCAAGTTTTCTCAAGTATAGTGTACTGAGTCTCGCATTCGGTGAACCTCTTGCTCAAATAGTAGATGGCAGACTCTTTCCGTTTGGTTTCGTCTTGTTGGCCAAGTACACAACCCATGGAGTCTTCCAAGACAGTGAGGTAGATAATCAACGGCCTTTCTTCCACTGTAGGTGATAAAATCGGAGGGTTCAACAGGTATTCCTTAATACTGTCGAAGGCGGTTTGACAATCTTCTGTCCAAACGCAATCCTGATTCTTTTTAAGTAATTTGAAAATCGGAGCACATGTCGCAGTCATGAGGAATATGAATCTGGAGATGTAGTTCAAACGTCCCAGGAATCCTCTGACTTGTTTTTCAGTTTTCGGAGAAGGCATTTCTCGAATGGCCTTGACCTTGTCAGGATCAACCTCAATTCCTTTCTGGCTGATGATGAACCCTAGAAGTTTTCCCGAACGGACACCGAAGGTGCATTTGTTGGGATTCAAGCGGAGTTTGTACTTTCTCAACCGCTCAAATAGCTTTGACAGATGGGTCACATGCTCCTCTTCTGTCTTAGATTTGGCAATCATATCATTGACATATACCTCGATCTCTTTGTGTATCATGTCATGAAAAAGAGTAGTCATGGCCCTTTGATAGGTTGCCCCGACGTTCTTCAAACCGAAAGGCATTACCTTGTAGCAAAAGGTACCCTATGGGGTAATGAACGAAGTTTTCTCCACGTCTTTCGGAGCCATTTTGATCTGGTTATAGCCCGAGAATCCATCCATGAATGAGAAAACTTTGAACTTTGCTGTACTGTCAACCAGCATGTCAATGTGTGGTAAAGGAAAGTCGTCATTTGGACTAGCCTTGTTTAGATCTCTGTAATCCACACACATTCTGACTTTTCCATCCTTTTTTGGAATGGGTACGATGTTGGCTAACCATTGAGGATATTCTGACGTAGCGAGGAAACCCGCGTCAATCTGTTTCTGTACCTCCTCTTTGATTTTGATGGCCATGTTCGGGTGAGTCCGTCTCAACCTCTGTTTTACTGGCGGACATTCTGACCGTAACGGTAAGTGATGTTCCACGATGCTGGTATCCAACCCTGGCATATCCTGATAGGACCAAGCAAATACATCGGGGAATTCTTTGAGAAGCTTTACCAAACCCTCTCTGGCAGTTGGACTGAGCAGTGCCCCAATCCTGATTTCTTTTCTCTCTCTTTCCGAACCTAAGTTTACCGTTTCCAATGGCTCTTTATGAGGTTCAATGGACCTTTCCTCCTGTCTGAGTAATCGGGAGATCTCTTTTGGAATTTCATCGTCATCTTCTTCTTCAGCCTCAAATACCGGGAATTCAAAGTTGGGAGAAGGCATCGGATCGTATGTTTCAACAGGGTTTAAAACAAGCAATCTGCATGACGGTATGATTTGTGTTTAGAAGAGATAGAGGAAATGCAAGAGTGTGTGCAGTTTATTTCTTTGGAAAACTGCTTATTTTTTATTATTTGTTTTTTAGGATTACCATTTTCTAAGAAAAGCAAAAAGAGAAAACAGTAATAAATGCGGAAATTACAGAATGACGTTATTTTATTAATGAACAAGTCGATTCTTGAAACTACAGCCCTATAAAACAAAGCTCTGTCGCATTGGGCGAAGCGAAGAGGGAAATTTACAGAGAGTGAGCCCTATCAAAACATCCGTTTCACCTGGGCAGGGTGAAAGGTTAAAGACGGCAATTACTTTGACTTATGAACAACCTTCAGAACATCTACAGTAACCCATTCGCGGCGAACTCCTAGGTGAATCACAAAGTCTGGCACCTTCCTTGATTTGTCTTCAGAAATAACGTTGATTTCTGGTGGAGCAGGATCATTGGAATCTGTCTCCCAGACAGAATTTTCGTAGGAGGATTCCTCTGTTGCATTTTGCATAGCATTTGTGCTCTCAAGTAGATCTCCCCATCCAGTTGGCTGGATGTCTTTGATCCTGATACGAGAGCTCTCGGGAGCAGTGTACTTGACCATATAGTCGCATTTCCCACTGGGTTATCCCAAGGTGTCCCACACTTCTTCGGAACTGGATGAGTCATCCTTCTCGATGACGTTGACCTCTGGAAAAGCATAGTTGATGAATTCAAGTCCTGCAAACGTTGCAAATTCATCGTCGTACTGGACATTTTCTGAATGCCCTAATTGTTGATCCCATGACATGGTGGGGACGCAGGTATTCTTTTTAATGACGCTTAGCTGATTTTCATTGTTCGGCTGATTTCGTTGCCCCAAGTCTCCTGGATACGACTGCCACATTGGTAGGCCATCCATCAGGCCATAATAGTTGTGGTCAAAGTTGTCCTTCATCAGAGTGTCCTCCTCTAATGAGTTTGGTGGAGCACGACATCCTTCCGGATCACAATCTCCGTACATCATTGCGACATTTGACCTGGGTATAAATCTCGGACTCTGTGCAGGATAGCAAAAGGGAGTCTGCGTTTCATCCTGAGACGTATAACCGTCCTTGTTAAGATAGGACTCCCATTCTTCCTCCATATCAGAGGGATCATCTTTATTGATGGTATGCACTTCTTGAGGCACTGGGTGAAGGAAACCTCCACTGTGGAAGAAGTCTTGAATGGGATGAAGACTTTCATTGCTAGTAGTAGCTATCTGGGTACAGGTTGCAGAAAAACCAAGACCCTTCTTTATTTTATTGTCAGTAGGAATAACTAGCTGTCCCCATCCTGTTGTATTGGTACTCTCGACTGCTTTGATAGCATCTTTGTATGAGGAAATGGAAGTTCCCTCTTCGGATTGATTGTCCTTGCTCACTGACAGTGCTTGGAACTGAGTTCCAATAACCTCCTTGGGTTCCACACAAGTAGATGATGATAAGTTACTTACGAGCAAGGCTTGTTCTCCACAGACTGTGACGAGCTGGTTATTCTGGACGAACTTTAACTTTTGGTGGAGGGTCGAGGTGACCGCCCCAACCTGATGTATCCAAGGTCTTCCTAATAAACAATTGTACGTTTCCTGGATGTCCATGACCTGGAAAGCAACTTGGAAAGTGTGAGGACCAATAGTTATGGGAAGGCCGTCTTCGCCGATAACCGTTTTTCTGGACCCGTCAAATGCTTTGACGACGACCTCACTGGTTCTCATCGGGGGTCCTTTGAAGGATAATTGCATCAAAGTGGACTTTGGCATAACATTCAGGGCTGACCATGTATCTACCAGTACGCTGGCTAAAGCATCGCCCTGGCAGTTGACCGTGATATTGAGCGCCATGTTATGACGGCGACTCTCTTCAGGTAATTCCTCATCACTAAATCCCAAATTATTGCAGGAAGTGATGTTAGAGACAATGCTATCGAACTGTTTGATTGTTACATCCTGTTCCACAAAGGCTTACTCCAAGACTTTCTGTAGAGCCTCCCTGTGCACTTCTGAACTGAGTAAAAGTGACAGCACAGAGATCTTTGAAGGAGTTTGTAATAGCTGATTAACAATGTTGTATTCACTCATTTGGATGAGCTTCAGCATCTCATCGTTGTTTTTAGAAAGGTTGGGATTACTGGATTGACCGACTGGTGGATTGGGAACTTCTGTCTAAGGTTCCTTTTCTTTGTTAAGTTCTCTAACTCCTCGGTTGAAGATTCGACCACTCTGTGTTACTCGACTGATGTCTGCAATATTCACGACGGAGGGTAATGGAATTTTCTTTACATTCTCGACTGTTGTTGCACCGTATTTGTAAGGGATAGCCTTAGTTGATTCATACGCTAATGGTCCCGGTAGATAGATGACTATGGGAGCCTTCTGATTCTTCTGACCATCGTAAGTAATTTCGATCCGTTCCTGGTTGGGAACTCTCGATTTATCAAGTAGAGGGATGATGGTACAAACATCCCTAGCCCTCTGATGATCAGAAATTATGACAACGTCCTCAATTTGATCAGCGAGGTAGTTCGGCGCCTAGTTGATTGGTCTGGAACTCGGATATGGGCGAATCTCTCTACGATCCATCTGACCCTGAAGAGCTGCTCGCACAAGGTAACATCCTTGGTTACTTTCCGAACAGACTCTACAACGTTCATAGTTGTGTGGTGGCACTTGGCCACGCCCGTTTTGAATACAATGTAACCTCACTAGGTCAATTTCCACAGATCGAATGTCCCGACTTTGACGTCGAGTAGGGTTCCCGTTGGTAATACTAATTTACTGGGTGTCTTCATCCATATAGATTGGAAGCCACCAGTGGTTCAACAAGTGCTGAAGGGCTTCCTGGACAAGGGCACAACCTTGATCGTTTTCGTAACCCGCCCTACAGCTCTGATAATCATGTGATACCAGGAACCTGAGCCGGACCTGTTCAGCATGTAACTCCACCAGGCTGGTATTCATCAAGCGAATATCGAAGATTTGAATCATGTTGATCTGATAGGGATTCCTATCATGGTAGTCCTGGATCCATCCAAGATCCATCTGACGCTGGAGGGCCTCTTGTACAAAAGAGCATCCCTGTTTGTTTACCGAGCAAGTCAGACAGGAACTGTAATCGTGCCGCGGCAAATTATGATACTGGCTTTGCCTGGAGTGCATCGCCACTAAGTTGACGTTCATTGTACGGATGTCGTGGTTCTGAATGATGTTAGAATTCGTGTAAACCATGTTAACTCCACGAACTCGGTGCTCTTGGATCCATCCGAGATCCATCTGTTCCTGTAGAGCTGATTGCACCACAGAACATCCTCGATTGCTTTTAGAGCAGATATCACACTGGTGATAGTGATGAGGTGGCACATGGCCATATCCACTCTGTCTATAATGCATCTTGACCAGATTGGTCCTTAACAAGAGTACATCATGAACTTGATAGACGTTGTTAGTCTCTCCCTCTATCAAATTGACTGTAGCCTTCTTGTAACGCCCCAGTTTTTATGTGTTTTTATTTAATCGAGCCGTTTGATTATTTTATTATTATTTTATTTTATTTTCGACTTTTATCTGAAAATATGTTACTTTTCAATGTTGTGATATTTTATCGGGTTTTGGGATCGTTTGCGAGATAATTGAGTGTGGGGGTATTTTGGTCTTTTCATGATATTTTTCATTAAGATAGTAAGAATAGAAAATAGGAAGAGAGAAAAAAGAAGAGAAAGAAAAGGAGAAGAAAGAAAAAGAGGAGAAAAGAGAAGAAGAAGAGAAATAGTGAGAAAAACTTGGAAATTCAAAGAGATCAACTTCTAGAATCGATTTAATCGGGTAAGGGTGCGAAACTCGATTATACTATGCTTGTGTATGATTATGTATGTGTGTAGTGGATTGTTTGTTGTGTTTTCATAGTTTCTATTCTAGGTCGACAATGAGAAATCGATGTTTTTGCGGTTGAAAATCGGTGTAAACGTAGTAGAATACCTGTTATCATGATAGAGTTATGTTTTGATTAATATATGCTGGTTTGGACATGTTTTGGTTGAGAAAACATCAATTTAGGATGATCTGGTGCGCTGCTGGGTTTTGCTGAATTTGCAGGTTCGCACTGCGAATGGCCAGCGAATGGGTGGCGAGTGTTCGCGTGATGTTCGCACTGCGAACGTTGTATTATTTTTCATTCTGCCACTGTTCACTGGAGGGTTCGCATTGCGAATGGGGTAGCGAGCATTCGCTGGGACGTTCGCACTGCGAACGTTGGGAATTTTCTAGGCTATTTTGCTTCTGCCATTGTTCGCTGGTACATTCGCACTGCGAATGAAGTAGCGAAGGACTCGCTAGGAGCTTCGCACTGCGAACATGACAGTTTATTCCAATTTGTTTTCTCTGTAACTTTAGATCCGTGAGCCGGTTTGAGGGGTGGTTTGATGTGTTAGAAAGCTGGTGAAATGTACTTTATTATGATGATGGTTTTGAGATTGTTGGCCGATTAAATTATGTCGGCAATTAGAAAATGTGTGGTTTTGTTGTTGACTTTTGCCGTTTAATTGGGTGAACTTGATGTGTATGTGCAATATGTTGTTGGTGTGGATATTTTATGACTTGTGTACTGTTGAGAGATGTAAGTGCATGAAATACATATGGTGATAATGATTGGTGGCCTTAGGGTAAGATAATGAAATGTGTGGTAAGTGTTGATATATGCATGATTATGGGTGTGTATATGTGTGCATACTAAATGTCATGAGTCATTGTATGCCAAGTATCATGATATGCATTGTTGAGACGTCCTGAGTGACGGTTTGGATTCCAGAGGGAATTCGCTATAACATCGTGTGCCCATGTGGGGTGTGAACGATGATTATAGACGATCGTGTGCCCATGTGGGGTGTGAGCGATCGGGTCGTGTGCCCGTGTGGGGTGTGAGCGATCCATAAACGTCGTGTGCCCGTGTGGGGTGTGAGCGACGGGGGACATCGTAAGCCCGACGGGGAGTTACAGTGATGTAACGAGCGATGATTCCACCAGAGTTCCTGAGTGAACTAGTGATGAGAAACAATGGAAGTCGGTACCGCATGTGCATATGCATAGAGTCGTTGTGTCGGTCTCTTGCATTTGCATAAGTCATTAATGAGTTGTTTATGTGTGGAATTGTGGATAAAATTGATAAATTGATATGTGGATATGTGTATGGTTGGTATACCTTGTGTTGTATTGTGATTGAGTTGTGGTGTGAGTTGTGGTGAGAACCGTATATATGTGTATTTTTGCGTTATATATAATTGTATGCAATTATATTATGGTTGTTTTTCTCACCCTTCTGCTGTTTTATAATGCTCTATGAGGCATTGTAGATTAGAGTTGCTGGAGGTATTTTTGTGAAGCTTTGCGTCTTTATTCTTTTGTCGGTCGGCTCTGATATGTGACACCGGGTAGTTAGGGAGGCCGTTTGTGATATTTGTGTATTATGTATATATACCTTTTGGCTTTTGCATGTACCACTTGATGTATGACAAACTTTTCATGATATATATATATATATATATATATATATATATATATATATATATATATATATATATATATATATTTGATATTTAGTTTTAGATTTTCCGCTTTTATTCTAAATTCTGAAATGTGAGTGTAAGGAACTAAGTTCCTCTGTTGATTGTTACCCCATTGTTGCATATCTTTATGAGCAGGTGTTGTATGATTGTTTCAATATAATGTGACTTCCCCCGTCTATGCCATGATAATTTAAATATACTCTGATGAAATTTCTAATTTTCTTTTACTGCTTTATTTAATTGGGGGTATAGATTGGGGGTGTTACATTAAGTGGTATCAGAGCCAGCCCGTGTCAGTTTGAGCTAGTCCGTGTTAGTTTGTGTCAGTTTGTGTTCGTCCTTGTCGGTTTTGGCGTTGGAGTGAGTTGTTTGTTTAACCATAGTTTCTGTTATTGGAAATGAACAGAATATGGCTGGTAGGAACAATGCTGCTTTGGCTGCTGCTATGTAAGCTATGGCTCGTGCTGTGCAGGGTGCACCTAATGCTGCAGGTAACGATGAGTTCAGGAAGAACAAACCGCCGATCATCAAAGGAAGATATGATCCTGATGGTGCTCATATTTGGCTGAAAGAGATTGAAATGTTTTTCTGAGTGATGGATTGTGCGGAAGATCAGAAGGTGAGACTGGGTACTCACATGTTATTGGAAGAAGCTGATGATTGGTGGGTTAGTACTCGTCGTGTGTTGGAAGCTGTAGAGGAGGAGATTACTTGGGATGTGTTTAGTATGGAGTTTCTGAGGAGGTACTTTCCTGAAGATGTAAGAGGAAAGAAGGAAATTGAGTTTTTGGAATTGAAACAAGGTAATATGTCTGTTGTTGATTATACTGCTAAGTTTATGGAACTTGTGCAGTTTTATCCTCATTATGCAGAAGCGACTGTGGAATTTTCTAAGTGTGTAAAGTTTGAGAATGGCTTGCGTCCTGAGATAAAGCAGGCAATTGGATATCAGAGGATTCAGAGGTTTTCTGATTTGGTGGATTGTTATAGGATTTATGAGGAGGACAGCAAGGCTCGTTCTACTCACTATAAGAGTGTGAGCGAGAGGAAAGGGAAGCAACAGTTCCGTGGTGGTCCGTATGTGACACCAGCTGATAAGGGTAAATAGAGGGGAAATTTTGAGAAAAGGTCAAGTGGAGGAGGAATGTCTGGTCTATGAGGTGTTATAAATGTGGCGAGTTGGGGCATCGTCAGTTTGAGTGCAGGAAAGATTTGAGGAAGTGTACTAATTGTGGAGGTGTAGGGCATGTTGTAGCTGATTGTGCCAGGAAGAATGTGGTGAAATGTTGCAACTGTGGTGAACCTGGTCATATTAGTACCAAGTGTCCGAAACCGAAGCAAGCTCCAGCTAGTGGAAAGGTATTTGCTTTAGCGGGGACTCAGACTTCAAGTGCAGATCGTCTGATCAGAGGTACTTGTTTTATTAATAGTACTCCTTTAGTTGCTATTATTGATACTGGAGCGACTCATTCATTTATTTCGTCTGAGTGCGCGAAGCGTTTGAATCTTGTGTTGTCTTTGATGGGTGGTGAGATGGTTATTGATACTCCAGCAATGGAGTCAGTAACTACTTCTTTGGTTTGTCTAAGTTGACCTTTGACCATTTATGGTAAAGACTTTGAGATGGATTTGGTGTGTTTACCGTTGGAGGGTTTAGATGTGGTTCTGGAAATGAATTGGTTGCAATTCAATCGAGTTCATATTGATTGTTATCATAAGCTAGTAAGGTTTCCTTCTCTGGAGGAAGACGAAGACTCGAGTTTCTTATCTACCAAAGAGTTGAAGAGACTTTTGGCGGATGAAGCTCAGTTGTTTGGGTTATTTGCATCTTTGACTATGGATAGTCAAGTTTCACTTGATGTGTTTCCTGTTGTGTGTGAATTTCCGGAAGTGTTTCCTGAGGATATTTCAGACTTGCCGCCAGAGAGAGAGGTGGAGTTTTCTATAGATCTAGTTCCTGGTACTAGACCTGTATCTATGGCACCTTATCGTATGTCGGCGTCTGAGTTGGTCGAGTTAAAGAAACAGTTGAATGAGTTGTTGGAGAAGAAGTTTGTGAGACCAAGTGTTTCTCCTTGGGGTGCTCCAGTTTTATTGGTGAAAAAGAAGGATGGAAGTATGCGATTGTGTATTGATTATCGCCAGTTGAATAAGGTGACGATTAAGAATAAGTATCCTCTTCCAAGGATTGATGATCTGATGGATCGGTTGGTTGGTGTGTGTGTGTTCAGTAAGATTGACTTGAGGTCGGGGTATCATCAGATAAGGGTTAAAGAGGAAGATATTCAGAAGACAGCTTTTAGGACACGTTACGGTCATTATGAATATTCTGTGATGCCGTTCGGGGTTTCTAATGCGCAGGTGTGTTTATGGAATACATGAATCGTATTTTTCACGAGCATTTGGATCGATTTGTCGTTGTGTTTATTGATGACATTTTGATTTATTCTAAGTCTCGGGAAGAGCACGCGGAGCATTTGCGTATTGTTTTGCAGATTTTGAAGGAAAGGAAGCTTTTTGCCAAATTGTCCAAGTGTGAATTCTGGTTGTCGGAGGTGAGTTTTCTTGGGCACGTGATTTCAGGTAATGGTATTTCTGTGGATCCATCTAAAGTAGAAGCAGTTCTACAATGGGAGGCTCCGAGATCTGTTACTGAAATTCGAAGCTTTTTGGGTTTGGCTGGTTATTATCGAAGGTTTTTCTAAGCTAGTACTTCCTTTGACCCAGTTGACTTGTAAAGGGCAAGCGTTCATTTGGGATATTCGGTGCGAGGAAAGTTTTAATGAGCTGAAGAGAAGATTGATGACAGCTCCGATTTTGATTTTGCCGAATCCTAATGAACCATTTGTGGTTTATTGTGATGCTTCTTTGATTGATCTAGGTGGTGTTCTGATGCAAGAAGGTAAGGTTGTGGCTTATGCTTCAAGGCAACTAAGAGTTCATGAGAAGAATTGTCCTACTCATGATCTTGAATTAGCGGCTGTGGTTTTTGTGTTGAAGATTTGGAGGCATTATCTCTACGGTGCAAGATTTGAAGTCTTTAGTGATCATAAAAGTTTGAAATATTTGTTTGATCAGAAAGAGCTAAATATGAGGCAACGTAGATGGTTGGAATTCTTGAAGGACTACGACTTTGGCTTGAATTACCATCCTGGTAAAGCTAATGTGGTAGCCGACGCTTTGAGCCGGAAATCGTTACATATGTCCGCTTTAATGGTTAAGGAGTGGGAACTTTTGGAATCGTTTAGGGACTTGAGTTTGGTTTGTGAAGTGACGTCGGATAGCGTGAGGCTCGGTATGCTAACGATTACTAATGATTTTTTGATGACAGTTAGTGAGAAACAGAAGTTGGATGTGAAATTTGTGGATTTGATGTTGGTTGGAGAAAAAGATACAAATAGTGATTTTCAAGTGGATAGTAATGGTGTTTTGAGATTCCGAGGTAGAATTTGTATTCCGGATGATGCGGAGTTGAAAAAGATGATTTTGGAAGAAGGACACCAGAGTAATTTGAGTATAAATCCGAGAGCGAATAAGATGTATCAAGATTTGAAGAAGATTTTCTGGTGGTATGGATTGAAAAGAGATGTGGCTCAGTTTGTTTATGCATGTTTGACTTGTCAGAAGTCGAAGGTAGAACATCCGAGGCCTAGTGGTTTGTTGCAACCATTGGATATTCCTGAGTGGAAGTGGGATAGCATTTCCATGGATTTTGTGACGGGGTTGCCGAATACTCAGCGAGGGCATAATGCTATTTGGGTGGTTGTTGATAGACTGACTAAATCGGCTCATTTTATTCCGATTGATATAAGTTTTTCTTTGGAGAGGTTGGCTGAGATTTACATCAGTGTGATTGTGAAATTGCATGGGGTTCCATTGAGTATTGTGTCTGATCGAGATCCTAGATTTACCTCGAGATTTTGAGAAAGTTTACAGAAGGCTTTGGGGTCTAAATTGAGATTGAGTTCGGCTTATCAACTGCAAACGGATGGTCAGACGGAGAGGACGATTCAGTCTTTGGAGGATTTGTTGAGAGAGTATGTTTTGGAGCAAGGTGGTGCGTGGGATAGTTATCTTGCTTTGATTGAATTCACGTATAATAACAGTTTCCATTCGAGTATTGGAATGGAACCGTTTGAAGCATTGTATGGACGAAGATGTCGAACACCGTTGTGTTGGCACGAATCTGGTGAGAGGACGGTGGTTGGACCGGAGTTGGTACAGCAGACTACGGAAAAAGTGAAGCTTATTCGAGAGAAAATGAAGGCTTCTCAGAGTAGGCAAAAGAGTTATCATGATCGGAGACGGAAAGATCTTGAGTTTCAAGAGGGCGATCATGTATTTTTGAGGGTTACACCAGTGACGGGTGTGGGTCGTGCATTGAAATCGAAGAAACTTACTTCTCGGTTTATTGGTCCTTACCAGATATCCGCGAGAGTGGGTGCTGTGGCGTATAGGGTGGCGTTGCCGCCGAATCTGTCGAATTTGCACGATGTGTTTCATGTTTCACAGCTTCGGAAGTATGTTCCGGATCCGTCACATGTGATTCCGATGGATGAGGTTGAGGTAAGGGAGAACCTTACGGTTGAGGTATTACCAGTTAGGATTTTGGATCGCGAGGTGAAGCGGTTGAGAAGCAAGAATATTGTACTTGTGAAAGTGGCGTGGGGAGGCGCTGCTGAGGGCAATTTGACTTGGGAGTTGGAGAGTCGGATGCGGGAGTCGTATCCAGAGTTGTTCGTCTCAGGTATATTTTCGAGGACGAAAATTTCTAAGTGGGGGAGAGTTGTAACGCCCCAGTTTTTATGTGTTTTTATTTAATCGAGTCGTTTGATTATTTTATTATTATTTTATTTTATTTTTGACTTTTATCTGAAAATATGTTATTTTTCAATGTTGTGATATTTTATCGGGTTTGGGGATCGTTTGCGAGATAATTGAGTGTGGGGGTATTTTGGTCTTTTCATGATATTTTTCATTAAGATAGTAAGAATATAAAATAGGAAGAGAGAAAAAGGAAGAGAAAGAAAAGGAGAAGAAAGAAAAAGAGGAGAAAAGAGAAGAAAGAGAGAAATAGTGAGAAAAACATGGAAATTCAAAGAGATCAACTTCTAGAATCGATTTAATCGGGTAAGGGTGCGAAACTCGATTATACTATGCTTGTGTATGATTATGTATTTCATAGTATCTATTCTAGGTCGACAATGAGAAATCGATGTTTTCGCGGTTGAAAATCGGTGTAAACGTAGTTGAATACCTATTATCATGATAGAGTTATGTTTTGATTGATATATGCTGGTTTGGACATGTTTTGGTTGAGAAAACATCAATTTAGGATGATCTGGTGCGCTGCTGGGTTTTGCTGAATTCGCAGGTTTGCACTGCGAATGGGTGGCGAGCGTTCGCGTGATGTTCGCACTGCGAACGTTGTATTATTTTTCATTCTGCCACTGTTCGCTAGAGGGTTCGCATTGCGAATGGGGGTAGCGAGCATTCGCTGGGACGTTCGCACTGCGAACGTTGGGAATTTTCTAGGCTATTTTGTTTCTGCCATTGTTCGCTGGTACATTCGCACTGCGAATGAAGTAGCGAAGGACTCGCTAGGAGCTTCACACTGCGAACATGACAGTTTATTCCAATTTGTTTTCTCTGTAACTTTAGATCCGTGAGCCGGTTTGAGGGGTGGTTTGATGCGTTAGAAAGCTGGTGAAATGTACTTTATTATGATGATGGCTTTGAGATTGTTGGCCGATTAAATTATGTCAGGAATTAGAAAATGTGTGGTTTTGTTGTCGACTTTTGCCGTTTAATTGGGTGAACTTGATGTGTATGTGCAATATGTTGTTGGTGTGGATATTTTATGACTTGTGTACTGTTGAGAGATGTAAGTGCATGAAATACATATGGTGATAATGATTGGTGGCCTTAGGGTAAGATAATGAAATGTGTGGTAATTGTTGATATATGCATGATTATGGGTGTGTATATGTGTGCATACTAAATGTCATGAGTCATTGTATGCCAAGCATCATGATATGCATTGTTGAAACGTCCTGAGTGACGGTTTGGATTCCAGAGGGAATTCGCTATAACGTCGTGTGCCCATGTGGGGTGTGAGCGATGATTATAGACGATCGTGTGCCCATGTGGGGTGTGAACGATCGGGTCGTGTGCCCTTGTGGGGTGTGACCGATCCATAAACGTCGTGTGCCCGTGTGGGGTGTGAGCGACGGGGGACATCGTATGCCCGACGGGGAGTTACCGTGATGTAACGAGCGATGATTCCAGCAGAGTTCCTGAGTGAACTAGTGATGAAAAATAATGGAAGTCGGTACCGCATGTGCATATGCATAGAGTCGTTGTGTCGGTCTCTTGCATTTGCATAAGTCATTAATGAGTTGTTTATGTGTGGAATTGTGGATAAAATTGATAAATTGATATGTGGATATGTGTATGGTTGGTATACCTTGTGTTGTATTGTGATTGAGTTCTGGTGGGAACCGTATATATGTGTATTTTTGCGTTATATATAATTGTATGCAATTATATTATGGTTGTTTTCCTCACCCTTCTGCTATTTTATAATGCTCTATGAGGCATTGCAGATTAGAGTTGCTGGAGGTATTTTTGTGAAGCTTTGCGTCTTCATTCTTTTGTCGGTCGGCTCTGATATGTGACACCGGGTAGTTAGGGAGGCCGTTTGTGATATTTGTGTATTATGTATATATACCTTTTTGCTTTTGCATGTACCACTTGATGTATGACAAACTTTTCATGATATATATATATATATATATATATATATATATATATATATATATATATATATATATATATATATATATATATATATATTTGATATTCAGTTTTAGATTTTCCGCTTTTATTCTAAATTCTTAAATGTGGGTGTAAGGAACTAAGTTCCTCTGTTGATTGCTACCCCACTGTTGCATATCTTTACGAGCAGGTGTTGTATGATTGTTTCAATATAATGTGACTTCCCCCGTCTATGCCATGATAATTTAAATATACTCTGATGAAATTTCGAATTTTCTTTTACTGCTTTATTTAATTGGGGGTGTTACACTTCTCGTGTTGAGGCAGCGGGTTCGTGAGAACATTAGGATTCGTATCTTTGAAAGATAAGACCCCGCTCCTAACAAGCTTTTGCACGCCGGATTTGAAACTGAGACAGTTTTCTATGTTATGCCCTGGTCGTCCTTGATGGTAAGGGCAAGTCTGATCCACCTTAAACCAAAAAGGCGGATTTTCCGGTACTGTAAGAGGGGACTTAGTCTGGACATGCCCCTTAGCCAGTAGTAACGGAAATAGTTCTGCGTACGATACGGGTATAAGATCAAATCCTGGTGGCCGCATTGTACGTTTGTTATTGTATGGAGGACGAGCCTGCTGAAGAGGCTGTTGAGTCCTTTGCTGATTAGGTTGGCTTTGCACAACCTGAGGTTGATGCGTAGAAATAGCCGCAGGATTGATAGCAGGAGTCACAGCCGCTACTAGCTGATAACGTCGCCTTTCCTTTCCGAGAGAGATATTCCCAATATCTTGCTCTTTTTTCTTAGGGAGAGCACTACCGTATCGCTTTGTACTACTTGATGATCCAGTGTCTTTGACTTGACGTCCTTCTCGGACGCCTTCCTCAAGACGAACTCCCATACCGACCATCCCGGTGAAGTCACTGGGCGCACTGGTAACCATTCTGTCGTAATAAAATGAGCTTAAGGTCTTTAAGAAGATCTTTGTCATCTCTTTTTCCTCAAGAGGTGGACAAATTTGAGCGGCAATTTCACGCCATCTATGAGCGTATTCTTTAAAGGTTTCCTTGTCCTTTTGTGACATTGATTTGAGTTGATCTCTGTCTGGTGCCATGTCTAGATTGTATTTATATTGTTGGACGAAGGCATTGCCAAGATCTCTGAAAGTGCTAATCGTAGCACGGTTTAAACCCATGTACCATTTTAGGGCGGCACCGGTTAAACTATCCTGAAAGTAGTGAATCAGTAAATCCTGATTCTCTGTCTGAGCTGACATTCGCCGAGCGTACATCACCAAGTGACTCTGAGGGCAAGAGTTACCCTTGTACTTTTCAAAGTCGGGCACCTGGAATTTGTACAGGACTTTTACATTAGGGACCAAGCAGAGGTCCGCGACGTCCTTTCCAAATAAATCCTGACCGTGAAGGGCATGCAGTTCTTTCTGCATTCCCAGAAATTGTTCCTGGAACTCATTCATTCTTTCGAACATGTTGTCGTTTCCACCAGAAGGTATCTGTGGAATCTGTCCTTCCGAGACAGTGTGTACCACGGGCGGTGGTACAATCATTATGGCCGAGACTCTCGGTGCCTCCTGAAGTTACAAACTTCAGGAGTTGCTGTCATGCCCCTAGCATCTTCGATTTCCGAAGTTTGTAACTTTCAGGCCCAGCGGTTCCTGCTGCGGTTCCCTGATCCTCATTGATCGGCGGAACATATCCTTCCGGGATATAGTTAAGTGGCATGCCCCAGGGACGATCTTTTGGCATTTTGTACCTAGGATCGGACTTCTCCACTATGGGCGTTGAGGTGATCTCCGAGATCACAGTTCTTTGTAGCTGAGCTTCTGCCATGGCTTGCATGTCGTTATGAAGCTTTCTCATATCCTCTCTCAGAGCGTCAATCTCTTCTCTCAACTCTCTGTTCTCTGCCTCAAGATCAACCATCTTTTTCTGACGATTGGGCCGAGTATTGTACGAATGAGACAGTTTGACTCTAGAACCGAGACACAAACATGAGATTCGTAGGTAAGGAGAATACGTGACGTGAGAATGATGAATGCAATGATTATATTAATTGTTTTTTTTGTTTAATCAAAATAAACTTTGACAATTAGATTACAAATATCAAATAGTGGAGAAACCCCGTTTTATTGAATTCAAAGGATTGCGAAAATAGAAATACAGTAGATTACAAGGTGCGAAAACAGAAACCTAAGCTAAGGGGTCCCAAGTCCTCTCTGGGGAGAAACTGGGTGCTGATTCTGGTACTTTACTTTTCTTGGACCGGGGCTCTTGGGCCGTTGTCGGGTTGTCATTCCTTTGCCAAGTGAAAGGAACGAGCAAATTTCTTTGGTCATCCGATTATCCATAATATGTTGCTCCGAAATCTCAATCAGAGCATCCTTATCTTTTAGCAGTCGCTGTATTTTGGTACACTCTACATTGAGGGTACGGTACTTGTTCTTCCAAGACCTCTTCTCCTGTTGAACTATGTTGAGAGTAACCTGAAGTTTTTCCGTTTCAGTCATGAAGTACATGACAGATGCCCTCGGCGAAAGAACTCCGTGACGAGGATAAGGCATCTTTAGCTTAAGAGCTCTAGTTTGTACCCAGTGGAGATAAGGCTCCACCGAGACACAGTTCGGTTTTCCTAGAGACTCTCGTCCTTTCTTATGAACATGTTTCCAAGCGTGCACTATTTCCATCTTTAGTGCCCTGTCATTTTCTCCTTTTTTTGAAGAAAAGACCTTCCAGATGAGCATTACGCAGGACATGCCTCATCGGGTATCCAAATTGACGATGAACCAATGCTGGATGGTAGTTGATTCCTCCCTTAGTTCCTATGAGGGGTACGTTGGGGAAATTTCGACAACGATCAATGATCCTGATCTCGTCATAAATCATATTGCACCAATCTATATCAGAGTTGGTAAGAGACATGATTTTCTGCGACCAACGTAAGGCACTCTTATGATCCCAAAACGCAGCAGACTTAGGTAAATGGGAGATAAACCATTTATATAACAGGGGTACATAGCATGTGATCATCCCTCCGCTGTACAAATTTCCTAAGTGTACAGAATGATACGCATCTGCGAGCAAGGTCGGCACAGGGTTTCCAATGAGAAAAACCTTAATGGCATTGATATTGACGAAGCTATTAATGTTGGGAAACAGAAATAACTCGTAAGTGAGTAAGACAAAGATGCTTTCAAAAGCAGTCATGTTCCCTATATTAGCAAAGTACAGAGCTTTCTTTGTCAGGAACTGGGCTGGCAAACCTGGGAGCCCACCCTTGGTGGTCATGTGAGCCTTGATTTCTGACTCATCCAAATAGATTGCTCTTGCAATGGTCTGATCCTTTGGAATTTCTTCCAGTCCAGAAAATGGAGCTCGATCAGTAATGTATAGATCGGTTAGGTGAGAATACTCCTCCAGCGTTGGTGCGAGCTAGTAATCCGGGAATGTGAAACAATGATAGACCGTATCGTAAAACTGAATGAGTGCCTCCATGATTCCTTCAATCACATGGACTCTTAACAGAGGTAGCAGACCTCCGTACTTGGCTCTGAAAGCTTCAGGGTTAGTGATCATCCTCGCTAATCCTCTCAAATCTTCTAGTTTTGGAACCCTGAAGGTATACTTATGAGTTCTCCTTCTACCGAAATCCATGAGCACAATCTTTTTCTCTGACATTTGCAATCATTGTCTTAGTTTAATTTGAAAAAGAGAGACTAGAAGAGAAGTTTTTCTTTGATGTAATGTTTTTTAGATGAATGCATGAATGTAGCACACAAAAACATAGAAAAAACATGGGGTCAAAGGGTCGGTGTCATGAAGTCAAGGCTCTACCCCCCCCCCCCCAAAGGTTTATACTAGTGATTTTTGTACCTGTCTCTCAACATCATCAGTTATTGTCGGGAAAACACCAGCGGGCCGAGAACCGTGCTAGGTGATGTTTTTCGAAGAACCATCAGAAGAGGGTAGTATCGCGTGACAACCATTTCCAATAGTTTCCGCACTACTAAAAGAGGTTTTTCCTAGGTGTATACTCAATCTTTCCACATGCGGCATCACACACATTCCCATTAGCAGAAAAATAAACACAAATATCAATTAGGAAAATCAGTATTTATATTTGTCCTAAAGTCCTAGACTTTAAAGCAGTATATATAATTGTCCTAAAGTCCTATGACTTAACCAGGGTTTCCTTATACAAAGCCCAAGAGGAGGCCACTGACTCAACAAGAGGGTGTTTTATGTGTCTCGTACGAAGCCCGAGAGAGAGGCTAAAAGGGTTGACTCAACTAGAGAGTGCTTTTGTATGTGTCTTTGTAGCGCGAATTTTTGGACGTGGTTGCGAAGCACTATCGCTTTTGGGGTACTACAGTTTGATTCATTTTTATCCTATTGAAGCTGATGAAGGAAGGGAAATAGATGTCTCCAATTAACCCTGCTTGCTTACTGAGTTTAAATAGATGACTGTTGGTTTACAAATGCTATTGAGATTGTGGGTCTCTCTTAAGTTATTTTGTTAAAATAGTGCCTAGGCGATTGGTGGGAGTTTAGGACTGATGCTTTTCGATTGATATGTGAAGGTATGGGATTTGGGACTTTGGATTAGTGTGCTCGCTAAGATTTTTCTTTCAATCTTATGCCTACGTATTCCCGTTTACTGAAACAGGGAAATCAGAGCGATCGTAGTTCCTCCTATTCTACGGGAGGAAATGGTGTTTTGGTGTCTTGTTAAAAGCCCAAGACATGAAGCTAAAGGTGGTTTGTATCTTGTTCAAAGCCCAAGATGTGAAGCTGAAGGGTCTATTTGTATCTTGTTCGAAGCCCAAGATGTGAAGCTAAAAAGATGTTCTCTTTAGAGAGAATTTGTCATCTCTAAAAGGGGTCTGTTTGTCACAATTGTTGGGTGACTGACTATAAAGGAGGATTACTTTAACCAGGATATGTGAATCCTAGCAATGCCATAATTTCCTTTATAGGGGGTTTTAACCTGAAGGAGAAAACTTTAAATCAGTGTAGAGCAATGCCATCTTTTCTTAGGAATTTCTCATGCTAAAAGAGGGACAGTGGCGTGGATGTAAATAATCCAGAGGCTTGCCTCTTACAGCAATTAGATGAAAGGAGTTGTTGATGTTTGTATCCTGTGAACGAGGCACAATTTTGATGCTAAAAGGTTGATTGAATCAACCGGGGTTTTTCTTATACAAAGCCTAAGAGGAGGCTATTGGCCCAACAAGAGGGTGTTTTTATGTGTCTAGTACGAAGCCCGAGAGAGAGGCTAAAAGGGCTTTGTCGCTCCCAGGATTTTCATCCAGGTACAAACGCGAGAGTGGCGCGGAAAAACAGAGTCGCCTGCCGTGTAAATTTATCCCAAGAGATGGAAAGGGAACACCGCATAAACCTGAGGAAGAGGGAAAGGAATGGTCATCGCAACCATAACCTGGGTTTGGGAGTCGGTTACGCGAGGGGAAGGTGCTAGCCCCCCACGCGTCCATCGTACTCGATGGGATCCACGCTTGTTGTCTATTATAAGGGTGAGTTATACTATCATCTAGGGCTGTACTAAGACGGGAGGGAAAGACTAAGACAGACTCGGTAGGACGTCGACGTCCTAGGCCTACGTACCCCCTTTGTGCAATGGGGAATTCAGAGTCAACGTAGTTCGGACCAAGTTCTTTTTGTGTTTTTTATGAGCGACGTTAAGTTCGCGTCCGGCAGTTAGGGTCGATGCCTGTTTGCGACTCAGACGGAAGGTAACGTGCCCTTTTTGAAAATAGCCTTTAAGTTGAAGGTCCCGAAGGACAAAAAGGTTTGAAGTTGGTTTGTGTTTTTTAGGACAGAAGTGGCTTAAGTTAGTTCCTAAGTTGCATTGCACCAAAGTCTAGGGCACAAGGGCGAATACTTAACGCATCGTCCCAAGACAGGACGCTCGCTAAGCACTCTAGAAAGATGAGAGGAAGCCCCTCATTTCTCATTCCCCACGCTTAAGGCTCATGCGCAATACACTTTATTCTTATTAAGTATTTTTTTAAAAGAAATTTGAGATGAGAAGAGAGAAGACACAAGGGAAACTCTAAAGGGGGACTATGAATCCTAAAGTCATCATGCATGGGTGACCTACGGTTAGTGAGGTTTGAAGACAACCTAAATCCTAAGGGAAAAAGATGAGAGAAGGAGAGAATAAGGGTGAAGGTGAATATGGATACTTATCCATACCCTTAAAGAACTTACCTTAGTCCCTGCATAAAAGGTTAGTGAGAAACAAACACAAATAATATCAAAGCAAATGAAAATCAAACAATGGCAAACAATAGTGATAATAATCCAAAGATAAACTAAAAAATCAAAGAAATAACCCCAAAGCAAATGGCACAAGTGCCTTTCAAACCAATAATCAGATGTGGTCAGAAATAGGCATACAAGAAGATCTCAAGTGAAGGCCACTCAAATAATTAGAAAAATAACTCCTAAAATTCCCAAATTAAACATCAATATTATTCAACCAGAGATAAACCAAATATCAAAAATTCCTGCAAAAATTCAAAGTGTTAGTCATTCAAACAATCAGGCAAAGCTCAGGTGAGAAGTAGGTTCAACGTGCCAAAGGGAAGGACCAAAATGCAATATGAAATAAATTTAAAAATGAAAGAAAAATATTTTAATGCATTTTAGAATGTTAGTGAATGAATGCAAAAAGAACGGATTAAAAATATTTTATGGATGCAGAGAAATAAAATAAAGAAATTTAGGTATGCATGATATGAGTAATGCAAACAGAAATTAAATAAATAATTAGTTTAAATGATAAAAATAAAATAAAAATAAAAAATAAAATTTGCAAAAATTTTATAAAATAATAAAAATTATGTATGAATTTTATGGGAATTTTTAAATGCACGAATGTATTTTTAAAAATTAAAAATGAAATAATTAAAACAAAAATAAAAGTGAGATAAATGGAATGGGGGTGCAATGAGTAGTCCAAATGCGTTAGAAATGAAGGTTGGGCCAGAGGGGAGGGTGCGAATAGCAACCCAATGCTTAAGTCCAGTCAGCGAAGAAAAAAAATAAAAATATGGTTCGCGTGGTCCTTAGTCAACTGGTTGACCTTGCACCAGTCGTTGGATGCATCATGCGTCCATTGTTTGGTCAACAAAAACAAAAAGTAAACAAGACAAATAAATATAAGTGGACGTGCACCATAAGACCCGTGGGGTAATAAACACAGGATCCTTAAATTAAAATCAGAAAAAAAATATAAGAAAAAAAACTTGGCGTCGTCTGGACCGTTGGATTGAACAGATGGACGACTATGGAGTCGTCTTCTTCACCCAAGCCCTCGCCGGACTGGTTCACCGGCCGCCACCCGCCGGAGTTAGGGCTCCGCTCCCTTCTCCGGCCACCTGCAACAAAATGGCACCAAAACACACGTGCAAATACACTATCCCACCCAGAAAAATGCAAGGAATCCAAATATGGCATCCAAATTTGCAAACAACCAATGAATAATTAAAAACGAACGAAACAAGGTTAGGGCATAAAACTTCAAATGCATAGAACAAGCCATACACGCATCCATGTTAAAAACCAATTATATCAGCATGATGAGTGACAGTCACACAATAATATACACGTAAAAAATAGGAGTTTTAAGAGCACGAAAAAATCCATCAACCTGAGATGGTGCAACTCCACTCCTTGCTTTTGGCTGCAAATGGTGGTTGGGTTGTGTTCTAGAGATCACCAGGAGAAGTTTTGTGGAAGAACTTTGAAGAAACTCCTTGTAATTCGTGAGATTTGTTGAAAGAGAGCTTTAGGGTTCAAATTCTATAATCCTCCAAATGTCACGTGTATCCATCCTAACCAGTGCATGAATGAGCTTATATAGACTAGGGATTTTCACTGATAATGAGTTGGGCTTGGGTAATTATTTGTTTAATGAGTTTTTGAATTATTTTGAAAAATCACATTGTGTTAAGTACACCCCCTCCATGCATGGATATTTAAATGTTTCATGATAGATCACTTGCATCTGAATTGCTAATCACACCACATTTAAATTGGGCCTTGAAACTTTTTTTGATTCATGACTTTTAAATAACTTGGGAATTTTGAATAATGGAGAATAAATGAAGAATAAACCCTGGAATTACTTCATTCTTGAGCCCAAAATAATCCTCAAGGAATGTCTTTTGATATTAGAATGTGGCATGAAGCAATGGAATTGATTATAGGTCATTATGCCCAAAGTTGTGAAAATGGAACCATGAAAAACCCTAAAAACCACTTTTCCTTCTTTGGATCATAAGTTGAGTTTCACAAATGATATGGAGACCCACTAGTACTTGTTGGAAATAGGAGAAAAAGATCTTCAACTTTCATTTTGGAGAAAAATTCATTTGAAGCTTTCTTGATGGTGAAAAGTTAAGTTGAATGCAGTGCAGGAACTTGCCAAAAATGGAAACTTTTCATTATAGGTCACTTTCCAAATTTAGAAACTTTGCACCAACTCCTGATTCTTGATAAACATGTATGAAACTTGACCCCTGGAGACCATATGAGGATGTGAGACCTCGAAAACCTTGGAGAGAATCTCAAAATTCCACAGTTGACTTTTCCTCTCACTGTTGACTTTTACCCAATTCAACTGATTTTCAATCCATTGGCCAATTGAACTTCTCCTGAACCAAACTGATGGACAACCTCCCATCCCTAGGTATTTAGGGACCCAAGGAGTACCATGGAATCAAGTCTTGGCCAAAAAATCAGAAATAAACTGACTTTATAGCAAACCCTAGTTGTGGTACCCTCAGTCTAGGAGGAAATAACACAGTCTCCAAATCCAAATTCCTCTGAATATGATGTGTATCCTCTCCAAAAAAGATAATATATGCCATTTGATGATGATAAAAACCCAAGGAGCTTGCCTATTGAAGCAATAAACCCAAGAATCTCAAAACCCTAATCTATGCACTGGTTAGGAGAGGATGATCCACCTGAGCCCTCTTGGACAATACCAGGACTCTTGCTTGACCCTCTGAAACACTGCCTTAGGCACCTTGACCCCATGCTAAGAACCAATGATATGCACACATGATAATGCAAAATGCAATGCAACATAATCCAGTTAGTAATAAAGTAAGGAGGACAAATTTTGGGGTGCTACAGCTGCCCCTATTCAATCTTCTTTGACCCGAAAGGTATGATAGCGACGGCTTTCAGACATTCAAGGTAGAAGGTGATTGAATACAAAAAGAATCGCAAAATTTGCAAACTGTGGGGAGAAAAGATGATTGGAGCCCAGTCACACTTCGTCAAAGGAATTTGACGCAAAGACAACATATCCGAAGAAATACATCATCAAAGGAATTTGACAGAAAGAAAACCTGACCGAAGGAACACATCGTCAAAGGGGTTTGACGGGAAGAAAATTACTGAAACCCGACCGAAGGGAACACGTCGTCAAAGGGGTTTGACGGAAAGAGAACCTGACCGAAGGAACACATCGTTAAAGGGGTTTGACGGGAAGAAAATTACTGAAACCCGACCGAAGGGAACACGTCGTCAAAGGGGTTTGACGGAAAGAGAACCTGACCGAAGGAACACATCGTCAAAGGGGTTTGACGGGAAGGAGATTACTGAAACCCGACCGAAGGGAACACGTCGTCAAAGGGGTTTGACGGAAAGAGAACCTGAACGAAGGAACACATCGTCAAAGGGGTTTGACGGGAAGGAGATTACTGAAACGCGACCGAAAGGAACAAGTCGTCAAAGGGGTTTGACAGAAAGAGAACCTGAACAAAGATAACACATTGTCATAGGGATGACAGAAAGAAAATTCCACCGTAGAAAGCACATTGTCATGGGGATGACAGAAAGGAAACCTGAACGAAGATACCACATTGTCATAGGGATAACAGAAAGCAAACCTGGCCGAGGAAACACATCGTCAAAGGGGTTTGACGGAAAGAAAGCTGAAAAGGGAACACATCATCAAAAGGGTTTGACGGAAAGAAAACCTGACCAAAATGTCGTCATCAAGGGGTTGATGGACAAAGACTGGTTGAGGGTAAGATCGACGTATGACCCCCGACCCAAAAGAAAGGTAAAAGAGGGGTTAATTGTAATGCCTGCTGGGGATACGTCACCGTCTTGATTGGAAGTTGATTCGGGCTTTCGCGGAAGGTACCAAATCTGGCTTATGCTTCGCATGCATATGTTTGAATTTCTTTCTGTGGCGTAATGCTCTATACAAAATGGAAATGCTACGCGTTTTGAGGATGCAATGTAAACATGCTTACTATATGCAAAAGGACCACTCCAGCAAAATAAATGCTGAAGAAATGAGGCCAACTCCGCTGGGGATGACAAACTGAACTGTCTCCGACGTCACAAACCCTGCTGAGGAAGTCACACTGAACGGCCTTCCTGATATAACTACTGCTGAAGATGAGCCCGAAGAGAACTGCTACAGAAAAGGCGCCAATAACCATTGGACATGGAATCTGCCGGGGATGTTAACCACTGTTGATCAAACCGTTGAGATGACTAGCACCAAACACCGTTTGGGGAATGAATTCAATAACACCGAACCTGCCAGAGAATATCATTGAACTTAGCCCGTAGTCGGGGAAACACCCTTAACCTACCGGGGAATACCAGCCATCACCAACAACTCTGCTCGGGGAACGAAGGTTGATGATATCCACTCTGCTAGGGGATAACATTGAGCTCACTCCTCTGCTTACTTTCTACCTTTACTCTGCTGGGGAGAGAAACTCTACTGGGGACGTCACGTGTCAACCATCAACATGAACCCTGCAGATGTGATATGACCAAAAGATGCCCTGATACAGCATAGCCCATAAAGGAACCTGTCTTCGAGAGGTCTCATGAGGATCTTATATATCTTGCCCCATGATCTTGATTAAGCGTTCTCCTGAGAGAAATCCTTTTGCTTTTGGGGTGACCTGCCCCAGCCTTAAAGTGATTTTGCCCTTGACTGGCTGATCTGCGAAGGAGTACCTCTGACTGACTGACCTTCGAGAGATTTGTCGAATCTCGACCTGATTGCCCCAGATTGGCTGAATCTTGGAATGAATCGCTCATTTGATATGACTATTTGATGGCTTGTCCCTGCTCAACGGAGTACTTAGGCACTCTGCACTTATATCGATCAATCTTTTCATTGCAGAAACTTCCCTGATCAAGCATTTACTCGCAAGTAAACAATTCGTTTTGAAAATGACAATTTTAATGCAATGCATATGACAGTTTTGAAATCCAAGTCTGTTCACTGGAAAAAAGTTGTGACATATAGTGAATGAATCACTAATCAAAGCGTCGCTGATACCAACATGAATGGTAAGAAGATCCTTTTAGGAGTCAGGTTTGACGCGATCTTTACCGAAGTATGCTTTCGAAACAACCTTGCTTCAATTAGGTCTCTTAAAGGTTGTAACGTGGCTTGGTTCACGGTTTGAAAAAAAAATGATATAAGGCTCAAAGTTTTGTTTTAACCCACCCATTCTCCTTGATGTTCTCCAGTCCTACGTTCAGCTAACTCGACATAAGCGCTCACCTTTCAACAAGGTGAATAGTATGAGGATAGAAAGAACCCACACGGTTTTCGGAGTGACAGCCACCCCTTTTGCCTTTGGTGTCTGTAAACACACGACTTGTTCTTTATTTGAGGATTTTTCTTTTTCGATTTTTTCTCTTTTTATTCTTTTGCTTTTTCCTGATTTTGCCTGGACTAACTCTTTTGATGATTTTTTTTTTCGATTTTGAAGTCCAGCGGGATGCCCTAACTTTTGCCTAAGTCACTTGTCTTCAAGTTTCGACTTAGCGGGCTTTCTTTTTCTTTTGATTCTTTTTCTCTCTTTTTTTTTAACAAATCGTGTGACACTGGCTTGTCTGACTTGTTTGAAAGGGATGTGACTGCCTCACTCTTCGGTTGGTGAGGGATAACCATAGATTTGATCCTCGAAGTGAACGCTCGGTCAAATTAATTGACACCTACCCTGCCCCAGGTTAAGATTGAGGGTTTTTTCATTTTCAGAAAGAAACTCCTACTTCTAGGCTCAAAGGGGTTGACAAGGGATTATCTTCCTTATATCTCCGGTGTTTAGGGATTTGAAACAATGCTTGTACATCATCAGCAAGGTTTTGTCCCAAAAGCATACCATCAGAAGTTCTGCGTCTTTGAATTTCATCATCCTCCCTCAGATCCTGCTTAAACAAGGGTTAGATATCAATAAAGAAAATATGAGTGAACACAGATGGATTTAATCAAAACATGCATATTCATTTCATTATCATTAACAACTGAAAACAGACGATTTTTACAAATGAGTTTGCACTTTAACAGAAAAGAAACTACAAATGCAAAGAAATGACATGATCTAAAAGATTGCCAGCTTCGGGGAACTGGGCTTTCCAAGCTTGACTTGCTACTGAACTAGCCATCTTCAGAATTGCTCGTCGAAGTCAGTCAGATAAAAACTTGCACCACTACTCTCGGTGTCTTCTTCCATGACCTGGACTAATGAACCCGCATAACTGGATGAAGGAGAGTTGTGGATCTGAATACCCTGAGGCGTGAATGAGAACAGGTTGGAGTCGAGAAGAGTCTGAATCTTACTCCTGAGCACCTTACAGTCTACAGTTGAATTCCCCTGTGCCCCAGCATGGTAATCACAATGGGCATTGACATCAAAACCTGGTGGATACGGAAAAGGCACTGGCTTCAGTTCTTTCGGCACTATAAGTCCACCTCTAATTAAAACTGGCAACATCTGACTAAACGACATTGGCAACTGAGTGAAATGCCTCTCTGGCTTCCTAGGTCTTTGTCGGGCGTACTAACGCGGCTGACGGCGGTATGACCGTTGATCCTTAGGGGATCCCTGATACGAAAGCCCAGAAGATTGCTGACTCTGAACCATTGAAACACCTGAACACTGAGGTGGGGGATATTCTTGGACGGAATTGCCTTCTTCCACCCATTCTTCTTGAGAACTGACAACTGATCCACTTTCACTAGCCGGGAAGTTCGAGGCGCTTTGGATTTTCCCCTCTTGATATCAAACTCAACGTGTTCTCCAAGTATCACCAAGTTAGAGAATTTTAATACAGTAATCAACTTATCGAAGTACGGTCCTTGCAAAGTATCCTTGAACATATTAACCAATTCTCTTTCCAAAAGGGGTGGTTGAACGCGAGCAGCTAACTCTCTCCATCTCTGAGCATACTCTCCGAATGATTAGTTGTCCGCTTTAGATAAACCTTGCAACTGCAGGCGGCTGGGAGCCATGTCAAGATTATAATTGTACTGCTTTACAAAGGCATTGGCTAGATCTGACCATGATCGGATGCTACCACTTTCCAACTGCATATACCAAGTCAATGATGCCCATTCAGATTGTCCTGGAAACAGTGAATCATAAGCTCGTCATTATAGACATGTGAGGTCATTCTTCGGCTAAACATCACCAAATGTAGCTTCGGATAACTATCCCCTTTGTATTTCTCAAAATTCGGCATCTCAAATCTCAGAGGTAACACAAGGTCGGGCACCAAACACATGCTTGTGGCATTCAGATCAAGAGTATCACGCTTCACTAGGGCATCCAGCTTCTCCTCCAGCACACGACATCTTTCATCAAACTGAACAGCCTGTGGGTCCTTAGGCTTCGCCTTTGGAATTACCCCTTGTAAATTAGGCACAGAGAAGGCAAAGCGTTGATAGTCTGTGGCGTCAAGAGAAGAAGAATGTCCATCTCGGACGATGGTACGCTCGTGTATAATATGATTCTCAACAGGGACTTGCACAGGCTGAGCTTGAGTAACATTGTTCACTGGAGGTGGAATGCCATTCCCAGTAACTGAAGTCCTCTGATCATTGGCCTCTCCCCTATTCATGGCTGTCATAGCTTCCACAAGCTGATCCAACTGACTCTTCATCAATTCAACACCGGCCCTAGTTACAAACTGATTTTGTTCCCCTGAATTCATGATGATCTCCCCTAAAGCTGATTCAAGTCCGATGAGAAAGTCTAGAAATCAACTGCGGTTTAGACAAAGGATTGATGAGCTCTCTGATCCGGCCGAAGACAGATATGCAAAAATGATGCAAGATGCAAATGCAATGCAAAATGATTATGAATACGCAAATGCAAACAAATATGTTTAGAAATTCGCAAGGCGATCCATCCCTTGATTCCAGTTTAACAATAAGATAGAACGGAACTTCTGCTCATATATTAAGAAAACCAGAGGAAAACCAAATGTCAACGATCACAAATCCAAGATAACAAGTCTGAACACAATACTCATAGATCCCAACCAACAAGCCTGGCGGTGATCCAAATACAATGAAAGAGAAATAGGAAACTACGGCATGTCATCACAGTCCACAAGTGTCGATTCCCTAGGTTCTGCCATAGAAGCAATCTTGTGAACAGGATCCAGAATAAGTGACGGGAACTTGTATCCTATGATATTCTTTTTCTTCTCAGTACTCATCCTTGATAGTCTTCGGAAACCAGAATCGAGGTTAGGACGCAACCCTGCAAATGAATAAACATGTTAGAATGCAAAATGATGATGCAAATGCACATATGGGATCAAGGCAACATTGCTGGATGTGCTGTGCTGTTAACTGAACGAGAACTACAACCCAGAAAACCAGAATTCTGAACCATTGAGGAACCCAAATAGTCAGACATTGATGAGAAATCCGGAGAACAGGGTAGGTTGAAGGTCTCGGTTACCTGCAAACGCCCATCCCCTCTCACGTGTGGGTACTAGGATGTTCAGTATCCCGGGCTCTCAGGTCAAGAAATGATTATATGTTCATCATTTCTGGTTTGGCATCATCATTAATCGAGGAGGCCTCAACTGATTCTCCAAAGCGGAAAGTCCTCAGCTTTGGCACTGAGGTCGAGAAACAATAGTACATTCATCCCTCGGGGTACAGTACTATCGTCAATCGAGGAGTGCCTCCACTGATTCTCTTTAAAAAGTAGGGGCCATCCTATGCGAGTTCCAAAGCGGGCCCTCGGGTGCGAATGGGTTTGCCATAGGGTGTGGTCTGCCACTATCACCACTGAAGAGGGATGTTTCCACTAAGGTCCTCGATGATCGGTCACCAGATTCGAAAGCTCCCTAGATCAACACCCCAACATGCGCAAGACACACACGTTAGAATGCGTCCCAAGATAGCCTCATTTGGTTGTGAATTTCGTGAACACACAAACGTACCAAGCGGGCACGTAGGTCCCACCACTTTCCACTCTAGTCCTAGGGTGTACTCAAGCTTGGGAATTGGGCTTATCTCTCAGACCCACCCAACCTGCAAAACAAAGACAGCCAGCACAACACAGCAGTATGACAGTAATAAAAAATGAAATGCAGAAAATGCGGTAAAAATACAACACATAAAGCAAAACAAAAACAAAGCAACCAAAGAGAACAAAGACAAGCAAGCGCTAGGATTGACTCGCTTAGGGATGGACCAGCATAGGTCAACCAGAATTCCCCAGCAGAGTCGCCAGCTGTCGCTCCCAGGATTTTCATCTAGGTACAACGCGAGAGTGGGGCGGAAAAATAGAGTCGCCAGCCGTGTAAATTTATCCCAAGAGAGGGAAAGGGAACACCGCATAAACCTGAGGAAGAGGGAAAGGAACGGTCATCGCAACCATAACCTGGTTCGGGAGTCGGTTACGCGAGGGGAAGGTGCTAGCACCCCACGCGTCCATCGTACTCGATGGGATCCACGCTTGTTGTCTATTCTAAGGAGGAGTTATACTATCATCTAGGGCTGTACTAAGACGGGAGGGAAAGACTAAGACAGAAATGGTAGGACGTCGACGTCCTAGGCCTACGTACCCCTTTTATGCAATGGGGAATTCAGAGTCAACGTAGTTCGGACCAAGTTCTTTTTGTGTTTTTTATGAGCGACGTTAAGTTCACGTCCGGCAGTTAGGGTCGATGCCTGTTTGCGACTCAGACGGAAGGTAACGTGCCCTTTTTGAAAATAGCCTTTAAGTTGAAGGTCCCGAAGGACAAAAAGGTTTGAAGTTGATTTGTGTTTTTTAGGACAAAAGTGGCTTAAGTTAGTTCCTAAGTTGCATTGCACCAAAGTCTAAGGCACAGGGGCGAATACTTAACGCATCGTCCCAAGACAGGACGCTCGCTAAGCACTCTAGAAAGATGAGAGGAAGCCCCTCATTTCTCATTCCCCACGCTTAAGGCTCGTGCGCAATACACTTTATTCTTATTAAGTGTTTTTTTTAAAGAAATTTGAGATGAGAAGAGAGAAGACACAAGGGAAACTCTAAAGGGGGACTATGAATCCTAAAGTCATCATGCATGGGTGACCTACGGTTAGTGAGGTTTGAGGACAACCTAAATCCTAAGGGAAAAAGATGAGAGAAGGAGAGAATAAGGGTGAAGGTGAATATGGATACTTATCCATACCCTTAAAGAACTTACCTTAGTCTCTGCATAAAAGGTTAGTGAGAAACAGACACAAATAATATCAAAGCAAATGAAAATCAAACAATGGCAAACAATAGTGATAATAATCCAAAGATGAACTCAAAAATCAAAGAAACAACCCCAAAGCAAATGGCATAAGTGCCTTTCAAACCAATAATCAGATGTGGTCAGAAATAGGCATACAAGAAGATCTCAAGTGAAGGCCACTCAAATAATTAGAAAAATAACTCCTAAAATTTCCAAATTAAACATCAATATTATTAAACCAGAGATAAACCAAATATCAAAAATTCCTGCAAAAATTCAAAGTGTTAGTCATTCAAACAATCAGGCAAAGCTCAGGGGAGAAGTAGGGTTCAACGTGCCAAAGGGAAGGACCAAAATGCAATATGAAATAAATTTAAAAATGAAAGAAAAATATTTTAATGCATTTTAGAATGTTAGTGAATGAATGCAAAAAGAACGGATTAAAAATATTTTATGGATGCAGAGAAATAAAATAAAGAAATTTAGGTATGCATGATATGAGTAATGCAAAAAGAAATTGAATAAATAATTAGTTTAAATGATAAAACTAAAATAAAAATAAAAAATAAAATTTGCAAAAATTTTATAAAATAATAAAAATGATGTATGAATTTTATGGGAATTTTTAAATGCACGAATGTATTTTTAAAAATTAAAAATGAAATAATTAAAACAAAAATAAAAGTGAGATAAATGGAATGGGGGTGCAATGAGTAGTCCAAATGCGTTAGAAATGAAGGTTGGGCCAGAGGGGAGGGTGCGAATAGCAACCCAATGCTTAAGTCCAGTCAGCGAAGAAAAAAAATAAAAAAATGGTTCGCGTGGTCCTTAGTCAACTGGTTGACCTTGCACCAGTCGTTGGATGCATCATGCGTCCATTGTTTGGTCAACAAAAACAAAAAGTAAACAAGACAAATAAATATAAGTGGACGTGCACCATAAGACCCGTGGGGTAATAAACACAGGATCCTTAAATTAAAATCAGGAAAAAAATATAAGAAAAAAAATGTGGGGTCGTCTGGACCATTGGATTGAACAGATGGACGACTATGGAGTCGTCTTCTTCACCCAAGCCCTCGCCGGACTGGTTCACCGGCCGCCACCCGCCGGAGTTAGGGCTCCGCTCCCTTCTCCGGCCACCTGCAACAAAATGGCACCAAAACACACGTGCGAATACACTATCCCACCCAGAAAAATGCAAGGAATCCAAATATGGCATCCAAATTTGCAAACAACCAATGAATAATTAAAAATGAACGAAACAAGGTTAGGGCATAAAACTTCAAACGCATAGAACAAGCCATACACGCATCCATGTTAAAAACCAATTATATCAGCATGATCAGTGACAGTCACACAACAATATACACGTAAAAAATAGGAGTTTTAAGAGCACGAAAAAATCCATCATCCTGAGATGGTGCAACTCCACTCCTTGCTTTTGGCTGCAAATGGTGGTTGGGTTGTGTTCTAGAGATCACCAGGAGAAGTTTTGTGGAAAAACTTTGAAGAAACTCCTTGTAATTCGTGAGATTTGTTGAAAGAGAGCTTTAGGGTTCAAATTCTCTAATCCTCCAAATGTCACGTGTATCCATCCTAACCAGTGCATGAATGAGCTTATATAGACTAGGGTTTTTCACTGATAATGAGTTGGGCTTGGGTAATTATTTGTTTAATGAGTTTTTGAATTATTTTGAAAAATCACATTATGTTAAGTACACCCCCTCCATGCATGGATATTTAAATGTTTCATGATAGATCACTTGCATCTGAATTGCTAATCACACCACATTTAAATTGGGCCTTGAAACTTTTTTTGATTCATGACTTTTAAATAACTTGGGAATTTTGAATAATGGAGAATAAATGAAGAATAAACCCTGGAATTACTTCATTCTTGGGCCAAAAATAATCCTCAAGGAATGTCTTTTGATATTAGAATGTGGCATGAAGCAATGGAATTGATTATAGGTCATTATGCCCAAAGTTGTGAAAATGGAACCATGAAAAACCCTAAAAACCACTTTGCCTTCTTTGGATCATAAGTTGAGTTTCACAAATGATATGGAGACCCACTAATACTTGTTGGAAAGAGGAGAAAAAGATATTTAACTTTCATGTTGGAGAAAAATTCATTTGAAGCTTTCTTGATGGTGAAAAGTCAAGTTGAATGAAGTGCAGGAACTTGCCAAAAATGGAAACTTTTCATTATAGGTCACTTTCCAAATTTAGAAACTTTGCACCAACTCCTGATTCCTGATAAACATGTATGAAACTTGACCCCTGGAGACCATATAAGGATGTGAGACCTCGAAAACCTTGGAGAGAACCTCAAAATTCCACAGTTGACTTCTCCTCTCACTGTTGACTTTTACCCAATTCAACTGATTTTCAATCCATTGGCCAATTGAACTTCTCCTGAACCAAACTGATGGACAACCTCCCATCCCTAGGTATTTAGGGACCCAAGGAGTACCATGGAATCAAGTCTTGCCAAAAAAATCAGAAATAAACTAACTTTATAGCAAACCCTAGTTGTGGTACCCTCAGTCTAGGAGGAAATATCACAGTCTCCAAATCTAAATTCCTCTGAATATGATGTGTATCCTCTCCAACAAAGATAAGATATGCCATTTGATAATGATAAAAACCCAAGGACCTTGCCTATTGAAGCAATAAACCCAAGAATCTCAAAACCCTAATCTATGCACTGGTTAGGAGAGGATGATCCACCTGAGCCCTCTTGGACAATACCAGGACTCTTGCTTGACCCTCTGAAACACTGCCTCAGGCACCTTGACCCCATGCTAAGAACCAATGATATGCACACATGATAATGCAAAATGCAATGCAACATAAGCCAGTTAGTAATAAAGTAAGGAGGGCAAATTTTGGGGTGCTACAGGCTTGACTCAACAAGAGAGTGCTTTTAGATGTGTCTTGTACGAAGCCCAAGACGGAGGCTAAAGGTTGACTCAACAAGAGAGTCTTTTATACTTAACAAGAGAGTGTTTTGTATCTTGTACGAAGCCCGAGATGGAGGCTAAAGGTTGACTCAACAAGAGAGTCTTTTATACTCAACAAGAGAATGTTTTGTATCTCGTACGAAGCCGAGATGGAGGCTAAAGGTTGACTCAACAAGAGAGTCTTTTTGTATCTCGTACAAAGCCCTAGATAGAGGCTAAAAGGAGTGTTGTTTCAGTTGAGTGACAGGTCCAGTAGGTTGGTTAAAAGAGAAAATCAGTTCTTATAAAGAGACTGATTAAAGGTAAGGCTATGCTTTGGGATTGATCAGAGGATCAGGGGTTATTTCCTGTTCTTTAAGGAAATGGGGAATCCAGAGGGTATTGGAGACTGTCCGAGTCTACTGGTGTTTTTCCCTACTTGAGAATGCCTTCGAGACTCAAGGAGATTAGACTGTCCAAGTCTAGAGTTTTATCTTTTGTACTCTGTTTAAAGAAACTGTAGTAGTACGTTCACGGTAGAAAGATCTAGACTCTTTGAAAGACTGTTCTATTAAGATGACTAATTTTTATTCCTATACCTTTAGGAGGCCTTCGGGACAATTTGTACGAAGCCCAAGAGGAGGCTCTCTTCCCGAAGGAAGAATCCTTATACGAAGCCTAATAGGAGGCTATGAATACTTCTAAGAAGCCGTAGGGTCCTTGTACAACGCCCAAGAGGAGGCGGGGATGCTTTTAGGAAGCCTGTGGGTCCCCAAACCCCGAGAAATTCAAGACAGGCTATTCACAGAGAATAGATCAAGCCAGGAAAGTCCGAGAATTTGGAAGAAACTCAAGAGATACCATTCACGGAGAAAAGATCATCTCTGGGGAGTATAGTTTCTTTGACGATGTCTAAGGGTGACAGTCTGAGAAAGGGTTCACCGAGAATGCTGCCTTTCACGTCTCCATATTGTTTAACCCCAAGAGGAGGGAAGACTGTATCTGGTAATCCTATGGGGATCTAGTTTTGTCTATTTAAGAGTGACCAACAGGGCTTAGTGCTAGACGTAGTTGCCGGGGAAACTCTAAATATCTATACTAGTATTACACAGTTGATATGAGTTTATGAAATAAGACTTACAGTGAAACAACCCCACAATACAGTTATATGTATATGAAAGCGGATAAAGAAAGCATATAAACACTTACTCGGTTGTAGAGCTTCCATGCTGTTTGGTTAGTTGTTCAACAAAGAAAGATTGAAAACAACAATATATTCAAAATTAAAGGAGAAAGTATTTTGAAAAGATGTTGGGGCTTACAGCTCAAGGAGAGGCCCGAGGTTTATCAGTGATCGCACTGTCATTTTGTACAGAGGGACTTATACAAGTGACTGAGGCTCAAGAAAGGTTTTCTGTACAAGGGGATTAGGTCTTACACTATAATAGAGGCCCAAGTGAAATTTATTTGAAAATGGCGATCGCGCCGAGATTTTTGAAAACACGGTGGGTCTTATGCAATACATTGAGGCCCAAAATGGCTTGGTTTTCAAAGGGGGTTGGGTCTTACACTCTAATAGAGGCCCAAAAGATTTTGAATGGGTCTTATAGCTCGAAGAGAGGCCCAGGGTTTTTTTCAACGGACGATGATCGCGTCGAACTTTTTGAAATACGACGGGACTTATACAATAAGTGAGGCCTAATAATAGGTTTGTATTTACAAAGAATTGGGTCTTACACTCTATTAGAGGCCCAAAGTGTTTTTAAAAGGTTTGATGAGGGTTGAATTAATCAAAACCCTAATTTGTTTCCAAAATGTATTTTAATTGAATAAAAAAAATTCAATTAAAATGATCAAAATTGTTTACTATGTGGAAAACAAATTGTGATCTTGGATTAATGTTTCAAAAATCATGTTTTGACCTACAAAATGATTAGAAGTCATTAAAATTTGCAAAATCAAGAAGGAAAAAATATTTTAAATGTCAAAAACAATTAAAATATTAATTCTTTGCAAAAATATTTTAAATGTCAAAAATATTAATTCTTTGAGAGGCTAGACAAGTTGATGATCATGTCATTTCTTGATTGATCCTTTGTCTAAAAACTCCGAGAGGGCTGGAAACCCTAAATTTGACTGTAGTGGATGCTCACCCATCTTTGGGGAGACTGATGAGGTATGATGGTTCCTCCATATTGTGATGATGATTTTCACAATGATGGGAAATCTTATTGGTCAAAATTTGGGGTATGACAGTCTTATACGAAGCCTAAGACGGAGGCTAAAGGTGTTTGACTCAACAAGAGAGTCTTTGTACCTCGTACGAAGCCCGAGATGGAGGCTGAAAATGTTTGACTCAACAAGAGAGTATTTTATACTCAACAAGAGAGTGATTTTTATCTCGTACGAAGCCCGAGATGGAGGCTAAAAGGGGTTTGACTCAACAAGAGAGTCTTTTATACTCAACAAGAGAGTGCTTTTATATCTCGTACGAAGCCCGAGATGGAGGCTAAAAGTGGTTGACTCAACAAGAGAGTCTTTTATACTCAACAAGAGAGTGTGAATAGGTTAGCTCCGCTGGGGAGAATCATTGTACAAAGCCCAAGAGGAGGCTAGTGTGCTGGTGACTGTTTCAGTTTAGTGACAGGTCCAGTATGTTGAATAAAAGAGAAAATCAGTTCTTATAAAGGGACTGATTTAAAGTATTGTTGTGCTTTGGGATTGATCAAAGGATCGGGGTTATTTCCTGTTCTTTAAGGAAATCCAAAGGGTATTGAGACTGTCCAAGTCTACGGGTGTTTTGAGAAATCGATTCTCAGATAGTGAATGATCTTTGTATGATGCCCAAGAGAAGGCTGGTATGTTAAGGGATGAAGGTCAACCCATTAACAGGTCTGACACTTGACTCAGAAAGACAGCTCTAGCAAATTGATGACTAGGTTCTGTTCCTATACCTGTAGAGGTCTCTGGGTCCTTGTACTAAGGCAAAGAGAAGGCATGAGAGCTTTTAAGAAGTCGAAGGGTCCTTGTACAACGCCCAAGAGGAGGCGGGGATACTTTTAAAAAGCCTGTGGGTCCCCAAACCCCGAGAAGTTCAAGACATGCCATTCACCGAGAATAGATCAAGCCAGGAAAGTCCGAGAATTTGGAAGAAACTCAAGAGATGCCATTCACGGAGAAAAGATCATCTATGGGGAGTAGAGTATCTTTGACAATTTCTAAGAGTGATAGTCTGAGAAAGGGTTCACCGAGAATGCTGCCTTTCACGTCTCCATATTATTTAACCCCAAGAGGAGGGAAGATTGTGTCTGGTAAACCTATGGGGATCTAGTTTTGTTTGTATTTAAGAGTGACCAACGGGGCTTTACCTAATGCTAGACGTAGTTGCCGGGGAAAACTCTAAATAACTATACTAGTATTACACAATGGATATATGACGAATATATAATAGTTTGTGAAAGAAGGCTTACAGTGAGCAGCCCCATAATACAGTTATATATATATATGAAAGCGGATAAAGAAAATGGGTAAACACTTACTCGGTTGTAGAGCTTCCATGCTGTTTTGTTAGTTTGTTCAACAAAGAAAGCTTTGATAACAATATTATATTCAAAATCAAAGGAGAAAATGTTTTGAAAAGATTGTTGGGGCTTACAGCTCAAGGAGAGGCCCAAGGATTTATCAGTGATTGTACTATTTGTTTGAAATTGTACAGGGACTTATACAAGTGACTGAGGCCCAAAAAGGTTTTTTGTACAAAGGGATGGGTCTTACACTCTCTCAAGAGGCCCAAAGGTGTTTTAAAGAAAAGGAATGGGGCTTATAACACGAGGGTAGGCCCAAAGGGTTTTGTTTGAAAAATGACGATCGCACCGAGATTTCTTTAACGTACTGGGTCTTATGCAATGCATTGAGGCCCAATGATTTGGTTAAAAAAGGGGTTGGGTCTTACACTCTATTAGAGGCCCAAAAGGTTTTCAGAAAAAGAATTGGGACTTATAGCTCGAGGAGAGGCCCAGTTGATTTTTTTGTTAAAAAGGCGACGATCACGCCGTTGTTTCTGAAAATATTGTGGGTCTTATACAATGACTGAGGCCCAAAAAGGTGGTGTATTTACAAAAGGGGTTAGGTCTTACACTCTATTAGAGGCCCAAAGGTTTATTTTTATACAAGTGGTAGGGCTTACAGCTCAAGGAGAGGCCCAAAAGGTTTTTGTTTCAAAAATGGGTTGGGTCTTACACTCTATTAGAGGCCCAAAGGTTTATTTTTGTACAAGTGGTGGGGCTTACAGCTCAAGGAGAGACCCAAAGGTTTTTGTTAAAAAGGCGACGATCGCGCCGAACTTTTTGATGGTGTCGGGACTTATACAAAACACTGAGGCCCAAAAAGGTTTGTATTTACAAAGGATTGGGTCTTACACTCTACCAAGAGTCCCAAAGAGTTTTAAAAATGATTTATGAGGTTTGAAATCAAAGAAACCCTAATTTTTCCCTTTAAAAGTAAATATTTAAAGAAAATCAATAAAAATGATAAAAATACCAAATGAGTTTGAATAAACCACTTGTGATTTTTATTTAAGGTTTGAAAAATGAGGTTTTAATCACAAGATGAATTAAAACTCATTTGGTTTTGATTTTCAAGGTAGATATTCACTTTTAAAATGTTTAAAAACAATTAAAAAGGAATTTATTCACAAAAATACTAATTATATTAAATAAATAATATAAACTTGATTTTTTTGTGGAATAAAATATTTCAACATTTTTGAGTTTTTTTACAAAAAGAACCAATAAAAAATAATTAAAATTGAGAGAGTTATTAATTTTCCAAACTATTAAAAATAAGGGTTAAATAAGTTTTTAGTCCCTATAAAGTTTGAAATTTCATTTTTAGTCCCTCCTGGATTTTGGCAACGGTTTTAGCTGGTTTTGGCAACAGTTTTTTTGTAAAAAACCGTTGCCAAAAGGTAGGGAAGGACTAAAAATGAAATTTCAAACTTTATAGGGACTAAAAACATATTTAACCCTAAAAATAATATGAAAAATAGTAGAAAAATGGAAAAAAATAGCAAAAAGAGGACCTGGGGCGAGGGGGATTCGAACCCCATACCTCTTGTGTATAGGGCGCGCGCCTTACCACTGGGGTGGTGATACATCCGTTGATTGAAACACAACCACAAATATACAAGGCTTGCCTTGTTTTTGGCCTGGCCCAAAGCAAGGCAAGGAAAGATTTTGGTTAGAAACGTGAAGGCCATAACTTTCTCATTTCTCCATGGATTGAGATAAAATTTAGGTCTATCCTGCCTAAAATTCCACAAGGAATCCAATGGTGGTGGTGTTTTTTTCAGATCATGCTCCTATTAAAAAACCCGATAGTGGTTTTGAAATAGGCCATGATTTGTATATTCTGTGCTATCTCTTGGTACAAACATGAATTACATGATGAATTGGTTCAAACACAACACATATAACATGTACAAGATGTGCATGATCAGTGGACCTCAAAGCAATGCATATTTCAAAGAGTTCAAGTTGAGATGCTTACCTCTTTTTGGAGCTTTTGTGCAATCTGCCAAGTGCTTTGTTCCAAAAATGATTTGATGCTTTGGACACCCTCAAATGGTCTCTTAGAGGCTTTTAGGATGGTTAGAATCAGCTGGAAACCTCAGGAAGAAGTTTGAGCCCTTTCTTACAAAAGGGGAAAAAGTGGCCAAAATATCAACTCTCTCAACTGGTGTTCCAGATGGGGGAACCATTTGGGACAGTTCAAGGATGATATTTGGAGTGTGTTTGAGGTTTTATCTGGTTTGAAAAGTGACTGAATCAAGACATGGCTTGAAAAATGCACAAAAGTCCAATTTTGAGGTTTTGAGAGGTGACTTTGTGATTTTGGTGTTACAGGTCACTTGTGAGTGTTTGGATCACCTCTATATAATATTTATGATGTGTGTATATGATTGGTTTAGTTGGAATTGCTCTCAAACTCAAAACCCGATAGTGACTTGCTTTGGAAGGCAAATTTGGAAGTGAGAAAGTGATTTTGAGGAAAGCATATGTTTGATGGCTTTGGTGTACTCAAACTGATCACAAATGAGCTCTATTTATAGTAGAGCAAGTTTGTTTTAGGAGCAATAGTGATTGGCAACTGCAGCTGAGGTTTGGCCAATGTTGATCAATGAGAATCCAAGTCTCCTCTAGCCATTGACTAGAGGTTAGGGCACAGGCTGCTGGTTCCCTTGGTCTTGGATATGTCTTGACTGAATTCAGTTGGAAATGGCTCAGTCCATGCCACCTTGGTGCATCCATTAAATGCTCCAAACCAAAATTGGAGTCTTGTCCCTCTTTTAAGCATTTCTAGGTTTGGCATGCTACTTTTGGTTCCAAAGACTTGTGAGGCTTATGGATCAGTGTTTGTCCCTCCTTGGTCTCCCCCTGAGTTGTTCAGATGGATAAGTGTGTTTGTCATTTGAACAAATTTGGCAAATCGAGTAAAATGCACAAATCTGTCTTGCTTTGACAATTTTCAGCAAGGCATGTTGCCATTGTCATATCTCATGGCTCAAGTGGACTTTGATGGAGTTCTTGGCCATCTTGGAAAGCCCTCATATGATACAACAACTGTTTGATCATAATTGGTTTTGATACCTTTTGGATCTAAGTGAAAAATGCCCCTACATTTGGAAAAAAGTGAAGGCAGATTCTGACTTCGTGAAAATTTCACTAAGTGTTGGAAAAAAGTGAAATTTTCACTTTTTGTGATTTTGATCATTCCATAACTTAAAATCCATGAGGAATTGGAATGAGTTGTGTTTGAAACTTTTGTAGAGGGTCATGAGAGCTACAAATCCAGCCTTGGATGGGGGAAAATGGCCTTGTGGTTTAGGAGATATGATCCTCCAAAGTTGGTACCCTAGCCACTTTGTTCCATAACTTAGAAAAATTTCTAAGTTTTTATGGTTACCCCTTTTACAAGTTATCCCACTTTTCTTGATTTTTCTTGATGAATGATGATTCCAACCACACATTAACATCATTTTGGGGTCAAAGAACCATATTTGTGAAAAATCTCAGAAAGTCAAAGTTTGACTTTTGTGCACAGTTGACTTTTTGTCAGATGAATTCCAAACTGTGCGATCCTCTATGAAATCAAGTCCTTGACCTAAATTAAACTTGATGGACATGTTCCATGGGTGTTATAGGGTGTATTGAATCATGTCCCAAGGTTTGGGAGCATGTCCTGGTCAAAATTCAAAGGCACAGTTGACTTTTCTCTCGAAACCCTAACTGTGGTTCTGATGAATTTGAAACTTGTTGTTCAAGCTTCTTGGATCAATCCATTGTTGTAAATGGATCAATGTGGTGTATTAGAGACCCTTAAATCCTCCTTTGAGGTCTTGGCTCATGTTTTATTCCAAAAGTCAACTTAGGGGTGAATTAGGTCAAGAAACCCTAATTCCTGATTTTTTTTTATGAATGCATCCCCTGAGGCAAAATTGACTTGATGATTGGGTTCATGATGTCCCTTGGAGCATCATAGGTTATGATTTGAATCATTGGCTCATGCCAGAGGAAAGTTTCCATCTGGAGGCCCTGGTCGACCAAAACCCTAATTTGGTGACACTATTGATTTTGAGGCTTGATCCACTCAGAATGTTGCATCCTTGTGCTTGATTCTTGTTGTGGGAGTCCTCTTGATCCATTAGGGATGTTTGAGAGGCTAGACAAGTTTAAGATCATGTTATTCCTTGATTGATCCTTTGTCTAAGAACTCTAAGAGGGCTTGAAACCTTAAGTTTGATTGTAGTGAAGGCTCACCCATCTTTGGGGAGACTAATGAGGCATGATGGTTCATCCATATTGTGATGATGGATTGCACAATGATGGGGAATCTTAGTGGTCAAAATTTGGGGTATGACAGATGCCCCTATTTAATCTTTTAGACCTTAAGGTGTGAATGGCAAAGGTATTCGGGCATTTGGGGTGCAAGAGGATTAAATATCAGAATACCCGAAATTTTGATGGTGGTTAAGAATGGCCGGTCACGCATCCTTCTTCTTTTGCTAAGCAATGATGCTTAAAACAGGTAAACTTCCCCTCGATCCTGGTTTCCTACCAAGGAACTGGTCTTAGTTTCCGAAATGAACTTCCCCTCGATCCTGGTTTCCTACCAAGGAACTGGTCTCAGTTTCTGAAATAAACTTCCCCTCGATCCTGGTTTCTAACGAAGGAACTGGTCTTAGTTTCTGAAATAAACTTCCCCTCGATCCTGGTTTCCTACCAAGGAACTGGTCTCAGTTTCTTTTGTCAATAAACTTTCTTGGCAAGGGAGGCTACTCGTAGCGGTTTTCCTCAAACTTCTCACCGAATTTTCCTGGGGAGATGCCATTTGACGGAAAAAGTTTTGATGTCAGACTTACTGGGGAAACCCATTCGTCTGAGCTGTATAGGTGGTCAAACTTCTCTGTTGGAGATGCCATTTGTTGACTCTACTGGGGAAAACGGGTCTCTTGAGAGACTGCATTTGTTTGGGGACATTACATCATACTTTTCCTCGAGGTCTTCTCGGGGAATTGCCATATGATGTACCCCAATTTTGAGGTGCTGATGACCTTTTCGTCAGCGGATCTTTCGGAGAAAAACTGTTGTATTGCCAAATCTTTGATTAAGAGGGCTTTCTCTAGGGATTTTCCTTAATCCGAAAAAGCGAGGATATCATCTTCAATTGCGAAGAGTGATGTTTGTCGAAAGTTCTCTGGTTTTTCAGAGGTTCAAGTTATCAAAGTGGCCGAGGACCAACTCCATCCCAGAAATAAACTGGAGGAGAGGTTGCTCAGACACGACATTTCTTGACGAGGAAAGAGCTGACAACTCGACTGAGAAGACTTTTATCACTAGGGGATAAGACCGACTAAAGTGATAGTGATGCAATATGAATATGAATGTAAATCAATAATGCATGATGTATGTATGTTTATGCTGACAAAACTGACGCGACATACAGACTAATGGATGAACACGACTAGATACTCGGCCACTACGGGAGATGAAAAGTATCACTGGTCCAAAAGTAGCAATTCTGCCTTGCTTAGGAGAGATAGTCCCTGTGGGGAACAACCGTTGGTCGGGCTTAGGAGATAAGAACTCTGCTGGGGGTGTCGAACGGAATATTTGCATCTGACACAGATGATCCTTCATTCAGGTGCACTGGTTTAGAAGGAATACTTTGATTATGCACTTTGAAGTTTAATTACTTCTGGAGAAGTGATCGATATTCTTTCGATGTTCAACAGTAAAAAGAAATTGCCATCTTTATTTAAAAGCAGAAAAATTTTATCAAGTAAATTCATTTTTGTTTTATTTCAAGAATCGTTGATCATGTTAAAATGTCGTTTTGTAAAGCTAAAACAAATAAGAATTGCAAACAAAAACACAAGGGCTCAAATTTTATTGATAGGATGGAAGTCAGCCAAACATGTGATTCCATAGAGTATTTACAAAGTTTAGAAAGTGGTAATTTAAGGGAAAAAGGTTACATTAAAACATGGCAACCGCTATCCTTCTACCAACTTTAAATTCTGGGCATCCTGAGCTTCTGTCGAAGATGACCTGGATTGGAGTTTTTCTCAGATGGTGTAACTGCTGAGGAGTTGAACTGATCAGATGTAGTTACTTGCCATTATCCTTAACTTTTGCTTGGATTGTACTTTGAGATTTCCAACCCACCGGGATGATTTTTGATCATGTATCTAATTTTTTCCTGGACCGCCCTTTCGGGTTTTCAATCCACCGAGACGTTTTTTTTAGGCGAAGTATTTCTTGACTACGTCAACGTTTGTGGGGTAGGCAAATTCCTCTCCATCCATGGTTGCAAGTCTCAAGGCGCCGCCCGAGAAAGCTTTCTTGACCACGTATGGGCCGTCATAATTCGGAGTCCATTTACCCCGGGAATCAGTGAGAAAAGATTCTACCTTCTTGAGCACGAGGTCTCTTTTCTTGAAGACGCGAGGTCGGACCTTTTTGTCGAATGCCTTCTTCATTCTTTGCTGATACAACTGACCGTGGCATAGTGCCGTCATTCGTTTCTCTTCGATCAGGTTGAGTTCCCCGTGTCGATTTTGACACCATTCAGCCTCTGTTAGCTTAGCTTCCATCAATACCCGGATTGATGGGATCTCTACTTCTATGGGGAGCACTGCTTCCATGCCATATACTAGAGAGAAAGGGGTAGCCCCTGTTGAAGTGCGGACAGATGTGCGATAATCGTGAAGAGAAAAGGGTAGCATCTCGTGCCAATCTTTATAGGTTACAACCATCTTTTCAACGATTTTCTTGATGTTCTTGTTAGCCGCCTCTACGCTCCATTCATCTTGGGTCGGTAGGGAGATGAGTTATGGTGTTCGATCTTGAACTCTGCGCACAACCCTTTCATCATCTTGTTGTTCAAGTTAGATCCATTATCTATAATGATCTGGCTCGGAACACCATAACGGGAAATGATATTGTTTTTGATAAATCGGACCACCACTTATCTGGTTACATTGGCGTATGACGCTGCTTCGACCCATTTGGTGAAGTAGTCAATGGAGACCAGGATGAACCGATGTTCGTTCAAAACCTTGGGTTCAATCATGCCAATCATGTCGATTCCCCATATGGAAAAAGGCCATGGGGAAGAAAGAACTTTGAGATGTGTTGGCGGTACATGGATTTTGTCAGCGTATATCTGACACTTGTGACACTTTCTCATGTACTTGTAGCAATCGGATTCCATGGTCAACCAGTAGTACCCTGCTCTCAGAATTTTTCTGGCCATTGTGTGTCCGTTGACATGAGTGCCAAAGGATCCTTCATGAATTTCTTTCATCAGCATGTTTGCTTCTGGTCTGTCTATGCATCGGAGCAAGACCATGTCGAAGTTTCTCTTATAGAGTGTATCACCGCTCATGAAGAAGCTGCCTGCCAACCTTCTGAGGATTTTTCTGTCTTTCCTGGATGCCCCAGGTGGGTACTCTTGTTTTTTAAGGAAGCATTTGATATCGTAATACCAAGGTTTGTCGTCTATAACTGCTTCAATCGTGAAGATGTAAGCGGGCCGTTCAAGGCGCATTATGTCGATCTTAGGTATGTCGTTCCATTGACCTACACTAATCATAGAAGAGAGAGTGGCTAATGCATCGGCCATGTGATTCTCTTCACGAAGGATATGATGAAACTCGATTCTGTTGAAGAAAGGTAACATCCTTCTTGCGTAATCTTTGTAAGGGATCAGCCCGGACTGGTATGTATCCCAATCTCCTTTGATCTGATTGATAACCAAAGCTGAGTCGCCATATACATCCAAGTTCTTGATCCTCAAACCAATCGCTTCCTCGAGACCCATAATACAAGCTTCATATTCGGCCTCGTTATTTGTACACTTGAACGTAAGTCTGGCGGTGAAAGGAATGTGGGTACCCTGAGGTGTTATGATGATTGCTCTAATTCCGTTTCCGTAATGATTGACAGCTCTGTGAAAGATAAGTCCCCATTGGGAACCTGGCTCTGGCCCTTCACTGGGTAGCGGTTCATCGCAGTCTTTTATTTTTAGATACATGACATCTTTGTCTGGGAAGTCAAACCCGATTGATTCCTGATCGTCAATCGGTTGATGAGCCAAATGATCGGCTAAAATACTTCACTTAACGGCTTTTTGAGCGTGGTATTCGATGTCGTATTCTGATAACAACATCTGCCAACGGGCAATCCTTCCCGTGAGAGTAGGTTTTGCAAAGACATACTTGATTGGATCCATTTAGGAGATTAACCAAGTAGTGTGACGAATCATGTACTGGCGAAGACGTTTGGCTGCCCAATCCAAAGCGCAACAAGTTTTCTCAAGCATAGTGTACCGAGTCTAGCAGTCGGTGAATTTCTTGCTCAAATAGTAGATGGCAGACTCTTTCCTTTTGGTTTCGTCTTGTTGGCCAAGTACACATCCCATGGAGTCTTCCAAGACTGTGAAGTATATGATCAGTGGTCTTCCTTCCACTGGAGGTGACAGGATTGGCGGCTTCCACAGGTATTCCTTGATACTGTCGAAGGCGGTTTGACAGTCCTCTGTCCAAACGCAGTCCTGGTTCTTTTTGAGTAATTTGAAAATCGGCGCACATGTCGCGGTCATGAGGATTATGAATCTGGAGATGTAGTTCAAACGTCCCAGGAATCCTCTGACTTGTTTTTCAGTTTTCGGAGAAGGCATTTCTCGAATGGCCTTGACCTTGTCAGGATCAACCTCAATTCCTTTCTGGCTGACGATGAACCCTAAGAGTTTCCCTAAGCGGACACCGAAGGTGCATTTGTTGGGATTTAAGCGGAGTTTGTACTTTCTCAACCGCTCGAATAGTTTTGATAGGTGGGTCATATGCTCCTCTTCTGTCTTAGATTTTGCAATCATGTCATCGACATATACCTCAATTTCCTTGTGTATCATGTCATGAAATAGAGTAGTCATGGCCCTTTGATAAGTTGCCCCGGCGTTCTTCAAACCGAACGGCATTACCTTGCAACAAAAGGTACCCCATGGGGTAATGAACGAAGTTTTCTCCATGTCTTTCGGCGCCATTTTAATCTAATTATGGCCCAAGAACCCATCCATGAAGGAGAAAACTTTGAAATTTGTTGTACTGTCAACCAGCATGTCAATGTGTGGTAAAGGAAAGTCATCCTTTGGACTAGCCTTGTTTAGATCTCTGTAATCGACACACATTCTGACTTTTCCATCTTTTTTTGGAACGGGTACGATATTGGCTAACCATTGAGGATATTCTGACGTGGCGAGGAAACTTGCGTCAATCTGTTTTTATACCTCCTCTTTGATTTTGACGGCCATGTCCGGGTGAGTCCGTCTCAACCTCTGTTTTAGTGGAGGACATTCTGACCTTAATGGTAGATGATGTTCCACGATGCTGGTATCCAACCCTGGCATGTCCTGGTAGGACCAAGCAAACACATCTGGAAATTCTTTGAGAAGCTTTGTCGAACTCTCTTTGGCAGTGGGACTGAGCAGTGCCCCAATCCTGATTTCTTTTCTCTCTTTTTCTGAACCCACGTTGATCGTTTCCAACGGCTCTTTGTGAGGTTCAATGGACCTTTCCTCCAGTCTGAGTAATCGGGAGATCTCTTCTGGAATTTTGTTGCCAACTTCTTCTTCAGCCCCAAATGCCGGGAACTCAAAGTTGGGAGAAGGCATTGGATCATATGTTTCAACGGGGTTTAAAACAAGCAATCTGCATGACGTGATGATTTGTGTTTAGAAGAGATAGAGAGAATGCAAGAGTGCGTTCAGTGTTTTTTCTTTGAAAACTGCTTGTTTTTACGATTGATTTGTTTTTTAGGATTACCATTTTATGAGAAAAGCGAAAAGAGAAAACAACAATTAATGCGAAGATCACAGAACGACGTTATTTTATTTATGAATAAGTCGATTCTTGAAACTACAGCCCTATAAAATAAAACTCTGTCGCTTTGGGCAAAGCGAAGAGGGATATTTACAGAAAGCGAGCCCTATCAAAACATCCGTTTCACCTGGGCAGGGTGAAAGGTTAAAGACGACAATTACTTTGACTTATGAACAATCTTCGGAATATCGACAACAACCCATTGGCGACGAACTCCTCGGTGAATCAAAAAGTCTGGTACCTTCCTTGATTTATCTTCAGAAATAACGCTGATTTCTGATGGAGCACGATCATTGGAACCTATCTCCCAGGCAGAGTTGTCGTAGGAGGATTCCTCTGTTGTATTTTGCATAGAATTTGTTCTCTCAGGTAAATCTCCCCATCCAGTAGGCTGAATGTCTTCGAGCCTGATACGAGAGCTTTCAGGAGCAGTGTACTTGACCATGAAGTCGTATTTTCCACTTGGTTGTCCTAAGGTGTCCCACACTTCTTTGGAACTGGAGGGGTCATCTCTCTCGATGACGTTGACCTCAGGAAAAGCATAGTTGATGAATTCTTGTCCGACAAGCTTTGCCAATTCATCGTCGTACTGGATAGGTTCTGAACGACCTGAGTGTTGATCCCATGACATGGTGGGGACACATGTATTCTGTTCAATGACATTCAGCCGATTTTCATTGTTCGGCTGATTTTCTTGCCCTAAGTCTCCTGGGTATGGCTACCAGATAGGCAAGCCATCCATTGGGCCATAATAGTCATGGTCAAAGTTGTATTTCATCGGAGTGTCTTCCTCTAATGAATTTGGCGGAGCACGACATCCTTCCGGATCATAATCTCCATATATCATTTCGACGTCTGACCTGGGTATAAATCTCGGACTCTGTGCGGGATAGCAAAATGGCGTATGCACCTCTTCCTGAGACATATAACCGTCCTCGTTGAGATAGGACTTCCATTCCTCATCCATATCGGAGGGATCTCCCTTGTTGATGGTATGGACTATTTGAGGCACTGGGTGAAGGAAACCTCCACTGTGGAAGAAGTCCTGAATGGGATGAAGACTTTCATCGTTAGCAGCTGTCTGGGTGCAGGTTGCAGAAAAACCAAGACCCTTCTTTGTTTTATTATCAGTAGGAATAACATGTTGTCCCCATCCTTTCGTATTGTTATTCTCGATTACTTCGAGAGTATCTCTGTATGAGGAAATCGAGGTTCCCTTCTCTGACTGATTCTCCATGTTTACCGAAAGTGCTTGGAACTAGGTTCCAACGATCTCCTCTGGTTCTACATAAGTAGACGATGATAAGTTACTCACGAGCAAGGCTTGTTCTCCACAGACCGTGATGAGTTGATCGTTCTTGACGAACTTCAATTTTTGGTGCAGCGTCGAAGTGACTGCCCCAGCCTGGTGTATCCAAGGTGTTCCTAATAAACAGCTATATGCTGCCCGGACGTTCGTGACCTGGAAAGTGACTAGGAAAGTGTGAGGACCGATAGTTATGGGAAGGTCAACTTCGCCGATAACTGCTTTCTGAGACCCGTCAAATGCTTTAACGATGACCTCACTGCCCCTCATCGGGGATCCTTTGAATGATAGTCGCATTAAAGTGGACTTCGGCATAACATTGATGGCCGATCCTGTGTCTACCATTACGCTGGCTAAAGCATCGTCCTGACAGCTAACTGTGATATTGAGCGCCATGTTGTGACTTTTGGTCCCCTCTGGCAAATCCTCAATACTGAATCCTAAGTTGTTGCAGGAAGTGATGTTAGAGATGATGCTATCGAACTGTCGTATTGACACATCCCGTTCCATAAAGGCCTGCTCTAAGACTTTCTGTAGAGCCTCTCTGTGGGCTTCAGAACTGAGTAAAAGTGATAGCACTGAGATCTTTGAAGGAGTTTGTAACAGTTGATCAACAATGTTGTATTCACTCCTTTGGATGAGCTTCAGCATCTCATCATTGTTCTTTGTAAGGTCGGGATTACTGTATTAACCGACTGGTGGATCAGGAGCTTCTGTCTGAAGTTCCTTTTCTTTGTTAGGTTCTCCAACCCCTCGGTTAAAGATTCGACCGCTCCGTGTTACTCGACTGATGTCTGCAATATTCACAATGGAGGGTAATGGAAGTTCCTTTCCATTCTCAATTACTGTTGCACCGTATTTGTAAGGGATCGCCTTAGCTGAATCATACGGTAATGGTCCTGGCAAATAAATAACTACAGGAGCCTTCTGATTTTTCTGACTGTCGTAAGTAACTTCAATTAGTTCCTAGCTAGGAACTTTTGATTCGTCTAGTAGAGGGATGATGGCACAAACATCCTTGGTCCCTTCGTGATCAGAGATTATGACAACGTCCTTAATCTGATCAGCAAAATAGTCAGGTGTCCAATTGATTGGCTCAGAACTCGGACATGGGTGAATCTCTTTTCGGTCTAACTGACCTTAAAGAGCTGCTCGTACGAGGTAGCATCCTTGGTTATTCTCCGAGCAGACTCTACAATGTTCATAGTTGTGTGGTGGCACCTGGCCACGCCCGCTTTGAATGCAGTGCAACCTTACCAGGTTTGTTTCCATAGATCGGACATCCTGATTTTGACGTCGAGTAGGGTTTCCATTATGCACACTGATTTGTTGCGTGTCTTCATCCAGATAGATTGGAAGCCACCAGTGGTTTAACAAGTGTTGTAGAGTTCTCTGAACAAGAGCACACCCTTGGTTACTCTCACATCCTTTACAATTCTGGTAATCATGTGAAGTGAGAAAACCGAATTGGACCTGCCTAGCATGTAACTCTACCAAGCTGGTATTCATCAAGTGAATATCGAAGATTTGAATCATGTTGATCTGATAGGGATTCTTATCATGGTAGTCCTGGATCCATCCAAGATCCATCTGACGCTGGAGGGCCTCTTGTACAAAAGAGCATCCCTGTTTTTTTACCGAGCAAGTCAGGCAGGAATTATAACCGTGATGCGGCAGATTATGATACTGGCTTTGCCTTGAGTGCATCGTCACCAAGTTAACATTCATTGCACGGACGTCGTGGTTCTGAATGATGTTGGAATTCGTATAGGTCATGTTGACTCCATGTACTCGATGCTCTTGGATCCATCCGAGATCCAATTGTTCCTGTAGAGCTGATTACACCATAGAACATCCTTGATTGTTTTTAGAGTAGATATCACACTGGTGATAATTATGAGGTGGCACATGGCCATATCCACTCTGTCTACAATGTATCTTGACCAAGTTGGCCCTTAATAAGAGTACATCGTGAATTTGATAGGTGTTGTTAGACTCTCCCTTTATCAAATTGACTGCAGCTTTCTCGTGTTGAGTCAGCTGGTTTGTGAGAACATTCGGATTCGTATCTTTGAAAGATAAGACCCCGCTCCTAACAAGCTTTTGCACATCAGATTTGAAACTGTGACAGTTTTCTATGTTATGCCCTGGTCCTCCTTGATGGTAAGGACAAGTCTGATCCGTTTTAAACCAAAAAGGAGGATTTTTCGGTACTGTAAAAGGAGACCTGGTTTGGACATGCCCCTTGACTAGTAGTAACATAAATAATTCTGCGTACAACATGGGTCTAGGATCGAACCCCGGTGGTCGCGTTGTACGGTTGTTATTGTACGGCGGACGAGTCTGCTGAAGAGACTGTTGATTAGGCTGGCTCTGCGCAACCTGAGGTTGATACGTAGGAACAGGCGCAGGGTTGATAGCAGGATTTACAGCTGCTACTGGTTGGTAATGCCGCCTTTGCTTTCTGAGAGAGATATTCCCAATATCTTGCTCTTTCTTCTTAGAGAGAGCACTACCGTATCGTTTTGTACTACTTGATGATCCAACGTCTTTAACCAAACGTCCTTCTCGGACTGCTTCCTCAAGACGAACTCCTATTGTAACGCCCCAGTTTTGTCCGTTTTATTTAATCGAGTCGTTTTGATTATTTTGATTATTATATTATTTTATTTTCAACTTTTATTTGGAAATATGTCATTTTCCATGGTTGTGATATTTTATCGCGTTTTGGGAGCGTTTGCGAGATATTTGAGTGTAGGAGTATTTTGGTCTTTTCATTTATTTTCTTAAGTAAGAAACATAAGGGAAAATAAAATAGAGAAAATAGTAAGGAAGGAAAAGGAAAAGAAGAAAAAGAGGAAGAAAGAAAAGAGAAAGAAAAGGAGAAAAAGAGAGAAAACTTGTGGCATAAGAAATCGATTCAACCGACTTTCAAAAACACGATTAATCGGGTAAGGGTGCGAAACTCGATTATCTTATGCTTGTGTATGATTATGTATGTGTGTGTGTGAATGTTTGTGGTGTTCTATAGCTTTTCGATTCTAGGTCGAAAGATAGAAATCGATGTTTTCGCGGTTCAAAATCGGTGTAAATGTTGTAGAATACTTGTTACCATGATTGGGTTATGTTCTGATTGCTATGTGTTGGTTTGGAAGTGTTTTGGTGGGGAAAATATGGTTTCTGGGTGTATAACAGCGCTGCTGGGTTTTTCTGAATTCGAAGGTTCGCACTGCGAATCCCCTAGCGAAGGGGAAAGCGAACATTCGCTGGCTATTGGCTATTTGCACTGCGGAGGTAAGGGCGAACATTCACCAGAGGCTCGCACTGCGAACTTTACCTCATTTCAGTTCTGACTTGGTTCGCCAAACGTTCGCACTGCGAATGGGGCAACGAACCAGTGTTGGCTAAGCATTCGCCAGAGACTCGCACTGCAAACTGTAGGCTATTTTCCTTTCTGCCATGGTTCACTGGGGTATTCGCACTGCGAATGAGGCAGCGAGCATTCGCTGGATGATTCGCATTGCGAACATGACAGCTTTTCCCAATTTGTTTTCTTTATAACTTTTGATCCGTAAGTCGGTTTGAGGCGCGGTTTGATGCGTTGGAAAGCTTTTGACATGTTCTTTCTTATTAAAATGGTTTTGAGATTGTTGGTCGATTAAATTATGTCGGGAATTTGGAAAGGTGTCGTTTTGTCAACTTGTACCATTTTAATTGTGTGTATTTGATGTGTTATCATCCAATATGCCTTTGATAGATATGGTATGACTTGTGTGCTGTTGTATGATGCAATTGCATGTGTTTAGATGGTGTGATGATGGTTTGTGGCCGTATGGCAAATAAATACATTGCTTTGGGCTTGAATTGCAAAGCATGATTATTGTTGATTGAGATGGTTGCATATATGCGTGCATTTGAAGGTCATGAGTCATTGTATGCCAAGCATCAAGATATGCATTCTTGTGACGTCGTGTTCCCTAGTGGGTGTGAGCGACGAAATGGTTCCAGAGGGAATCCGCTATAACATCGTGCGTCTTATACAAAGAGGACCTAAAGCGATGATTATAGACGATCGTGCACCTTATACAAAGAGGACCTAAAGCGATCAGATCGTGCGCCTTATACAAAGAAGACCTAAACCGATCCATAAATGTCGTGCGCCTTATACCAAGAGGACCTAAAGCGAAGGGGAACATCGTTTGCCCGACGGGGAGTTACACTAAGTAACAAGCGATGGTTTCAATAGTTCCTGAGTGAACTAGTGATGAGATTGATGGATGGATGGTACCGTATTGCATTTGCATAGAGTCGTTGTGTCGGTCTCTTTGTATTTGCATAAATCATGAATGGATTGATTTTGTGTGAAATTGTGAATAGAATTGATGAGTGAGATATATATATATATATATATATATATATATATATATATATATATATATATATATATTTATATGTGTTGGTGATAATTGAATTGTGCATGATTGATATGCTTTTGTGACGGATATATGAGCAAATTCCATGTGTTGTTTTGTACTTGAATTATGGCGTATAGTGTGGTGAGAATATTCTATATGTGTAATTGTGTGTTATTATATATTTGTATGCAATTATATTATGATTATATTTCTCACCCTTCTGCTGTTTTTAAATGCTCTATGTGGCATTGCAGATTAGATGCTGGAGGTCTTTTTGTGAAGCTTAGGTCTTCATTCTTTTGTTGGTCGGCTCTGATATGTAGCACCGGGTAGTCGGGGTGATCGAGTGTGATTGATTGTATTATGTATACACTTATTTTGGATTGTTGTGATGATGTGTATATGCATATGTTCTTTTTGGATTGTACCTATAGGATTCTGTTCATGACAGACAAACTTTTTATGATGTGTATATATATGAGATTCAGTTGCAGATTTTCCGCTTTTATTCTGTATCTGAATTGTGGGTTATAGAAACTAAGTTCCTCTGTTAATTGCTACCTGATTATTGCATATCTTTATGAGCAGGTTGTTGTATTTTGTTTCAATTGATGTGACGCCTCTGTCTATGCCGTGAATGTTTTATTATACTCTGATTAATTGTTATTGCTTTTATTTTAATTAGGGGTGTTACATTAAGTGGTATCAGAGCCAGTCCGTGTCAGTTTGTGTCAGTCCTTGTCGGTGTTTGTGTTTGGGGGAGCTGTTTGTTTAACCATAGTTGCTGTTATTGGAAATGAACAGAATATGGCTGGTAGCAATGACGCTGCTTTAGCTGTTGCGATGCAAGCTATGGCTCGGGCTGTGCAGGGTGCACCTAATGCTGCTGGGAATGATGAGTTCAGGAAGAACAAACCGCCTGTCTTCAAAGGGAGACATGATCCTGATGGTGCTCAGATTTGGCTGAAAGAGATTGAAAGGATTTTCTGAGTGATGGATTGTGCTGAGGATCAGAAGGTGAGACTGGGTACTCACATGTTGCAGGAGGAAGCAGATGATTGGTGGGTTAGTACTCGTCATGTGTTGGAAGCTGTAGAGGAAGAAGTCACTTGGGCTTTGTTTAGTGTTGAGTTTCTGAGGAAGTATTTTCTCGAAGATGTTAGAGGAAAGAAAGAGATAGAGTTCTTGGAATTGAAACAAGGTAGTATGTCTGTTGTTGATTATACTGCTAAGTTTGTGGAGCTTGTGCAGTTTTATCCACATTATGCTGAAGCGACTGCGGAGTTTTATAAGTGTGTGAAGTTTGAGAGCGGGTTGCGTCCTGAGATTAAGCAGGCAATTGGTTATCAGAGAATTCGGAGGTTTTCAGATTTGGTGGACTGTTGTAGGATTTTTTAGGAAGATAGCAAGGCTCGTTCTACTCACTATAAGATTGCGAACGAGAGGAAAGGGAAGCAACCGTTTCGTAGTGGTCCTTATATGACACCAGCTGACAAGGGTAACCAAAGGGGTAATTTTGAGAAAAGGCCAAGTGGGGGAGGTATGTCTAATTCTCTGAGATGTTTAAGGTGTGGTGACTTAGGACATCGTCAGTTCGAATGTAGGAAGGATATGAGGAAGTGTTCCAATTATGGAGGTTTAGGACATGTCGCAGCTGAGTGCAAGAGGAAGAATATGGCGAAGTGTTTCAACTGTGGCGAAGCTGGTCATATTAGTACGAAGTGTCCGAAACCAAAGCAGGCTCAGACTGGAGGGAAGGTATTTGCATTGGCAGGGACTCAGACTTCTAGTGCAGACCGTCTGATCAGAGGTACTTGTTTTATTAATAGTACACCTTTAGTTGCTATTATTGATACCAGAGCGACTCATTCGTTTATTTCGTCTGAGTGCGTGAAGCGTTTGAATCTTTTGTTGTCTTCGATGGGTGGAGAGATGGTCATTGATACTCCAGCAATGGGTTCAGTAACTACTTCTTTGGTTTGCTTAAGTTGTCCTTTGACCATTTATGGTAAAGACTTTGAAATGGATTTGGTGTGTTTGCCGTTGGAGGGTTTAGACGTGGTTCTGGGAATGAATTGGTTGTAGTTCAACCGGGTTCATATTGATTGTTATCATAAGCTAGTAAGATTTCCTTCTCTTGAAGAAGACGACGATTCGAGTTTCTTATCTACCAAAGAGTTAAAGAAACTTTTAGCGGATGAAGCTCAGTTGGTTGGGTTGTTTGCATCGTTGACTGTGGATAGTCAAGTTTCACTTGATGTGGTTCTGGTTGTGTGTGATTTTCCAGAGGTGTTTCCGCAGGATATTTCAGATGTGCCGCCAGAGAGAGAGGTAGAGTTTTCTATAGATCTAGTTCCTGGTACTAGACCTGTATCGATGGCACCATATAGAATGTCGGCATCTGAGTTGGTTGAGTTAAAGAAGCAGTTGAATGAATTGTTGGAAAAGAGGTTTGTGAGACCGAGTGTGTCGCCATGGGGTGCTCCAGTTTTATTGGTGAAAAAGAAAGATGGGAGTATGCGATTGTGTATTAATTATCGCCAGTTGAATAAGGTGACGATTAAGAATAAGTATCCTCTTCTGAGAATTGATGATCTGATGGACTAGTTGGTTGGCGCGTGTGTCTTTAGTAAGATTGATTTGAGATCAGGATATCATTAGATTAGGATGAAAGAAGAAGATATTCAGAAGATGGCTTTTAGGACATGATACGGTCATTATGAATATTCTGTGATGCCGTTCGGGGTTTCTAATGCGCCATGTGTTTTTATGGAATATATGAATCGTATTTTCCACGAGCATTTGGATCGATTTGTTGTTGTGTTTATTGATGACATCTTGATTTATTCTAAGTCTCGGGAAGAGCATGAGGAGCATTTGCGTATTGTGTTGCAAATTTTGAAGGAAAGGAAACTTTTTGCCAAATTGTCTAAGTGTGAGTTCTGGTTGTCAGAAGTGAGTTTTCTTGGGCATGTGATTTCAAGTAATGGTATTGTTGTGGATCCATCTAAAGTAGATGCAGTTCTACAATGGGAGGCTCCTAGATCTGTTACTGAAATTAGAAGCTTTTTGGGTTTGGCCGGATATTATCGAAGGTTCATTGAAGGTTTTTCTAAGTTAGCACTTCCTTTGACCCAGTTGACTTGTAAAGGCAAAGTCTTCGTTTGGGATATTCAGTGTGAGGAAAGTTTTAGTGAGCTGAAGAGGAGATTGACTACAACTCCGATTTTGATTTTGCCGAATCCTAGTGAATCGTTTGTGGTTTATTGTGATGCATCTTTGATTGGGCTAGGTGGAGTGTTGATTCAAAAAGGTAAGGTTGTGGCTTACGCTTCGAGGCAATTGAGGGTGCATGAGAAAAATTATCCTACTCATGATCTAGAATTAGCGGCTGTGGTTTTTGTGTTGAAGATTTGGAGGCATTATCTCTACGGTGCAAGATTCGAAGTCTTTACTGATCATAAGAGTTTAAAATACTTGTTTGATCAGAAAGAGTTGAATATGAGGCAACTTAGATGGTTGGAATTTTTGAAGGACTACGACTTTGGCTTGAATTACCATCCTGGTAAAGCTAATGTGGTAGCTGATGCGTTAAGTCAGAAATCGTTGCATATGTCTACTTTGATGGTTAAGGAGTGGGAACTTTTAGAAGCGTTTAGAGATTTGAGTTTGGTGTGTGAATTGACGTCGAATAGCGTGAGGCTTGGAATGTTAAAAGTTACTAATGATTTTCTGTTGACTGTTAGTGAGAAACAGAAGATGGATGTGAAATTTTTTGATTTGATGACGATTGGGGATCTAAGTGTGAATGAGGACTTTAAAGTGGACGATAAAGGTATTTTGAGATTTCGGGGTAGGATTTGTATTCCTGATGATGCGGAGTTGAAAAGGATGATTTTGGAGGAAGGACACCGGAGTAATTTGAGTAAACATCCGGGAGCTAATAAGATGTATCAGGATCTGAAGAAGATCTTTTGGTGGTCTGGGTTAAAGAGAGATGTGGCTCAGTTTGTGTATTCATGTTTGACGTGTTAGAAGTCGAAGGTAGAACATCTGAAACCTAGTGGATTGTTGCAACCGTTGGATATTCCTGAGTGGAAATGGGATAGCATTTCTATGGATTTTGTAACAGGGTTGCCGAATACGCAGAGGGGGCATAATACTATTTGGGTAGTTGTGAATAGGCTGACTAAATCGGCACATTTCATTCCGATTGACATCAGTTTTTCCTTGGAAAGATTGGCTGAGATTTATATCAGTGTGATTGTGAAATTGCATGGTGTTCCGTTGAGTATTATTTCAGATCGAGATACGAGGTTTACTTCGAGATTTTGGGAAAGTTTACAAAAGGCTTTAGGATCCAAGTTGAGGTTGAGTTCAGATTATCATCTGCAGACGGATGGTCAGACCGAGAGAACTATTCAGACGTTGGAGGATTTGTTGAGAGCGTGTGTTCTTGAACAAGGTGGTGATTGGGATAGTCATCTTGTGTTGGTGGAATTCACGTATAACAACAGTTTCCATTCGAGTATCGGAATGGCACCTTTTGAAGCGTTGTATGGAAGGAGATGTCGAACACCTTTGTGTTGGCACGAATCTGGTGAGAGTTCGGTGGTTGGACCGGAATTGGTACAGCAGACTACGGAAAAGGTGAAGCTTATTTGTGAGAAAATGAAGGCTTCTCAGAGTAGGCAAAAGAGTTATCATGATCGAAGGAGGAAAGATCTTGAGTTTCAAGAAGGCGATCATGTATATTTGAGAGTTACACCGGTAACGGGTGTTGTTTGTGCATTGAAATCGAAGAAGCTTACTTCTCGGTTTATTGGTCCTTACCAAATATCCGCGAGAGTGGGTGTTGTGGCTTATAGGGTGGCTTTGCCGCCGAATCTTTCGAATTTGCATGACGTGTTCCATGTTTCACAGCTTCGGAAGTATGTTCCGGATCCATCGCATGTGATTCCGATGGATGAGGTAGAGGTAAGGGAGAACCTTACTGTTGAGGCATTACCAGTGAGTATTTTGGATCGCGAGTTGAAGCGGTTAAGAGGCAAGGATATTGCACTTGTGAAGGTAGCGTGGGGAGGCGCTGCTGAGGGCAATTTGACTTGGGAGTTGGAGAGTCGGATGCGGGAGTCGTATCCGGAGTTGTTCATCTCAGGTAATATTTTCGAGGACGAAAATTTCTAACTGGGGGGGAGTTGTAACTTCCCAGTTTTGTCCGTTTTATTTAATCGAGTCGTTTTGATTATTTTTATTATTATATTATTTTATTTTCGAATTTTATTTGGAAATATGTTATTTTCCATGGTTGTGATATTTTATCGCGCTTTGGGAGCGTTTGCGAGATATTTGAGTGTAGGGGTATTTTGGTCTTTTCATTTATTTTCTTAAGTTAGAAACATAAGAGAAAAGAAAAGAGAGAAAATAGTAAGGAAGGAAAAGGAAAAGAAGAAAAAGAGGAAGAAATAAAAGAGAAAGAAAAGGAGAAAAAGAAAGAAAACTTGTGGCATAAGAAATCGATTCAACCGACTTTCAAAAACACGATTAATCGGGTAAGGGTGCGAAACTCGATTATCTTTTGCTTGTGTGTGATTATGTATGTGTGTGTGTGTGTGAATGTTTGTGGTGTCGTATAGCTTTTCGATTCTAGGTCGGAAAAGAGAAATCGATGTTTTCGCGGTTGAAAATCGGTGTAAATGTTATAGAATACTTGTTACCATGATTGGGTTATGTTCTGATTGCTATGTGTTGGTTTGGAAGTGTTTTGGTGGGGAAAATATGGTTTTGGGGTGTATAACAGCGCTGCTGGGTTTTTCTGAATTCGCAGGTTCGCACTGCGAATCCCCTAGCGAAGGGGAAAGTGAGCATTCGTTGGCTATTCGCACTGCGAAGGTGAGGGCGAACATTCGCCAGAGGCTCGCACTGCGAACTTTACCTCATTTCAGTTCTGACTTGGTTCGCCAGACGTTCCCACTACGAATGGGGCAGCGAACCAGTGTTGGCTAGGCATTCGCCAGAGACTCGCACTGCGAACTGTAGGCTATTTTCCTTTCTGCCATGGTTCACTGGGGTATTCGCTCTGCGAATGAGGCAGCGAACATTCGCTGGATGATTCGCATTGCGAACATGACAGCTTTTCCCAATTTGTTTTCTTTATAACTTTTGATCCGTAAGTCGGTTTGAGGCGTGGTTTGATGCGTTGGAAAGCTTTTGACATGTTCTTTCTTATTTAAATGGTTTTGAGATTGTTGGCCAATTAAATTATGTCGAGAATTTGGAAAGGTGTCGTTTTGTCAACTTGTACCATTTTAATTGTGTGTATTTGATGTGTTATCATGCAATATGCCTTTGATAGATATGGTATGACTTGTGTGCTGTTGTATGATGCAATTGCATGTGTTTAGATGGTGTGATGATGGTTTGTGGCCGTATGGCAAATAAATGCATTGCTTTGGGCTTGAATTGCAAAGCATGATTATTGTTGTTTGAGATGGTTGCATATATGTGTGCATTTGAAGGTCATGAGTCATTGTATGCCAAGCATCATGATATGCATTCTTGTGATGTCGTGTACCCTAGCGGGTGTGAGCGACGAAATGGTTCCAAAGGGAATCCGCTATAACATCGTGCGCCTTATACAAAGAGGACCTAAAACGATGATTATAGACGATCGTGCGCCTTATACAAAGAGGACCTAAAGTGATCGGATCGTGCGCCTTATACAAAGAGGACCTAAAGTGATCCATAAACGTCGTGCGCCTTATACCAAGAGGACCTAAAGCGACGGGGAACATCGTTTTCCCGATGGGGAGTTACACTAAGTAACAAGCGATGGTTCCAATAGTTCCTGAGTGAACTAGTGATGAGATTGATGGATGGATGGTACCGCATTGCATTTGCATAGAGTCGTTGTGTCGGTCTCTTTGCATTTGCATAAATCATGAATGGATTGATTTTGTGTGAAATTGTGAATGGAATTGATGAGTGATATATATATATATATTTATATGTGTTGGTGATAATTGAATTGTGCATGATTGATATGCTTTTGTGACGGATATATGAGCAAATTACATGTGTTGTTTTGTACTTGAATTATGGCGTATAGTGTGGTGAGAATATTCTATATGTGTAATTGTGTGTTATTATATATTTGTATGCAATTATATTATAATTGTGTTTCTCACCCTTCTGCTATTTTTAAATGCTCTATGTGGCATTGCAGATTAGATGCTGGAGGTCTTTTTATGAAGCTTAGGTCTTCATTCTTTTGTTGGTCGGCTCTGATATGTAGCACCGGGTAGTCGGGGTGATCGAGTGTGATTGATTGTATTATGTATACACTTATTTTGGATCGTTCTGATGATGTGTATATGCATATGTTCTTTTTGGATTGTACCTGTAGGATTCTGTTCATGACAGACAAACTTTTTATGATGTGTATATATATGAGATTCAGTTGCAGATTTTCCGCTTTTATTCTGTATCTGAATTGTGGGTTGTAGGAACTAAGTTCCTCTGTTAATTGCTACCTGATTGTTGCATATCTTTATGAGCAGGTTGTTGTATTTTGTTTCAATTGATGTGACGCCTCCGTCTATGCCTTGAATGTTTTATTATACTCTGATTAATTGTTATTGCTTTTATTTTAATTGGGGGTGAAGATTGGGGGTGTTAAACCCATGCCCACCATTTCGGTGAAGTCACTGGGTGCACTGGCGACCATTCTGTCGTAGTAAAATGAGCTCAAGGTCTTTAAGAAGATCTTTGTCATCTCTTTTTCCTCAAGAGGTGGACAAATCTGAGCGGAAATTTCACGCCATCTCTGAGCGTATTCTTTAAAGGTTTCCTTGTCTTTTTGTGACATCGATCTAAGTTGATCTCTGTTCGGTGCCGTGTCCAGATTATATTTGTATTGTTGGACGAAAGCAGCGCCAAGATCTCTGAACGTGTCTATCGTAGCGCGGTTTAAACCCATGTACCATTTTAATGCGGCACCGGTTAAACTGTCCTGAAAGTAGTGAATCAGTAGTTCCTGGTTCTTTGTCTGAGCTGACATTCGCCGAGCGTACATCACTAAGTGGCTTTGAGGGAAAGAGTTACCCTTGTATTTTTCAAAGTCAGACACTTGGAACTTGTGCGGAACTTTCACATTGGGGACCAAGGAAAGGTCTGCGGCGTCCTTTCCAAATAGATCCTGACCGCGAAGGGCTTGCAGCTCTTTCTACATTTCCAGGAACTGTTCCTGGAACTCATTCATTCTATTGAACATGTTATTTCCACCAGAAGGTATTTGGGGAACCTGTCCTTCCGGGACAGTGTGTACCACGGGTGGTGGTATAGTCATTATGGCCGAGACTCTCGGTGCCTCCCGAAGTTTGTAACCTTCAGGAGTTGCTGTCATGCCCCTGGCATCTTCGCTTTCCCGAAGTTTGTAACCTTCAGGCCCAGCGGCTCCTGCTGCAGTTCCCTGATCCTCAGCGATCGGTGGAACATATCCTTCCGGGATATAGTTAAGTGGCATGCCCTAGGGATGATCTTTCGACATTTTGTACCTAGGATCATACTTCTCCACTATGGTCGTTGATGTGATCTCTGAGATCACAGTCCTTTGTTGTTGCATCTGAGCTTCTACTAGAGCTTGCATGTCGTTATGAAGCTTTCTCAGATCTTCTTTCAGAATGTTGATCTCTTCCCTCAACTCTCTGTTCTCTTCCTCGAGATCATCCATCTTTTTTTGACGATTGGCCCGAGTATTGTACGAATAAGACAGTTTGACTCTAGAATCGAGACGCAAACGTGAGATTCGTAGGTAAGAAGAATGCATTATGCGAGAATGATGAACGCAATGCAATGGTTTTATTAATTATCTTTGTTTATTCAAAGTAAACTTCGACAATTAGATTGCAAATATCAAACAATGGGGAAACCCCGTTTTATTGAATTCAAAGGATTGCAGAAATGGAAATACAGTAGATTACAAAGTGCTGAAAAAGGAAACCTAAACTAATGGATCCCGAGTCCTCTCGGAGAAGAGCTCAAGTGTTGGTTCTGGTACTTGTCTCTTCTTTGACCGGGGCTCTTCGGCCGTTGTCGGGTTGTCATTCCTTTGCCAAGTGAAAGGAGCAAGCAAATTCCTTTGGGCATCCAGATTTTCTACAGCATGTTGCTCTAAAATCTCAATCAGAGCATCTTTTTCTTTTAATAGTTGTTGTATTTTCTTACACTCCACATTGAGAATACGGTACTTATTCCTCCAAGACCTCTTCTCCTGCTGAACTTTGCTAAGAGTAACCTGAAGTTTTTCTGTCTCAGACATAAAATAAAGGGCAGAGTCCCTTAATGGAAGACCTTCCTGACGAGGGTAAGGCATCCTCAGCTTGAGAGCTCTAGTTTGTACCCAATGGAGATAAGGTTCCATCGAGACACAGTCTGGTTTCCCTAGAGACTCCCTTCCTTTCCTATGAACGTGTTTCCAGGCGTGCACTATTTCCATCTTTAGTGCCCTGTCATTTTCTCCTTCCTTGAAGAAAAGACCTTCCAGATGAGCATTATGTGGGACGTGCCTCATCGGGTATCCGAATTGACGAAGAACGAGAATTGGATGATAGTTGATTCCCCCAATAGTTCCTATAAGGGGTACATTTGGGAAATTTCCACAACGGTCAATGATCCTGATCCCGTCGTAGATTTGATTGTACTACTCGATGTCAGAGTTGGTAAGAGACATGATTCTCTGCGACCAACGTAAAGTATTCTTTTGATCCCAAAATGCAGCAGACTTGGGTAAGTGGGAAGTGAACCATTTGTAAAGTAGGGGTACACAGCACGTGATCATTCCTCCGCTGTATAAATTCCTTATGTGTACCGAATGATATGCATCTGCGAGTAAGGTCGGTACGGGGTTTCCAATCAGGAACATCTTAATGGCGTTGAGATCTACAAAGTTATCGATGTTGGGAAACAAGAATAACCCGTAGGTGAGCAAAACAAAGGTGCTCTCGAAAGCGGCCACGTTCCCTATACTAGCAAAGTACAGGGCTTTCTTTGTTAAGAACTGGGTTAGCAAACCTTGGATTCCACCCTTAGTGGTCATGTGAGTCCTGACTTCTGACTCATCCAATTAAATTGCTCTTGCAATGGTCTGATCCTTTGGAATTTCTTCCAGTCCAGAAAAGGGAGCTTAATCAGTAATATATAAATCAGTCAGGTGAGAATACTCCTCCAGCGTTGGTGCAAGCTGATAATCCAGAAATGTGAAACAGTGATTGACTGGATCGTAGAACTGGATTAGTGTGGACAGGATTCCTTCAATTACGTGGACCCTTAACAAGGACAGCAGTTCTCCATACTTGGCTCTGAAAGCCTCGTGGTTGGTGATCATTCTCGCCAAACCTCTCAAATCCTCCAACTTTGGAACCTTGAAGGTGTACTTATGAGTTTTCCTTCTACCGAAATCCATTAGCGCAATCCCCTTTCTCTGACATTTTCAATCATTGTCTTAGTTTAATTTGAAAAAGAGAGACTATAAGAGAATATTTTCTTTTTTTTAATGTTTTTTAAATGAATTTATGAATGCAGCACACAAAAACATAGAAAAAACATGGGGTCAAAGGGTCGGTGTCATGAAGTCAAAGCTCTACCCCCAAAGGTTTATACTGGTGATTTTTTGTACCTGTCTCTCAAAATCATTGATTCCCTTAGAGAGAACATCAGCGGGCTGGGAACCGTGCTAGGTGATATATCTTAGAGCAATCTCAGATGAGGGTAGTATCGCATGATAACTATTTTCGATAGCTTCCGCACTACAAAGTGGCTTAAGTCTGCTAAAAACCTCAGCTTCTTAGATAACCCAGTCGACCACACTACTTTCAACAACCGAAGTCGTATAGGCAATGTATCTACAAAGGGAGTCTCCACTGAGTTTGATGGTCGATTGGGGACTCTTAACTAGAATTTACTCCCAGTAAGATTACCCACATTGCCATCACCTATCTTAGGTGTATACTCAATCTTTCCACATGCGGCATCACACGCACTCCCATTAGCAGAAAAATAAACACAGATATCAATTAGGAAAAGCAGTATATATTTGTCTTAATCATCCTAGACCTCTAGTCTTATGATCCTATATAGACAATGACTCCCCAGCAGAGCTGTCATTTCTGTGACACGAAATTAGGGTTTCATCCCTTGAGAAGGAAAGAAAGAATGCCTCCCACTGTGGTCGCCATTCTGCTGTAGCACTGTCTAAGGTTTCTACCCAAGAAACAAGATCATACAATGGTTGTCCCCAGCAGAGTCGCCATTTTTCTGTAGCGTGAGTTTTTGCATGGTTGCGAAGCACTATCGCTTTGGGGTACTACATCTCGATTCATTTTTTATCCTATCAAAGCTGATGAAGGAAGGGAAATAGATGTCTCCAATTAACCCTGCTTGCAAACTGAGTTTAAACAGATGACTGTTGGTTTACAGATGCTATAAAGATTGGGGGTCTCTCTTAGTTTATTTTGTTAAAACAGTGTCAGGGTGATTGGTGGGAGGTTTAAGACTGATGTTTTTCGATTGATGTATGAAGGTACGGGATTTTGGGTTTTTTGATTAGTGTGCTCGCTAAGATTTTTTTTTCAATCTTATGCCTACGTATTCCTGTTTAACAAAACAGGGAAATCAGAGCGATCGTAGTTCCTCCTATTCTATGGGAGGAAAAAGGTCATTTTAGTGTCTTGTTCAAATCCCAAGATGTGAAGCTAAAGGTGTTTGTATCTTGTTCAAAGCCCAAGATGTGAAGTTGAATGGTCTATTTGTATCTTGTTCGAAGCCCAAGATATAAAGCCAAACGGTTTTGACTTTAGAGAGAATTTGTCATCTCTAAAGGGGGGTATTTGGTCTGTTTGTCACAACTGTTGGGGTGACTGATTATAAAGGAGAATTACTTTAACTGGGATATGTGAATCTAGTAATGCCATAATTTTCCTTTATAGGGGATTTTAAACCTGAAGGAGAAGACTTTAACTCATTGTAGAGCAATGCTATCTTTCCTTAGGAATTTCTCATGCTAAAAGAGGGACAGTGGCGTGGATGTAAATAATCTAGAGGCTTGCCACTTACAGCAATTAGATGGGGGGAAAGGAGTTATTGATGTTTGTATACTGTGAGCAAGGCACAGATTGATGCTAAAAGGTTGATTGACTTAACCGGGGTTTTCTAATACAAAGCCTAAGAGGAGGCTACTGACCCGACAAGAGGGTGTTTTATGTGTCTCGTAAGAAGCCCAAGAGAGAGGCTAAAAGGGTTGACTCAATAAGAGAGTGCATTTGTATGTGTCTTGTACGAAGCCCAAGACGGAGGCTAAAGGTGTTTGACTCAACAAGAGAGTCTTTGTACCTCGTACGAAGCCCAAGATGGAGGCTGAAAATGTTCGACTCAACAAGAGAGTCTTTTATACTCAACAAGAGAGTGATTTTTATCTTGTATGAAGCCCGAGATGGAGGCTAAAAGGTGTTTGACTCAAAAAGAGAGTCTTTTATACTCAACAAGAGAGTGCTTTTATATCTCGTGCGAAGCCCGAGATGGAGGCTAAAAGTGGTTGACTCAACAAGAGAGTCTTTTATACTCAATAAGAGAGTGTGAATAGGTTAGCTCCGCTGGGGAAAATCATTGTACAAAGCCCAAGATGAGGCTAGTGTGCTGGTGACTGTTTCAGTTTAGTGACAGGTCCAATATGTTGGATATAAGAGAAAATCAGTTCTTATAAAGGGACTGATTTAAGGTATTGTTGTGCTTTAGGATTGATCAGAGGATCAGTTATTTCCTATTCTTTAAGGAAATCCAAAGGGTATTGAGACTGTCCAAGTTTACGGGTGTTTTGAGAAATTGATTCTCAGATAGTGAATGATCTTTGTATGATGCCCAAGAGAAGGCTGGTATGTTAAGGGATGAAGGTCAACCCATTAACAGGTCTGACACTTGACTCAGAAATATAGCTCTAGCAAATTAATGACTAGGTTCTATTCCTATACCTGTAGAGGTCTCTGGGTCCTTGTACTAAGCCCAAGAGAAGGCATGAGAGCTTTTAAGAAGCCGAAGGGTCCTTGAACAACGCTCAAGAGGAGGCGGAGATGCTTTTAAAAAGCCTGTGGGTCCCCAAACCCCGAGAAGTTCAAGACATGCCATTCACCGAGAATAGATCAAGCCAGGAAAGTTCTAGAATTTGGAAGAAACTCAAGAGATGCCATTCACGGAGAAAAGATCATCTCTGGGGAGTAGAGTCTCTTTGACGATTTCTAAGAGTGACAGTCTGAGAAAGGGTTCACCGAGAATGCTGCCTTTCATGTCTCCATATTGTTTAACCCCAAGAGGAGGGAAGACTGTGTCTGGTAATCCTATGGGGATCTAGTTTTATCTGTATTTAAGAGTGACCAACGGGGCTTTACCTAGTGCTAGACGTAGTTGTCGGGGAAAACTCTAATTAACTATACTAGTATTACACAGTGGATATATGACGAATATATAAAAGTTTGTGAAAGAAGACTTACAGTGAGCAGCCCCACAATACAGTTATATATATATATATATATATATATATATATATATATATATATATATATATGAAAGCGGATAAAGAAAGTGGGTAAACAATTACTCGGTTGTAAAGCTTCTATGCTGTTTTGTTAGTTTGTTCAACAAAGAAAGCTTTGATAACAATATTATATTCAAAATCAAAGGAGAAAATGTTTTGAAAAGATTGTTGGGGCTTACAGCTCAAGGAGAGGCCTAAGGATTTATCAGTGATTGCACTGTTTGTTTGAAATTGTACAGGGACTTATACAAGTGACTGAGGCCCAAAAAGGTTTTCTGTACAAAGGGATGGGTCTTACACTCTCTAAAGAGGCCCAAAGGTGTTTTAAAGAAAAGGAATGGGGCTTATAACACGAGGGTAGGCCCAAACGGTTTTGTTTGAAAAATAACGATTGCGCCGAGATTTCTTTAACGTACTGGGTCTTATACAATGCATTGAGGCCCAATGATTTGGTTAAAAAAGGGGTTGGGTGTTACACTCTATTAGAGGCCCAAAAGGTTTTCAAAAAAAGAATTGGGACTTATAGCTCGAGGAGAGGCCCAGTTGATTTTTTTTGTTAAAAAGGCGACGATCGCGCCGTTGTTTTTGAAAATATAGTGGGTCTTATACAATGACTGAGGCCCAAAAAGGTGGTGTATTTAGAAAAGTGGTTGGGTCTTACACTCTATTAGAGGCCCAAAGGTTTATTTTTATACAAGTGGTGGGGCTTACAGCTCAAGGAGAGGCCCAAAAGGTTTTGGTTTCAAAAATGGGTTGGGTCTTACACTCTATTAGAGGCCCAAAGGTTTATTTTTATACAAGTGGTGGGGCTTACAGCTCAAGGAGAGGCCCAAAGGTTTATGTTAAAAAGGCGACGATCGGACCGAACTTTTTGATGGTGTCGGGACTTATACAATACACTGAGACCCAAAAAGGTCTGTATTTACAAAGGATTGGGTCTTACATTCTACCAAGAGGCCCAAAGAGTTTTGAAAATGATTGATGAGGTTTGAAATCAAAGGAACCCTAATTTTTCCCTTTAAAAGTAAATATTTAAAGAAAATCAATAAAAATGATAAAAATACCAAATGAGTTTGAATAAACCACTTGTGATTTTTGTTTAAGGTTAGAAAAATGAGTTTTTAATCACAAGATGAATTAAAACTCATTTGGTTTTGATTTTCAAGGTAGATATTCACTTTTAAAAATGTTTAAAAACAATTAAAAAGGAATTTATTCACAAAATAACTAATTATATTAAATAAATATAATAAACTTGATTTTTTTGTGGAATAAAATATTTTAACATTTTTGTGGTTTTTTTCAAAAAGAACCAATAAAAAATAATTAAAATTGAGAGAGTTATTAATTTTCCAAACTATTAAAAATAATATGAAAAATAGTAGAAAAGTGGAAAAAATAGCAAAAAGAGGGTCTGGGGCGAGGGGGATTCGAACCCCAGACCTCTTGTGTATAGGGCGCGCGCCTTACCACTGGAGTGGTGATACATCCGTTGATTGAAACACAACCACAAATATACAAGGCTTGCCTTGTTTTTGGCCTGGCCCAAGGCAAGGCAAGGCAAGATTTTGGTTAGAAACGTGAAGGCCATAACTTTCTCATTTCTCCATGGATCGGGACAAAATTTAGGTCTATTCTGTCTAGAATTTCACAAAGAATCCAATGGCGGTGGTGTTTTTTTTAGATCATGCTCCTATTGAAAAACCCGATAGTGGTTTTGAAATAGGCCATGATTTGCATTTTCTGTGCTATCTCTTGGTACAGACATGAATTACATGATGAATTGGTTCAAACACAACACATATAACATGTACAAGATGTGCATGATCAGTGGACCTCAAAGCAATGCATATTTCAAAGAGTTCAAGTTGAGATGCTTACCTCTTTTTGGAGATTTTGTGCAATCTGCCAAGTGCTTTGTTCCAGAAATGATTTGATGCTTTGGACACCCTCAAATGATCTCTTAGAAGCTTTTAGGATGGTTGGAATCAGCTGGAAACCTCAGGAACAAGTTTGAGCCCTTTCTTACAAAAGGGGCAAAAGTGGCCAAAATAGCAACTCTCTCAAATGGTGTTCCAGATGGGGGAGCCATTTGGGACAGTTCTAGGATGATATTTGGAGTGTGTTTGAGGTTTTATCTGGTTTGGAAAGTGACTGAATAAAGACATGGCTTGAAAAATGCACAAAAGTCCAATTTTGAGGTTTTGAGAGGTGACTTTGTGATTTTGGTGTTACAGGTCACTTGTGAGTGTTTGGATCACCTCTATATAATATTTATGAGGTGTGTGTGTGTGATTGGTTTGGTTGGAATTGCTCTCAAACTCAAAACCCGATAGTAACTTGCTTTGGAAGGCAAATTTGGAAGTGAGAAGGTGATTTTGAGGAAAACATCTATTTGATGGCTTTGGTGTACTCAAACTGATCACAAATGAGCTCTATTTATAGTAGAGAAAGTTTGTTTTGGGAGCAATAGTGATTGGCAACTGCAGCTGAGGTTTGGCCAATGTTGATCAATGAGAATCCAAGTCTCCTCTAGCCATTGACTAGAGGTTAGGGCACAGGCTGCTGGTTCCCTTGGTCTTGGATATGTCTTGACTGAATTCAGTTGGAAATGGCTCAGTCCATGCCACCTTGGTGCATCCATTAAATGCTCCAAACCAAAATTGGAGTATTGTCCCTCTTTTAGGCATTTCTAGGTTTGGCATGCTACTTTTGGTTCCAAAGACTTGGGAGGCTTATGGATCAGTGTTTGTCCCTCCTTGGTCTCCCCCTGGGGTGTTCAGATGGATAAGTGTGTTTGTCATTTGCACAAATTTGGCAAATCGAGCAAAATGCACAAATCTGCCTTGCTTTGACAGTTTTCAGCAAGGCATGTTGCCATTGTCATATCTCATGGCTCAAGTGGACGTTGATGGAGTTCTTGGCCATTTTGGAAAGCCCTCATATGATACAGCAACTGTTTGATCATAATTGGTTTTGATACCTTTTGGATCCAAGTGAAAAATGCCCCCATTTGGAAAAAAGTGAAGGCAAATCTAACTTAGTGAAAATTTCACTAAGTGTTGGAAAAAAGTGACATTTTCACTTTTTGTGATTTTGATCATTCCATAACTTAAAATCCATGAGGAATTGGAATGAGTTGTGTTTGAAGCTTTTGTAGAGGGCCATGAGAGCTACAAATCCAGCTTTGGATGGGGAAAATGGCCTTGTGGTTTAGGAGATATGATCCTCCAAAGTTGGTACCCTAGCCACTTTGTTGCATAACTTAGAAAAATTTCTAAGTTTTTATAGTTACCCCTTTTACAAGTTATCTCACTTTTCTTGATTTTTCTTGATGAATTATGATTCCAACCACACATTAACATCATTTTGGGGTCAAAGAACCATATTTGTGAAAAATCTCAGAAAGTCAAAGTTTGACTTTTGTGCATAGTTGACTTTTTGTCAGATGAATTCCAAACTGTGTGATCCTCTATGAAATCAAGTCCTTGACCTAAATCAAACTTGATGGATATGTTCCATGGGTGTATTGAATCATGTCCCAAGGTTTGGGAGCATGTCCTGGTCAAAAGTCAAAGGCATAGTTGACTTTTCTCGCGAAACCCTAACTGTGGTTCTGATGAATTTGAAACTTATTGCTCAAGCTTCTGGGATCAATCCATTGTTGCAAATGGATCAATGTGGTGTATTAGAGACCCTCAAATCCTCCTTTGAGGTCTTGGCTCATGTTTTTTCCCAAAAGTCAACTTATGGGTGAATTAGGTCAAGAAACCCTGATTCCTGATTTTTTTTATGAATGCATCCCCTGAGGCAAAATTGACTTGATGATTGGGTTCATGATGTCCCGTGGAGCATCATAGGTTATACTTTGAAGCATTGGCTCATGCCCAGAGGAAAATTTCCATCTGGAGGCCCTGGTCGACCAAAACCCTAATTTGGTGACACTGTTGATTTTGAGGCTTGATCCACTCAGAATGTTGCAGCCTTGTGCTTGATTCTTGCTGTGGGAGTCCTCTTGATCCATTGGGGATGTTTGAGAGGCTAGACAAATTTAAGATCTTGTTATTCCTTGATTGATCCTTTGTCTAAGAACTCTAAGAGGGCTTGAAACCCTAAGTTTGATTGTAGTGAAGGCTCACCCATCTTTGGGGAGACTAATGAGGCATGATGGTCCATCCATATTGTGATGATGGTTTGCACAATGATGGGGAATCTTAGTGGTCAAAATTGGGGTATGACATGCACTCTGTTTTAGGTCTAGCAAGTCCTTATTTATAGACTCTTGCAGTATGGGCTTGGGCTCTTCAATCAGATCCAATCTTCACATTTTAATTCAGCTGCAAGATCTTCACAAAAATAGGAACAAATCTCCAAATAGTTTCCTAAAAAGTCTCCAAGATCCTTTTTATGAAATCCAATCAAATCTGCACTTTGTTCCTAATAAATCTCCTAGGCCTGCGTATAATGATGAGGTATATCCAAAAAGATCTCATCAAATCAAATCAAATCCGTCCAGAGATATACAATAGCAACACCTGCTGTACCAGACAAAGATGTCATGACATCTGTCTGAAACACATAACAGCAGTACCTGCTGTAACAGATCAAGATGTCATGACATCTGTCATGACAGTAATGCTGTCATGACAGTTGATGATGCTTCAACATTTTACTCGACATCCTGCAAAGTATTATAACCACATTTTTATTAATGTCTGATCAACCATGTCAGGACATCTTACCTAACATCTTACTGTAAACTTATTTTAGCCAAAATGTAGCCAATCAAAGACTTAACAGTAAGTTCTAATGATGAACTTACTAACTTTCAATGGAAGAAAAGCGCTTTGGTGAATTTGGTAGTTGGAGAAAATTGAGAGTCAAGAAGAAAATTGACAAGGTGAATTTGGCTATCAAAAGCTTGTGAAATGAATGAAATGAGGCCTCTATTTATAGGATTTAGGCTTTGAAATTTTGGTGGTTTGGAATTTGGTTTGGAATCAAAATTAGGCTTGGAATTTTAATTTTGGAGGCAAAATCAAGATCAAATGGTGATTAATGAGGGTGTATGGTGGGAATTAATTATGATAAGGTAGGGGAATTAAAATGAGGTGATCTAGAATATTCTAATGATGAAGCATTTGAAAATTGGTGCCAAAATATTGCAGAATTTGAATTTGGCACATTTTCACAAAAACGCACTGAGTAATCGATTACCCTAATGATGTTAATCGATTACCACAGTGAAAAATTGTGAAAATTGGCCTTTTGATATGTTGCCTTGGCTCTGGCTCGATTCTTTTTGCTTGTCAAAGAAGGAATGGAAATAAACACGTGAACCTTGGAGTCTCTTGAATAATAATCAATTAAATATTGGAAACTCTTGATCAGATGATTTTTGAATTGTTTGCAGATCAACTTTGACTTTGTTCAGATGAAATTCATTCGAGCTGAGGAACTGATTTTGATATCCTTGATCCAAATTCTTCATGAAAAAGTTAGTAAAGAAAAGAAAAAGAAAAAAAACAAACATATTTTTGGATTTTAATTAATGGTTAGTAAACATAAACAAAATACAAACATCAAACAACCAAGAGAGCAGGGGTGCTTGGCGATCTCACTCAAGAACAAACCTTCAGAGGAGGGCAAGAGAACCAAAGCTTGTGATCTTGTTTATGGTATGAGATGCAAATGATATGTGGGATCTTATGAGTAAAAATTAGGGTATTACAGTTACCCTTATTTAAGTTTCTTCTATCCGGAGATATGAAGATGGACATCTTTGTCTCGACGAGATAGAAGAGACTTAAATATAATAATAATCCAATTTTTGGCCCTAAGAGACCACAAAATGATATGATCGTGCAAATGATATGCAGACACAAGACTTCTGTGGGGAGAAAACGTCACAGGAGACAATCAAAAAGCTGGAGAGCAAAGAGAAAAGACTCTACTGGAGAAAACAAAAGAGGGAAAGCACATCCCAACAGGGGAGGAAACAATCTCCATTAGGGAAGATAAAAGAGTAAGATTCCACTGAGGAAAAATTACCAACACCGGAAATAAAAGAGGGATAACTCGTCCCAACAGGGAGGGAAAAATCTTCGCAGGGGAAAAGATCATCTACTACCAGACATCCGGCAATAGCATGATAAAAAAGGAAAGATTGCCAACTACCAACCAAGTGGCAGCTACAACAAGACAATCAACCAAAAGGATATGAGAAATATTACTTACTACCAACAAAGGGCAGGATGACAAAGATAATAATCTCAAAAGATCCGAGAAATATCACCTACTACCAACTAAAGGGAAGGAGGACAAAGGTGATAAACTCGAACAAGGGAGAGATTACCAACCATCAACAAAGTGATAGTTATAACAAGGTAACCAAACCCAGCTGTATTACCTACTACCAACTAAAGGGCAGGGCGACAAAGGTAATAAGCCAGCTATATCACATACTACCAACTAAATGGGCAGGGCGACAAAGGTGATAAGCTCAAAAAGAGGGATTACCAACTATCAACCAACTGACAGTTACGACGAGGTAATCAACCAAGGATATGAGAAATATTACATACTACCAACAAAGGGCAGGACGACAAAGGCAATAATCTCAAAAAGATCCAAGAAATATCACTTACTACCAACTAAAGTGCAGGACGACAAAGGTGATAAACTCGAACAAGGGAGAGATTAACAACCATCAACAAAGTGATAGTTACAACAAGGTAACCAAACCCGACTATATTACCTACTACCAACTAAAGGGCGGGAAGACAAAGGTAATAAGCCAACTATATCACCTACTACCAACTAAATGGGTAAGACGACAAAGGTGATAAGCTTCCATTGCCAGAGCAAGGGACTAAATTTCAATCCAGGAATAAACCAGAGAGAAACGGTCAAACAAGACTCATCCCGAGGAGGAAATATCTCAATTGGGGATTAATTTCATCCAGACAAATGAATTGGGGAGGAGAACTAAAACAGATATCTTCCACGAGGCATAAACTCAGTGGGGAATTAAGAAAGATAGGCATTTTCTACTTACGGGTTGACACTCTAATGGAGAGAGGACACACATTCTTTGTGGGGATAACAACACCAGAGAGCAAAGAAACATCAACACAAATGCAAAATGCACAATGCAACAACAATATGCTACGCACAACAAATGAATGTGCATGCAATATGTATGAGCATTAATATGCTGACAAAACAGACATAAGGATGAGCAGAGGGTGAATCAACATCACAACGCTACTGAATACTCGGCTAATCTCAACAAGATAGAGATATCATTTGAAAACTTCGTTAGGGATTTAGCTGGTGAAATCCTGCAAGAGATAAACAAAAGCCATCAAAGGAAAATAAATCCTACTACAAGGCTCAAATTTTGCTGGAGAAAGGAAGATACTCCTTGGGGAGAAACCCAAAGATCAATCTTATAACATCAATGATCCACAAAGGGGATAACATCGTGAACTCTGCTTCAAGGATGGAAGGAAAGCTGCTGGGGAATCATAATGACCCAAATCTTTCTAACTCTTCTTGGGGATAATAAAAATTCACATGAACTTCCACTTCAATGAGATAAGGAGATCTGCTGCGGAAAAGAATACTAAATTCGCTGGGGATTGTAACCATGTAAACATAAACTCTTCTAGGAAAGTGAGGCAGATCTGCTGGAGATACAAGAGAAAAGCTCTGGGGATTAGTCAACTCTAAGGAAACATCCTGGACTTGCTGAGGAAAACAGCAAAAGGTCAAACTATGGGGAATTTTATATCAATACTCATCATAAATGAGAGAAAACCCAACAGGTGACTAATATATCAATATTCCTTAAATAGGGACGTCATCAGCGACTTCACTGGAGAACATCCAAAATAGTGATGCACAATCTTCACTGGGAGGATAAATCTCTGAGTAAAATAATCTGGGGACATCCGGGGAAAATAAAAAGTTAACATCACTGCTCTATGCTTGGGAAACATTCGAAACAATAATGAACTGCCTCTATTGGGGATTCAGCAAGGATATATCTCTGGGTAAAACAACCTAGAGAGAAATACATCCATAAGACAAGAAGAAACCCGACAAGCAGCCACTATGTCAATACTCCTTAAGGGAAAATAACATTGCTCTCTGCTTGGGGACATCCAAAGCAACAACAACACGTCTAGGGGTAAAACTCTGAGTGAGAATTCTTCCTATGACTTTTGCTGGGGATAGCAAAAAATGAATCTCTGTGTGGGGATTGACACCAGGGAGAGGTGGTCCTCAAAACTGCTCAACTGCCTGACCATAACATAACCAGCTGGAGAAGATCTGGATCAAGACATAGTCGGGGAAAAACTGAACAGCACTCATCTGGAAAAAACTCAAACCGGTATTCAACTAAGAAATATTGGATCTTATGAGTCCTTCACATCATAACAAACTTTGAAAGAACCCATCATTTTGTCAACAACAGTTATATGAACAAACTCTAATGAGGAAATATCAACAACTATATTGTGGAAATATCAACAAACTCTACTGGGGAAATATCAACAAACTTTACTGGGGAGCTATCAATAAATTCTACTAGAGGAGTAAGAACAAGCCCAGCTGAGGAAAACATTGATCTTACCATTCTTGGAATAACTGTTTGACATTCCTTTTTGTATTCATAAATCAAAGGAAAATGTTTTTATACTTTTCAAAAATTTAAATCAATTATTCACATTTTGTTTCAAAAATAATCATCAGTAATAAAATAAAATTTTGCAAACAGAAACAAAGTGAGAATTGAAAATAAAGGGACGAAGGCCCAAATTTTATTGATAGAATGGAAGTCCACAAATGGTGTAACTCCATGGATCATTACAAAGTTTGAAAAATGGTAAATACATGGAAAGGGTTACATTAAAATACAATGACCACTATTCTCCCTAACAACCATTGTGCTCAAAACTTCAGCTGAGGATGATTGAAGCAAAATTCTTGATAGACGGTGTTGCTTTAAATGATCAAGACTGGCCAAATGCAGTTACTTGCCATAATCCCTAACTTTTACCTAGATTACCCTTTCGGGTTTTCAATCTACATGGATGATTATTTCTATTTTTGTCTCTAATTTTGGCCTGGACTGCCCTTTCGGGTTTTCAGCCCACCGAGACGCTCATTTTTGCCTAAGCCGCCCTTTCGGGTTTTCAACTTAGCGAGCTGTTCTTTTTTATTTTTTAGGCGAAGTATTTCTTGACTGCATCAGCATTCACAGGACGAGTGAACTCTTCACTATCCATAGTTGTAAGAATTAATGCACCGCTCGATAAGGTTCTCTTAACAACGTATGGGCCTTCATAATTAGGAGTCCACTTGCCCCTAGAATCAGTAGTAGAAGTTGAGATCTTTTTGAGCATGAGGTCGCCTTCTCTGAACACACGAGGTCGAACCATCTTGTCCAAAGCTTTCTTCATTCTCTGTTGATATAGCTGGCCATGACACAAGGTCGTCATTCTTTTCTCTTCAATCAAATTCAACTGGTCGTATCAACTTTGACACCATTCAGCCTCAGACAATTCAGCTTCCATCAAAACTCTCATAGAAGGGATTTCAACTTCTACCGGGAGCACTACTTCCATACCATAAACAAGAGAGAAAGGGGTTCCCCCTGTATAAGTGCGGACGAATGTACGATACCCATGCAAAGAAAAAGGGAGCATCTCATGCCAATCCTTGTAAGTAACAACCATCTTCTGAACAATCTTCTTGATATTCTTATTAGCAGCTTCAACAGCCCCATTCATATTAGGTCTGTACAAAGAAGAATTATGGTGCTCAATCTTAAACTCATCACATAATTCTTTCATCATATTGTTATTCATATTCGACCCATTATCAGTGATAATCTTGTTTGGAACACCATACTAACAGATGATTTGGTTTTTGATAAATCGGACCACTACTTGTTTGGTCACATTGGCATATGATGCCGCTTCAACCCACTTGGTAAAATAATCAATAGCCACCAATATGAAATGGTGTCCGTTTGACGCTTTAGGCTCAATCATTCCAATCATATCAATGCCCCACATGGAGAAAGGCCATGGAGAAGAGATAACATTGAGAGGAGTTGGAGGCACATGAATTTTGTCAGCATAAACCTGGAACTTATGACACTTCTTCACATATTTGCAATAGTCAGATTCCATTGTCAGCCAATAGTAACCTGCCCTTAACATTTTCTTAGCCATTGCATGTCCATTGGCATGGGTACCAAAGGATCCTTCATGAATTTCTTTCATCAACATGTCTGCTTCATGCTTGTTTACACATCTTAGCAAGACCATGTCATAATTTCTCTTATACAGCACATCATCATTCAAGAAGAAACTACCAACCAATCTTCTCAAAGTTTTTCTTATCTTTCTTGGATGCCCCAAGTGGGTACTCTTGATTCTGAAGAAAACATTTAATATCTTAATACCACAGTTTATCATCAATGACCTCTTCAACTGCAAACACATGAGCAGGTCTATAAGGTGCATAACATTGATTTTCGGCACATCATTCCACCGATTCACCACAACCATGGAGGATATAGTTGCTAAAGCATCTGCTATTCGATTCTCTACTCTAGGTATATGGTGAAACTCAACCTTATTGAAGAAAGTTGACAACCTTCTTGCATAATCACAATAAGGAATCAAATCAGGTTGACGTGTCTCCCATTCCCCTTTAATCTGATTAATCGCCATGGCTGAATCTCCGTATACATCAAGAATCTCGATTCTTAAATCAATAGCTTCTTCCAAGCCCATAATACACGCTTCATACTCAGCCGCATTATTTGTGCAAGTGAACATCAGCCTTGCAGTGAAAGGAATATGAGAACCATGAGGAGTAACAATTATTGCTCAAATATCATTGCCATGCTCATTAACAACTCCATCAAAAATCAAACCCCATTGGGATCCAGGATCAGGCCCTTCTTTAGGTAATGGTTCCTCACAATCTTTAACCTTTAGATACATCACATCCTCATCAGGAAAATCAAACCTGATAGGTTGATAATCATCAATTGGCTGGTGTGCCAAATGATCAGCCAAAACACTTCCTTTTATTGCTTTTTAAGTTCGATACTCGATATCATATTCTGACAACAACATTTGCCAACGAGAAAATCCTCCTAGTCAAATCAGGCTTTTCAAAAATATACATGATTGGATCCATTTTGGATATCAACCAAGTTGTATGATTTAACATATACTAGCGGAGGCACTTGGCAGCCCAAGTTAAAGCACAACATGTCTTTTCAAGCATTGAGTACCGAGACTCACAATCGGTGAACTTCTTGCTCAAATAATTAATGGCGAATTCTTTTCGACCAGATTCACCTTGTTGACCAAGAACACGGCCCATAGACTCTTCCAACACAGTCAAATACATAATCAAAGGTCTTCCTTCCACGGGAGGAGAAAAAATCTGAGTTTAAAGCAGATACTCTTTGATACTATCAAAAGCTTTCTGACAATCCTCTGTCTAGTCAGAAACCTGATCTTTGCGAAGAAGCTTGAAGATCGGCGCACATGTGGCAGTCATATTGGATATAAATCGGGAGATATAATTCAAATGTCCTAAGATCAACTTTAATGCCTTTCTAACTGATAATAAAGCCCAACAACCTTCTAGAACGGACACCAAAAGTGCATTTATTCGGATTCAGACGGAGCTTAAACTTTCTCAAACGTTGAAACAGCCTCAATAAGTACTTAATATGATTTTTTTCAGTCTTCGACTTACAAATCATATCATCCACATAGACCTCAATTTCTTTAAGCATCTTATCATGGAACAAAGTAGTCATAGCTCTCTGGTACGTGACACCAACATTTTTCAAACCAAAGGGCATCACTCTGTAACATAATGTTCCCTAGGGTGTAATGAATGTTGTCTTTTCCATATCCTCGGGTGCCATCTTTATTTGATTATAACCGGAAAATCCATCCATAAAAGAAAAGATATTGAACTTAGCAGTATTATCTACCAGCATATCAATGTGTGGCAGTGGAAAATCATCTTTCGGACTTGCTTTATTCAAATCTCTATAGTCAACGCACATTCAGACTTCTCCTTCTTTCTTTGGAACAGACACAATATTGGCCACCCATTAAGGATACTCAGCAGTCACAAGAAAACCAACATCAATCTGCTTTTGAACCTCCTCTTTGATCTTCACAGCCATGTCGGGATGAGTTCTTCTCAATTTCTGCTTCACAGGTGGACATTCAGGTTTCAATGGCAAATGGTGCTCCACAATATCATTATCAAGGCCAGGCATGTCTTGATAAGACCAAGCAAACACATCAACATATTCCATAAGAAGCTCTATTATCCTCTTCTTAACATCTTACTAAAGCAGTGCCCCAATCTTGACTTCTTTTATATTTTCCTCTAAACCCAAATTAACCAATTCTACCGACTTTTCATGAGGCTGAAATCCTTTTTCCACGTGCTCAAGCAACCGAGAAATTTCATCTGGAATCTCCTCAATATCCTCTTCTTCAGCTCTAAACATAGGGAACTCAAAGTTGGGAGAGGGCATAGGGTTAATGTTTTTAATGGGTTTAACAATCAATCTGCACAATGATTTATGCTTGATTTTAGAATATGAACAAGAAGTACAAGTATTGTGCAGATAAAAGTGATCATCACATTATTACTATTTTTTGGTTTTTTATGTTACCATTTTTCAGAAATAAAGCAAAAAGGAAAAAAAACATAACATGGATAAACAAAAATAACATTTTATTGATGATGATAAAATTTGAACTAAAGTCCACACAAATTCGCTTTCACCTTGGGCAGTGTGAAAGGATTTTTTGAAATAAAAAAAAACAAATTACTTTGAAATATGAATGACAGTGGGAACATCATCAGCTATCCAATTCTAGCAGATCTGTCCATGTGTCACGAAATTGGGGAGTTCTTCCTCTTTATCATCTTCAATGATGGCGTTGACTTCATATTCGGGTTCCTTAAGCCTCGGTCGAGGGGAATAAAAGGGAACATATGGATCGTCTGTCTCAGAACCGTATCCAGGATCTTCCAAATAAGGCTCCCAATCTTGAGCAGGAATGGAATCATTTTTAGAGCTGTATGAGATGTAATCTTCAGAATCATTTTCAAGAATTGCAGCTGTGGAGTGATCTTTGTTGATGAATCCGGCGCTGTGAAAGGCCTCCTTAATACGCTTCAAATCCCTTCTAACTGTACCAAGCGTAAAGCCTAAACCAGTTTTGCCTTGGTTATCAACCACATCAATAACTCGGCCCCAACCATCAGACCGACCAGTTTCCAACACATGCAGAGCATCTTTCAAAGAAGACATGGGAAACCCAGCTTTATCATCAATGGAAAGAGCATGGAACGGAGTCCCAAAAGTTTCATTGGCATCAACATACGAAAAGAATAAAAGATAGCTCACTAGCATCGTTTGTTCGCCTCCAACAATTAATAGCTTGTCATTCTAAACAAACTTCAACTTCTGATGAAGAGTCGAAGTCATTGCCCCAACTTCATGAATCCAGGGTTGGCAGAGTAGACAACTATAAGCAGGACGAATATCCATTACTTGAAAAGTAACTTGGAAGAAGCATGGTCCTATTTCGATTGGAAGATCAACCTCTCCAATCACAGTTTTTCAAGATCCATCAAAAGCTTTAACCACAACCTCACTATTTCTCATGGGAACACCTTGGTAAGAAAGCTTCGACAAAGTAGACTTTGGCAACACATTTAAAGAAGAACCAGTATCAACCAGCATATTGGAAAGTGCATCTTCTTGACAGTTCATAGAGATATGTAAAGCCAAATTGTGATTTCTCCCCTCCTCGGGTAACTCTTCATCACAGAAACTCAAATTATTATATGTTGTGAGGTTGGAAACAATTCCATCAAACTGATTAACAGTCACATCATGCTCAACATATGCTTGTTCCAATACCTTCTTCAAAGACTCCCTATGAGCCTCAGAATTCATCAATAAGGCCAAAACTGAAATCTTGGACGGGTTGTGCAAGAGTAGATCTACAACACTGTACTCACTCTTCTTGATAAATTTCAAAACCTCAACCTCATAAGCCTTCTTATTCAAACCACTAGACTGACTAGAAGTATCGAAATTACTCTCATCCTGAGGTCGTTTGCCAGCAACAACATTTTCCACAGTCTTTGGAGGCTCAGAAGCAAAAACATGACCACTCTGGGTCACTCTACTAACATCAGCGATGTTTACCACAGAAGACAAAGAAGGAATGGGCACTTACTTACCATCTTCTACCATGGTAGCATTATACTTATACGGAACAGCCTTGCCAGATTCATAGGGTACTGGTTCAGGTAACCGAATAAACAAAGGTGTAACAACGGTCTTTCGACTGTCATAAGAGATAACAACTCGTTCATGAATATTAAAGTGTGGCACAATAACATTCACTTCATTCTGATATTCATCACTTTTAGTAGTGACCTCAATCAAATTCTAATCCATCATCCCTTGAATGTCCCTCTTCACTATCACACAACCACGCAGATTCACGGAACAGATGCAACAAGCTGCATAATCATGATCAATATCATGGTATTCACTCAAAAGTGCATGCATCTCTACAAGCTATCTTCAAATCCAGTGGATATCATAAATCTTGAATGTACCAGGACAACCATGAACCATATTGACAAACGTCTTACCATGATTGGGCAACAGGTTCGATTGTACATTAGGATTGGTGTCTTCGAATGAAAAAATACCACTTCTAACCAACCTTTACACTTCTATTTTAAATGGATAACATTTCTCAATGTCATGCCTAGCTCCTCCCTGATGGAAAGCATAATGAGCTTCAAGCTTATACCACCACGACGAATCTTTTGGAGCAGCAGGTGGTGCACAGGTCTGAACAAGACTTTTTTGAATTAAACCAGGAAGCAATTCTGTGTAGGTCATCAGAATCAGATCAAAATCCTTCTGATAATGGCCTCGTTGATTGTTCTGTTGATTATAATGTTGTTGATGAGCAGTTGGATTTGCTTGAACAATAGGAGTTGAATTGATAACAGGAGTAATAGATGAAACATGTTGTTGACATTGATTATTCTTACCATAACTCTTTCTGCGTCTTCCACGAGAAATAACATTGGTCTCACCTTCTTTCTTCTTAGCAAGTCCTCCACCATATTTCTTGGAATTTCCAGCAGAATTACCATCTTTTGACAAATGTCCTTCATGGACACCCTTTTCCAATCTCATCCCCATACTAACCATCTCAGTGAAATCACTCGGGGCACTAGCAATCATACGCTCATAATAGAAAGGACTTATTTTTCAAGAAGATTTTGGTCATCTCTTTTTCTTCCAAAGGAGGATTAATCTGAGCAGCAATCTCGTGCCACCTCTGCGCATATTCTTTGAATGTCTCCTTATCTTTCTGAGCCATTGTTCGAAGCTGGTCACGACCAGGAGCCATATCCACATTATACTTATACTGCTTTACAATGGCTTCACCCAAATCTTTGAAAGTGCGAATTCGAGTGTTGTCGAGCCCTATATACCATTTCAAGGTTGCACCAGACAAACTGTCTTAAAAGTAGTGAATGAGAAGCTGATTATTAGCGGTCTGAGTCGACATCTTACGAGCATACATAGTTAAATGGCTCATCGGACAAGAATTACTCTTATTCTTTTCAAAGTCAGGGACCTTGAACTTATGTGGGATCTTCACATTAGGAACTAGGCATAACTCATGGACATTCTTCCCAAACAGTTCTTTACCCCTCAAAGCTTTGATTTCTTTCTGCATTTCAGCAAATTGATCTTGAATCTCTTCCATTTTCTCATAAGCACTAACATTTTCACTCGGAGCAGTGTGGAAAACCAGTTCTTCAAAAGGAACAGTATGCCCCACGGGTTGCGGTACAGACATAACAGGCTGGACAGTAGAAACAGCTAGAACTTCATGAGGTGGCGGTGGTTGATAACCTTCAGGAACAAAATTATGAGGCATGCCTCAGGGGAAGCCAGGAGGCATGGAGTGTTGAGGAACATCTCAGCTTTCAAGGATCTTTAAAATATAAAAAAATTGCAAACATCGTAAAGAAATATCACTTTTTAAAATACTGATAAACATCTAATCTTATTGAATATTGGAAAGAGCTACACTCGAAAGTACAAGTTACAAAGGATAAAAATTCAATAAGAAAAAGCTAGATCCTAGAGATCCTAAAGAGCATCTGACGAAGATCCAAGCTGATACTTCCTCCAGAGTCTCTTAATCTCTCTCTCATATTTGTCCTTCATAGAGGTCTTCTCTAACACGAGCTGATCCACAATACCCTTCCAAGAACCAGAAGTAGGAGGATGAGATGATGAAGTAGTAGAGGAAAATAAATCCTCCCCATGTCTCTTCACAACACGTCGCTCAAGCAACTCAATCAAGTCATATTTCTCCTTCATCTGCTTTTGCAACTCTAACTTCTCAAGGTTTGAAGCGTGAAACTTGGATTCCCAAATATCTTTTTCTTCCTTCATCTTGGCCAAAGCATCTTGAAGAGTCTTCACATCATCAGAAGGAATAGGGAGTGGCGTAGCGACCATTGTAGTCATGGGTTTCTCAAAAGAATAAGGCATTTTGAGCTCCTTAGCTCTCTCCTTCACCCAAAGCATATAAGGTTCCAAGGCAATGCAAACTTGTCTCCCAAGCTGTCCTCTACCCATCCTATGAATCATAGTCCAAGCATGAGTCATTCTTCTCCTCAAACCAAGAGGTTCATTCCCTTCTTGTAAAAACAAACCCTCTAAATGAATATTTTTGGTCTTATCCTTCAACATATAGCCAAGCTGACGGCGAGCTAAACTCGGGTTATAGTTAATTCCACCTTGTGTGCCAAGAAGAGGTACATTGGAGAATTCCCCACAACTATCAATAATTTGGACATTATCATAAACAGAAGAATACCAAGTAATGTCAGCATGAGTAAGGGACATGATCCTCTGAGACCACCTTAAATAACTCTTGTTCTCTCTAAAAGCATATGACTGTGGCAAGTGCGAAATAAATCACTTGTACAACCGAGGTGTGCAACAAACAATGGTACCATTCCCCTTAGAAGTCATATGATGGATGGATAAGTAAGTATCACCAAGTAAAGTCGGAACAGGGTTCCCAATCAAGAAAATCCTAATAGCGTTAACATCCACAAAGTTGTTAACATTAAGGAATAAGACTAGTCCGTAGATAAGCAAAGCAAATATAGCCTCAAACTCCACTGTGCTACCAGCATTAGCAAATAAAGTGGCTTTCCTAACCAAGAACTTAGAGGTCAAACCCTTGATGCCTCCCTTAACCATAAGGTTAACATCTATCTCAGATTTTGTCAAATGGGTGGCTGCAGTAATATCTTGGGGCTTAAGAACTTCCTCCAAACCAGTATAAGGAACCTTATCAGAAACTGGTATACCCAATAGATAAGCATACTCCTCCAAAGTCGGCATGAGCTGATAATCAGGAAAAGTAAAGCATCGATAGATAGGATCATAAAATTACACTAGGGTGTTCAGAATTCCATCTTCAATGTTGACAGAAAGAATAGATACAAGTCTCCCACGACGAGATCTGAAGTTTGCATGATCAACTACCAAGGACACTAGCTTTTTCAAAACTGTAAGATCAGGAGCTCTGAAATAGTACTTCTGAGTGTTTCTCCTTCCAATGTTCATGATCACAATATATGCGATGTTTGCAAAGGAAAATCTCTAAGATCCTTGAAAAATGATTGAAACAAAATGTCCATGAATGCATGAATGCATGCGTGCAACAACCAAAAACAAGATCACACAAAGCACACGGGTTCAAAGGTTCCGAGTCACGAGCATGGAGCCAAGGGTAAGAACCTCCCACAATGGTATGTGAAATTCTGGTACAGATGTGTGATGTTAAGGTGCAATGTCACAACATCAAACTCTGTTGCATGAACAAGACAATAAAAACAGAATATGAACACAATCAATTATTCACCCAGTTCGGTTCAACCAACCTACATCTGGGGGCATACCAAGCCAGGAAGGAAGTCCACTATTAGTAGTATCAAATTACAGACTCAACAGACCAGTTGAAAATCTACCTAATTTAATCCCTACCCAATGACCCTTCTACCTAAGTCCTCCCTAAGTAAGAGACTCCATCTCACTTCCAATCATCTCGATGATGTCTAGCAGTCAACTACACCGTTACTGCATCAACAGCTTGATTTCCTAATCTTTTCTATCACATAGACTTTGGAAGACACACTTCCATGACAACCCTTTGGAGTTGCTTCAAAGCTTCCTCCAAGAACAATACATCTCTTACCTACAGGCTTCGAGATAAACACGATGACCATCCCACAAACCGGGTGGTTCATCAACCAACACAGCCCTTAAAATCTACATGATGGCTGGCCTACCAAAACTAGGTTACAATGCTTCTATTTATAACCTATTTCCCAACTGGATTTGGGCCTTCAAATCATATCAAATCTTCTGTTCCAAATCTCCAACAGATTCTGCTATTAATTGGATCTTCAATCAAATCTTCAATTTAAATCATCAATAATTAACTCTAAATATTCTCCATATCTTTATGCATTAAATTCAGCTCCACATAATATTTCCAGGATATTATGTATCTTTTAAATCTTCTCTTTAAATCAGCTGCAAGATCTTCTCCACACAAATAGGAACAATCCTCCATGTCTATTTGCACAAAAATAGTAACAAACTATTCTCCACAAGATATGCAGAATTAATTGTATCAGAATAAATCTTCTCCAATAAATTCGCATCCAATCTAACTAACAGATCTCCTCAAATCAAACTAATGCGTGCAGCCCTAAAAACATCACAACCTGATGTTCTGGTATAGTGATGTCAAGACATCGCATGTGACATCACTCTTCAGCACTTTAACTCTTCAACACCTTAACATTCTGCAATCCAAAAACCACACAGATGGTTTTCTGATGTTCTGTCAACTGATGTCAAGACATCATGATAACATCAGACCACAAAACTGCACCCCTGCAACAGCTGATGATAAGAACCAATGTTATGACGTCAGACATATGACATCAACATTGTTCAGCTTTGTTTTACCAAAATTCCAGCCAATACAAGAACTAACAGTATGTACTAGGGTTTTATCAGCACCTGTAGAATAAGGTTCTAAAAAGTTTCCAGAGTCATAGATCTATCTTTCGGATATTATCGGCTTAAACGACTACTCGTCAGCCAATAATATTCTCAAGAGAAACTCGTTTAAGTGTGGTATCGCATAACAACTTATTCAAGAATACACCTGAACAGCCTCTGCACCACGTCCTAATAAGGCCAAGATGGGTTAAAGGTCCTACGGTCCTAAGCTTCTCGGGCTCCCAGGTCGGAAAAAGTAATGTCAAATACGACTACTCGTATGACATCAGTAATCCCAAAGGGGCCTCCACTGAGCGGGGGATCTCAAGTCAGCTTAGTAAGAACTACTCCACGTAAGTCGGACAAGACTATACCACCCTCCTATCATAAGTGCACTCAAGTTCGAGTATAGGACTTATCTCACCACACAGATCACCAAGCACCCAAATAGAACAAGTAATAACAAACAAATTAAACAAAAAAGCATAAGTAAATCAAAGTAGGTTGAACCCGCTAAGAACCAGAGTCCCCAGCAGAGTCGCCACTTTTCTCTAGCGGTAAAAATTATTAGTGTAAGCTATTGATTAACTTAACTCATAAAGCAAGAGTCGCCACCGCACTTTTATTTTATCCAAAAGGAAAGGAAAAAGTGCGAACAAAACCTAAAGATTTTTAAAACAAGAACAAACAGAGAATGGGTAAAGGGGTTGGTTACGCGATGGGAAGGTGTTAGCACCCAAAATGTCTATAGTACTCTATAGGAACCCTTTGAAATATCTACGCTTTTTGGTTTAAAAAAAGGTTTGTTTGAAAATATATTGGGGAGGTGAGAAGAGAAATATTTTTTAAGATATTTGTGTTTGGAGAGACTTATCGCCTCATGCCTACGTACCCACAAAGTGAAATATAGGATCAAAACCTCGTAGTTCGTGGTACAAATAACAAAATATTATTGGTTATGATTCATTTTATCTTGAAAAGACAACATGTCATTCTCAAGAAAGAATACTCAACTAATTACCCAAAGGTATGTGAAAGAGGCATTTGCATCACATTAAGATGGAGGATTTGCTAGGATTAAAATCAACAAGACTAATCACTTCAACATCTAAGTGGAAAATGACCATACTTTACACAAAATACCATGGTTAGGAGCTTTACATCTCATCAAAGAAAATGACTCATGTCTAATCTTTTTTGAAAAGTTTAAAAAGAAAAAGTGCACAAAAGCATAAAAAGATTGAATGAGTTTTGTAATTTTTCTGTCTTTTTGAAATGGTCAAGGTATGATTAACATTGATTGACATTTATTAAAGAAAACAAAGTTTGAGAATCACTTGACTGAAGTCAATATTTTATTATGAAAGCGGTTTAAGTTTTGGAAACAATAAGGTTTTGAAAAAGGGAGAAGATTTTGAAAATTAAAGAAGGGGTGAAGAAGAAGGGATTATCCTATTGCATAAAGATAAAAGCTAAGGATAAAAACGGTCTAACCACACAAGCAAGCTCCATAGCATAAGCATTCTTCCCTTTTTGATTTGGTCTTGATCAAAATAAGTCTTCAAAGGAGAACTTCAAGTACTCAAAATCCAAGGTTTTCCATCACAAACTTCCAAGCATGGGTTAGGATCCTAATTCTAAGTCCAAAGTTTCATGTCCAAATGCAAAGGATAGTAACCATAGTCCAACATTACGAGAACAAGGTTTTTAGGGGTTAAGCCTTTATTAATGTTTTTGGTCCAAATGGACAAAAGGAAAAAGCATAAACATAAACAATAATATGATATGAGATGATGACATAAAGCATAAAAATAAAGAGAGATAGGGAGCAAGAAGGAAGCATAAACAAAATTAGTACAATAATATTGTTAGTGAGTTAGTGATTAATTGTTAGAACAAATGATCAACGATGGTTAAATGATGAACTTAGGCCAGAGTTAATGAAGACTCGTTAGAGGATTGATAAGACCAAAGCCTCCTAACAACAAGTTTCATAAGTAATGGACCTAAGACAAATAATCAGCCATCCTTGGGCTTGCAAACATTGGTTTGGGCCACGAATGATCATTTTCTGATACGGGACACACGTAGCGCTATGTTAAGCAATCATAGCACAATCTATGAGGAAGATCATACTATGGGAGGCTGGTCAATAACGATGTTAGTGCTAATGCATGCTAGAGAAGTGATATGTAAATCACTCTCCGAAAGCAATAATGCACGAAAAGAAAAGAGGTAACAGTCTCATCTTCATCAAGAACTTAAAATAAGTTCCAATGATATCGAAGATTTTCATCGATCCTAACAAAATGAGAAATAGATGAAGAAATGCCTAATTGAACCACACAAAGATGTAATCCAAGGCAAAGAACTAAAGGAAAGGGAAGGAAAAGGAAAAGGAACCAAAATAGTCCCAAAAACAAGCCAAAAACACACTCTGGACATTAGGTAATCGATTACCCTAATGATGGTAATCAATTACCACTGAGAAAAAGGCAGATCCAGTCGTGAAAATAGGGGTGTAATCGATTACCACCAGGAAGGTAATCGATTACACCTACTAAGACAACAGAAAACCAGTTTTAAAAATGCAAAATCCTTGATCAATCATTTCTTCAAACACCTCATGATGAAGGATGCAATTGTGCAAGAAAAATCAAGTAAAACAACAACAAATAATATCAATGGAACATAATTTGTAAGATCCAAAGATCAAACAACAAGAATCAATAATAGATCACATTGTGAAGGATTTATCAAGAACAACAATGGTGGATCAAGAGTTTACCACTTCAAATCTGAAAATAATTCAAATCAAAACCAAGAACCACACTCCAAATCCTTGATCTACAGAAATTAATGATGAAAAAGTGAATGGATGAAGGTTTAGCTCAAAGATTAGTAAGTTCTAATGATGAACTTACTAACTTTCAATGGAAGAAAAGAGCTTTGGTGAATTTAGTAGTTGGAGAAAATTGAGAAAGTCAAGAAGAAATTTAACAAGGTGAATTTGGCTATCAAAAGTTTGTGAAATGAATGAAATGTGGCCTCTATTTATAGGATTTAGGCTTGGAAAATTTGGTGGTTTGGAATTTGGTTTGGAATCAAAATTAGGCTTGGAATTTGAATTTTGGAGGCAAAATCAAGATCAAATGGTGATTAGTGAGGGTGTATGGTGGGAATTAATTATGATGAGGTAGGGAAATTAAAATGAGGTGATCTAGAATATTCTAATGATGAGGCATTTGAAAATTGGTGCCAAAATGCTGCAGAATTTGAATTTGACACATTTTCACAAAAAAGCACTGAGTAATCGATTACCCTAATGCTGATAATCGATTACCACGGTGAAAAATTTTGAAAATTGGCCTTTTGATGTGTTGTCTTGGCTCTGGCTCGATTCTTTTTGTTTTTCAAAGAAGGCATGGAAATAAACACATGAACCTTGGAGTCTCTTGAATAATAATTAATTTAATCTTGGAATCTCTTGATCAGATATTTTTGAATTGTTTGCATATCAACTTTGACTTTGTTCAGATGAAATTCATTCGAGCTGAGGAACTGATTTTGATATCCTTGGTCCAAATTCTTCCTGAAAAAGTTAGTAAAGAAAAAAAAACATATTTTTGGATTTTAATTAATGGTTAGTAAACATAAACAAAATGCAAACATCAAACAAACAAGATAGCAGGGGTGTTTGGCGATCTCACTCAAGAACAAACCTTCAGAGGTGGGCAAGAGAACCAAAGCTTGTGATATTTTTTGTGGTATGAGATGCAAATGATATGTGGGATCTTAGGAGTAAAAATTAGGGTATTTCAATGTATGTGAATAAAAATGTGTGTGGTAGTTTGATTAGAACACTTTTAAATATTCCAGGCAAGACTAGAGATATTAAGAATTCCTATCAAGATATGATGGTGATGGTTATGCAACAACAGCTGGCTCTATAATAATTAGGAAAAATAATGTATTTGCCTCTGATGTGTCACACTCTATTTAAAAAGGAAAAGAAAATTTATGTGAGTGTTTACATGGTATAAAATTTCCCCAAGGTTACTCATCAAACATAAAAAAAAACTTGTAACAATGAAATATCTCAAGTTAATTAGCTCAATATCTCATGATTATCATGTCTTGATGAAACCACTTCTACTAGTGGTTATCTGTGGCATCCTGTCAAAAAATGTAAGAGTAACTATAACCAGATTGTGCTTATTATTCAATGTTATACGTAATAAAGTTTTTGATTTCAAAAAATTAGATGAATTAGAAGATGAGGCTGCAATAATCTTGTCTCAATTGAAGATGTATTTCCCTCAAACATTTTTTAACACTATGGTTCATTTAATTGTTCATCTAGTTCAAAACCAACTCAAAGGACATATAAAAGTATCACATCCCAATGTTACAATATCAGCGAAAATAGGAATGAATACTAAAACACCGACAAAATGTATGACAAACATAACACATAAATAAAACTATTGAAGAGACGAACTACGCCATCCTTGATAAAACAATAGCTATCACTCAACAATCTTAACCTAGAAATTATTTGCATAAAAGTACAAAGCTGTAAACATAGAGATAAGAATGGGGTGATAATACATTCCATAATTTTAACGGTGTATAAACACCAAGGATAGTACATACGAGCATATTCATTTAACACAAATCCATATCTCGATTTTCCTCAAAGTTATGTCAGATAGACACCCTAAATTTGATACACACAAATCAACGTCAATTTTTCACATCAAGAATACAAAAGTAACACATGTAACATCAATTGTTCATGCTTTATTCATCTCATCATCACATTACATATGAATAAAAATAAATCAATTTTCAACACAGATTTACACGAATTTAATATCAATGATAACAAAATGAGTATCAATAATACACAATCACAATCTACCATTAACATAATCATAAAGGTTTTTAAGCATCATAATACGGAAAAAGGCTCAGAGGGATCTCCACTATCTCTAAGCTTATATGATCGAACCATTCATCATGATTACCCAAGCAAAACAAGTGTTTTATGTGACTGACCCTTCTGATAAAAGATGATCAATTGTTCTCCAAAGAAAACACATTCCTCATAGTGATGAAAATCATTATTTAAATTTTGATATTCCTTTGACTCCTTCTTACGCAACACAAGTGCCTACTTCGTATGAAGATGTTGACATAGATGATATGCTTGCTCTTCATAATGATCATGAAAAAGGAATTGGGAAAATTAACAAGTAAATATTTTTTATTGTTTATTCATAATTTATTGTATATTATAATTTTTAAGGTTATTTACTAACTGTTAGAACAAGATTTGTTCATGACATATATCCTTTAGGTTTTGATGATAACAAAGTATTGAAAGAACAATGGTGTTATCTAATGTGTGTTCTTAGTATGCAGGTTCTAAAGCTTAAGATAAAATTATTCAGAATTTGATAGAAGAACGCATTTGAGAGAATATGAGTTATTGGCTACTGATGGCTCATAACCGATGCACATTATTAAGTGAAGTCTGATGATATAGGTTTGCGTAGACTCTAAAGCTGAATGTACCAGAATTAGAAGAGCAATATATTGTCTTTACACTTAGTGAATGTATCAGCTTCTGGTGATTATTTAGAACCATGAACTAAGCTAAGTTATCCATACTAGAGAAAGTAAGCTACAATGTCAAATCAGTTTGTCAGCTAGAGTCTGTATTCACATGGCTCAAGAAGAGTTGACATGTTTTACAAATATATACTCTCAACATATCTATAGTACAATATCACAAGGAAGACGCTTTGGATAAACCTGTTACACAATGGATAAAGATCTTTTGGTGTATCTATCTTCAACGTCTCTTAGTACTATGGAGTAACAAAGACACATGTACAGGCTATCTTTTCCAACGGGGATTCTTCTACAACTGCTATATAAGTAGCAAAAGATTCAATCTGGAATCAACAATAAAGAAAATAAAGAAAGAGAACAAATAAGAAAAAAAGCGTTCCACGCTTCTATTAGAATGGAAGACTAACAAGATCAACTATGGCAACATAATCGAGTATGCAAAATTTCTGTTATTTGTTGTAAATTGTACAAAGCCTTAAGATTTCTTAAACATTAAATATCTTAGAAATCTTAAGTGTTGTGATCTTTGTTATGGTTATTTACCCTATACCTCTGATCGAATATCAAGTACACATTGTTGTCTATTATGTTAAACAGATTGTTTAGTAGTTTAGAAAGAAAGTCTCTTGATATGTGCTTGAGCACCAAAGTCTCTTGTTGTGAGATTGAGCCAAGTAAGTCTCTTTCTATGTGCTTGAGGATTGAAGTCTTGATCAGTTGTTGATTGAGCAAAGAAATCTTGGACCGTGGGTCTGAGCAGAAGTCTTAAACCAGATGGGTTTAAGCAGAAGTCTTGAATTCATGGGATTTGGGTAGGAAAGTCTTGGACCGTGGGTTTGAGCAGAAGTCTTGAACCTAATGGGTTTAATCAGAAGTCTTGAATATATGGCAATTGAGCTGCGAAGTCTTGGACTGTGGGTCTGAGAAGAAGTTTTGAACCTGATGGATTTAAGCAGGAAGTTTTTGATTCGTGGAATCTAAGCTAGAAGTCTTGAGCTGAGGGTCTAAGAAGAAAGTCTTCACCCTGAGGGGTTTAAGAAGGAAGCCTCGAGTTGAAGGTCTGAGTAGAAAAGTCTTATGCTTGAGGGAATAAACAATTGTAATCATGTTTTTATTATAACAAAAAATCTCTTGTGCTGCAAGGGGATTGAACTACTCTCAGTTTGGGAGGAACTAGGATAAATCTATGTGTGTTCTGTTGTTATTTATTTGCTTCTATTATTATTATTATGCTGCAACTTATTAATCAGAATTTGAACATTAGTTTAGAATCTAAACTCTGTTGGTATCTTTCTCACCTTTCTTGTGTATTTTTCTCACCTTTTGTTGGTATCAGAGCCTGGTCTGTGCATAACACTTAACAATGGTGCAGATAATGATCCAATGAGAAAAATATGTCTACTAAAGACTTTCTTTCAAGAAGGAAACAAGTACCATATGAAAAATATTACATTGCCAATCCTCCCATATTCAGTGGTGACTCCGCTGAATTTAAATGATGGAAAAAGCAAAATATATTCTTATATCATTGGTCTTGATAAAAGAGTTTTGATGAAGATCTATAGAATACCCTCAAGAAATGTATTGCTATAGAAGTTGATGGTGTATGTATGATCTAAGATAGAAAATATTTCACACCAGCTCTGAAGAAGCTTTACAGAAATCATCTTGAAGTTAGAAGCATTCTGGTGGATGTTCTACCTCATTCTGAGTATATCAACATCATTGATATGTCTACTGCTAAGACTATCTTTGAATCCTTGTGCTTTAAAATTTGAAGGGAATCAGTTAGAAGCTTAACAAGTTACACTTCATCTAATTTTTCCAAGAAAATTCTGAGAAGTGTGCATGCTAGATTCAGACCAAAGATCACAGCTATTCAAGAATTCAAAAACTTGAGTATGTTGAGTCTTGAAAGTATAATCATCAATCTTCAAAGTAAATAAATGGATTTAGATGAAGAAAAGTTGTCAAAGAGATCAATCTTCCTTAAAGTTGTTGAAGAAAATTCCTATGGAATGTCTGATGATGAGGAATTGGCCTTCCTTATCAAAAGACTCTTTCAGCTGGCTAAAAGGAATGAGATATCTATTGATGGAAGAGTAACTTTAGAAGCTTCTGAAATATTTATATTTCAACTGATTATCCCAATATTAAGAACATGGAGAAAAGCTACCAGATAGAAAACCCAAAAGAAAATGTCAAAGAGGTTTAAAGCATATTCTAATGAAGCTAACAAAGTTGAGGATTAACAAAAAGATGAAAAGTGTAATCTGGCACAGCTGCCCATTACATCTTCTGAAGAAGCATCTGAATCTATAAATAAATCAATTGTTGAAGAGAATGAGGTAACTTCTAATCTATCTTGCTTCAATATTGATAATAAGGAGTCTGCTTCTCAAGATAAAATCTTAAGTGACTTCATTGCTCCTAAGGAAATTGAAGGCTATCATAGAATCTGTGTTAAAGAAAAATTCTGTGAGAAACCTTTCATCTCATCTTTTTTCTGGAAATACTATGACAGTGCTTAAAACTTATTTTATGTTAACCTCTGATTGCAAACGCTATCTAAATCTATGCTAGTTAAAAATTCCAAAATCAAGGATTATAAATTTAAAAGATTTAATCCAAGACATTGAAATCAAAGAATCTGCTAAGAACAAGATTCTATTAGTACCATGACTCATCCTAGACTCAAAGTCTGGAATGAATCTAAGTACTAATATCAACCTAAGGCATGAAGTAAAAGAAATTCTACCAAGACTAACATTTCTAGACCCACAGAAATTTGGGTACAAATATCCAAAATTGTATTTGCTATAGATATCACAGAAGAAAGGAGCAAGGAATCTTCCGTGATACTTTATCAAAGGTTTTTTACAACATTTGATGGAAGAAAATCCTACATGCCAAACTCAAAAGCTGAAGGATGCAAAAATGTGGAGTTTGGAGAAGAAAGTGGAATCATTAGTTTAAATTCCATTGAATCAAAATCCACTTAAGACAGAATTCATATTCCATGGTTAAATCTGAATACTCATCTGAAGCTTGACCAAGAAAAAGAAAGAAGGTATGTTCAGTTCTTTACTCTTGCAAATTTCTTAACTAAGTGAATTATTTAAGTATGAGTAAATACAAAGTCTATGTTAGATCTCTAGAGAAATTATTTTTATCGACAACAAAAGAATCTTCAGAAATCTTTGAAAAGAAACTATGTTGTATTTGACTATACTAAATATGTCATTAACTAGATGATGATCATATTTATGGAAATAGTATTCTCACCTTTTGTGATAATACCGTTGCTAGTTAGTAGTAAAAGAAACCAATTCAATATTCATAAATCACGCATGACTCTAGTTTCAAGAGAAAATTCTTGACTCTGAATGGAATATCAAAGACTGGTAACTAACAGAAGATGTCTCACTCGAAGTCTAGTCCTACTAGACTCTGATAACAAATAGCTTATGAAAATTTTCAGTCTTTGAGATTCAAAAAAGGAATCTTTACTTCTGATAAAGCAGCTTAAGTAAAAATTATTCTAAAATCATTGTCTTACTTAAAATTCCATAAAGTTGAAAATCATTTAGTGTGTTCAAGGTAATGATGTTTTCTTTTATATACATATATGGTCTCTATCCCTTACCTTTGTGAAATATCATTTCTTGTCACCTTTTCTATTCTTCTGACAAGATTCTTATTCCTTTAGATTCTTGTTCAATTCTTTTCTTTTTATTGTTTTCATCTGTGCTGATCAAATTAAACCTGGTATGAATTCTCTAGTAAATTCTCCATTGAATCAACTAGTTGTCATCAATGAAAAGTTTGTGGATTTTGAATAACTGTTTAATTTAGGTTTTAACTTCTGGAAGACTGTCTTTGAACATGGTTGGAATGAATACTTTGATATGTTGTGTAGTTTCAATTATCCAAATCTTGTCAAAGAATTTTGGGTTAATACATCTATTGTTGATCTAAATCATGAGTATGTTATTCTTTCCAAGGTTTCTGGTGATTCTATAATAGTAACCTCTAAGAATATTATTAATGTAATCAACTGTGAGAAGATTGGAGAAATCACAGGTACTCTTGTTTGGGAATACTATTTTCCTACTTGGCGTACTTTTGTAGATCCATCAAACCTCTCTCAGGTCTCAAATCTTCATCTTGATGCAATTGTTTGGAATTAGATTCTGAACTCAAACTTGCTACCTAAGGACAAGGATCTAGACCTTGTGGACTCTACTAAAAAATATTTTCTACTTCTTCTCAATTCAGACTTACAAATTGATCCTCCTCAAATTATGTTTGACCATCTAAAAAGAGCTATTTTATCTTTTCACAAGGGAAAGACATTTTACATTCCTTATGGACGAGTTCTTTCTGAACTACTGATCCAATAGGGAATTATCATAAGATCTGAGGATGATTCTTATAAAATTTGGAGAGAAAAGATTGAAGCTATCTATGAAAGATTCTAATGTTGGATTTCTGCAAATATATGCCTTGTAATAATTAAATATCTTGTATTAAGCAATCTTGTTGTTAAAAAAATTGTTCATGTTCTTGTGTGTCTTAACTGTTATATATACATTTCTTATGTTGATCAGAGAATAAAAATTAGGATCAAAACTCTTTAAAAACTTGCAACATTCTCATTGAAAGATTGGTAGCTATTAAATATTATCAAGAACTTTCTAGACATTTGGATTTGTTCTAAGGCACTCCCTAGGCTCATCTGACATATCTAGATTGTTCAAATAATCCTCCCAATCTTCCTTTGCAAACTTAATAGCTTCCTTCTTCTGAAGATTCCTATGTTTTGACCTAGAAGTTCTTTTTCTTCTCTATGTCTCAACAAAGGTTGTTATAGATGTATGTGCCTCTGAAGAATTCTGCTTGCTTGAAGATTCTTCAGTTATTGCATTCTTCTCGTTTGCTTGAGTTGATGCTCTTAGCATTGGTGCCTTTCTAAAATACCTCTTTGAAACCTTGATTTGTTTCTGCTTATACATGTTTGTGTTCTAAAGATTAAGTGATTTGGAAAGATAGTTTACTAAGATTTTTATAGACTCTATTCATCCATTACCTTGAGCATTTAGAGTTTCAATATTGATTAGTTAAATCAATATTTTAACATCCGACTCTTGGGAAATGATGTCTAGTATGTAGTCCTAATAAAGATTCTCTTAAGACAACTGTAGATTTCATTTTAATAGCTATCTGTTGGTTTTAATATTTCCATATATTCTTCTTTTCACTTTGTTTATGCATTTTTCAGAAAATTAAAACAAAAGGGAAAAATAAAATATTGTACTTATGCATATTAATAGAGGTCAACAAAAAAATTTCATTAATCAAAGGAAAAGATTATAATAATAATAATGAAGACATTAAGATAACATCAGTCTAAGTCTTCGAAATCCCTACGACCCATCTAGCTTTCCCAAGTGAATTATGGCTCATCATCATCCTCACAGTCGGAGAATACAATCTGAATCTCCATCATATCTCTGTTCTTCTTCTTCTTCTTCCTAGGTTTCAAAATCGTTATTCATGAACCTGCTTTGGAAGGTTTTATTACAGCTGAGGATGAATCTGCTTCAGAAGATTTCAATATAGTAGATGAAGAACCAGTTTCAGAAGCTTCAGAACTTGCTGGTTTTTTAGGACTTTGTGTCTCTAGATTTGTTGCATCCTCTAAAACCTCTGTAATGATAGAGATGTTGGTACTCTCAGATGTTGCTTTCATGTTGCTCTGAAGGACGTTGATGAAAATGACCTATACTTTGGTTACTTTTATAGTGGATTCTGGGTAGCTCAACCGGTTGAATAAAATATTTTCCTTGATCTTTGGAAGTACTACAACCAATAACTATTAAAGATGCATTGTACACGCTTTTATTGCTCTTTATTACTTGAATTGTTTTCTATTCCTTGGGAACTAATCATGTAATGGTGATATGCGTTGCATATATGAAATTATTATTTTTTGTATTTTTTAATGTGACAAAAGGGGGAGAAAGATATAGAAGTATTTAACAAGAATCTGAACCCTTCAGATTTTAAATAATGTTCATTTATAATATTTTAAAATTCTGTTATTTCGGTTGTTTGTTTTACTCGGGAAATATATTTTAGTTTTCTTGAATATAGAACTTAGGGGGAGCTTACAAACCTCAACCTTTGGACTATTAGACTCATGGAGAGCTTACGAACCTCAGGCTCTGATGTTACCAAGTAAATTAAAATATATATTTTAGTTTTCTTAAATATAGAACTTAAGGGGAGCTTAAAAACCTCAACCTTTGAACTATTAGACTCAGGGGGGCTTACAAACCTAAGACTCTGATGTTGCCAAGAAAATTGAAATAGCCCAACATTATTCTTTAAATACTTATGTTTGTCATCATCAAAAAGGGGGAGATTGCTAGAACAAGATTTGTTCATGACATATATCCTTTGGGTTTTGATGATAACAAAGTGTTGAAAGAATAATGGTGTTATCTAATGTGTGTTATAAGTATGCAGGTTCTAAAGCTTAAGAAGAAATCATTCAGAATCTGATAGAAGTATGCATTTGAGAGAAGATGAGTTACTGGCTTCTGATGGCTCGGAACTGATGCACATTATTAAGTGAAGTCTGATGATATAGGTTTGTGTAGAATCTGAAGTTGAATGTATTAGAATCAGAATAACAATATATTGTCTCTACACTTAGTGAATGTATCGGCTTCTGGTTATCTTTCAGAACCATAAACAAAGGTAAGTTATTTGTACTGCAGAAAGAAAGCTACAATGTCAAATTAGTTTATCAGTTAGAGTCTGTGTTCACATGGCTCAAGAAGAGTTGACATGCTTTACAGATATCTACTTTCAACGGATATATAGTACAAGATCACAAGAAATACGCTTTGTTTAAACACGTTACATAATGGGTAAAGATATTTTGGTGTATCTATCTTTAACATCTCTTAGTACTATAGAGTAACAAAGACACTTGTACAAGTTATCTTTTCCAACGGCTATTCTTCTATAACTGCAATATAAGTAGCTGAAGATTCAAGCTGTAATAAAAAACAAGGAAAATAAAGAAAGAGAGATAAAAAGAAAAGAAGTGTTTCACGCTTCTATCAGAATGGAAGAATAACAAGATCAACAATGGCAACACAATCTAGTATGCATAACTTTTGTTATATGTTGTAAATTGTACAAAGCCTTAATATTTCTTAAACATTGAATATCTTAGAAATCTGAAGTGATGTGATCTTTGTTATGGTTATTTACCTTATACCTCTGATTGAATATCGAGTACACCTTATTGTCTATTATGCTAAACAGACTGTTTAGTAGTTTAGAAAGAAAGTCACTTGCTATGTGCTTGAGCATCAAAGTTTCTAGATGTGAGCTTGAGCCAAGTAAGTCTCTTGGTATGTGCTTGAGCATTGAAGTCTTGATCAGTTGTTGATTGAGGAAAAAAGTCTTGGATCGTGGGTCTGAGCAAAAGTCTTGAACCCGAGGGGTTTAAGCAGAAATTTTGAATCCGTGGGATTTGAGCTGGAAAGTCTTGGACCGTGGTTCTGAGCAAAAGTCTTGAACTTGAGAGGTTTAAACAAAAGTCTTGAATCTGTGAGATTTGAGCAGGGAAGTCTTGGACTGTGGGTCTGAGCAGAAGTCTTGAACCTGAGGGGTTTAAGCAGGAAGTCTTAGATTCGTAGAATCTAAGCATGAAGTCTTTGGTTGTGGGTCTAAGCATGAAGTCTTGTACCTGAGGGGTTTAAGAAGTAAGTCCTGGGCTGAGTGTCTGAGCAAAAAAGTCTTATGCTTTAGAGCATAAGCAATTGTAATCATGTTTTGATTATATTGGAAAATCTCTTGTGCTGCAAGGGGACTGGACTACTCTCAGTTTGGGAGCAACTAGGATAAATCTTTGTGTGTTCTGTTGTTATTTATTTGATTCTGTCATTATTCCGCTATAACTTATTAATCAGAATCTGAACATTAGTTTAGAATCTGAACTATGTTCAAAAGCAAAGTAAAAACAAATAATATAATTCAACCCTCCCTTCTTGTGTATTTTTCTCACATTCTCTAACAAGTATTATTATTTGAAATAGAGGTGTTTAAAGTCAAGACACCAAGAGAGAAGACACGTTCCTCACGTTGTAGATATTATTTGATGTAATAATGCGTAAATTGTATGTTATTTAGTTTCATTTTGATTTTGATGTAATATATAACTTTTGGTTTTTAATGCAATTTTTGGTTTTGAGGTAATACAACTTTTGAGCCATTTTAATTACCAATTATAGGTGTGGTTCACTAATTGTTTGTGTTGCTGTTTATGGTCTATTTAGGATTCACAAATACATGTTAAAAATTGTGAATCCTGTAAAACCAAAATATTTATATTTACAACAAACAAATCATTTAACCATTGCTGTTTATTTCAATTGTGGTTATATGTAATACGGTATCTAGATTAATAAACGTAAAAAATGACGTTGTTGGGTATCGAACCCATGACCTTTTAGTTTTTCACTATCATTGTTTATTACAAATGTGATAATATATAGTGCGCTTTCAATTTATTATAATGGCCAATAGACCATGGTGGTAAGTAGTCCACTTACTACCACACACTATTTTACCATGGACCATAAACTGTAGTTATATCTTTTTATCAATCGTTGTGAAATGTGTTATTCTTAGTAATGTTGTTTCCTCCATAGACTTTGAGATGGGTAATTTTTGGAAGGTGGTAGTGTTGGCTCTTCAATGGGAGGATTTCTTTCGCTCCTAACAAACTAAATGTATGACTTATGGTCATCATTTTTTTTTTTGAACAATGACAAAAAAATGATAAAGAAGACATCGCTAACTCTAAAATTTTCCAATAATGTTAACGATCTTCTCCATTCTCACTCTTTTTATTTGGTCTATTACAAATGTTTTGGTAATATAAATACAATAAAGTGATATTTAATAAGTCTACTTGTTTATTATACACTTCAATATTCTTTAAAATTATAATACTAGTCTAGAGAAATAGATGTTTGATCTGTTTATAACCTTATAATTTCTACCCATATAGAAATCAAGAACATAATTCTAAATCGATCCCTATGAGTCAATTATGATATCGAATCTGATCCCTTAAACCCATATCAGAATTCAATTAGAAAATAAAAGCAGAAGTGTACCTGAATTTGCCATTGATGTCGTTGAAGTTTGCGGGTATATGATCTTCCAATTTGTAGAGTTCCTTAGGGTTCCTTGAATCTCCTCTGATGGGGATGAAGAGAGAAAACCTCATAACCCTTATTTTTTTCGTACTCTACAAATGGGGACCATAACCCATTTAAATAACCCTAGGCTTATTTCTTAGTTTTCAGTATTCTAATTTGGCCCCTCATCAAATTAGATATTGACTTACGGTATTTACACAATAACCTGACATTTCATGACATTTATGCTTTTAGACACAAACTTAATATTATATTAATTAGACCTCTTTAAGTCTTGACTAATTAAAACAATGATACTAACACCTTAAATGTTACATTTGTGACCCAAAATTTTAACAATCTCCCACTAGTCACATATGTAACTTTACGCATGTGTTAGACTTTATGAGCTCAAAATTTGTCATTATATTCTTTAAGCATATCCAAAGTATCTCGTCCTTTAGTTATGCCAATGTACAAAATCAAGGTGATTTTCATTATATCAATTAGAACTAAACACATCAATGATCACCGATAGTGACACAAATAAATGACATAGATCTATCATGAAATGTGTAGCATGAAAATCACATGAAATTTGTCTTTATATGTCAATTTTCAACTGGTCCTACTTTACTGTAGTGAGATCATTCAATAAGTTTATTGTACAAAATGTAAACTACTGAATATCAAACTTTATTAATTGGAAAATATCCAAAATCATAGTATGCATACATAATACCAAACAAAAAACATAAAATTCATAATCGACTAACTCCCACTAAACCAAAGACTCCTCTAACGATAAAACACCCATGCGAGCAGTGTGCTCGTGAAAGACCTTGGGTGGAAGACTTTTTGTAAGAGGATATGCTATCATGGAGTTTGTCCCCAAGTGTTCTATGGAAATCCGTCCACTTTGTACCATTTCCTTAACAACTTGGAACTTGATGTCAATATGTTTTGATGTAGTCAAGCTCCTATTATTGTTGGAATACAGGATGACTGATTTGTTGTCACAGTATAACTTAAGTGGTTTATCAATTCCTTCCATAATTTACAGCCCAATGACAAGATTCCTCAGCTAAATCCCATGGTTGGATGCCTCATAACATGCTATAAACTCTGCAGCCATGGTGGATGAAGCCGTAAGAGTTTCCTTAGCACTGCGCCAAGAAACTGCACCACCAGCTAACATGTAAATATAGCCTGAAGTGGATCTTTTACTGTCTTGGCATCAATCAAAATCTGAGTCAGAGTATCCAGTGATCTCTAACTGGTCTGGCCTCTTATATGTGAGCATATAGTCTTTTGTTCTCTTTAAATACCTACCTTTTTGGCTGCTTTCCAATGATCTATTCCTGGATTGCTCAAATATCTTCAAAACATCCCAACTATGAACACAATATCCGGACGCATGCACACTTGGGCATACATCAGACTCCCTACTGCTGACGCATAAGGAATCTTTTGCATTTCTTGAATTTCTAAGTTTCCTTTTGGGCACTGACTGAAACTGAATTTGTCTCCCTTAGTAATTGGAGTATCTCCTGATTTACATTTCTGCATGCCAAACCTTTTAAGTACCTTTTCGATATAGCTCCTTTGCATAATCCTAGAATGCCACGAGATCGGTCTCGATGTATCTGGATTCCTAATACAAAGGAGGCATCACGAAGATCTTTCATTTCAAAATTTCTTGATAGAAATTTCTTAGTTTTGTGCATCATTCCTATATTATTTGTGGCAAGCAGTATGTCATCTACACACAAGACCAAGAAAATGTACTTGCTCCCACTAAATTTGTGATACACACAATCTTCAACAACATTCACCTCAAAACCAAATGAGAGAATTACTTCGTGAAACTTGTGATACCACTGACGATACGCCTTCTTTAGTCCATAAATGGATTTTGTTAATATGCAAACTGTCATACCTTAAATTTTGACCACCAAGATTCCCCATCATTGTGTAAATCATCATCACAATATAGATGAACCATCATGCCTCACTAATCTCCTCAAAGAGGGATTAGCATTCACCACAACCAAGAATTAGGGTTTTGAGCCCTCTCATAGCACTTAGACAAAGGATCAATCAAGAATTGACATGATCTTCAACTTGTCTAAACTCTCCAACACCCATAAGGGATCAAGAGGACTCCCACATCAAGAACCAAGCACAAAGTTACTACATTCCCAGTGGATTAAGCCTCAAGATCGCGAGTGTCACCAAATTAGGGTTGTGGTCGACCAAGGCCTCCAGGTGGAAATTTTCCTCTGGGCATGAGCCAATGCTTCAAAACATAACTCAAGATACTCCAAGGGACCTCATAGATCCAACCATCAAGTAACTCTAGCCTCAGGGGATGCATTCACCAAAAATCAGGAATTAGGGTTTCTTGACCTAATTAACCCCTAAGTTGAATTTTGGGACAAAACATGAGCCAAGACCTCAAGACATGATTTAAGGGTCTCTAATACACTACATTAATCCATTTTCAACAATGGATTAACCCGGGAAACTTGATTCATAAGTTTCATTTTCATTTGGACTACAATTAGGGTTTTGAGGAAAAAGTCAACTGTACCTTTGACTTTTGACCAAGACATGCTCCCAAACCTTGGGACATGATTCAATACACCCTATATCACATATGGAGTCCATCCATTAGGTTTGATTTAGTTCAAGGACTTGATTTCACAAAGGATCACACAGTTTGGATTTCATCTGATAAAAAGTCAACGGTATAAAAAGTCAAAGTTTGACTTTTTGATTTTTTGGTCAACCAAGGTTCCTTAACCCTAAAATAATGTTAATGTGTGATTGGAATAATCATTCATCAAGAAAAATCAAGAAAAGTGAGTTAATTTGTAAAAGGGGTAACCATAAAAAACTTAGAATTTTTCTAAGTTATGAAACCAAGTGGCTAGGGTACCAACTTCCAAGGACCATAACTTGAGATATAAGCAACCATTTTGGATGGTCCAAAGCTGGAATTGTAGCTCTCATGGCATAATTTAAAAGTGTCAACTACATCTCATTCCAATTCCTCATGGATCTTTAGTTATGGAGTGATCAAAATGGCTAAAAACATGAAATGCCACTTTTTCCAACACTTAGTGAAATTTTCACTAAGTCAGAATCTATCTTACTTTTTTCAAAATGTAGAGACATTTTTCATTGTAATTCAAGTTGATTCAAAACCAAAGTTGGATATTATGTTGAAATAGGATATATTAGCTTTCCAAAATGCCCAAGAACTCCATCAAACTCCTCCCGAGCTAGGGGTTATGACAGCTGCAACATGCCTTGCTGCAAACTATCTTGGCAAGGCAGATTTATGCATAAGGGCTCGATTTGATCAAATTGTGCAACAAAAAGCATGGTTATCCATCTGCACGCCTCAAGGGGGAACAACCAAGAGACAAGCACTGATCTATCAGCCTCCCAAGTCCAAGATTCAACAAGTAGCATGCCAAACCTAAAAAGCTAAAAAGGTGCCAAGATTCCAATTTTGTTGCAATGCATTTAATGGATACACCAAGGTGGCATAGACTGATGCATTCCTAACTGAATGAGTCAAGGATAAGCTCTGAATCAAAGAACCATGGGCCTGTGCTCTAACCTTAAGTCAATGGCTATAGGAGACTTGAGATTCCATTTGATCCATATTGACCAAAGGCCTGCTGCATTTGCCATTCCTTATTGATGCCAAAACCAACTTGACACACTATAAATAGACCTCATTTCTGATCAGTTTGAGTACACTAAAGGCCTATAACACTTGCCTTTCTCAAAATCACACTCGTATTTCCAAAAATGCCTTCTAATGCAAGCTACTATCGGGTTTTGAATTAGAATGTGTTTCCAACCAAACCAATCACACACACACACACCTCAAAAACATCATATGTGAGCTAATAAAACACTAAACCAACAACTGGAACCCCAAATTCATGAAACTATCATCCATTTGCTTAAGGTTTCAACAAGGTTGCAGTTGAGGTGCCATAATCTGTTCCAGTTCATTTCAAATCAATCCAAGCTTTCAAATACACTCCGTATGGTGTAGGGAAGCTGTTCAGATCATCACAACTCATATGTAACACCTCTAACTCAAAAATAAAATTGCTCTTGCTGCCACGACCTTCAAGTAAGCCTAAACTTGGTCATCTCATAATTTATGCATATTTCCTCGCACAAAACTTTTGCCAAATGTTCATAATCATGCATAGAATGTTTCCCCTCTATTGATTACTTTGTATGAATTGTGTATCAAATTTCTCAGCCTTCATGCACAAGTTAGGGTTCTTGAGGTTTTGTTTTGATTTCTCATTCCATGCTTAAAATAAATGAAATTAAAGACCATAGACATGATCGTGAGTTGAAAACGAGCAGATTGATATGTGGATTGTATGATTCCATCAAGTATTCAGTGAGATTGATGAGAAAATGAAAATCTGGGCAAAACAGGGCACGCGGGCAAGAACAAGATGTTCTTGGCGCCCTTTTTCAAATATTTGAATTTTTGAATTTTTTGTGATTTTATTTAATTGATTCAAAAATTAATTTCTCTCTGAATTTTAATGATTTTGAGTTGATTCTTTTTTTAATAATTCACAAAAATATTAAAATATTTTATTTTACAAAAATTCCCCAAAAATATTATTTATTTCACATATTTGTATTTTTGAAAAGAATTAATTTTTATTTGTTTTTCAACATTTTGAAAATTTTCTCTCTTGATTTGCCAAACTTAAATGGTTTTCAATCATTTTGTGGACAAAAACATGATTTTAGAAACATTGATCCAAGATCATCACTCATTTTTTACATGTTTTCAATAATTTTTATTAATTTTTTAACAAAATTAATTCCATTTTTAAACAAAATTAGGGTTTTGGTTGATTCCACCCTCATCAATCTTTTTCAAACACTCATGGGCCTCTAATAGAGTGTAAGACCCAACCCCTTTGTAAATAAACAATTTTGGGCCTCACACATTGTATAAGTCCCTCTGTATATTTTCAAAAGTTCGGCGCGGTCGTCGCCTTTTAAAACAATATCAATTGGGTTTCTCCTTTAGCTATAAGACCCATCTTTATTCATTTTCAAACTCTTTGGGCCTCTCCTTGAGTTGTAAGACCCATACCTTTGTACAGAAAACATTTTGGGCTTCAGTCATTGCATAAGTGTCAGTACAATCTTATCAAAACAACTTCCCTTTTGATTTAGGTTCAAATATACAGTTGTTATCAAAACTTTCTTTAATTTCTTTGAACAACTAACAATACAACATGGATATCCGCTTTCATTTACCTGCTTTAATATATATATCTGTATTGTGGGAAGCTGCACACTGTGAGTCTTCTTTCATTCTTTTAAATACATGTCAAATATATATAACTGTATTGTGGGAAGCTGCGCATGGTTAGTCTTTTTTCATACACTTTTAAATACTTGTCATATATCTATAGTTATTTAGAGTTTTCCCCGACAACTAGGTCTCGAACTAGGTAAAGCCATGTTGGTCACTCTTAAATACAGTCAAAACTAGATCCCCATAGGATTTCCAGATACAATTTTTCCTTCTCTTGGGCTTAAACAATATGGAACAAAGAAAAAGGCAGTATTCCTCCTGAACCTTTTCTCAGACTGTCACCCTTAGAAATTGTCAAAGAAATTCTACTCCCCGGAGTTGATCTATTCTCGGTGAATAGCATCTCTTGAGTTTCTTCAAACCTCAGAACTTTCACTAAATGATCTATTCTCGGTGAATAACATTTCTTGAACTTTTCTTGGTTTGGGACCCACAGGCTTCCTAAAAGCATCCCCGCCTTCTCTTGGACTTTGTACAAGGACCCTTCGGCTTCTTAGAAGTTCTCATGCCTTCTCTTGGGCTTAATACAAGGACCCTGAAGATCTCCTAAAAGTATAGGACATAACTTAGTCATCCTTCATTAAAGCTGTCTTTCTAAAAAGGAGTCAAAACCTCAGACTAATTTTAGGGTTGATACTCATCCCTTAAAAGAGTCGGCCTCCTCTTGGGCATCATACAAAAGATAAAACTCTTCCACACCAATAGACTTGGACAGTCTAAATCCCCTCTTGAGCCTCAAAGACATTCTCAAGTTCCCTACAAACATAGGAAGAAACCCCGGTCTTTCTGGATAAATCTCCAACAGAGCTAAAACCCAGTATCTCTCCTAAAATCCCCCAGCCAGGGTCAGTCTATCACTAGTATAACACTATCTCAAATCAGAACCTCAAGGCATCTGATACTTCAGATCTGCTATAAACCCTCAGTAAGAGTGGATTTCCCCACTTGGACCTGCCTCGGGATCTCAATAACCCCCGGCAGAAGATAGCCTCCTCTTAGGCTTTGTATAAAGATTCTTCCTCAGCACAGTCAGCCTCCTCTTGGGCTTTGTACAAATGATTATCCCCATCGGAGCTAACCTTTTCAGACTCTCTTGTTGAGTCAATCACATTTTTAGACTCTCTTGTTGAGTTAATCACCGTCTCAGACTCTCTTGTTGAGTCAATCACCTTTCAGTACTCTCTTATTGAGTCAACCCTTTAGCCTCAATCTCGATCTTTGTACGAGACAGATAAAAAACACTCTCTTGTTGAGTCAATAGCCTCTTCTTATGCTTTATATAATGATTTCCCCTAGCAGGAGTTCACCTCCTCTCGAGCTGTATATGATAATTTCTCCAGCTTGTTCTGCCACAATCCTGGGCTTTGTAGGGGACAGATAAAAAGCACTCTCTTCTTGAGTCAAACCCTTTTTAGCCTCTATCTTGGGCTTTGTACGAGATATAAAATTTCATAACCTTATCTTAAGCTTGGGGACAAACATCTTCCCCAGCGGAGTTATTTCCTCCGAGCTTTCCTTTAGACTTCGAGAAATAATTCCTAAGTAGAGTCAACCTTTTTCCGCCTCAATCTTGGGCTTTGTACAAGACAGATAATACTCTCCCGTAGAGTCAAACTCATTCCAGCCTCTATCTTGGGCTTTGTACAAGACACTTAAAATATCCTCAGCCGAGTCAGTAAAGTCTCTTTCAGCCTCAATCTTGGGCTTTTTACAAGACAGATAAAGATTTCTTTCCCGCAGAGTCAATCTTCTTTTCAGCTTCTATCTTGGGCTTTGTACAAGATACATACAAACCTCCCCAGCAGAGTCAAAATCCCTTTAGCCTCAATCTTGGGCTTTGTACAAGACAGATAGAACATTTATCCCAGAAAAGTCAAACTTTCAGCCTCCTCTTAGGCTTTGTATAATGATATCCCCAAAGAGTCAGTCTCTTTTTGGCCTCAATCTTGGCCTTTGTACAAGACACCAATATATACCCTCTCTTGTTGAGTTGGTCTTATCCAGCCTCCTCTTAGGCTTTGGGTAAGGATTTCCCCAATGGAGTCAATCAACCTCTTAGCTTCAACCTTGGGCTTTGATCAAGGCACACAAAAATCAATAAACCCTCTTTAGAGATGATAAGTTCTCTCTCAGTCAAACCTTTTAGCTTCAATCTTGGGCTTTGAACTAGATACAAATAAACCTTTTAGCTTCAATCTTGGGCTTCAAACAAGACACCAAAACATTATCTTCTTCCTCCCTTAGAATAGGAGGAACTATGATTGCTCTGATTTCCCTGTTTCGTTTCAACGGGAATACGTAGGCATAAGATTGTGAACTCTTAGCGAGTATACTAATCAAAAACTTAGGTCTAGCACCTTACCAAAAACATCGGGAAGAACCCGAACATCAAACAAAAACTCACTCACTCTATCATATTTCCCAAGAAACTTTCCCAACCCATTAAGGGATAAACACTATCAATTACAAAGTGAAACCTAAAGCTGATATCCTGTGGATAACCACATATAGGATGGGTAATTGACAACTACCCATTGTATAACCTGACCCCGGACCCCCCAATCTCTTTTAAGCGTTTGTTCAGTTGAACAATTGCGTGCAAGGTTAGTTTTAGATAGCTTCCCTTTCCCTTCCAACTTCACGAGATAAATAAGAAATCAGAAAGTAGCACCCCCTCCTACCATTGCAGTGAAGAAAACCCAGCGGTAACGTGGTCACGTCACCGAAAAAAATCGCTCGCTACAGAAAAATGACGACTCTGCTGGGGAGTCATTATAAGATCTAGTCATCATCGTCCCCATTTTCCACAGAAAAATGGCGACTCTGCTGAGGATGTTATTTTGTCTGTTAAGTTTATAGACTAGCTCTTAAGAGGTCTAGGATGTTAGTTTTAGGATAAATATGTATAGCGCTTTTCCTAATTGATATCCGTGTTTATTTTGCTGCTAATGGGACTACGGGTGATGCCGCATCTGGAAAGTTTGAGTGACACCTAAGATAAGTGATGGCACTAGACGGGTAATCTTACAGGGAGTGACTCCCAAATAAGAGACCTCAGTCGACCATCAAATCAGTGGAGACACCCTTTGCGGAATCAATGCCTATACGACTTCGGTTGTTGAAAGTAGATTGTTCGATTGTGGTTGTCCATGAAACTGAGGATTTAGTAGGCTGAGACTGTGTTACTATTTTGTAGTGCGGAAGCTATCAGAAATAGTTATCACGCGATACTACCCTCATTTGAGATCACTCTAAGATACATCAGCTCGCTCGGGTGAACCAGCCTGCTGTTGTTATCCCAAGAGGGGTCAATGATTTTGCAGACAGGTACAAAAAATCACCAGTATAACCTTTGGGGATGGGTAGAGCCATGACTTCATGACATCGAACCTTTGACCCCATGTTTTTTCTATGTTTTTGTGTGTTGCATTCATGCATTCATTTCATTAAAAAACTTAAAACAAAGAAATTTTTTCTCTTCTACTCTCTCTTTTTCAAATTAAACTGAGACAATGATTGCAAATGTCAGAGAGAAAGATTGTGTTATGGATTTCGGTAGAAGAAAGACTCATAAGTACACCTTCAAGGTTCCAAAATTAGAGGATTTAAGAGGGTTGGCAAGGATGATCACCAACCCTGATGCTTTCAGAGCTATGTACGGAGGACTGTTGTCTCTGTTAAGGGTCCATGTAATTGAAGGAATCCTATCTACACTCATCCAGTTCTACGATCTGGTTTATCACTATTTCACATTCCTGGATTATCAACTAGCACCAACACTGGAGGAGTACTCTCACCTGACTGATTTACCCATTACTGACCAAGCTCCCTTTTCTGGACTGGAAGAAATTCCAAAGGATCAGACCATTGCAAGAGCAATTTATTTGTACGAGTCAGAAGTCAGGACTCACATGACCATTAAGGGTGGAATCCAAGGCCTGCCAACCAAGTTTTTGGTAAAGAAAGCTCTGTACTTTGCTAGTATAGGAAACGTGACTGCTTTCGAGAGCATCTTTGTACTGCTCACCTACGGGTTATTTCTGTTTCCCAACATTGATAGCTTCGTTGATATCAATGACATTAAGATATTTTTGATTGGAAATCCCATACCAACCTTGCTCGCAATGCTTATCATTCTGTACACTTAAGGAATTTATACATCGGAGGAATGATCACATGCTGTGTACCCCTGCTGTACAAATGGTTCACTTCTCACTTGCCCAAGTCTGCTGCATTTTGGAACCATAAGAGTACTTTACGTTGGTCGCAGAGAATCATGTCTCTTACCAACTCTGACATAGACTGGTACAATCGAATCTATGATGGGATCATAATCATTGACCGTTGTGGAAACTTCCCTAATGTACCCCTCATAGGAATTAAAGGAGGAATCAACTATCATCCAGTTTTAGTTCGTCGTCAATTCGGATACCCGGTGAGGCATATCCCATATAATGTTCATCTAGAAGGTCTTTTCTTCAAGGAAGGGGAAAGTGGCAGGGCACTAAAGACAGAAATAGTGCATGCTTGGAAACATGTTCACAGGAAAGGAAGAGAGTCTCTAGGAAAACCAGACTATATCTCTGTGGAACCTTATCTCCACTGGGTACAAACTAGAGCTCTCAAGTTGAGGATGCCTTACCCTCGTCAAGAAGTTCTTCTGTTAAAGGAATTGGTCCTTTATTTTATGTCTGATACGAAAAAACTCCAGGTTACTCTTAACAAAGTTCAACAGGAGAAGAAGTCTTGGAAGAACAAGTATCGCATTCTCAATGTGGAGTGTACTAAAATACAGCAATTGTTAAAAGAAAAAGATGCTCTGATCGAGATTTTAGAGCAATATGCTGTAGAAAATCAAGAAAACCAAAGGAATTTGCTCTCTCCTTTCACTTGGCAAAGGAATGACAACCCGACAACGGCTCAAGAGTCTCGGTCAAAGAAAAGGAAAGTACCAGAACCAGCACCTGAGCTCTCTCTAGAGAGGACTCAGGATCCATAAGCTTAGACATTTCCTTTGTAAATTACTGTATTTCCATTTTCGCAATCTTTGAATTCAATAAAACGGGGTTTCCCCACTGTATGATATTTGCAATCCAATTGTCAAAGTTTTTTTTGATTAAATAACAAAAAATTATTAATATATTCATTGCATATCATTCATCATTCTCACCTAACATATTTTTCTTCCCTACGAATCTCACGTTTGTGTCTCGATTCTAGAGTCAAACTCTCTCATTCGTACAATACTCGGGCCAATCGACAAAAGAAAATGGATGATCTCGAGGAAGAGAACAGAGAGTTGAGAGAAGAAATCGACACTCTGAAAGGAGATATGAGGAAACTTCACAATGACATGCAAGCTCTGGTAGCAGCTCAGATACAAAGGACTGTGATCTCAGAGATCACATCTACACCCATAGTGGAAAAGTATGATCCTCAGTACAACATGCCTAAAGATCGTCCTTGGGGCATGCCACCCAACTATATCCCTGAAGGATATATTCCGCCGATCATGGAAGATCCGGAAACTGCAGCAGGAGCCGCTGGGCCTGAAGGTTACAAACTTCAGAAAAGCGAAGATGCAAGGGGCATGACAGCAACTCCTGAAGGTTATAAACTTCGGGAAAGGGAAGCACCAAGAGTCACTGCCGTAATGACTATACCACCACCTGTGGTACACACTGTCCCGGAAGGACAAATTCCACAGATAACTTCTGGTGGAAATGAAAGTATGAACGATAAAATGAAGGAATTCCAGGAACAGTTCCTAGAGATGCAGAAGGAATTGCATGTCATTCGCGGTCAGGATCTATTTGGAAAGGACACCGCAGACCTTTGTTTGGTCCCCAATGTGAAAATTCCGCACAAATTCAAGGTGCCCGAATTTGAAAAGTACAAGGGTAACTCTTGCCCTCAAAGTCATTTGGTGATGTACGCTCAGAGGATGCCAACTCAGATAGAGAACCAACAGCTACTGATCCATTATTTTCAAGTTAGTTTAACCGGTGCCGCACTCAAATGGTACATGGGTTTAAACCTCACCAAGATCGTCAATTTCAGAGATCTTGGCGCTGCCTTTGTTCAAAAGTATAAGTATAACCTGGACATGGCACCTGACAGAGATCAACTTAGAGCCATGTAGCTGAAGGACAAGGAAACCTTCAAGGAATGTGCTCAGAGATGGCATTAAATTGCCGCTCAGATTTGTCCACCTCTTGAAGAAAAGGAGACGACAAAGATCTTCTTGAAAACCTTGAGCTCATTTTACTACGACAGAATGGTCGCCAGTGCGCCCAGCGACTTCAGTGAAATGGTTGGCATAGGAGTTCGTCTTGAAGAAGCAGTCCGAGAAGGACGTTTAATTAAAGATGCTGGACCATCAAGCAGTACCAAAAGATACAGTAGTGCTCTCCCTAAGAAAAAAGAGCAAGATATTGGTAATATCTCTCTCAGAAAGCAAAGGCGACAATACCAACCAGTAGCAGCTGTAACTCCTACTATTAACCCTGCGCCTGTTCCTGTATATCAACCTCTGGTTGCTCAGAGCCAACCGAATCAACAATAATATCAGCAAAGGACACAACAACCTCTTCAGCAGGCTCGTCCTCAGTACAACAACAATCGTACAACGCGACCACGGGGGTTCGACCCTATACCAATGTTGTACGCAGAACTGTTTCTGTTACTACTAGTCAATGGGGCACGTCCAAACTAGGTCTCCTTTTCCAATAACGGAGAATCCGTCTTTTTGGTTCAAAGCGGATCAGACTTGTCCTTACCATCAAGGAGGACCAGGGCATAACATAGAAAACTGTCTCAGCTTCAAGTCCGATGTGCAAAAGCTTGTCAGGAGCGGGGTCTTATCCTTCAAGGATACAAATCCAAATGTTCAGATGAACTTGTTTCCTCAACACGAGAAAGTTGCGGTAAATTTGATAGAGGAAGAGTCTAAGCACAGCTATCCAATTCATGATGTATTGGGAACCAACCTGGTCACGATGCATTGCAGGCAGAGTGGATACGGTCATATACCGCCTCATAACTATCACCAGTGTGATATCTGCTCGAAAGACAATCAAGGATGTTCTGTGGTGCAGTCAACTCTACAAGAACAGATGGATCACGAATGGATCCAGGATCACCGAATTTGTGAGGTCAACATGACTTATACAAATTCCAACATCATTCAAATCCAAGACGTCCGTGCGATGAATGTCAACTTAGTGGCAATGCACTCAAGGCAATGCCAACATCATGATCTTCCACGACACGATTATGATTCCTATCTGATTTGCTCGGTAAACAATTAGGGATGCTCTTTTGTACAAGAGGCCCTCCAGCGTCAGATGGATCTTGGATGGATTCAGGATTACCGCGATAGAAGCCATTATCAAGTCAACATGATTCAAATCTTCGATATTTGTTTAATGAATACCAACTTGGTGAAATTACACGCTAAGAAAGTCCAGCTCGGTTTTCTGACTTTGCACAACTATCAGAACTGTAAAGTGTGTCGGGAGAGTGACCAAGGATGTGCACTCGTTCAAAGAACACTGCAACACTTGTTAAACCACTGGTGGCTTCCGATCTATCTAGATGAAGACACACAACAAGTCAGCATGACTAACAGGAACCCTACTAGGCATCAAAGTCAGGATGTTCGATCAATGGAAACCGACCTAGTAAAGTTGCATTGCATTCAAAGCGGATGTGGCTGGGTGCCACCACACAACTACGAGCATTGTAGAGTCTGCTCGGAGAATAATCAAGGATGCTACCTTGAGCGAGCAACCCTTCAAAGTCAGTTAGACCATAAGGAGATTCTACCATGGTCAAGCTATGGTTCAATGTCAAACTATCATCCTGATTAAAGCAGAGATGTTGTCTTAATCCCTAAGCGAGAAGTGGCCAAATATATATGCACCATAATCCATTTACTCCATGAATCAAGAGTCCCTCTTTATAGTGGAAAGTTCTCAATCTCGAACCAATTGAGGCCAGTTATGACGGTCACAAAAATCAGAAGGCTCATGTAGTTATCTATCTGCCGGAACCAGTACTGTACAAGTCTAATAAAGCTATCCCTTACAAGTACGGTGCAACAACAGTTGAGAATGGAAAAGAAGTTCCATTACCCTCTGTCGTGAATATTGCAGACATCAGTCGAGTAACACGGAGCGGTCGAATCTTCAACCGAGGAGTTGGAGAACCTACCAGAGAAAAGGAACCTCAAACCGAAGTTCCTAATTAGTCGGTCGGTCAGTCCAGTGATCCCGACCTTTCAATAAACAATGATGAGATGCCGAAGCTCATCCAGAAAAGTGAGTACAACATCGTTGATCAACTGTTGCAAACTCCTTCACAAATCTCTGTGTTATCTCTTTTACTCAGTTCCAAAGCCCACAGAGAGGCTCTACGGAAAGTCTTAGAGCAAGCCTTTGTGGAACAAAATGTAACAATAAGAAAATTCAACAGCATCATCTCCAACATCACTTCCTGCAACAACTTGGAGTTTAGTGATGAGGAACTGCTAGAAGAAGGAAAAAGTCACAATATGGCGCTTAACATTATAGTCAAATGCCAGGATGATGCTTTAGCCAGCGTACTGGTAGACACCGGATCGGCTCTGAATGTTATGTCGAAGTCTATGTTAATGCGACTATCATTCAAAGTATCTCCAATGAGGGGCAGTGAGGTCATCGTCAAAGCATTTGACACATCCCGAAAAATAGTTATCGGCGAAATCGATCTTCCCATAACTATCGGTCCTAACACTTTCCAAGTCACTTTCCAGGTCATGGACATCCGGGCACCATACAGCTATTTGTTAGGAAGACCTTGGATACACGAGGCTGGGGCAGTCACTTCGATGCTTCACCAGAAGCTGAAGTTTGTCAAGAACGACCAACTAGTCACAGTCTGGGGAGAACAAGCCTTGATCATAAGTAACTTATCGTCGTCCACTTGTGTAGAACCAGAAGAGGTTGTTGGAACCCAGTTCCAAGCACTTTCGGTGAGCAATGACAAATCAGAAAAGGGAACATCAATTTCCTCGTACAAAGATGCTCTCGAAGTGATCAAAAGTAACGACGCAAAAGGATGGGGACAACTTGTCATTCCTACTGTTAACAAAGCAAAGAAAGGTCTTGGTTTTTCCTCAACCTGTACCCAGACTGCTATTAACGATGAAAGTCTTCATCCCATTCAGGACTTCTTCCATAGTGGAGGTTTCCTTCACCTAGTGTCTCAAGAAGTACATACCATCAACGAGGGGGATTCCTCCGATACAGATGAAGAGTGGAAGTCCTATCTTAACGAGGACGGTTATATGTCTCAAGTAAAGGTACCTATGCCATTTTTCTATCCCGCACAGAGTCCGAGATTTATAACAAGGTTAGATGTCAAGATGATATACAGAGATTGTGATCCGGAAGGATATCGTGCTCCACCAAACTCATTAGAGGAGGACACTCTGATGAAAGACAACTTTGACCACGACTATTATTGCCCAATGGATGGCCTTCCTATCTGGCAGTTGTACCCGGGAGACTTGGGGCAAGAAAGTCAGCCCAACGATGCATATCAACTGAGCATTATTGAAAAGAATACTTGCGTTCCCACCATGTCATGGGATCATTATTCAGGGCATTCAGAAAATATCCAGCACGACGATGAATTTGCAAAGCTTGCAGGACTAGAATTCATTAACTATGCTTTTCCTGAGGTCAACGTCATCGAAAGGGATGACTCCTCCAGTTCCAAAGAAGTGTGGGACACCTTAGGATAACCAAGTGGCAAGTTCGACTTCTTGGTTAAGTGCACCACTCCTGAAAGCTCTCATATCAGGCTCGAAGACATCCAGCCAACTGGATGGGGAGATCCACCTGAGAGTACAAACACTGTGCAAGATACAACAGAAGAGTTCATCTACGACAACTGTGCTTGGGAAACAGATTCCAATGATCCTGCTCCACCAGAAATCAACGTTATTTCTGAAGACAAGCCAAGAAAGAAGGTACCAGACTTTGTGATTCACCGAGTAGTTCATCGCCAATGGGTTGCTGTCAACGTTCTAAAAGTCGTTCATAAGTCTAAGTAATTTTCATCTTTATTTTAACCTTTCACCCTGCCCAGGTGAAACGGATGTTTTGATAGGGCTCACTTTCTGTAAATATATCCTCTTCGCTTTGCCCAAAGCAACAAAGTTTTGTTTTATAGGGCTGTAGTTTCAAGAATCGACAAGATCATAAATAAAATAACGTCATTCTATAATTTCCGCTTTTATTGTTGTTTTCTCTTTTCGTTTTTTCAGAAAATGGTAATCCTAAAAAACAACTCAAATAATAAAAATAAGTAGTTATCAAAAAAATACAATGTACACACTCTTGCATTCTCTCTATCTATTCTAAAAACAAATCATCACGTCATGCATATTGCTTGTTTTAAAACCCATTGAAACATACGGTCCAATGCCTTCTCCCAACTTTGAATTCCCGGTATTTGAGGCTGAAGAAGAAAATCACGAAGAAATTCTAGAAGAGATCTCCCGACTACTCAGATAATAGGAAAGGTCCATTGAACCTCACAAAGAACCATTGGAAACGGTCAACTTGGGTTCACAAGAAGAGAGAAAAGAAGTCAAGATTGGGGCACTGCTCAGTCTGACTGTCAAAGAAAGTTTGATAAAGCTTCTCAAAGAATTTCCCGATGTATTCGCTTGGTCCTATCAGGACATGCCAGGTTTGGATACTAGCATCGTGGAACATCATATACCGTTAAGATCGGAATATCCGCCAGTAAAAAAAAGGTTGAGACGGACTCACCCAGACATGGCCATCAAAATTAAAGAGGAAGTACAGAAACAGATTGACGCGGGTTTCCTCGCCACGTCAGAATATCCTCAATGGTTAGCCAACATTGTACCAGTTCCGAAAAAGGACAGAAAGGTCAGAATGTGTGTGGATTATAGAGATCTAAACAAAGCAAGTCCACAGGACGACTTTCCTTTACCACACATTGACATGCTGGTTGACAATACAGTGACGTTCAAAATTTTCTCCTTCATGGATGGATTCTCGGGCTTTAATCAAATAAAAATGGCGCCAAAGGACATGGAGAAAACTTCGTTCATCACCCCATAGGGTACTTTTTGTTACAAGGTAATGTCTTTCAGTTTGAAAAAGGTCGGGGCAACCTATCAAAGGGCCATGACTACTCTGTTTCATGACATGATACACAAAGAAATAGAAGTATATGTCGATGATATGATTTCCAAATCTAAGACAGAAGAGGAGCATGTGACCCACCTGTCAAAGTTATTCGAGCGGTTGAGAAAGTACAAACTCCGCTTGAATCCTAATAAGTGCATATTCGGTGTCCGTTCAGGGAAACTTTTAGGGTTCATCGTCAGCCAGAAAGGAATTGAGGTTGATTCTGACAAGGTCAAGGCCATTCAAGAAATGCCTTCTCCAAAGACTGAAAAACAAGTCAGGGGTTTCCTGGGACGTCTGAACTATATTTCCAGATTTATATTCCTCATGATTGTGACATGTGCGCCGATCTTCAAATTACTCAAAAAGAATCAGGATTGCATTTGGACAGAAGATTGCCAAACCGCCTTCGACAGTATCAAGGAATACCTGTTGAATCCGCCAATTCTATCACCTCCAGTGGAAGGAAGACCACTGATCATCTACCTAACAGTCTTGGAAGACTCCATGGGATGTGTACTTGGTCAATAGGATGAAACAAAAAGAAAAGAGTCTGCCATCTACTATCTGAGCAAGAAATTCACCGACTACGAGACTCGGTACACGATGCTTGAGAAAACTTGCTGTGCTCTGGCTTAGGCAGCCAAACGTCTTCGCCAGTATATGATTCGTCACACTACTTGGTTAATCTCAGAAATGGATCCAATCAAGTACGTCTTTGAAAAGCCTGCTCTCACGGGAAGGATCGCCCGTTGGTAGATGTTGTTATCAGAATACGACATCGAGTACCATGCTCAGAAAATCGTCAAAGAAAGTATTTTAGCCAATCATTTGGCTCATCAACTGATTGACGATCAGGAATCAGCCAGATTTGACTTCCCAGACGAAGATATCATGTACTTGAAAATGAAAGATTGCGATGAACCACTACCCAGTGAAGGGCCAGAACCAGGTTCCCAATGGGGACTTATCTTTGACGGAGTTGTCAACCATTATGGAAACAGAATTGGGGCAATCATCATAACACCTCAGGGTACCCACATTCCTTTCACTGCCAGACTAACATTCAAGTGTACAAACAACGAGGCCGAATACGAAGCTTGTATCATGGGTCTCAAAGAAGCGATTGACTTAAGGATTAAAAACTTGGATGTATATGGCGACTTAGCCCTAGTTATCAATCAGATCAAAGGAGATTGGAACACATATCAATCAGGACTGATTCCTTACAAAGATTACGCGAGAAGGTTGTTACCATTCTTCAACAGAATCGAGTTTCATCACATCCCTCGTGAAGAGAATCACATGGCTGATGCATTAGCCACTCTCTCTTCCATGATTAGTGTAGGTCAATGGAATGGCATACCTAAGATTGACATAATGCACCTTGAGAGGCCCGCCTACATCTTCACGATCGAAGCAGTCATAGACGACAAACCTTGGTATCGCAATATCAAATGCTTCCTTCAAAAACAAGAGTACCCACCTGGGGCATCCAGAAAAGACAGGAAAACTCTCAGAAGAATGGCTGGTAGCTTCTTTCTGAGCGGTGATACACTCTATAAGAGAAACTTTGACATGGTTTTGCTCTGATGTGTAGACAGACCAGAAGCAAACCTGTTGATGAAAGAGATTCACGAAGGATCCTTTGGCACTCATGTCAACGGACACACAATGGCGAGAAAAATTCTGAGAGCAGGGTACTACTGGTTGACCATGGAATCCGATTGCTACAAGTACATGAGAAGGTGTCACAAGTGTCAGATATACTCCGACAAAATCCATGTACCGCCAATGCATCTCAAAGTTCTCTCTTCCCCATGGCCTTTTTCCATATGGGGAATCAACATGATTGGCATGATCGAACCCAAAGCTTCAAACGGACACCGGTTCATCCTGGTAGCCATTGATTACTTCACCAAGTGGGTCGAAGCAGCATTGTACGCCAATGTAACCCGACAAGTGGTGGTCTGATTATCGAAAACAATATCATCTGTCGTTATGGTGTTCCTAGCCAGATCATTATTGATAATGGATCCAACTTGAACAATAAGATGATGAAAGAGTTGTGCGCTGAGTTCAAGATCGAACACCATAACTCATCTCCCTACCGACCTAAGATGAACGGAGCGGTAGAAGCGGCTAACAAGAATATCAAGAGGATTGTTCAGAAGATGGTCGTAACCTACAAAGACTGGCACGAGATGCTACCCTTTACTCTTCACGGTTATCGCACATCTGTCCGCACTTCAACAGGGGCAACCCCTTTGTCTCTAATATATGGCATGGAAGCAGTGCTCCCCATCGAAGTAGAGATCCCATCAATCCGGGTATTGATGGAAGCTAAGCTAACAGAAGCTTAATGGTGTCTAAGTCGGCACGACGAACTGAATCTGATCGAAGAAAAACGAATAACGGCTTTATGCCATTGTCAGTTGTATCAGCAAAGGATGAAGAAGGTGTTTGACAAAAAGGTCCGACCTCGCGCATTCAGGAAAGGAGACCTTGTGCTCAAGAAGATACAATCATTCCTCATTGATTGTCGGGGCAAGTAGACTCCGAATTATGATGGCCCCTATGTGGTCAAGAAAGCTTTCTCAGGCGGCGCCTTAAGGCTTGCAACCATGGATGGAGAAGAATTTGCCTACCCCAAGAATGTTGACGTAGTCAAGAAATACTTCGCCTAAACTAAAAAAAACATCTCGGTGGATTGAAAACCCGAAAGGGCGGTCCAGGAAAAAATTAGAGACAATCTCAAAAATCATCCCAGTGGATTGGAAGTCTCAAAGTACAATCCAGGCAAAAGTTAGGGATTAATGGCAAGTAACTACGTCTGATCAGTTCAACTCCTCAGCAGTCGCGCCATCCATAAAAAAACTCCAGTCAAGGTCATCTTCGACAGAAGCTCAAGATGTCCAGAATTCAAAGTTGGTAGAAGGATAATAGCCGTTATATTTCAATGTAGCCTTGTTCCCTTAAATTACCATTTTCTAAACTTTATAAATACTCTATGGAATCATGCGCTTGGTTGATTTCCATCCTATCCATAAAATTTGAGCCCTAATGCTTTTGTTTGCAATTATTATTTGTTTTAGCTTTACGGAACGACATTTTAGCATGATTAACGATTCTTGAAATAAAACAAAAATGAATTTACTTGTCAAATTTTTTCTGCTTTTAAATAAAGATGGCAATTTCTTTTGACTGTGGAACATCGAAAGAACATCGACCACTTCTCTGAAAGCAATTGAGATTCAAAGTGTAGAATCAAAGTACTCCTTCTAAACCAGTACACCTGAATGAAGGATCAGCTGTGTCAGATGCGAATATTCCGTCCGACATCCTCGGCAGAGTTCTTACCTCCTAAGTCCGACCAACGGTTGTTCCCCACAGGGACAATCTCTCCTAAGCAAGGCAGAATTGCTATTTTGGACCAGATGATACTTTCCATCCCCTGCAGTGGCCGAGTATCCAGTCGTGTTCATCTATTAGTTTGTATGTCGCGTCAATTTTGTCAGCATAAACATATATACATCATGCACAATTGATTTACATTCATATTCATATTGCATCACTATCACTCTAGTCGGTCTTATCCCCTAGTGATAAAAGTGCTCTCAATCGAGTTGTCAGTCCTTTCCTCGTCAGGAAGCAAATCATCTGAGCGATCTCTCCTCCAGTTTATTTCTGGATTGGAGATGGCCCTTGACCACTTTGATAACTTGAACCTCTGAAAGACAAGAAAACCTTCGACAAACGTCACTCTTCGCCATTGAAGATGATATCTTTGCTTTCCTGGATTAAGGAAAATCCTCAGATTCGGCAATATAGCAGCTTTTCTCCGAAAGATTCGCTGACGAAGAGGTCATCCGCACCTCCAAATTGGATTACATCACATGGCATTTCTCCGAGAAGATCTCGAAGAAAAGTATGATGTAATATCCCCAAGCAGAAAGCAGTCTCTCAAGAGACTCGTTTTCCCTAGTAAAGTCGACAAATGGCGTCTTCTAACAGGGAAGTTTGTGCACCTCTACAACTCAGACGAATGGGTTCCCCAACAAGTCTAACATCAAAAGTTTTTCCCATCAAATGGAATCTCCCCAGGAAAATTCGGCGAGAAGTTTAAGGAAAACCGCTATAAATAGCGTCCCTTGTCAAGAAAGGTTATTGACAAAAGAAACTAAGACCAGTTCCTTGGTAGGAAACCAGGATCGAGGGGAAGTTTATTTCAGAAACTTAGACCAGTTCCTTGGTAGGAAACCAGGATCGAGGGGAAGTTTATTTCAGAAACTTAGACCAGTTCCTTGGTAGGAAACCAGGATCGAGGGGAAGTTTATTCCAGAAACTGAGACCAGTTCCTTGGTAGGAAACCAGGATCGAGGGGAAGTTTATTTCAGAAACTTAGACTAGTTCCTTGGTAGGAAACCAGGATCGAGGGGAAGTTTATTTCAGAAACTTAGACCAGTTCCTTGGTAGGAAACCAGGATCGAGGGGGAGTTTTATCAGAAACTGAGACCAATTCCTTGGTAGGAAACCAGGATCGAGTGGAAGTTTATTTCAAACGAAAACTGAGACCAGTTCCTTGGCTGAAGACCAGGATCGAGGGGAAGTTTAACTTTTCTAAGCATCATTGCTTAGCGAAAGAAGATGGATGAGCAAACTGCCATTCATAACCACCAACAAAATTTCGGGTATTCCAATATTTAATCCTCTTGCAGCCCGAATGCCCGAATACCTTCGCCATTCACACCTTCGGGTCCAAGAAGATTAAATAGGGGCATCTGTCATACCCCAAATTTTGACCACCAAGATTCCCCATCATTGTGTAAATCATCATCACAATATGGATGAACCATCATGCCTCACTAATCTCCTCAAAGAGGGGTGAGCATTCACCACAACCAAGAATTAGGGTTTTGAGCCCTCTCAGAGCACTTAGACAAAGGATCAATCAAGAATTGACATGATCTTCAACTTGTCTAAACTATCCAACACCTATAAGGGATCAAGAGGACTCCCACACCAAGAACCAAGCACAAAGTTGCTACATTCCCAGTGGATTAAGCCTCAAGATCGCCAGTGTCACCAAATTAGGGTTGTGGTCGGCCAAGGCCTCTAGTTGGAAATTTTCCTCTGGGCATGAGCCAATGCTTCAAAACATAACTCAAGATACTCCAAGGGACCTCGTGGACCCAATCATCAAGTCACTCTAGCCTCAGGGGATGCATTCACCAAAAATCAGGAATTAGGGTTTCCTGACCTAATTCACCCCTAAGTTGACTTTTGGGACAAAACATGAACCAAGACCTCAAGACATGATTTTAGGGTCTCTAATACACTACATTGATCCATTTGGAACAATGGATTAACCCAGGAAACTTGATTCACAAGTTTCATTTTCATCTGGACCACAATTAGGGTTTTGAGGAAAAAGTCAATTGTACCTTTGACTTTTGACCAAGACATGCTCCCAAACCTTGGGACGTGATTCAATACATCCTATATCAGCTATGGAGTCCATCCATTAGGTTTGATTTAGGTCAAGGACTTGATTTCACAAAGGATCGCACAGTTTGGATTTCATCTGATAAAAAGTCAACGGTATAAAAAGTCAAAGTTTGACTTTTTATTTTTTGGTCAACCAAGGTTCCTTAACCCTAAAATAATGTTAATGTATGATTGGAATCATCATTCATCAAGAAAAATCAAGAAAAGTGAGTTAACTTGTAAAAGGGGTAACCATAAAAAACTTAGAATTTTTCTAAGTTATGAAACCAAGTGGCTAGGGTACCAACTTCCAAGGATCATAACTTGAGATCTAAGCAACCATTTTAGATGGTCCAAAGATGGATTTGTAGCTCTCATGGCATACTTTAAAAGTGTCAACTACATCTCATTCCAATTCCTCATGGATTTCAAATTATGGGATGATCAAAATGGTTGAAAACATGAAAATCACATTTTTCCAACACTCAGTGAAATTTTCACTAAGTCAGAATCTGCTTCACTTTTTCCAAAATGTTGAGGCATTTTTCATTGTAATGTAAGTTGATTCAAAACCAAAGTTGGACATTGTGTTGAAATAGGATATATCAGCTTTCCAAAATGCCCAAAAACTCCATCAAACTCCACCTGAGCTAGGGGTTATGACAGCTGCAACATGCCTTGCTGCAAACTATCTTGGGAAGGCAGATTTGTGCATAAGGGCTCGATTTGATTAAATTGTGCAACAACATGCATGGTTATCCATCGGCACACCTCAAGGGGGAACAATCAAGGGACAAGCACTAATCTATCAGCCTCCCAAGTCCAAGATTCCACAAGTAGCATGCCAAACCTAAAAAGCTAAAAAGGTGTCAAGCCTCCAATTTTGTTGCAATGCATTTAATGGATACACCAAGGTGGCATGGACTAATGCATTCCTAACTGAATGAGTCAAGGATAAGCTCTAAATCAAAGAACCATAGACCCGCGCTCTAACCTCAAGTCAATGGCTAGAGGAGACTTGAGATTCCATTTGATCCACATTGGCCAAAGGCCTGCTGCAGTTGCCATTCCCTATTGATGCCAAAATAAACTTGACACACTATAAATAGACCTCATTTCTAATCAGTTTGAGTACTCCAAAGGCCTATAACACTTGTCTTTCTCAAAATTACACTCTCACTTCCAAAAATGCCTTCTAATGCAAGCTACTATCGGGTTTTGAATTAGAATGTGTTTCCAACCAAACCAATCACACACACACACACCTCATAAAAATCATATGTGAGCTGATCAAACACTAAACCAACAACTGGAACACCAAATTCATGAAATCATCATCCATTTGCTCAAGGTTTCAACAAGGTTGCAGTTGAGGTGCCATAATCTGTTCCAGTTCATTTCAAATCAATCCAAGCTTTCAAACACACTTCATATGGTGTAGGGAAGCTGTTCAGATCATCACAACTCATCTGTAACACCTCTAACTCAAAAATCAAATTGCTCTTGCTGCCACGACCTTCAAGTAAGCCTAAAGTTGGTCATCTCATAATTTATGCATATTTCCTTGCACAAAACTTTTGCCAAATGTTCATAATCATGCATAGAATGTTTCCCCTCTATTGATTACTTTGTATAAATCGTGTATCAAATTTCTCAGCCTTCATGCACAAGTTAGGGTTCTTGAGGTTTTGTTTTGATTTCTCATTCCATGCTTAAAATAAATGAAATTAAAGACCATGGACATGATCGTGAGTTGAAAACGAGCAGATTGATATGTGGATTGTATGATTTCGTCAAGTATTCAGTGAGATTGATGAGAAAACGCAAATCTGGGCAAAACAAGGCACGCGGGCAAGAACAAGATGTTCTTGGCGCCTTTTTTCAAATATTTGAATATTTGAATTTTTTGTTATTTTATTTAATTGATTCAAAAATTAATTTCTCTCTAAATTTTAATGATTTTGAGTTGATTCTTTTTTTAATAATTCACAAAAATGTTAAAATATTTTATTTTACAAAAGTTCCCCAAAAATATTATTTATTTCTCATATTTTATATTTTTGAAAAGAATTAATTTTTATTTGTTTTTCAACAATTTGAAAATTTTCTTTCTCTTGATTTGCCAAACTTAAATGGTTTTCAATCATTTTGTGGACAAAAACATGATTTTAGAAACATTGATCCAAGATCACCACTCATTTTTTACATGTTTTCAATAATTTTTATTAATTTTTTACAAAATTAATTCCATTTTTAAACAAAATTAGGGTTTTGGTTGATTCCACCCTCATCAATCTTTTTCAAACACTCATGGGCCTCTAATAGAGTGTAAGACCCAACCCCTTTGTAAATAAACAATTTTGGGCCTCACACATTGTATAAGTCCCTCTGTATATTTTCAAAAGTTCAGTGCAGCCGTCGCCTTTTAAAACAAAATCAATTGGGCTTCTCCTTGAGCTATAAGACCCATCTTTATTCATTTTCAAACTATTTGGGCCTCTCCTTGAGTTGTAAGACCCATAACTTTGTACAAAAAACCTTTTGGGCCTCAGTCATTGCATAAGTCTCAGTACAATCTTATCGAAATAACTTCCCTTTTGATTTAGGTTCAAATATACAGTTGTTATCAAAACTTTCTTTAATTTCTTTGAACAACTAACAATACAGCATGGAAGCTTGCTCACCTGTAAGTTTTATTCGCTTTCATTTACCTGATTTAATATATATATCTGTATTGTGGGAAGCTGCACAGTGTGAGTCTTCTTTCATTCTTTTAAATACATGTCAAATATAAATCACTGTATTGTGTGAAGCTGCGCATGGTTAGTCTTCTTTCATACCCTTTTAAATGCTTGTCATATATCAACTGTATATATACTAGTATAGTTATTTAGAGTTTTCCCCGACAACTAGGTCTAGAACTAGGTAAAGCCATGTTGGTCACTCTTAAATACAGTCAAAACTAGATCCCCATAAGATTTCCAGATACAGTTTTGCCTTCTCTTGGGCTTAAACAATATGGAACAAAGAGAAAGACAGTATTCCTCGTGAACCTTTTATCAGACCGTCACCCCTAGAAATTGTCAAAAAAATTCTACTCCCCGGAGTTGATCTATTCTCGGTGAATAGCATCTCTTGAGTTTCTTCAAACCTCAGAACTTTCACTAAATGATCTATTCTCGGTGAATAGCATTTCTTGAACTTTTCTTGGTTTGGGACCCACAGGCTTCCTAAAAGCATCCCCGCCTTCTCTTGGGCTTTGTACAAGGACCCTTCGGCTTCTTAGAAGTTCTCATGCCTTCTCTTGGGCTTAATACAAGGACTCTGAAGACCTCCTAAAAGTATAGGACAGAACTTAGTCATCCTTCGTTAGAGCTGTCTTTCTAAAAAGGAGTCAAAACCTCAAATTAATTTTAGGGTTGATACTCATCCCTTAAAAGAGTCGGCCTCCTCTTGGGCATCATACAAAAGATAAAACTCTTCCACACCAATAGACTTGGACAGTCTAAATCCCCTATTGAGTCTCAAAGACATTCTCAAGTTCCCTACAAACATAGAAAGAAACCCTGGTCTTTCTGGATAAATCTCCAACAGAGCTAAAACCCAGTCTCTCTCCTAAAATCCCCCAGCCAGGGTCAGTCTATCACTAGTATAACACTGTCTCAAATCAGAACCTCAAGGCATATGATACTTCAGATCTGCTATAAACCCTCAGCAAGAGTGGATTTCCCCACTTGGACCTGCCTTGGGATCTCAATAACCCCCGGCAAAAGATAGCCTCCTCTTAGGCTTTGTATAAAGATTCTTCCTAAGCACAGTCAGCTTCCTCTTGGGCTTTGTACAAATGATTCTCCCCAGCGGAGCTAACCTTTTCAGACTCTCTTGTTGAGTCAATCACATTTTCAAACTCTCTTGTTGAGTCAATCACCGTCTCAGACTCTCTTATTGAGTCAATCTCCTTTCAGTACTCTCTTGTTGAGTCAACCCTTTAGCCTCAATCTCGGGCTTTGTACGAGACAAATAAAAAACACTCTCTTGTTGAGTCAATAGCCTCCTCTTAGGCTTTGTATAATGATTTCCCCTAGCAAGAGTTCACCTCTTCTCGAGCTGTATATGATGATTTCTCCAGCTTGTTCTGACACAATCCTGGGCTTTGTACAGGACAGATAAAAAGCACTCTCTTGTTGAGTCAAACCCTTTTTAGCCTCTATCTTGGGCTTTGTACGAGATATACAATTTCATAACCTTCTCTTAAGCTTGGGGACAAACATCTTCCCCAATGGAGTTATTTCCTCCGAGCCTTCCTTTAGACTTTGAGAAATAATTCCTAAGTAGAGTTAACCTTTTTTCGCCTCAATCTTGGGCTTTGTACAAGACAGATAATACTCTCCCGTAGAGTCAAACTCATTTCACTCTATCTTGGGCTTTGTACAAGACACTTAAAATATCCTCAGCCGAGTCAGTAAAGTCTCTTTCAGCCTCAATCTTGGGCTTTGTACAAGATAGATAAAGATTTCTTTCGCGCAGAGTCAGTCTTCTTTTCAGCTTCTATCTTGGGCTTTGTACAAGATACATACAAACCTCCCCAGCGGAGTCAAAATCCTTTTAGCCTCAATCTTGGACTTTGTACAAGATAGATAGAACATTTTCCCCGGAAAAGTCAAACTTTCAGCCTCCTCTTAGGCTTTGTATAATGATATCCCCAAAGAGTCAGTCTCTTTTTTGCCTCAATCGTGGGCTTTGTACAAGACACCAATATATACCCCCTCTTGTTGAGTTGGTTTTATCCAGCCTACTCTTAGGCTGTGGGTAAGGATTTCCCCAGTGGAGTCAATCAACCTCTTAGCTTCAACCTTGGGCTTTGATCAAGGCACACAAAAATCAACAAACCCTCTTTAGAGATGACAACTTTTCTCTCAGTCAAACCTTTTAGCTTCAGTCTTGGGCTTTGAACAAGACACAAATAAACCTTTTAGCTTCAATCTTGGGCTTCAAACAAGACACCAAAACATTATCTTCTTCCTCCTTTAGAATAGGAGGAACTACGATTGCTCTGATTTCCCTGCTTCGTTTAAACGGGAGTACGTAGGCATAAGATTGCGAAATTTTGGCGAGCATACTAATTAAAAACTTAGGTCCAGCACCTTACCAAAAACATCGGGAAGAACCCAAACATCAAACAAAAATTCACTCACTCTATCATATTTCCCAAGAAACTTTCTCAACCCATTAACGGATAAACACTATCAATTACGAAGCAAAACCTAAAGTTGATATCCTGTGGATAACCACGTATATGATGGGTAATTGACAACTACCCATTGTATAACCTGACCCCGGACCCCCCCATTCTCTTTTAAGCGTTTGTTCAGTTGAACAATCGTGTGCAAGGTTAGTTTTAGATAGCTTCCCTTTCCCTTCCAGTTTCACGGGATAAATAAGAAATCAGAAAGTAGCACCCCCTCCTACCATTGCAGTGAGGGAAACCCAACGATAAGGTGGTCGCGTCACCGACAAAAATCGCTCGCTACAAAAACCATATTCTTTGAGTCTCCTAACACAAAGTTTTCTGGTTGCATCATATAGATTGTTTCATCAACGTTGCCATTGAGGAAAGCTGTCTTGACATCCATTTGATGGAGTTCCTAATCATAATGTGCAAAAAGAGCCATGATTGTCCTAAAAGAGTCTTTCGATGAAACCGGAGAGAAAGTCTCTTTAAAGTTAATCCCTTCCTTTTGAGTATAGCCCTTAGCCACAAGACGAGCCTTATACGTCTTCACATTACCATTAGAATCCCTTTTGGTCTTAAAAATCCATTTGCAACCAATGGGTTTCACACCTTTTGGCAATGGGACAAGTTCTCAAACTTTATTGTCTTGCATGGACTTATACTCCTCCTTCATTGCTTCAATCTATTTTTCCGAGTTGGAATCCTGCATGGCTTGACGGAAGTTGATTGGACCATCTTCCATCATCCGGAATAACATTTCTCCTTTCTCTAGTGGATCTCCGCAAAGGTATTGGTTCTTGTAACACTTGTTAATGAGGATTTTGAGTTTGTTATTACCAAATCATCTTGACTTTGAGGAATTGCAACAATGTCTCATCCAGGTTCTACACTTGCTTGATCAAAAGCAACTATATGAATCAGTTCTGGAATTATTATCGATTCTTCCTCTAAGATAAAGTCTCTAACCTTATTCTCTCCCCAAAATCAATATCCTCAAAGAATGTGGTTGTTCATGTCTCAAAAATTGAATTTAATTTGGGATCATAAAATTTATAGCCCCTAGATCTTTCAGAATAACCAATAAAGTAGCTGCTCACCATTCGGGAGTCCAATTTCTCTTCATTTGGCCTGTAAGGCCTTGCCTCAGCTGGACATCCCCACACATGAAAATGTTTGAGATTGGGATTTCGCGCGGTCCAAAGCTCATAAGGTGTTTTGGCTGCTGCTTTTGTTTGTACTCTATTTAGAATATAAGATTCAGTCTTTAGTGTCTCTCCCCAGAGTGACTCTAGCAAGGTAGAATGACAAATTATACTCCTTACCATATCTTTAAGAGTCTAATTTCGTCTTTCAGCAACACCGTTCATGCTAGGAGATCCTTGCATGGTGTACTGTGGGACGATTCCACATTCCTCTAGGTATTTGGTAAAAGGCCCTTGACGTTGTTCACCTGAACCGTCATATCTACCATAATATTCACCGCCAGGTCAGATTTGACTTTCTTAATTCTTTTGTCAAGTTGATTCTCAACTTCAGCATTAAACGATTTGAACACATTCAATGACTGAGACTTTTCATGTATAATAAATATGTATGCATATCTAGAATAATCTTCTATGAATGGTATAAAATATTGTTGATTATTCCAAGAAGGTGTCGGAAATGGTCTACAAATATTTGTATGTATCAATTCTAAGACATCTGTAGCTCTATATGCACCAAATTTCTTTGTTTTGGTCTATTTTCCTTTAACGCATTCAACACAAACATCAAAGTTTGTGAAGTCAATGAAATCCAAAATTCCATCTAACACTAGTCGCTCAACTATACTTTTAGAGATGTGACCTAGGCATTTGTGCCATAATGCTCCTGAATTGTTATCCTCAATTTTACGCTTAGTACCACGTGATTCCACATTCAAGAATTCACCATAGGTAGCTATTATGTCAAGCAAATATAGTTTATCATGACCCATAAGTGAATCAGTATCAATAATATTTGAATTGAAAGACAGCTTGAACATATTGTTTCCAAATGAACAAAAATAACCTGATTTGTCCAAATAAGAAACTAAAATCAAATTCCTTCTAAATGACGGAACCACAAAAGTGTCATTCAAATCCAAATAAAATCCGGTACACATTAATAATCTAAAATGCCCTATAGCTTCCACCTCCACCGACTTGCCATCTCTAACATAGATGTATCTTTCAACATCATTTGGCTTCTGGTAGTTCAGGCAACCCTCATTGAAACACTGATGTTAGTAGTTGCACCAGAGTCTCACCACCAAGTGTTTCCAGGTATTAAAGCTAAATTGACCTCAGAACAAACCAAACCATGACTCATGCGATTGGAGCAATCCCACTTCTCATAATCTTTCCTCTGTTCAGAGGTACCAAATTCCATAGGAGAAGGAGGTTGCCTCATACTTAATGAAAGGTCAAGATACATGCAGCCAAGAACAATTTCCATGTTCTCATTCCAATCCTTAAAATTTATCTCATTCAGGACCTGAACCTTATTCATATTAGCAGATATTGAAGCAATTGTAGCTGAAAAAGAACAAAAATTATACATTTAAAATATACTCATAAAATAAAACTGAATTATCAATTTTGTTCAAGTAAAGACGTAACCCATCTCAAGATACCTAGTGCGCCATCAATATTGAGTCTTTGGACACTAATATTAACTGCTAGTGGTACTTTTGTTGTAACGATCAAACATTGATAATAAAAATATATCGAATAATAAACCTCTCTTTGGATTGATTTATTATTCATATGTAAGACCTTATAATTATCACATGTTTACCATCACAGACGCGTATAAAAATCGGCCAACCACTAATTGTCCTTTGGGTCAATTGATATTCGCATGGACAAATATACACACAACCAGAACAATATTTAACATTTTTCATAAGCGATTTCCACAAAAGAGGTCACTTTGGTGACATTTTATTTTAATTGACTCACTCAAAATGTTAAACTTCTATAAATTTACAAACCGTAGTCAAAACTTGAACAAAATTGTACCAAAATTAATTTTTAAATTAAATTAATACTCATATGGAAAAAAACATATAATTCTTTTAAACAAAAATACATAAAAGTATGCAAATTAATTATAGACATTAATATTCAATTTAACTCATTAGATAAAATTCTTTTTTTTTATAAGCAATCAGATAAAATTCATCTATTTCAATTAATATCCAATTAATATTTCAATTGATATTTCAAAAATTTCAATTGATATTAATATTATATAAAGTTAATTTTCAATTGATATTAATATTAGATAAAGTTAATATTCAATTGATATTTCAAGAATTTGATACACACTCGAAAAAAACAATATCGGTTTCAATTATCATTAATGTAATGGAAATAATTGATATTTCTATAATGGAAACAACTTAATAGGAATACATGAAATAGTCCGCAACATTCACTAAAAATTTTAATTGATGTATATGAATTGGATTGTTAATGGATGCATCAAAACAATTCATTAATCCATTAACAATTCACTAAAATTTTCTTAAAATTATACAATTCAATTCATTCATTAAGAATAATATCCATCCAATCCATCTATTAACATATTTTTAATTGATATATATCCATCCATCCAATTTTTTTTTTATTTTGAAAAAACAAACGTATTTTTTTAATTTTGTAAAAAATTGATTTTCTTTTATATTTTAGATAAAGCTCAATTTATTTTATTTTTTGGAAAAAATTATTTTTTTTTTATTTTCAAAAAATTCATTTTTTGTATTTAAAAAAAAATTGTTAATATATTCGTGAAAAATTTTAAATTTTTTTCGAAAAAAAATTATTTTTAGTATTTTCGAAAAAAATTGTATTTTCTGACGAAAACAAATTCATTTTTTTGTATTTTCGAGAAAAAAATCTATTTTTTGTATTTTTGAAAAAAATCAATTTTTTTCCGGGAAAAATCGACTTTTTGTGTTTTTAAAAAAATCAATTTTTTAATTTTTGAAGAAAAATCTGTTCTTCTTTTTCGAAAAAATTGTATTTTTTCCGGATAAAAAATTGGTTTTTTTGGGAAAATTCAACCTTTTGTATTTTTCCAAAAAAAATTGATTTTTTTTTTTAAAAATCGGATTTTTTTTGGAAATAAAAATCAGATTTTTTTCAAAAAAAAATCTTCTTTCGAAAAAAACAAACGGTTTTTTTGGAAAAAAAATCAACTTTTTTTTGGAAAAAAAAGCTTTTTTTGAAATAAAATCGGTTTTTTTTTTTCAAAAAAAAAATCGATTTATTTTTCGAAAAAAAATCAGTAATTTTTTTTTGAAAAATATAATCGGTTTTTTTTTTGGAAAAAAATCAATTCTTTTTTTTTAAATCCATTTTAAAATATTTTATAAAAAATAAATCTAACGAAAATAAAAATAATTCATTGGATCATTAAAATATGTTGGATGGATTGAATCAATCTATGCATATAAATGGATGGATTTAATTCAATCCATTAGCTAACTTTTTATGTGGTGGATGAATTGGATGAATTTTTTGATAGATGGATTTTACCTTAATGGATCTAATTGTCACCCCTACTGCTGAGGGATGTGGAGCTGATAACTCAAGGGGATGACCAGTTTATTTGGCCGTTTGATGGCTCTAGGATTTTTACAGTTAAATCCTTCTATAGTAGGCTGCTGTTATTTGAGGCAGGTATGCAGAATTTTAATTCAAATGCTGGTATGTTGAATATAATGTGGAAGTCTTTTATTCCCCTTAAATACAAGTTATTTGGTTGGAGGGTTCTTTTAGATAGATTGCCAACTCGCTATAACCTTGCCATTAGAAATGTTGTCTCGAGTGTTTATGATGTAGTTTGTGTTTTTTGCTTCTGTCACGATGAAGATGCTGATCATTTGTTTATTAACTGTTCATTTGCTCGTGAGGTGTGGAGGAATGTGGTAGATTGGTTGGATTTGCCTCATTTGGGGGCGACTTCGGTAGTCGACCACTTGAGTGAATGGGAAGGTTTACTTAGAAGGAATTATCACGAAAACTCAATATTTACAATTTGGTTTGCGACAACTTGGAATATTTGGATTTTGCGGAATCAAATTGTGTTTGAAAATGCTGTTGGCAACCCGGTGGAGTTACAGAACGGAATCATAGCGCTCTCTTGGTCGTGGTTGGTGCTTAGGCCACATATGTCTTTTTGTTGTACTTTGTATGAGTGGTATAAATGCCCGCTAGATTTCATGTAATCTTCCGTATTTTTCCTGTGGTAGTTGTATTTTGCGGGTTGGTGCACTCCTAGTACTCCTTTAATGTTATGCTTCAATTGCCTATTAAAAAAAGGAACATGCCAAAGCCTTCTTGAAATCAAATGAGTTTAAGAAAACAAATAAAAAATATAAAAGCCATAATTAAAACATTCAGTGGCCAACGAATCTAAAGAAAAGCAGAAGAAAAACATTATGCTCTAAAAGACACTCGTATATCACATGATCACTTGGCTATATCATTGTTTGTTATTCATATTATAAACACTTACCAAATAAATTAAATCATATTCTAATAAGTATCGTACGCTTAACAAATAGGAAGAAAAATATCCTAATTTTGAAACCCTAATATAAAATAATTCTAAAAACAAAATTGAATTAGATATGGGTCGCTCTGATACCACTTGTTTGATCTGTTTATGACCAACCTTATAATTTCTACCCATATAGAAATCAAGAACAAAATTCTAAATCGATTCATATGAGTCAATTATGATATCGACTCCGATCCCTTAAACCCATATTAGAATTCAAGTAGAAAATAAAAGCGGAAGCGTATCTAAATTTGTCATTGAAGTTGTTGAAGGTTTCGGGTATATGATCTTCCAATTTGTAGAGTTTCTTAGGTTTCCTTGAATCTCCTCTGATGAGGATGAAGAGAGAAAACCTCATAAACATTATTTTGTTCGTACTCTACAAATGGGGACCATAACTCATTTAAATAATCCTAAGGTTATTTCTTAGTTTTCAATATTTTAATTTGGCCCCTCATCAAATTAGATATTAACTTACGGTATCTACACATTAACCTGACCTTTCATGACACTAGACTAAACGATATAGGTGCTTTTAATAAGGCACTTCTTGCTAAGTGGTTATGGAGATTTGTCACAAACGAAAACGCGATCTAGACAGGTATTCTTGAGGCTAGATATGGATTTGTGAAAGATTATTTTGTCCAAAGATGGATATAACAGTTGCAGAAATTCTTCATTATGGTGGAAGGACCTTATGCAAATGAGGGCGGGTGTGGGACAATTGAATTTTGCTGATTTTCTGGTTCACAAATTTGAAAATGGATCTAATATTTTGTTTTGGCTATCAAAGTGGATTAGAGGTGTCCCGCTGCAAGTAACTCTTCTTGGTTTGTACAACAAGTCAAACATGAAATTGGGACTGGTTAGTGACTTTGGGGCCTGGAATGCAGGTGCTTGGCATTGGAATTTTGAAGACATTGATGCTGATATTGAAGTCGAGTTGCAGCAGGAACGGAGAGAGCTAAAGCAAATTCTGTCGGAGATCACTTTTTCGTATAAATCGAAAGATGTTGTTGTTTGGCCGCTTGATCCGTCGAACCATTATACTGTCAAATCATTCTACAACAAAATGATTTCTTACCAAGGACAGGTTTCCTTAGAATTGGATGTTAAGGCAGCTTTGAAGCTAGTGTCGAAAGGGTATACACCTATGAAGACAAAAGTCTTTGCGTGGCGTTGAATTTTGGATAGGCTACTGACGCGAAGTAATCTAGCTAGACGTGGAATTATTACGAATCCACATGAACGAGTTTGTGTGTTTTGCTTTAACATTGAGGAAAATGCAGAACACCTGTTTTTTAGCTGTTGCAAATCAATTCTTATTTGGAAAAACATGTGTGACTGGCTGGAGGTGCACCAAAATCTTGATGGAGTGGGTTGTTATCATCTTCGTGAGTGGTGTTGTAAACTAAAAGGAAAGGTTGACTTGTCGAATGCGGTTGGATTATGGATTATTGTTTGTCGGTGTATTTGGACGACGCGAAATCAAATACTTTTTAATGATGAAATAGCCAATCCAAACCTTGTTACACAGCGGATTATCCTATTGTCTTGGTGGTGGCTTCGCAAGGATCGTAATCTTATGTATAGTTGTAATTATTACGAATGGTGCAAAATCCCTTGGACTTTCTTATAGCCTAGTTTTTGTTGGATTTAGTCTAGTTTTGGCTAACTTATTATGTTGAATGTAAATGGGTTGGGATACCCCTAGTATCCCTTGAGAAATGAATTGTTTGCTTATAAAAAAAATAACATTTATGCTTTTAGTCACAAACTTAATATTATATTAATTAGACCCTTTTACATCTTGACTAATTAAAATAATAACACTAACACTTTAAATATTACATTTGTGAGTCAAAATTCTAACCATAGAATAAAAAGGATCTTACCTCAAAATTTTATGATAGTGTTTGATCAATGTTTTTTTTTGGAAAAAAAAAACACGTTGGCAAAAGAATGTATGTCGGCGAATGATTGAATTGATATGATCTCTATGATCTCGACTACCAAAGTCGACAATGTCAATCTGAGAGTTACTCACAAGTATTTGACGTCGGACAGATATATTCCAAATTCAATATTCTCAATCGGAATTGATTGGACAAAAGTTTAAAGTGATTTCGACTTACACATGCTTTTCTATAGGCTTCACCATGCAAGCCACGTTCGAATTTTGGTTGGCAGTGTTTTTCTACTCCTGTTAATTTCATGGACTCCCATTTTCTGCTTCACTAGTTTTGCTGAAAATCAATAAATGATTCTCTTTTTTGGCTGTAGCATACTAGCATTAACATCATATAAATAATTAACGTACGTTGTTGAATCATATAAAGTCAAGTTTACTGTCATGTATATATCATCATTATTTTATTATTATTTCATATTCATCTATCATTTTTATTGTCTTGCCAATCATTTGTTTCTTTGGCAAATTATTGCAATTTTGTAATGATAACACCCCATTCTCGATCATACACAGTTATTTGTGACTGCTGGCTTATAATATTTTATAGGCTTAAATAGTGTTTTAGTTCCTGTAAGTTGACGAGATTTTGGTTTTAGTCTCTGTATCTTTTTTTTTCGGTCCAAGTCTCCACATGTTCATTTCCTTTTGGTTATAGTCCCTGCTGTCAATGAAACGTTTAAAAAAAGCTGAGTTGGCAGACGGTGCTGAGGTGAAATATTGTTTTATCATTTTTTGTTTAATTTTTTTTACACACGTGGATTTAAATGTTTACCCCCATAACATGTCATCAAATGTAGTTTCCCTCTTTTCCTTTAAGTCCCTGTAAACTAGGGTTTGTCTTTCCATTTCCATCTTTCTCTTTTCCACCTCAGTCATAGCGCAGGGAAGGTGAAAGGTGCTTGTACGAATACGATTGAGCTTCCAAATCGAATCATCCAGGTATGGTGTTCACTGTGAATTTGCATTACGGGGGAAAGTTTATTAGGCATGGTGTAGTGTACTACCTAGGTGGGGATAAAGTAGAAGTAGACATAGGAAAGAAACATAGGAAAACTCCATCAAAGATAAGAAATGTTAAAGCAGCTGGGGGTTCATCTAGTGGGAATATAGTTGGTAATGAAGGGCTTGAAACTAATTATTCAAGAATTGCACCCTGTAATTTAGGAATTAGGGCTTGACTTTTCCATTTCTAATTTTGTCCCTTCCATTCATCGATAGTTCAGGTAAGCTCAACGGTGGTTTTCCGGCTGCGTTTGAACTTGAAAGAATCTACCAGGTATGTCGTTTGTTGTTAATGATGTTTGCAAACCTGAAAATCACTATGTTGATGCTGTTGATGTTAGCGAACTTGAAACTGGCAAGATTTATGTTAGTGATGTTTATGCTGGTAAGTGATTTTTGGCATTTCACTATGTTGAAACTGGTAAGATTTATGTTATTGATGTTTATGCTGGTAGTGATTTTTGGCATGTTAGTGATGTTAGTGATGTTAGTGAAGCTGAAGCTGACATATACTATGGATCTGACACAGTTCTTGAGGAAAATGTAACTAATGTTCAAGCTGAGACAGGTATTGATGATCAAAACAACAACAAAAACAAAACAACGGGATAATCAAAACAACAAAAAAAAACAACAACCATACAATTGGATAATCAAAAAAACAAAAGAATGAAGAAAATTGAAGCTAATGACCCTCTCCCCAGCCTCCTGAATGAAGAAAATTGAACCAGTCTTCATCCCAGTCCTCATCAACATCTGCATGAAAATCATTTTTCTGAACGCGACCTTTGGTAAGGGACTTCATCTTTGTCACAAATTTCTTCCTGGACAAGGTTGCTCCGGTCGATGATACAGCTGATGTTGCAACATTTGGACCGTCCTTCTTCACTTTCTCGGCCACCTTCATGGCCACGGATTTTTTTGAGGAGGTGCTCATGTTGGAGTATTGTGCAGGTAGTATACAAATGAGCAAGATGGCCACAATCTTATAAGGAACAAACCCTTGGAAAAACAAGATTCCATATTCAATAAGTAAGACGTTGAAAGACGTGATATCATCCTTGGAAAAACACAACCGCCCACTCTACAACACTACCTATGTCATTGAAACTTGTTTCTTGGAAAGTTGTTTTTGCATGCCTTGAAATACTGAAAAAGCACTTATCATCTTGAAACATATTTTTCAAACAAAATACGGTACATGGACCAATTCTAAAATACATTAACGTTACAAGGATTTAAAGCAAAATAACATCAACAATAGATACAAGAGAGGGCCTGTTGTCTATACTGTTTGGTCTGCTGATATTTCTCTGATGTTTATGTTGTACTGCTTTGGCTTACAACTTGTTGTTAAAGCCTTTATGTATTATGACTTAAGAATGTATTTTACTATGACTTTGAGTATGTATGGGCATAAAATGGTATTTTGTTAAGACTTTAAGTCTTTTGTAATGACTTAAGACATGTATTTTGTGATGCCTTTAAATATAAAGCTATGGTTTAGGTAATACTGAAAAAGCATTTATCATCTTAATTGAATACTTATACTGAACAATATAATCGCATAAAACAGAGTCACTTTTTCAAAACAAAAACATGTTTTTCATTCAAAATATGGTACATCTAGAAGTTTTGAATTATGTTGTACTTTTGATTCCATCTAGAAGTTTTTTGTTAACTATTATGACTACAACACTGCTTTGGCTTTAGCCTTGTAGTTAAAGCATTTATGTATTTCGTTCCCAACAATGTATTATGACTTAAGTATTTATTTTGTTATGACTTTAAGTATGAAAATTATCAAGATATGGTTTAAGTACAACTGCAAGCACAATGATCAACTTAATTGAATTCATATACTGAACAATATAATTGCATACATATACTGAACAAAACCAAAACATGTTTTTCATTCATCATATGGTACAGGGACCAATTCCAAAATACAATAATGTTACAAGGACTTAAAGACAAAAAAAACTGAACAACAACACAAACAATTGGATTCACCATTTCAGATACCAAAGAACATCCCCCATGAAACAACCAACAATAGCTTCAACAGATTCACTTTTCTCTTCTCCTTCTCCAGCTTAATCTTCATCTTTGTTTTTTTACAATTTTCAATCTCCTTGACCATGAACCCCAAATCCTTCAACACTTCAGAGCAGTTGCAACCACCTAAACATCTAACATCATTTGCTGGATTTCTTTCAAGCTCATCGTCCCAAATAAACAACTTGCAACCAAATATTAATCCTGAATTTTGACACTTCCAAAATCGTCTTTTAGGGTTTTCAAATGAATTTGACATAAACATTTTCATGCTTCTATTGCAACCACAAACCGGTGCTTGACCATGATGAGAGTTCGCAGAAGAAAACGAGGCCATGGATGTTGAAGGTATAAGAAGAAGAGAACAGAGCCAATGTAGAAGAAAGAAGAAGAAAACAATGCCAATGTAGAAGGAAGAAGAAGCAAAACAAATTTGTAATGTTTTTTGTATTTGGTCCCTCTTTATTTAACGGTCCATTGATTAAATCCACGTGTGTAAAGAAAATTAAACAAGAAATGATAAAACAATATTCCACCTCAGCACCGTTTGCCAACTCAGCTTTTTTTAAACGTTCCATTGACAGCAGGGACTATAACCAAAAGGAAATGAACATGTGGGGACTTGGACCGAAAAAAAAAAGATACAAGGACTAAAACCAAACTCTCTCCAACTTACAGGGACTAAAACAAATATTTGAAACTATTGGAATTAGTCAAACTTTTTACTGTTCTACCCCATTCTAAAAATTTAAATACCAATCTATCCTCTTTTGGAAAAAAATTTCCAGGATGCCCTAGTTTTTGAAGGTGCTCGTTATCCTGGTTCACAATCACATGAAGGGAAACGCACCAAGAATATGCTCGCAGTCCCTGTTCACGAGCACGTGAAGGACCTATTTGCTTGTGTGGCGGGCGCCTGTTTACCTTGAAAATTGGTAAACAACCGTTGATCTTCTAAAACAACAAAGTTCTAGTAACTTACAGGATCGATCAGATTGATCCTAGGACATGTGCTATGGGTGTATTTAGAATACCTCACAATTAAGCAAAGTATACATTTCGACAATGCATGTAAATAAAAGAATGTGTTTTGAAATGTAAATGAAAGTGGCGGAAATCAAAGAAATGTTTAAGTCGAACAACACATCAAAGGGAAAAAAAACTAAATGTAAAGGTTTGATAAAAAATGGGGTTAAATGTTGGAAAAAAGTACATGAAGATCTTAAACTGCAGAAATGTAAATGCTTGAAGATAAAGGCTTTTTAATGTAAAACTGTAAAGTAAAAACTTTATAACGTAGAACGCTTAGAAGTAAAAGACTGAATTAAAAGGTTTTAAAGTACAGGATCTAAGATAGAAACTTCAAAGAAAATGACATTGCAATAAAAGATAAGGGTGATTACAATCACGTACATTCTCGCCTCATTCTTTTCTCTACACGCTGGATACTTTGAGTGATTTCAGAGTTACTTGTACAACACGATTTTTTCACACATTCTAACTCTAGAACTAACCTATTTATAATACTCTAAAGTAACCACCATTTGACGGTTTACTCCTAGAACATGCCACTTGGCACTTTGCATCTCATTATCCAGTAGAACTTCCCTCCACTATCCAGTTGTAACTGCATCGCATTATCCATAGCCGTTTTACCCTGTCGAATTAACGCTTTGGACTTAGAAATGTTTGAAGTCTTAAAATCATTCTCTTCGACTCAGACTTCCAACAAATATAGTCGAATACATCTTGGTCAAAACCTTCTTCTCCTTTAGCTTATATTTTAAAGAATAACTTCTTTAAAGCCAAATCTATTTGAAATCATGCAGCGTCGAAATTAGGAGCTAACAAATTGCCCCCCAAAAATGTCCTTTTGCCAATGTTGGTAGGAAGGTCATTTTTTGATAAAACAAATTTCGACGCTTGCCCATTCGACTAAAAAACATAACTGACCAACCCACGATCTAGAAACCATTCAGTTTCTTTCCACCATGCTTATGACGTCATGTCATGATGGTGAATCTTCAAACGTCTTTTCAGCCGTATTTGTGATCAGTTTTCATCATCACCTTTCTTGGAACTAGACATTTGCAGTCTGATCATAACCACCACCATCCAACAATTTCAAAAGAGGACATGCGTCCCACTATCGTATTTATTTTAACGGTAGATTCACAGTCCCTTTATCTTCCAAACGCCTATAAATACCCTTTGTCTCCAATTTGTAAACTTTCGCATTCTCAGGCTTTTTTGCAACTTATTTCTTCGTTCTTCAAACTCTCAAGAAAAAACCCAGAACGCATTCTCATTTTTTCAACTTCCAATAATGGCGTCTTCTCAAACCATTCCCCAAGCAACAAAAGGTCAAAAAGGTAGAGCCACACCGTTCAAGCAAACCCTTCCGCCATTTTCAAACATTCCAGGACCTAAGGTGGTGAAGAATTAACAGTTATTGCCAGAACCCCTTCTTGCGGAAGCGAGGAGCATTTACGAGTCTCAGGTAATGATCCCTCTCATTGTTTCTGATACACCTTATGCTTTAGGTGGCCCCTTAACTGATGTTAAACCCACTGATGAGAAGCTTAGTGAGTTTTTCCCTTCTTACCGTAAATCAAGACCTTTAGGGCAAAAGAGCAACCCTAAAGAAGATGAAGCTTCCCCTGATACACCAACTTTGACTAAGATGAATCTTAGGTATCTTCATGATGGTACTAGATTGGTAAGAGTTGTTAACCAGTTAAAGGATTTTGACCTCTGGATGACCAGAATGGAAAAGGTCAAAGCTGATCATTGGAAGACCATTGGAATCTATGATCTGCTTATGCTGTCGAAGACCAATATTCCTTATTGTTTGAACCTGCTGGCAGCATCACTCTACTTTTGGGATAGTACCCACTACACTTTTCATCTTCCTTGTGGGATGGTTACCCCCACACTCTTCGACCTGGCTACCATTGCAGGGCTTCGACCAGATGGCATTTCATATGATCCTGAAACGGATGCAGAGGATAACATAGGGATCTCTGACTCCAAGCTTACATACTCCCACTTCATAAACTACCACAAACGTGACACTGAAGAAATAACTGACAAGGAACATATTGCATTCCTCACTGTATGGTTGTCGAGGTATGTATTTTGCTCAAAATCCCTACAGGTGGCCAAGAAATATCTCACTCTGGCCAACCAACTTCACAACAACAGAGCAGTATGCCTTAGTGGGTTGATTTTAGCAAACCTCTATGAGTCTCTCAGCGAAGGGGCGGCTCGACTCAAAGACTTGGAGGCCCAGGGTACTGTTCACTTGAATGGCCCCCTCTGGCTGCTTCAATTGTGGCTTAATGTAACTTTCGAAGCTAGCCTTCCCAGAAAAGGGCAAGTCGATGAGGACTCTGCTGAAATCAAAGAAAGGAGAGTCGAAGGTACTCGCCTGGTGAAACTCACACCCACTGATGATGGGGAAACTCTCAAAGGAGCCTTCTCTAGCTACATTATGATGTTCGCCAAACGGTATGATTCACACCCAGTATGGCCCCTTTTGCTGAAAGAAAATGTGGACCTGAGTGGTTTACAAGGCCATTCCCTGATTCATCCAACAAACTCGATGTCGAATCTGTTTCAATCTGGGAAGCCTTTTTTATTCCTAGATTTATAATTCAGAGGTTGAATCTTGGAAGAGATATGGCAGCCTTGATTGCTTACCAACCAAACCTTGTCTCTCGACAGTTTGGGTTGGCTCAAATTTTCCCCAAGTGTCTGTATGGGAAGAAAGGCCATGTAGTCCTTCATACTGCCAGTTTTGATGAAGGAAGTGATGCAGTCGCTTTCGATCGGTGGAACGTGAGAAAAGCAACTCTCTCCCCTGTGCACTTTCGACCCACATTTTTGTGCACTAAACCATTTCACAACTGGTGGTCGAAGTCCTATAGTGAACAATTTCTTGATGTTGCTGCCTTCTCTTCATTAATTGACCAAGTTTTTCTTAATGTGCAGGAGAAGACCAAGAAGAGTAAGTTCATTCATGTCAAAGAAATTCAGGCCTTCCAAAAGTACTTTGAAACTGTCTATCGACCAGATGATATTAGTCGAACCGTTCGTGAGGCTGCTGTCACTTTGAAGGAAAAATTTCTACAAAAAATGGATCAGTTGAAAATCCCTTCAAACGTTCCTTTTGAGAAACGTTATGAGGTGGCTTTTGAACTCTTTCCTCCAAAGTTCCCTCGACTGCCTAACGCTGATTTTGGAGTGGCACTTGCCCCCCATTTCCAGACTGGTTTGTCTGTGGTGAGCACCTAAAACTCCTTCGACAGCAGTCCCAACCGAAAGCCCAACAGGTGGTTGCGACTAAACATACACTGGACAGTTTCAAAGGACACATTCATATAAGGGTCGAGGATGTTCGTGTCGAATCCGAAATATATGAAGGTTTGAGGCCCTCAATTTGTGATCTTTAACCAACCACTCAATTATTAATCTTGTAATAATCATCTGCCTTTCAGCTATGGCCAGGAAGACCAGCTCATCGAAGGGTGCTGCAGGAATCGAAAAAGAGACTAAAGGCACAAAGGTATTTTATATCCTTTGCCTACATCTTCTTGTGTAACCAACTTCTAATATTTGTATCACCTTTCAGACTGCTCGAAAACCTCCAACGTCTTCAAAAAAAGGGCAAGAAAGGTGCTCAAGCAGTTATCCCTTCAGATGCTGATGATGAATCCCCTGAGGAGGTAGTGGTTAAAAAGAAAAGGAAGCTTACCAAAGCTTCTGGAGCTACCACCCAATCCTCCTCAAAGGCCGCCAGAATTCTTGAGAAAACACCTGCTGATAGTGGTGTCAAGAAACAACTCTCCAAGATTGCGTCGAAAACGACTGCTGGTGATCCTGAGAGTGCAAACTCAAGTCCTGATGCCGCAACTGCACAGGTATGCATACTATCTTTACTCAGTATTTGCATTCCTTATTCAGATTTCTTTCAATCTTATTCTCTTTACTTGTGATCTTCAGGCTGATGTAGGTGGTTCTAACCCACGACAAACTTCATTCAGCTTTGCAACAACTATCCTGAATAGCCAAGGTGAGCCAACTTATCACCCTACCTCTGACCTTGGTTCTGGATATAGTTCACTGAGCGAAATTAACCAACCCATTCCTCTTACAGTTCCTCCTCTTGAGGCAGATGAAACCAACAAAAACTCGTCCACCAGGACCAACACTCAACAATCCCAAACCAATGGCTCTGAACATGAAGAGGATGATATTTCTAATCAACAACCTCTCGACCATACAGAGACCATTGCCATGAACGTGGAAGGACAGCCAACTGAAGAGGAAGAAGAGGAGGTCGAAAATGAAGAAGAACAAGAAGAAGAGAGGGAAATGACTGATGATAACACGAAAACATATCGTATTTTTACTTTGATTTATGTTAAAATCTTATTCCATTTCAGTCTAATCTCCGATTTTTCCAAGAATATTTAAGTGTTTTGCAAGTATTTCAGTTGCCAAGTCAAAAGTACGGAAAGTGTAGAAAAGAAGCCGAACGAACAAGAAAAGAGCAGAAAATAGAAGATTTCAAAATTTGTTGGTGTGACGACCGTCACACCTCCCTCACGGTCGTCATGGAGTTTAAAGTCACCACGCTCGTCACAGTCCCTCACGTTCGTCATGGAAGCAAAAACAGAATTGAGACGTTATGCTCAGACGTGGTCACGAAGACTCAGAAATTCAGTTTTCACGTTGCATTTTCTCCGAGAAATTCTAGGTCCCAAATGAAAATAACTGACAAAGGAGTGTGCCTACATTTTCTCCAACCGTTGCCATAGCTGAGGCTATATATATGAGAAGATTTCCAAGAGCGAGGTGTGGTCCATTTTCTTTCCAAAGTGCCGTATTGCTGCAGAATTATTTACAGAATTTCATTCTTGTTTCACTTTATTTCCTTTACCATTTTCCTTGTCACTTATTACCGAACAAAGCAATAGTTTCTCACATTGAGGAACTATTGCACATTAGTTTAAGTTTTTGTTTTCTGCCTTCATCATTTCGTTTTTACTTATTCAAGCAAAAGCCTACCGATCTGTGGAGGAATTGCTTAGACCGCATTTACCAGGTTTTTATCGTTTCAATTTATAGTAATTGTTTTGTTCTTTTATTATGTCTGAATTTAAGTTTAATTTTTTATTCGCATTCAAGTTCATTTTAATTAGTATGTCGAGCTAAACCGATTTTATCGGTATGTAATTAAGTAACCGGAATGGATTAGTTATTTCTAAGCTAAAATCATAAATCAACTTATTTTCTAGCTTTGATTTCTTAATTTAAAACCAACTTTTATTACGAGAGTAAAAAGGTAACAAAGGTTAAGGTCAAGACCACGAGAGTGTGAGATTTTACCCGGATAGCTGAAATCGAGCATTAGGTTTAAAAACAGCGAGAACGCTTTAAAGTTAATTAGGACTTATTAGTTTCAAAAAATTATTTTTAACTTCATATGGGCTAGCGAGAGCAGACATATTGACTTAAAGGTATAGTCCGAAGCAATAACCACGAGAGTGTGAGGTGAGGGCTTTTAAACTGGTATTTTCTACAGAATTATAAAGTGATAAATTTTTATACGCTTAGGTTCAATGAAATCCATGATGGTATACTGAATTATATACCGACGTCCTAATCATAACTAGTTTATTCTTAAATTTTAATTTCCCTTTAATTTCCCTTTTTGAATCTAAAAACCATATCAAATTAGCCTTAGATTTACATAGTAACATTAGATAACGGTACGTTCGATTTTTAGTCTCTGTGGGATCGATAATCTTTTAAAACTACGCGATACGACTGTATACTTGCAGTTAGATTTATTTAGGCATACTAAATAGCGATCAAGTTTTTGGCGCCGTTGCCGGGGACTAATTAAGTCGATATCGTAACTCCTTTGTTGCGCAGTATAGACTAAGGCAAAAACCAAATTTCCCCTTTTTCTCGATTGTATGCCAAGTACTCGCTCACAAAGCGAAGACTTGCAACCACCAATCGCCGAATTAGAGCGTTTCTTACATTTAAGACGCAGAATAATTGAGTATCAACGCAAGTATAATATTCCCGATCTCCTTGCTCATACTCCTGAATCAGTCAAAGAACGAAACATGGCCGAAGGACCCCAGAACCGTCCTCTTAAGTATTATGCTACCCCATCTGAGCAAGAACCACATAACAGCATTGCTGCCCCTGCTATCAACCGAAATGATTTCGAGTTGAAACCCTCATTGCTGTCAGCCGTACAACAACATCAATTCTCTGAAAATCCTACAGAAGATCCTAACGAACATTTGACCAAGTTTGTACAGTACGCAGACACAGTGAAGGCAAATGGTATAACTGCATACGCGATAAGACTACGTCTTTTTCCTTTCTCATTAAGAGATAGAGCTTGGGCTTGGTTGCAATCCTTGCCATCAAACTCTGTTACTATGTGGGATGAGTTGAAAAAGGTATTCTTAGCGCGATATTTCCCCCCAAGCAAAACAGCTATGCTGAGAGCCCAAATTAATAGTTTTCGACAGAAGGACAGCGAATCTTTTTCTGAAGCATGGGAAAGATACAAAGACATGATGAGGATGTGTCCGCATCACGGTCTTGAAGATTGGCTAGTCATCCACACGTTTTACAATGGTCTCTTGTACAATACAAGATTGACAATAGATGTCGCCGCTGGTGGTACACTTATGGATAAACCTTATGAAGAAGCCTATCAACTGATCGAAAGCATGGCTCAAAACCACTACCAATAGGGAGGAGAAAGAACTGTAGTGGAAAAATCCCAAACGAAAGGTGGAATGTACGAGGTTAGTAGCCTTAATCGTGTCAATGCTAAGGTAGATGCCCTTGCCCAAAAGATTGATAACTTGACCATAACACCTGCAGCCACCGTGGCTGCTGTAGCTCAAAATTGCGAATTATGCGGAACACCTGGACATGCCGCCACTGAATGTCAAATTTTGGCAGGAGTCTCCAGTGACCAAGTGAATTATGCTCAGGGGAACCCTTATTCAAATACCTATAATCCAGGCTGGAAGAATCATCCAAACTTCTCCTACAAAAACAACAATGCATTGTATGCACCTGGTCAAGCACCTGCTACACCACCAGGCTATCAAAAGGTTGTCGTAACTGCCCTAAATGTTCCTAGGAAGTCCAACCTTAAACTAATGATGGAAAACTTTATAGCTACCCAGGCTCAAACAAACAAAGACTTCCTGAATCAAAACATACACACTAGTGAGCAAATTAAGCAGTTAGCAAACAAAGTAGACGCTTTAGCCACCCACAACAAAATGCTTGAAACCCAAATTTCAAAAGTGGCACAACAACAAGCACCTCCTACTGCTCCTGCTAGAACATTTCCCGAACAGCCACAACCTAATCCGAAAGGACATGCAAATGCCGTTATATTGAGAAGTGGTAAAGAACTAGACGAACCCATTGACCCGAGACTTCAGAACCCAGCCATGTACCAAAAGCCTGATAGGACAACAACTGAGAAGGAGAATGAACCCAAGGAAAAGGAAGGTAATGACCAAGAGGCCGCAAGCAAAGAAAAACCTTATGTGCCTCCACCACCCTATAAACCACCTATTCCATATCCTCAAAGATTTGCAAATTCTAAAACTGCAGGGCAATTTAAGAAATTTGTTGAACTTCTGAAACAATTAAACATCACGATACCTTTTACAGAAGCCATCACTCAGATGCCCTCATATGCTAAGTTCCTAAAAGAAATCTTATCCAATAAGAAAAAGATTGAGGACAACGAAACAGTTACACTTACTACTTAGTGTAGCGCGATAATTCAAAACAATATGCCTCCTAAGCTGAAAGACCCAGGTAGTTTCTCCATACCTTGTGTAATTGGGAAGTTCGTCATAGACAAAGCTCTATGCGACTTAGGAGCCAGTATTAGTGTTATGCCCTTATCCATATGCAAGAAACTTGATATGGGAGACTTAAGACCAACTAAGATGTCTGTTCAATTAGCTGACCGCTCTATTAAATACCCAGTTGGTATACTAGAAAATGTTCCAGTTCGCATAGGACAATTCTATATCCCCACCGATTTCATAATCATGGATATTAAAGAAGACTCCACTACTCCTATCATACTAGGAAGACCATTCTTAGCTACCGCTGGAGCCATTATAGACGTAAAGAGGGGTAGGCTAACTTTTGAAGTTGGTGAAGAGAAGGTTGAGTTTATTTTGACACAATTCTTATAAGCTCCAGCTATAGACGACACATGTTATCTACTAGATGTCATAGATGAGTGCGTAAGAGAAATAGAGATGGAACCAACCACATACTCAGATATTATAAAAATTCCAATACTTCCGATTTTTGAAGATGATAATTGGCGTGAACCTTATCAAGACGATAGCCTAAGCGAATGTTTAACACTTACACCAGATCATCTGCCTTGCCCGAAGAAACCAGCTCTAGAACTGAAAACACTACCCAACAATTTAAGGTATGAATTCTTGGACGCGGAACTCGAATGACCCGTGATAGTCAATGCAGACCTAGGACAGACCGAAACTAAGAAACTTTTAGATGTCTTGAGAAAATACCCAACTGCGTTAGGCTATAACATCGCTGACCTTAAAGGAATAAGTCCCTCTATTTGTATGCATCGCATTATGCTAGAGGAAGACTGTAAATCCTCTAGAGAACATCAGAGAAGGATTAATCTGATCTTAAGCACGGTAGTCAAAGATGAAGTGAAAAAGCTTTTAGAAGCAGGAATTATATACCCGATATCAGACAGTAAATGGGTTAGCCCAGTACATGTCGTACCAAAGAAGGGAGGTGTTACAGTTGTTAAGAATGCAAAAGGAGAGTCTATTACACAAAGAGTTGTAACTGGAAGTAGAATGTGCATCGATTATAGAAAGTTGAACAAAGCTACTCGTAAAGATCACTTCCCATTACCATTCATTGACCAAATGTTAGAACGATTGGCAAAACACTCTTACTTCTGCTATTTAGACGGTTACTCAGGATTCTTTCAAATCCCGATACATCCTGATGACCAAGAAAAGACAACCTTCACATGTCCCTATGGAACATTTGCTTATCGACGAATGCCGTTTGGACTATGTAACGCTCCTGCCACATTCCAAAGATGCATGATGTCGATCTTTGCTGATTTTATAGATGACATTATGGAAGTGTTTTTGGATAATTTTTCTGTTTGTGGGCAGAGTTTTGAAGGATGTCTATCGAACCTAGAAATGGTACTGGAAAGATGCATAAAAGTCAATCTCGTATTAAACTGGGAGAAATGCCACTTCATGGTAAATCAAGGAATCGTACTTGGGCACGTAGTATCTGACAGAGGGATTGAAGTTGATAAAGCCAAGATAGAAATTATAGAAAATCTTCAACCTCCGAAAACCGTACGAGAAATACGAAGTTTCTTAGGACACGCCGGTTTCTACCGACGATTCATAAAAGATTTCTCAAAAATTACCAAACCTCTTACCGGTCTATTAATGAAAGATGCTGAATTTATCTTTGATGAGAAATGTCAAAAAGCGTTTGAACAGTTAAAAACGGCTCTCATCATCGCACCTATCATGCAACCACCAGATTGGAGATTACCATTTGAAATCATGTGTGATGCGAGTGATTATGTCGTAGGTGCAGTTTTAGGACAAAGGAGGGATAGAAAACTCCATGCTATTTACTATGCAAGTAGAACCTTAGACCCTGCCCAAATGAACTACGCCACCACAGAAAAAGAACTCCTAGCCGTGGTTTTCGCCCTGGACAAATTCCGTTCTTACCTAGTGGGAGCGAAGATCATCATTTATACAGACCACACGGCTATTAGGTATTCATTGAACAAAAAGGATGCAAAACCTAGACTGCTAAGGTGGATCCTGCTTTTACAAGAATTTGATTTTAAGATCAAAGATAAGAAAGGAACTGAAAATGTAGTAGCAGACCACTTATCCCGATTAGATGGCATCAAACCAGAGCTAGTCCCTATTAATGACGATTTCCCTTATGAACGACTCATAGCCCAACTTGAAGATGATATGTCTAAACTACATTTAAATGAACCAAAAATAGAAGAAGCCGTGGAAGAAATTAACTCACACACAATACTGCCATGGTATGCTGACATAGTCAACTACTTAGCAGCTGGAGTACTTCCACCAGACCTATCTTATCAACAAAAGAAAAAATTCTTTCATGGTCTAAAACATTATTATTGGGATGAACCTCTGCTCTTTAAAAGAGGAGCCGACGGTATTTTTCGTCGTTGCGTCCCTGAAACTAAAATAGAAGACATCATCTCTCAATGTCACTCTGCTCCTTATGGAGGACATGCAAGTACTTTAAAGACATGCGCTAAGATTCTGCAATCTGGCCTATTTTGGCCTAACCTCTGGAAGGATGTCCACATTGCAATATTAAACTGCGACCGGTGCCAACGCACTGGTAACATATCAAGACGCGATGAGATGCCCCAAAAAGGCATATTGGAAGTAGAAGTCTTTGATGTATGGGGGATTGATTTCATGGGACCTTTCCCATCATCCTTTGGAAATAAATATATACTCGTAGCTGTCGACTACGTTTCAAAATGGATTGAGGCTATAGCTTCTCCCACAAATGACGCACGAGTAGTCATAAAGCTTTTCAAAATCACAATTTTTCCCAGATTTGGTGTGCCGAGACTTGTCATAAGTGACAGTGGCTCTCGTTTCATATCAAAAATATTTGACAAACTTCTATCAAAGTATAGAGTAAGACACCGCATAGCAACACCATATCATCCATAAACTAGTGGACAGGTTGAGGTCTCGAATAGAGAAATAAAAAAAAATCTTAGAGAAGACCGTAGCCACCTCTAGGAAAGATTGGTCCTTTAAACTTAATGAAGCTTTATGGGCATATAGGACGGCCTACAAAACCCCAATCGGAACTACACCTTTCAAACTAGTCTATGGTAAATCCTGCCACTTACCAGTAGAATTAGAATACAAAGCCTATTGGGCTATTAAAACACTGAACTTAAGGTACGATTCTGCAGGTGAAAAGTGAATCCTAGATCTGCACGAACTAGAAGAGTTAAGACTAGACGCTTATGAGAACGCAAAAATATATAAAGAACGAACTAAGAAATGGCATGGTAAGCGTTTATCTAGAAAAAAATTTAGTGTGGGAGACGTTGTGCTCCTATTTAATTTAAGACTAAAACTCTTTCCTGGGAAACTAAGATCTAGATGGTCCGGTCCTTTTGAAATTACCAAGGTATTACAGAGTGGAGCAATAGAAATTAAGGGTAGGAATAGCGAACCATTCATAGTAAATGTGCAACGTTTAAAGCACTATCATAGCATTGAAAATAAGGACTATTTGAATAGCCTTAAACTTTTAGAGTTGCCCTCTGATCCCCCTAACTAAAATATCTAATTGATTTCGTCAGGCTTACGACGTTAAAAACAGCGCTTAATGGGAGGCAACCCATGATGATTGTTTTCCCTTCTTTATGATTGTTACTTCTTTGCATTTTCTATATTCTATTTTGTTTTCAAATTTCTAGTTTTCATTTATATTTTCTTAAACTTTTTTGGAAATTGATGTGCTAATTATATAATTGCAAAATACAGGATTACAAAGTCTTTCTACATTTTCTGTTCTCCTCTTCTGATTTCATTCTTGCTTAATCACTAAAAAAATGGAGAACGAAGATAATATGTTGGTAGAATTCAGAGATGCAGCTCAGTGGCATCGCTATGAGGCTCTGTCTCTTCGACCCTTCGCCCTGACAAAATTTGCCCACAGACCCACCATGACCTCTTTAGGCCTAGGTGAAAGCATTGATTTTCTGTTTAACCAACTAGGTTGGGAGGGTTTTGCTAATAAGAAACACAAGACTTATCGTAGACTGACTTTAGAATTCCTAAGTTCAATGAGTTACAATCCTTACTGTGGAAAAGGCATTAATAGGGGCCGAAATACTTTTAGGTTGTTTGGATACCACTGCCAGTTTACCATTAAGGAACTGTCGGATCTTTTAGGTTTCCCTGAAGGACCCACCGTTTTCTCCGTGGTACAAGAGGATTTGATGTTAATAGGTGAGCTGAATGCCTTTTGGGGTAGAATTTCAGGGAGACCTGATCTTGACATGAACCCTATGCTGTTAACCAAAATTCATAACCCAGCCATCTGATACTTTCATATGATCCTAGCCTACACCTTGTTTGGAAAGCCTGAGAATGACAATACTGTTTCAAGGGATGAGCTCTTTATTATCTTTTGTGCATTTCAGTCTCGAGAGGTTAATGGACTGACTTTCATGTTTAATAACTTCTGCAAAATCATTAGAAATGAAAATAGCCCAATCCTGATAGGTGGTCTAGTTACCAAAATAGCCGATGCTATGGGATTTAGGACCAGACTTTCTAAAATCAACCCTTTTGGAGACTTTAGGCCTATGAATATCACCTTCTGTTTCAATAGGGCCATGATTAGGAACCAAGGTCCACACCATTTCCAGCTCCGGATCAATAATGTAGTTATGCCACATTTTATTCTACCAAATCATGAACGCACAAGTGTGCACAACGAACACAACTAGTTATATGACCAAGATGAACCACAACCTGAACCTGAAGTAACCTTTCTTGAGCCTGAAATTGATCCTAAGACACCCCCCATTACCATGACTTTGACTTTATGGAATTCCAAGATGACACTGACATTCCTAAGGTTGATGCCACAAATTATGCTGCATATCTGACTACCATCCTTAAAACTATGGATGACTATCATAAAGAGATCACCTCAGTAAAGGGTGAACTGAACACCATGCGACAAGATATTGTCGGCCTCATGGATATGACAGTTGAGCAATTTGATCATTTGAACCAAGCCATTGCATCTTTGAAGAAATGCCTTGGCTAGATCTCTGAAGCACTGCTTTTTCATGTTTTACTGCTTTTACTTCGGAAACAATTTACTTTCAGTTTTTCTTTTTCTTCTTTATGTTGGGAACAAATTGATTTACATTCAGTTTTAATTATGATTGAATACACTGCTAGTCTTTGCTAGCATATTTTCTGGTTTTAATGAATTATCCAATTTATTGCTTAATATTTGATCTTGCTGGAATTAAATTTGCTCCTATCGTACTTTATTTTGCTTCCAATTTATTTTGTCATTTTATTTATGATTCTGTATGCATAATAGTATTACCATATATGCTAACATGTCCCCTGCTGCAAAAGAGAAGAAAATTAAACGTTTGCTGTCAAAAACTATTTTCAACTCCCAGAATTTGCTAATGTCACGATCATGACAACCCCATGACGACCGTCATGCGGGTTTGGGACGCGCTCTGTTTTAAAACAGAAACGCTCCCCTCTTCTTCTTCTTCCTTCTTTCAATTCAACACCACCGTCCCACTACCTCCAAAAATTCCAAACCACCCATACCACTAAACATTTGACCAAATTTCATAACTCCCATTGCCATTCGTCTTTCCACTCACCATAAAACCACACCCGTGCACCATTCTTTATCACAAACCCTCTTTCTCCAAAAACCTAATTTCTTCCATACCTTGTTTCTTTGTGAACCCACCATGGCAAGACAAACTCCAGACCTTTCCACTGTGAATTTCAGAGAAGGAGCAGCCGGAGAACGTCAAAGGGCTAATTACATTAACTTCTACCAACGTTCCGTGCATCCAACTCGTTATGTCGACATTGCATGTCTCAAAGAACTCGGAATGCTTGAGGGAGTTAAATGGATGCTACAAAATGCTAGTCTATGGCAGCTCTGTACTCAGAGTCGGCCTACTTACGAAGCCCTGATGCTCGAGTTTCTAAGTTCGTTCACATACGTAACACCTTCTGGCGAAACGAACCAACTCACCGGCGTAGCCACGTTCCGCATGTTTGGTACTGAGTATAAAATCGGCCAAAATCAACTTGCCGGAATGCTTGGTTTCCACCAGGGCGAGAATGTGCACTGCAGGGTGCCACAGGAAACATTCTTTCAAGCAGCATTTGATTTATGGAATCAGTTGACCGGAACAAGGGTCGATAGCTGGGAAAGCCTCAACGCAACATATATCCACAACCCAGCCATCAGATATGTTCACCGCACATTAGGAAGCACTATTTTTGCAAGGGACAACAACCACAAGGTGAACTCAAAGGAACTTTTCTTCCTCCATTGTATGTTTCACCCCGAGCCTATCAACGCCGCACCCTTTCTGTTAGCACACATCCAAGCTAATTGTGTTAGAGGTTCCAGACCCTTATATTTTGGAGGGATTGTCACTTCTATTGCTCTAAGTTTGGACTTGGGGGACGCACTTAACAGATTACCCTCTGTGCCTCCAATGTTACTCGACATAGACTACTGCCGCAGCTCACACCTCATCAAATTAAGAAGAGATGGGAAATACCATCCAATGGTCCGAACGAGAACTGTTAGAAGTATCATTATGCCTTGCAGGAACCACATTAACCCTCAGGAAATGGCCAATTGGCTCTTTGATTTGAATGCTCCTGAGCAAAATGCAGCTGCCTATGATGATCAAAATCAGGACCCTGTTGATGAGATGGAGCAAGAGATGGATAACGCCCCAGAAAACCAACCACCGCCTGCCAATGATGCTCCTTCGACCTCCAGACGTCGTCGCCGCCCCGACCAAGACCCTGTTACTAATGAAGAAATCTTGAGGCCTATATGGCAACAAAACCAGCTGGCTGCCCAGAGAGAAGCACAGCAACAGGTGCAACACAATGAAATGATGACTCTCATGCATCAAATCCAGCAAGGGCAAGTTGACCAAGGTCAGAGGCTTGACGGTGTCATCGATGAGATGGGTGCATTAACACTGTGAGTACAGGACTTACACGATTACATCCATCACGTGGGCATTCCAGATCATGTGGTACAGCATGGACGCGGGCGCCCTAGAGGCAGAGGACATGGAGCTCCCTGATTATTTTGTTTATTTTTAGTTTTTCTTGTTGTTCCCCTTTATATCGCAACATTGAGGACAATGTCCGATATAGTGTGGGAGAGTTAGTCTATTTTCGTTTTATTTCCCTTTTTGTATTTTCCTTTTTCCCTTATCAAAGTCAATATATGAGAATTTTCTTTCAGTATCCGATTTCCCCATTTTATTCTGCCATAACGAAAAAAAAAAATTTTACGATTAATACACATCGTGACATACCAAGCTTTAAATTATGTTAGGAAGTTGGGAAAGTGCTAACAAGATCGATACCGTCTTGACACCTTAGACCTCTTGCGTATGCGATATCAGTTTCAAATACTTATTATACCGATACCTTGAGTTCAGTCCTAAAGTAACCCCTAATAGTTTATATTAGCAGTCAGCACCGTCTAAATCACAAAACCACGTGGGGAGCCGATGAATATAAGTGTTTGATGCCCAATCATGAAAAGAAGATCTTTTCTTATTTGTCTGCCGAGAAATATAGAATATGCAACAACTTTTACGGTTGTGAAAACTTACAAGAAAAGAAAGAAATCCGTTGTCGATTGGTTCAGAGGTACCTGATTCAGGACTCGGTAGGGCGAACTACGGTTCGATCCCCCGAAATCTACGAATGGGATGCATAAAGGGTTACCACACTTGTGTATCAGGCCCCGTAAGAAAAAGGGATCAAAGTCACTAACCGGCAACTCCACTACGTGCGTGAATAAGGCAAAGGGCTTAATGTGATTGCGTTAGAATGAAACCGGGTGAAACGGACACGAAAGCTTCAGGTTGAACTATAATAGATTGATTAGAACTGGATTGTACAAAAGAGAGGCCTATGACAAAGCTTGTTGCTCTGTGTCATTAATGTATCTTTAGTGTTTTATGCAAGTACCTACTTAGTAACGTAATTTCCACCAACATTTCAAATCCATTGGTGTACCATGTATGTGCATTTGATGAAGTTTGTCCGATTTTAACTTATTGATTGCTTGAGGACAAGCAAAGGTTCAAGTGTGGGAGAGTTTGATAACACGAAAACATATCGTATTTTTACTTTGATTTATGTTAAAATCTTATTCCATTTCTGTCTAATCTCCGATTTTTCCGAGAATATTTAAGTGTTTTGCAGGTATTTCAGTTGCCAAGTCAAAAGTACGCAAAGTGTAGAAAAGAAGTCGAACGAGCAAGAAAAGAGCAAGAAAAGAGCAGAAAATAGAAGATTTCAAAATTTGTTGGTGTGACGACCGTCACACCTCCCTCACGGTCGTCATGGAGTTTAAAGTCATCACGCTCGTCACAACCCCTCACGTTCGTCATGGAAGCAAAGACAGAATTGAGACGTTAAGCTCAGACGTGGTCACGAAGACTCAGAAATTCAATTTTCACGTTGCATTTTCTCCGAGAAATTCTAGGTCCCAAATGAAAATAACTGACAAAGGAGTGTGCCTACATTTTCTCCAATCGTTGCCATAGCTGAGGCTATATATATGAGAAGATTTCCAAGAGCGAGGTGTGGTCCATTTTCTTTCCAAAGTGTCGTATTGCTGCAGAATTGTTTACATAATTTCATTCTTGTTTCACTTTGTTTCCTTTACCATTTTCCTTGTCACTTATTACCGAACAAAGCAATAGTTTCTCACATTGAGGAACTATTGCACATTAGTTTAAGTTTTTGTTTCCTGCCTTCATCATTTTGTTTTTACTTATTCAAACAAAAACCTACCGATCTGTGGAGGAATTGCTTAGACCGCATTTACCAGGTTTTTATCGTTTCAATTTATAGTAATTGTTTTGTTCTTTTATTATGTCTGAATTTAAGTTTAAGAGTTTATTCGCATTCAAGTTCATTTTAATTAGTATGTCGAGCTAAACCAATTTTATTGGTATGTAATTGAGTAACCGGAACGGATTAGTTATTTCTAAGCTAAAATCATAAATCAACTTATTTTCTGGCTTTGATTTCTTAATTTAAAACCAACTTTTATTACGAGAGTAAAAAGGTAACAAAGTTTAAGGTCAAGACCACGAGAGTGTGAGATTTTACCCGGATAGCTGAAATCGAGCATTAGGTTTAAAAACAGTGAGAGCGCTTTAAAGTTAATTAGGACGTATTAGTTTCCAAAAAAAAATTTTAACCTCATATGGGCTAGCGAGAGCAGACATATTGACTTAAAGGTATAGTCCGAAGCAATAACCACGAGAGTGTGAGGTGAGGGCTTTTAAACTAGTATTTTCTACAGAATTATAAAGTGATAAATTTGTATACGCTTAGGTTTAATGAAATCCATGATGGTATACTGAATTATATATCGATGTCCTAATCATAACTAGTTTATTCTTAAATTTTAATTTCCCTTTAATTTCCCTTTTTGAATCTAAAAACCATATCAGATTAGCCTTAGATTTACATAGTAACATTAGATAACGGTACGTTCGATTTTTAGTCTCTATGGGATCGATAATCTTTTAAAACTACGCGATACGCCTGTATACTTGCAGTTAGATTTATTTAGGCACACTAAATAGCGATCAACTGAGCAGGATCAAACTCATTCACCTGTGGCTGAAACAGGTCCTGTCAACAATCCAACTCCTGGGCCTACAGTCACTTCGACTGCTGGAGGATCCCCCACTGGAGACCCATTGGATGCCCTCAAATGGTCAAATCCTCGCGAGTATGCCAGAATGATACTTGGGAAGAAGTACAGCTCTTCAGGTACTAGCCTTAGTACTTCGACCAGTTCTGGGGGTCCAGCTCCAGATGACTTTGCCAGCCCTATCCTTCAAAAGATCAAAGACAAATTCTTCAAGGGAGACATCCACAATGTCTTACTTTCAGATCGAACTGCTCCTCTCTTCCTGAAAGATAGCCTCCAAAAACTGGACCTTTCGACTCTTAGTAAAGATGTGTCTGAATTCCTTGTGGAGTTAACTGCTTTAATAAATCAGATGTCTGAGGACTTCAAACTTCTTCCCAAGATCCAACACAACATTGAAGTTACAACTGGACTGGAACATTTAGTTTGGGATGAAGCACACGCATCAGAAGCTAAGGTCAAAAGTCTGGAGATTGACCAAAACAAAAGGTAGGCAGAGATAGAGTCGAACCAAAAGGACATTGATACCTGGAAGCATCAAATTGAAGAATTACAAAACAAGATTTCTAACGCTGAAAAGCGCAATCTTGAGCTGAAAGACTTCGACGATACTGAAATGGCCAGAGAGTTAAAGCGCACTATAGACTTCCTTGATAAGGCCCAAACGCTTGAAAAGCAACTTTCAGCAGCTAAGTGTTCCAATGGCACAAGTTCCTATTCCATAAAGGAATATTAATAGCATAACCCTAGGGTATATTCCCAAGAGCAATTTCACGTTTCTCCATTGTTGACTGGCCAATCGTTACAAGACTTTTCCTCTATAAAATCCTCTTCACATGAGCCATATTTTGCACCCACTGAAGCAAGCATGAGTACTTCCTCAAAGAAGGCAGTGATCCAGAAGGTGGCTGAGGAGACAAAGAAAGCTGAGGCAACAACTACTGCCTACAATGATACTTCAACTGGAGCAACCTCTCGCCCCAAGAAGCGAGAAACTAAGATGAAGGCCCCCAAGAAAGGACATTCCAAAGCACAAAACTCTTATGATGAAGCTGACGAAGATTATGTCGCCTTCCTCAACTCTATTAATTGGAGAGACTATGAATGATCTTTCTCCTGGGTTTCATGTTGTTGTACTTGTTTTCTTTCCTTTGTATGCCATTGTGGCCTCCCATGGCCTATTTTGGCTTTTATAATCTGAATAAAACTTATGTCTTAATATGAATCTCTTGCAAAATAGGCTTATATTTTTTCAAATATTTCCCATTTACCCTCAAGACTCTTAGATCACCCTCAATCTCCTGAACCTCGTAAGCATTATTACTGAATGCCTCAATAATTTGAAAAGGACCCTCCCACTTCGGAGACCACTTCCCTAAAGATCTGGTCTTTCGATCCATAGGCAAGATCACTTTCCACACCAGTTCCCCAGTTGAAAAAGTTTTACTCTTGACCTTTTTATTATAAGACTTCTCCACCCTTTTCTTTTGCCTTTTTCAGTAACTATAATGCATGGAGTCTTTCTTCATCTAAATCCACTAACTCATCAAGCATCATATTCCAATAAGATTCAGATGGAATCTCATGATGCCTTTGAATCCTTATGGACTGAAGATAAATTTCTACAGGCAAAACTGTATCATGACCGAAAGTCAGTCGAAATGGGGTAGTATTAGTTGCCTCTTTGGGGGACGTTCGACATGCCCAAAGTATTTGGTCCAATGTCTTATGCCAATTTCTTGGCCTTTTTCTCGCATGCTTTTTTATCAACCCAATAACTACTTTATTTGCCGCTTCGACTTGGCCATTAGCTTGAGCATAATAAGGTGTGGATGTTAGAAGCTTGAATCCCATTTCTTTAGAAAACTCTTGCATTTTTTGACCAGTGAAGACTAATCCCTGGTCTATTGTAATTGTCTCTGGGATTCCAAACCTATAGATGATGTGTTTCTGGATAAATTCAATCACATCTTCTTGATCAACATTTGGTAAAGGGATAGCTTCGACCCATTTGGTAAAATAATTAATACCCACCAAAATGTACTTATGATTTTTAGATGATGCTGGTCGAATTTCTCCAACCAAATCCAAAGCACATCCTCTAAAAGGCCAAGGTTTCACTATAGAGTGTAATTCACTTGCAGGGACGTGTTGAATGCCAGTGTGAACTTGACATTCCTGACAACCCTTAGCAAATTCAATACAATCTTTTAACATGGTAGGCCAATACATGCCTTGTCGAAACAACAACCATTTCATTTTATGGCCTACCTGATGTGCCCCACATGCCCCACTATGGACAGTCGAAAGGGCCAAGTATGCTTCTGCCTCACTGAGGCACTTAAGCAATACTCCCTCAGGAGTCTTTTTGAATAATTCATTACCCAATAAGACATAACTCAAAGCTTGATACTTGATTTTCCTTTCTGTCGAAGATGTTGGATTTTTTAGATAATCTACTATAGGTTTTCTCCAATCCTTGTCAGTTATGCTATCAACTACCAGAATTGCAAAATTATCTTCATCAGCGTATCCAAGCTTAGTTTCTTCCAAATCTGATGGGGCTAATCCTACTAACACCACCCTTCCTCTGACTTCAACTTCGATTGCATCTTGTAATTTGTCTTTCGAAACTTTATACCCTGATGCAATCTGAGCCAAGTCATTAGCTACCTGGTTTTCCAGTCTAGGGATGTGTCGAAAACTAACTGTGTCGAACCTTTTCAACAGTCGATTCACAACTACAAAGTACATAATCAAGTTTTCTTTTATGCACTTGTACTCCTTGGTAACTTGTTTTATGACCAGTTCTGAATCTCCCATTATTTCGACATGAGTTGCCCCCAATTCCAACAATACTTCAAATCCAGCAATTAAAGCTCCATATTCAGCTTCGTTGTTAGAACAACGGCCTTCAATTTTATACTTAAGTGTTGTTGGAATTTTATTAGGAGAAATAACAAGCACTCCTATGCCTGTCCCATCTTTGTGGCTCGACCCGTCGAAATATAACTTCCAAGGTTCCACATCAAGATAGTTCAGAGGGGTCTCATTTGTAGAATGGTCAACTATAAAGTCTGCCACTACTTGTCCTTTAACAGCTTTTAAAGGCTTATAAGTTAAAGAATATTCAGTTAATGCTAATGCCCATTTTACAATTCGACTATGCAAAATAGGTTTGGACAACATATGTTTAATAACGTCATAACGAGAAGAAACATAAACATCAACTGGTTTTATATAATGCTTCAATTTTGTACAAGAGTAATACAAACATAAACATAATTTTTTAATCATTCTATATCTAGTTTCTACATCATTTAAAACTCTACTAAGGTAATAGAAGGCCCTTTCGACACCATCATCATCCTCTTGAGCTAATATGCTCCCTAAAGTTCTATCTGACGCAGCTATGAACAATCTCATACACTTATTGCCACAAGTGGTGAGAGAATTGGGGGGTGACTCAGGTACTCTTTGATCTTGTCGAAGGCTTCCTGTTGAGCTTGCCCCCAGTCGAATCCATCCTTGCTAGCTCGAAGCAATGGCGAAAAGGCTTGCGTTTTCCCACTCAAGTTGGATATAAACCTCCTCAAGAAATTTATTTTGCCCAAGAGAGACTGCAATTCCTTCTTTGTTGATGGCGCTTTTGCTTCCATAATGGCTTTGATTTTATTCTGGTTAATTTCGATCCCCTTCTTGTGGACCACAAAGCCTAAGAAATCCCCTGCCTGCACACAAAAAGCACATTTGAGAGGATTCATTTTAATACCATGCTTTCTCATCCTTTCAAAGGAATGTCGAAGATGGCTTAAATGATCTTTTCCTGGAAAAGACTTAACAACAATATCATCAATATATATTTTCATAAAAGTCTCAATAAAATCATGAAAGATTGAATTCATTGCTCGCTGGTAAGTTGCCCCAGCATTTTTTAGACCAAAAGGCATTACTACCCATTCATAAGTGCCTAATGCCCCTGGACATCGAAAAGCAGTTTTTGGGACATCTTCCTCAGCAATGAATATTTGGTTATAACCAGAATAACCATCCAACATACTCAAGTATTCATGTCCTGCAGCAGAATCAATCAACATTTATGCCACAGGCATAGAATATTCGTCCTTAGGGGTTGCAGAATTTAGATCTCTAAAATCTATACAGACCCTTAAAGAACCATTCTTTTTAATGACTGGTACAATATTAGCTAGCCATTCGACATACCTAGCTGTACGGATGAACTTGCATCTAAGTAACCTCTCAATTTCCTCTTTGATCTTTCAAAGGATTATTGGGGCAAACCGTCTTGGATTTTGCTTGACTAGTTTTTTCCCAGGTATGATTGGCAACTTATGTTCAACAAGCTCTCTCCTCAAACCAGGCATTTCGTCATAGTCCCAAGCGAAGCAATCCTTGAATTCCTTCAATAGTTTGACCATTTCGACTTTGAGTTGTGGGTCGAGATTAGCACTAACATAAGTAGGCCTTTTTACTCCCCCTTTACCCAAGTCAATTTCTTCCAAAGGATCTTGCGCCAGCATTTTAATGTTGTCTGACAATGGATCCTATTCGAAACCCAAAGGCTCATTATCATAAATAGCATCAAGCCTTTGATTTTGGTCTTCGATTTGAGACCCGTCAGGTGGTTCAGGCTCAAAGTCCTTACCAGGGCCTACTTCACAAATTTGAGTTGTGGCTTCGACAGCCATGTGGTTGTGTGCAGCCTCCAAGGCCACTTGTAGTTTAGATTCGGCCACATAGGTCAAAATTCTTTGCAGGGCATCGAATTCAGTCATTGTTACTGAATTCACTTCCCCAGTCTGTGGGGTCTATAGGCTCCCCACAGTATGGGACATTGTCTTCTTCCCTTATGACCTCTCTGTCCCATCGAAATCCCTCCACTGGGTGCAAGTATAATGAGCAGAATGCATGGTCATCTGGGGTGAAATCAAATTCTGCTGGAGTACAAGGCTCAAAGTGCGCCAAGTTTTTGTCAAACTCGACACCATCAACATGATTAACAGGCACCTTAAAGTACCCTTGATCACCTTTAATGTTTTCTACTATACCATCAGGCCTCCAGATTGTGATCCGCTGGTGCATTGACGAAGGTACTGCTCCAACACCATGGATTCATTCTCTCCCCAGCAGAAGGTTATAGTTAGCTTTGCTTTCGACTACCATAAACAAGGTAGGCCTTGTCACCGTTCCCAGAGTTAAATCAACCTGCAGAACACCAAGAGTGGTCCCAATTTTCCCTTCATAGTTGGAAAGGACCATGTTGTGGGGCTTAAGATCAGTGTCGAATTTACCGATCTTGCTTAGTAGGAAATATGGCATTAAATTGACTGTATCCCCACAATCCACCAAGATTTTATTCACAGCCACGTTCTCTACTTTCCCTGTAATGTACAGAGGTTTCAAGTGCCCTTTCATAGCCTCAGTTGGTCGTTCAAAGAAAGCATTATGTTCTTCGACACAGCCATTATTCATCACATAGTAGCACACAGGTTGGTGCGCTGCCATTTCAGCCTCAGCGTTGACATCCAAGTTTTCCACTTCAGTTATCCTATCATATTCTCTTGGCATTACTGAGACCACATTAACAATGATGTTTAAAGAGGCATCAGAGTCGGAATCAAAGTTGTGAGTCGAATCTCCGTCCTCAGCTGTTTCGACTGCAAACCTCTTAGCTTCTTCCTTCTTAGAAGTAAATAACCTACGCCCCACAGGCATCTTATTTGCGATTTTTGTCCCAACGTCTTTATTGCTAGCAGGCAGGATGTTGGTACTAGTTTCAATTTGATCTTTGGCCTGAGCTTCCCTCAAAGCCTTCCTTCGTCTCTATTCCCTTCTCCACTGGGACCTGGACATAGGATTTTTGCCTTTGTAATTCTCAGAAATATAGGCAGCTTTATTGGAGGACTTGAATTCCTTCCGGTACTCCATTGAAGAACCTCTAGCCACGTCGAAATTCTTCCATCTCTGTTTCCCTTTCCCTGCTGGTTTGACCCACTTTCCAGTTGGTACATCACTGCTAGGCTTGAAAGTGGCCTGCTTATCCCTTGGCATTTGTGGCCTTTGGCCATATTGTTTTTGAGTAGCTTTCCTTGGGTCGAAATGCCCTGGCCCTTGAGCAGCTCTTTTCTCACGTCCAGATTTGGCTTCTCTCCCCGCTTGGAGGCTATGAGCAGCTTCTCTGTCGAAGATAGCACTGCATCGAGGGTACAACATGACTTCAGAGTTCTTTCCTTGGCACCTGTGGAGAAAATCAACAATGGTTTCATCTTCCCTGGGATAAGCCAGTTTGTTGCAGTCTTCTTGACGAACCTGTTCATCAATATCCATGGCTTGTCCGTTAGTCACTTCGACCATGGTTATGTCAACTTCATCTTTTAAGCGCATTTTGGAGAAGTTGACATCAAGGCCCTCAGCAGCCTCGTCCATCTGTCTGAAATGGTCAGCAGTCTCTTTTGTCACCATCTGCAATTTTGATGCTTCAGCTTTAGCATGGATCTCGACTGTAGCCTCAGCGTCGAACCTTTGAACTTCAGAAGATGTCCTAAAATAGTGTTAAACAGACATACATATCAAATGCTCAAGCTGGCAGCCATCCACTTCCTCGACTTCTCTAATAAACACAACATCATTGGTAAGGTCTTCAGTAACCTCCACCACTGTGGCATTTCTGCCAAGAGCTTCGTTGGTGTTAACACTATCTGAGCTACTGTTAGATTCCTCAACTAATTCGACCATGTTAACCTCTTCGGGCTCTGTGTAATTTGCTTCAGCTACTTCAAGAGGGTTGGTATCAATTTTCATCTGGGTCTTAGTTTTCTCCCCAAATTTGAGTCTGCCTTCCTGAATAGCATTCTGCACCAGATCCCTGAAAAGAAAACATTGAGAAGTTTTATGACCCAAATAATTATGGTTTACAAAATCCTCTCTTTTTTCTTTGTTCTAAAGGTGGCATTTTAGCACCAGGAGGCACTAGTATTTGACCATCCTTAACTAACAAATAAAAAATTTCGTCACATTTAGTGATGTCGAAAGTGTATGTTTTCTTTGGGAACCTATCATTCTTTTCGGTTTCGACAGGGTTTTTCCCATTTGAAGGGACTAATAATTTACAAGAATAAGGAGGGCCTTGCTTAAGTTCAGCAAGATCTATTTCACTTTTGTCGAACCTAACAGGCTCGTCATACAATTCTTCGATGCCCTCCTGGTATTCGACGTAAGCTACCTTCTTGTTTTTGTTCACCCTAGCTTTCTCATCTTTGAGACGCTCTAGCTGTCAAACTCTGTCAGCTAACTGGGTCATATCCCTCAAATATTGGGTGTCTAGTTTTTTCCTGATAGAGTAATCAAGGCCACCAGCGGCCATTTCGACAAGTTCATGTTCAGGCACTTGTGTAAAGCACCTAGCCTTGAGTAGTCGAAACCTATTCAAGTAATCATCTATTGGCTCATTGAACTTTCGTTTCACACTAGCCAATTCTTTCAAACTGATTTTAGTCTGCCCCATGTAAAATTGTTCATGGAACAAACGTTCTAACTGGGTCCAATTACAAATCGAACCAGATGGTAACGTAGTGAACCACGTAAATGAATTTTTAGTGAGGGAACTAGGGAAATACTTCACCCTTAGACTCTCATCATTTGCAATCTCGCCAGCTTCGATCAGGTAGCACGCCACATGTTCGACGGTAGATTCTGTAGTATCTCCTGAAAACTTAGTGAATTTTGGTACTTTTGTCCTGGGGGGCAATTCAGCTTGGAGTATATAGTCTACTATAGGCGAAGTGAAGTTTGGCCTAGAAAAACCCATATTCAGGCCATTTCGAGCCATTATTCTCTCGACCATGGCTACCAAATTGTTCTCTGCTGCTACATTATTGCGTCGAACCTGATTCACCACATGATCAGCGTTTTGATTTCTGTTTACTAACACCATCCTTGGTTCCTCCTCTTCAAGTATAGGTATTTGATTCCTAGGAGGCTCCTCCCTAGGTGGTTCGACCAACTCTGGATTCGCCGGATTCACTTGTTGAGCGGTTTCCCTCCTCTCGACTCCTTGATTTTGGTGTTGGAAAGGAGCGGGCATTCCCATGAATTCTGCTATACGCGCCATCTGGGCTGTCATCATTTGATTGGTTTGAGTAGTATTCTGGATCAATGGCTGGAAAATTTCTCCCATTGTCTGAGACAAAGTATGTACCATTTGCATGTTGCTCTCATCCATCTGTTGCCTCAAATATGCTACAGATTCATTTGTTAAGTTGGGTCCTTGAGCAGAAAATCCCAAACCTATGGACTGGCTGTTTCGACCCATGTTAATTCCAGAGCCTGACTCCTGCAAAGGGGAAGATATCACATTCTCTGAAAATATTGGGGGTGCAGTACGCAAATTCTGCATCATTGCCGTTGGCATGCCATAGATTGGGTTCCTAGGCAAAGGTTGTGAAAATCCTGGGGGAGGAAATTGCCTATACGTCGAACCTCCTCCTGGCGGAGTCTGAGGATTTGTCACTGATGGGCAAATGTACTCCAAGACTGGCTGAGTGTAAGGCCTCACATATGTCGCCCCTTGCCCTGCTGTCGAAGGCGCTGGCTCTGTCACCATGGTTAACACTGTTGACCCTCCTGTCGAAGGAACTGGAGTTGGCGCCACAGTACTTCTTGGTAATTCTTGAGGATTGATCGTGCTGTTCTGAACACTTGAACTGCTTGGTTAAGGATTAGTCCCAGCAGAACTAGGATTTGAATTCCCTTGGCCAGATGGCATTTTCCTCGGGTTTCTTCTCTTTGGTCTATATTCGTTTGAACTGGCTACCTTTCCACTTCTCAAGTGCATACAATAAAGTTTGCCAAAATCTCGACCAATGAAACGAAAAAATTCAAAAAGGGGCAGTTATAAAACTTCCTTTTGACAGTTATTTAATAGTTATAAACTTCCAAATACACGTTTAGTACTGTCCCACTGGGCGTGCTAATTTGTTTACCTTGAAAATTAGTAAAAAACCGCTGATCTTCTAAAACAACAAAGTTCTAGTAACTTACAGGATCGATCAGATTGATCCTAGGACATGTGCTATGGGTGTATTTAGAATACCTCACAATTAAGCAAAGTATACATTTCTACAGTGCATGTAAATAAAAGAACGTGTTTTGAAATGTAAATGAAAGTGACGGAAATCAAAGAAATGTTTAAGTCGAACAACACATCAAAGGGAAAAAAACTGAATGTAAATGTTTGATAAAAACTGGGGTTAAATGTTGTAAAAAAGTACATGAAGATCTTAAACTGCAGAAATGTAAATGCTTGAAGGTAAAGGCTTTTTAATGTAAAACTGTAAAGTAAAAACTTTATAACGTAGAACGCTTAGAAGTAAAAGACTGAATTAAAAGGTTTTAAAGTACAGGATCTAAGATAGAAACTTCAAAGAAAATGACATTGCAATAAAAGATAAGGGTGATTACAATCACGTACATTCTCGCCTCACTCTTTTCTCTACACGCTGGATACTTTGAGTGATTTCAGAGTTACTTGTACAACACGATTTTTTCACACATTTTAACTCTAGAACTAACCTATTATAATACTCTAAAGTAACCACCATTTGACGGTTTACTCCTAGAACACGCCACTTGGCACTTTGCATGTCTTCAACTTCTGGATATTTGCCACTTGTCCTCCTTTCAAATTCAAATAGTAGAACTTCCCTCAACTACCCAGTTGTAACTGCAGCGCATTATCCATAGCCGTTTTACCCTGTCGAATTGACGCTTTGGACTTAGAAATGTTTGAAGTCATTAGTAATGGTATTTCATTTGGATAATGTAACACCTTCATCATTAGTAATGGTATTTCATTTGGATCATTTTTTATGGCGTCCCATATACCCTTGTCAACGGAGTTGATATGAATACATATACAAGCTTTCCAATAGCCATAACTTTCGCCAGTGAAATTTGGTGCTCTATTGTATGGTCCCTTAGGTTCAGTAGTCATTCTTTTAAAATGTAAATCTTAAGCACGAAATTAACTGGAGCTTGTGATACCACTTGTTAGATGATAGGATTCGATTTAGAGGGGGAATAGATCACAAATTAACAATTTAACTTTTGGAAAAAAATGGTTTTCAAAAGTTTTATGGCATACCAGAAACAACTCGAATCGAATCGTCTAACCGAACCTACTATAGAAAAGCTCGGATATGCGTAACGTAAACCAATTAGATGATAATGAACACAAATTATTCAACAACGATTAATCACAAATCAATTAAATGCTAAGCTACACGTAGAGCTTATTTCAATGATCAAAAATTCAATTAAAAGCAATAGACACAATTTATCGAACACCTTGAGTGCAATTGATAATGCTTGGAAATTTAATTTGATTTGTTGATGTTAAAACCAATCATAATCAAAGTGATTATGATTATATTGACAATTCGTAATTCAAAACGTAATTAGAATTTGATTTCCAAACCAATTGGTCCAAACAACAAAGATACGATAATTTAAAAATGCAAAAATTTAAAGATATATATATATATATATATATATATATATATATATATATATATATATATATATATATCTAGAGAGAGAGAGAGAGGTATTTGTTTAGGCAGTTCTCCAATCGGCCTCACTATGGGTATGTCTGTCCTCAATTCGAAATCGAATTGAGATAATTGAAATTAAACTTACTTTTCAAAAAATGTATATACAAGAGATGAATAAATCTAACCCTACAAACCCTATGGTTTATTGTTGATTCTACCACCTCCAAAACCCTTGATCAAAGATTGATCAAGTAACAAACAATGCCATTACAATCCACCAGTTCTTGTTACTAGCTTGCAAGACCTCCTCGTCTTCAAGGTTTTCGCTCAGTCGGATTAATCCCGAGCACGCACTTGTTGAACCCAAGATTCACGAACACGATCCCTCGTTTTACGATCCACTATTGCATCGTGTATGTCGACCTATGTAAGTCATAGGTCGGCCTATCAAAGCGGGTGAACCGACCTGATAAGGTCTTAGGTCAACCTATCAGAGTCTTGGGTTGACCGCGTGTCGATCAATGTTGGTCAGCACATTGGACAAAAGCTACAAGTTTTAATATTGATGCGTGGGTGTCGACCTGAGCAATTATGTGTCAACCTATATTAAAGTGAAAACTTATATAGGTCGACCTATACTTGCATGTGTCGTCCTATGTTGTAGTGTTTTGCTAAAAATCTTGTTTTTAATGCATTTATGATGTATGAATCTTTTCCAAACCATTTTAATGCTTCCTAATGCTAAGATGCATATCTAGAACCAGAGGATATCGTCCAATATACATTAACGCTACACTATCCTAGTTTTGACATCATTCAAAATTCAAAAGTAGCACTCACAAATTGTAACTGGCAACTCTCCCTCTCGTATTCAGGAACTGATTACCAAATTGAACTCTCAATTTGCTCTAAAACAGCTAGGTAAACTTGAGTATTTTTTGGGCATTCAGGTGTCTCATAAAAAAGATGGGTCTTTATTCTTGTCCCAAACCAAATATCTCAAAGATCTTCTAGCCAAAGCCAAGCTCAATGATACTAAAGGAGTGCCTACACCTATGATCTCAAGTCTCAAACCCACCAAACATGGCACTGATGTTCTACAGGATGCTACCTACTACAGGTCCATAGTTGGTGCACTATAGTATGCCACCATAACCAGGCCTAAGATTAACTATGTTTTCAATAAAGCTTTCCAGTTTCTCTCTAATCCTTTGGACAGACATTGGGTAGCTGTAGAGAGAATCCTGAGATATCTCAAAGGAACTCTTTATCTTGGGATGCACTTGCAAAGAGTTAACACTCAATTTCTCCTATCTATAACATATTTTTCTGACCCAGATGACAGAAAATCACATCTGGGTCCTGCATTTTTCTAGGCCCTAACTTGGTATCTTGGTGGTCAAATAAGCAAACTTTAGTGGCCAAGTCTAGTACGGAGGCTGAGTACAGAAGTTTATCCAACTTAGCCTCAGAAGTCTTATGGATTCATTCTCTGCTAACTGAGTTAAAAATGCCCTTTACCACTCATGTTCTACTTTGTGGTAACCTCAGCACAATGGCTTTGTCCCACAACCCTATTCTTCATGCCAAAACCAAGCATATGGAACTGAATATCTTCTTCCTTAAGGAGAAAGTGTTGAGCAAAAGCCTTATTTTCAATCACATACCTACTTTTGATCAGTATGCATACCTCCTCACCAAACCTCTTTCTCCTCTCAAGTTTTTGCAGCTCAGAGACAAACTCAGAGTGGTAGATAAGTCCTCTATTTAGAGGTGATCTTGGGCTTGAGGGGAAGATATTAGAGAATAATAATAAAATAGAGTAAGGGCATTTATGTAGTTCCAAATGTGCTGAGTCAGCACAGTTGAGTCACGGCTATATAAGTTGTAACCTAACTAATTGTAAGAAATTTCTTTTTCTGTCATGAATCAAGATGAGTTAGTTATAACTCAATCTTCTCTTATCTCTCTCTTTCTTTCTTCATCAACTTATGCTCACTCTCTAACACACCAGAAAAAACCATGCCAATCTTCAACTTTTGATTAGGAAGCAAACAGCTTTGTAATCTCATATGCATAAATGATACGATCAAAAAATGAAAGCGATGTCAAGAATTTGACGAGAAAATGAAACTTGATGGATGAGAGAGAAAGTGGTTGAGAGATGAAGACCGGGATTTCCAGCACTGGATCTTTAAGAACTGCCGACAATCTTGAAAAGGCTTTTGATAACAGAGAGAAGAGGGAGATTATGGAAGATACGATTGTTTTGGACGTCGTTGTATTCAGAAGCGAAACAGCTGGTAACTTAAGGAGGAGGATCTACCCAGTAAGCGCCAAGTGGAGGATTTAAGTTGAATCATGAATGATGCAGAGACTAGATACACTATGGTAGAAAAATTATGTTTATCTTTATAATTTTCTTGTACCATACTCAAGCATTATATAAAATCTTCATATGTGTTTGTTTATTCACACATCGACATAATTAAGCATATGCTACCGAAACCAATTTTACATAGTAGAGTTGGAAAATGGGCATTAGCCCTGACTGAATACTCTTTAACTTATGTGCCTTCAAACGCAAAATTGTTGCTGATTTCATAATAGATAATGCAGTTACAGAAATAACGCAGAACTATGTCGAGTTCCCGACATGGAAAATGTATTTTGATGGTTTCACTCATTCCAAGGGAACGGGAATAGGGATCTTCATCATGTCCCCGAAAGGAATTCCTACTAAGTATAAGTTTAAGATCAACGACCACTATTCCACCAATGAGGCTGAATATGAAGCCTTGATTTCATGTCTTACCATACTATTAGACTTGGGGGTGAAGCTAGCGGGATTATACCTGAGTGAATCGCACACTCAAAGATACAACAGAGTCGCCACCGAACTTTATTTAGTTCCGAAGGACAGGGAAAACATCGCTAAAACCCAAGGGGAAGAGAAATCAGTAAGGGGATCGGTTATGCGAGAGGAAGGTATTAGCACCTCACGCATTCGTCGTACTCGACGTGAACCATTTTGCTTGCTTCTATGATTGGATGGGTTATTTATCTAAAGGCTACTAGCTAAAGAGGGAAGGTAAAAGGAAAAGAAAGTGCTCACGGAGGGTTGAGGCCCTCGTGCCTACGTATCCTCATAGTGAAATGAGGAATTCAGAGCTCCGTAGTTCATGGAACCAGGGGAGATAAGGAAAAGGGCTGAATAAAGATTGTGGAAGAAGGGTGCTTGCCAAGATCTCGCGATCTCGTGCCTACGTATCCTCACAGTGCAATGAGGAAATCAGAGCTCTGTAGTTTGGGGAACAAAGGATGGAGAAAGAAAGGGAAATGGTGTCAAAACCAGGAGCGAAATCAAAAGAATGGTGACGACTCCACTAGGGAGAAAATCAAAAGAATGGTGTCAAAACCAAGAGAGAGAAGCAAATAAATGGTGTCGAAATCAAGAGAGAAGGATAAGAGATAGGAATAAAAGAAGGGCCGAGGAGTGTAAGCAAGAGTGTTGAATCAAGACTCAGAGTTTCATCCACTGGGGATTCGGTGCTTTAACTGACAGGCAGTAGTTAACCAAAGGAAAAGAAGAGGTTGGTCTTTAACCGACGGACGGTGATTTACCAGAAGAATGGGTGTTTAACCAAGAAGTGATTAACCTAACAAGGAGAGGAGAAATTGGTTTTAACAGATGGACTGTGATCAACCAAAATGACGGGTGTGGAACCAAGCGAAGGTTGCAAACCCAACAAGGAAGAGATATATTAGTCTTAATAGACAGATTATGATTAACCGAAGGAACAGGTGTGGAACCAAGCGAAGGTTGTGACCCAAGGGAACGGGTGTGGAACCAAGCGAAGGTTGTGACCCAAGATAACGGGTGTGGAACCAAGCGAAGGTTGCCAGCCCAAAGGGGGTTCGGTATACTAACTGACGGATTATCGTTAACCAAAACAAAGAGTATTGAACCAAAATAAGGTTACGAACCCAAAGGACTTGATATATTAACTGACAAGCAGTAGATAATCGAGGGAAAGGGTATTGAACCAAAAGAAGGTTATGAACCCAAAGAGATCGATTGGTTTTAACAGATGGACTGTGATTAACCAAAGGAATGGGTGATTAACCAAGAGAAGGATTAACCCAAGAATGAAGATTAGTTTTGACAGACGGACTGTGATTAACCAAAGGAACGGGTGATTAACCAAGAGAAGGTGATTAGCCTAACAGAGGAGATTGGTTTTAACAGACGGACTGTGAAAAACCAAAAGAATGGGTGATTAACCAAGAGAAGGTGATTAACCCAACAAAGGAGATTGGTTTTAACAGACGGACTGTGATCAACCAAATGAACGGGTGATTAACCAAGAGAAGGTGATTAACCCAACAGAGGAGATTGGTTTTAACAGACAGACTGTGATCAACCAAAATAACGGGTGATTAACCATGAGGTGATTAACCCAAAAGAAACTCAATATATTAACAAACGGACTGTGGTTAACTGACAATGATCTTGAACCAAGGAAATTGTGATTGATCAAAGGAAATACTGAAAGGATATGAGTGATCAAAGATCAACTCTACTGAGGATCAAGAGACGCTATAGTCTGGAGATAGAGGTGACTATTCTAAGTTCAGGGTCAAGCGCCCCCTACAAGAAATAGTCAGAATAAGGGTAAGAGAAACTCCATCCTCATTCCTTCTCTAGCCCCAAAGTGTAGTGCGGGAATTGAAACCGATAGAGAAACGACGTAATTTGTATAATGCTCCAATGCATTGTGCAGACCTCCGACTCTGCAAAGGATCAAGAAATAAAGGCTCTAAAGAGATCTTAAAGAGAAGAGAGGGGGGAGATTAACCAATCGAAACAAGGTTTCGATCGATCAAAGGGAATGAACGAGCCAACAATCTTTCACACGAGTAGAAAAATCATTAAAGCAAGAGTGTGAGATAATGGTTGTACATAATTAAATTTGTTCAATGAAGAACAAATCTAATGTGATAAAATGAAATTGCCAAGCATTAACAAAGACAAAATTAGCATGCATCACTAATCATACTCATGTTAACACACAAAAAAGAATTGTACAAAAAGAAAGCTTAACATGTGAACAAATTGCAAAATAATCGAAGAAAATTAAGCAATTAATTGAGCAAAGGTCGTTTCAAGTAAATTCTGACTTAAAATAGTAGCATTAACATGTATACAAGTGATCATGTAAAAATATATGATTAAAGCATGCAAAACAGCCCTTGAAATAATGATTTTTGAAAAAAAAAGTAGCAGTGTAACCGGTGACATGGTGAGGTAACCGGTTACTTCAGCCAAAACAGCAATTCCAGGGGCGCAGACAGGTGAGGTAACCCGTTACCTCAGCAAAAACATCAAACACAGAATTTTCAAAAAGCACTTTTGAGAATGACTTTTCGCATGTAATTGCAATGGATCATAGCATAAGAGTAAATGCATAATTCACATTAATTCATAGCAAATAAAAGCTACAAGAATTGATCATGCAAAGCAAGAATTCAAGCAACAAAACATCAATTAAGAGCTACATTGCGAAAATGCGAAAATGCGAAAATTATCGAAAACAGTCAATCAAGTAAGAATTACCGACCTACAAGGTTGAGATTTGCCTTGGTAATTATTGTAAGTAAGAAGTGGTGCAAAGAAGCAAATAAAACCAGAGGATTCCAAGATCTAGAGCAATCTGTAGTGAAACCGAAGAAAACGTGATAAATGCTCCAAATATGAATTTGCACCAAAACTCTTGAAATGATCACTTCCAAAACTTGGATTGAAGTAGAAGTTGTTGTAATTACAGAAATCCAAGAAGAAATGTGATGTAATGGAGGTTTAGCTCAAAAGAATAGCAAGTTCAATGTGAAGTTTGCTAAGCTTTAATGGTGGAAAAAGAGCTTTAGTGTGGTTTGGTGAAGAAGATGAAGATGATTGAGAGAAAATTGCAGAAAATGTAGAGAGAATTGAGAGTGAAGAGTGAAAATTGAGCAAATGATCTAGGGTCCTTTGCAACAAAGTGAAGGTTTCTTTATATAGAGTGGAGGTTTGGAGTGGGTTAGGTTTGGAACTTGGTTTGGAGCTTACTTTAGAGTTAGTTACATCTAACTCACTGAGTTGGAAGTTGACTCAGTTAGTTATTTGCTAACTCGGTGGGAGAATCCCAATGCAAGTTCAAAATAAACTGGTTCACATACTTGTAAATAAGGGTGCATGGTGAGCATAATTGAAAATGATGTATTGTAGCAAATGCAAGTGGATTCTTGAAGTGTCTAGAATATTCCATACAATGCTAGAATAAAATAGCCCAAAAGAATGTGGTGAAAGCTACTGCCATTTTGATGAACATTTGAAAATTGCAAAATTCTGCTGATATAACCGGTTACATAGTGAGGTAACTGATTACCTCAACCTGCATTTGATTTTCTAGGATGAAAAATGCTGATGTAACCCGTTACCTCGTGAGGTAACTCGTTACTTCAGAAAAAAAATAGCAAAAACTTCACTTTTTGGCTTGAAATGGAGTGCTTTGGTCGTGGTTCCACATTTTGACCTTATGCTTTGATATATAGGCATAGAAATCCTTGTATTTTGCTCGTATTGATGATGTGATGACTCTGTATATGCCTGCAACAAAACCACAGAAAAAATGCTAATGCGTATGCTAGAAATACGAGTGCACATGCTTATGAAAAAAACAAAAATGGGAGGTCAAATTTTGGGTTACGACAGGGGGCAACCAGAGCCGAGATCAAGGGTGACTCCAAACTGGTAATCAAATAGTTAACATGGGAATACAAATGTATTAAAGATAACCTGTTAATATACTTCGTCAAGGCAAATTCAATTCTTAAAGTATTTATAATTGTGGATATTGAATATGTACCACGAATACGAAACCAAGAGACCAACGATTTGGCCCAAGAAGTCTCAGGCTACAAGGTAGCTAAGAGAAAATTAAAGAACTTAACTGAAGTGAAATTTTTGTGAAATTTTGTGAAACTTTTTGTCAACACCAAAACTGGTGGGGGCAGAGGAGTTACCAGAATTTTGTGAAACTTTTGAAACTTTTGCCATCGACAACATAGAAAATGACGATTGATGGAGGGAAATTATTGAGTTCCTTAGAAACCCAATAGGAATAATATATCGAAAAACGAAATATAAGGCGTTAAGTTACGTCATTATTGGGAATAGATTGTTCAAAAAGACACCATAAGAGGTGTTGCTCAAATGCATTAGTGGGAGCGAAACCTACTTGGAAATTTATAACACTCACTGCGGATTGTGATGCGCACACTAAGCAGGCCACAAAATGAAATGGTTTTTATGTTGACAGGGGGTATACTGGCCCACGATGTTGAAAGATTGCATTGAGTTCGCTCGAGAATGTCAAGAGTGCCAGAGACATGGAGGAATACAACATGTGCTCGCTAGTGTATTACATTCGAACATCAAGCCATGGCCATTCAGAGGATGGGTATTAGACCTAATAGGTGAGATCAAACTGGCATCTTCCAAAGGCCATAAATATGTCCTAGTGGGCATCAACTACTTTACGAAGTGGGTCGAGGCGGTGCCTCTAACCAATGTCGACCAAAATATGATGACTAACTTCCTACAGAGCCATATCATGTGCATATATGGGACTCTTGAAACCATAACAACTGACCAAGGTTCAATATTCATCGGCAGAAAGGTCATGGAATTTGCTGCAGAGACGGGGATCAAGTTCCTAAGGTCGACCCCTTATTATGCACAAGCTAACGACCAAGTGGAGGATGTGAACAAAGCTATCATAAGCTTAATAAAAAAGCACGTTGGAAAAAAGCCAAGAAGTTGGCATACAACTTTAAATCAAGCATTTTGGGCTTACAGAACTTCTCCCAAAGAAACCACCAATGTTACACCTTTTCAACTCGCGTTTGGCCATGATGCGGTCCTACCTGCAGAGATATGCTTACAGTCAATAAGAATTCAAAGACAAAACAAAATCCCATCTGACCATGTTTGGAGTATGATGATGAATGAGTTGGTCGACCTGAATGAAGAAAGGCTACTAGCTTTAGATGCCTTGATGAGGCAAAGGAAGAAAATAGTTGAAACTTATAACAAAAAGGTTAAGTCCAAAGTCTTCTCTATTGGAGATTATGTCTAAAAGGTTATACTTCCTCTCGACAAGAAGGATAAAGCTTAGGGAAAATGGTCACCCAATTGAGAGGAACCTTTCAAAGTTAATCAAGTTTTTTCCAATAATGCGTATGAGATTGAGTTAAACCCTGGTAATCGAACGCTGCGAATAAATGGGAAATACTTTAAAAAGTATAGGCCTATGCTTCAGGAAATCAATATTACAAAAGGAAAATAGTACTTAAAATATCATTGATTTGACCAAACGGCAATATTACAAAAAATTCAGAAAGCAGCAAATAATACAATACCAAAGCCTGGGAATTGTCACACCCTAATTTTTTACCCTAAGATCCCCGCCTTGTTCTTTGCATAACATATTAGGTCAATCATTCGTGCATGACTAACTGTTTTATCTAGTCTTTGTCTGTTTGTTTTGTTTATGAGTATAGGTGTTGCTGCAAAAGGTTCAAAGGTCATGGAGACCATGTGTGTGTGTGCTCATTGGTATTCTAGTCCCTTGCAAATTGTGTGGAATTCCTGTGGAGATGGAGGGAGGATATACCCTCATTCTTATGGTCCCTCAGTCAATACAAAGTCATTTTTTTCCTCAGAGATTCAAGGAGGATTAGGGTTTATGTACAGTTGGGTGGCACCATGTGAGGATTGGTTGGAATTTTGTGGTGTGTTGCATCGCAAGTGGTATCCTCACTTTCAAAGGATTTCTCAAGCAAGACTTTATTCTTATTCATGAAGTTGGTTCTGTTAATCTTAAGAGATTGAATGTTTTTCTTACAAGGATTCCATTTTAAAATCCATACGCTATCATGAAATGGTAAAATCTATGTCCAAGACATAATTTCAAACAAGGATTTTTGTAGCACTACAAGTTGATGTTCACTTCAAACCATCACAAGAGTTTGAATTCAAGTAAAAATTGCAACTTCATATTAATTCCAAGAAATTCAAGGTGTATAAGAGGATACAATGTTCATTGGTTCTTTAAAAATCTAATTCAAACTAATTCCAAAGCTAATGTTGTTATAGGAGATGGAAATCATTATACAAAAGTCTCAACTACTGGCCTATATCATTTAAAGTTAAGCCAACTTCAACCAATTTGGATCACCGCCACAAACATTTGAACTACCTTCTGGAGCTATGGTTTCTTCTTGTGACAATTTTAAACGAACATTCAAAGGGTGTTTGGTCTTCATATGCTTAGATTTTGCCTTGGAAAATAATGCGGTACACCAAAATTTGGTTCGTGGGATTATCAGGGAGGGTTGTTGCGTGAAGATGCACAGGACATCTTTCACTAGCACGCTCGACAGTAGACTTTGTTACATGAGCTTCCTTAGCAATAATAGTCGTAACCCCTGTCACGAGCAAACTTTCGATCTTCAAAGGGTAAAAGGTTGCAGCACACTACCTGTAATAAGAGAACCAACGATGAATCAAGTTATAACAGTTCTATCGCAGCACCGGAGTTGCCAAAGACGAAAAACCAGAATAACAAGACATTTTCACCAAGTCAAAATATTCTTGAGCTTCTTCATAAAGTGGATCAGCCAAGGGAGCATGGCTTTGCAACAGATACGAGCACTTCTAACTGCCATTTATCTCCCGGGGTGAGGGATACCGAATCTCCTAATGGGTCTATTATACATCCTCAACGAAGTCGAAGTTCTGCACCTCAGGGTTTTGGTTCACATTTGGCTCCGCCTTCTGTAACATTTAATCCATCTCTACATGGCACCCCGTCAAAGTTTCACGCAATGTATGGACAAATGCTTCTTGCATGCAACAGCCTGCCTGCAAAAACAAATTCTCAATAGTTAGCATACCAAGAATTAAGCCAATTATCACTACCATAACAAGTTAACTAACCACGTCCAGTTTACCACGTTTCAGAATAAGCCCAAACATGGTATAGTCGAGCTAAACTAACAACATCATCACAAGACTTAACCAATAGGCAAGTCACTATAGCAGTTTAGATCAGGACACACACATGCTAACAAGGAAAATACTTTGAGCCAGGTGGTCATCATGTCCAGATTTGAATCAACAACAACCTTGTGTCATCATTTAGAGAGACAAATATAAGATAAATGGCAAGACATTTGGTTCTGCACTTTCAACTAGAAGCAAGCCTGCTGGTGGGAGCGCACTAAATGATTCAATAATGAACATTGATGTTTTTTACAAGTTTTACTAATTCAGTGAAAATGATTGCCTTGTACCTGATTACGTGCCTTCACAGCCAGCCTCATCTTCATGCTCTCAAGTAACCGTTCACATGCCACGAAAAAAAGAAAGAAAAAACCTGTTAGCGCACAGGGTGAATTCCTGTACAAACCATGTTTATCAGTTTTCAAATCGTCTTTCCAAGACAACGAAAGCAACAAACATGACATGAAAAAGAAAAATCCAGAGTTGTAAATACAACTACACACCTTCAGGGCTGCCTGTAATTGTTGCATAGAAGGAAATGGAAAGAACAAATATTAAACTTTGTTCATTAGCCGATCTGGATCACCTGCATAATTTGGACCAGGAGGAATTTAATACAAAGTTATCATCTAAGTCTAATTGAACCAAACTACTTTCAAAATCGTAAGGTTTGTTAAAAGAGGGATAAGACATTACCTTCATCATCAATCCTCAAGGACTTTAGCTTGAATCCGAATTTCCTCCACATCATGCGCCACCAAGAAGTCTCCAAGAAACTCCCTTCATGTCATTATGATGCTATCAAGGAGGTGTGAGTTCATGACAGAAGTGTTGAATGGACCCGGCGACTCTTGTTGAGAAATGTTACGGATAGACAGATACGTATTCCTCAACTTGTGTGGCATTCTTTGCCAAAGAACCATGTTATGTGATATTGACGATGAAGTGATGGAGGAGTAATTAACGGTATGCGAAATCTTGCATAAAGGCCAGACCAAATCAAAAAGGCATTCAATTTAAATAATAAAGTTCAACACAATTCAGTTTATTTCCAAAACAATACTACGACAGGTTGGGCCGAAAAAGGAAGGAATCGGAGACAATGCCAAACCAATTTCAGACACATTATTTCAAAATGGAAGCTTTTCATAGCAATTGTTTCTTTCCAAAGCCAAAACAGCAACATATTCATTAGCCTTAAAACACACAAGGCCTATTAAGAAGGAGACAACACAAGTATATGCGGAGGAGAAAATTGAGGCCATACACGAAAAACTCATACAATCCTCGCACCACGTTCATACGCATCACCAAAGTAGCATAACACACACAAAGAAATTCAGAGCAGGCCACACTACAAAGGGGGACGGTTTTGGAAGAAAGCAAATACACAAAAAACAACAATATCAACCAAGAGTCACTAACACGCAATCCCCATTTTATTCTTCAAAGAACAAAGATCCCACATTCATTCGCAGAGAAGGATAATTCACAACAGTACCATACATACACACACAAAGTCACCAATACACCACAAACTCATAAGCAACGACAACCAATACAAAGGAGAGTGGAGTAGAGTAAAGGGAATCACCTTCGAAGAGGACGCCTACGCCGTGACTAGCATCACCACGCACCACTTCCACGTTGACTGTAGAACGCACATCAAGATCCACCGCCAGCCTTCCCTTTTTCATTCTGTTCCATAACTTCTGTAATTGTAATCCCAAATCATAGTGAAATGGGGGGATTTAGGGTTTCTGCAGGGATTAGGGTTTTGCTTTCTTTTCTGTTTAGATTAGGGTTTATCTGTGCATTGTGAGAGCAGAGAGAAGATGGTGAGATGAGGCGAAGTCGAGAGTTGCGAGAGAAGACGCTGAGAGAGAGAGAGAGAGAGAGAGAGAGAGAGAGAGTTACGAGCAGAGAGAAGACGAGAGAGAGTAGCGAGAGAGAGAGAGAGAGAGAATCGTGAGAAGGTGAGGCGTTTGTTTTTCTTTTTCTGAATTTTTGTTCTAAATAATCACACGCATGCGCACACACGGAACACCACGGTGCACCCTCGTATTTTATTGCTCATATCATGGCATCATGCATCCTATGGTCACGATCTGAGGGTCCATGATGGACCCTCTTTACCTGAATGTTACCTTCAGCTCGTTTCCTTTTTTTAACAATAATTTCATTTTTAACAATAATCTATTTTTTAATAATAATTTAATTTTTTTTTAAATAATTTGACTTTTTTTAAATAATATAACCTTAAAAAATAATAACATAAACCTCCTTTTAATGTAAACCTTTTAAAAATAAACCTTTTTTTATAATAAAAATAAATTTTGTTTTAATTGAAATAAGTCCTGAAACTTTTATAATAAAACCTTTTAATTAATTAAATCCTTTTTTTAAATAATAAATATAACCCTTTTAATTTGGTTAGGACTTTTTTAGAAGAGACCAAAATTAATAATTTTAATTAACATTTTATGAGTATGTAAAATATCCCCCTTAAAAAAATAATAGAACTTTTCTTATAATAAAAATTGTTTCTCTTAATTAGAAATATAACCTCCTCCTTAACTAGGATAGAAACCCTCCTCAGTGAACCCTTTTAAAGTTTCTCCTAAGTCGGTCTCTTAGTATTTGTTTCTGAATGATCTTTCCTTGCTTGATGTGTGCACTTCACTTGTTTGTCTTGATTGTGCTCCAAACCTCTCAAAAGAAATAAAACTCTCGATCCAATGTCGAGCCATTTTCCACCCCTGTAAGTCGATTGCTTTTAAGCATCGCTACCAACGTCGAGCCATTTTCCACCCCTGTAAGTCAATTGCTTTTAAGCATCGCTACCTACCTTTCGGTCACTATACACGAGGATAGCCCACTATGCTAGTGTACACGTTTAAAACATAATTCTTTGTTTCGATTAATCGGTGACATCTATTATAACTTTATGCTTCATGCTTTATGCTCTATTGCTTTATTCTAATATACTGCTTGCATTATATCCAAGGGAAAACCCCATGCATGATAATCACTTGTCGTGCATGGTGCATTTCATTTGCATCTCATATCTCCCTATAGGCTTTTATACCCTTTAAGATGAGAATTTCTTAGACAACTTTAGGATAGATTTTCCTAAGTTAGTCCCTCTTAATCTTGATTAGACAATCAAACTTTAGCTCACCTAATTCTCCACACAAGAGAATTAGATGTGAATCATCTCAAAGAAGAGACATACAATCTCATACCCCACAATACAAACAAGATGTGGATTCCTTTTCCACTTAGGAGAGGCATGAGGTATACTCGTCGAATATATATCCGAGTTGGAGCCCTTCTCCTAAGATGAAGCAAAGGTTCATTCATAAAAATGTGGTGGTTTCTTAAGATGATGACTCATATTTTCTCCTAAACTTTTTCAAACAAACTTTAGTATCCCTCAGAAAGGAACTACAAGTGCTCTGATTCCACTCCCAACAGGATATGTAGGCACAAGATGCGATATCTTGTCGAGCACACTTAGGAATAGAACTTTAGGTCTTCCTACCCTTTACCCTTAGCAAACAGATAACAACCAACAGATAACGTGGTAAAACAAGAGGTTCTTGTAGAGTACTACAGATATCTAGGATGCTAACACCTTTCTTAGGTATAACCAACCTCCGAACCTTAGACTCTTAGTTTTGCATTTGCATTGCATACTGTGGGAAATTCGATCTTCCTCCCTTCCCTTGGATAAAACAAAGACCGGTGGTGAAATAAACGATTTGCGACTCAAGTTAATCCATAGCTTAATATCCAATTCTCACCGCGACAGAAATGGCGACTTCACTGGGGAATTCTTGGAGGGTTCCCCCTAACTTGTTTATTTATGTTATCTATTGTATACTTGTATATTTATATCTGTTATTATATCTTCCTGCTTGGGTTTTTTTATATGCAGGGTTATCACTTTGTGTGGTGAGATAAGTCCTACACTCGGACTTGAGTGCAAAATATGATAGGACGGTGATATATTCAAGGAGACTTTTAGGGAGTCGATTCCTGAAGAAGTTGAATTGAGACATCACCACTCAGTTGAGGCCCTCTTGAACTTAATGTTGTTTAACGAGTCTATTTGTGAAGACGATATTATTTTCGACCTAGGAGCCCGTGAGACTGAGAATCGTAGTTACCTTTAATCCCACTTGGCCTCTTAGGATGTAGTGCGATGGCTATGAGGGAGTCGATTCCCAAAATAGTTGATACGCGATACTACACTCAAACGAGATTCTCTTGAGAATATTATTGACCACCAAGTTATTTGGGAAATCGATAATATCCGAAAGATGGGTTGTTGACTCTGGGAACTTTGTAGAACCCGTTCTGCAGGTACATTTGAAACCATAGTACACACCTATTGGGATGGGTAGACCTTGGCTCCACGCTCATGACCTTTCAAACCCAGGACGCTTTGTCTGTTTGCTTACTTGTGTGTGCTTTATCTGTGTGTTTGCATCCATGCATTCATGAGCATCATATCATAATGATTCATGGAACTTAGTTTTGTTTGTAAACATCATAGGGATATCATGGATTCTGAAAGAAAGTAAACGTTGAAGTACACTTACAAGAGTCATGATCTGGATGATCTAAGGAGACTAGAAACCTTGCTGACAGACAAGGAAGGATTCAAGAGTAAATATGGGAAACTATTGTCTTTATTGAAAGTGAAGATTGATAAGGGACTTCTAATTCACACTTCCTGATTACCAGTTGGTGCCGACTCTTGAAGAATATTCTTAGCTGATGGAGTTACAAGTATCCATTCCCTATCTTCGGTTAATATTCGAGCTAATATGACTGCAAAAAGGGAAATTTTGGAAAAAAGCTACTTCGTGCAAGAATAGAAAAAACACCAGAAGACTTAACCTACTCTAGTCCTCAGTCAATGCCTTGGAAGCTCAATTGGAAGAAGAAGTCGAACGACTCAAGACAAGACCATTGGAAGAGTCTTCTTAGATCCATCATTACTAGCTTTTATTTAGCTTTTATGTCATGATTCTTGTAAGGCGTACAGACGCGTTTGTAATCAATTTTGTAATAAATCAATCTTTTAGTATTCCGATACTAATGATTGTAACCGTTTTTTAATTAAAAAACAAGTCTTTTGATATTCCTTGATGATTATAAATAGCTGAGCTCCACGAATCTTGTTGCATCGCATTTGCATTTTTCATTCTCTCTCCCTTCAAAGAACTTAAAAGTTATTTTGCAAGCATCGTAAGATGGATTACGGAAAGAAAGGAGTTTTGCCATACACCTTCAAGGTTCCAGATGTTAAATAGTTAAGGGAACTAGGAGATCAGATCAAAGATCTTGAGGCTTTCACCGAGAAGTATGGAAGGATCCTCCCACTGTTACAAGTTCGAGTGGCTGTTGGTTTGTTAGAGACGCTTGTGCAGCTCTATGGCCAGATCTATCACTGTTTCATTTTCCCATATTTCCAGTTGATGCCTACGTTGGAGGAGTATTCCGCTTTGTTGGGCATCCCTGTCAAAGAATCACCTTCATTCTCCGGAGCAGGAGGAAGACCTAGGCAAGAAGATATTTCGAGAGCATCCCGCATAAAGTTGTTCGATATTCGAACTCACATGACAGTCAAAGGGAGAATTGATGGTTTGCCTGCCCAGTTCTTGTTCGAGAAAGCTCGACACTTCACTAACATGGGGAATACCGAAGCTTTCGAGAACATCTTCGCACTGCTGGCCTATGGTTTGTTTTTATTTCCCAACATTGAAGATTTTGTCAACATCCACGTAATCAGAATTTTCATGCTCAAAAATCCAGTTCCTACTTTACTGGTCGACGCTTATCATGCAATTCATTCGAAGGTTCTAAAAGGAGAATGACGGATTACATGCTGCACTGCTATCCTCTATAGGTGGTTTATTTCGCACCTACCTAGGTCTACAGCTTTTTGGGATGTGAAAGATGGTACAGAATGGCCCGTGAAGCTCATGGCTCTCTCTCTCTCACTCAAATGTTGTATGGAACGATCCGATGTATGGAGGAATTATCATGATTCATAGCTGTGGAGATTTTCCCAATGTGCCTCTTCTTGGCACAAAGGGATGTGTTAGTTATAACCCTGAGCTTGCTCGCCGACAACTCTATCATCCAATGGAGGAAGTACCAGATCCGGAAGATTTGGCCAGAATTTTCCTCTACCAAGGAGAGAATCTTGAGTTGAAAACGGGAATTGTGTATGTGTGGCGCCGTATAAACAGGCAAGGAATGACCGTAATAGAGAATCCTGATTGCACAGTTACTGAAGCCTACCTAGCTTAGGCACGTGAAAAGGCTCTCACCTTGATGATGCAATATCCTCGTCCCAAGCCTCCTGTGACTGATTCAAGTGAAGTTTCGAGATTGAAGGCGGAAGTAGAAAAAATTACCCTTGATAAGGCAAGGATACAAGAACAGATCGACAAGCTGGCAGAACAACTCTGTGGAAGAGGAGGGTCGTCATCCAGGGGATTAGATTCCTAGTTCCTTTTGTATTTTGTGGCTTATTGTAATAAACTTTGAAGGTGTACTGGCCGTTATGTAAAACTTTTTAAATTTAATAAATAAAACGAGTCTCTAATTATGATGTCTACAAATACACTTTCAAGTTCCTTGAAGTTCATGTTGCATCATACACATCATTTGCATTTGCATTCTTTTGCATTCCAGGTTCTCGTTCGTGTTTCTTCTCAGCCAAGTCATCACAAGTGCGGTACTCACGCCAGAAGATGGGAGTAAACATCATGAGAAACTCAAGGAAAATGTAGAAACTCTTAAGGAGGTCTCTGCAATGAAAGGATTGATCAAACAAAGATACAAAACTCCTAAAGACTCCGTTGAGTAAGGAAGCAAGCCACTCAAAGATTCAGATCATCAGAAGCAGTTAGGTCGAGATTCGACGAATCTCTCAAGGACCGGTTAATCAGAAGAAATCAGGTCGAGATTAGACAAGTCTCTAAAGGTCAATTAGGCTGGGGCAACTTTTTCACAAGTGCAGACAACTAGAGGTTTTGATTGGGAAAGGAAACCCAGCTTGGGCATCCAACTTGAAGGATTTGTTGATCAACCATTCCAAGAGTTGTTAAATCAGGGGCAAAACTGTAACACCCATATATAACATCATACATCAAAGCATAAATATTATACATGAATCCAAGTTTTGGTATTGAAATACCATAAGTTCCTAGTTAACACATTATACATATACATGCCCAAAATACACCATACAAAAAAAACTATGGCATAATATATACAAGATGTTCCAAAGCACTAAGAACTAGATCAATACAATGATCTCAAAAATAAACTCCAACAACGGAAGTCTTGACATCCCAAAAGCAAAGATACATAAGGATAATCAAACGGCTTTATCCTTACCCTTCACGGAACCTGAAGCACCTGTAATATAATCAACAACATGGGATGAGATATTAAATCTCAGTGAGTTCCCTATCTTATGGATTCTCTCGGCTTTACAAGGTTCTAACATCCTAACCCAAGTCAAAGGAAAGGGAAGTGACCTTGAGTCCACACTTCCACACTATATGGATACATGTCCATGAGTCTGTTAACCCAACGTTTATCACTAATTGGTAACCTTACCAAGGCATCCCCTTTTCCCGTCCGCTTCTACGTCTAGAAGTCGACCTGAGTCATAGATCCTTGTAATCTACTTGACATACGAAATGGATTCGGGATCATCGGCCTGTTAACCGTGAGTCGTCACTTCTCATGGCCTGTTAACCATCACAAGTCTCTTTACCATATAGGCTTCATTCGTACTACACGCGGGAATCAAACCTGCCAAGTAGTTATGCGTACGTTTCAGAGGAGCTCGTTACTCATGAAACTGCATCTCAAGGGAAACGGTTACGATTACATGATCATATACACAAACATGATTGTATTTGACAATCACAAGGCCACATTCGCCTTTAGGCCTCTTTTGCCTTTTCTCAATACTTAACATAGTTTACACATGATCCATACTAGTGTATTATTCTTTTCTATACCATTCGGTATGGAACACACGCCTCGGCCTCATATGCACGAGCGTCGTTATTGAGTTATTTTATCAATTTCCTAGCTCATTACTAGGTTCCAATATAGGTTCATAGTAAGGTTTCCTCACTCTACCTATTCCATATTTTAACATGCATATTCTCTCAATCGTGTTTAATAACCACATATTAGACAAAGCATATTACAATTGTATAGTAGAATTACATATAAGAATTCATTCAGAAGTTTCATAATTCTTGGTTTCCCTCCGATCATTTAATCGGGTACCGAAATCGACACTTTTCACTTTTATCCCGTAGGATATTTCCACAGCTTTTCATCGGTACCAAGAACACCTCGATCAGAAGCACGGTTCAAAAGATATTAATTTTCTAAAATATTTTTCAAAACACAACAGTGGTATCCGGTTACCCTATAATGAGTAACCAGTTACGCATTCTCCCTGCGCAGACAGTGGCCAAAATTCAATTGGGTAACCGGTTACCTCAGAATGAGTAACCGGTTACTCAGTTCATTTTATGTGTAAAAACTATAATTTTTCTGCATGTAACCAGTTACCCTATAACGAGTAACCGGTTACCACTGAGTCTAAGACCTAAAAACCTGTTATTTTCAGCATCAAAAACCAATGGAACATCATCAAAATTCATGGAAACATCATAGCAAGTATCAAACATCGATATTCCATACAACCCACACATATTATGCATTCTATTCCAAATATTAACCATAGCAACCAACATTTAGCATGATCAATCCATTTTCACCATTTTAATTCAAGTTCTAACCTAAGTTTCTATACTTAGGGTTCTAACTAGAACTCACCAATAACAAGATGAAGAAGATGGAGAAGATGTTGGGTTGATTGATGAAGAAGAGGTGATGAAGATTGAAGCTTTCTCTTTAATTCCAAGTTTCTCTCTTTTTCTCCTCTTGCTCCTCCTTCTCTCCACTCTTACTATCTTTTCTATCTTTTTGTTCCAAATGGAGAGGAAAAAGGAAAAGGAAAGGTATAGAGAAATATCTTTTAGTTAGCAATACTACTAAATGTCCAAAACATCTCTATAGTACCAATTGCTAAAACCTCTGAGTCAGATAATATTAATTGGATCTGTTCTAAGCTCATCAGTTACTCTAATTATCTTTGCAAATAATTTCACAGAGTACACCAGAACTCAGTTGACCACAACCAATATTATCCAGAGTAAAATAATTTACGGGGTATTACATCCTCCCCTCCTTAAATAGAAATTCGTCCTCGAATTTAAGAAATTACCTGAAAATATGAGGGTAAGCATCTCGCATCTCTGACTCTAGTTCCCATGTTGCATCACCCGGATGCGTCTCATCCCACTGAACTTTCACAAGAGGAATCTCTTTATTCCTTAGTACCTTAGTCGCTCTTCCTGTGATACGGCTTGGCTGAGGTTCAAACGTCAAATTTGCTTGTATCTCGATTGTATCTGGTAGAATTGGCTGAAGAGGGTCAGGAATAAACTTCCGGAGTTGAGACACATGAAAAACATCGTGCATCTCTGATAGAGAAGGCGGTAAGGCTAGCTTGTAAGCTACTTCACCAATCGTTTCTAAAATTTGATATGGTCCCGCGTATCTCGGACTTAACTTTCGCGACTTAAATGGTCCTTTCAACCTCAATCTCGGAGTAACCTTCAAAAACACGTGATCGCCTTCATCAAACTCTAAAGGTCTCATACAGTTATCTGCATAACTCTTCTGACGATCTTGTGCTTGTTTAACTTTGTCACGGATCATTCTAATCTTTTCTATGGTCTCTTGAATAATCTCGGGTCCCGAAATTCTATCTTCGCCAACTTCCGCCCAACACAATGGCGTCTTACATTTCCTTCCATATAGTGCCTCATAAGGATCCATACCAATACTTGCATGGTAACTATTGTTGTATGAAAACTCAATCAACAGTAAAAGTTCTATCCAATTCCCTCCACTTCCAAGCACACAAGCCCTTAACATATCTTCCATCGTTTGTATCGTACGCTCCGTCTGTCCATCCGTTTGAGGATGATTCGACGTACTCAAACATAACTTTGTTTCCATAGCTTGTTGAAAAGCTCTCCAAAATCTTGAAGTAAACTTTGGATCTCTATCGGATACGATACTAGAGGGAATACAATGTAACCTCACAATTTTTGAAATGAAAAACTTTGCGAGATGACTCACCTTGTAAGTAGTCTTTACGGCTAAGAAATGTACGGATTTCGTCAACCGATCCATAATTACCCAAATGGAATCATAACCGCCTCGTGCACGGGGTAATCCTACTGCAAAGTCCATGGAAATACTATCCCATTTCCACACCGGAATTTCTAACGATTGTAATAAGCCACCCGGTCTTTGGCGTTCAATCTTTACTTATTGGCATACCGCACACTCCGACACATACACCGCAATATCTCTTTTCATACCAGACCACCAATAGTCCCTCTTTAAGTCTTGATACATTTTCAAAGAACCAGGATGTATAGTAAAATCAACCTTATGCGCTTCCTCCAAAATTCTTCTTTTTAACACCGCATCATCCGGAACACAAATCCTTTGGTTAAATAAAATAATTCCATCGGTAGCCCACACGAAACCCGGTTGAACTAACACTTCTTGTAACTCCTTATCCAACACTTTCCCTCATTGAATTTCCTCTCTAAGAGTAGAATTAACATTCAAATTTCCCATAATCACACCATTAGGAGTCCAAACAAATTGGAGATTAAGATCTCGAAACTTTTCCAATAAGGTGTACTCTAACATCATCAACTCGGCATTACGCAACAATTTTCGGCTTAATGCATCCGCTACTTTATTCGCTTTACCCGGATGGTACTTTAGTTCCAAGTCATAATCCTTCAAATACTCCATCCACCTCCTTTGACGCATGTTCAACTCTTTCTGGTCAAATAGATACTTTAAACTCTTGTGGTCGCTGAACATCTCAAAACGTACCCCATACAAATAATGACGCCACACCTTCAGTGTAAACACAACTGCCGCCAATTCCAAATCATGCGTTGGATAATTCTTCTTGTGAACTTTTAATTGTCGAGAAACATAAGCTACTAGGTGACTCTCTTGCATTAATACACCTCCTAATCCCATCTTTGATGCATCACAAAATACCTCATACGACTTGCTAGGATCAGGAATAATCAAAACAGGAGCAGTCGTCAATCTTTCCTTCAAACTCATAAAACTTTGTTCACAAGCCGAATCCCACTCATAAGGACAATCCTTTCGAGTAAGTTTAGTCATTGGTAAGTCCAATTGAGAAAATTCCTTGACAAACCTTCTATAATAACCTGCCAGTCCCAAGAAACTTCTTGTAACGCCCTGTATGATATTTATCTAGAATAATACAATACAAGCATTTTATTTGGTACAGACACCATCATAAGTGCCTAATGGCGTAAGTCACATACTTGACCATTCTAAAACATAATACAATCTATGGTACAAGATATGGAAATTAGCCAAAAATATAAAATCTAAGAGCAATATACAATATCCTCAATTTTATACTATAAAATACACAGCGAAAATAAGCTCAACTAAGCTTCTCTTGAAACATCCAAGCATAGCTCCACTTGTAAATCAAACCTGTACTCAAAACCTGAAAATAATCAACAATAGTGGGTGAGATACATCAAATCTCAGTGAGTTCCCTATCTTATAGATTCTCTCGGCTCTACAAGGTTCTATCAATCCTAACTCAAGTCAAGGGGAAGGGAAAAGACCTTGAGTATATATTCTCATAATTTCACAATCTCACACTATATGGAAACATGTCATGAGTCTGTTAACTCATAAATATGTCCTGAGCCTGTTAACTCAAGAGTCTCACTAATCGATAACCGTACCAAGGCATCCCCTTTTCCCGTCCGCTTCTATGTCTAGAAGTCGGCCCGAGTCATGGATTCTTGTAGTTACTTGGCATACGAAATGGATTCGGGAACACCGGCCTGTTAACCGTGAACCGTCACTTCTCATGGCCTGTTAACCATCGCAAGTCTCTACCCATAGCATAGGCTCTATTCGTACTAAACATGGGAATCAAACCTGCCAAGTAATTGTGCCTGCACTTCAGAGGAGATCTAGACTCATGAAGGCCTCTCAAGGGCAACTCAAAAGAAAATGGTTACGATTACATGATCATATACACAATCGTGATTGTATTCGACAATCACAAGACCGTATTAGCCTTAAGGCCTCTCTTGCCTTTTCTCATAATCACAAAAGTTCAACATGTTCCACACTAGTGCTTCACTCACTCCTAGACCAATCTCGTCACAGATGTACCTTTCTACATCAGTTGCCCGAGCCTTGCCATCTCGGTTATCTACTCCAGGCCAGAACTCATCAATGAATGCACAAGCATCGCCATCCAGAGTTTCTATCAATTCCCACAACCTAGAATCATATCAATCTTAACTATGCCATTTGTTTTGGGGTAAAGTTTCCTCACTCTACCTAATTCATATTTTAAGCATGCATGTTCTCTCGATCATATTTAACAACAATTAATAGACCAAGCATAGTACAATTTGCATAATAGAAACACATATAATAAATCAAACATAAGGCACATCACCCTTAGGTTCCCTCCGATTTATTTAATTTGGCAATGAAAACAACATTTCTCAATCTTATCTCATAGGATATTTTCACAGCTTTCTATTGATATCAAGAACACTCAAATCGGATAAACGGATCAAAAGTTATGGATTTTAAAAGAAAATGGGACATTTGGAAAAGTCCCAGGAGCGCCCGACGCTCCAATTTTCACCCGGCGGAATCCCCTTCGCCTATCGCTTCGCTCGGCGAAGGAGGGGCGTAAACACTTCTTCAAAAACTTGAAAGTTACAGGGGCGTTACATGCTGCGCCTCTTGGGCATCGCCCGGCGAAGCAGTGGCGCAACCCCAGCATCGCCCGGCGCTCAAACCACCGCCCGACGCTTCGTATCAGATGCAGAATTTCTCTGCTGCATTTTTAGGGTTCCAAACACCCAAAAATCCATCTTTTCCACACCCAATCATCTCCAAACATCAAAACAAGTACCACCAACTAATTACATGCATATTACGACTACTCGACGCAATTTATATCGAATTTTATCCGTTAGATTTCATTTTCTCTCAAATCTAACCTTAGTCCAAAACTTATATTTCTAGAACTTAGAGTGTCTAACTAGAACCCACCTGGTAATCGAAGAGGTTGAAGAAGATGATGATCCAATGCTCCAACTTTCTCTTCTTCTTCCTTGAGCTTCTTCTCTTCTTTCTCTCCATTTCCTCTTTTCTTCTTTCTTCTTCTTCTTACTATCTTTTTCTTTTTCTAACAAATATATATATATATATATATATATATATATATATATATATAATACCAATATTATATAATATAATCCAACGGGGTAAAATATCTCCAATTGATATTTTATTCGTCCAACCCAATTGATCAATTATCAGAGTTACCTTAAAATACTCTCTTGAACTAATAAATATCAATCTGTCTCTTTCATAAAATAATTGATCCCCTTAGAGTTCACCAGTTGCTCTATTGATCCCACTTAACAATACTTAGAGCACTTAGAGGATTCCATTAATCCAATTAATCAAAGAGAGAGCACATAAATACTCATCTGATCTCCTCTGATATCCAATTGAGCATTTAAATAATATGGGGTATTACACTCTCCTCCCCTTAAATTGAAATTCGCCCCCGAATTTCCTCTATTCGTCGATAACCACAACTTGTATCAGTGTCTTAGATCCACACTTAACTTTACCTCCGTTAGAGTTTCTAACATAATCCAAAAATCCAACTTGACTTCACAGACCTAAGTCCTTATCTTCACAATCAACAAACTTCACGTCCTTAATCATACTCTTATTCCAATATTGGGTTAACTTTCAACTTGCTTTTTCCCAAAATTCATCTGTTGTTTCTTACTAAAGACTTGGTCATATCTTACCTTCAGACGAAATACACCGTTCATGCTCTTCTACTAAGTCACAAAACAAAACCATAATACCTTGTCTTGGTCTAGGATAACAAACACTCATCAAATCTTTGCGAGGTAAAACAGTGATTTCTTAACTTCATACAATTACCGACAACTATCCTTTCATAAATCTTTTAACATTCGAACCACTTCAAAATCAGTCAAACGGCTTCTTTTACCAGTTCTATCTGGTCTGATGTTGTACATAGTACTCATCAAATCTGCTATTTCACCTCTTTCGTATCGCACCAAAAGGCAACACACTTAGAACAAGATCTTCTTATTTCCATATTTATAAGCAACGATCCTTCTAATCCTTATTATTTTGACTTAATTCTTTCATCTGTCACTTCCACTGCGCAATCCAAATTCTAACAGTGGAACACCACAATCCTTGAGTACTACCAATTTGTTAACCGTCCACAGAGAAATACACTTATCCACTTGTATCCTTACTAACCAACGGTACAAGAAACTAACTGATGTCTTATTGTAGAACAATTTCCTCGTCATTATACAATATTATAACATCGATCCAACACTCTCCAGATGATAGGGTGCAGGAGTTACGCTGCTACAACCGTAACATATACAACTCCAAATCCATTCCAACTCGAGATAATATATCCAAATAGTTTAACAACTTCTGGTTCTGGTTACCACATTCCAAATCGATTCTTCTTACGGTTCCTGACTTACTCAAGGCTCCCAGTTAAATCTAGATCTCAAACAATCACATGTAACACCATCACGAACTTCAAACATATACGAATTACCACTTATTAAAACTCAAACAATCCAAGGCAAAATTGTGAGTTTCCGCACCACTCACCAATTCACTCACAACACTCCACAAACACACCCACACTTCTGAAGTCCATACCACACTTCTCAGTTGAATCAACTTCTCTCAATCGTTCTATTCCATAAACGATTCCAGGCTACATGCTTAACTTCGGAAAGTCCAATTTTACTCTTACTTGGAAGGATAACCTCCAAATTTCATTCTCTTGGTAAAACACAACTGGTACCACTCTCACGGTCTAAATCCGATACCATGAACTTGCGGAAAATAACAATTACTAACTCTGACCAACCGTTCATACCTTACAATACCATAATTACACACCGAAATATTTCCTTGCAAGACCAATACGTTGTGAGTATTTTCCAACTTCGTCCTTAAGACTCTCAACGGTAATATACCTAAGACCTTCTCATACTCAACACAGTTCACAAGATTATTTCCCCAAATCAACTCTCTTGTTGTCTGAACAAATGGTTAACTATGTAACACCTTTCCACAAGTTCCGATATCGAAACACAAATCCGTCTTTCATTTATTTGCAATCCCATTCTCCATTCACACAATACTCTCCTATTGGGGAAACATAAGGTAACAAAATAAAGATGATGGTTCTTAGGGGATTTCACAATTTACACACATGTTAATCGATTACCCATCTAAGCTAATCGGTTAACTCCTCAAAATTTAGTACAAAGCACCATCTTTGCACGTGCTAATCGGCTAACCCCATTACGTTAATCGGTTAACACTACTGCAGAAGCTGAAAAACAAATTTCTCATAGCTCAAAGTCGTCCCTACTCAAACCACCAATCCAATTTGTTCTAACTTGAAATATCATTCTCCACTCGCGGCTTCTTTACTTACTAACCATGATTCACTCAAAGTAAAACCGACAAAGTCAAAACATTCTGACGACACACTCCAGCCAAATGACAAGGCAAAATTCCAAATTCTAACGCAGTCGCACCACAAAACATCATCGGGGTAGTTCGTTTCCTACTCACACAACCCCACCAGCGGGAAGTCAAATAATGCCGACATTCTAGGGTTTTAGCCACAACTCAACTTAATTCGTCCACAAGCAAAACCCAACCATTATACGGTACCACAAAATTGATGGACATCTCATAACAAGCACACCACCTTATTCTCTCACTTGAACTCCTTGGTGATAAATAAAACAACAACGTTCTCAGTCCAACAAAAGGTAGATTCCGAATATTCCGATTATTCACAAATACAAAAGTTTCTCTATACTTGAAAATAGATCGGGTTAATGCATCCTCTTGAAGAACTTTTCCATCACTACATGCACACTAACCGGGATTTCTTACGCTTCACTATCCATTACACCTCCCACTTACACCAAGTTACTTAATAGAAGAATCGCAACCGATAATTCCCCTCAACTATTTACAAAATCCTTCCGGTATAAATCGTTCCATGATTTACACTTAGTCTGTAATAAGTCCTGAATTGCTTCTCGTTGTTTACCGCAATATTACTTCTTAGGATACAATACTCACTGCTTCACAAGGTATGTCCCTTCACACTTGTCTCAAGAATAATAATCCATCATGTACACTTGCGACCACGATGCTACCACTACGCTTGTTCTAAATACCAAGGTGTACCCTTTTCATTTCATATCACACTACTAGGCTCCTCACAGGTGAACCATCCTTAATTACACTTCCTTAACTATAGGTTCATCAACACCTTAGAAATTCCATCGCACACTCGTCCAAAATACAATCCGTTGTTGCTTCCTCTTAACATACCATCGATACCGCTCTCCACACCGCGTTTACTTTGCTTTCCTTTATAATCCTCTTAGGTCCAAATATAAAACCATCTTACTACGATTCCCTTAAATTCCAAGATATTTACTCTATTCCTTAACACACACTCCTTCCGTTACTAAATGAAGTTCGTTCTTTCTCCAACATAATACCTTATACGATTCCTTGGGTAACTTAACATTTCCAAATTCCAAATTGGTCTCTCACTGAAAATAGAAAACCCTAAGTATTATCCTGAACTTAATCTCTCCCGTCATAACTGAATACACGCAACCTATCTCATACCCTTCGTCCGACACATACTTGTTTCACCTGAAGTATGTAAACACATCCTCGTGTTCCTTCGCACACTTCTATACTTCTTTAGGTTCTCATAAAAGCCGAACGTCCTTAACTCTCAACTTTTTTCCAGTTGGAAGACATTGTTCCGAACACACTCCTTAAGGTACTCTCGTCCATTCAAGATACCATTGCGACCTTAGAACAAAACACCAATAATTATCTCACTTCCGGACTTTACGTCACACATTCCACAAAACAACTTTTCTTTTCCACGGAATGAGATTACCTGAAATCTTGTCTATACTAGTGGTCAATCCAGCTCCACTAGCGATTTTACATAGTCCTCGATATCTTAACCAATCGTCCGATAGAGATCCTTAACTTTCAGACTCTACTCATCCCAAGGATTTGCTTGAACAACACACCACCCTTCAATCCCATGCTATCCAAAGCACAACTTCTACTAAGACCTCAACTGAGCTAACCAAAACTCTCCATTACTGACTCTTGGCTTGAGTCTACCCTCACAGCCCAAGTTCCGACAACACTTCGGAGTCCTCGTGGTCGCTCAACCATGATTCTACCTATCACATACATAGTATTAGGTTGATCAGGCCCAACACTACATAGTATGCTATTAAGTTTCATGATGGCAAGACACACTTAAGAGGCAGGAAAAGATTTACTTATGATGTTTCAAGGCTAGGTCGAGGACACGACCTGCTCTGATACCAACTGTAACACCCTGTATAATATTTATCTAGAATAATACAATACAAGCATTTTATTTGGTACTGACACCATCATAAGTGCCTAATGGCGTAATTCACATACTTGACCATTCTAAAACATATTACAATCTATGGTACAAGATATGGAAATTAGCCAAAAATATAAAATCTAAGAGCAATATACAATATCCTCAATTGTATACTACAAAATACACAGCGGAAATAAGCTCAACTAAGCTTCTCTTGAAACATCTAAGCATAGCTCCACTTGTAAATCAAACCTGTACTCAAAACCTGAAAATAATCAACAATAGTGGAGTGAGATATATCAAATCTCAGTGAGTTCCCTATCTTATAGATTCTCTCGGCTCTACAAGGTTCTATCAATCTTAACTCAAGTCAAGGGGAAGGGAAAAGAACTTGAGTATATATTCTCGCAATTTCATAATCTCACACTATATGGAAACATGTCATGAGTCTGTTAACTCATAAACATGTCATGAGCCTGTTAACTCAAGAATCTCACTAATCGATAACCGTACCAAGGCATCCCCTTTTCCCGTCCGCTTCTACGTCTAGAAGTCGACCCGATTCATGGATCCTTGTAGTTACTTGGCATACGAAATGGATTCGGGAACACCGGCTTGTTAACCGTGAACCGTCACTTCTCATGGCCTGTTAACCATCGCAAGTCTCTACCTATAGCATAGGCTTCATTCGTACTAAACATGGGAATCAAACCTGCCAAGTAATTGTGCCTGCACTTCAGAGGAGCTCGAGACTCATGAAGGCCTCTCAAGGGCAACTCAAAAGAAAATGGTTACGATTACGTGATCATATACACAATCGTGATTGTATTCGACAATCACAAGGCCATATTAGCCTTAAGGCCTCTCTTGCCTTTTCTCATAATCACAAAAGTTCAACATGTTCCACACTAGTGTTTCACTCACTCCTAGACCAATCTCGTCACGGATGTACCTTCCTACATCAGGTGCCCGAGCCTTGCCATCTAGGTTATCTACTCCAGGCCAGAACTCGTCAATGAATGCATGAGCATCGCCATCCAGAGTTTCTATCAATTCCTAGTCACAACCTAGAATCATATCAATCTTAACTATGCCATTTGTTTTGGGGTAAAGTTTCCTCACTCTACCTAATTCATATTTTAAGCATGCATGTTCTCTTGATCATATTTAACAACAATTAATAGACCAAGCATAGTACAATTTGCATAATAGAAACACATATAATAAATCAAACATAAGGCACATCACCCTTAGGTTCCCTCCGATTTATTTAATTTGGCAATGAAAACAACATTTCTCAATCTTATCTCATAGGATATTTTCAGAGCTTTCTATTGATATCAAGAACACTCAAATCGGATAAACGGATCAAAAGTTATGAATTTTAAAAGAAAATGGGACATTTGGAAAAGTCCCAGGAGCGCCCAGCGCTCCAATTTTTGCCTGGCGGAATCCCCTTCGCCTCTCGCTTCGCCCGGCGAAGCAGGGGCAAAAACACTTCTTCAAAAACTTGAAAGCTACAGGGGCGTTACATGCTGCGCCTCTTGGGCATCGCCCGGCGAAGTAGCGACGCAACCCCTGCGTCGCCCGGCGCTTCGTATCAGATGCAGAATTTCTCTGCTGCGTTTTTCGGGTTCCAAACACCCAAAAATCCATCTTTTCCACACTCAATCATCTCCAAACATCAAAACAAGTACCACCAACTAATTACATGCATATTACGACTACTCGATGCAATTTATATCGAATTTCATCTGTTAGATTTCATTTTCTCTCAAATCTAACCTAAGTCCAAATCATATATTTCTAGAACTTAGAGTGTCTAACTAGAACCCACCTGGTAATCGAAGAGGAGGTTGAAGAAGATGATGATCCAATGCTCCAACTTTCTCTTCGTCTTCCTTGAGCTTCTTCTCTTCTTTCTCTCCATTTCCTCTTTTCTTCTTTCTTCTTCTTCTTACTATCTTTTTCTTTTTCTAACAAATATATATATATATATATAATACCAATATTATATAATATAATCCAACGGGGTAAAATATCTCCAATTGATATTTTATTCGTCCAACCCAATTGATCAATTATCAGAGTTACCTTAAAATACTCTCTTGAACTAATAAATATCAATCTGTCTCTTTCATAAAATAATTGATCCCCTTAGAGTTCACCAGTTGCTCTATTGATCCCACTTAACAATACTTAGAGCACTTAGAGGATTCCATTAATCCAATTAATTAAAGAGAGAGCACATAAATACTCATTTGATATCCTCTGATATCCAATTGAGCATTTAAATAATATGGGGTATTACACTTCTAACTTCGAAAACATTCTTTGGTCTCTCCCAATTGATCACTGCTTCCACTTTTGATGGATCTACCGCCACACCTCCTTGTGATATGACATGACCAAGAAAACTAACCTCTGACATCCAAAACTTACACTTGCTTAGCTTAGCAAACAGTTGTCTCTCTTGTAGGATCGATAAAACAATTCTTAAATGCTCTTCGTGCTCTTGAGAAGTACGAGAATAAATAAGAATGTCATCAATAAAGATCACTATAAATTGGTCCAAGTAAGGTTGAAATATCTGATTCATATAATCCATAAAAACTGCCAGAGCATTCGTCACACCGAAAGGAATTACTAAGAATTTATAATTACCATAACGGGTTCTAAACGCGGTCTTTGATACATCTGAACTCTTCACGCGGATATGGTGATAACCCAACCGTAAATCAATCTTCGAGAACACATTGGCTCCTTTCAATTGATCTAACAGGCCGTCTATCCTGGGTAATGGGTATTTGTTCTTGATGGTGACTTTATTCAACTGCTGGTAATCAATACATAACCGCATTCCACCATCTTTCTTCTTTACCAATAACCCTGGAGCTCCCCAGGGTGAAACACTGGGCTGGACGAAATGCTTAGGCATTAATTCTTCTAATTGATCCTTCAATTCTCTTAACTCAAGTGGTGCCATCTGATACGGAGAAACGGATATAGGAGTCGTTCCCGGTATCAGGTCAATAGAGAATTCCACTTCCCTTTCCGGAGGAAGAGAAGTGATATCCTCGGGGTAGACTTCGGAAAACTCACAGACAACAGGAATACTCAGAACTTGAAGGTCGTTACTCTCCTCCTTAGTGAGAACCAAAAGAACATACTTTTCCTTCTCAAACAAGAAATTTATCATTCCAACCGTACCTTCTAAAATAGTTGTTAGCACATCTTTCGGAGTAGCCTTAACGGATGGAATGATGATTAGCTTTTCTTTACAACCAATAAATACCGAATTAGCAAAAATTCAATCCATTCCCAAAACAACATCTACTTTCTTAAGCGGCAAACAAATAAGATCAATCTGAAAAACTCTCCCATCCATAAATAAAACACAATTTTCACACATTAAAGGTGTTTCAACTATCTCATCCATGGCAGTAGTAACCACCATGGGTGGAGACAACGGAATAATTTGCAACCCAAGTCGCTCCACACATTGCATCGACACAAAAGAGTGTGTTGCTCCACAATCAATTAATACAAAACAAGGATTCCCATTAACGAAACACGTACCAGCAATCAAAGAGTTATCGCCATTTGCTTTCTTCGCATCTAAAGTCTAAACTCGACAAGTACTCTTCCCTTGCGTCTGATTCCTATTCTGAGGAAAATCCCTAGCCATATGACCCACTTTTTGACACTGAGAACACTTCATTCCTTCGAAATTGCATCTACCAAAATGCATCTTACCACAAGTACGACATACAGAAGGCGCACTTGATCTAGAATCCTGAACTTGTTTTCCCTTGAAGGCTTGTTGCCTAGGCCTAAACTATTGGTTTGATCTCCCCCGATCATTCTGACTTGACCTACGCGAATCTCCTTCTGCCTGAACCTTCCTCAAACTGTTCTCTGCCACATAACATTGCCTTAGCAATTCAGCATAACTAGTGAACTCTCTTTGAGACACACTATGAGAAATCTCAGCCTTCAAACCAAAAAGAAACTGGTCAATCTTCCACCTCTCAGCCATAAGCAGCCACAGTCAAAGTACCCTGTCTCAACCTCTCAGCCATAAGCAGCCATAATCTCAAACCTCTCAGTATAAGCAGCCACAGTCAAAGTACCCTATCTCAACTGTTGAAAATCAAATTCTTTCTGGGTCCTCAAGGAACTAGGGAAATAATTCTCCATAAAAGTAATCTTAAATTGCTCCCAGACCTTAGTGTAATACCCCAAATTTTGACCACTTAGATTTCCCATCATTGTGAAAATCATCATCACAATATGGATGAACCATCATGCTTCATTAGTCTCCCCAAAGATGGGTGAGCATCCAATACAATCAAAATTAGGGTTTCAAGCCCTCTCTGAGTGCTTAGACAAAGGATCAATCAAGAAATGACATGATCTTTAACTTGTCTAATCTCTCAAACATCCACAAAGGATCAAAAGGACTCCCACTTCAAGGATTAAGCACAAGATTGCTCCCTTCTAGGTGGATCAAGTCTCAAGATCGACAGTGTCACCAAATTAGGGTTTTGGTCGACCAGGGCCTCCAGATGGAAATTTTCATCTGGGCATAAGGCAATGATCCAAAACATAACCTAATATACTTCATGGAACCTCATGGACCCATGCATCAAGTCAATTTTGCCTCAGGGGATGCATTCATCAAAAATCAGGAATTAGGGTTTCTTGACCTAATTCACCCCTAAGTTGACTTTTGGGACAAACCATGAGCCAAGACCTCAAGACATGATTTGAGGGTCTCTAATACACCATATTGATCCATTTGGAACAATGGATTGATCCAAGAAGCTTGAGCAACAAGTCTCATTTTCATCTGCACCACAATTAGGGTTTTAAGGGAAAAGTCAACTGTAACTTTGACTTTTGACCAAGGCATGCTCCCAAACCCTAATACATGATTGAATATACCCTATGACACCCATGGAACATGTCCATCAAGTTTGATTTAGGTCAAGGACATGATTTCCTGAAGAATTGCACAGTTTGGAATTCATCTGATAAAAAGTCAACTGTGCACAAAAGTCAACTTTGACTTTTTGAGATTTTTCACCAAAATGGATTTTTAACCCTAAAATGATGTTAATGTATGATTTGAATCATCATTCATCAAGAAAAATCAAGAAAAGTGAGATAACTTGTAAAAGGGGTAACCATAAAACTTAGAAATTTTTCTAAGTTAAAAATAAAGTGGCAAAGGTACCAACTTTGGAGGACCATAACTCCTAAACCACAAGGCCAATTTTTTCCATCCAAAGCTTGATTTGTAGCCCTCATTATCACCTACAAAAACTTCAACTACAAGTCATTCCAATTCATTAAGGATTTTGAGTTATGGAGTGATCAAAGTGGCTGAAAAGTGAAAATGTCACTTTTTCCAACACTTAGTGAAATTTTCACTAAGTCAGAATTTGCCTTCACTTTTTGCCAAATGTAGGGGGATTTTTCACTTGGAATCAAAAGAGATCAAAACCAAACTTGTTCAAACAGTTGTTGTATCATGTTAGGGCTTTCCAAAATGGCCAAAAACATTGCCAAATTCAACCTACATCATGAGATACAACATTGGCAAGTTGCCTTGCTGAAATCTGTCAAAGCAAGGCAGAATTTGCATTTTGGCTCGATTTGCCAAAATCAGCCAATTGCAATTGCTCCAATCCACTTGGACACCTCAGAGGATTGAATCCAAAGGGGACAATCACTGAGCCAAGCCTCCAAGGTCCAAGGAACAAAGAATAGCATGTTGAACCTAGAATGGCCAAAATAGGGACAAGACTCCAAATTTGGAATGAGGCATTCAATGGAACCATCAAGGTGGCATGGACTGAGCCATTCTTATCTAAAATCAGTCAAGACTTATCCAAGACCAAGGGGACCAAAGCTTTGTGCCCTAACCTCTAGTCAATGGCTAGAGGAGACTTTCATTTCCATTGGCCAACATTGAGGAAACCTACTTACCAGCTGCCATGCATGATTCCTTGCAAAACAAACTTGCTCTACTATAAATAGAGCTCAATTGTGGTCAGTTTAAGTACACCAAAGCCATCTAACAGATGCTTTCCTCAAAATCTCTTTCTCTTGGCAAAAATGCCTTTCTTAGCAAGGTAGCTATCGGGTTTTGAGTTTGAGAGCAATTCTGCACAAACCAATCACTCACACACCTCACATACATCACATATAAGCTGATCAAACACTCACATAACTTCTGAAACATCAATTTCACAAAATCACTTGTCATCCACACAAGTTTGAAGTGAAGTTGCAGTTGAGGTGCCATAAACTGATCCAGTCCATTTCAATTCAATCCAAGTGTTCAAACACACTCCATATGGTGTAGGGAAGCTGTCCAGATCATCACAACTTGTCTGTAACACCTCCAACTCAAAATCACATCTGCTCTTGCTGTCACGACTTGGAGGTAAGCCTAAACTTGGGCATATCTCAATCTATGCATATTTCCTCGCACAATAATTTGGCCATATGTTCATAATCATGCATGGAATGTTTTCCCTCAATTAATTGCATTGTTTGAATCGTGTATCAAAAATCCTAGCCTTCATGCAGAAATTAGGGTTCTTGAGGTCTCTTCGTGATTTCTTGTTGTATGTTTAATTTAAATGAAATTAAAGTACATAGACATGATCGTGAGGTTGAGACGAGCATAATGATATGTGGATTGCATGATATGATTACGTATTCATGGAGATTGGATAGAAAACGCAAATCTGGGCAAACTGAAAAACACGCGTGTTCTTGGTGTTGTTCTTGGCGCCATTTTCATATAATTTGAATATTTGAATTTTGTGATTTTGTTTAATTGATTCAAAAATTAATTTCTCTCTGAGTTTTAATGATTTTGAGTTGATTCTTTTTTTAATAATTCACAAAAATGTTAAAATATTTTATTTTCTCAAAAAAATCCCAAAAATATTATTTATTTCATATAATTGATATTTTTGTAAAGAATTAATATTTTAATTGTTTTTGGCATTTTAAATATTTTTTCTACTTTGATTTTGCAACTTTTAATGCTTTCTAATTATTTTGTAGGTCAATACTTAATTTTTGAAGCATTAATCCAAGATCACAATTTGTTTTCCATGTGTTAAACAATTTTTGATCATTTTAATTGAATTTTTATTCAATTAAATACATTTTGAAAACAAATTAGGGTTTTGGATTAATTCAACCCTCATAAATCATTTTCAAAACCTTTTTGGGCCTCTAATAGAGTGTAAGACCCAATCCTTTTTTTTGACCAAATCATTTTGGGCCTCAGTGTATTGTATAAGTCCCGATACCGTCAAAAACAAACGGCGCGATCGTCGCCTTTTCAAAATAACCCCTGGGCCTCTCCTTGAGCTATAAGACCCATTCAAAAATTTTTGGGCCTCTATTAGAGTGTAAGACCCAATCTCCCTTTTAACCAAAACATTTTTGGGCCTCACTTATTGTATAAGTCCCTCTGCGTTAAAAGAAAACCTCGGCGCGATCGCCATTTTTAAACGAAAAATCATTTGGGCCTACCCTCGTGTTATAAGCCCCACTCTTTTTCTTTAAAACTTTTTGGGCCTCTTGAGAGAGTGTAAGACCCATCCCTTTGTACAGAAAACCTTTTTGGGCCCCAGTCACTTGTATAAGTCCCTCTGTACAAATTCAAACAGTGCGCTCACTGATAAAACCCTGGGCCTCTCCTTGAGCTGTAAGCCCCAAAATCTTTCTTTTTCGAAGCACTTTCTCCTTTGATTTTGAATATACTGTTGTTTTCAATCTTTCTTTGTTGAACAACTAACCAAACAGCATGGAAGCACTACAACCGAGTAAGTGGTTATCGTTTTCATTTACTGCTTTCATATTATAAACTGTATTGTGGGGCTGCTCACTGTAAGTCTCCTTTCATAAACTCATATCTACTGTGTAATAATAGTATAGATATTTCGAGTTTCCCCGGCAACTACGTCTAGAACTAAGTGACGCCGTTTCATTTATTCGAAGAAATAGACGCCTAGATCCCCAATAGGAGCACCAGATACAGTCTTCTCTTCGGCTGTCCTCCTTAGGAATCGTCAAGAAGCTCTACTCCCCAAGATGAATGTATTCTCCGTGAATGGCATCTTTGAGTTTCTTCCCAATTCTCGAACTTTCCTGACTTGATCTATTCCTTGTGAATAGCATGCCTTGAATGTCTCGGGGTTTGGGTACCCACTACGGTCATAATCTTAGACCTTAACTAAGGAACCCTCTTTAAAAGCTAAAAGTCGCTGGATAGTAAACCTTGCACGTTTACCAGTGGTTTTCATCTTTAAAAGAGTTATCTCTCCTAATGGAAATGATAGACCCACGGGCTTCTTAAAAGCATCGGCCTCCTCTTGGGCATTATTCAAGGACCCTACGGCTTCTTAGAAGTATTCACAGCCTCCTCTTAGGCTTCGTATAATGATCTCTTCCTCCGGGAATGATAGCCTCCTCTTGGGCTTCGTACAAGGACCCGTCGGCTTCTTAAAAGATTCCAGCCTCCTCTTGGGCTTCGTACAAATTGTCCCGACGACCTCCTAGAGGTATAGGAACAGAACCTAGTCATCCTCATAGAGCAGTCCTTTCATAGAGTCTACTACTGTTTCTCGAAGCATAGTACAAAAGATAAAACTCAAGACTTGGACAGTCTAACTTCCTTGAGTCTCAAAGACATTCTCAAGCACCCTTCGTTAAATAGGAAGGAAACCCGCAGACTCGGATAGTCTCAATACCCTTTGGATTTCCCGTTTCCTCAAAGAAAAGGAAATATCCCTGATCCTCAAATTAAATCCCTGAGTACAGTGTTGCTCATATAAGAACTGATTTTCTCTTTTAAATCAGTATATTGGAACTGTCACTCAACTGAAACAGTTACAATAGCCTCCATCTCGGGCTTCGTACGAGATACCAAAATTCTCCCCAGTAGAGTCAAAACAACCTTTTAGCCTCTCTCTCAGGCTTTGTATGAGACACAAAAGATTCCCTCGTTGAGTCAATCGCCCCTTTTTGCCTCCATCTCGGGCTTCGTACGAGATACCAAAATTCTCCCCAGTGGAGTCAAAACAACCTTTTAGCCTCTCTCTCAGGCTTTGTATGAGACACAAAAGATTCCCTCGTTGAGTCAATCACCCCTTTTTGCCTCCATCTCGGGCCTCGTACGAGATATAAATCCCTTAAGCAAGAGTCGAACTCTTTGCTAGCCTCCTCTTAGGCTTTTATAACGATATGCCCCACTGGGTCAAAAACCTTTAGCCTCTCTCTCGGGTTTTGTACGAGACACAAAATAGCCTCCTCTTAGGCTTTGTATAATGATTTTCCTAGCGGAAATTAGCCTCCTCTTAGGCTTTGTATAAGAAAACCACTGGTTGATCCAATCAACCTTTTAGCATCAAAGTTGTGCCTCGTTCACAGTACACAAACATCAGCAACTCCTTTCCCTTCATCTAATCGCTGTAAGCGGCAAGCCTCTGGATCATCTATATCCATGCCACTGTCCCTCTTTTAGCATGAGAAATTCCTAAGGAAAGATGGCATTGCTCTACACTGAGTTAAAGTCTTCTCCTTCAGGTTAAAACCCTTTCTGCGGAAATTATGGCATTGCTCGGATCCGCGTATCCCAGTTAAAGTAATTCTCCTTCTCCCCTATTTAGAGATGACAAATTCTCTCTAAAGTCGAGACCTTTCAGCTTCACGTCTTGGGCTTTGAACAAGACACAAATAGACCTTTTAGCTTCACATCTTGGGCTTTGAACAAGATACAAATCACATTTCGCTTCACGTCTTGGGCTTTGAACAAGACACCAAAAACCAATTTCCTCCCATAGAATAGGAGGAACTACGAACGCTCTGATTTCCCTGTTTCGGTAAACGGGGATACGTAGGCATAAGATCGAAAGAAAAGATCTTAGCGAGTGCAATCAACAAAAAAACCCAAATCCCATATCTCCATCAATTAAAAGCAGTATTTCAAAAGCACCGGTCCTAACACCCTAATCCTTGTTCCCCGCCAGAAACCTTTTGCCCAAGCCCTAGAAAGAAAGAACCTGTATTGGTGAAATACGAATAACCAGTACAAAGGCCCCCCACATTGATAGCATCCGTAACTTAACAGACCGCTGTTTAAACTCAGTATGCAAGCAGGGTTAATTGGAGACATCTATTTCCCTTCCTTATTCAGCTCACAATAGGATAAAAAATGAATCGACCTGTAGTTTAAAGCTCAAACCGCAGAGAGCGACCAGCGCTTAAGAACCGCGTCCAAAATCGCTCGCTACACTTAGGCACCTCTTGGATAGTCATTAGGGCTGAGGCACTCTCCCACCACCTCATGGCAGGACCCTTCAACGAATGAGAAGCGAATACCACCTTGTTCTCCTCACTACAATGGACTATCAGGAAACTCCTCTCCATGCCAGCTATCCATTCATGAGCTTTCACAGGATCTAACCCGCCATGAAATTCTGGAGGATTCATGCGGATGAAATACCAAAAACTCCCACCTACAGCATCTGGAACAACCACTGGAGGATGAAGACCACCATTCATTTGTTACACCATCTGCTGCATGAACTGGTTCTGCTGCTGCTGCATCTGATGCAAAAACTGAGGCCATGGGACATACTCGTCGCCGCCCTGCAGATTCGTCCCAAAGGAGTAGTTATGGGTCTTCCACGATTACTTTTGCGTCCGTCACCCATGTTCCTAAAGGTCATATAGATAGGATTCAGTTGATCAGGCTCAATGCCATAAATATAACACTTAAGACCAATGGCGACATAATGCATATGAAACGAAAAAAAATACTTATACTATTTCATGGCTAGGTCAAGGATATGACCTGCTCTGATACCAACTGTAACACCCATATATAACATCATGCATCAAAGCATAAATATTATACATGAATCCAAGTTTTGGTATTGAAATACCATAAGTTCCTAGTTAACACATTGTACATATACATGCCCAAAATACAATATACAAAAAAAACTATGGTATAATATATACAAGATATTCCAAAGCACTAAGAACTAGATCAATACAATGATCTAAAAAATAAACTCCAACAACGGAAGTCTTGCTATCCCAAAAGCCAAGATTAGTAAGGATAATCAAACGGCCTTATCCTTACCCTTCACGGAACCTGAAGCACCTGTAATATAATCAACAACATGGGGTGAGATATTAAATCTCAGTGAGTTCCCTATCTTATAGATTCTCTCAGCTTTACAAGGTTATAACATCCTAACCCAAGTCAAAGGAAAGGGAAGTGACCTTGAGTCCACACTTTCACACTATATAGATACATGTTCATGAGTCTGTTAACTCAAAGTTTATCACTAATCGGTAAACTTACCAAGGCATCCCCTTTTCCCGTCCGCTTCTACGTCTAGAAGTCGACCCGAGTCATGGATCCTTGTAATCTACTTGACATACGAAATGGATTCGGGATCATCGGCCTGTTAACCTTGAATCGTCACTTCTCATGGCCTGTTAACCATCACAAGTCTCTTTACCATATAGTCTCCATTCATACTACACGCGGGAATCAAACATGCCAAGTAGTTATGCGTACGTTTCAGAGGAGCTCGTTACTCATGAAACAACATCTCAAGGGAAACGGTTACGATTACGTGATCATATACACAAACGTGATTGTATTCGACAATCACAAGGCCACATTCACCTTTAGGCCACTTTTTCCTTTTCTCAATACTTAACATAGTTTACACATGATCCATACTAGTGTATTATTCTTTTCTATACCATTCGGTATGGGACACACACCTCGGCCTCATATGCACGAGCGTCGTCATTGAGTTATTTTATCAATTTCCTAGCTCATTACTAGGTTCTAATATAGGTTCATAGTAAGGTTTCCTCACTCTACATATTCCATATTTTAATATGCATATAATCTCAATCGTGTTTAATAACCACATATTAGACAAAGCATATTACAATTGTATAGTAGAATTACATATAATAATTCATTTATAAGTTTCATAATTCTTGGTTTCCCTCCGATCATTTAATTGGATACCGAAATCAACACTTTTCACTTTTATCCCGTAGGATATTTCCACAGCTTTCCGTCGGTACCAAGAACACCTCGATCGGAAGCACGGTTCAAAAGATATTAATTTTCTAAAATATTTTTCAAAACACAACAGTGGTAACCGGTTACCCTATAATGAGTAACCGGTTACGCATTCTCCCTGTGCAGATAGGGGTCAAAATTCAATTAGGTAACCGGTTACCTCAGAATGAGTAACCGGTTACTCAGTTCATTTTCTGCGTAAAAACTATAATTTTTCTGCATGTAACCGGTTATCCTATAATGAGTAACCGGTTACCACTGAGTCTGAGACCTAAAACCCTGTTATTTTCAGCATCAAAACCTAATGGAACATCATCAAAATTCATGGAAACATCATAGCAAGTATGAAACATCCATATTCCATACAACCCACACATATTATGCATTCTATTCCAAATATTAACCATAGCAACCAACATTTAGCATGATCAATCCATTTTCACCATTTTAATTCAAGTTCAAACCTAAGTTTCTATACTTAAGGTTCTAACTAGAACTCACCAATAACAAGATGAAGAAGATGGAGAAGATGTTGGGTTGATTGATGAAGAAGAGATGATGAAGATTGAAGCTTTCTCTTCAATTCCAAGTTTCTCTCTTTTTCTCCTCTTGCTCCTCCTTCTCTACACTCTTATTATCTTTTCTATCTTTTTTTTTTCAAATGGAGAGGAAAAAGGAAAAGGAAAGGTATAAAGAAATATCTTTTAGTTAGCAATATTACTAAATGTCCAAAACATCTCTATAGTACCAATTGCTAAAACCTCTGAGTCAAATAATATTAATTGGATCTATTCTGAGCTCATCGGTTACTCAATTATCTTTGCAGATAATTTCTCAGAGTACACTGGAACTCACCACAACCAATATTATCCAGATTAAAATAATTTACGGGGTATTACAAGAACTCTTCAGAATATTGAGGTCATCTTATAGCTAGTTGCTTCCCAACTTTTCGCAAGGCTAGAATTCCAAGGACCAGCCAACAAAGGCAAGTCTGTTGCACAGCTATTACTCCACAGTCTGAAGAACAAGTTCGAGGACTCTATTATGCAAAATACCATCAATCTGGGGCAGTTACGTCGAGATTTGGCAAATCTCTCCAAGAGTTCGAAGATATTGGAACAGTTGGATGCCATGTTTTCTGTAAAATCCTCTTGAGATCACTTCTTCTCATAAACCATGTACTCTGGGGCATTTGAGAATTGAATACTCTTCATCCATTCACAATAACTATTATTCAAAATGACGACTACCAAGCAGTTCATCAATGTAGAACTACATTGTCCTCATAACATTCTTAACCCGTGCCCGAAGAGTTTCTATCCCAAGTGGTGTGTTGACTCCCCAGTAAGCTCTACTTCAGCGGTCATGACTATTCCCCGGTGAATCTCTATTTCAAGCAGTTATGGTATGTTTGATGCAAGATTTCCCCAGTTGGCAGCCTAAGAATCCCCAGTGAATTTCTTTGGTCTCAACCTTCCCCAACGAAGTGAGTGTTTATTTCACTCCTCAACTGATTTTCTCACTATCTCAATGTACTCCAGTAAAAGTGGATGTTTATTTCATCCCCACGAAGTTTCAACTCTAACATCTTCAGCTACAACATTGATCCAAGTTTCCCTAATGAAGTGGATATTTATTTTATCCCCATGAGGCCTCCGTTTTAGCAGTTGCAACTTTCATTCAGACTACATCAGTTCACGGTGGATATTTATTTTATCCCCCATGAAGTCCTTTCGAGCATGAGTTTGATTTGTTCCTAGTGGATCTTTCTCATCTCCAATAGAGTAGCCAGACTCATCTTGACAATCCCATCAGTGAATTCATGATGTTTATCCCCAAGTGGAGTGCTCTCTTTCTCCCAGAGAAGTTTGAAGCCTTGAAGTAGGATTGTGATCCCATGTGTGGCTCTCCTTTCATCCCCAATGATGCTTCTATCTTGTGAAGATTGGCCGAGTATCCATGTCGAGATGTTTATTTCATCTCCAGTTTCTTCTTCTTTGTTGTTTTGTCAGCATGAGCATAAACATAAGCATAGCATACATTCCTTCATATAGATACATGGCATGTGTGCATTTTGCATCTTGCATTTTGTTTTGTTTGTTTTGTTCTTTCACTTTGGTCGTGGTTATTGTAACACCCCCAAGCTATCAAAGCGATAAATAAAATTCAAAATTTCATCAGAGTATATTTAAAAATTCACGGCATAGATCGAGGGGGTCGCATCAATTTGAAACAAAATATACATGAACCTGCCCATAAAGATATGCAACAATCAGGTAGCAATTAACAGAGGAACTTAGTCATACTACCCACAATTCAGGTACAGAATAAAAGCGGAAAGTCTGTACTGAAATCTCATATATATGTATATCATGAAAAGTTCGTCAGCCAAATACAATCATACATGTACAATCTCAAAAGAAACATATACATATACACACAAATCACCAACGGTCTCCCTAACTACCTGGTGCCACATATCAGAGCCGACCGACAAAAGAATGAAGACCTAAGCTTCCCAAAAAGACCTCCAGCATCTAATCTGCAATGCCTCATAGAGCATTATAAAACAGCAGAAGGGTGAGAAACACAATCATAATATAATTGCATACAATTATATATAACACCAAAAATACACATATATAATGTTCTCACCACAACTCATACCAGAATTCAAACACAAAACAACACAATGTATATTTCATATTTCCATCACCAAGGTATACCAACCATGCACAATACAAGTATCACCAACATATATACATATATCAATTTATCAATTTCATCCACAATTCTACACATAAACAAACCATTAATGATTTATGCAAATGCAAGAGACTGACACAACAACTCTATGCATATGCACATACGGTACTGACTTCCATCAATTCTCAACACTAGTTCACTCAGGAACTATTGGAATCATCGCTTGTTACTTAGTGTAACTCCCCGTCGGGCAAACGATGTTCCCCGTCGCTTTAGGTCCTCTTATTTTTTTAAGGCACACGACGTTTATGGATCGTTTTAGGTCCTCTTTGTATAAGGCACACGATCCGATCATTTTAGGTCCTCTTTGTATAAGGCACACGATCGTCCATAATCATCGCTCACACCTCTTTGTATAAGGCACATGATGTTATAGCGGATTCCCTCTGGAATTGATTCGTCGCTCACACCCACTAGGGCACACGACATCACAAGAATGCACATCATGATGCTCAGCATACAATGACTCGTGACATTCAAATGCACACATATACACATTCCATAATCATGCATATATCAACAAATACCACACATTGCATTTTCTTTCCCTTAGGCCACAATTCATCATCACAACATATATCACGTGCATCTTCATTTCACAACAGCACATAAGTCATACAATTCATATCACAAGCATGTTGCATAATAACACGTCAGATGCACATCATTAAAACGGTAAAAGTCAACAAACCACACATTCCAAATTCCCGACATAATTAAATTGGACAACAATCTCAAAAACACTTTAATAATCAAGAACAACTCAAAAGCTTTCTAACGCACCCAACCGTGCCCCAATCCGACTTACGGATCAAAAGTTATGAAGAAAACAAAATTGCACAAACAACCATGTTCGCTAGGCGAACCCTCTAGCGAGCATTCGCTACCACCTTCGCTAGGCGAATGTCTAGCGAACCCACTATCAGATAAAAACAAACACAAAGTTCGCAAGGCGAACCCATTAGTGAACCAAGGCAGCAACAACCAGACCCAAAAAGATACAAACTTCGCTAGGCGAACACATTCACGAACATTCGCTGACCTTCGCTAACTGGTTCGCTAGGCGAACCCGCGAAAACTCATTCGCTACTGCTTCGCCCCAAGTTCGCTAGGCGAACCAAGGAAAACCCAGAATTCTGCAGCGCTGTTTCACAACCCAAAAATCATATTTTTCACCCAAAAACTCTTCCAACACAAAATAATGAAATCATAACATAATCTAATCATGGTAACAAGTATTCTACCGCATTTACACAGATTTCTAACCACGAAAACATCGATTTATATCGTTTATCACATGTCTACCTATATCTAAAAACCAATAAAACTTCCACACAAACATGCATAATCATACACAATGATAAGATAACCGAGTTTCGCACCCTTACCCGATTAAATCGCGTGTAAAAAAGTCGGTTGATCGATTCCTAGATTTTCCAAGTTTTCTCTCTATCTCCTTTTCTTTCTCTTTTCTTTCTTCCCCTTTTTCTTCTCTTCTTTTTCTCTCCTTTCTATTTTCTCTCTTTCTATTTCTATTTCTATGAAAAATATAATATCTACCCGACAAAAGACCAAAATACCCCTACACTCAAATATCTCGCAAACGTTCCCAAAACCCGATAAAACTTAATCACGATGAAAAATAACATATTTTCAAATAAAAGTCAGAAATAAAATAATATAATAATAAAATAATCAAAACGACTCAATTAAATAAACATAACCAAAACTGGGGCGTTACAACTCTCCCCCACTTAGAAATTTTCGTCCTCGAAAATAATACCTGAGACGAACAACTTTGGATACGACTCCCGCATCCGACTCTCCAACTCCCAAGTCAAATTGCCCTCAGCAGCGCCTCCCCACGCCACCTTCACAAGTGCAATATCCTTTCCTCTCAACCACTTCACCTCGCGATCCAAAATCCTAACGGGTAATGCCTCAACCGTAAGGTTCTCCCTTACCTCAACCTCATCCATCGGAATCACATGCGATGGATCCGGAACATACTTACAAAGCTGTGAAACATGGAACACATCGTGTAAATTCGACAGACTCGGTGGCAACGCCACCCTATAAGCCACCGCACCTACTCTCGCGGATATCTGGTAAGGACCAATAAACCGAGAAGTAAGTTTCTTCGACTTCAATGCACGACCAACACCCGTTACCGGCGTAACTCTCAAAAATACATGATCGCCTTCTTGAAACTCGAGATCCTTCCTTCTACGATCATGATAACTCTTTTGCCTACTCTGAGAAGCCTTCATTTTCTCACGAATAAGCTTCACTTTTTCCGTAGTCTGTTGAATCAATTCGGGTCCAACCACCGAAATCTCACCAGATTCGTGCCAACACAACGGTATTCGACATCTTCGTCCATATAACGCTTCAAAAGGTGCCATTCCAATACTAGAATGGAAACTGTTATTATATGTGAATTCAATCAATGCAAGATAACTATCCCACGCACCACCTTGTTCAAGAACACAAGCCCTCAACAAATCTTCCAATGACTGAATCGTTCTCTCCGTCTGTCCATCCGTCTGTGGATGATAAGCCGAACTCAATCTCAATTTAGAACCCAAAGCCTTCTGTAAACTTTCCTAAAATCTCGAAGTAAACCTCGGATCTCGATCAGAAACAATGCTCAACGGAACCCCATGCAACTTCACAATCACACTGATGTAAATCTTAGCTAACCTCTCCAAGGTAAAACTGATGTCAATCAGAATGAAATGAGCCGATTTAGTCAGCCTATCCACAACCACCCAAATGGCATTATGCCATCGCTGAGTATTCGGCAACCCTGTTACAAAATCCATAGAAATGTTGTCCCATTTCCACTCATGAATATCCAACGGTTGCAACAAACCACTAGGCCTCAGATGTTCTACCTTCGATTTCTGACAAGTCAAACACGCATACACAAATTGAGCCACATCTCTTTTCAAACCCGACCACCAGAAAATCTTCTTCAAGTTTTTGTACATCTTATTAGCTCCCGGATGTATACTCAAATTACTCCGGTGTCCTTTCTCTAAAATCATCTTCTTCAACTCCACATCGTCCGGAATACAAATTCTACCTCGGAACCTCAAAACACCTTTATCGTCCACTCTAAAGTCCTCATTTTCACTTTTTTCCCCAACCGTCATCAAATCCACGAATTTCGCATCCATCTTCTGTTTCTCACTAACCGTCAACAGAAAACCATTAGTAACCTTTAGCATACCCAGCCTCACGCTGTCGGACGTCACCTCACACACCAAACTCAAGTCCCTAAAAGCTTCCAAAAGCTCTCATTCCTTAACCATTAAAGCAGACATATGTAACGATTTCCGACTCAACGCATCGGCTACCACATTAGCTTTACCAGGATGGTAATTCAAGCCAAAGTCGTAGTCCTTCAAAAATTCCAACCACCTACGTTGCCTCATATTCAACTCTTTCTGATCAAACAAGTATTTCAAACTTTTATGATCACTAAAGACTTCGAATCTTGCACCGTAGAGATGACGCCTCCAAATCTTCAACACAAAAACCACAGCCGCTAATTTCAAATCATGAGTAGGGTAATTTTTCTCATGCACTCTCAACTGCCTCGAAGCATAAGCCACCACCTTACCTTCTTGCATCAGAACACCACCTAGACCAATCAAAGACGCATCACAATACACCACAAACGGTTCATTAGGATCCGGTAAAATCAAAATCGGAGCTGTCGTCAATCTTCTCTTCAGCTCATTAAAACTTTCCTCACACCGAATATCCCAAATGAACGCTTGCCCTTTACAAGTCAACTGGGTCAAAGGAAGTGCTAACTTAGAAAAACCTTCAATGAACCTCCGATAATATCCGGCCAAACCCAAAAAGCTTCAAATTTCAGTAACGGATCTCGGAGCCTCCCATTGTAGAACTGCTTCTACTTTAGATGGATCCACAGAAATACCATTACCTGAAATCACGTGCCCAAGAAAAATCACCTCCGACAACCAGAACTCACACTTGGACAATTTGGCAAAAAGCTTTCTTTCTTTCAAAACCTGGAAAACAATACGCAAATGCTCCGCGTGCTCCTCCCAAGACTTAGAATAAATTAAGATATCATCAATAAACACAACCATAAAACGATCCAAATGCTCGTGAAAAATACGATTCATGTACTCCATAAACACACCTGGCGCATTAGAAACCCCGAACGGCATCACAGGATATTCATAATGACCGTAACGTGTCCTAAAAGCCGTCTTCTGAATATCTTCCTCTTTCACCCTAATCTGATGATACCCTGACCTCAAGTCAATCTTACTAAACACACACGCACCGACCAACTGATCCATCAGATCATCAATCCTTAGAAGAGGATACTTATTCTTAATCGTCACATTATTCAACTGGCGATAATCAATACACAATCGCATACTTCCATCTTTCTTTTTCACCAATAAAACTGGAGCACCCCAAGGAGAAACGCTTGGTCTCACAAACCTTTTCTCCAACAATTCATTCAACTGTTTCTTTAACTCAACCAACTCAGATGCCGACATACGATATGGTGCCATCGATACAGGTCTAGTACCAGGAACTAGATCTATAGAAAATTCCACCTCTCTCTCTGGCGGCAAGTCTGAAATATCCTCGGGAAACACTTCCGAAAAATCACACACAATAGGAAACACATCAAGTGAAACTTGATTATCCACAGTCAACGATGCAAACAACCCAAACAACTGAGCTTCATCTGCCAAAAGTTTCTTCAACTCTTTGGTAGATAAGAAACTCGAGTCTTCGTCTTCCTCAAGAGAAGAAAACCTTACCAGCTTATGATAACAATCAATATGAACCCTATTGAACTGCAACCAATTCATTCCCAAAACCACATCTAAACCCTCCAACGGCAAACACACCAAATCCATCTCAAAGCCTTTACCATAAATGGTCAAAGGACAACTTAAACAAACCAAAGAAGTAGTTACTGACCCCATTGCTGGAGTATCAATAACCATCTCTCCACCCATAGAAGACAACACAAGATTCAAGCGCTTCGCGCACTCAGACGAAATAAACGAATGAGTCACTCCAGTATCAATAATAGCAACTAAAGGCATACTATTAATAAAACAAGTACCTCTGATCAGACGGTCTGCACTTGTAGTCTGAGTTCCCGCCAATACAAAAACCTTCCCACCAGCTGGAGCTTGCTTCGGTTTCGGACACTTTGTACTAACATGTCCCGGTTCCCCACAGTTGAAACACTTCACCACATTCCTTTTACAATGAGCTGCAATATGTCCTAAACCTCCACAATTAGAACACTTTCTCATATCTTTCCTACATTCGAACTGACGATGTCCTAGGTCACCACACCTGAAACATCTCGGAGGATTAGACATACCTCCTCCACTTGGCCTTCTCTCAAAATTCCCCCTTTGTTTACCTTTATCAGCTGGTGTCACATAAGGACCACCAAGAAACTGTTGCTTTCCTTTCCTCTCGTTCACACTCTTATAGTGAGTAGAACGAGCCTTACTATCCTCTTCAAAAATCCTACAACAATCCACCAAGTCAGAAAACCTTCGAATTCTTTGGTAACCAATTGCCTGCTTTATCTCAGGATGTAATCTGTTCTCAAACTTCACACACTTAGAAAATTCCGCAGTCGCTTCAGCATAATGTGGATAAAACTGCACAAGCTCCACAAACTTAGTAGTATAATCAACAACAGACATATTACCTTTTTTTAATTCCAAGAACTCAATTTCCTTCTTTCCTCTTACATCTTCGGGAAAATACTTCCTCAGAAACTCAATGCTAAACACATCCCAAGTGATCTCCTCCTATGCAGCTTCCAACATATGACGCGTACTAACCCACCAATCATCAGCTTCTTCCAGTAACATGTGAGTACCCAGTCTCACCTTCTGATCCTCAGCACAATCCATCACTCGGAAGATTCTTTCAATCTCTTTAAGCCAAATCTGTGCACCATCAGGATCATATCTTCCTTTGAAGACAGGCGGTTTATTCTTCCTGAACTCATCATTACCTGTAGCATTAGGTGTACCCTGCACAGCCCGAGCCATAGCTTGCATAGCAGCAGCTAAAGCAGCGTCATTCCTACCAGCCATATTCTGTTCATTCTAATAACAGCAACTATGGTTAAACAAATAGCTCATCCAAACACCAAGACCGACAAGGACTGACACAAACTGACACGGACTGGCTCTGATACCACTTAATGTAACACCCCTAATCTATACCCCCAAGCTATCAAAGCGATAAATAAAATTCAAAATTTCATCAGAGTATATTTAAAAATTCACGGCATAGACCGAGGGGGTCGCATCAATTTGAAATAAAATACACATGAACCTGCCCATAAAGATATGCAACAATCAGGTAGCAATTAACAGAGGAACTTAGTCCTACTACCCATAATTCAGGTACAGAATAAAAGCGGAAAATCTATACTGAAATCTCATATATATGTATACCATGAAAAGTTCGTCTGCTAAATACAATCATACATGTACAATCTCAAAAGAAATATATACATATACACACAAATCACCAACGGTCTCCCTAACTACCCGGTGTCACATATCAGAGCCGGCCGACAAAAGAATGAAGACTTAAGCTTCCCAAAAAGACCTCCAGCATCTAATCTGCAATGCCTCATAGAGCATTATAAAACAGCAGAAGGGTGAGAAACACAATCATAATATAATTGCATACAATTATATATAACACCAAAAATACATATATATATTGTTCTCACCACAACTCATACCAGAATTCAAACACAAAACAACACAATGTATATTTCATATTTCCATCACCAAGGTATACCAACCATGCACAATACAAGTATCACCAACACATATACATATATCAATTTATCAAATTCATCCACAATTCTACACATAAACAAACCATTAATGATTTATGAAAATGCAAGAGACCGACACAACGACTCTATGCATATGCACATGCGGTACCGACTTCCATCAATTCTCAACACTAGTTCACTCAGGAACTATTGGAATCATCGCTTGTTACTTAGTGTAACTCCCCGTCGGGCAAACGATGTTCCCTGTCGCTTTAGGTCCTCTTATTTTTTTAAGGCACACGACGTTTATGGATCGCTTTAGGTCCTCTTTGTATAAGGCACACGATCCGGTCGCTTTAGGTCCTCTTTGTATAAGGCATATGATCGTCCATAATCATCGCTCACACCTCTTTGTATAAGGCACACGATGTTATAGCGAATTCCCTGTGGAATCGATTCGTCGCTCACACCCACTAGGGCACACGACATCACAAGAATGCACATCATGATGCTCAGCATACAATGACTCATGACATTCAAATGCACACATATACACATTCCATAATCATGCATATATCAACAAATACCACACATTGCATTTTCTTGCCCTTAGGCCACAATTCATCATCATAACATATATCACGTGCATCTTTATTTCACAACAGTACATAAGTCATATAATTCATATCACAAGCATGTTGCATAATAACACGTCAGATGCACATCATTAAAACGGTAAAAGTCAACAAACCACACATTCCAAATTCCTGACATAATTAAATCGGACAACAATCTCAAAAACACTTTAATAAGCAAGAACAACTCAAAAGCTTTCTAACACACCCAACCGCGCCCCAATTCGACTTACGGATCAAAAGTTATGAAGAAAACAAAATTGCACAAACAGCCATGTTCGCTAGGCGAACCCTCTAGCAAGCATTCACTACCACCTTCGCTAGGCGAATGTCCAGCGAACCCACTATCAGATAAAAACAGACACAAATTTTGCTAGGCGAACCCATTAGCGAACCAAGGTAGCAACAACCAGACCCAAAAAGATACAAACTTCGCTAGGCAAACACATTCGCGAACATTCGCTAACCTTCGCTAACTGGTTCGCTAAGCGAACCCGCGAAAACTCATTCGCTACTGCTTCGCCCCAGGTTTGCTAGGCGAACCAAGGAAAACCCAGAATTCTGCAGTGCTGTTTCACAACCTAAAAATCATATTTTTCACCCAAAAACTCTTCCAACACAAAATAATGAAATCAGAACATAATCTAATCATGGTAACAAGTATTCTACCGCATTTACACAGATTTCTAACCGCGAAAACATCGATTTCTATCGTTTATCACATTTCGACCTATATCTAAAAACCAATAAAACTTCCACACAAACATACATAATCATACACAATGATAAGATAACCGAGTTTCGCACCCTTACCCGATTAAATCGCGTGTAAAAAAGTCGGTTGATCGATTCCTAGATTTTCCAAGTTTTCCCTCTATCTCCTTTTCTTTCTCTTTTCTTTCTTCCCCTTTTTCTTCTCTTCTTTTTCTTTCCTTTCTATTTTCTCTCTTTCTATTTCTATTTCTATGAAAAATATAATATCTACCCGACAAAAGACCAAAATACCCCTACACTCAAATATCTCGTAAACGTTTCCAAAACCCGATAAAACTTAATCACGATGAAAAATAACATATTTTCAAATAAAAGTCGGAAATAAAATAATATAATAATAAAATAATCGAAACGACTCAATTAAATAAAAATAACCAAAACTGGGGCGTTACAGTTATCCCCAAGTGATCGGGTTTGTCTTCTCCCTCCAATTAGAGTCGACAGCCCTAAGCAGAAATAGCACAACCTTTCTAATTCCCCACTGAGATTGATCCTCGTGGAAGATGGTTGCTTTAGTTTTCTTTTCCATTTTTTGATAAAGATAAACCCCAATTAAGCTCATTCCTCAATGGATGGAGTCTTGCTTGACCGCTTCTCTATAGTTATTTCCTGAATTGAACTTTGGTCCCTGACAATCACAATTTTGAATCTTTCTGGGCTGTTGAACCTAGATCGAGAGTGCATTTATTTTGCACTTTGTCTCCCCAAGAAGAATTTATTTGAAGATCTATATAGAAGACAGAAGTTATTTCTCCAGCAGTATTATTACAACATTTTTGTGGAACTTATACCCACACGACAAGTGGCAGCCTCTTTATTTGAGCAACTTGTTTTGTTCTCAGGTTTTCTATTCGGATGACAAATGGAAGTTTCACCCCAAAATAGTTTGCCTATCCCCAACAGATAATCTTTTCTTCATTGACTACCTAGTAAATCGGTAGCAGATAATTTTCTTTGTGGACTACCCAGTAAATCGGTAGCAGATAATTTTTTGTGGACTACCTAGCAGATAATTTTTTGTGGACTACCCTGTAAATCGGTAGCAAGTAATATTTTCTTCGTGGACTACCCAGTAAATCGGTAGCAGATGATTTTCCTTTGTTGACTACCCAGTAAATCGGTAGCAGACAGTCTTTTCTTTGTGGACTACCCAGTAAATCGGTAGCAGGTAATATTTTCTTTGTGGACTACCCAGTAAACCGGTAGCAGAATTACCTTTTGTCGACTACCCAGTAAACTGTTAGCAGACGATCTTTCTTTGTGAACTACCCAGTAAACCGGTAGTAGATATTCTATCCCCAAAGAAGAAACTGAGACTAGTCCATGGCTTATGACCCAAGACGAGGGGAGGTTTATTTTTACCCTTTTCAAGTGGAATACTTGATTAAATAAGAAACCGAGACCAGTCCGTGGCTTATGACCCGAGACGAGGGGAGGTTTATTTTTACCCTTTTCAAGTGGAATACTTGATTAAAGATGAAACTGAGACCAGTCCGTGGCTTATGACCCGAGCCAAGGGGAGGTTTATTTTTACCCTTTTCAAGTGGAATACTTGATTAAAGAAGAAACTGAGACCAGTCTGTGGCTTATGACCCGAGACGAGGGGAGGTTTATTATCCTTTAATCAGGTTATTTGATTATCAGAAGGTATTTTCCTGGCAAATCTCGGTAGAAGATTTTTAGTAGACCTCGACAGTAGGTATTCTCTTTTATTTTCCTGGCAAATCTCGGCAGAAGATTTCAATAAGACCTCGGCAGTAGGTATTTCATTTGTAAATTCTCTAGTTATTCTGGGCAGTAGATCTCCAGCAGATTTCAACGGAAGATGTTTCTCTGTTTCCAGGATTTCGGCAGTAAATTCTCTGGTTAATCCTAAACTTTGACAGACAGTCATTTTTTCTCAGCAGATTCCCTGGTATCTTTGACAGTGGAGACATTTTCAATAAAACCTTTAAAGAAAGTATTCTCATAAGAGGTTCTAAGTCTCAACAATAGACTCCTCCAGTTGATATCTCTTGAAAATTCCTCCGGTTGACCATTATAGAAGGATCCTCAAGTGGAAATTTGTTAAAAGATCTCATCGACAGCTTATCACCTTTTGTTTAAGATACCTTGTGATTGTCAGTTAGTAGTCTCTTTCCCCCGTTGGAGTTAGATCTTTTCCCGTGGAGTCTTGTTTTGCTAAGTCATTCCTCGTCAGGTCTTCCTTTCTTTAACTGTGTTCCAACGTTACCGCAGTTATCCCCTGTGACATTATTTCCTCACAGGATCTCTGTCTTGCATATCATATCATTTCATGTGCATTTGGTGGCATCTTAGGGCTAAAAATTGTGCATGTTTGTATTTAAGTCCCTCCTATCTCGTCGAGATGAATATTTCAATCTCCATATCTCTGAATAGAAGAAACTTAAATAGGGGCATCTGTCACACCCTAATTTTTGACCCTAAGATCCCCGCCTTGTTCTTTGTATAACATATTAGGTCAATCATTCATGCATGACTAACCGCTTTATCTAGTCTTTATCTATTTGTTTCGTTTATGAGTACAGGTGCTGCTGTAAAAGGTTCAAAGGTCATGGAGACCATGTGTGTGTGTGCTCATTGGTATTCTAGTCCCTTACAAATTGTGTGGAATTCCTGTGGAGATGGAGGGAGGATACATCCTCATTCTTATGGTCCCTCAGTCAATACAAAGTCATTTTTTTCCTCAGAGATTTCTCAGTGATTTAAGGAGGATTAGGGTTTATGTACAGTTGGGTGGGACCATGTGAGGATTGGTTGGAATTTTGTGGTGTGTTGCATTGCAAGTGGTATCCTCACTTTCAAAGGATTTCTCAAGCAAGACTTTATTCTTATTCATGAAGTTGGTTCTGTTAATCTTAAGAGATTGAATGTTTTTCTTAATGAAGATCAGTACACTTTAAGGTCGTGAAATTTGGATAAACGACTTGAAACAAGCTTTAGCAAAAAGTTCTTAAGATGGAATTTAAGAACAAGTTCGTTGAAGTCCAAAATCAAGATCTAAGGCTTTACATTTTAAAATCCATAAGCTTTGGCAAGTAATGATCCATACGCTATCATGATATGGTAAAATCTATGTCCAAGACATAATTTCAAAAAAGGATTTTTGTATCACTACAAGTTGATGTTCACCTCAAACCATCACAAGAGTTTGAATTCAAGTAAAAAGTGCAAGTTCATATTAATTCCAAGAAATTCAAGGTGTATAAGAGGATACAATGTTCATTGGTTCTTTACAAATCCAATTCAAACTAATTCCAAAGCTAAAGTTGTTACAGGAGATGGAAATCATTATACAAAAGTCTCAACTACTGGCCTATATCATTTAAAGTCAAGCCAACTTCAACCAATTTGGATCACCGCCACAAACATTTGAACTACCTTCTGGAGCTATGGTTTCTTCTTGTGACAATTTTAAACGAACATTCAAAGGGTGTTTGGTCTTCATATGCTTAGATTTTGCCTTGGAAAATAATGCGGTACACCAAAATTTGGTTTGTGGGATTACCAGGGAGGGATGTTGCGTGAAGATGCATAGGACATCTTTCACTAGCACGCCCGACAGTAGACTTTTTTACATGAGCTTCCTTAGCAATAATAGTCGTAACCCTGTCACGAGCAAACTTTCGATCTTCAAAGGGTAAAAGGTTGCAGCACACTACCTGCAATAAGAGAACCAATGGTGAATCAAGTTATAACAGTTCTATCGCAGCACCGGAGTTGCCAAAGACGAAAAACCAGAATAACAAGACATTTTCACCAAGTCAAAATATTCTTGAGCTTCTTCATAAAGTGGATCAGCCAAGGGAGCACAGCTTTGGAACAGATACGAGCACTTCTAACTGCCATTTATCTCCTGGGGTGAGGGATACATATCTCCTAATGGGTCTATTGTACATCCTCAATGAAGTCGAAGTTCTGCACCTTAGGATTTTGGTTCGCATTTGGCTCCTCCTTCTGTAACATTTAATCCATCTCTACATGGCACCCCGTCAAAGTTTCACACAATGTATGGACAAATGCTTCTTGCATGCTACAGCCTGCCTGCAAAAACAAATTCTCAATAGTTAGCATACCTAGAATTAAGCCAATTATCACTACCATAACAAGTTAACTAACCACATCCAGCTTACCACGTTTCAGAATAAGCTCAAACATGGTATAGTCGAGCTAAAACTAACAACATCATCACAAGACTTAACCAATAGGCAAGTCACTATAGCAGTTCAGATCAGGACACACACATGCTAAAAAGGAAAATACTTTGAGCCAGGCAGTCATCATGTCCAGATTTGAATCAACAACAACCTTGTGTCATCATTTAGAGAGACAAATATAAGATAAATGGCAAGACATTTGGTTCTGCACTTTCAACTAGAAGTAAGCCTGCTGGTGGGAGCGCACTAAGTGATTCAATAATGAACATTGATGTTGTTTACAAGTTTTACTAATTCAGTGAAAATGATTGCCTTGTACCTGATTACGTGCCTTCACAGCCAGCCTCATCTTCATGCTCTCAAGTAACCGTTCACATGCCACGAAAAAAAGAAAGAAAAAGCGGTTAGCGCACAGGGTGAATTACTGTGCAAACCATGTTTATCAAGAGTTTTCAACTCGTCTTTCCAAGACAACAAAAGCAACAAACATGACATGAAAAAGAAAAATCCAGAGTTATAAATACGACTACACACCTTTAGGGGTGCCGTAATTGTAGCATAGAAGGAAATGGAAAGAACAAATATTGAACTTTGTTCATTAGCCGATCTGGATCACCTGCATAATTTGGACCAGGAGGAATTTAATACAGAGTTATCATCTAAGCCTAATTGAACCAAACTACTTTCAAAATCGTAAGATTTGTTAAAAGAGGGATAAGACATTACCTTCATCATTAATCCTCAAGGACTCTAGGTTGAATCCGAATTTCCTCCTCACCATGTGCCACCAAGAAGTCTCCAAGAAACTCCATGCCATTATGATGCTATCAAGGAGGTGTGAATTCATGATAGAAGTGTTGAATGGACCCGACGACTCTTGTTGAGAAATGTTACGGATAGACAGATATGTATTCCTCAACTTGTGTGGCATTCTTTGCCAAAGAACCATGTTACGTGATACTGACGATGAAGTCATGGAGGAGTAATTAACAATATGCGAAATCCTGCATAAAGGCCAGACCAAATCAAAAAGGCATTCAATTTCCATAATAAAGTTCAACACAATTCAAAACCAAATCAAACACAGGTTCAGACAAGATCAGTTTATTTCCAAAACAATACTACGACAGGTTGGGCCGAAAAAGGAAGGAATCAGAGACAATGCCAAACCAATTTCAGACACAATATTTCAAAACGGAAGCTTTTCGTAGCAAATTTTTTCTTTCCAAAGCCAAAACAACAACATATTCATCAGCCTTAAACCATGCAAGGCCTATAAAGAGGGAGACAACACAAGTATATGCAGAGGAGAAAATTGAGGACATACACGAAAAACTCATACAATCCTTGCACCACGTTCATACGCATCACCAAAGTAGCATAACACACACAAAGAAATTCAGAGCAGACCACACTACAAAGGGGGACGGTTTTGGAAGAGAGAAAATACACAAAAAAACAACAATATCAACCAAGAGTCACTAACACGCAATTCCCATTTCATTCTTCAAAGAACAGAGATCCCATATTCATTCACAGAGAAGGATAATTCACAACAGCACCATACATACATACACAAAGTCACCAATACACCAGAAACTCATAAGTAACAGCAACCAATACAAAGGAGAGTGGAGTAGAGTAAAGGGAATCACCTTCGAAGAGGACGCCTACGCCGCGAGTAGCATCACCACGCACCACTTCCACGTTGACTGCAGAACGCACATCAAGATCCACCGCCAGCCTTCTCTTTTTCATTCTGTTCCATAACTTCTGTAATTATAATCCCAAATTATAGGGAAATGGGGGATTTAGGGTTTCTGCGGGGATTAGGGGTTTGCTTTCTTTTCTGTTTAGATTAGGGTTTATCTGTGCATTTTGAGAGCAGAGAGAAGATGGTGAGATGAGACGAAGTCGAGAGTTGCGAGTGAAGACGCTGAGAGAGAGAGAGAGAGAGAGAGAGAGAGAGAGAGAGAGAAGGTTGCGAGCAGAGAGAAGACGAGAGAGAGTAGCGAGAGAAAGAGAGAGAGAGAGAGAGAGAGAGAGAGAGAATCGTGAGAAGGTGAGGCGTTTGTTTTTCTTTTTTCTGAATTTTTGTTCTCAATAATCACACGCACGTGCACACACGGAACACCATGGTGCACCCTCATATTTTATTGCTCAGGTCATGGCATTATGCATCCTATGGTCACGATCTGAGGGTCCATGATGGACCCTCTTTACCTGCATGTTACCTTCACCTCGTTTCCTTTTTTTTAACAATAATTTCATTTTTAACAATAATCTATTTTTTAATAATAATTTAATTTTTTTTTAAATAATTTGATTTTTTTAAATAATATAACCTTAAAAAATAATAAGATAAACCTCCTTTTAATGTAAACCTTTTAAAAATAAACCTTTTTTTTCATATTAAAAATAAATTTTGTTTTAATTGAAATAAATCCTGAAACTTTTATAATAAAACCTTTTAATTAATTAAATCTTTTTTTTTAATAATAAATATAACCCTTTTAATTTGGTTAGGACTTTTTTAGAAGAGACCAAAATTAATAATTTTAATTAACATTTTATGAGTATGTAAAACATCCCCCTTAAAAAAATAATAGAACTTTTCTTATAATAAAAACTATTTCTCTTAATTAGAAATATAACCTCATCCTTAACTAGGATAGAAACCCTCCTTAGTGAACCCTTTTAAAGTTTCTCCTAAGTCGGTCTCTTAGTATTTATTTCTGAATGATCTTTCCTTGCTTGATGTGTGCACTTCACTTGTTTGTCTTGATTGTGCTCCAAACCTCTCAAAAGAAATAAAACTCTCGATCCAACGTCAAGTCATTTTCCACCCCTATAAGTCGATCACTTTTAAGCATCGCTACCAACCTTTCGGTCACTATACACTGGGCTAGCCCAATATGCTAGTGTACACGTTTAAAACTTAATTCTTTGTTTCGATTAATCGGTGACATCTATTATAACTTTATACTTCATGCTTTATGCTCTATTGCTTTATTCTAATATATTGTTTGCATTATATCCAAGGGAAAACCCCATGCATGATAATCACTTGTCGTGCATGGTGCATTTCATTTGCATCTCATACCTCCCTATAGGCTTTTATACCCTTTAAGATAAGAATTTCTTAGACAACTTTAGGATAGATTTTCCTAAGTTAGTCCCCCTTAATCTTGATTAGACAATCAAACTTTAGCTCACCTTATTCTCCACACAAGAGAATTAGATGTGAATCATCTCAAAGAAGAGACATACAATCTCATACCCCACAATACAAACAAGATGTGGATTCCTTTTCCACTTAGGAGAGGTATGAGGCATACTCGTCGATTATATATCCGAGTTGGAGCCCTTCTCCTAAGATGAAGCAAAGGTCCATTCATAAAACTGTGGTGGTTTCTTAAGATGATGACTCATCTTTTCTCCTAGACTTTTCAAACAAACTTTAGTATCCCTCAGAGAGGAACTACAAGTGCTCTGATTCTACTCCCGACAGGATATGTAGTCACAAGATGCGATATCTTGTCGAGCACACTTAGGAATAGAACTTTAGGTATTCCTACCCTTTACCCTTAGCAAACAGATAACAATCAACAGATAACGTGGTAAAACAAGAGGTTCCTGTAGAGTACTACAGATATCTAGGATATTAACACCTTCCCTAGGTATAACCAACCCCCGAACCTTAGACTCTTAGTTTTGCATTTGCATTGCATACTGTGGGGCATTCGATCTTCCTCCCTTCCCTTGGGTAAAACATAGACCGGTGATGAAATAAATAGTTTGCAATTCAAGTTAATACATAGCTTGATATCCAATTCTCACCACGATAGGAATATTGTCACAAAAGAAAAACAAAGAAAAAGGAAAGTTAGAGCCCTAACTCTCACTTCATGCCATTAAAATGAGCCTGCACATGTTCGAGCCTCTGCTCAAGCCAAAGGTCACTAGATTTCAAGTGCTTTAACTCCCTCTCCAACGACCGTGCATTTGTGGCTCGGTATATGCCCAGGTTAATTTTTGCATCCATCGACGACTCAAGATGGTCCAAGTCATGGGTATTTGTCTCAGCCCTTTTCTTCTTTGCCCTCTTGACAAAAGACTGTAAATAGTTACTTCGCTGAGTCCAAGTCTGAATGTCCTTGTCAAAGGCAGTAAACAAGTTTTTGTCATTGATTCTCGCCTCCCAGTAGGCTAGCCTTTGCTCGGACTAAGACATTGTGTCCCGTTCCTGAGACAAGACACCAGATCTCTCCTCGACAAGGGCGGCAGAGGACTTTTTTATATTAGTAACTGAAATGCTTGATTTAGAAGAATATCTAAGTCAAGGGCAAAGGAAGAAACCGTAGCTAGAGTCTCTGGCCGATAGGGATGACAATGGGCAGGGTTTGGGTAGGGTACTATAGTACCCGTCCCCATACCCACAGTTGGAAAAAAATCCCCGTACCCAAGCCCATACAAGCTTGGGTATCTACATCGGCACATGTACCCGTACCCTATGGGTATGTAAGTGCTCGTACACGTACCCGTTACCTGCTTCTCTAATAAAAATAAATATATCAAGTATAAAATATCATATTATTTTAAGTTTTTAAAATCATTAAAAAAATTTTAAAAAATTTTATTGTTGAATTATGAAATAAATGATCACTTATATTAAATATGTAGTAGTTTAAAATTGACGTTTTTTAAAAAAAAATTATAAACATTTATTTTTATATAATAATATAAATTAAAATATATAAATATATATTGTGCGGGTATGGGCCGGGGTGGGTACTAAGGTGCTCATACCCGCACCCATCCCCACTTGTTTAAGTGGGTAATTACCCGAGCCCGTGCCCATACTCATTTTTGCGGGTTTTTACCCTACCTGTTATGGGTAATTTTGTGGGTGCCTACTGTGGATGGGCCAAATTGCCATCCCTACTGCCCGAACAAGGTGGGACGCCAATTTTCTAAGTTCCTCAAGAATGGGAAGATCATTTTCAACAGCTCCCAAGAGGTCCAATCCATCTATCTTTGACTTCGACTGCCCAAATAACTTGTTAGGACCGGGAGCCAAGGAAATGTCAGAAAGGGCAAGAAGACTGTCATTAGATGGGTCGATGAGACATTTAAAAAGTACTATTGATGCTTCCGATCGCTTTCTTTTTAAGCCAGATGAGCTGGGAGATGATGTAGGAGCATGAGCAGTCCTTTGGCCTACCAATTCCTCCAGGATCCCGGGTTGCGAACTAGGGTCAAGTGTTGAAAGGGCATGATTTGGCCCATTTTTAGAAGGTGGAAACATCGGTGGGTCGGAAGGAATCTGCATGACAAAAGTACGATAAGGGGTGAGAACCATAATACATAAGAAACAAATACAATGTCAATTACCTTTCTAGCATTCAGATTCAGACTAGAAGAGAAAGGCCCATGATCAAAAGTAAGGTTATTCCACTTCTTCTTCTCCTTTAAAAGAGAGTGCCTTCAGCCTCCACCCCATCGTCCAAGTTGAAGGTAAGAACATGCTGAATCTTGAACCTCACCCCCATTATCCCCCTCTAGACGACCAAGGTTCTCGAGTGGCACAAGCTCAAGAGCTGTTGAACATTGCCCCACTTCAGGCGGCGTAGAATGTATTTCCCTAGGGACCTTGTACTTATGAGGGAAAGGTTAAGGCGAAGTGGAGACTTCAACCTTATAAAAAATTTCAGATTCCCCCTGATCGAACTAGCATACGGTAAAAAATAGTAGAGTTTAGAAACTTATTAAAACAGGAGAAAGAAGCCGACAATATATACCTGTAAACCATATACCCGTGTCCCAACGAAAAGCAAAAGCGTCTAAGATGCGTTGTACCATAAGAATTTGTTTCGCCGCCGTCTGGTAGTAAGATCACCACTAGTCCTCGAATTCTTTCTTATAGTAGAAGGAGAGCAAAAACTTTAAAAGGGACAGATAGAACGGTTTATTCTTGAAAACATTGAGGCACTTGGCTAATTTTTCCTCAGAAGCACCATCCGTGGAGATAAACATGCAATCTTCCGAAGGAATGAGAGACTTAGCAAGAAATTGACTTAGGCAAAACTGTCTGGCTACCAGGTTGGGCTGGTACGCGACCAGTCTTATATCGCTTTCCCCAATGGTGAGTCTCGTCCATAGAGGAGCAAGGCGAAAGTACTCCACCGGGATGCCACGGGTGTCCTTTTCCCTTTCAACATTAGGATTGGGAAAAGGTTTTCGAAACCACTCTAGACCACATGGTCGAGCAGCGAATGGTGCCATGGTGGAGACTAATGTTTTTAGAGCACTAGGTGGGCACAAAAGTTGCGTTAAGCCACAGTTGTAATAACTAAATAGGGCATCCTATTGGTAGACTGTTGAAGAAATTTCGTTCGAGGATCTGCCGAGACGATATCCTCAACAACTCGTAAAGGCCTCACAGGATCAGTTTACTAAGGAAACCCTTACGTTGTTCATGGAGTTTAGTAGCCAAAGGCAAAAACATCTTCAAAATTTGGTCCCTAGGGGGGGCAAAAGACATATATGCTCAACCAGTAAGTTAATAACGCTATATGCTCGTAAGCGCTGACGTATTCAATTGAACTGTAGTAAGCCTTGATAAAAGCATCAAAATGCCCGTCTGAGAAATCAAAAGTTGGATTGGTCCGGATAGGTCGGGACGATTCGTAAGCTTCCCTAGTTGGTTAAAGACCAGCGATGGCAGTAAGGTCGAAGAGAGTAGGAGTCAGCATCCCACAAGGAAGGTGGAGAGTGTTGGTGGTCGACTCCCAAAATCACGTAGAGGTAAGTAACATGGAAGGGTTATATTGGAGGTGCACCCTTGAAAGTTGAATGAGGTCGAAAATGCCCAAGTACTTCCACAGAGCCTTTCTCTTATTCTTCATCTTGTTTGACTAGTTTATGTAGGCTGAGTCAGGTACCTCAAGTGGGGGAGAGAAATATACTTGGTTTTCCAAAAAATGAAAATCAAAGGGATGATCATTAAAAACCACGGGTTCCCACCCATGATAGCTAGGAAAAATCATTTTCAAGGAGCAGAGGTTCTTGACAAATCTAGGGAGATGACCCTTAAAGGCGAATGTGCCACTCGAGATGGAATAAGGAATCAAGGCATCAGAATATCACAACCTTTGGGTGTTTTTTGTCAGAGGAGGCTCATGAATGTAAGTTTGATTGCTAACAAAAATTGGTTCATCAATCTGAGCGGCAAAAGAAGGGCGACGTGAGCTAGAGAGATTAGGTGTCATTGATCGTGTGAGGCAAGGGAATAAAAGTAAGTGAAAATTGCATAATGAAAACTAGAGATAACGTTCACCATGTGTGTTTGATGGGATCGCCGTGAGAAAGAAGAAGTGAAAAAGAATAAGGGTTTAAATAGGAAGGTGACAAAAAGCTTCTCCCAGTATCGTGGACAGATGGTCGGTTCGGAGCCAATAAGCAGCCTCGAAGCAGCGAAGACTATGATTAATAAAATCAAAAAATAAAATCCCGAATCTCTGTATAGTGGCTAGTTAGTGACCTTGGAATTTGGGGTAATGATGTGCTGATGTTTGTACATTTTAAACACATAACATTTGGTAAGAAAGTTAGTCATAATGACTGACAACAAGCACAATTAAGCTGACATGGCACATAATGTGGACAGTGACAGAGTATTTACAAACATTGCCATTTTTCTCTCCTTAGATATGGGTCGACAGTGACATTTTTTGGGGGGCATCTATTACACTTGGTTTTTCAGCTACTAGAAAGTCAACAAAAAATGTCAATGAAAAGACATTTAGTGTGAGAGCATTAATGAAGTGTCTTTAAAAGGGACATTAATGATAAGTTGTCGATAATCCAACGACGAAGGGTTGACCGAGCAGTCGACACAACGAGACATGGTTTGAAGGACTCTCAGGGATAAATCCCCAAGACCCAGATCGATGGGAAATATGTCCAAAATCTCAAAAAGAACGGTCGAGTTGAGCATCTTCAGAATCACAAGAAGGATAGTCGGCAGAGGCCCTTATTCCATCAAGAGGACCAGTCGACTAAACCACATAATATAAAAGACGTAGTAAATTTACAAGTATTTAGTCCTTGACAGGCAGCATCGACAGCACGTTGAAGCAGTTATCGTCGAGGGTTAGTAAAGAAGTGGGAAGCAGTTACCACTCAACATGGGTTATATGTAGAAGTATCTTAGAAGACACGTAAGCACACTAGTGGGAACTCGAAGAATGAACATGGAGTGAATGCAGTAGTCCCGCATTGGTCATAACTTTCGTCGACGGTCACTTTGTAAATAAAATAAATAGCAGACTCATACATGGGATCAGGGGTCGCAAAATTTCATACATATTCTCCATATCACTGGAGTACCCGAGTCAAAGAGTGAAACAGTTAAGCGAGAAACATGTATGCATCCGCGTCCACCCTCTTTTCTTAGTCTTTTTGCTTCCTTAAATGGAACATGTACCTTTTCCTTTGCTCTGTTTAATGTTATTTACTGTATTTTACCTTATCATTTATCACAACTTGACTTCATTTAAAGTCTTTTGCTACGCTGCATTAAATTCACACGCACATGACTTCACACAAATTATTTGCACAAATTGCTTTTGAGATTTTACGAGTCAATCTCACAGACTTTCAAACTCGTGATTGTTTACTAAAAACACCGGTAAACATGCTCTTATTCATATTTTTTGCCAGTTACAATGCTGTGATATTAGTGCATTACCTAATAGCCGATATCTCGGTCTATTAACAAACACAAATCATTACATTCCAACAATTATAAAGCACTAAAACTCAACACCGATCCTACTACAATATGTACAAATATTGAACCTAACCCTATGTTTAGGCATTAATATTCAATAGATGATAAACTTGGATCTAGTAATGACAAGAACCTTTCGAATGTCAAGTCATACCATGAAAACAAGTTTTAGGTAACAAATCTAAAATATGCATTAATATTAAAGAGTCATCAATATTAAAGCTTAAGTAAACTTACATAAATCGCCATGACTTATTTAGTACATGAATATAATGACTACACCTAACCCTCAACAAAGAGATTTTTAGCTACACTTACTCATCGTAGCTATTTTGGTAACCCCTCGAAGCTGAGCTTGGAAATTTATCTGCCCTGTCACTTGAGCACCACTTCCGCCTACAAACTCCCCCTTTTATTCTCCTATTGTAAACCAAGGTGAACCTAATCCAATTCCATACTACTTCACTCCATCAAAAATGTCTTTACAATGAACTGGAGACTCCTATATATAGTGGTGGATTAGGGCCTTTTCTAGGCGCACTGTAACACCCTTTTTTACCCCACAAATATCGCAGCGGATTAAACATAAAATCATTAAATAAATCAGCATCACCTCAAAGGGTGTACATTTCTCAATAAAATCAAATCAATAACAGTTGCTCCGTAAACAACGGGGTTTCCTCAAAATAACTAAAAAATGCCTCAAAGGGCAGCAGATCCACCATAACCACAAAATCCCACCAAAGGGTTTTTGAAACAAAACCATAATCATCAAAATAATAACAAAATAACAGCCAAATAAAACTCAACATGGTTCGACTCAACGACCCAACCCGATGTTACACTATCAGAGCAAGACCCTCTACATCGACCAAAAGCAAATAATACTTCAAAAGTTCCTCGAAGCATCCACGGCTAATCCTGATCACTTACACGTTACCCACGTGGAGGCAACATTCAAACAGGTAGGGTGAGTAATACAATTCATTATAATCAATATAAAATAGGATATGCATAAAAATGGCGTCATCATCATATACAACATCATCAGAGTCATCGCAGGCAAACATCAAAGCACGACATCATAAATCACAACAATATGCCACATAAATGCAATGCACAACAAGACTCATGCATATGGTACCAATCGTCACAATCGATGGACACTTAGGCCATCACCCTCCAAAGATCCCCGTCATTAGGATCGGTTCCACACAAGAACCGGAGCACGTCATAAACCACTTCACATCCACACAATGGGATGGAAGCCACAATAGACCGAAGTCTAACCTCATCATCACTGGACCGAAGTCCTAACATCATCATCAAAATATGCTATGAATGCTTGATACACAACGTCAATAATCATCATCGTCAATAAAATCATTATGTGCATCATCATTCATCAAAATATCATGTTAATCATGTCATCAAATATACGTCAAAACATCACGAAATCATCGCGTCATAATCATCATTAACATCAATAACATCATGGTAAATCATCAGAAAAATCACAGCACCGAAACATCAGAACATCACGGAAATCATAAACAAAATTTCGCGAACAGTAGGGTACGCTACTGAGTTCGTCGTGCGAACACATTCGCTGGGATGTTCGCTTTGCGAGCTCCAGCGAATCCCCTAAATCCCACACAAAACCAAAGAGTTCCCAGTATTCACCAACAAAATCATCGCGCATTCGCTGCGCTGCTCGCTTTGCGAGCCTGGGTGAATGTTCGCCTTGCAAAGAAATGGTTCGCTTTGAGAACCTGCGATTTCTGCAATCGCTGCTACGCACCAGTAGCATTCCAGCCCCAAAAACCTTTACGATTCCAACCTCAATTCACCCCAAAACACTCCCAAAGCAGTCCTAAAGCATCAAGGCAATCAAAGGTATAAAACCTACGACTATTAGGTCGGTTAATTCCACTATCCTAACTCAAAATCACCTAAACCTTCACAAACTCTCAAGGTTCCCATAAACCCCATAATTCCTTTCTCATACAAGATCCCACATATCATCAAAGAAGGTTTTGCCTCGAAGGCTTATTTTTACCCGAATCAATTCAACCCTTAATAATCCATCATCGATCCTCAGAAATACCTCTAAATCATCAATAACTCATAAACCCTTCAAAAACCCCAAAAACCCCAAAACCCACTTTAAACACATCACTTCCTATATTGAAAACAATGAAAGACAATACTCCCCATACCTTAGATTGTCGTTCCGCAGTTTTCTCTACTGATTCTTTGGAAGCCTTCACGAATCCTCGCCCTTTTTCCTTTTCCTCAGAGCTCTGCACTTTCTCCTTATTTTCACGTTCCAACAAAAAAACCCTATTCCTTTCCAATTCCTTTTTGTCAAACCCTTGGGCTTCCAAAAATGGGTTTTCCCCAATTTACCCTCACTAATCCTCCTCAAAAGTTTATCTTACCCTTAATTCCTCTAATATTATTTTAAATTAATAATAATACTAATATATTCATATTATATACTATTATTTAATTAAAATAACCAAAAACTCCACCAAAATACTGACATCGACACAAACCCCCAAAATTCACTGAAATTTCACAAATATTATATTTAAATAAATTAAATAAATATTATAATAAATTTGGGGTGTTACACACACCACCCATCCCCGCTCAATGAGCCTGGTTTCTTTTTCTAGCTTAGTGCGCCCTGGCTTCGCCATTTTTTTCTAGCTTAGTGCATCATGGCTTAACTAACTTTTTATATCTTAGCACACCTTGGCTTAGCCAACTTTTTCTGGCTTAGCCCTCTTTTGCTTGAATGGTGCATTGTGTCTTTTTTCGGTGCTTTCTTGGTCCTTTTTGCTTGTACTTTAATAAATAAACAGTTAAAAAGTTCACACATGCGTTTTATCATGTTTTCTTGATAAATTGGGGTTTTTCATTGAATGTTTGTAAAATGAGTCAATAAATTCCTATGTATTTTTGTATTTTTGGCTCTAATTAGTCGTTGTGCCATACCCGACTTGTAAAAGATTTGTTTAAAAGGTAGATTTGTTCAAACGATGATGGTGTGAGCTAGGAAGTAACGCCTTAGCTTTATAGAAGAAGTCACAAATGCCAATGTTTCCTGCTTTATCTTCTCGTAATGTGTTTACGGTCTGGATAATGATTTATATATGAAGTATAGTGGGATCTAGTCATGGCTTATTTCTTGAATGAGAGCAACACTGACTACTTTGGTGGAAACAACCAAGTAGAGGAACAAAACTTCCCCAACTACTAGTCTGGATATAACTGGTGGGATAGATAGGGCCATTTTTCAGCGACACGAATGCCTGTCCATATTACGAGGCCCAATAAAAAATTATTTCTTTCTTCAACAACTTATAAAATGGTAATGTATGCTGAGACAACCTCAAAATGAATTCAAGGCTACAAGCATCCCGTTCATCTTCATTACCTCTTTATTTGTAGTTGGTGCTTCCATCTTGATGACAACTTCACATTTGTTTATGTTAGACTCTATGCCTCATTTTTTCAGATAGGAGCTTAAGAATTTATCGACTCTAACTCCAAAGGTGCATTTCTCTAGATTGAGTTTCATGTTGTATTGTCGGACCCGATGAAACACACTAGCCAAGTATATGTCGTGTCACCCTTCTTCCCTATATTTGACGATCATGTCGTCCATGTAAACTTTTAGTGTTTGACCTATTTCTTCTTTGAAGATTTTGTTTATCATCCTCTATGTTGCACCCCAAAATATGGCCTATGTGTTCTAACCTTAACTGGTTTCTGCTTCGCATTCATTTGCATTTTCCATTAGGTCATAAATTCAAAACCATTCATTTGCATTGAGCTCATAGGACATGGGATCAAGGGATTTTCCTTGTTATTTGTGCTTGCCCTATTCAAAGGTAATTCAGTCGGTTCCTACGTCGGTCAAGTTGAAGCAAGGGTTGAATTCACATTATCATGAATATTTTCCTATTCAGAGGTTCATCAAGCTCCAAGGTTTTCCCCATTCAGAGGATCCATCAAAAAGCAACAGATTAGGGTTTCATTGGTGTAAATCAGGATTTGATTCCTTCTCTATTCTAATCATGTCATCATTATCAGGGTGCTTATTCATGGTTGAGCTTGTGGACATTCTTCATTTAAAGATCATGCCTCTTTCTATATCTCAAGACTTATCTTCGTCAAAGTTTTCATCGTGATCAGAGCATTTTGCTTGTTGGTGTTAAGGTAAGTTGATTTGGGTATAAGAATAGAAATTAGGGCGGATTCACAAAAGAGAAGTTGCTAAGAGATTTCAATATCTAAAGTTATAATTATCCACTTTCCCTAGCCATCATTGCATCCACTTTAGACTCTCTGCTGAGTCTCCTTTCTGGTTTCATCTTATGGTTCACTGTATTTTCCATGCAAACACCGAATCCATATCAGTATCCTATTGGAAAGAAGCGGATGCAACCATTGGGAATTCTCGTTTTCGCCCTGTCATGGCAACAATTGGAATACAAATAATTTTGGAGTCCGACCGCACACTAATATACTCTGATAATACCTTCAACTTGACCAGGGAACAAGAGTACTGGTTTATGGGTATTATGCTCTCAGTGACTTTGGTGAAATTCATGCTAATGATCTATTGTCGCTCTTTTACTAATGAGATTGTTAAGGCTTATGCTCTAGATCACTTTTTTTATGTCATCACTAATTTGATTGGCCCCATTGCTGCACTTTTGGCCAATTATTTTGATGATGGGATCGATTATCATTTTGACTTTATACACAATTTGCACATGGTCAATGACGGTATTGGAAAACATGAATTCCCTGGTTAGAAATTAGCTGCGCCAGATTATCTTCAAACACCACATACCTTTGCTGGAACCACCACAAGGTTGCATGCCTTTGCAAGAGGCTCGTGATATTGGTGAGATTGAAGCGTGCTTTTGTTCATCTTGATTACGAGTACAGTCACAAACCTGAGCATGCTCAAGCTCATTCTTAGCAGCAAATTACAAAACTGCAGGTTACAAGATAATAACGGTAAAAGTAAATTCACAGATTCAAGTCCAAATTCAAACCAAGTTTGCAACAAAGTTCAGTTACAAACTCGTAATGGTCCCGCGGCGGCTCATTAACATAACAGAATTACCAGAAGAAAATTACATAATAGCATTTCGTTTTTCAAAAACTCATAACAGATTTTTTACTAACCAAATACATAGCAGCAGAAATTACAAATGCGCAAGGGGATTGACAAGAAAAGAAAATTTGTAACAGAAGTGCATAAGGATCCATAACAGAAACTATCCAGAAATTACAAAGCAGAAAGAAGTTCACGCTAACAGTTTTTCTCAATCAAAGACTCTACCAAAGCCTAACAGGATTTCAAATTGAAAAACCTACTTCGGCCTCCCAAATTTTTTATATGAACAGTGATGTAACATACATGAAAGAGGGATCCCACTTTATTCTTAACTACACCTTCGCCACTATCCAATTTTCTTCTTCTTCGTTTTTTTTCTCTAATTCAACACAAGCTTCAAAACTCCACACGAATTCACCAATCTTCACACTAACTTTTGGATTCTTCAACCTTTGAGAAACTGCAGATAGCAACAGTTATCTCAACTCTATCTGGAAATCTCATCAAACTTCTTCTGAATTCGTCTTCAACAAATCACCATAACCTGCAGAAGATCCCGCCACAACTTCACAGCGAATTCAACATTCAACCATCCTATTCAAGATTCGTAACAATAACTCAGCGAACCGCACATTGCAGTACACACAGAGGGAAGAAGAAGAGGTTACGATAGCAACAACAGGAAAAGAAATTAACCGAGATCGAGAGCATATTACCTGACAAGAACCTCCTCTCTGGTTTTCTAAAGCGTATCTTCTTCGAGCTACTGGTTCAGGGTTTTTTTCTCTCTCGATTTCTTTGCGTAGCTTGAAGCTATTGAATCCTTGAAGCGGTTGATTTAGTTTTTAAGTTTTCTGCCGAATCTTCATTTTGAGAGATCGTTGAGAATGTGGGAGTGATGAGAGTTTGATGTAGGTTTTGGTTGCTACCTCCGCCGCCGCGAAGCCATGGCACGGCGGAGTAAGTGGTGTTACTCATTTCCATTTTGAAGATGAGAAGTAGGAAACGGAAGACGTGTTGCAAGTGGGAGAAGATTGTTGAGTGGGGAGTGAATGAAAGCAACACAGAGAAGAGGAGAGTTGAAGAAGATTGTGGCACGGCGAAGAATGATGAAGACGAAGTGGCTTCACGGAGGTGTTGCACCAGAGAGAGGACGACAGGATGAAAAATGTTGACGGCGAGGGTGAATGTTAAGGAGAGTGAAGTGTTAAGGGAGAAGATGGTGGAACAGGAGACGGCGCGATGAATGTTTTGGGAAGCTGAGTGTTTTGTTTGAGCTTCATCTCTTATTAGATTAAGGTCTCAGCTTGTGGCAACGTGGACCGGGCTTCCATGGTTTTCCTTGCCACACCACAAGTTTGCTTGCTACACCCCCTGAAATGGTTAGCCAAATTCATTGGGCCTAACGCCTTGGGCCCATGCGCAAGATCCTTGTTTCCACCACATTTTTCACTGCTGAACCTCCCTTTTTTTAGTTTAAATGAATTAATTGGTTTTTCTTAGAAGTTAATTTTAATTTGAATCTTGGTTAAATTTTAATTTTTAGTTTCGTTCAAATTTTTGCCATATTTGTTAGAAGTTAATATTGAATTAAGTTTTGATTACTTTTTTATCTTAGTCGTGACGCTAATTTCGATTAGTTTTTTATAACTATTGATTAGAACTTTTTAACCTCTTGCTAATTTTTTAGTTGATTAGAGTAAATAGTTTAACTTTGATTGCTTTTTAAGTGTTTGTTAGAATTTCTTAATGGCATGAAATGTTGGTTGATATTAAAAGTTCTTGATGAAATCTTGTGAATTGTCGTACTGTTGTACCGTGATTAATGCTTGATTAAACCTGGTTTTGTATTCGATTTTCCTTTGTGATTGAGTGGTGTAATGTTTACTTGTGTCTGATCACATGCTCCCTTAAGGCTCCTAGCCCGACTTAATTTCTAATTAAGCTTGGAGTAGGATAGACATTAGGCTCTCAATCCAAGTATGACAACATTAGGTAGACTTCCCTCCTATCCCGACTTTAGGACCATCAAGTATGACAACATTAGGATTTAGTTTCCCTTAGTTATTTTCTTTTCAACCTTTGATTCCTCTCTCTTCTCATCTCAAAACAAATCAAAACACTCAATAAATACAACGAGTATTATGCGCCACGAACCTTAAGTACGTGGGAAATGAAGAGTGAGGGGTCTCCCTTCACTTTTCTAGAGTGTTTAGCATACGTCTCGTTTGGGGCGATCATGCGACGCATTCGCTCCTATGTCATAGACTTTAGTGCAATACGAGTTCCCAACTAACTTAATTCACTTCTGTCTAAAAAACACAAACCAAATGCAAATTTTTTATCCTTCGGGATGGGTCTCAAATCATTTTCAGAAAGAGCGCGTTATTTCCGTTCTACCGCAAACAGAAATCGACCCTAACTGCTGGAACGCGAACTTAACGTCGCTCATAAAAACACTTAACCAATCTGTGGTTTCATAGGCCGAACTACAACTGCTCTGATTTCTCATTCTCATTGAGAATATGTAAGCACAAGACGACGAAGTCTTGGCGAGCAACCTTCCCCCTTCACCCGTTGTCCTCTGAACTACGTTGACTTTGACTTTCCCATTGCACGAGGGAATACGTAGCCCTAGGACGGCGAAGTCCTATCGAGTCTCCTTTTACTTTTTCATTTTCCGTTTTCGTTTAGCAGTAGGCTTTAGATAACACACCCTTTGATTAGATAACAAGCATGGATCCCGTTGAGTACAACGAACGCTAGGGGGTGCTAATACCTTCCTCTCGCGTAACCGACTCCCGAACCCGGACTATGGTTGTGATGACCATGTCTTCTCCCATTTTGAGGTTTTCTTCTATCGTTTCCTTTCCCTTCGTCGGGATAAATTAGGTTCAGTGGCGAATCTTCTATTTTTTCCGCCGGTTATTTTTCGCAGTTGCGACAGCTGGCGACTCTGCTGGGGAAAGAAAGGTAGACCAGAATCTCTGGTTCCCTATGTGAGTCAATCCTAGCGCTTGTCTGTTTTTTTCATTGGGTGTTTATTTTTGTGTAGTCATTTGCATTATCTGTTGTATATTACTGCATTTTACTGCATTTATCGCATTTGATTATTGTTATCATACTGTTCTGCTGCTGCTGTGTTGTTGGGTGGGTTTGTTCCATAAGAGATAAGCCTAATACCCAGGCTTGAGTACACACTTATGAGTAGAGTGGAGAGTATCGTGGCTTGCGTGGTGTCTGGCCATGTTTAGTTGACACAAAAATCCACATTCAGACGAGGTTTTCTTTGGAGATGTTCTATCCTGCGCGTTGGGGCAGATGATATGATGTTGACTTAGAGAGCTTATGACTCTGGAGACCGTTCATTGGAAGTCAGTTGAGGTCTCCTCAATTGATGATGATGCCAAACCATAAATGGTGACCGTTTCATCGTTTCTCGACCTGAGAGCCCGTGATGCTTAGGACCTACTTGGATGTCGTCCAACACTAGAACCCACATGTGAGAAGGGATGGGTTTTTTTGCAGGAAATCGTAATCGTCATCCTACCTGGATTTCTGGTTTTCTTATCAATGTGAACTTATCAGCCCGATATTCTGGTTTTCTGACTATTCCAGTATTTTGGTATTCTGATTATTTGGATATTTTGGTATTCCGGTATTCTCTTCAGAGCAGACTCGTGAACTTATTCCATCAGCAACACAACAGTTATTCAGAATTTGAGGAAGTTTTGATCCCATGTCTCTGTATCCATATCATCATAACATGTTTGCATTTTGACATACATGTTCTTTTATTTCCAAGGATCTTAATTTTGAGACTCCCTGTTGAGCATTCCATCTATTTCTTGCGATTCTTCTATGAAAAACTTGAATCGAAGCAGATAGATTCCTTGGAAACAATTGATCATGGCATTTGTATACGCTCACGCATGCATGCATTCATAGCAGGTATTCAAGGACGAGGATTCTTATTCTGACTTGGTCTTCTCTTCAAAACTGCAAACCTGACTTCTCATCACTACGCAACTCGTAGCAACCAAAGGCAGATCATGGATCAGGTACAATCAGAATTGTCGGAAGTACGGACTCGTATGGCTCAGTTCATGGAAGTGATGCAAGGTATGGCTCAGCGTCAACGGGAATTAAGGGTGCTTATCCACAGGGCTGTTGTTGTTATCCCAGAGGCTGGTAATGGGAATGTTGTTAGTGGTAATCCTCCAAATAGAGACGTGAATCCTCCACGTTCTGGTCTTCCTCCAGTCCCTCCTATGAGTCAACCAAGGAGAAGGACTGCTGAGATTCCTGTTCCTCGTCGGAAGGTGGACAATCAAGATGAATAGTTTTACGATGCTGAGATGAGTTTTCCTATTGAGGCAAAAAAAAAAGTTTCTTTTTCTCGAAGAGAGAATGAAGGCTTTTGAGAACTCAAAGACTTTAGGTATGGACATGGCTGACTTAGGTTTAGTTCCAGGTGTGAAGATCCCTCTAAAGTTTAGGGTGCCTGCTTTCGACAAGTACAAGGGAACCATCTGTCCTAAGACTCACATTAGGGCATATTTCAGAATAATGTCTGCGTACTCGGATGATGAGAAGCTGCTGATGCATTTCTTTCAGGACATCCTAGCTGGGGCATCCTTAGAGTGGTATATACAACTGGAAATGACTCATATTCGCAGCTGGAAGGATTTGGCAAAAGCTTTCGTTAAGCACTACCAATACAATACAAACATGGCGCCCAATATAATGCAACTGCAAAGTCTTTCTCAGAGGGGAAATGAGAGCTTCAAGGAATACGCCCAGAGGTGGCGTGAGCTGGCAACAAGAGTTCAACCTCCAATGATGGAGCGAGAACTCATTAATATGTTCATGGCTATGCTTCAGTGGCCTTATTATGAGAAATTGGTGGGATGTTTGTCAGTTGGGTTTTCAGACCTTGTATTGGCAGGAGAAAGAGTCGAAAACTGCATCAAAATGGGAAAGATTCAAGTTGTTGCTAGTTCCTCTGAAGATGAAAAGAAACCTTATGCCGAGTTCCCCAAGAGAAAGGAAGGAGAAGCTAATGTTGTGTATATTCCACCTGCTGCTCAACAGCCTGTTCAGTATCAACAACCCTATGTTCCTCAGCAGCATAACTATCAGCAACAGAGACAACAAAGATCAAGAAGGCCAGAGAAAAGGTTCGATCCAATTCCTATTCCTCACAGCCAGTTGCTTGCTCGTCTGCTCGAAGTTTCTTTGGTTCAACTAAGGGAGGTCAAGCCTGTTCCAGACCCCATTCCTCCTGGTTATGATCTGGATGCTAGATGTAAGTATCACTCGGAAACACCAGGCCATTCAATTGAAAATTGCAACGTATTCAAGCACAAGGTGCAAGATCTGGTCGACTCAGAGGTCATTACATTCACTCCAGACGATCTGCACATCAATTGAAGCCTCCTTTATTAAGTGAGCACTCAGAATGCAAGGGCATCATCAGAAGCAATAAGTCCAGACAGAGTCAGACCTCCTCAGCAATGGCAATCATCAGTTTCTTTACTGCATTTTCATTTGTATTTTTCCTTGTTTGTTAATGCTCTGTTTTCATGTAAAAACTTGTTTGTTTTGAATGATGATCTTAATGCAATGAATATGTTTTTCTTAAAGTGTTATTTTCTTATTCATTCATAAATATTTCTATGCACTGCAATACCAACTTTCTTGCTTAAACTCTTTGAGGGAGGATGACAAAATGAAAACGCAAGAATTTCTGGTCGTATGCTTTTGGGATGAAACCTTGTTGATGATGTACTGACATTGTTTCAAATCCCTAAACACCAGAGATATAAGGGAGATAGACCCTCGTTAACCCCGTTGAGCCTCGAAGTAGGAGTTTATTTTCATGTGAAAAAACCCCTCAACTCTTAATCAGGGGCAGGGTAGTTGTCAGTTGATTTGATCAAGCGTTCAAATTTCAAAAGGAGTGTGCATCTAAGAATCCATTACCTTTTATCCCTTATGCATCAGGAGGTCAAGGGACGTGAAACCACAATGGTTATCCCTCACCGACCAAAAAGTGAGGCAGTCACAACCCTTTCAAACAAGTCAGACATCCAGTGTCACACAATTTGTTCAAAAGAAAAGAATAAAAAGAAAAGAAAGAGAATCAAAAGAAATAAGTCTGCTAAGTCAAAAATTGAAAACAAGTGACTTAGGCAAAAGTTAGGGCATCCCGCTGGACTTCAAAATTGAAAAATTTCAAAAGAATCAGTCCAGATATCAGGGAAATAAAAAAACAAATAGAAAACAAAAGAAAGGATCAAAAGAAAAATCCTCGAGCAAGAGCAAGTCGTGTGACAACCGACACCAAAGAGAAAAAGGGAGACTGCCACTCCGAAAACCTCGTGGGTCCTTTAACTGTCGCTCCTCACAAAATCCTTTTGAGAGAAAAGCGATTGCGCCAAATTATCCTAATGTAGGATTGGAGAATATAAAGGAGAATGAGTGGGTACAAATAAACTTTGAGCCATAAATCCTTTTTTCTCAAACCATGAACCAGGCCACGTTACAACCCTCAAAAGTCCTAATTGAAGCAGGGTTTATTCTGAAGGCGTACTTCAACGAGATAGCGTTCCTGACTCCCATGAGTTGTGCTAATAAGATTTTTGTTGGTATTGCATGTGCATTTTGTTTTCCATTCAAAAATCAATGTCGCATCCTAGCTAGTGATTCGTTCACAGGGTTTTACGACATATTTTCAATAAAAACTTCAAGGTTAACATGTTTGTTGCATTAGAAATATCATTCTCATAATAAGTATTTTCTGCTTGCATACGTGTGCTTAAGCATCAAGGAAGCTTACATAATGAACGTCACTCTAGAAGCTCGATCCTGCCGAGTTGAGATGCTTGAAAACTTTCGAAGGACAGACATGTCAGGGGGTATGTTGCCAAGAGACTCTGTTGAGCATGGGCTGTTCCAATAAGTCGTGATAAGATGTAGCCAATCAGGGGCAGTCACATCGAGAAATCTCTCTAAAGTTCAGCCAAATGGGGGCAATCATGTCGAGATTCAGCAAGTATCTCCAAAAGCAGTTATTATGGGGCATTCATTCGAAGATCAGTCAGTCAGGGGAAAATTCACTTCAAGGCTCGTATCGAGGCAGGCCACCTCGAGAGCATGAGAAGTTATCCTATCTAGAAGACGGTAAATCAAAAGCACCTCTTCAAGGTTCAGAATACTAGGGAAGGTATATCTCAAGTCATTACGAGTTCTCTCGAGGCAAATTCCTTCGTAGACTATACAGTCTGGCGCAGTTACGTTGAGATCCGATAAGTCTCTCCAAGAGTTTAAAGACCATGGGGCATTTTGAATTCCAGGTTTTCTATAAAATCCTCTTGCGACGATTTCTTCCAATAGACTATGTGGTCGAAGACAGCTTGAGAGTTGAAGGAACTGTTGTTCACTCGTGATAAATAGTATGCAGTTGATTAGCAGAAGTGTGAAGTGCCAAAGTTGTTCCCAATATGGGGTTTCTCTTCCTCAGCAAGGCGTCAAAAGGTGTTTTGTCTAAGTAAGGTAATGAAAGTTTTATTCTTCCCCAAGCAGAGAGTCGTCCTCAAGTAGAGAAGGGTTCGTTATGAGGATTTCTTATCCCCAGCAGTGTAGGAGGATTCCTCATTCCCAGCAGGTTAAGACGGTGGAATATTCCCGATTGGTTTGAAGACGGTGAGAAGTCAGGGTTATCTTCCTCAAAGTTCAGATCTAGTAATTCCCCGCAAGTCAAAGTCCAATGGTTATTGGCATTCTTAACAGTTTAAAGTCCAATCTTCATTGGCATCTCCCCAATAGAGTTTGCAATTCAGTTTGCAGTACCCCGATAGAGTTTTCAGCGCCAATGGTTATTGGTGGTACAGTTGGTTATCTCCCCATAGGAGATCAGATATTGGTGATCCCTTCCTCAGTGAAGTTTGCCTGTTCCGTTCTACGCATTCCCCGACGGAGTGTCCTTTCATTCTTGCATATAGTAATCATCATTGCATTGCATCTACTAAAATGCGTAGCATTTCCATTCGATATGGAGCATTACGCCATAGAAAAATTCAAACATGCATTGAAGCATAAGCCAAATTTGGTACCTTGCACGAAAGCCCAGATCAACCCTCAATCAAGACAATGATTCCATTCCTTCGAAGAGAGCATTACCCATTAAAACTCTAACCTCAGAGTTGACACCTCTTTTTCCAACCTCAGAGTTGATGCCTATCCTTTTTATTACCAACCCCAGAGTTGATGTATAACCTTTTGTCTCCAACCTCAGAGTTGATGTCTGCCTTGTTTATCTCCAACCTCAGAGTTGATGTCAGCCTTTTATCCAACCTCAAAATTGATGAACAATCCTTTTATCCCCAACCTCAGAGTATACGCTTTTCTTCCCCAACCTCAGAGTTGACGCCTTTCTTCCCTAACCTCAGAGTTGACGCCTTTCTTCCCAAACCTCAGAGTTGACGCCTGTTTTCTCCAACCTCAGAGTTGATGTCTTTCCTTTCAAACTTCAACCTCAGAGTTGATGTCTGTCTTACTTATATCCAACCTCAGAGTTGACGCCTACCTTTTTCTCAACCTCAGAGTTGATGTCAAGTTTTTCTCAACCTCAGAGTTGATGTTTATCTTTTTCTCAACTTCAAAGCTGGTGCTTGTCCAAATTTTTTCTCAACCCAATGGTTGATGTTGACCAATATATAGCCCCAACCTCAGAGTTGAAGTCTATATTTTTATCCTTAGTCTCAGAATTGATGTTAAGACTATCGTCTTCAACTTCAGAGTTGACTCATATACCTTTTTCAACCTCAGAGTTGATGTCTTTCCTTTTGTCTCCAACCTCAGCGTTGACAGATTCCTTTTTTCCAACCTCAGAGTTGACGTATATTTTTTTCCTCAACCTCAGAGTTGATGTTCACTCAATTTTTCTTCAACCTCAGAGTTGATGTTTATCCTTTTTAGAATCGATGTACGTCTTTTTCCTCAACCTCAGAGTTGATGTTGAACTGTAGATATCAGACATTCGGTCACCGTCCTGATATCATATAGTGTACTCTCCCAGCCACAGTGCTGACGAGTGGCCTTTCTGTTATCCTAATGTCCTTTGCACAAGAAGCTTCATTCCCCAACATATCTTTCAATCAGTTCCCAGGGTCGTAGATCCATTGGTTGTACCCATGGTCCACATTTTCCCCAGCGGAGTCATCTTCTCTTCACTCCGGGTCGTAAGTCCGTTGATTCTACTTCCGGGTTTTGTTTCAATCCCAACTTTTGGTTGGCATCGTTGATGTGAGTCCGCCTTCAGCCGACATTCTTTCTAAGTCCGCTTTTGAGTGGCATCTTTATTTTAAGTTCACATTCGGCTGGCAATCACTCTGTATTTTCTCTCCCCACAATTTGAAAATTTCCGGGTTCTTTTGTTATTCAATTACCTTATACCTTAAATGTCTGAAAGTCGTTGCTACCATCCCTTCAGGTTTAAGTCGATTGAATAGGGGCAGCTGTTGTACCCCAAAATTTTCCCTATGTTTTCTAACCTTAACTGGTTTCTGCTTCGCATTCATTTGCATTTTCCATTAGGTCATAAATTCAAAATCATTCATTTGCATTGAGCTCCTAGGACATGGGATCAAGGGGTTTTCCTTGTTATTCGTGCTTGCCCTATTCATAGGTAATTCAGTCGGTTACTTCTTCGGTCAAGTTGAAGCAAGGGTTGAATTCACATTATCATGAATATTTTCCTATTCAGAGGTTCATCAAGCTCCAAGGTTTTTGCCATTCAAAGGAACCATCAAAAAGCAACGGATTAGGGTTTCATTGGTGTAAATCAGGATTTGATTCCTTCTCTATTCTAATCATGTCATCATTATCAGGGTGCTTATTCATGGTTGAGCTTGTGGACATTCGTCATTTATAGATCATTACTCTTTCTATATCTCAAGACTTATCTTCGTCAAAGTTTTCATTGTGATCAGAGCATTTTGCTTGTTGCTATTAAGGTAAGTTGATTTGGGTTTAAGAATCGAAATTGGGGTGGATTCACAGAAGAGAAGTTGCTAAGAGATTTTAATATCCAAAGTTATCATTATCCACTTTCCCTAGCCATTATTGCATCCACTTTAGACTCTCTACTGAATCTCCTTTCTGAATCCATATCAGTATCCTATTGGAAAGAAGCGGATACAACCACTGGGAATTCTTGTTTTCGCCTCTGTCATGACAACAATTGGAATACAAATAATTTTGGAGTCCGACCGCACACTAATATACTCTGATAATACCTTCAACATGACCAGGGAACAAGAGTGATGGGTTATGGGTATTATGCTGTCAGTGACTTTGGTGAAATTCATGCTGATGATTTATTGTCGCTCTTTTACTAATGAGATTGTTAAGGCTTATGCTCAAGATCACTTTTTTTATGTGATCACTAATTTGATTGGCCCCATTGTTGCACTTTTGGCCAATTATTTTGATGATGGGATGGATTATCATTCTGGCTTTATACACAATTCGCACAAGGTCAATGACAGTATTGGAAAACGTGAATTCCCTGGTTGGAATATTAGCTGCGCCAGATTATCTTCAAACACCACATACCTTTGCTGGAACCACCACAAGGTTGCAGGCCTTTGCAAGAGGCTCATGGTATTGGTGAGATTGAAGCGTGCTTTTGTTCATCTTGATTAGGAGTATAGTCACAAACCTGAGCATGCTTAAGCTCATTCTTAGCAACAAATTACAAAACTGCAGGTTACAAGATAATAACGGTAAAAGCAAATTCACAGCTTCAAGTCCAAATTCAAACCAAGTTTGCAACAAAGTTCAGTTACAAACTCGTAACGGTCCCGCGGCGGCTCATTAACATAATAGAATTACCAGAAGAAAATTACATAATAGCATTTCGTTTTTCAAAAACTCATAACAGATTTTTTACTAACTAAATACATAGCAGTAGAAATTACAAATGCGCAAGGGGATTGACAGGAAAAGAAAATTCGTAACAGAAGTGCACAAGGATCCATAACAGAAACTATCCGAAAATTACAAAGCAGAAAGAAGTTCACGCTAACAGTTTTTCTCAATCAAAGGCTCTACCAAAGCCTAACAGAATTTCAATTAGAAAAAACCTACTTTGCCCTCCCAAATTTTCTATAAGAACCAGTGTTTTAAAAACCGGACCGGACCGGCCGGTCGGACCGGGAACCGGCCAGGTAACCGGCCGGGTTCACTTGCTCGATCGGCCATGTCTTCGAACTGGTGGGAACCGGTGTGAACCAGTGCGAACCGGGAAAACCGACGGTTTTCGCAAATCGGTGGTTCAACTGCTTATTTTTAAAAAAAAAAAAATTTAATTTTTTTTTAAAATTTTTTTAAAAATTTTTTTTTTTAATTTTTTTTTACTTAAATACATAGGAACTTTTCTCCAAGAATAATAGTGATCACTCATTTGATTCAAGTGATACACAAATTAAATTTCGTAATATCCACAAAACTATTTTTACTATTTTGTATTTATATTAATTGAAAAACCATCATACAAATATTTGTATAAAAATTTAAGAACACAAATTAAAAAAATAAATATAATATAATTTTAGACTTAACTGATTTCCATTATATTAATAGACTTGAAAAATTTATTATTTAGAATAATGTTAATATTTGTATTGTTTTAATTATTAACATTAAAACTGATTTTCTATTAACATTAAAACTATGAATTTAAATTAAACTCTGTTTAATTTAGACTCTGTTTAAAATTTACAATTAGACTCTGTTTAAAATTTGAATTTAAATTATGAACCTGTGAATTTATGATATGATATTTTCAAAAAATTTAAGTGCTAGTTATATTTTTTAGAGATTGAATCATCCGGTTCGACCGGTTTTACCGGTTTTATACCTATTATAATGACATGTTTATTCAACCGAGTTATCCGGTTTAATTCGGTTTAATCCGGTTTGGTCATGCGGTTCGACCAATGACCCAGTGATTCGACCGATAAACCAGTGACCCAGTACCCTCACCGGTTTGATGACCGGTCCGGTTTTTAAAACACTGATAAGAACAGTGATGTAACGTACACGAAAGAGGGATCCCACTTCGTTCTTGACTACACCTTCACCACTCTCCAATTTTCTTCTTCTTCATTTTTTTTTCTCCAATTCAACATAAGCTTCAAACCTCCACACGAATTCACCAATCTTCACACTAACTTTTGGATTCTTCAACCTTTGAGAAACTGCAGATAGCAAGAGTTATCTCAACTCTAGGAAATCTCATTAAACTTCTTCTGAATTCGTCTTCAACAAATCACCATAACCTGCAGAAGATCAAGAACATTACAAACACGCCACAACTTCACAGCAAATTTAACATTCAACCATCTGATTCAAGAGTCATAACAACAACTCAGCGGACCGCGCATCGCAGTACACACAAAGGGAAGTAGAAGAGGTTACGATAGCAACAACAGGAAAAGAAATTAACCGAGATCGAGAGCATATTACCTGGCAGGAACCTCCTCTCTGGTTTTCTAAAGCGTACCTTCTTCGAGCTATTGGTTCATGTTTTTTTCTCTCTCGATTTCTTTGCGTAGCTTGAAACTATTGAATCTTTGAAGCAATTGATTTAGTTTTTAAGTTTTCTGCCGGATTTTCATTTTGAGAGATCGTTGAGAATGTGGGAGTGAGGAGAGTTTGATGTAGGTTTTGGTTGCTACCTCCGCCGCCGCCGCTGCAAAGCTATGGCGTGGCGGAGTAAGTGGTGTTACTCATTTCCAATTTGAAAATGAGAAGTAGGAAACGGAAGACGTGTTGCGAGAGGGAGAAGAATGTTGAGTGGGGAGTGAACGAAATCAACACGGAGAAGAGGAGAGTTGAAGAAGATTGTGGCACAACGAAGAATCATGAAGACAAAGTGGCTTCGCAGCGGTGTTGCACTGGAAAGAGGACGACAGGACGAAGAATGCTGACAACGAGGGTGAACGTTGAGGAGAGTGAAGCATTGAGGGAGAAGAAGGTGGAACAGGAGACGACGCGATGAATGTTTTGGGAAGCTAAGTGTTTTGTTTGAGCTTCATCTCTTATTAGGTTAAGGTCTCAGCTTGTGGCAACATGGACCGGGCCTCCATGGTTTTCCTTGCCACACCACAAGTTTGCTTGCTACACCCCCCTGGAATGGTTAGCCAAAGTCATTGGGCCTAACACCTTAGGCCCATGCGCAGGATCCTTGTTTCTACCACATTTTTCACTGGTGAACCTCCCTTTTTTTTAGTTTAAGTGAATTAATTGGTTTTTCTTAGAAGTTAATTTTAATTTGAATCTTGGTTAAATTTTAATTTTTAGTTTCGTTCAATTTTTGATATATTTGTTAGAAGTTAATACTAAATTAAGTTTTGATTACTTTTTTTATCTTAGTTGTGACGCTAATTTCGATTAGTTTTTTATAACGATTGATTAGAACTTTTTAACCTCTTGCTAATTTTTTAGTTTATTAGAGTAAATAGTTGAACTTTGATTGCTTTTTAAGTGTTTATTAGAATTTCTTAATGGCATGAAATGTTGGTTGATATTAAAAGTTCTTGATGAAATCTTGTGAATTGCCGTATTGTTGTACAGTGATTAATGCTTGATTAAACCTGGTTTCATATTCGATTTTCCTTTGGGCTTAATATCCTTTTTGGTCCTCTAGCTATAAGTTCGGGTCCAATTTGGTCCTCTTTCTTTTAAAAGTTCCAAATTAATCCTTTACGTTATTAAATAGGTCCATGTTTGTCCTCGCCGTTATAAAAGTTAGAATTTCACTTAAAAGGTTGATGACGTGGATTGGATGTGCTTATGTGTATATTAGTGAATATGGATGTGGCACGGTTTATATTTTTCATTATTGAGTTGTGGGAAAATTTTCTTAAGTCATTTCCATTTTACATTGAACCCTAGAAGAGAATTTGCAACTGTCTTACGAACTGACATTTCTCATGAATTTTCCTTGCAACTGTCTTGGAAAACCCTAGAAGAGAATTTACATTGAACCCTAAGTCATTTCGATTTTTCAATGTGTTTTCTCCAGCTAGGAGTTTGCAAGGATACTAATTCGGTGGTTTTCTTAAGTTTAACATAACAGTCATCACAAACACGATATGTCTTGTTGGAATTTGGAGCAAGGGAAGTCTTCATAGATTTTTTGCTGGTTCATGAATTGCAACAAAAAAAGTCCACAGTTGTAACAATTATGACGTTTTCTTCTGAAATTAAATGGATTACGACATCTTGAACATGCAGAATGATTAACACTCGGTATCTATTTATGAAGGCAGACAACAGCAGTAAAGTTTGAACCACAAAAAACACTCTTCACTTGCTTATCTTTTAAAAATTGGACAAGTGTGGGCTTATTCCTGTGACTGTTGTCACCATGACCTAATTGACCATTTAAACCCTTCCCCCATGTGAAAACCTCTGCCTTGGAAGTAAGGACTGCAACATGATATGAACCACAAGCTACTTTCTTAGGAATCTAGTGACTAACTTCATTTCCATGCCCAAGTAACCCAGAATTGTGAGTATCATCACCCCAGGTATAAAGATCCCCATAATAAGTAACAACACATGTATGATATTCTCCACATGCTATTAACTCAATGTTCATGCCACTAAGAGTGTCAATGAGCTTGGGGTTAAGAACATCCACTTCAGCACCGTGCCCAAGCCTTCCTCCTGACTCCTCCCCCCAGCTAAATGTTTCTCCCTGTTTAGTAACTAGAACAGCGTGTTTATAGCCACAAGCAATACTATGAACATCTAGAACCACTTTTGATTCCAATGCCTTGGGAAGGAATGCATCCATCTCTGAAAAAGATACATTTCCAACTCTGTGCATACCACCACCAAGAATTCCATCATAGATACCTTCTCCCCAAATAAACACATCACCTAAAGCATCAAAATCTTCTTGATAGGAACCCTGGCTGGATAACTCGAACTTCCTCCGACGCAGAATTTCTATTGCTTGAGTTATCCATGGATCCAGAAGACATAGAGGAATTGGTAATTGATTCAGATTGACTGGAGCTCTTGCTAGGCGCAGCAGTGTATGAAATTATTTCAGAGAAAGCCTTTACCCATCTATTTGGCGAAGAACTTTGAAAGGAAACTCTGTCGATATCTCTGGGGTCCTGTTGTTTAAAAATTAGAAAGAGTGAAAATATAGTAACTTTTCAATGCCTAATAGTTATGCCAGCTGTATGAAAATAAAGAAGATGAAAGTCATCGTCACAGACAAATGGTGCAAATGATGGAATGGATCTTCTTGTGCCAGACTTTGGACTATCAGAATACAGACTTTCAGGTCTTGATTCATATCCCACTTGCGATAGTTACCACGGGTAATTAATGCTTTCAGACTAGCAAACCAGATTTCGGCTTCATCTTTGTCTTTGCAGATCTGTACATAGGTTAGCAGTGGAGTCAGACCATGAAGTTTAAAAGTTATAAAATCACCTATCTAACTCGTGTACTGCTTAAAATCTGACAGGCTAGCTTTTCGCTACAATGATACTGAGATAACAAAAAATTAAGAAAAGGTTCATTAAAAGACTGGTGGAGTTAATTGGCATAGCAATCATGAAGAAGTGGACGCACCAAATCCAAGGACCTATCATTGTATATAAAAGAGAATGACTGATACTCCTTTTCTGGTCGAGGATACCGCTGAAATGTTGCCTGGGTTATCATAACAAATCAAAATAGTGAGTACTGAAAAGTAAGCCAGTGGGAAAAAGTAATTAGCATAAAGGATCATTATATAAAGGCATATAGTATTAGCCTGAAAATTGTGTCAGGGATTCTTACAAACTTACAGTTCGCTGCCCAGGAATGATCTTTGAAACTGTATTGAGCCTAATTTGTTTTTCTTCCTTGCCAGAGTACCATATGAGTAGAGACTCATCCTGAACACATGACCAAAATGTATTGAAGTAACAACACATAATATGTCCATGTTTCTCATTCAAGGGGATTTTAAATTCATTTTAAAAACATGAAGCTTCATATTTGTAATGATTGTCAAGTAAACGGTTTGTCTCAAATATAAACAAGTGTATAAACACATTTTAAGTATTTCTAGGACAAGCATGCCTTTGGCTATTTGGCACTTATTGTATCTTTAAACAAGATTGAATTGTTAGAAAATCTATTGTTCACTACTTGACTATATATTTTACTACAATTCTACTATATTATCATGTTTTTGTCGTCATCATTTTTCTTGTATCCTAAGATAAGTAAGGATTTACAATGCAAGTAAGCACTTGTTTTTATGCTGAGTCAAATCAATGCTTTAGTTAAAATCGACCTATATTTATGATGATAAGCTACTAACAGTACGAAAAATTTCAAACTGGAGTTATTGGCCAATGACTTTGACATCTATTTTCACGCTTCTACATTGAACCCTAAGTCATTTCGATTTTTCAATGTGTTTTAGGGGCCTTACTGTCTTGCGAACTGACACTTCTCCAGCTAGGAGTTTGCAAGGATACTGATTCAGCGGTTTTATTAAGTTTAAAATAACAGTCATCACAAACACGATATGTTTTGTTGGAATTTGGAGCAAGGGAAGCCTTCATAGATTTTTTGCTGGTGCATGAATTGCAAAAAACAAGTCCACAGTTGTAACAATTATGACGTTTTCTTAAGTCTTGAAGATGAAGACGATTCGCGCCTAGAACTCATTATTGGAAGAGGATTTTCCTTTCAATTTGGTTAATTTTAGGGAATATGTAACCTAGGGTTTGCAATTGGGGGTGGATTTATAGCAGTTTCAGATTCAACGAAGAAGAAGACGCTGACTGCGTAAACCAGCCATCTAACTCAGATTTCACATCATCAATTTTAACACTGTTTGCCTTTATTTAACGGAAAGGATCACTATGTACCTATTTAATAACGTAAGGGACCAATTTGGAACTTTTAAAAGAAATAGGACCAAATTGGACCCAGGCCTATAGTTAGAGGACCAAAAAGGGTATTAAGCCTTTCCTTTGTGATTGAGTGGTGTAATGTTTACTTGTGTCTGATCACATGTTCCCTTAAGGCTCCTAGTCCGACTTAATTTGTGATTAAGCTTGGAGTAGGATAGACATTAGGCTCTCAATCCAAGTATGAAAACATTAGGTATACTTCCCTTCTATCCCGACTTTAGGACCATCAAGTATGACAACATTAGGATTTAGTTTCTCTTAGTTGTTTTCTTTTCAACCTTTGAGTTCTCTCTTTTCTCATCTCAAAACAAATCAAAACACTTAATAAATGCAACGAGTATTGTGCGCCACGAGCCTTAAGTACGTGGGAAATGAAGAGTGAGGTGTCTCCCTTCACTTTTCTAGAGTGTTTAGCATACGTCCTGTTTGGGGGCGACCATGCGACGCATTCGCTCCTATGTCATAGACTTTAGTGCAATACGAGTTCCTAACTAACTTAATTCACTTCTGTCTAAAAAACACAAACCAAATGCAAATTTTTTATCCTTCGGGATGGGTCTCAAATCATTTTCAGAAAGAGCACGTTATTTCCGTTCTACCGCAAACAGGCATTGACCTTAACTGCTAGAATGCGAACTTAATGTTGCTCATAAAAAACACTTAACCAATATGTGGTTTTGGAGGCCGAACTACGGCTACTCTGATTTCTCATTCCTGTTGATAATATGTAGGCACAAGACGGTGAAGTCTTGGCGAGCAACCTTCCCCCTTCACCCGTAGTCCTCCGAACTACGTTGACTCTGACTTTCCCATTGCACGAGGGAATACGTAGGCCTAAGACGGCGATGTCCTATCGAGTCTCCTTTTCCTTTTTCCTATTCCTTTTCCGTTTAGTAGTAGGCTTTAGATAACACACCCTTTGATTAGACAACAAGCGTGGATCCCGTTGAGTAAAACGGACGCGAGGGGGTGCTAATACCTATCTCTCGCGTAACCGACTCCCGAACCCGGACTATGGTTGCGATGACCATGTCTTCTCCCTTTTTGAGGTTTTCTTCGATCGTTTCCCTTCTGATCGGAGAGGACCAGAAGGAGATCGTCGCGACCTTCGTGTAGGGCAATAGTTGATGCTCGTAGGAGAGGAAAAAGGGGTGGAGGTACCTGCAAGGTACTCCGATGCCAAAGTAAGTATTTGGTCAAAAAAAAGTGGAAAAAGCAAGTAAGAGATGTCAAGTATATGATTTTGGATACTTGCCCCTCTTAAGCGAGGGGGTATTTATAGGTGGATTTCTGGCGAGCAAATCGCCTGATCTACCAATGAGGGATTGTCAGATGGAGGGCAAGACGCGTGGCCTTTTGACTTGGACTAACTGTTTCCGTGATATCCGGGGAGGCAGTTGGTCGCGTGAATTACTCTGCGCGTGAAGGGGACACGCCCAACGGTTACTTTTTGCCCAACGGCTATATTGTGCCTATTGGGCCTGTTCGCCAATTATGATGAATTGGGTCTGGTCCTTAAGGGCAGGAAGCCCTGCCCGGTCCAGAACAGGAGCCCCTCAAGTCGTTGCTCTGCTGGAGAGTAATGATTTTAGACAGCTGTGACTTCGACTGTACTGTCGGGGAAGTGGTTGATCGCGTGGAGTGTTCCATTCGTGCCCCGACCAGGTGTGGTCGTTAGACGATTACGCTGAATGTCGACCAAGGTTTGTAGCGTGCTCGTAGAAATTGATGTTTTTCACCGAACAGCCCTGCACGGATGCATTCATTTTGATGAGGAGACTTGCTCGTGGGAGCCAAAGACTTGGGTGTATTTTCTGCAGTAAGCCAGGCGAAGAGTCTTTGTGACACGTGGTGAGCATTTATGGCTTTTGTCAGTCCTAGGGCCGCATAGGCTATGATGACCTTCACGATTCCCCACGATCAAATGGTTATAAAAGGGTGGAGGAGAGTTTTATTTTCACAATTCTCCCAAGCTTTCACTCCTTGCTCTTATTTGCTCTGCAACAAGTCCTTCGCCGGAGTTCCTCTTCGCCACCGTTGATCCTCCTCTTCTCCGTCAACCTTTTCTTCTTCCTGTAAGTTTGTTCTTCCTTTTCTGTATTTGTTTTTGGATTCTCCGGTTGAACTTCATGTTTTCCGGTTAAACTTCATGTGTTCTTCGATGAACACATGAATTTCTGGAAAATTCATGAAGAACATGAAGAACATGATGAATTTTAGGATTTTCTAGGATTTTTGTAGAAATTGTTAGCATAGATCCTTGTAGAATCTGGTTAGGTGTAGAATTTTGTTTGTAGTCGGGCACTAGGCCTGTTCGGAACTGTGATTTTGAGGTGAGTATGCATCCTCGTATGGATATCTGCGAGTTCTGGTCGCGGAGACCTCTCCTGACGATTGGTAGGTAGTTTTACGGGTTCGCGGTTGTCCTCGGCTTCATCAACGCCCTTTCACTTGATTAGTGGTGGAATGGTGGATTTGATCTTAGATGTCGAATTCACTTCTCTTCCTCTGCTTTTCAGGTGAAAATGGCTGAACCCCAGGATGATGTTGTGCCCGACACGTAAGATACACAAGAGGGGCCTAGTGTGCCCGCTGATTATTCAAATATCAAGGTCACAGGAGGGGACCTTGACTGGCTCGCACATGAGCCTCTATCGTTCCGATCAACTTTCTCCGCAGAGGAGATACGAGAATTTGACTTGTTGGAGAGACGTGTAGATGACGCTCCTTGGACGTGGAAAGCGTTTCGTCCCGGGGAATATGATAGAATTTGCTCCTCGTACCCAGGATTGCGTTTTCCTATGTACGAGTTCGCTTTTACGGAGGCCAAGATGCGTCTCCCTTTTACCAACTTTCAAGTTTCCCTGTTTACCCATCTGGCCTTGTGCCCGTCTCAGCTTCACCCCAATGCCTTGGCTTTCATTCGGGCCTTTGAGCTAGTGTGTCGTTACCTTAACGTCGGCGCGACCACAGATCTTTTCTTCTGCCTTTTCCAAATCCAAAGGAGCACAGCGGGGACGAAACAAAGTTGGGTTTCGTTTAAACAACAGAGTAGGCTGTTCTGGCCGTATTCTGATTCAATTCGCAACTTCAAAGATAGGTTTCTGATCGTGAAGCCTATTACCGAGGAGGCAAAGAGGACTATCTCGACCATTGAGAAGGTGGTAGTGAATGGTAGGGAGAGGGATGGTGTCGTCTCCATATTTCCTTTGGAATGGGTCTATACCCACTTTAAGCGTAGGACCGGCTAATTTTTGGTGAAGCACGAACAACTCTGCGGGGCCGACAAGGAGTCGTACAGGATTCTCCATGCTTACGTGGAGAGTTTTTCCCTGGCCTTCGTAGTTGATCGGGACGGGAAAGAGTTGGTCGAAGATGATGGGGAGCTCGTCCGAGCAGCTAGATATATTAACGTCAAAGCTCTCCTCGAGTGTGATAATGACGATGATGCGATGACCTTGCTTGGTATGCTCCACTGTTTGATTTTATTTCTTTGAATTCTTGGTCCTGACTTGTTATGTGTGTTTGCAGGTATGATGGCCGATATGCGGGAGCGTTTGATGAGGTCCCAGGCGGCGAAGGTTCACAAGAAGTCGACCGCAGGTGCCAAGGTCGGGGTGCCTAAGCAGACAGTTCTGGAGAGTTTTGCCGCTGGTCCTACCCCCGTCCCGGAGAGAGCCTCAACACCGCTGACCCCAGACACCTCCCATAAAAGGAAGAGAGATGCCGCGGGGACTTCAGTGGCCGCTGGTCCAGGAGGTTCTGGTGTCGGTCATCTTGTCCTGCCCGCCTGCTATTCGCGCCGAGATTTGTTTGCTGAAGGGGAGTCCATAGATGTTCACGATTCTGAAGCCGTGGCTATTCTAAATGCCAATTCCAAAGCGAGGAGAAAACAGCTGTGCCAGGATGCTGCGGGCATGTTTAGGGTGCTTGAAGCAGCCCTTGTCCTTGCCGATGATGAAGCTGTTACTCGGGAGAGCCTCGTGACGTCCAAGAATAGAATTGCCGAGTTGGAGGCGGAAAATAACAAGCTGTTCAATGATTTAAAACAGTTCGAAGGTCACGAGGAGGCCAAAGTGTTGCTTCAGACGGAGGTGACCCAGCTGAAGTTAGCTGCGCTCAAGGCTGACGAGGAGAAGGCGAGTTTGCAGGCGAGGATCGCTGAATTGGAAGGCTTGACTTCAGCTGTCCAGGACAAAAATGACGACGAGAAGTCCCTGAAGTCGCGGGCTGACTTGATCGGGAGGATTAGAATCCTTGGCGAGAACAACCTGAAAGCAGCTGAGTTCGGCTTCAGTGCTGCAAAAGAGCAGATGGTGGCCCTCAACTCTAATGTACAGCTCACGACGGATGGGATAGGTTTATTCAACAAGGTGGTGGACGGTCAGGTCATTCCTGCCGAGGAGGAGAGTGAAATCGCTGAATAGGACTTAGTGTATGCATGTTTTATGGGCCTGCGTGCCCTTTTTGTATGAATTTGTAGGGGCTATGCCCTAAGACTTATTTTTCCGGCCGAGGCCGATGATAACTTATATTTATGGTTTTTTTGCTCTTAGCTTTGTATTTATAACATTACCCGGTCATGCCCGGTGTTTTAATATACTTGGATTTTGTGAAAGTGTTTTATCTTGGACGTTTGCTCTGTTTATTTATATGTGTGTGCTCGGCGAGTTGTGAAACCTGCCGAGGAGGGCGAAGTGGTTTTGCCCATGATGAGGCTAGGACTTCATTTGAGGTACTAATCTCATAGGCTTGGACTGTTCCCATCGCGAGCTGGGTGTCCTGCCTGAATGGTGCGGCAACGGCGAAGCTCGGTAGAGGTATCTCCGTTATGCGCAGGATCTGCTCGTACAATTAGCAGAAGCTGGCCGACGTTGTAATGCATGTCATGCTTCACTAGGGCATGATACGATGGCTGCGCAACTCTCCCCGTTTTGGGTGATTACGTCGGCAATTTGTCTATCCTCGTGGTTAAGGACTTAGCTGTAGTACTGCTTGAGTTTTTCAGCATTCCATGGTCGAGCAAGTTGTTTTTCGTCCAATGTTTCCAAGTAATATGCTCCCGTGCCCGTTTTGGACTTGACCCTATAAGGTCCTTCCCAGTTCACTGCCAGTTTCCCTTCGCGCGAATCCTTATGGTTTCTGCGCAGGACCAGATTGCCTACGGGGAAGTCGCACTTTATGACTCTGGCATCATGACGCAACGTTATTTGTTGCTTTAATGCGGCCTCGCAGAGGGCAGCCCCTGATCTTATTTCTTCGACCAGATCGAGCTCCTCGCGTAGAGCCTCATCGTTCATTTCTTCATCGAGGGGAGCTTCTGCCCTTCTGGAGGGTTCCCTTATCTCCACCGGTATTACCGCCTCTGTTCCATACGCTAGTCGGAAAGGGGTTTCCCCAGTGGTAGAGTGGGGTGTTATTCTGTACGCCCAGAGGACGCTATGGAGCTCCTCGACCCACCTTTTCTTGGCCTCGCCTAGCCTCCGCTTCAATCCGCGTAGGATTACTCTGTTCGCGGCCTCCGCTTGCTCGTTGGTCTGGGGATGCTCGACCGAAGTAAAGTGTTGTTTTGTTCCCAATTTGGCGACGAAGTCTTGGAATTTTCTATCCGTGAATTGGGCTCCGTTGTCAGTTACGAGGGCCTCGGGTACCCCGAATCTGGTGAGGACGTTCCTTTTGTAGAAACGCAATATGTTGAAGGTTGTGATCTTGGCGAGCGCTTAGGCTTCAATCCACTTTGTAAAATAGTCGACGGCCACGATTAGGAATTTATTTTGATAGGATCCCATTGTAAAGGGGTCTAGGATATCCATCCCCCACCAGGCGAAGGGCCACGGCGAGGAGAGAGTCTTCAACTTGTTGGGTGGTGCCAAATGCATGTACCCGTGGCGCTGGCAACAGCCACATTTTTGTACATGTTCTTTGGCGTCGTGTTGCATGGTTGGCCAGTAATATCCTGCGCACAAAGCTTTTCGAGCCAAGGATCTTCCCCCTAGGTGTTGTGTGTTGATGCCCTCGTGGATCTCTTGTAAGATTTCGGGGACCTGGGCCTCGTCGACACATTTCAACAGGGGGATGGAAAATCCTCGTCGATATAATTTGTCCTCGACCAGTACGTACGAGCAGACTCGTCGCTTAGTTACGCTGGCCTCCTTACTGTCCTCGGGGAGTTCCCCCTTGGTGAGATAATTGTATACCGGGGTCATCCGACAACGGGGATCTCCGATGACGTTAACATCTAGCAGGTCGGGTTTTACAATGCTTGGGCGGGCCAACATTTCTTGTATGATGGATTTGTTCCCACCTTTTTTCCTGGTGCTGGCTAGTTTAGAGAGGATGTCTGCTCGGGTATTTTGTTTGTGCGGGACGTGCTGAACTTCCCATGCTTCAAACTCCGCCATTTTTTATTTTACCATTGCCAAGTATTCGGCTAGTTGGTCGTTCTTTGCTTGGAACTCTCCCCGTACTAGGGACGCTACGAGCTGGGAATCAGTGCAAATTTTTATTTCTCTCGCGCCGACGTCTTTGGCCAGTCGTAATCCTGCGAGGAAGGCTTCATACTCGGCTTGATTGTTGGATGTTTTGAAGGAGAGGACCAGGGATACTTCGATCAGGGTCCCTTCCTCGTTCTCGAGGATAATTCCTGCTCCGCTGCCTAAGGGGCCTGATGCGTCATCCACGTAAATGATCCACTTCCGTGTCCCTCCTGGAGGGGATGGTTCCGGAGTCATTTCTGCCACGAAGTCGGCTAGGACCAGTGCCTTGAGGGCTTTCCTCCCCTCGTAGTGAATGTCGAACTCGGCCAATTCAAGGGACCATTTTAGCACCCTGTCCGCCATATCTGGTCGGCTTAACAGTTGCCTAATAGGCTGGTCGGTTCTGACGACGATAGTGTGCGCCAGGAAGTAATATCTGAGTCTCCTCGCGGCAATTATGAGAGCAAGGGCCACTCGTTCTATTTGCGTGTACCTGACTTCGGGTCCCTGTAGGGCTTTACTGGTGAAATAGATGGGTTTCTACCCGTCAGCCGTCTCGCGGATAAGTGCTGCACTCACTGCTTCGTTGGCCACGGAGAGGTACAGGTATATGGTTTCCCCGCGGTCCGGTCGGGACAATACTGGTGGCTCGGACAAAGCTTGTTTGAAATGGGCAAGGTCCTGCTCGCATTCGTCCGTCCACTCGAAATTTGCTTCTTTTCGGAGTAATTTGAAGAAGGGCAGGGCGTGCTGGGCGGATTTGCTCATGAAGCAGGCAAGGGACGCGAGCATCCCGTTGAGGGTCTGTATCGCCTTCTTCGACCGCGGAGTGGGGAACTCTACGTGCGCTCGGCATTTATCTGGGTTTGCTTCTATTCCTCTATCAGTGAGGTAAAATCTGAGGAATTTTCCTGCTCGTACGCCGAAGGTGCATTTTTCTGGATTGAAACGCATTTTACATTTTCGAGCTTGGTCGAACACCTTTCGTAAGTGGGTGGTATGGTCGGATTCGTCTTGGGATTTTACGATCATATCATCCATATATACTTCGAGCATGTCCCCGATTTCTGATCGGAAGACTTTATTCATCATGCGCTGGTATGTGGCCCCGACATTCTTTAGTTCAAAGGGCATTACGTTATAGTAATAGTTCCCCGAGGAGGTCATGAATGCCGTGTACCTCTTGTCCTCGTCTGCCATTGGGATTTGGTTGTATCCCGAATTAGCGTCCATGAAGGACAAGAGCTTGAAACCTGTGGAATTATCCATGAGTTTAATTATGCTCGGTAGCGGATAAGCGCCTTTCGGGCAAGCCCGATTGAGATCGGTGTAATCAATGCACATGCGCCATTTTCCATTACTTTTCTTTACAAGTACAATGTTTGAGAGCCAGGTCGTATACCTGGCCTCGGAAATAAATTTTGCCTCTAAGAGGTCTTGTACAAGTTTTTCGACAGCCTGTGCTTTTTCCTCGGATTGCTTTCTTCTTCGTTGGGCAATGGCGCGAGCAGCTGGATTGATTGTCAAGTGGTGACATGCAGTTTCTGGATCAAGGCCAGGCATATCCGCCGCACTCCAGGCGAACAGGTTGAGTTGTCGTAAAGGCATTTCTTCAACTCCTTCTTTACCTCTTCGGGGAGACCAGTGCCTATCTTCACTCCCTTGCTGGGGTTATTCCTGAAGGTGATGATCTCGAATTCCCCATCTGGGACTGGTCGCAGAAGTGCAGGAGACGGGGAGCTTGTTACTCCTGACTTTTTGTCTTCGTCACGATCTTCTTTTCCATCTTCAGGAAGCCTGCTGTCGAGGTCGATGGTATGCACGGGAAGCGTGGGCTTTTTCTCTGGCTGGCCATCTTCAGCTGGAACCTCGTCCTCTCTAGTGCGCTTTGCCGACTTTACCGTCGTCGCGATCTGGTTCTGCCCTTTTGTTGCGGCCTCAAAGCATCTGCGAGCGGCCTCGATGTCGCCATGCAGAGTCGCGACGTGCCCTTTCTCCGTATAGTACTTGAGTTTGAGGTGGACCGTAGAGGGGATAACAATGAGTTCGGCAAGAGCTGGCCTGTCGAGGATGCACTGATAAAGCGACGGGCAATCAATGACTAAGAACTGCATTTTGATTGTCCGAGATGCCTCCTCCTCGCTAAAAGTGACTGGTATCTCCACGTAACCCCAAGGCCGGGCTGTTGCCCCGTTGAATCCTTGGAGATCTGATCCCACGTATGGTGAGAGGTTGGACTTATTCAGTTTCAATGCGCGGAACAGGTTGGAATACATGATGTCCACGGAACTGCCCTGGTCGACCAGGATTCTCCGAACATCGGTAGAGGATAATTTGGCCCTGATCAGCAGAGGTATATGGGAGTTTGGTGATCCTCCGGGGAGTTCTTCTCGATAAAACGTGATCAGCTGCGAACGCCCTTTACCCTTTCCGATCTTGGACAACTGCTCGGGGCTACTGTCTATCAGTTGTTCAAACTTTCGTTTGATGAACCCTATTGTAAGCTCGTGGTACCCCCCACATGAGATGACCATGGCCGTAGGAAAGGCTTCCCAGGTGCTGTGGATGAATGCCTGGGAAGTCGGGTCGAGGTGGTCAGGAACGAAGAAGTCCTTTGGTCGGCTGATGGCCATTGCAACCTGCGGGGGAGGACTGGATTGGGCTGATTCTGCCTCTTTCTTCGGATTGGATGTGTCTCGTTGGGAGGACTCTCCCTTCTTCACGTATTGCTTCAAGTGACCCTCTTTGATGAGGATCTCTATTGCGTCCTTAAGGTGCATGCAATCTTCTGTCACGTGGCCGTGACTACGATGGAAACGACAATATTTGTTTTTGTTGACGTTTCCTTTGGACGTGGTCGGTTTAGGGAACCTGACACCCCCCTTGTTTAAATTCTGTGTTGATGCAGTCGGAGAGAATGCGCTCTCGCGAGGTCGTGAGTACGGTGTACTCCGTAAACCGGCCAGCCGGCCCTTTGCTTTCGCTAGGATGCTCATCGCGCCTTTTCTCTTTCCCTTGCCGGGATGATTCTGGCTCGTCTTTTTTTGATGCCCGGGGTGCTTCGCGATCTCTTAAGTCCCGGGCATGGAATGCGGCTTCTTTTTCCTCGTAACGGATGTAGTCCTCAGCTTTACGAAGAAGTTATGTCAGTGTCCGGGGAGCTTCGATCCCTACTGCCTTACGGAAATCGCTTTTGGGCCGGAGTCCCTTTTCGAGGAGGTACTTCTTCATGTGATCCGTTGTTCAGACTTCCACTGCTTCCTTGTTGAATCTTTCAATGTATACCCGCAGGGATTCATCCCTGCCTTGGATAATGGCCTCCAGTGTAGCCTCCGACTTAGGATGTCGTTGGGAAGCTGTGAAATGGCGGGCAAACTGGCTCTTTAACTCCTTCCAGGAAGAGATGGATCCGCGAGGAAGTCGTTTGAACCGTGTCATCGCTCCCTTTCTCAAGGTGATGGGGAACATTTTTCATCTGATAGCCCCGGAGACACCGTGATATTAGAGCATAGCCTCTATATTTTCGATATGCTCGCGGGGATCAGACGTCCCGTCGTACGTTGTCAACGCGGGTGGTTTCTCCAATCCGCGGGGAATTCGAGTGTCTAGGATGTCTCTTGTGAATGAGCCGTGGACATCATCGTCACTGCTGGAACTAGGAGAGAGCGAATGGGATCGGCTGTGACCGCGGCTTCGACTTCGGCGAGGAGAACGCCTGCGGGTGTGTCGGTGATCGTACTTATCCGCGTGTCGCGACCTCTTGGAAACCAGGGAGTGCCTGGATCTTCGCGGGGGAGACTGATGGCGTCGCCGTGCTAGATCGGGTGTAGGGTCCCTCGATCTTGAACGTTTCCTCTCCGGGGAGAGGTTGTCGCGTCTTCGCTTCGAGGGAGTCTGTGGACGCGGGGAAAGGCTCGCCAGTTTTTCTGAAGCGAGGCGTTCCTGAAGGATATGCTCGAGAGCATTGAGCTTCTCCCCCTGCTGGAGGATCAGGAGGTTTGAGTTGTTGAGAGAAGCGATGAGCGCTGCGGTGCTCGGATCAGCATCCTGGGGAATCGGAATGGGCTCAAAGGTGAGCTCCACGGCTGGTGTCCGTGGCTGGTGTTCGGGGAAGCAGGCCTTCCGTCTCTTCGATCACTTTCCTGCGGGATATGCCCGACGAAAGCATGGTCGTTGTTATTGTTGGCCGCAGGGGCCACAGAGTCTTGGTGAACATCGTTCTTGATGAAAGCCATGTCGATCTGAGATTTTAAAAGATGAAGCTTTGGTCTTTGTTGATCAAGAGAGAATCTTGGTTAAAGACGGGGAAGCTGGTTTCCCACAGACGGCGCCACTGATCGGAGAGGACCAGAAGGAGATCGTCGCGGCCTTCGTGTAGGGCAAGAGTTGATGCTCGTATGAGAGGAAAAAGGGGTGGAGGTACCTGCAAGGTACTCCGATGCCAAAGTAAGTATTTGGTCAAAAAAAAGGGGAAAAAGCAAGTAAGAGATGTCAAGTATATGATTTTGGATATCTGCCCCTCTCAAGCGAGGGGGTATTTATAGGTGGTTTTCTGGCGAGCAAAGCGCCTGATCTACCAATGAGGGATTGCCAGATGCAGGGCAAGGCGCGTGGCCTTTTGACTTGGACTAACTGTTTCCGTGATATCCGGGGAGGCAGTTGGTCGCGTGAACTACTCTGCGCGTGAAGGGGACACGCCCAACGGTTACTTTCTGCCCAACCGCTATATTGTGCTTATTGGGCCTGTTCGCCAATTATGATGAATTGGGCCTGGTCCTTAAGGACAGGAAGCCCTGCCCGGTCCAGAACACATTCCCTTTGCCGGGATAAATTACGTTCGGTGGCGACTCTTCTGTTTTTTCCGCCGGTTGTTTTTCGTAGTTGCGACACCCTGGTACGTGGCTCCTACATTCTTCAAGCCGAAGGGAATGACGTTGTATCAATAGTTGGCATGCTCTTCCATAAAACGGTAGTTTTGTATCTATTTGCCTTTTACATGGGTATCTTATTGTAGCTAGAATATGTGTTCATGAATGATAATAATTTATAGCCGGATGAGTTATCAACTGTTCTAGAGTGGGCAAAGGCCCAATCCATCTCAAGCCCACTCTACTCGACCCAAAATATAAAAACAGTTCACACATTATGAGAAGATACACAATCTCTGATATCTAATTTCACTTTTCTCATCTTTAATCTTGAACTGACTTGGGTGTTAAAGTGATAACCATGCAGATCCACCTCGCGCTGTTGCAAAGGAGATCTGAGCCAGTGTCCATAATCAAAAGTTGTTCACCTCTCATCATGTTTGGTTCCTTCGTGAAGTTGAAACTTCCATTTCTGGTTTCCGAACTAAACATCTACTATTTTATCGTTGTTTAGGAACGAGTATGAGTCTTTTGGGAAAACTTGATTGATGTCAGTGTAATCAACACATATTCTTCACTTTCAAGATGCATTCTTAACTAGGACGACATTGGATAACTATTAAGTATACCTTACTTCAAAATTAAATTTGGTGTCGAGTAGACCTAGACTGTTTCTTAGCCTTTTTAGAGGATTTCCGTCTCTTTCTTTGAGCCACATACCGAGCAGATGAGCCGATATTCAATCGATGGAAGACTATTCTAGAGTCTATGTCAAAAATCTAGTCCGGGGAGACTGTTAAAAGATTGACATTCCATGAGTCCTTATTTTATTATGGCCGAAAAATAAGCTCTCAAACAAAATGATCTTGCTAGATTCTCATAAAGTTGTACCGCTTCAAAGCTTCATTTGAGATAAGTCTCTAGGCTTTTGATTTGGTCTCTGATTGTGAGCTAAGTTTGTCGTCTTGCAGAATTTCATCTTCTCGTAGATCAAGGTCAATTGCGGTAAATGAGTAATGTAGAAGTCTTATTTCTTTTCTTCTCAAGGATGTGTAGGACCACACAAGGGTTCTTTAATATCATTTTGTGAATCAAATGAGCCCTGCGTAGATAAGCATGAATGATGTTTGGTTTCCTAGAGTTGTTGTGATACTTTATCTTCAGGTGGACTATATAAGCCATCACGTCTAACGCTGCAAAGAAAGATCTCCCTAAGATGCAATTATAGACGCTCCCACAAGGAATCACCAAGAAATACACGTTCACGATTCTTTCATATATCCATTCTCTCACAAAAATTGGTATCTCCACTACTTTCACGGCTCCACAAGGACGAGTAGTGAAGTCGTTGAACACCAAAAGGTTCATGCCCTTATATGTTATGAGGTCTCGATCGCGTAACCCTATCTTCGTAAAGATATTGATGTACATGACAACACAAATACTCTTGTCGTCAATAAGGATCCTGTAACACCAAATGGTTCGTTATAGTAGTAGTTACGACCAACGAACGCGTCATATTTTGAATCCCGTTCATCTTCTCGCTGTATCGAAACCCTTGGATAAATATGTCTTCTTCCTGCCTTTTAGTTGCCATCAATGATTTCGAAGAGCTTTGCGTCAATTTTTTTTTTAATTTCCCCTTTGCAGATGATCCACCGTCGATTAGAGAAATGTCGAGATAAGAGGATGGTTTACGCTTGGTAAGCCTATAGTGACTTCCGAAGATGGATCGAACATCACTGTCTTCTTTCATGCGAGATCGTTGTATCGAGTTGTTACTTTTGGAACCAGAAGGATTTGAATGTGGAAATTCATGAGAATTAAAACTTGATTCCCACAGATAACGCTAGTGTTCCGTTCGAGAACCATAAATAATTGATGACAAAATAAAATATGACTCAAACGCGGTGGATCATGCTTTTGGTACAACGAAGCAGGATGAATATGTAATGTTAACACGCCAACCCCCAACTCAGTGAATGAATGAGGAGTAATGTGAGTGTGAGAATAAATAGAATACGCGAATATTGGCGCGTGAAGAACTCTATACATGTAAGTCAGTTAGAACTGTGCACAAGCATCTAAGAGAAAAGATTGAGTGATAGATTCTTTAGTGAGGTTGGCCAAGAACACTTACAAATATTTTTGTAAAATACTCATATATTTTTTTAATAAAATATAAATTAAAAAAAAAAAAGTCAGGAATAAAGAAAATAACCGATAAATGGAAAAGGAGCAAGTATATATTTTAAAAAGGAATAATAAAACAAATCCGGTGAAAAACAATAGACACTCCAAAAAAAATGAAAGAAGTAGTTGGAATATAATAACATTTCTTTCCCAAAATTTGTTTTTTCATAATAAATCCATGTATACATGCACTTAATAAAAGAAAGAGAAAAAGAAATACCGATACAGTTGAATTGAAGTAGGAAGCAAATCTGCGGTAGCATCGTCTCCCTCCTTAACCAAATCGGGATCGGAATCGGAAAGTTTCAATCTGAATGGCGCCAGTTTCAGCTCTCGCTAAATACAAGCTGGTGTTCTTGGGCGATCAGTCCGTCGGCAAAACCAGCATCATCACTCGCTTCATGTACGACAAATTCGACAACACCTATCAGGTTCGTTTCTTTCTCTTCTCTTTCTTCTTTTCAGATCCGTTCTCGTTTTCGTCCTTCAATTAGATCGCGTTTATCGTACATCTATGGAAATTTCCCCATTTTTTTATCAATATGTGAAACGTTAACGTTACTCGCTTTTTTCATTATTAACCAACAAATACATGAAACTTCCTCTATAAAGTACTTTTGAAATCCGTGTCTATATATACATATGCACCACCATTCATGTAAACCAATTTCAATTATGCCTCGATCTTTTTTGTGTGTCACTTTATTCCTTTTTTTCTTGTTTCTCGTTATGATCTCTCATGGAACAACATGTTCTACTACTTCGATGAAGACATCGTCGGATTTGATCGACCAAACCTGCGAAAAATGTGCAAACCAATCCATGATTTTGAGCTATAGTTTATGTTCTACAGCTCTTCCGGTGATTCCGGTCAGCCGTGCAACGAATCTTCAAGGGCTGGCTGTGATTGCGATGGAGTTGGCTTTAGAGAATGTGACTAGTACGCTTGCAACGATAGAGAAGCTGTTAGGTAATGAGAGTTTGGATAGTTATGTGTTGGGTTGTTTGACGGATTGTTTGGGACTATATAGTGATGCGGTATGGACTATAGTGAGTTCTGTAGATGTTTTCTTGTCGGGGAATTATGAAGTAAGTAAGAGTTGGATGAGTTTGGTTATGGAAGCGGCGTCGACTTGCCAGAAAGGTTTTGAAGAGAAGGGTCGAGTTTCTCTTTTGACAGAGGAGAATTATAATCTCTTCCAGTTATGTGGTATTGCACTTTGCATCATCCACATGTCTACTCCTGTGACTGCAAATGCAATACCATTTTAATCAACTCTCACCAAGTCTGGCTGCCAATGCAATGCCTTTTGTTTTGTTGTGAGCTGGTTATGTAGGGATCCATGTTTTTATTTTGGGATTATAAGTTCTAGCTTTGTTTTTATTTGTAAACTAAAGTTGTAAGAATATGTTTCCTCATTAACTGGCTTTCTGGGGACTAGGAGTATGACTAGAAAAATAAGACATGTTGCCTACTTGCTGTAATTTAGAAGGAGGATGAGAAGGAGAGGTATATTGATATTTGAGAGAGTAAGGGTCTTTGAGCATTGGAAGGTGCTAACTCTTGTAGTTCTGTAATCTATAATGTAATAAACAGAATTTATCCCTAATTTTTCTCATAAAGATACCTGTTTCTATCAGACCCACTTGGAAAATTTATCCTCTAATTTTAATTTTCTCTTTACTCACTGATGTACTCGTCGTACGAGCTAATTTTTGGACTCTGATATATGTTTTCATGTTCCTTTATTTCCTTTTCCTCCTATAACTCTAACCGTAGAGTGATTTTATTTATGTTTTTGTTTTCATTGTAATGTGTTAAAATATATACATTGTTTGTCTTCCTTCTAATGTTTATACATGCATATTAAGTTTATCATGATACTAGGCTGTCTTATGAAAATCTTGCACCACATGTATTTCCATTTCTTTAATGTATATACTGGCTTGTGTACTCAACTTATTTTTTCTTTTGCCTGACAGGCTACAATCGGCATTGATTTTCTATCAAAAACTATGTATCTTGAAGATCGAACTGTTCGGCTGCAGTTATGGTAAGACGTGGCTAGACCTTTTTGAGAATTCTTTCAGGAAGAGTGAGCAATGGTCGCATTGTTTGGTCTAAAACTGAAGAGCTGACTGGGAGTGCTAATGCTATATTTTAAACAATTCTAGCATGAGTGGATCTCTATCAGACAGAACCAATGATAAACTCAATATAAATTAACAAAAACAATTGAATTTTGAGCATGTGTTGACAAACTAGAGTGAGATCCATAAAGTTTGATGTGTTTAATTGACAATTTTTACTTACCATATATAAGCATTACACTAATACTAGATTATTGAATTTTAGTTTTTCATCTCAAAATCTTCAATTTGTGTTCCTTGTGTGTGATAGGGATACAGCTGGGCAGGAGAGATTTAGAAGTCTTATTCCAAGCTACATCAGGGACTCATCTGTTGCTGTGATCGTTTATGATGTTGCAAGTATGACATTTAAATATGATTTCTTTTCATGTATTCATTGACAATTTATATTTTCATGCAGAAATACTGTTATTATAATAGTATTTCAACAGTCATGTTGAGTTTTTTATTTTTGTGCCGATATATTAAAATATTGAATTGGAAGAGTTTTGAGTTTCAATTTCATTATTTGTTTCTTCAAAAGCTTACCAAGGAAGAGTTGTTCATGTGAGAAATATGTGTGTGATATGAAATAAATAACAATTTTCAATTATAACAATTTTCAATTTATTTAATGAATATGAAAAAAATGTGTGGTCTTCCTCTGTGTGTTCTGCTAATTAGGTGGTAGTGACACATCAAAAATAAGAAATTCTGAAGTTGTTTTCTCCAACAGCTGCTGCCTATTATCCATAGCCAGCATTTTAAATTTCTCTGGATGACTTGAATATTTTCACATTTCACATAATTTTTGTTCACTTTTCAAGAACACTTTGATGGGTGCTTTGACTGCTATCTGATCATTCAGTATTTTTATGATGTAGGTCGTCAGACTTTCCTAAACACATCAAAATGGATTGAAGAGGTGCGTAGTGAGAGAGGAAGTGATGTTATTGTTGTTCTTGTTGGGAACAAAACTGACCTTGTGGATAAGAGGTAATGACTAATCAATTGTGGACTTACTCAAACAGATAGCTTATACTGGTCTGTTTCATGGCATAGCTGTCTTGTTCTCTATTATCTAGTTCCCTCCTTTTGCATTTTTTTGCTAATTAATAACTATTGTCTAATTCAACACCTCGAGAAAGTTTATGTGTTAGTTATGAACAAATTGTGATGGTTAGTTACAATTATAGTAGTAATAGTACTACACAAATTATCATTTCATTCTGTGTGCAGTAGATTATAGATAATTGAAAAATCCACCAAGCATACAAAGGATGAAAGGATAATTAGTGGTTAAGGATGGAACAACTTGTTATACATTGATTAAGATCTGAAATTCTGAGTTAAATATGTGATAATTACCATGCCACTATTTCAAACCTTGAATTGTCTCTAGAATTCCTTGAGAATGGTTGGCTCAATTCTCGTGTTACTTTTAAGATAAACTGAAAATCATCTCAAGCAGTACATTTGACATCAGCACAACCCCTTTAATTTATGCTGTATTAGAGAAAACAATGAGCAATCTGGTTTTACTGAAGGACTGCATTGCCCTGGAACTTTTTTAGGCTTTCTACAGTCTCTTCTTTTCACAATATATTAATTATGAGATTTGTGTATGTGAGAGAGATATATGTCTGGTGAAAAGAGAGCAAGGACAGTAAAAATGTTTTCTTATATATGGCTTTCTGCCCTTTCTGTGTGGTTGCAACATTGCCTGGAAATACTGTTAAAACTTGATTTTCCCCAGAGACAATGCTTTATTTTCCTAAGACAAGTGCAAAGAATTAGCAGTCTTACATCCTATGAGAGGGATACCTATATTTCTCCAAGGCTTTAGGCTTTAGTTACTAACGAATTACTAATACCGTCTCTTCTTTTTTGCCTAATATTCTTCACATGATTCTACAGGCAAGTCTCCACAGAGGAAGGGGAAGCAAAGTCTCGGGAGCTAAACGTTATGTTTATAGAAGCTAGTGCCAAAGCCGGCTTTAATATTAAAGTAAACCTTCCCTTTCTTTTGCCATATATGTTTTACAAATATCAGCTTAAAATTATCGAGATGAAAGCTACATTGCCTATTGCATTTTTTTGGCTTGGATGATATTTCAAATGGTTCAAATGTGGGATAGCTGCATTATTGTATATCTATTTGTTTTAGACATTTAATTTGTACTGAATTATCAAACCTATTAATTCAGGCCCTCTTTCGAAAAATTGCTGCTGCATTACCTGGAATGGAAACACTCTCTACCACAAAACAAGAAGACATGGTAGATGTGAACCTGAGGTCTTCTGCCAGCCATGATTCTCAACCTCAATCTGGTGGATGTGCTTGCTGAAAAGTGGTTGTCTTAAAAAGTTTTGTAACTTTTCTGCTTCTTGCTATTTGTTTTGGGTTGTGGGTTACTTCAGATGTGTAAAGGTTCTTTTGTCTTCTAGACTTCAATAGCTTTGCGGGGGAAAAATTATAGAAAACAAGTGGAGACGTAGCAGTAACTGATTTATTGTTTAGTATTATTTGAAAGATATTTTTCATTATAATTGTGAAAAACTTGCTAGGAATTTGTTGCAATTTACAGAAGGAAAGTTACCAATCCATTTAGAAGTACGAACTCTGGCGAATTGAGGACTCTGGGTCAAGAGTCCAAAAAAACAAATTCAAGACTTTTTGAATTAGTGGTGCAAGTTTTTTTTCTTTAAGTTGAGTTTTCATATTCCAATATAAACCAGCAGTCTTAATGAAGGAGTATATATTTGAAAAATGATAAATAACTATAAAAATTTGTTGAGAATCTTATATTAAAGAACAATTATATTTAGGGCAAATGAAGGTTTCTAAACGGTCTTATAATTAGAGATATAGGGATAGTCCCCAACAACAACAAATAACATCAATACATGGTATCACATACTATGTGTTATCAAGATATATTTTTTGTATTTGGTTGACACAACAAATTTTGTGGATAAGAGTGCAATGTACTTAGATATAAATAGTATTCATGAGTAAAACGGCGGAATTGTGGGGAATTGGGGAATTGTGTTCTTAGATATAAATAGTATTCATGAGTAAAACTGGAGAATTGTATATCTCGTGTACTTTGTACACCATCTACTCGAGCGTGTAGTGAGTATGTTTATGAAGATTATTATGAGGAACTAGTAAGAAACCCGTGCTCCTGCACGGGTAATTTAGATAAGATTTTAATTTCATCTCAAAAAGTTGGTGGAGAACATGAGAATATATATATTAAAATCAAATCATTGTAAAATAACAACATGAAATAGTGTTAATGTTATAACACTTCTAATGTAATAAAAGAAGAAATAAAATTCAAAATGTGTTACAAAGGTCAATGAAATATGATTATAACATACATCTTCAGAATGAAGTGAAGGCTATAACCTGAAAAAGGCAAAAAAAGGTAGACTAATCATTCAATGTCAAGATTCCTTAATAGAAATGTTATAATTTGGTTGCATGGAATGAAAAAAACATAGCTTTAAAACATATCTTTCAAATGTTTTGGAACACTTCTTTGAAGACAACATTGGTGATAGTACTCAAAGGTGTTTTTATCTTTGTCATGAATAAGAATCTTGAGACCCTTTTTGGATTTTACTCTAGAGATGGCCACATATAATTGTCCATGACTAAACACTTCTTTTGGCAAGTACAAACCTACATTGTCTAGAGACTGTCCTTGAGACTTGTTAATTGTCATGGCAAAGGAAACAATAATTGGAAACTGGCGTCTCACCAACTTAAAAGGCCATGGTAACTATGAGGAAGACAAAGACATTCTAGGAATATAAATGATATTGCCAATATTTTTACCAAAAATGATCTTAGCCTCAACGACATGATTGGCAAGCTTGGTTACAGTGAGCCGTGTTCCATTGCACAGTCCTTCAAACTGATCAAGATTGCGCATTAACATTATAGTTTCCCCAACCTTCAACCTTATTGAATGATTAGGTAATCTGGAAGTTTTAAGAGCATTTAGAAACTCAGGTGTGACATGCTCATATGCATCAAAGTTAGTAGCATCAGATTTATCAATTGAATCACTACTAAAGTATTCTTTCTCATCACCTACAACAATTGAAAAAAATATAATTAATCTTAAGGTTTGAATAATTCTTTGTTTTACCACAAATGAAAAATATTACTAACAACCATGTTTTGACAAATGACATATGTAAGTTTGCAAAAATGCGAGTTGTATACCTGGAAGAAGGTTTGTGATATATTGGTTGATATCATCAACAACTTCAAATGTTGAAGCTAAGATTGCACGACTTTGAAGATAGTCGGAATCAAGATAGTTATGAATGAGATCAGGGTATGTATCCTCAACAATTGCCTTAATCGGATCCGAAAAAGTTGAAATAAAAAACTCTTCTGGAATACAAATTTCAGTATAACCTTCATTTGGCTCACACATGGTTCCATCTCCAATTTTCAAAATCCACTCTGAAAAACTCCTTATTTCTTCAACCGTAGAAGTATTTGCACCAGTTTACAAACGCATGTTCTTTGTAATCCTCAAGACTCTACATTCATCCCAAATATATGAAGCATTGATGGTTGCATGGATAATATCAGATCTAGTACCTCTTGGTATAACAGGGAGAATTTGTCTGAAGTCACCACCAAACACAACAACCTTACCTCCAAATATTTTAGATGCTTGTGTACTTCCACTCATAATATCTTTTAAGGATTTGTCAAGAGACTCAAAGCAAAATCTGTTAGCCATAGGAGCCTCATCCCATATGATTAGATCTGTCATCTTTAGAAGCTCGGCAAGATCATCCTTTTTGTTAATGTTGCAAATAGAAGTTTCTAAAGTAGGGACAGGAATCTTAAATCTAGAATAAGTTGTTTTTCCACCTGGCAACAATAAACTTGCAATCCCACTTGAGGCAACGGGCAAGACAATTTTTTTCTTAGACCGTAGTGCTGCTGATAAAGTGTTCCACATAAAAGTCTTACTAGTGCCACCGTAGCCATATTAAAAAAATACCCCGCCTTGTTGCCTTTGTACAACATCCATGATTTCATTAAAAATGTCTCTTTGCTCATCTACAAATAAGAGATAATTTTTATAGATGTAAATATAATGCATTATGAAAAACAATTCTTAACATATTTTTTTGCAAATATATATTACCTGTAAGAGAAGAGTATAGGCTTAAAAAAAGTTGTTCTTGAGCAACAACATCATATTGACGCTAATCATAAAGAAGTCTATTTCCTAAATCCACAACAACATAACCTTTTGGATATGGCATTGTCTTGTAGTCATTCAAACTTCTATTATTCTTTTGTAAGAGATTTTCAATAGTCACCAGGGTCAGTTCTTTAAGGTCCTCATCTGTTAGTGTCAAACCTATGGTAAAAAAATCATTCAACACAGCACGTAAGATAAACAATTAGAAATGATTTGCAACTTAAATCAAGCATAAACCGGGAAACAACTAAAGCAATGCTACATGTGTGTAGTTGTGATATACGAAAATCAAAGACTGGAGAAAACCAACCCCCATTTTGTAGTGCAAGAATAAAACATCAACAGAAAATAGGAACTGAACATTGTTTGGAATAAACCGGCAAAGAATGATATATCAATGCAGAGCCCTCATTTGGTAAGGCAAGAATAAACAGGCAACAAACAATTGGAACTGAACATTGTTTCAAATAAACCGGCAAACAATGATATCAATACAACATTGTAGTTGTGATATACGTAAAGCAAAGACTGTAGTTGACCATCCCTCATTTGGTAAGGCAAGAATAAACCATCAACAAAACATAGGAATTGGACATTGTTTCCAAAAAGCAGCCCCATGTGCTGCATATTCTATGAAATCCTATTTATGCTTATGTTCAGATGGGAGAAAACAATAATAAGCATTTGTTCTAGAAAGCAATCATTTAATTTTCAATAAACAGAAACTAATCATTTCCATATTAGCATGGTGTTTCTTCTAATTGTACATTGATCGCAACACCCAAGTTTGGTGGAGAAACCAACCCTCAGTTGTCTATAACAGTGGGACTGTTTAATGACTATAAGCAGCAGCCTAATAAAATAAAAGTGCCACACAACCTCTACCGTGTTGTAGCAGTAGCTATACCATGTGTATCCCAACATCATACTACTTAACTGGGAGTGGAATTTAAGCAAGATAAAACAACATATGGTTAAATACCCCTCCATGTTCCAGAACAGTGGTAATTCTTAATGAATTCAAGCAGGAGGGAAACATTTAAACAGTGCCAGTGCAATATCAGGAAGTCTAAATATTCAGGCATTGCAATTTGAGGAGGACAACAATATCACTAAAGTTTTAATGAATATCACGAAATTGTTAATGAATATAAGCATCCATTTCCTATACGGCCAGTGAAGTTTCAGGAAGACCAATTATTTGGCATATCTGAAAAATTTCTAATGATATATTTAGCAAATAGAAAAATTAAAGATAGGAAAAATGTGCCTATACAATATAGTGAGGCCAACCATGTAGTGTTGTAGCAGTGCCTATACGATGTGTTTCCCAGCATCACCAAACTCATATGCCAGTGGAATTTTAGCCAGCAAAAACAACCTATGGTAAAATAACCCTCTGTTATCTAAAACATTCATAACTGTTAATGAATTCAAGCAGGATGCAAATATTTCAACAGTGCCAGTGCAATTTTCTCAAGATGCATATACAGGCAGTGGTATTTCAGGAAGACAACATAAATCACCAAACTCTTAAGGTATCTAAGCATCACAAAACTATACAGGCAGTGCACTTTTAGGAAGACAAAATATTTGTATTTTATGAAAATTTTCTATAGGATAATTCAGCAAAATAAATAGAAAACATGAAGATAGGAAAAATGAGATACCTTGATTACGTGTCAACAACCGTTGTTCATGAAGAATACCATCCGATAAATACATCCAAGTCTTTCTCCAAACGTGTTCGGGTCTACTCATGGATGAGGAAGACAACATCGTTACAAATAACTTACGTAAGAAGAAACCGGAACCCCACAGATGTGCCTCTTTAATTGCCTCAACAAATTCTCTATCATCTTGTAGAAATCCCATAGCAAAGCATGCACCTCTAAAAGTTTTATGTTGTTTACCATTGACTTTCTTGATATCTTGATAACATAAAGGGCCCTTTGTGACAGTTAGCATCATCCTTAAATAAAACAATTCACCTGTACTTTGAGGAACCCAAATAAGATGACCGATGGTATACCCTTGTTTCCTTGGCTTCCAACTCCGACTTCGTTTGTGATACACAAATTTAGAAACAAAGTCACCATAAGTTAGTAATCTTGCTTCTTCATAAGTTTTGTTTGCCTCAAACCAAGCTGTAAACATTGATTCAGTTACACTTGGTTTGAGTAAAATGTTACCAACTTGCTCGTAGTCTTTGTAGTAAACGGAGTTTTCACCTTCCATGTGAAAATACAATCTCTCTACGGCCGGCTTTCTTCCGTATATGGAATAAGAAAATATCCGCCAAAATGCTTCACTCGGGAAGATGTATCGACAATCCAAGTATTGCTTGATTTCGTCAATGTTGTTTTTGTCTTGACCTTGTATGACAACAGAAATTCGATCAGAGCCTTGTTAATGTATTTGAAAAGGTATTTGATAGAAGTACTCTGATTGCACCATTCCATGTTGATGTGGGCTTCGTACTTCAATAATAAACTTGGGTTGTGAGGAACTACATGACCACTATGAAGAATGACCCCGTTTTTCTCAATTGTGTGTCCGTTGTTTCTTCTCCGATAAACAAGATAGCCATCTTGGTCTACTATAGTTGTTGGATGAAATTTTTTTGGGAAAAAGTTGGAGCATTTCCTATCTTTCATGCAAGGAGAGTTAAGATTTGCCAAACCACAAGAACCATGAGCCATATGAGATTTAACCAAATTGTACAACCGAGGGTGTTTTAAGGGATCGGGCACTTCAGCACTAATGATCTTGTCAATGTCTTCAGGTCCTAGATACTTGTTAGAAGGATGCAAAAATATCAAGATATGTGCATGTGGAAGTCCTCTCTTTTGGAACTCAATGGTGTACATATCTAGCATTGGAAACACATAATAAATTAAAATATAATCCTGGTAGTAGTAAAATAAAATAATAGTATAGAGGAAGAATTAACTCACATGCAAGAACTTTGCCTAATACACCTTTTTTGGTTAAATCTGATATCAGTTGATCAAACTTGATTTTGAATATTCTTGAAATGATATCAGGTCGATCTTGTGGTTTCAAATGAAGAAGTGTAAGTACTCTTTGAATCTCAGGCCAATTCGGGTTGCAAGTAAATGTTATGAACAAATCAGGAAATCCGACCTTACTACAAATAGCCATCCCATCATAGTACAACTGATCCATAAACCTACGACCGCCGACAAAGGACGAAGGCAAAACAACTCTTTTACCTATGCTAGAACCTGGAGTTTGACTTTGATCGCCTTCTTTATTTAAAGAGTTGTACTTGGACACCCGAAGCTTTGGTTGATTTTTGCGAAGCCATTCTAATTTCTCTGATTCTACCATTGTGTAACCATCGACCAGAAATTGTTGGAACAACCTTCGTGAAGATAACAAAGTCTTAGCTTCCGTTAACCTGGTTTGAATGCGATATGAAAGCCATTCTCTAATTGTAAGCCTATTTCTTATGCTATTCACGAAGATGGGTATGTCTCTATGAGCAATATTAGGTCTATATCCGTCTTCACCATACGAAAAAATCAAAGGATACTGGAAATCCATGTAACTCGCATGGAGCTCATTGATTCTCTGAAGCCCTCCTCCTTTTGTTTGCATTATTATATCCCGCATTTCTGCTGTGTCAATATCACCAACTACTAAGGCAGCAACTTCAGATACCGTTGGTTGATTATATACCCTCCTATCCGTGGATCTATCAGATATCAGTCTAAGCTTCAAGTTTTGAGTATCATTGTGATCTAACCAATTTTTTTCCATTTGAAAACACTTAGCATGAGGATTGTGTTCATACAATATTCCAGACAATTGATGCACCACCAACGGATCTATGTTTTTGGTGTTCCTAAACATGAGAAGTGTACAAAAATGGTTAGCAAAGATTATATAGTAATATACTGTTTTGCGTGTGGGAACTCTGGAAAAAAAATCACACTGTGCAGTGCATGGGTTTACCTCAAACCTTGCATTCTATTTTCGACCTCATTCTCCGTGTCATAAATATACAGTTGGGCAAACTTAGGTGGTTGATCGTTAGGAGGTAACAAACTTCCAATTCGATGACACGTCTAGCCTTGTATCCTTAGTGTTGGAGGTCCACGTTCATTGTTAAAACGATTGTCCAACTTTGCCCCAGGTGATGTGAAGGCAAACATCATATTGTAAGTTCGGATGTGTTGCTGAAACTTCCTGCTATCTACATTGTCATGATCAAACAAAAGATTTGCAAGTATTCTTGGAGGTTATTTTAGCTTTGGTATTTTAACTTTTCCATTCCCACAACATAGCATAAACTTCGGATTAGCTGAATGTGAACTTTTGTGCATCCTCTCTTGATACCACATCATGGCACTGCAATAACGACATTCGATAGTAGGGTCTCCGATGTCGTAATAATCTACATAAGCAATCATTTTGTGAATCACCGACCAGAATTTCAACATGTTTTTCCAAGGTAGAATATCACAACCAGTGGTGTAAGGAAGACATACCTTCAGAAGTTTTGGCAGAATTGTCATGAATTGTAAAAGGTGCTTCAACGTCTTCTGTTTCTGGATCGAAGTCATCTTCGGATAGATATGCTTATAAGAACAAAAAACCAATATTCATATGTTAGAATTGTTGAATCAACTCACATAATTTGAATTTATAAATTTTCAGGGCAGTCCCTAACCAAGCATTAAACTTACTTGCAAAAGGGTCATAGTCGCTATCATTGTCGGAGTCGTTATTAAAATCCAAATTGACAGTAGGTGTAAAAATAGGACATGGAGGCTCAGTTCTATGATTAGGAATATATGTTGTATGTGAGACTGGTGTAGGCATAGGAGTCACAGGTTGTTGTTTTTCATGGGGTACTTGTTGATCATGGACAAAACTGCTGCTGTAACTCCTACTTCAAAAATCATTAATCATAGTGATGAGTAGGATTTATGTAAAGTTTAATTTAGAATTAAGTAGAGTGACCAAGGCATTTGCATCATCTCATTCTAAGAACATGTACCTTGAATTTGAGTTTGATCCCAGTGTTCCCGTAGAAGTGGCAGTCCCTTGATTGTTTGTTTGGGAAGGAAATTTTTCTGCTCAAGTTAAATGCCATATTTGGAACTCCCAAAACTGACCTAGGCCTGCCACAGTCTGGTTTGTGTATGGTTGGATTTCTGTTTGCACAAGCAACCAAATAACATTTCATTTATACAAACATTTATCAGGTTTAAGTATTAACAACAAAAAAGCATTCATCAGGTTTATCAAACAAATAACATTTCAAAGACAACAAATTAATATTTTACTGAACCATATTGTGGAAGTGCATTGTTAGACAGGTTCAACTCCTCAGGTAGTGTAAAGTTAACTCCTACATTGCCATGATGGTTTGTGAGATTTTGGGCGGATCTGCAATGTTCATAAAACAAACCGAATAGTATTGCAACATTTCCAAAAACATTACATCAGAGATTATAAATAAGTAGAGTAACAAAATAACATTAGTGATGACAAGATATGAATATGTACCTAGTTTTTGAGTTTGATCGGGGTGTTGCTGTAGACACAACAATGTGTAGATTGTATGTTTGGATATGAGTGTTGTTGTCTGAATGAAACGACAATTTTGTTAGTTGCAACTGTTTTCTGGGCCTGCCCCTCCCTGTTTTGGCAGGCTTTGGAATTCTATTTATACAACACCAAGCATTTCTAAGTTATTATAATGATAATGTCATAATTGTTAGTATGATACACACAAACAGCGGCATAAATAATAGGAAGAAAGGTGGCAAAGTCACATGTCGTGTCAAAGTAGACATAATAAGGGAAAATGAGTTTTGGTTAATACGGAAAAGTCATGGACTATTGTAAAATTAAAGTCTATATATGAAGGTATGTAACCTACGTGAGTTGATGAGAAGAACTCCCAAACTCGTTGACCGTGTTATGGTGAGAAGGTAAGCTAATATCATTAAATCGTAAAGTTGAATGCATAATAGTTTCATTGCCATTGACCACAGAATCTGATGAAAACTTTGACAATAAATTTGTTCCCAAAGATTGAATTTGGCAGGCTGGCATATTTGTTTTAAAGCAATGTCTTGATATGCTTGGTTCTAAACCTGGTAAAGGTGGACTGAGCATAATACCGTCTGCATGTTATGTTGGACTCCAATTACCATTTCTAAATGACAGAGTTAACTCAGACAAGGGTTGTCTCATTGTCACAACATTTGGAGAATTTTGACTACACTCCAAACCAAGCAGTTGTTGAGTAGTATGTCTATGTCGTTTTGAATGATTTTCTTTCATTATCAGTGATCTTCTTGCTCTCGCTTTTTCCCCTGACCCAATGTTGTCATTGGGGTCCATTCTTAATTATCTATATATGATCTTCAAAAGCCTAACAAAGATTCTGTTAGACAATAACGGTAGTTTGTGACTGATATGTTAAAAAAGGCTAATAACATTAACTATATTCCACAAATCAATAGACATTAAGGGTAGTTACCAATATGTATGACTTAATAATATACCTGGCAACATACATTAATTAGAGACATAGTGAAATATTAAATGAATGGGACAACAACTTAGTACAACAGAATTTATTACTCCTTCCATAAAATTATAATATGTTCCATAGAAAGAGTTTGAGGTTGGTGCTGGATCATAAATGAGTTCAACCTACTGCCATCATCCAAAATTTATCCTATAAATGTCATTCACTCATTAACATATTCTAAGCTATTAGTGAAATGGATGAGAAATCTGTCTACAATGCTGTTGCTTATATGCGTAGTCAGGCAAAGGTAAGTCTCCACTATCCATTGTAGATGCATTCCTTATGAGTCAAGTCCAACATATGTAATGTGCTAACAGACTGTGTATGTTATGCAAACGAAAATGTCTTAATAAAATCATATTTTGTGAAGAAATAGACATATATCTACATTTAACTTAACTATGTTCACATTTTTCATAATTCAATAGAAACCAAGTAATGTGCTCTATTCTTATAGTTTAAAACGCTTGCAAATGTAGATATAGCCACTGTAACAATGAAGATACTTACCTTGTTGCAGAACTAATTTGGTTAACATCAACAAAGGGGTTGGCGCATTTGCAAGCTAATCAAGCATTGTTGGTTTTCAGTTGCTATTTTGTTAAAGGTATGACACTGGTTTGGCTTGTTTGTTTCTTTACTCAAAGTTTGATTTTAATTTAGTAGTATGGTATATCATTTTAGGATAAGTAGAGGACTTTTATGCAATATTATGTAAATGTAATAAGTAAAAGCAATTCACATCGTCCTAGTTAGAAGGCTTGTGATTCATCCATCATTTCCAACTTTAGTAACTCAGTTGGTTAATTTCGAATTAAATTTATAGTTTTTAACTTGTTAGGCTCAATGTGATCTGCAAAAGTTAGACTGCTAGTACTTAAGTGGAAATGTTAACCGGTTAATGCTATGGAAAAAGTAACAAAATATAATAATTAAATTAGAACAACAGACAATAGGCAATGTTAATAGTCATCTACAACCTACAGTTCGAGCTAAATATTGTCCTTGTAAAAGGTGCTGCAGCATGGCAAGACATTAAAACAACCTTATGCATTTAAGGTTGAAGTGACAATTTAATAATTTAAAATGCATAGCTTTTTATAGGGTAGTGCCAGCTACAAAACACTTGCATCAATTTAGGAACTGTAAGACCTTAATGGCAAAATATGATTTTATAATAGATCTACAAAACAAAATAAAACTTTCAAAGGAATGACAAGACGTACACAAACAGTATTTGATGTACCTTTGGCCATTTCCAGCTTTGCCACATTGGACAATGTGTATGGTTCAATGCTTTTTGGAGAGGACTGATAACACGTAAATATATCGTTTATTTGACTTGACTTACATAAATTTTAGTTGTGATTTCTATTAATTTATTTGATTTATGTTTTATTATGCCGGTATTTTATTGTGTTTTTCAGGTGCTTAAAAGATTTGATCATAGTTACAAAAAGAAGAAAAAAATAAGAAAAATAGAAGATGGAAAGAAAGAAAAAGGAAAGAAAAGGGAGAGAAAAAAAAGGGAAAAAAATATATAAGGTGTGGGGGCCACCACACAACATAAGTGGCGCCTGCCACACTTATGTGTGTGGCGCCCACCACACAACAAGAACCAAAAGTGGCGACCGCCACAAGGGAAAGGAAGGAAAAGTATGGCGAGGGCCACACTAAAAAAAAAAGGAAAAGTGGAGAGTGCTACCATGCCATGACCTATTTTTTCTCCATTTTCTCTCCACGTTTCTCCTATATTTTCTCCACTTCTCCTGCATTTTCTCATTCAAACCAATCACGTTCTCCATACATTTCGTTCAACCACTGTCCAAGGATTACGAATTGGTTGGAGATTTTTACGGGAGAAGTGGTGTATAAATTGGGGAGTTCATCTTCGTAACGAGGGGACGAACTTTTTAGCCATATTTTATTTCTTTAGTTTTTAGGTAGTTTTATTTCACTATGTAAAAGTAATAGCTCTCCACATTAGGGGGCTATTACGAATTAGTTTTAGGATTTACTTCAGCCATTAATTTCTATTTTGGACAAAAGCTTGTCGGTGTATTACAATTCCAGTTTCCATTCGATTACAGATTTTCTTCTTTATTTGCTTACTTTACTGTTTTCAATTAATAGCTTAATTATGCCTTGTCTTATATTAATTCATCGTAATAGCATGCTTATTTTCCTATCCATGTCCGACTAAATTGTCTAGAGTCCGGTCTGTGAGGATCGTCGTTCCGACGGGACTCAGTAATTAAATTAGCGTTAACTTATAATAAACTATGTTTTGGTCTTTGTTTCCAAGTTTAATTTAAATAGTTTTGTCACAAGAGTGAGAGGTTATTTAACACTGTTTCGTCACGAGAGTGAGAAGCAAGTAAAGGTTAGAGTCGACACTGCGAGAGCGTGGGTATCAAACCAGATAGTGGAAACAGGGCATTGGTTCTAAAAACAACGAGAGCGCTTTAGGTATCGATTAGGATCTAATTGATTTTCAAAATACGTTTTCTAATTAAAACGGACGAGCGAGAGCAAAATACTGTGGTTAGGAGATGTCGCTTTAGTAAATAGCGTGAGAGCGTGAGGCGGAGTCTTTAGATCAATATTTTCTACGGAACATAAGTAAATTAACGCCAACCAATTACAGAGTGCCTGAGGTACACGAAATCCATATTACAGTCTCTCTTTTCTGTTATATTTTCTCAGTTTTATTTTAGTTCTAGTCTTAGTTTCCCTTTTATCGAATATCATTAGCCTTAGCTTTACAAAGTGACGATAAATTACAGTAGGTTGACATTGGTCTCTGTGGGTTCGACAATCTTTTATATTACTTTGATATTTCCGTGCACTTGCGGACGCATCAAGTTTTTGGCGCCGTTACCGGGGACCAACAGTCAATATTGTTATTCCATTGTTGCACCGTATAGACTAAGGCACTCATTACTATGTATCACCCAAATTTTTTCTACAATCACCACTCCCAGTATTTCAAGGAATCGCAAGAATCCCATAATTCCAACCTCAAAATACAAATGGAGAATTTCAATGCATCACTAACTCATTCTCACCCAAATTTCCTCTGCAACTACCAATCCCAACATTTTGAGGAGTCGCAAGAATCTCATAATTCCAACCTCGAAACATTAATGGAGGATTTCATTGAAACAACAACTAATTCTAGGATATAATCTATGATTGAGCACTTTGTGGAGACACAAACTCTCCAGAATGAAGAGCTTAGAAGACAACATCTCGATACTTATGAAACTGTTAGGCATATAAACACTACGGTCGAGTCCCTCGCGACTCACACCGAGGCATTGGAGACTCAAAACTCCCTACTTGCACGAACACCTATAGGACCCTCCCTTGAGGAGCATGTGGATGTTGTAGCGACCTGTAGTGAAACAAAAATAAAAAAATCCTAAGGAGAGTGATAATGAGGTTGAGAAGAGTGATATTGAGGTTAAAGAGAGTTCTGGTGAGGAAGAAGTAGAGATTGAGAAAAATTCACTGGGGCCACCTGAAAGGGAGGTCGTCAAAGAGGTAGAGAAAGTAGCACCTAAGGATGTTCCTCATGCCTATACCCCACCGATTCCTTTCCCGCATAGGTTTGTAGACTCCCAGTCCAAAACATATGTGGAGGTATTGGAAAATATCCACACTGATGCACCTTTGTCTGAGGTCCTGCACAAAAAGAGAAAATCAGAGGACCATGAAACTAGGGATATCATTACCATTAAGAGGGTAAGGTTAAACTTTGAGGTGATGGATGAAATAACTAAGCCCAAACTTGAAAAGCTAATACTTAGGATAGATCCTGAACCACCACCACAAGTTCAAAGGAATGAACCGCCCCACAGAAGGAAGAAAAGAAAAGGTGAGGGATATGTGAGATGACTTGATAAATGGCCATGGAAACCGAAGATTAACACTCCTAACCGTCGAGCTATCGACGTTAAACAAAACGCTGCGTGGGTGGCAACCCACGAGATTTTAATTTAATGTTTTCCTTTTATTGTTTGTGTTTGCAGAAAATAAAGAAATGAATTGCTTGTCACTCTTAGCTACATGTACGCGAAAGATCTCTAGATGACAATCCCTTAAAATGGCCTGGTGCCCACGAACATTCCTACGAATGTCGCTGCTGGTGGTGACACTAATGATGAGTATGATAGGAGAGAGCATATCTCTCTTGTTCGTGACTCACCTTTTCCTTGTCCTTTCGCGTGGTTGTTGACACTGGATTTCGACTGGCGGTGGGATTTGGAGATTCCAGGGCGTGTCGGCGCAAAGGGGCACGTCAAGGTGTCGAGTCGACACCAGCAGAAAGGCACATCGAAGAAACGGCGACAAGCCTCGGCGTCAGAAGGAAATGAGGCGACAAGTTAATTTTGACTTCAAGGCACAAAGCGTTTAGGCGGGAGAAATTTGAAACTTCCAAGACTATGGGAAGTTAAAAAGAAAGTGGGGTGCCACGTGTCAGCTTCAGGAGACATCCGGGTAGACAAACAGTTACATTTTAGGTCTATATAAGGCACTGTACTTTTCATTTTAGGGGTCGCATTTTTTCACATTGTAAGGGAAAATACTCAAAGTACCAAGCTTAGAGAGAAACGAGTTTACTCCCGCAAACAAATGTACATCTGCGTCCAAATTCTACTTAATGCAATTTACTTCCAGTGTTTAATTTAAATCGTTGTTTTTTTTCTTGTTTTACTCAGCCTTTCCTTTATTTCTTTGTTGTTGCGCCAAATCCGTTGATCGTTAGAACACTCTTTGCGTCACCAAGGTCACCTCAGCGTGACAACTCTCACTAAAAAACCGAGAAACTAAAACACACCACAGACATACGCTTCCAATTCCCCTTGTTCTGGGATTTGTGTGGCCGATCCCGCAAGCGAACCTGCGACGGAAGGCCAGCGGTTGTTCGCCCAGGCGAACAAAGTGGCACACCCGGTGGGACGCGTGTGAATTGAGTATATGTTTTTGCGTAGTGGTAAGATGGTAACACCATGACCGAACGAAGAACCGCCTCCGACAAAAACTGCGGTGGGAACACAGACAACTGATGTTGGCTCTGGTACCATATCAGCGGTGTCAACCACTCCTAGCCGACCATTTGCAACGCCACGTCGAAACGACCCGAGATCGACAATGGCAGGGACTACGGGGCAATATATGCCTAGTATCACCATGCCTATACCTAGATCGTATGGAATGCCGCCAGAGTTCATGTCAAGTTTGCATTCTAGCGGCCATTTATTTGGGGAAAGTTCGTCCCCAGTATTTTTGACTTATCAAGGGACAGGACACGTGTCGAACCAGATGATTCGACCCCCAGGATTCAACCTTGTCTCTCAGTCCATACCAACCTTTACCTCTAGTTCCGTCGCGGTCATGAGGCAACAGATAGGCGAGAGTAATCATGAGATGGTCCATATGTTGACCTAACAAATGGGTACAATATTAAGACCACTGATACAAGAGTCAACCCAGAGTTACCAACTACTGGCGACTCAGATGACACGGATCGGTGACTTCTTTGGTGCCCCTAGGGCTCAGGGTCGACAGACCCCACCACCTCGACCAAAGACGCCTCGTCATCAGGACGAAGTCTCCGACGAAACTATAGAACAACCTCGTGAGTTCGAGGAGAACCCTAGGAGAGTTCAAAGGCCTCCTGTGATTGTCCATAGGAACCAAGATCCAGATTTTTTTGTCCAGTAGGTTCGACAAGACGCCTTGGCTGGAGAACATAACTTGGAGGTCGTAGTCGAACGTATCATGGTCCGTAACGGGGCGAACCAGGCCTTCGACGGCCGACATATACATCCCCATTACCTGATTTTGTATTACAAACAGAATTGCCCAGGGGATGGAAAGTGCCTAAGTTCACTAAGTTCCCTGGGGAAACGGAAGAGTCCATGGTCGAACACGTCGCTAGGTATCAAACCGAAGCAGGCGACATAGCAAACAATGAGGACTTGAAAATGAAATATTTCCCAAGTTCCCTCACAAAGAATGCGTTCACGTGGTTTACCATGTTGCCCCCTCAGTCCATTCACAGATGGGCACAATTGGAGAGACTGTTTCACGAACAATTTTATATGGGACAGTCGAAAATAAGTTTGAAAGAATTGGCAAGCGTCAAACGCAAGGCCACGGAGTCAGTAGACCAGTACTTGAATAGGTTTAGACTTTTGAAAGCACGATGCTTTACTCGAGTCCCTGAACACGAATTAGTCAAAATGGCTGCTGGCGGCCTAGACTATTCGATCAGAAAGAAGTTGGACACGCAGTATCTTAGAGATATGGCGCAACTGGCTGACCGAGTTCGCCAGGTCGAACGTCTGAAAGATGAAAAGGCCCAGTCTTACAGATATTGTAAAAAAGAAAAAGTATCTTATGTGGCTGCTGACGAGTATTCGTCCGACGATGAAGAATCCGTCGACGAAAGTGAGATCCACGTGGCTGAACTTAAGCCGGGACCTCCTTATACATGCAAACTATTGAAACCATCGAACGGGAAAAATCCCACCGAAACTAACAAGACGGATAAATACGTCGCTAAAACTTATACTTTTGACGTTTCCAAATGTGATGAAATATTTGATTTACTGGTTAAAGATGGTCAGATAATTATTCTGTCTGGTTTGAAAGATCCCCCTCTAGAACAAAAGAAAAAGAGGGGATTTTGTAAGTTTCATAATTTCCTCGGTCATAAAATAGCTCAATGTGTTCTTTTCAGGGATTTGGTGCAGAAGGCTTTGAAGGAGGGTCGACTCCAATTTGGCGAGAAGTCGAAGATGCAGGTTGACACCGACCCACTGAAGGTTGAAGAGGCTTTATATTCAGAAGTGTACGAATGTCTGATGGTCGAAGCTACTGAGGGCCTTGACAAACCACCCATGGCTGAAGTGGTAGAGTACATGATGGTCGAAACTACTGAAGGTTCCGACAAGAGGGCAGAGGACAAACTCGAAGCAGTGTACCCCCAGGCTGGTGAAAGTTTGGAGGATTTTCAGGAAAAGTGCAAGATAAGCGGCTCGAAAGCCGCACTATGCTCCAGATACAATGATGTGTTCGATGAGAAAGCTGCTGAGAGGTATGAGGCAAGCAAGAGAGAAGTGTTGCCAGAAAGCAAGCCACCTATCCCAAGGTTTGTGTTCGATGGGAGCGGGGCCCCTCGTCGAAATGAGGAGTACCGAAAGTTGTTCCAAGGGGGAAGGCCGAAAACTTTCGTGCCCCCATCAGACTCTCCACAGGAAAGATGGATGGCCCCAGTGAATCAGAAGGGAAGCAAAAGACCAAAGTGGAAAGGTCTTGATTTGGAAAAGGAGGCAAATGTCGCCGGCAAAGGGGTCGAACAAGCAGGATATAGGGTGTCCCCCAACTACAAAGGGAAAAACGCTATGACTAGGACCTAGTGGAGGCGCTATCAGCGCAATAAGAAGGCTGAAAGAAAGGCTACGGTTTCGAAAGTGAAGCCTGTCGGAACATCTGGGCAGAAGCGCCAATACCCAAGAGAAAGATGGGTAGAAAAGAACAAGATGGCGACGAACCAGACCATGGCAGTGACTGTGAACACTTCAGGAGAAAAGGAAGTGGTGTTGACCCAGAGCTTAAAGTGTACTTCGCTGACGGAGAATAAGAAAGAGCCAGAGTATACTCCTCAGTCAGATGAAGAAGAGCCTAAATACTCCCCTCAGTCCGATGAAGAGTATGACCCATCACCTGAAGGGGATTTTGACGAAGACATGTACGACGACACCAATGATGACACCTATGGCGAAGACTTCGTGGTAAATTATGGTATCGTGTCGGTTCTACCAGCTGAGTATAATGTGGTATCTGAAATCTCTGAGACTGAAGAAGACTTCGTCACAGGTGAGAATCTGGATGACAAGCCGCTATGTTATTATGTGATGAACAGTGGAGTGGTCGAGGGACAAACGCCTATGCTTGAACGTCCTAGCCCTGGGATGATGTATCATTTAAAGCCATTGTTCATAAAGGCAAAGATTGATGGTGTGTCTGTCAACAAAGTGTTTGTAGATGGTGGAGCGACTGTGAACCTAATGCCTCATAGTCTGTTTAAGAAAATTGGAAAGACGGAGGCTGACCTCCGACAACATAACATGGTTTTGTCCAACTACGAAGGCAAAACCAGTAACATCCTGGGGGTCATCCAAGTGGATTTGGAAGTAGGTACGACCAACAGGCTGACACTTTTCATGGTCATCAAATCGAAAGCAAACTTCAATCTGTTGTTGGGACGTGAGTGGATCCATGGAATTGGGGCAGTACCATCAACGATGCACCAAAGATTGATCATTTGGAGAAAGGATGGCATCGTCGAAAATATTGAGGCAGATCAAAGCTATTACAAAGTCGACGAAGCCAAGGGTACCAAGAAGTCTTTTGACCAGCACTTAGCAAATATGGCTCCTTGTGTTGACGGATCAGGATCTTACACCTCCGTCGACACGGGTCATGTCCTGAACTTAGACCCCGACTACGGGTTCATCTGGGACGCTGCCGATGAAGGTATGGAGCCAATGGAAATGCCACCAACGGGGTGGTCCACTACTGGTGAAAATGACTGCTGAGTCAGAAAGCATGACTCAGATTTCGGCCTATCTGGCTGAAAATAGAAAGATATCGGCACTCGAAAAGGACGAGACTCTCCAAATGACTAGGGGGCCGACCATGACAAAAAAGCTAATGGCTCACAAGGCCAAAGGGAAGCTGTAGAAAATCAGAGGCTCGATGGTATTTATGATGATAAGCCTTTAGGGTTCGAAAAGGGCCCAGATCATGAACTACAGAGAATGCAAGCCCAGGACCCACTTGAGGAAGTCGACTTAGGGGATGGAACAACCAAAAGGCCCACATACGTGAGTGCCAAGGCAAGACCGACAATGAAAGCCAAATTGGTCAAAGTGTTGAAAGAATACAGGGACTATTTTTCCTGGGATTATGGCGAAATACCTGGTTTGAGTCGGAGCGTAGTGGAGCATCGCCTCCCAATCCAGCCAGGCAAAAGGCCAGTAAAGCAACACCCTCGATGTTTCGCCCCGGAAGTGACGTCGAAGATCAAGCAGGAAATTGAAAGACTGCTCAAAAGTCGGTTCATCAGAACTGCAAGGTATGTAGAATGGATAGCAAACATAGTTCCTGTTATTAAGAAAAATGGGACCCTTTGAGTATGCATCGACTTTAGGGATTTGAATAACGCTACTCCTAAAGACGAATATTCGATGCCCGTGGCAGAGATGTTAGTTGACTCAGCCGCGGGATTTGAGTATTTAAGCATGCTCGACGGATACTCTGGTTATAATCAAATTCTCATAGCCGAAGAGGATGTCCCCAAAACCGCATTTCGATGCCCAGCAGCTTTAGGGACATATGAATGGGTGGTGATGCCTTTTGGGTTGAAAAACGCTGGGGCAACCTACCAAAGGGCTATGAATGCTATATTCCATGATTTTATTGAGGATTTTATGCAGGTGTACATTGATGACATAGTCATAAAGTCGTCATCAGAGGATGGTCATCTCGACCACCTCCGACGCTCATTTGAGCGAATGAGGAAATATGGATTAAAAATGAATCCACTAAAATGTGCCTTTGGTGTTCGTGCAGGGGATTTCCTGGGATTCGTAGTCCACAAGCGAGGCATCGAGATCAACCAGAACAAAACAAAGGCCATCCTGGATCTCAAGCCTCCAACGACAAAGAAACAACTCCAGTCTTTGTTGGGGAAGATAAATTTTTTGAGGAGGTTCATCTCAAACCTAAGTGGCAAGACAAAAGTGTTTTCACCACTGCTCAAGACCAAGAAGGAAAGTGAGTTCCGCTGGGGACAAGAGCAACAAGAGGCTTTTGACGCAATTAAAGAATACCTTATGAAGCCTCCAATCCTATTACCACCTAGTATAAATAAAAGCATGAAGTTGTACATTGCAACGTTGGATACGACCATAGGTAGTATGTTAGCACAAGAGGATGATGGTGGCGTCGAAAGACCCATCTATTACCTTAGTAGGATATTGATAGATGCTGAGACTAGGTATACTATGATTGAAAAGCTATGCCTATGTTTGTACTTCTCATGTATGAAATTGAAACAATATATCAAACCAATTAATGTTTATGTTTCGTCACATTTTGATGTTATTAAGCATATGTTGTCCAAACCTATTTTGCATAGTCGAATTGGGAAATGGGCACTAGCATTAACTGAATTCTCCCTGACATATGTCCCTTTGAGGGCGATGAAGGGTCAAATAGTGGCGAACTTCATTGTCGACCACGCTATAGTCGAAACGTCGATACATAGCATCAACGTCGCCCCGTGGAAATTGTACTTTGACGGGTCGAGCCATAAAAACGGGACAGGTGTGGGAATCTTGATAATATCCCCACAAGGGATCCCAACTACCTTTAAATGCAAAGTCGATGGCAAGTGTTCAAACAACGAGGCAGAATACGAAGCCTTAATCACTGGCCTCAAGATACTCAAAGACTTGGGAGCCAAAGAGCTTGAGATAAAAGGAGATTCAGAATTGGTGATTAAACAAATCACGAGGGAGTATAAATGCTTAAAGGAGCATCTGTTAAGTTACTTTTCGCTGGCGAAGCATTTGTTGGAACATTTCAAAATTGTCAACATCTCACATGTGCCAAGAATAAAAAACCAGAAAGCTAACGAGCTGGCACAAATTGCCTCTGGTTATAAAGTGTCGGAAGGCAAGTTGAAAGGCTTCATCAAAACTAGGAAAAAGATGGTGTCGAACATACACGCACCATTAAGTTGGTCGATATCCAAATTTTCGATGAGCTTGGTCGAAGGTTTAGAAAGTTGTGAGGTTTTCGTTAACGATATGCCACCAACAGACTGGCGGAGGTCAATTATAAAGTATCTGGAAAACCCGTTGGGCGGCACCGATCGAAAGACTAAGTACAGAGCAATGAGTTATGTCCTAGTAGGAAACGAGTTGTTGAAGAAAACCCCAGAAGGGGTATTGCTCAAGTGTCTAGGAGATACTGACGCATATTTGGCAATTTCTGAGGTTCATAATGGGGCTTGTGGAGCTCACCAGGATGGCCAAAAAATGAAATGGCTTTTGTTTCGACAAGGATTATATTGGCCCAGCATGCTTAAGGATTGTATAGATTTCGTGAGAGGATGTCAGGACTGCCAAAAGCACGCAAACATCCAGAATATCCCAGCCAGCGAATTACATGTGATTGTCAAACCATGGCCTTTTCGAGGATGGGCTTTAGATGTAATAGGAGAGATTCGGCCAGCGTCGTCAAAGCAGCAAACATTCATCCTCGTAGGAATATACTATTTCACAAAATGGATAGAGGTTGTGCCTTTGGTGAAAGTGGATCAAGAGGCCATGATAGACTTCATCCAGAATCATATCTTGTATAGATTTAGGATACCTGAGACAATCACGACAGAACAAGGTTCTGTGTTTGTGGGGCAGAAGATGCAGGAGTTTGCGGCGGAAACAAGCTTTAAGTTGGTTACTTCGACGCCATACTATGCTCAGGCGAATGGTCAGGTCGAAGTAGCTAACAAGATAATAATTGGTTTGATCAAGAAGCACGTGGCGAAAAAGCCAAAAAACTGGCATAAGACGTTGAGCCAAGTGTTGTGGGCTTGTCGGACGTCACCCAAGGAGTCGACCAACTCTACTCCATTCCGTCTAACCTACGGACACGACGTTGTGCTACCCGCAGAAGTATGTTTGCAGTCCGTTAGAGTGCAACAACAGTATGAGATTCCGTCGGAGCAATACTGGGAATTGATGTTAGACGAACTCGTGGACTTAGATGAGGAAAGAATGGCGGCTTTAAATGTGTTATTGCGCCAGAAGGCCCGAGTCGCCAGGGCATACAACAAGAAAGTCAAAGGGAAAACCTTTGCTGTAAACGACTTTGTTTGGAAAGTGGTGTTGCCCATGGATCGACGAGATCGAACGATGGGAAAATGGTCTCCCAACCGGGAAGGGCCATTTAAGGTAACACGAGTGTTTAGTAATAACGCATATGAAGTGCAGGAGTTGGGAGCAGACCAACGAATCTTAAGAGTAAATGGGAAATATTTGAAAAGATACAGACCCATGCTGCAAGAGGTTCACATCAAAATATAGTTTTCATTAATTTAGGGCCAAGAATGGCTTACAGAATATGGTTCATTACATTATACCAACATATAAACTAAGGAAATTCAGGAAATCTAGCTTTAAAATCATCGAAGAGGACCTTCTCATGAACTATCTTGCTCTCAAGAAGAACCTTTCGTCGCTGCATGCGGCTGATAGCATCTCTAATCTTCATAGCCACTTCGACGTGAACAAGTCCTTGAGCCACTTCGTGATCGATGGCTTCCTGAGAAGGCAGAGGTTCAGCTGAGTCTAGAGAAGCCTTTTGATGTTCGACCTCAGCAATCTTTTTGGACAGCTCCGCTATCTGGGCTTGGTATTCAGATATTTGTTGGTCGAAAGCCTTGCGCTTGTTGGAGTGCTCTTGTTTTTTGGTCTCATAAGCCCCAAGTTTTTGTTCACAAACTGAGCTAAGGTGCCACTCACGTTTCATGTCGTTGTGGCGGAACCGAATTTGGGCGTCGGCCTGATGATACATGGCAAGGTCTTTGGTCAGTTGAGTAAAAAAGGCTTCGAACTCGATCAGATATGTGGCCATGGGGGCGGGGAACCGGAATTCAGAAAGTTCATCGAGGAGTTTGAAGACGTCGTTGGCTACGTCGGCGACAGCCGCCTGAAACTATTCCTCAAAAAGATAGGACGGCAGCTGCTGAAGTTTGAGATTGAAAGAAGCATCCACTTCTGGAGTTGGGATTGCGGTCGAACCAGTGGGTTAAATCTCTTCGGCTGCCTGGCGAAGTTTATGTAGTGCCTTCAGAGTTGCTACTGGATTTGTCGCCTTGGCTGCCAAGAGTGCTTTCGGAGTGAGAGATTCCTCGACAGCAGCCGAAGCCTTCTCTGGTCGATGTTCAGGGATTTGGAGTGTCTCCCCGACGTCAGTATCCACGACGGGCGAAGGATTGACAGTCACCCCAGGGAATGCATCATCATGCTCCAAGTTATCCACTGCATCAGGAGCCGTCTTCACCAAGCTTTCCTCAGGGATAAGTGGGTGAAACTCATCAATCTTTTGGGGACTTGGCGTAACGAAGGTGTTGGCAGTAGGAGCGTCTGCGACCGATTCAATATCACCCTCACCAACAGTGGTCGAAGTAACCACATTTTCCTGCAAAAGACAAAATGTCAGTGAGCTTCGTCACCCCAAGGTCGTCTAGGACACAAATGAAGTTAGAATACCTGCACAGGAGTTATTGTCTTGGGGAGGGCGATAGAGGGAATTGGTTCGAAAACATCTTCAAGATTTCTCGGGACGAGTGGGGCCACCGTCGAGACGTTGGATTTGGAAGGTGTCCTTCGCGTTATAGCCTTTTTCTTCCTCACCAAAGGGGTCGATGGAGGAGACACTGGAGCTGCTACAGTAAAGACTCGAGAGTGAGTTCTCTCATTCGATTCAGTCCTTTCTGGGGAAGGTACTTTCTCAGCAACCTGCGCAGAAATGAGGTAAGAACAAAGGAAGATGAGGACGCAGAACAAGGAATTGAAAAATACCTATAGAAGGTTAGCCTTAGGTTTTTTGGCAGGTCTGGTGGAAGTCGACGCAGCCGTCGTTTCTCGTTTGCGCCCCTGAAAGCAAAGCTGAAACTAGTTAGTTAAGACCTAGGGGCAGACGAAATCAAGAGTCCAGGATCTACCTTTGTCGAAGTATCCTCTGCAGGGTCGACATCTATGATAGGGGCTGTAGTCGACGGTTTAGGGATACCAGTTGTAGAAGCAAAAGTGTCAACCACGTTTTCCAGGAAAAGATTGGGAGTAAAAGCTTGAGTTTGGTACTCCAACCACCAAGCCTCAAATTCCTGAGTAGTGAAAAAGGTAGGCTGGAAGGAGAAAACCGGTAGTTCCAAGTGTTGGGAGGCTCTGACAAACCTCATGCAAGATTTGTGACCTACGTGTGTCAAACGTCGACCAGACCGTACTATATCCTCAGGATGCCTCACTAAGGGTTTTGGCAACATCTGGCTCAGGCCAAATTGTCGAGCCACCAAATTTGGACAGTAGTTCATGAAACCATATCCATTGTTTCCCGTTTCGATGCAAAAAGAGATCATGGTGGGAGTGAGAAATGCCCGCCATATAGCATTCGACAGCGCAGCAGCTTGAGGTGAGACTCCAGGGAACGGTTGTCTGAACCAGTCAGGCCCAAACTTACGCTCCACAAATGGCGCCATGTCAGGGACGAAAGAAGAGGTTTCCAAAAACATACTGAGATACCTCATAAAGAGGGCTAGTCTTGGGGCTTCTTGGGTAGTCATCGAGGCTAGTCGTAGTCCCTTGACAGAACGTGCTTTATTCAGACGCTCCATTGTTGTAGAGGCTGGATATCCTAATTTGTGCTCGAAAGTAACGTTGAGCCAATGTTGCAACAACCACATAGGCCCTGAGATGTTTAAGGCTTTAGTGGTTTGGTGGAGTAGTTTCAGTCTCATGGTCGACAGGCCAAGAGAATGGTAGAGGGAGGCCAACAGAAGTTTGGCCAGAGATATCTGTCGGCCTTCGTGGATTTGAATGGCCAGACTGATGAAACTTTTGGCTATTTGCAAGGAGCCAGGGCAAAACATATAATATGACAACCAGAGGGTCAGGAAGGCAATATGCTCTTCATCAGAGACTTCTGTAGAGCGTTTGTCATGATGATCTTCGATGTAGTTTTGGAAGCTAGCGCGCTCGAAGTCGAAGGCGTTGTCCGTCTCCAAAGTCGGGTCGAACGTCTTACCCAATGGCGAAAGGCCAGTGATGGCCGCCACATCGAAAAGTGTTGGCGTGAACATGCCATAAGGAAGGTGGAATGCGTTTGTCGATCCTTCCGAAAAATACTTCGACGCCAGCAGCAAGCAAGGGTTAACTCTGTGGGCGGTCCTGGAGAGTTGGATGGCGTCGAAGATGCCACATTCCTTCCATTTCTTCTTGCGCTGCCCTTCGACTCTGTCAAGCCAGGCAAGGTAATCTTTGTTGCCTAGAGTAGGCATAGATCTGAAAACTCGAGATTTGGGTGCCATATATTTGAGGTCCAAGGTACCACCTTTCTCGAAAGCAGGGGGAATCGTTTGGTCGAAGCAAGGAAAGAACTTCTGGAGTTCTTGTGGGTTAGGTTTGTTGTCTGGAAGGGGGACCATGGAAACCACACAACTTATTCTCAACCGCGAATGGGATGACCATTTGACGGCCCCAGTTGGCCACCACCGTCTCATCAGCGGAAGATTGTTAAGGAAGAGGATGATGTGTTTCCGCTTCAAAGATTACGTACGCGACATGATTGTTACCAGTGGTTTGAGGAATGTGAGTTGTAGGGGTTCTTGATGAAGCCATTGGAAGAAAGAACGCAAAGGGTGCTCTGAGACGGTAAATGCTTTAGGAAAAGGAAATCAAAGCCTGAGTTTTTGGGGAGCAAACGACGGTTTTGTGAAGAAGGGGTTATGAAAAGTGGCAAGTTCCTAAAGAAAACTATTTATAGAGTGCATGCAGAAAAATGAAAGATAAAAAAACTTTTCAACTTCTGTGAGTAAGTGGGGTTTGGTTTCGAGGCCCATGACTTAGATGAGACTAGCCATCATGGCGTTTTCTTGGGAATCGTGGGATTGAGATTGCCATCATCATGTCAGACGACGCTTACCACGTGTTGAGAGAAAAAACAAAATGATTGGCAAAGGCGTCGAAATCCTGTAAGAAACCAAAAAAGCCAGATTTCTCCATCGACACAGTATTCAGTCGAAACTGGCCTTTTGGGGGGGGGGGGAAATTTGTTGACACTGGATTTCGACTGGCGGTGGGATTTGGAGATTCTAGGGCGTGTCGGCGCAAAGGGGCACGTCAAGGTGTCGAGTCGACACCAGCAGAAAGGCACGTCGGAGAAACGGTGACAAGCCTCGGCGTCGGAAGGAAATGAGGCGACAAGTTGATTTTGACTTCAAGGCACAAAGCGTTTAGGCGGGAGAAATTTGAAACTTCCAAGACTATGGGAAGTTAAAAAGAAAGTGGGGTGCCACGTGTCAGCTTCAGGAGACATCCGGGTAAACAAACAGTTACATTTTAGGTTTATATAAGGCGCTGCACTTTTCATTTTAGGGGTCGCATTTTTTCACATTGTAAGGGAAAATACTCAAAGTACCAAGCTTAGAGAGAAACGAGTTCACTCCCGCAAACAAATGTACATCTGCGTCCAAATTCTACTTAATGTAAGTTACTTCCAGTGTTTAATTTAAATCGTTGTTTTTTTCTTGTTTTACTAAGCCTTTCCTTTATTTCTTTGTTGTTGCGCCAAACCTGTTGATCGTTAGAACACTCTTTGCGTCACCAAGGTCACCTCAGCATGACAACTCTCACTAAAAAACTGAGAAACTAAAACGCACCACAGACATACGCTTCCAATTCCCCTTGTTCTGGGATTTATGTGGCCGATCCCGCAAGCGAACCTGCGACGGAAGGCCAGCGGTTGTTCGCCCAGGCGAACAGTGGTTAGGTTCCACCAGCACACACCGCACCGTATTTTTCTAACAATTTTTGCAGGTACTTCCTTCGGAAATAGGCAATATAATGAGCGGCTTCAAGAAAATGAAGTTTCAGCAAATTCAGATAACTCGTAGTACAAGACACCGGAGTAGAAGTGGCTAGCGAAGGTAGGGACAACAAGGGAAGAATCAGCGCGAATTTGGCCGTGGTAGCACGCAATGGCATTCATACAGGTTCTATCTTTCCTTTACCACCTTTTATCAAAACATTGAGGACAATGTTTGGTTTAAGTGTGGGGGAGGAACTTTACTGCTTTCATTTTACCGGTTTCTAGTTAAATTTACTGTTTTCTAGCATGATTTTAAAAATTTTTCTGTTTTATTATTTCGTGCGTCTGTGCATGTGTTGTCGAGTCTTTATGCATGATTTTATATTGTTTATCGATTTCCCCATTCTCTTTAGCCATACCAAATATTTTGAAATTTTTTTAGTTATAAATAGTGTTTCTTTTGAAAATCTTAGGTTACAGACGAAATTGAGGTTAGATTGTGAGACTTGGGAAAATTCTGCAAGATCGGTATCGTTTTAACACCGGGAGCCTCTAAATTATGGAAATCAATTTGAGTACTTGTTATGCCGTAACCTTAAGTTCTCACCCCTTTAGTTGTCCCTAAGTAGTTTATTTAGCAGTCAGCACCATCTTAAGCACGCACTAAGTAGGAAGCCGATGCAAATAAATGTATGATCTCAGGCTTAAAAGGTAAACTAAAAAAATGAATGATGAAAAGAAATGCTCCTTCTAAGTCAGGTGATCCTCACCCGATCATTTAGTCCAACGGTGCAAACTTCTTTATTTTATTGATATTTAAGTCAATGTGCCAAAAGAAAAAATGATGATAATGAGATCATAGTCACTAACAGGTTATCCTACCATGAGTGTGAAAGGATAACGAGTTTAATGTGACTGCGCCAGAATGAAAAGGGATAAAAGAAGGATGAGTGAGTTAGGCTTAGGTATAATGACATGATTCGGATTAGTTTGTATAGGAGGGAGACTGATGACCGAAAGAGTAAAATTGTATTGTTACGATATCCTTAGTGTGTGAGCAAGTACCTATCGACACAAACTTAACTGAAGTATAGTTGGTAGCCTAGGATGAGTATCCGTATACACTGTTTTTTCTCGCGAGTCATGGTTTGCTTGAGGACAAGCAAAGGTTTAAGTGTGGGGGTGTTGATAACACGTAAATGTATCGTTTATTTGACTTGACTTACATAAATTTTAGTTGTGATTTCTATTAATTTATTTGATTTATGTTTTATTATGCCGGTATTTTATTGTGTTTTTCAGGTGCTTAAAAGATTTGATCATAGTTACAAAAAGAAGAAAAAAAAATAAGAAAAATAGAAGATGGAAAGAAAGAAGAAGGAAAGAAAAGGGAGAGAAAAAAATATATAAGGTGTGGGGGCCACCACACAACATAAGTGGCGTCTGCCACACTTATGTGTGTGGCGCCCACCACACAACAAGAACCAAAAGTGGCGACCGCCACAAGGGAAAGGAAGGAAAAGTGTGGCGAAAGCCACACTAAAAAGAAGGAAAAGTGTGGCGAGGGCCACACTAAAAAAAAGGAAAAGTGGCGAGTGCCACCATGCCATGACCTATTTTTTCTCCATTTTCTCTCACGTTTCTCCTATATTTTCTCCACTTCTCCTGCATTTTCTCATTCAAACCAGTCACGTTCTCCATACATTTCGTTCAACCACTGTCCAAGGATTACGGATTGGTTGGAGATTTTTACGGGAGGAGTGGAGTATAAATTGGGGAGTTCATCTTCATAACAAGGGGACGAACTTTTTAGCCAGATTTTATTTCTTTAGTTTTTAGGCTGTTTTATTTCACTATGTAAAAGTAATAGCTCTCCACATTATGGGGCTATTACGAATTAGTTTTAGGAATTACTTCAGCCATTAATTTCTATTTTGGACAAAAGCTTGCCGGTGTATTACAATTCCAGTTTCCATTCGATTACAGGTTTTCTTCTTTATTTGCTTACTTTACTGTTTTCAATTAATAGCTTAATTATGCCTTGTCTTATATTAATTCATCGTAATAGCATGCTTATTTTCCTATCCATGTCCGACTAAATTGTCTAAAGTCCGATCTGTGAGGATCGTCGTTCCGACGTGACTCAGTAGTTAAATTAGCGTTAACTTATAATAAACTATGTTTTGGTCTTTGTTTCCAAGTTTAATTTAAATAGCTTTGTCACGAGAGTGAGAGGTTATTTAACACTGTTTCGTCACGAGAGTGAGAAGCAAGTAAAGGTTAGAGCTGGCACTGCGAGAGCGTCGGGATCGAACCAGATAGTGGAAACAGGGCATTGATTCTAAAAACAGCGAGAGCGCTTTAGGTATCGATTAGGATCTAATTGATTTTCAAAATACGTTTTCTAATTAAAACGGGCGAGCGAGAGCGAAATCCTGTGGTTAGGAGATGTGGCTTTAGTCAATAGCGCGAGAGCGTGAGGCGGAGTCATTAGATCAATATTTTCTACGGAACATAAGTAAATTAACGCCAACCAATTACAGAGTGCCTGAGGTACACGAAATCCACATTCCGGTCTCTCTTTTCTGTTATATTTTCTCAGTTTTATTTTAGTTCTAGTCTTAGTTTCCCTTTTACCGAATATCATTAGCCTTAGCTTTATAAAGCGATGATAGATTACGGTAGGTTGACATTGGTCTCTGTGGGTTCGACAATCTTTTATATTACTTCGATATTTCTGTGCACTTGCGGACGCATCAAGGACAACAGGTGGCATTAATTGGAGACATGTCAAAAGCCTGGCTTCATCCATAAAATAAGGAATATCAACATTTGCAATTTCTTTATGTTAGTTAAATGAGGAAAGTAGTAAATTAAAACACTCAAGAAATTGTTATTAAACCTATAGACAAAGTGCCTTTTTACATGAACCTGCTCACCTGCTATGTTTGATTTTGCAGCGACTTGACATCAAAGTTGCATCTGCTTTTGCACTTATAAACTGTCCTAAGAAATATTTTGAAAGTAACATTGGGTGAGATGGAAGTTTGCAACAAAAAGTGGTAAAAAATATAAGTAGTGTTGGTTGCTGAATGACTATGGTATCCCTTCAAAATCGAAAATATAGCTGAATGGCTTCATCCATAAAATAGAAAATATAGCATTACAGGTAGCCAATGGTTACTGAATGACTAAAGATATCCCTTCAAATTCTGTTGACACGAGTTACTAAGCAGTGTTGGTAGAAAATATATAATGCAGATTTCAAACTGAATATGATGGAAAAAAACATTAAGTTCAGAACCACTAATAAGCATTTCATTTCAACTAATAAGCATTATTTTTCAACTAAAAAAATAAACTTTAAGAATACAATAAACTTAGGGGTTAACAACAGGTATTTGTTATCAAGAGCAGAAGTAAGTTTCAAAATTAGAATCGAAGAACAATTTGTAATATGCAGTTTACAATGGATATAACTAAAGATTTCCAAAATAGAATGCCACTGCCTCTAACAAACAAAGTTTATATTTAGTAATAGATCTTAGATCATGTAATCCTTAAAATGTTAAACAAATTTGTAACATCAAGTAGAAGCCATATATTGTTATAAGACCACTAAGTGTGCTAACCTCTTAGTGTTGACAACTAATGCTGAGGAAAAAACTGAACAATAAAAAAGAATGAAAATTAAGATGCAACATTCAACAATCCTGTCAACTTTCATGTCAAAGTGAGGGAATACAACAAATTAAGATGCTGCAGTTAGGAATAGGAATTTAACATAAAAGATTCATTACAGATAATTAAAATGACAAGTTTAGGAGTTTTATGATCACTAAAAGTGCATAGAACATGCATAATCACATGAGATGGTAGGAAAATAACTTAATAGTTGGAATCTATCCATACAAAAATGGTGTGAAGTGATTATGCATAAAAAAAGAGAAGGCTCCTGAAGTAGGCCCACCATGTTACTCCTTCTTGATATTTTTGACCTTCTTTCCAGGCTTGGCCTTAGTGGCAGATTGCTTTGGAGTGAGATCTTCAGCATGAATGAGATCATTTACTGAGCTTGATATAGCAATCCGCTTGGCAGGTGTACTGCTGCAGCTTACAAAAGGACTCCATGGATGATTTGCAGCAGAGGATGGTTCAGCCGAGATTGATTGTTCAGAAGACTGTGTAACCTACGTATGGCATAGTCAATATTAACTGCTATGGAGAATAGGAGGATAAAAATTCAGAAATTGAAATCACACTATAGATAATGGTGCCTACCATAAGTTGTTTTGGGTCATTGGTTGGAGAGGTAGTGGAGATTTCCATAGCAGCAGCATTTGAAGTATGCTGGAAATTGGCAAACAGTAAAATGGATATGTTTTGCAACAATTCAATAAATGTATAATCCATATTCAAAATAGAGATGTTATACCTCATTTGGGGTGAGGTAGTTGTCAAACTTCGTGTAAAGATTCTCCTCGTTTAGTATTGTGACTATAGAGAATTGTTCGTAAAAGGATTGATACTTGACACGAAATACAATATCTCTATCCAAGAGAACATCGAGGTGAGCAGGCCAAATTTTAGGATTGTCCTTTCCAGCCTACGAAAAATACACAGTCATCAATGGCAAAGGTTTCAAAATAATTGAACATGTTGAACAATAAGGCGTACTAAAAGTTATGATGTGGAAAAACTAACCTCCTTCATGACTTGTCTTATTTCCTTAGCGGTCTTCTTAGTGTAAGGAATACAATCCTTATCCCAAAAAACAAAGGTTCCTTTGTGGTTATCATATTCGACTTCAACTTCAAGTTTGAATCTACGGGAAGCAAATGAATAAAAGGTTATAGGAAACGAATATAATGAAATTTTTGTTCATGTATGCACAAACAAACATGACATGCTTACTTAGTGATAGGTTCTACATCTGTGAGTCCACATGAGCACACAAATCTTGGACCAATTGACTTGTTAGAAGTTTTACAGTCAGAGCATGTCTCAAAATACCATCCAAACTTGGAAGCTTTGAAACGTTTGGTAGTGCCAATAGTGGTTGCGAAACAATCCTATTGCATATTAGATTAAACATTTCAAGCTTTAAGTCAAAAGGCAAAATAAACAATTAAATCAAAATCCTGTTGACAGGTTGAGGAAACATACACACTTTTCCTAATTCATAGATTGCACGGATACTCTTGACCTCATTGAGGCTAGTCCACATTTTGTTTGTGTTTTGAATGGATGAATCACAAGTTAAAGACAACGACAATGAAGGTGAAGTTGCTAAATCAGTAGCTCCAAGACTGAAATGAAATTACATAACACATCACAGCTGTTTGTATTTAAGGGGTAGTTTAGCAAATTCTATGAAGTGAATGCATAGGATATTACCTGAACTTGAATTCTTCAATTTGTAGATATCCAAGTTAATGTAAAGCTTAGAACCGCTCCATGCGTTAGATAGACTTGCTAATCCAGAAACTGCATCATTTTGAAGAATTTGCTAGTTAGAAAAAACAAAAGGGTATCATATTAAATTGTTGAGAAAGTTGGGCGAAACTACTAAATATTAAAACCTTTAATTGGCTTGCACCAAGCATGTGTCAAGATGATAATAGTAGGACCAGCATCTTTGGTAGGGTTATTGTAGTTCATGAATTGCTTGCCGTAATCATCCCACAACGCAACTTCGATAACATTGCCTTCAATATCACGTAATGTGATATTTGCGCAAGACTTATTACCACCACCTCCCATTTGCGTCTTCACAACATCTTGTAAAACGCCAATAACATCTGCACGAGCAAAACAATGAGGTGAATCAAATACTCGGGGCAACGACATTTTTGCCAACACAAACACAAAAAGTATATATATGCATACAATTTCAGAGGCAAAACAACATAAGACCAAGTCATAACTCACCATATAAGAAATCTTGTTTGAATTTTCCATTGAGAAAGTTCTGTATAGCGTGGAAGTTAAACCTGTGAGCCGGTATTTATGGTATGGCTACTTGGGTTACGGTAGTCCCTCCATTTAAGACAAGTTTAAGTGGGTTAGAACAGACTTTGAAAGGTCCATCATTAGCAACTGGCTCTCCATTATACAAAATATAGGTTTCATTCTCCTTTAGTTGGTCAAGCCAATCTTTGAAGTCCCTGCTTCTAGTGGTAACTTGGATTTGATCTGCCTGTTAATTAATTGAACAGACAACATACTTTAAATAAAAGAACAAACCACACACTTGCTTGTAGTTGGTAAAGGCAATGTTCAATCAAACAAATAGATTTGTTACATTTACAGTGTTGAAATAAACGAATAAACAACTATCAACCGTCGTACCTCGAAAAATACGATCCTCGTGATGGACGCGGAAAAAACTGTTCGAAACAGAGTCGCCACCGAACTTTATTTATCCCAAAAGAGGGAAAGGAAAATATCAATAAAACCTTTGAAAGGGATAAGAACATGGTCGTCGCAACCAAATTCGGGTTCGGGAGTCGGTTACGCAAGAGGGAAGGTATTAGCACCCTCTATGTCCGTTGTACTCAACGGGAACCTCTTGATTCGATTCGGGAGAAATGTTAGCTTAGTTTGTTTGTTTTCTTCTAAGGTAAAATTGCTTTCTAAGGGGAAAATGGGTGGTTTTTTATTAGTGTGCTCGGCAAGGATTAGAACCCTTGGGCCTACGTATTCCCTCGTGCAATGGGAAAGTCAGAGCATTCGTAGTTCGTGGGACTACGGTTGGTTTGTATTTTTTAGGCGAACGAGTGTTTAGGTTGCATTCTAACTGCTAAACATTGGCTTGTCTGCTCGCTAGGGGAGGCAGAAGCACGAGTTCATATGCGTGAAAGAATGACTTAAACAATGTTCTTTGGGAAGGGTGTTTGAGTTGTGGATTAAGTGTATTAGGGTTTTGGTTGCGTGGGAAGTGTTTGGTTTGTTAAGTATTTTAGAGGAAGAACGACGACTATTCGATAAACGAGGCGCCGACCTCGCAACCAATTAATCGGGGCATTACTGAGATGCTAGATCTCAACGACACCTTTTTCATTCTATTGATTATGAAATTGTTTGATAATGATTAAGTGTTTTAAGATGAAAGGTTGAATGAACAACAACCCAATGGCGTGCCTCAAGAGCCATTCATTCGAAGATCCAAGGAATGCTAGACTCCAAAAATCTCCTTCTTTCGTTAGTTGATTAAGAAAGTGTTTGAAATAAGTTGAATCGGATTGGTTACGAAAAGAAGTGAGGACCGATACTAGTCCCTAGGGGTGCTCCTAGTAACGAAACCTCGAGATGTGCAAGTGTGCGTTTGATAGCGAGGCAAAAGGCGCTCAACTTACGATTGGGCTCAATGGCGAATCGAGGACTGGTTTGGAAATGGTTTAGTTGAAAAGGTCGAAAGATTAAATGAATGACAACCCAAGGGGCGTGCCTCAAGAGCCATCCATTCGAAGACCCAAGGAATGCTAGATTCCAAGAATCTCCTCCTTTCGAAAGTTTGATTGAAAAAAAGGGTGACATGCAATAAAAGGCTCCAATTTAGTGTATTTAGATTAAGTGTATGAACAAAGAAAATTGTTAGATAAACATGAATATGCGTATGATATGGACAATATGAATAGTATGAATAAAAATATAATCGAGATAATATTTGACGGAAAATAAACAAGATAATGATTAATCGGGTGAATCAGGAAATGAAAAGGTGACGACCTCGTCTCAATCAAGAACTCTAAAAAAGAGGTTCCATGATGTTTAAGACCTTCATTGGTCAGAAATGAAAAGGATATAATGCAAAGTAAAATGTGAATAAAATCGAAATCGAAGAGAAGTCTCATCTTAACCGACAAAATTTGGTTTTAGATGTTCATCGACCCATAAAAAATGAAAAGTAAAAGTGGAAATGAAATCGGTCTCGTCTTAATCAAGGTCTTTAATCTTAGAACGATAAGCTATGATTTTTGAATTTCATTGACCGATAAAAAAAGGTGAGCCTCATACATATCAAGACCTTTAGTCATTTTGAAAAAAATCCACTAAGTCATGATTTTGTAATATCATTGGCCATAAATAAAGAAAATAGGATTGAATGAAAAATAAAGTCGGTCTCGTCTTAATTAAGATTTGATTCGATAAAATCGATAATCTTTTTGTTAGACTTTCATTGACCAACTAAAAGGAAAACATGGCCTCATATAATCAAAATTTATAGATTTGCAATAATCAACAAAATTATGATGTTTTTATGTCATTGGCCCATAAAATCAAATCAAAAGCGGAAATCGAATAATGGAAGTGGATTTAATCTAGGAAACTTAAAAATTGTTAGAAATAAAAAAACATAAGGATTAACAATTCAAAATTTACAACTTAAATGTTTAGAAATCAATTTAAAGCAAATGAATAAAAGACAAAATAAAGGGGAGGGGATATTAATATGGAACGGGTGGTTTGTGTGGATATAAAGTTGATGGGCTAGCAGGCCCAAAGCCAACATGATAAAGCAAATAAACAATATAGAGAAACAAAAAGCAAACAGTCTCACCCCAAATGCATCACGCGTTTGACCTTCCTTTCAAATTCTCACGCGGCGGCTTCTCATGGCTCTTGCTTTTTTTCGTTGCAGCTTCTCCATCACTCTCACTTGTGAAGCCAAACGATCTCTCCTCTCATACTTCAATCTCCGTCATAGTTTCGCTTCTCTACTCACGACTCTCATCTCTCTCGTTGCGCGATCTTGCTTCTTACTCACTCGCGGATTTCGTTTCTCTCCGCTCAGACCCTCTCTTGCGGCGGCGCGCGCGGCTGGTGGTTGATGATGGTTGCACGGAGGTTTGCTGTGTTTATGGTTTGGCCGGTTTGTGGCGAGTTATGGTAATAGCGAACGGAGGGAGTTATGTTGTGGTGTCGGCGACGATGGTGTTGATGGTTTTGTTTCAGCAGCGAAAATGGTGTGGCAGTGGTGCTGCAATTGTGATGGGTGGCCGAAAGTGGGTGTGGATTGGAGGTTTAGTTGATGAAGGGAAGCTTTGTTTTTTTAAGAAAAATGGAGTAGCATGAGGTTGTTTATGAGTATGGAATGGGTAGTTCTGCGTGGTGAATGCTGAAGTAGGTGAGGCGGTCAGGAGTTGAAGGAAGGATGGAGAAGAGATGGTGCGTTGGAAATGGCAGTGAGGTTGAAGCTAGGAGGTTCGTGAAGGCTGTTTGAAGGTTATGAGGGTTTTGTTGTCGTTTGAGTGGGCTTGGTGGTGTGATAGAAAGGGTTATGATGCGGTTTGCAACGGAGGAAGAGCGGGTTTGAGGGTTGTATTTGTTGTTCAAGTCCACATGAAGATTGTGGGTGTCCGAAAAAAAGAAAACAAGGTTTATGTTGTTGTTGTTTCAGCGTGAGGTCCTTTATGAGGGTGGACGTTTTCTTTTATGAGTTCTGTGATGAATGATTGATGTCGTTGCAATGAACAACGGTTTGGTATGGAGGTTATAGGGAGGTCAAAGGTTTGTGTTGTTGTGTATTGGTTGAGGCCGAAGGTTCACGGCTTTGGAGGAAAATGAAAGTATCCAGGTTAGTCTTTTTCCCCTTCTGCTATTAGCCTCTATTTAAAATCAAATTGGTACAAAAACTTTGTCTCGTTATTGATGATGAGTCCCTTTCATCTGTTGTTGATGTCGATATCACAGGGTGAAGGCTGTTGTTGTTGGTTGGTGGTAGCAGAAGTGCAGCAGGACAGGATGGAGTGGTACGGTTTCTTGTTGTAGCAGAAAAGCAAGTTTTTTTATTTTGTATTGTAATGGACTTTTGTCTTGCATTATGGTTTGTAATAAAAAACGAATTTTGGATAAAGATGATTTAATGTGAATTTAGAAATGGGTTTGAATTTAGAAATGTGGTCATAGCTTAAGATAGGAAGTGGATAATAAATATGAAAATGAAAAGAAGAAATGTATATTTATAAGATGGATTGAATAATGAAATTAAAATGGATGTTGAAGTGTTATTTGAATGTTGGGTTTGGAAATTAGGATTATAATGGTTTATGATGGCTTTGATATTTGATGAGAAAAAATTAAAAGATAATAAAAATGGATATTGTAATGAAATGATTAAAAATGGAATTGGATTTTTGAATTGAACAAATGGATAGATTTGGATAAGATTTAAAGAAAAAGAAAAATTATTTGGACTATTTAGTAAAATGGATAATGAAAATGGATAGTCGAATGAAAAATTGGATTGAAAAATGGGTAAATAACAAAATGGTTGCGGGAATGGATATTTATAAAATGAATGGATATTTATATTGGATAATGAGATGAAATCACAATGGATATGGAAGTGGTTCAAAAAAGGGATATTTGGATTCAAAAGTGGTTTAGAAGAAAAAGGATGCATAGAGGTCATTTATACACAGGTAGGACAAATTTGGGGTATGACAGATGCCCCTATCTAATTGTCTTGAACCCGGGAAAATGAACTGCTGTATGATGTTCATTTTTAGGGTAGAAGTCAATTAGATATAAGAAGACCCCAAAATTTGTCTGACAAAAGGTAAAGTGTAAGAGCTAACAAAATGAGGTAGCGAGGTTCAACTGAACAAAATAACTTGAGGTCCTTTGGGTGGTCGAAGCAGTCCCTTATCCGTTAAGGTTCTCCGATGATACCAAAGCAGTATCTCTGAAGGCAGACGATTCTCTGGGTCGTCGAAGCAGTCCCTTATCCGTTAAGGTTCCTCAACGATACCAAAGCAGTATCTCTGAAGGCAGACGATTCTCTGGGTCGTCGAAGCAGTCCCTTATCCGTTAAGGTTCCTCAACGATACCAAAGCAGTATCTTTGGAAGCAGAAGATTCTCTGGAATGTCGAAGCAGTACCTTGTCCATTAAGGTTCCTCAATGATACCAAAGCAGTATCTCTGAAGGCAGACGATTCTCTGGGTCGTCGAAGCAGTCCCTTGTCCGTTAAGGTTCCTCAACGATACCAAAGCAGTATCTTTGGAAGCAGAAGATTCTCTGGAATGTCGAAGTAGTACCTTGTCCATTAAGGTTCCTCAATGATACCAAAGCAGTATCTCTACGGTAAATTTGCTGAATAATAGTTGAGCAAGATTCCTGTCGGAGGAAATGTGCTGGCTTTGCAGGGGAAAGCTCACAAGAAACTTTCTATGGTATCCTCTGCTTGGGGAGTAAGAATAGCAACAGCTGCTGGGGGTTGTCATTATCAATTTCCTGGCTGAAGAATGACTTGCTGGGGAATAGGGTTTTGTGAGCATGTGCGGGGGTATCAACTCTTTTTAGAGGAATACTGCCGATTTTGGTGGAGGACTGGCCAAGATGCTTGCGAGTAGATCCTGGATCCTGTTATGCTATGTTGCTGGGGATGAATATGCCATGCATCACAAAATGCACTGAAACACATACTAAAATGCAACTGCTAGGGAATCTAATGCACGTATGAATGCGCAAGACTATTATGCTAATGATCAATATGATTATGTAATGTTATGCTAGCATGCCACGCATATGACGATGCAAATGATCGGGCGCACTGGAGATAAGTTTCCTTGTCGAGGGTATCACCAGGGACTGGATTCGGGAATCGCCAAGTGAAGTTGGACTTTGGTTATTTTGGTGTTATGAGGATGCCAACGACCATGGACTTTTGAGTAGTTGCTGTCGCACCTCGAAAATTCATCGAAGAATACGACCCTCGCAAAAAAGGCGCGGAAAACGGTTCGACAGAGTCGCCACCGAACTTTATTTATCCCAAAAGAGGGAAAGGAAAATATCGAGAAAACCTTTAAGGAGAGGGTAAGAACATGGTCGTCGCAACCACATTCTGGGTTCGGGAGTCGGTTACGTGAGGGGAAGGTACGCGCACCCGCTCACGTCCGTTGTACTCAACGGGAACCTCTTGATTCGAATCGCGATACTCGTTAGCTTTGCATACTTGTTTTCTTCTCTAAAATAAATGTGAAAAGGTAAGATAAAAGGAAAAGATGCTAATGGGAAATGGGTGGTTTTAGGATAGTGTGCTCGGCAAGATCATCGCGACCTCGGGCCTACGTATGTTCATTCGGACGAGAATGAGGAATCAGAGCAATCGTAGTTCGACTACGGGGTTTGACGTAAAATGGAGGGAAGGTAGCTCGCCAAGATCATCGCAATCTTGTGCCTACGTATCTTTATTCGGACAAGAATAAAGAATCAGAGCAGTCGTAGTTCGTGGTATGCCCACGAAAAGAGGAGGGTTAGTTTGTTTTAAAGAGAGGCGTCGATTGCTCACACACGAGTAAGAGAACTCGCACCCAAACCATCGAAGGAAGATCAAAGACTTGAACCCCCCATTTATCACCTTGAAAGAGTCATGATAGTTATTAGTCGTTTTGAGATTTGTTGTAAAAATCTGCTTGATGTTGGATCAAGGGTTTATTGTATGCGCTTGATTGGTTGAAACGAATTTGGTTAGTTTTAGAGAAGAGGCGTCAATTGCTTACACACGAGTAAGGGAACTCGCACCCAAACAACCGAAGAGAGATCAAAGACTTGAACCCCCATTTTTCACCTTGAAAGAGTTACGATAAATGTTAGTTGTTTTGATGTTTATTTGTGAAAATCCGCTTGACGTTGGATCAAGGGTTTATTGATTATGAAAAGAGTTTAATTTGAGAAGACTCGACGACGAATCAAGGGTTTGGTTGAAAATGGCTCGACGACGAATCGAGGATTTGGTGCGAAAATGGATTGTTTGAAAAATGTCTCGACGACGAATCGAGGTTTTGGTTTGAAAATTGGTTGCCTATGCTAGTCCCTAGGGGTGCTCCTAGTAAACAAACCACGATCAAAGCAATAATAAAGTGCGTACATCGGAATGGGGGAGGGATACATGTAAATTACAAGTGTTGACAGAAATAAATGGTCTCGTTGTAAGGTAGCCCAAGAGGAAGCCGTGTGTGTGCAAAGTGTCCTAAACTAAACCTTGAATGCAAGCGCCAAGCAAATGATCATAATAATCAACAGTTCATTAGTTAATTGTTTTTAGGGTTTCGATATTTATTAATTGTTTTCGATTAAGTGGTGAGTAAATGAAATGAATATGAATATGGATACAATATGATGACAATATTTACAACAATAATATAATATGAAATGGACAAGATATAATATGGATATAAAATCGGTCTCGTCTTAATTGCGATTTAATCGATAAATTGATAATCGGATTTTTGACTTTCATTGACCCAAAATTGAATAGAAGAAAACGTGAAATAGAAATTAGAAATTAAACCGGAAAAATGAATAAAGGCATAAAGGTCTCACCTTTATCGAGATTTAATCGAGAATTCGATAAATCGACCGATATTTGGTTTTCATCGACCTAAAATAAATGTAAATGAACCAAAAATGATAAAATCGAAAATGACATGAAAAATAGTAAAGGTCTCACCTTTATCGAGATAAGTCGAGAAATCGACAAATCAATCGATATTTTGGTTTTCATTGACCAAAAATACTAAAAAAAGAAATAAAAAAAATCTAAATAAATAAAATTATAAATACAAAATAAATGAACTAAAAAGATAAATATTACATAAATCGAAATAAAAGTGAATAAAAAAAATGGTAGGCCTCATATTAACCAAAATCATAGATCTACTTTCATAAATCTAATTTATGGTGGTTGTTATGTCATTGGCCCTAAAATGAATAAAAAATGAAACTTAGAAATAAAAGGAAGATTAAACAAGATTAATAATTAACAAATGAAAATTAAATAAATAGAAAAAAGGAGGGGGGTTCCGTGACTCAACAGGATGTCACATGAAGTCACCTGGGCTTTTTAGATCAAGGCCCATCATCCCATTTAAAACAAGTGAGTCCTTATTATTTAAAAAAAAAACAAAACCAATTAAATAAAAAACTGGTTGCAAAGAAAGGTGGAAAAGTTCAACGCAACCATAACGTCAAGCGGAACATCATCAACATCAACACAACCATGAGGTCAAGCGAAACAAAAGCAGTGTCGGATGCAGAACAAGAAAAAAACACGGTTCCCTTCCAACCTCCTTCGGTCAAACTCATTCGTCTCTTAATCTCTCTCGCTCGTCCTTTCCTTTCGGTTCGCACGTTTTTCGACCTTGGTTCCTCTCTTCGGTTTGTTTGGATATGGTTCGATTTTCTCCTCTTCTCCTTTCTGGATTTTGATTCTGATTTGAAATGGGTTACGTTGGTGTTGGATTTGAATGGGTGTTTGGGGTTGGTAATTCGGTTTGAAGGTGGATTCTATTTTTTAGACGGTGGTAGATTGGGAGAAAAGAGAGGTTTCGGGTTGTTGTTGTTGCTTATTGGTACGTGATTTGGAGGGATTTGAGGTTTTAGGTTGTTAAGGTTGGGAAAAGTTGAAGGGTCTTGTGAAAGGTTAACGGAGAAGATTTCGCTTTTTCACGTTGGTTGTTCTGTATTTGAATGAAGGTTGAAATGAATAGTGAGGAATCAAAGGGGTTTATGATTCTGGTATGGTGGACTGAAGCAAGTTTGATTTGAGTTGTTTGAAAAAAAAAAGGTCGTACGAAGAAGGGTGAAGGATTCTTTGTGAAACGGTTTCTCTGTGAAAATGGTTTCTTTGCAAGTTTGTACGCCTCCCTCTTGGTGTGTCGAGTGGTTTTATTTATAGCAGAGGTAAGCGAATTAAATTCCTTTTGCCAATTTGTTAATTTTTGTCGTCTTTTGCAATTTTTCATCTGCGTGTTTGTTATTGTTGCTGCGTTGTGGAATCCATACGCATTGTGTGTAGGCTGGCAACACGTCGTAGTTTGGTGTGGGAGGTTCGTACAATTGTTGCAGGTATTGGTCTTGCATAAGTTTGTGTTGTTGTAATGGTTCGTTGTTTATGGTAACGGCTTCATGGCTGCAGCTTTCTCTTCTTTTTTGGCAAATTTGTTATGAAGGAATGGGCTTATGGACTTATTTATGACATGGGCTTTTATTGTGAAATGTATTTTTGGATATAGACATGGATAGAAAGGAAGTGGATGATAATTGAAATATGGATTTAGAGAACAATAAACTAAAAATGGAATTGGATTATTTGACTTGAAGAAATGAATAATGGTTTATAAATTGGAAAATGGTATTAAAAGAAATGGATAAAAAGAGGATAATGATGGATAATGAATTGGATGATTGGAATATGGATTTTTGGACAAAGAAAAAAAAAAGGATTTGAAATGGATTTAGGATAAATGGATTTAAAATGGATATTGGATAGATTTGAATTTTGAGATGGATATGAATATTGGATGGATAATTGGTTTTTAAATATGAAATGAAAACGGAAATGGGCTAGAAAGTGGTTTAATTGAAATAAAATGGATTTGAAAATTGATCTAAAGTGAAATGGATATTTGAAATATGGAAGTTGGTTAGAGAATAGGAAAGATAATTGAAAATGGTTATAAAGATTAAAAATGGATAATTGTTTCACTTAAATGGATATGGAAATGGATTGAAAAATTGGAAATGGATAAAGGATGGTTAATGGGAACTTGGACATAGGCAACAAGGAAACAATACATTTTTATTTTTATTTTTTAGCAGATGAATGTACAGATGAAAAGTATATACAGGTAGGACAAATTTGGGGTATGACAGATGCCCCTATCTAATTGGCTTAAACTGAGTTAGCTGAACTGCTACGGCGTTCGGTCTTTCGAGGTAGAAGACAATTAGATATGAAGAAAACCACAAATTTGTCCGAAAGAAAGAGAAGGATTGAGAAGTTGGAATAACAGAATAAATCTGACACCAAAAGGATGACATACCTATCACCAAAAGGATGATAGTGAACACACACACACAGACCCTTCCACCAAAAGGATGGAAAATGAGATCAAAACCTGCTATTATCGACGAGATAATAGGGCACACAGCACAGCCTGCTACTACCAAAAGAATAGTATGGCACACGACACAGCCTGCTATTACCGACGAAGTAATAGGGCACACAACATAGCCTGCTATTACCAAAAGGATAATAGGGCACGCACACACACAGACCCTTTCACCAAAAGGATGAAAATGAGGTCAAAGCCTGCTATTACCGACGAGATAATAGGGCACACAACACAGCCTGCTACTACCAAAAGGATAGTATGGCACACGGCACAGCCTGCTATTACCGACGAAGTAATAGGGCACACAACACAACCTGCTACTACCAAAAGGATAGTATGGCACACGACACAGCCTGCTATTACCGACGAGATAATAGGGCACACACACATAACCTGCTATTACCGACAAGATAATAGGGCACACACGTACACAGCCTGCTATTACCGACGAGATAATAGGGCACACACACAGCCTGCTATTACCGACGAGATAATAGGGCACACACACAGCCTGCTATTACCGACGAGATAATAGGGCACACACGCACACAGCCTACTATTATCAACGAGATAATAGGGCACACACGCACATAGCCTACTATTACCGACGAGATAATAGGGCACACACACACAGCCTGCTATTACCGACGAGATAATAGGGCACACACGCAGCCTGCTACTACCAAAAGGATAGTATGGCATACGACACATCCTGATATTACCGACGAGATAATAGGGCACACACACAAAGGTTGAAGTAAATAAATCAATGAGGAGAGCCCACGAAAAGGAAAGGGAGATAGTGAAAAATGGAGAAGGTAACCGTCGAAAAATGGAGAAGGTAACCGTCGAAAAATGGAGAAGGTAACCCGCCAAGATCTACGCAATCTTGTGCCTACGTATCTTTACTCGGACGAGAATAAAGAATCAGGACAGTCGTAGTTCGACTACAAAGAAAAGATTCAATGAGGAACGCCCACTGACTCGGAGGAATGTTTATTGGTTGGGATGAGGATGACAATCTTAGCAACAAAAGGTTGAGGAACACAACCCAATGCGGAACGCCCACTGATTTGCAGAAGATTCCCCTGGCTGGGCTGGAGATCGTCTTGCTTAACTTTATGAAGAACATCCACGAATTTGATGAAGATGCCCCTGCCCGGGCTGAAGATCATCTTGCGGTCTTGAGATTGATCCTGGATCTTGACCTATGCATATGTGAATGCTTGATTTTGTAATGATATGCAATGCAAATGCTGACGCGAGGGGATGCAAGTGCTGGGAAAGTATGATTGGTTCTTTGGGATACACATGATACACATGATGCTGAATGCGGTGCATATGATGCATATGATTGAAGACAGGTGATTGGATATGTTTGGAGAGATGCCAGCGTGGTGGACTTCTAGTAGTTGCCAATGCGGATTGGACTTTGGGCGGTGGGAGGGATTTGATTTCCTCGACACTCAGTTTGTTGAAGATGCCAAGATTGAAGCAGACGAAGATGCTCTTGAAGCCTCAAGTTTGACCGCTTGTTGATGAATTGTGGGTTCATTCCTGAGAGATCCACAACTCTGTGCATGATGATTAGGATTGCTTGCTGCAATGAGTCTTGCCCTAGTCTAAACATGGTAATGGTCTGCCCCTGATTAACCAGTTCTAAAGTGGTCTGATCTTTTAATATGTTTTGAGATGTCTTGCCCCTGATTGAGCTGTTGAATGATTTTGCCCCAGCCTGTGGGTTTTGAGGGAGTCTTGCTTCGGGGTGGCACAACTGAAAGTTCAAGTCCCTCTTTGGTTGCCCCTTGTTGGAATTGCTTTGATGTCTAGCACTGATTTGCAATTAAAATTGCACATTCACAAATGGTAATCTTAAAGCAATGCTCATGCAAGTTTTGAAAACGAGTCGCTTATTCGGGTGTCATGATAGTGAGACGAATGGACCGTTAGTCCAGACGTGTGCTGATTTTGATGGTGTGAAAGATATAGCAAGGAGAATGACACCAATGCTGAAGATTAGCAAATATGGGGAGTCAGGTTAAGCAACCTTGCAATAGTACGCTTTCAGAATAAACTTTGCCTCAATTAGGTCTTTCGAGGGTTGTAACGTGGTCTGGTTTACGGTTTATGAAACAAAGGATATTAGGCTCAAAGTATGATTTGTACCCACCCCTTCTTCGTGATGAACTCCAGTCCTACGTTTAGTTAAATTACACGTGTTTGTCTTCCAAAAAGGTTAACGGTGTAAGAGTGATAATTCAAGGTTTGCTCGACATGGCAGTCACCTTATTTTGTTTTTGATGGATGCCAATGACTCTTTGGTTTTGATATGGTGGCCACAAAATCTTATTCTATTTTTATTGAGGATTCGAGGGCCTCTTTTGCTTTTGTTTTTGATCCCTATCTTTTGCATGGACTGATTTTACTTGTCGAGTCCATCAGGGTTGTCTTGATTTTTGCCTAAGTCTCCTTTGAGGTGCTCGACTTAGCAGGCTTTTGATTTTTTGTTTTTGGTTTTGTTGGATGATTGTGACTGCCAAGTCAAATGTCTTTTGGATTTTGTCTTATAATTTGAGTGCGTTATTAAGTTAACTAAACACTACCCTGCCCCAGGTTGAGTGTAAGGGTTTGAATATCCAAAGGAAACTACTACTTCTAGGCCCGAAGTGGTTTACTAGGGATTAACTCCTTGTATCTCCAGTGTTTAGGGGGATTGAAACAATGCATGTACATCATCGGCGGGATTCTATCCGAAAGCATACATTTTGCAATTATGGGTATTTCGTTTTCATCATCCTCCCTCCAATTATTGCTAAGCGACAATATGATAAAGAGAGTGTGAAGTGGAGATATATGTGTCGGTGATTTGCGATAAATGGAAGAAATGAGTGAATACGACATAACTAATTCAAAACATGCATAGTCACTACATTAAGAAAACCAAATACAAATGACAATGTTTGAAGCAAACAATACTTGAACAAACAAAGACAAAATACAAGGATGCGAAGTGATGGGATGGCCTGACGAATGCCTTCTTCGAGGAATTGAACTTCCTGTCTTGACTTGATTGGTGCTTGAACTGGCTTGGTCAGAGGCGGAGACTATTCTGCTTGTCTTCAGCAACCCCTTTGATAACTGATGGCCTAGACTGACATATGGTGACATGGTCTTTGTTGGATATGATTCATCATTCATCTGCTTTTGGCCTGAGCTGGGTACTGGTGTCGAGGAATCAGCTTAATTTACTAGAGAAGGAAGGAAGTTGAAGTGAGATTCTGAGGTTGAAAATGCAATGCAAGATGCATAACAGATGCAATGCGATGACATGAAATGCAATGTAAGATGCAAGATCCAGGATCGCAGGATCAAACAGCTTCAAACAGTTCTGAGGTTAGCCGGATGAACGGGTCAAGAACCACAGCTAGGATCAAGAAAACCCACAGGTAGGTTTCTAAGACAGGTAGGTGCCTAGAGTTATGGATATATTTCGAAAACATTATAACCAAGACGAAGAGACATCCGACTATAATATCCTCAAAATAATCTCGTCTAGGTGAGGTCTTCGTTCTTCCCCACGAGAAAGATTCCTCGGAGGCGCCCACTACACAACCATCGACACACGGGTTCTAAATAGGGTTCTCAGAATCCTAGATCGAGGTCGAAAATATTACTGTCAGGAAGTAATACGTTCGAGGGATCTCATCTGATTGGGGCATTCACATTAACTCACATAGAATTAACGCTACCAACCACCATGGGTAAATGGGTTAATGGTCCTTGGGATCAACGACCCTCCTCGAAAGTATTACCGCCATGGAAAAGATTCACCACAACAATAATATCTCCAAGGGAGTCTACTCCAAGCGGTGGTTTTCATTTCAACTCACGCGGAAGAGACCACGCAAGCCTACACTACACAACCACCATCCTAATCCTAGGGTTATACTCAGACTCGGGTGTAGAGCCATCTCACAAAGTTCCCAATGTCAGCACAACCTAATAAGGCCACAAAAGATAACACAAGTAAATAAGCAAACGAACAAATGAGAAGAAAATAAATAAACAAAGCTAAAGAGCTAGCGATTCAAATCAAGATAGGCTTGACTCTCTCTTGCATGGAGCAAATGGTCCCCAGCAGAGTCGCCATCTGTCGTACCTCAAAAAAATCGCTTTAATCGAAGACACGACCCTCGCGCGAAAGGCGCGGAAAACGGTTCGACAGAGTCGCCACCGAACTTTATTTATCCCAAAAGAGGGAAAGGAAAATATCGAGAAAACCTTTAAGGAGAGGGTAAGAACATGGTCGTCGCAACCACATTCTGGGTTCGGGAGTCGGTTACGTGAGGGGAAGGTACGCGCACCCCCTCACGTCCGTTGTACTCAACGGGAACCTCTTGATTCGAACCGCGATACTCGTTAGCTTTGCATACTTATTTTCTTCTCTAAAATAAATGTGGAAAGGTAAGATAGAAGGAAAATATGCTAATGGGAAATGGGTAGTTTTAGGATAGTGTGCTCGGCAAGATCATCGCGACCTCGGGCCTACGTATGCTCATTCGGACGAGAATGAGGAATCAGAGCAATCGTAGTTCGACTACGGGGTTTGACGTAAAATGGAGGGAAGGTAGCTCGCCAAGATCATCGCAATCTTGTGCCTACGTATCTTTATTCGGACGAGAATAAAGAATCAGAGCAGTCGTAGTTCGTGGTACGCCCACGAAAAGAGGAGGGTTGGTTTGTTTTAAAGAGAGGCGTCGATTGCTCACACACGAGTAAGAGAACTCACACCCAAACCATCGAAGGAAGATCAAAGACTTGAACCCCCCATTTATCACCTTGAAAGAGTCATGATAGTTATTAGTCGTTTTGAGATTTGTTGTAAAAATCTGCTTGATGTTGGATCAAGGGGTTATTGTATGCGCTCGATTGGTTGAAACGAATTTGGTTAGTTTTAGAGAAGAGGCGTCAATTGCTTACACACGAGTAAGGGAACTCGCACCCAAACAACCGAAGAGAGATCAAAGACTTGAACCCCCATTTTTCACCTTGAAAGAGTTACGATAAATGTTAGTTGTTTTGATGTTTATTTGTGAAAATCCGCTTGACGTTGGATCAAGGGTTTATTGATTATGAAAAGAGTTTGATTTGAGAAGACTCGACGACGAATCGAGGGTTTGGTTGAAAATGGCTCGACGACGAATCGAGAATTTGGTGCGAAAATGGGTTGTTTGAAAAATATCTCGATGATGAATCGAGGTTTTGGTTTGAAAATGGGTTGCCTATGCTAGTCCCTAGGGGTGCTCCTAGTAAACAAACCACGATCAAAGCAATAATAAAGTGCGTACATCAGAATGGGGGAGGGATACATGTAAATTACAAGTGTTGACAGAAATAAATGGTATCGTTGTAAGGTAGCCCAAGAGGAAGCCGTGTGTGTGCAAAGTGTCCTAAACTAAACCTTGAATGCAAGCGCCAAGCAAATGATCATAATAATCAACAGTTCATTAGTTAATTGTTTTTAGGGTTTCGATATTTATTAATTATTTTCGATTAAGCGGTGAGTAAATGAAATGAATATGAATATGGATACAATATGATGACAATATTTACAACAATAATATAATATGAAATGGACAAGATATAATATGGATATAAAATCGGTCTCGTCTTAATCGCGATTTAATCGATAAATTGATAATCGGATTTTTTACTTTCATTGACCCAAAATTGAATAGAAGAAAACGTGAAATAGAAATTAGAAATTAAATCGGAAAAATGAATAAAGGCATAAAGGTCTCACCTTTATCGAGATTTAATCGAGAATTCGATAAATCGACCGATATTTGGTTTTCATCGACCTAAAATAAATGTAAATGAACCAAAAATGATAAAATCGAAAATGACATGAAAAATAGTAAAGGTCTCACCTTTATCGGGATAAGTTGAGAAATCGACAAATCAATCGATATTTTGGTTTTCATTCACCAAAAATACTAAAAAAAGAAATAAAAAAAATCTAAATAAATAAAATTATAAATACAAAATAAATGAACTAAAAAGATAAATATTACATAAATCGAAATAAAAGTGAATAAAAAAAATGGTAGGCCTCATATTAACCAAAATCATAGATCTACTTTCATAAATCTAATTTATGGTGGTTGTTATGTCATTGGCCCTAAAATGAATAAAAAATGAAACTTAGAAATAAAAGGAAGATTAAACAAGATTAATAATTAACAAATGAAAATTAAATAAATAGAAAAAAGGAGGGGGGTTCCGTGACTCAACAGGATGTCACATGGAGTCACCTGGGCTTTTTAGATCAAGGCACATCATACCATTTAAAACAAGCCAGTCCTTATTATTTTAAAAAAAAAAAACAAAACCAATTAAATAAAAAACTGGTTGCAAAGAAAGGTGGAAAAGTTCAACGCAACCATAACGTCAAGCGGAACATCATCAACATCAACACAACCATGAGGTCAAGCGAAACAAAAGTAGTGTCGGATGCAGAACAAGAAAAAAACATGTTTCCCTTCCAACCTCCTTCGGTCAAACTCGTCCGCCTCTTAATCTCTCTCGCTCGTCCTTTCCCTTCGGTTCGCACGTTTTTCGACCTTGGTTCCTCTCTTCAGTTTGTTTGGGTATGGTTCGATTTTCTCCTCTTCTCCTTTATGGATTTTGATTCTGATTTGAAATGGGTTACGTTGGTGTTGGATTTGAATGGGTGTTTGGGGTTGGTAATTCGGTTTGAAGATGGATTCTGTTTTTTAGACGGTGGTAGATTGGGAGAAAAGAGAGGTTTCAGGTTGTTGTTGTTTCTTATTGGTACGTGATTTAGAGGGATTTGAGATTTTAGGTTGTTAAGGTTGGGAAAAGTTGAAGGGTCTTGTGAAAGGTTGACGGAGAAGATTTCGCTTTTTCACGTTGGTTGTTCTGTATTTGAATGGAGGTTGAAATGAATAGTGAGGAATCAAAGGGGTTTATGATTCGGGTATGGTGGACTGAAGCAAGTTTGATTTGAGTTGTTTGAAAAAAAAAAGGTCGTACGAAGAAGGGTGAAGGATTCTTTGTGAAATGGTTTCTCTGTGAAAATGGTTTCTTTGCAAGTTTGTACGCCTCCCTCTTGGTGTGTCGAGTGGTTTTATTTATAGCAGAGGTAAGTGAATTAAATTCCTTTTGCCAATTTGTTAATTTTTGTCGTCTTTTGCAATTTTTCATCTGCGTGTTTGTTATTGTTGCTGCGTTGTGGAATCCATACGCATTGTGTGTAGGCTGGCAACATGTCGTGGTTTGGCGTGGGAGGTTCGTACAATTGTTGCAGGTATTGGTCTTGCATAAGTTTGTGTTGTTGTAACGGTTCGTTGTTTATGGTAACAGCTTCATGGCTGCAGCTTTCTCTTCTTTTTTGGCAAATTTGTTATGAAGGAATGGGCTTATGGACTTATTTATGACATGGGCTTTTATTGTGAAATGTATTTTTGGATATAGACATGGATAGAAAGGAAGTGGATGATAATTGAAATATGGATTTAGAGAACAATAAACTAAAAATGGAATTGGATTATTTGACTTGAAGAAATGAATAATGGTTTATAAATTGGAAAATGGTATTAAAAGAAATGGATAAAAAGAGGATAATGATGGATAATGAATTGGATGTTTGGAATATGGATTTTTGGACAAAGAAAAAAAAAGGATTTGAAATGGATTTAGGATAAATGGATTTAAAATGGATATTGGATAGATTTGAATTTTGAGATGGATATGAATATTGGATGGATAATTGGTTTTTAAATATGAAATGAAAACGGAAATGGGCTAGAAAGTGGTTTAATTGAAATAAAATGGATTTGAAAATTGATCTAAAGTGAAATGGATATTTGAAATATGGAAGTTGGTTAGAGAATAGGAAAGATAATTGAAAATGGTTATAAAGATTAAAAATGGATAATTGTTTCACACAAATGGATATGGATATGGATTGAAAAATTGGAAATGGATAAAGGATGGTTAATGGGAACTTGGACATAGGCAACAAGGAAACATTACATTTTATTTTTATTTTTTAGAGGATGAATGTACAGATGAAAAGTATATACAGGTAGGACAAATTTGGGGTATGACAGTTGCCAATAAAGGATTGGACTTTGGTTAAACTTCCAGACTAAAACTAGATTGGAGGATAGATTACCAGACGAGAACTTGTGTGACAAGGATATTCCCCAGACGAGAACTGAACCTTTAAAATGATTTGCCAGACGAGAAATGGACTTTTAAAATGATTTGCCAGACGAGAACTGGACTTTTAAAATAATTGCCAGACGAGAACTGGGCCTTAAAATGTTTCGCCAGACGAAAACTGGGCCTTAGAATGTTTTTCCAGACGAGAACTGGACTTTGAATTGGTTTGCCAGATGGGAACTGGACCTTAAAATGATTTGCCAGACGGCAACTGGGCCTTAAAAATGGATTGCCAGACGAGAATTGGACCTTAAGATGATTTTCCAGACGAGAACTGGGCCTTAAAGTGATTTGCCAGACGAGAACTGGACCTTAAAAATTTACCAGACGAGTACTGGACCTTAAAATGGATTGCCAAGCTAAGTTGGACTTTGGTTGCCAAGCTAAGTTGGACTTTTGGATTGCCAAGCTAAGTTGGACTTTTGGTGTCAAGTCTTGCGATACCAGGCTTTGAGATGTAAAATCCCATTGGAAGGTTAGGCTTGAGGTATGATACACATGTCTATGCAATGAGCGAAGCGACCTGACCAGTGCATATGAGTGATTTATGCAATGATATGAAAGTTTCCAATGATGCCCCAGTAGAGGATAATGGATGAATAGGTTCCTATGCAGCAAGGTTTCTTGTCAGAAGGAAGGCAAAAGGTTATTTTTGTGGGGTGATAGCATGATTCCCCGACACTCGTTTTGAATTCAAAGGTCACTCGACAGTGTTCGTTTGAGCAAATTGAAAGCAAACAGAGAGATTTGCCCCTGTGCGGCTCATCTTGCCCCAGTCTGGGCCTATGAAGAATTTTTCCTTGATAGGAAACTGGAAACAACTGTACCATGAGATGATCTCGAGATGGCTTGCCCCAGAATTCCAAGTCGTGAAAGGATTTGTCTTTGAAAGGAAAATTCAGAAGCAGATGTACCATGAGATGAACTCGAGATGGCTTTCCCCAGAATTCCAAGTCATGAAAGGATTTATCCTTGAAAGGAAGTTGGAAGCAGTTGCACCATGAGATGAACTCGAGATGGCTTGCCCCAGAATTCCAAGTCATGAAAGGATTTATCCTTGAAAGGAAGTTGGAAGCAGTTGCACCATGAGATGAACTCAAGATGGCTTGCCCTAGAATTCCAAATCATGAAAGGATCCTTCCTTTATTGAATGACTCTTGAAGTATTTGGCTTCAAAGTACCCCTAAGGTAGCTTGCCCCAGAATGAGCGTTGAGGCGACTTGACTTGTGCTGATTGAACATTGAAGGGGTTTTCCTTTAATCAAAAGAACCTCTGGGTGGCCTGCCCCTGGTTGGTAGAGTCTTGAGATGATTCACCATGATCAACCTGTTCTGGAATGATTTGCCCCATAATCAACTAATGCTTTGGGGACTTGCTTTAAACTGACTGATTCCATAATCATTGGATGTCAATGCCCCTGTTCCATAGGGTTATGAGGTGTTGTCAATTCCAGCCAACATTGTTGAATGATTTAGCTCTCTTTGATTGCTCCTTGTTGGAATTTCCTTGATGCCAAATACTGACTTGTAGTCAAAATTATTTGTTCACAAATGGTAATTTTAATGCGATGCTCATGCAAGTTTTTAAAAAATCTTCATTATTGGAATGATACGATAGTGTGTGACAAATGGACCATTAGCCCAAACACAATGCTTATTTAGCTGACGCGAAAGATATAGCAAGAATGTGACATTAATGCAAGTGATTAGCAAATTTGTAGGAGTCAGTTTACGCAACCTTGCCGTAATATGCTTTCAGAATAAACCCCGCCTCAATTAGGTCTTTTGAGGGTTGTAACGTGGTCTGGTTCACGGTTTATGAAACAAAGGATATAAGGCTCAAAACTTGATTTGTACCCACCCCTTCTTCGTGATGATCTTCAGTCCTACGTTCAGTTAAATTGACACAAAATCATCTCCTAAGAGAGCTTGACGGTATAATAGTGAAGATGAGGATTCAAGATTTCCTTGAAATGGCAGTCACATTATTTTGTTTTGATGGGTGTTAGTGACCCTTTGATTTTGATACGGTGGCCACTGAGTTTTATTTTGCTTTGCTGAGGAATTGAGGACCTCTTTTGCTTTTGATTTATTTTTATCCCTAATTTTTGTATGGACTGATTTCTCTTTTTGAGTCCATCGGGATTGCCCTGATTTTTGCCTAAATCTCCTTTTGAGGTGTTCGACTTAGCAGGCTTTTTTCCTTTTTATTTTCTTTTTTTTTAGTAAGGTTTGTGACTGCCAAGTCATTGGTCATTGAAGGATAATCGTCATAGCTTTTGCATGATTTGAGTGTGTAATCAGGTTAACTGAACACTACCCATGCCCCAGGTTAAATATAAGGTTTTGGAAATCCGAAGGAAACTCCTACTTCTAGGCTCGAAGTGGTTGACTAGGGTTTAACTCCTTATATCTCCAGTGTTTGGGAATTTGAAACAATGCATGTACATCCTTGGCAGGATTCTATCTGAAAGCATACCATCAACAATTATGGGTATCTCGTTTTCGTCATCCACCCTCCAATATTTGCTAAACAACAACTTGGTAAAGAAAAGAAGAAAAGAGGTATATAGATGAATATATATATATATATATATATATATATATATATATATATATATATATATATATATATATATTTTATATAAGAGAAGAAAAATGAGCGAATGCGACGTGATTAATTCAAAAAATGCATGATCACTTCATTAATATTACCATTCAAAATAAACAATCTTCAAAACAAGTAGCTTTTACCATAACGAAATTACAAATGCGAATGATAAATGTCCAATGGTTTCCAGTATCTGAGGAAGTCTTCCTGTCTGAACCACTAGCTGCCTCTTGAAGTCTTGGAACTTATTTGGGCGAGAAGCTGACGTGTACAATCAAGTCTCCTCCTTGGAAGGATATGTACTTCTTGTCAATCAACTGTTGCACCTTGGCTTGAAAAGCTTTGCAATCTTCAGTCGAATGCCCCATTGATCCAGCATGATATCCACAATGCACATTGGGGTCATACCCAGGCGGGTATGGTTATGGCAAAGGCTTGATAGCTTTGGGCTCTACCCGTGAGTTTTGGACCAGATGCGACAAAAGTTGACTGTACGACATAGGAACTGGGTGAAGAGGAGCAGTCCTTCTTTCCAAGTTGTTTCGAGGCCTATGCTGATTCTGAGGATGATTCTGATATCCTTGACCACGAGCTCGTTTATTTTCACGAGGAGAAATCATGGGTTTCCGGTATAACGCCCTATGATTGACAGGTTGCCCATAAGGATGATATGGCGCTGACAATGATAACTGCGGAGAAGCTGAGGGACCATAAAGTTTTGCTGGTACAACTTGAGAATGCTCAGCATTTTCTATGACTGCATCAATTTCATTATCCTCTTCCTCTTGGGGATTGCTGAAGGATTCAGTCTCACTAGCTTGATTACTCTAGACGTCTTGGACTTGTTTAACTTTGAGGTAACTCTCGATGCGTTCTCCCACTATTATAAGGTCAGAGAAGCTTGAGAATGAACTGCCAGCCATCCTTTCAAGATAGGTGTCATGCAGACTATTCAATAACATGTCAATCAATTCTTTGTCCAAGAGTGGTGGTTGTACCCTGGCTACGAACTCTCTCCACCGTTGTGCATAGTCCTTGATGGATTCACCGCTCTTCTGAGACAGGCTTTGCAACTGCATGCGACTGGGAGCCATGTCCAAATTGTACTCATATTGCTTTAAGAAAGCATTGGATAAGTCTTTCCATGATTGGATACAGCTTCTTTCTAAATCCATGTACCAATTCAAAGATGCACCACTTAAACTGTCTTGGAAACAGTAAATCATCAACTTGTCATCGCGGACATGAGGAGTCATCTTTCGGCAGAACATCACCAAATGACGCTTTGGGCAACTGAGACGAGCGTACTTCTCAAAGTTGGGTACTTCAAACTTCAGAGGAATTACCAAGTCTGGCACTAGGCACATATCAACAGCATCGAGCCCAGAAGTATCGCGCACTTTCATAGCTTGAACCTTTTCTTCGAGGGTACAAAACCTTTTCTCCATGGAATCAGACATCGACATCATCTGAGACTGAACAGGGATGTTCACTTGTGGAGGATGATCACCAGGTAGACGATCATACAATGGGTTAGTCGTCACAGCAAAACTTGATGAGGGGGTAAAATCCTCCATCCCAACATGTTGAAAGCTATCCTCTGACATAGCTATCACAACTTTCAAAGTATCTATGCTCCTTTTATCTCTGCTTAAACTTGCTTCAAATGCTTTGCGGCTACCACAAGTTCAATATGAGCGTCGGGAAATTAGCTGGCAGGAAATGGACCGAGGATCAGACGAGTTTTGGTTGGAAGGGTATGCCATGCAAATGAGATGCAAATGTAATGATATGCAAATAAATACAATGCAGGCAGATTCAGGATCCAGGATATCACAAGTAACTTCCCAACCCTCATAACAGGTAGGCTTTATAAGGATAGTTCTAGATTCTTTACCCATAAACCCACTCACGGGATAACTCTTATGTTGATGGATATGGTTCCCAGGATTACGGACACTAATCGCATCAACACCATGCAACAGGCTAGATGCATTACGACGAGGATACAAAAAGGTCTATCCCGAGTGTAGCCTTCATGCTAGGCCCACGAGAAGCGAGTCCTCGGAGACTAACACTAACAACCACTAAGACGAAAACTGGTGCTAAGAGTGGGTCCCAGAGTCACGGACCCTTCATGAATCAAGTCGTACGACAGGCTAGCTGCGTTACAACAAGATCTACGAAAAGGTCTACTCTAGGGGAAGTTTTCATGCTAGGCACACAATGAGCGAGTCCTTGGGGACTAACACTAATTACTTCCAGAATCTAAACTAGGTGTTTTCTCTTCTTTTCCCAAGACTCGGGTATGGAGCCTTACTTGTGATTTCATCCCAAGATCCAACAGACAAGTATGATAAACAACATATAATAAAGAGAAAGCAACACAAAGCAAATAAAGAAGTAATAGGAGAAAACAAACAAGAAATCAAACAAGCGAATCTAACACTCTCGAATTGAGTCAAGTTAGGCTTGACTCTCTCTAGCATAGGGCAATGTAGATATCCCCAGCAGAGTCGCCATCTGTCGTACCTCGAAAAATACGATCCTCGTGATGGACGCGGAAAAAACTGTTCGAAACAGAGTCGCCACCGAACTTTATTTATCCCAAAAGAGGGAAAGGAAAATATCGATAAAACCTTTGAAAGGGATAAGAACATGGTCGTCGCAACCAAATTCGGGTTCGGGAGTCGGTTACGCAAGAGGGAAGGTATTAGCACCCTCTACGTCCGTTGTACTCAACGGGAACCTCTTGATTCGATTCGGGAGAAATTTTAGCTTAGTTTGTTTGTTTTCTTCTAAGGTAAAATTTATTTCTAAGGGGAAAATGGGTGGTTTTTTATTAGTGTGCTCGGCAAGGATTAGAACCCTTGGGCCTACGTATTCCCTCGTGCAATGGGAAAGTCAGAGCATTCGTAGTTCGTGGGACTACGGTTGGTTTATATTTTTTAGGCGAACGAGTGTTTAGGTTGCATTCTAACTGCTAAACATTGGCTTGTCTGCTCGCTAGGGGAGGCTGAAGCACGAGTTCATATGCGCGAAAGAATGACTTAAACAATGTTCTTTGGGAAGGGAGTTTGAGTTGTGGATTAAGTGTATTAGGGTTTTGGTTGCGTGGGAAGTGTTTGGTTTGTTAAGTATTTTAGAGGAAGAACGACGACTATTCGATAAACGAGGCGTCGGCCTCGCAACCAATTAATCGGGGCATTACTGAGATGCTAGATCTCAACGACACCTTTTTCATTCTATTGATTATGAAATTGTTTGATATGATTAAGTGTTTTAAGAGGAAAGGTTGAATGAACAACAACCCAAGGGCGTGCCTCAAGAGCCATTCATTCGAAGATCCAAGGAATGCTAGACTCCAAAAATCTCCTCCTTTCGTTAGTTGATTAAGAAAGTGTCTGAAATAGGTTGAATCGGATTGGTTACGAAAAGAAGTGAGGACCGATACTGTCATACCCTAATTTTTGACCATAAAATTCCACCATTTTTTGTGCATCATCTTGCATAACATCTTCAGGTCATAGGTCTTGTGTGTGCGTTTATCATCAATAACCGGTTTGTACAGGTACAATGATTTCAAGCGTACTGGTTCTCTCAGTTAAGAATTTCAGTGGTCTCAGGTTTTTTTGAATCGAACTTCACTTCTAGGGTTCTTTAGGCCACCTGTGGATCAATGCTTTGAGGATGTCGCGGTTGGGTTTTATGGCCACATCTCACAATTAAGTCAAGATTGGGATGTGTTTCGCTTAGGGTTCAAAGTATTCTTGAGGATGTGGAGTTTTGGACGCATTATTTTTCAAGAAGTGTTGGCCACTATTAAGAGATCCAAGATTCAAAGTTCAAGTTCATACTACATAAAAGTTGGACTCATGAAAATCAAAAGAGTTTCAAAGTGTCACACAACTCAAAAATTGAAAGTTTAAGTGCAAAAGATTCATGATACCGCATTTAATTTCAAAACTTCATGAAGTATAAAATTCAAGAATTGTCAAAGGTTATTAAAAGGGTTCAAAAGTGATTCAAGCTCAAGCATAGAAAAGTTAATTAAGAAGAACCAGTTTCATTACAATCAAAATTTGAGATTACATGCATTGTACACAATTACACAATTCTCTTGCCTCTTTGGCTGATTCACGTCGCCTACAGTAAGGCGGCAAAAAGAAAAAGAGGAAATTGAATCAAAAGAGAAAAAGGTATTTGCTGTCTTAAATGATACTTTTCATAAGCCAGACCCAAATTATACGTTTTGGTGTTCTAGCGCTTATTCTGGCTGATAGAAACCGGTCAGCTAACCGAGTCTCTTTGGGATGTTACTACAACTTCATATTCACACTCAAATAATGCAGTTTTTGTACATTTGAAAGTCTCTTGGTCCCACGTTCAAGTGATGATGCTAGCATATATACTGCCACGTCCCGTGTCCTTCACCTATAACAATGACTGCATATCAATTAAAAGAGTGAGTCAGAATTGGCAAGAATCGTAATCATAACAACAAACTCCAAGCCTATCTTCGTGGACCCCTTTAGACCATTCGATGGGCCTTGGATGATCTTGAAGTACTTGCTGAAATGTTATACCAATTCCATTGCCAAAAGCTGCAGAATGACAAAATCACAGAGTAATCAAAACAATTGAAGTTCCTTCCAAAAGAAGTCTGAACATGTTCGAAACCGAAATGGAAAATCTTCGAATCAATACACAAATCAAAAGAACTCAAGATTTTTCCCAAATTGAAAGTTGCAAAATATTCGTGGTGGTTAATACAAGATCCGCACGATTTTGGCAAGAAATTACAATTAACAGTTGTGAACCTTTTCATTCCAAAATCGACAAAACACAATCAAGCGGGAGTGGAAGGTCTGAATCATGTTCAATAGTAGCATAATCATCATCATCAATTTCAGGAAATCACAGCAATTCCTTTTCTTTCCAAAAATGGTAGTGACACAATCAATGTGAAATCACAGAATTTATGTCGTAGAGCCTATATAAAGAGAACAGTAGACACGATTGAGGGGGGAATTGACAGAGAATTCATAGAGAAAATCTACCCACAGTTTTGCAGAGAAAATTCAGAGAGAGAAAAGTTAACACAGCAGAGTATCACGAAAAAACCAAAACAAGAGAACACATATCGCAGAAAAATTACATCTTGCACCAGAAACAATACACGAAAGGCATCAGAAGCATAATTTGAAGTGTGAGCTGATAATTACCATTGTGGCGACGAGAACACGAGCAGGAAGGACGACGCGCATCACTGAGGCCCCTTGAGATCCACCAAGAGTGACGCATCAATCGCCACCATGAATGGAAACACCACAAAAGCTCCGCCACCATCCGTCGGATAAATCACCGCTGAAGTCGTTCCCATCGCCGGCGTCACCACAGAAAGAACACATGCATACACAAAGAAATAAGAACAATAATATGGTCATTGAAGAAGAGCGAAGAATTCTAAATTAAAGGGAAATACGAATTTGAAGCGTACCGAACTTCGCCGCCGAAGATGCGTCAGACAAACTCCGACAGGTAATCTCGATCCATTTTCGCTCTTGTATTGCTATGTAATATTTAATCGCTGATTAATACTGCAATTGTTTGAATGATCGTCGACTCGAAAACTTTGCATTGATGTCGTTCTGTGTGATGGAGAGAACGAATTGTGAGAGAGCGAGTTGTTTGTTGTTGTCCGCGTGCGAGAATGAGAGATGACCCATAGGCTGAGACGCGAAGAAGAGATGTGCGAGCAAGAGAGAAGGGGTGGAGAAGTTGAAGCACGGCCAGAGACAGACATTTGCGGTGAGAATGATGAACAGTAGAGAAGAGAGTGAGGAGGCGAAGAGGAAACAGGGTACTGAGAGAAGAAATTGAGATAGATGCTGAGGTTTTTCTCCTATAGTATTATTGCTTGAGTTGAATCGGGTGGGCTTATTACCTCAGCCCAAGTTTTTGTTATTTTCTTATCTCCGCTTTTGCACCCCACCTTTTCTTTTATTTTAAAGTTTGATTAGTTTTTGTTACTTGTTTTAATTTCAATTTTGTTAATAATTTTATTAATCATCTTGTTAATAATCCTTGTTAAAGCCTTTTTTTCATAATTTTTATTAGAAATTTTGTTAATCATTTTATTCAAATCACTTTGGTAATCATATTAAATTGTCTTTAGATTTAAATTAGTCTTTTACATTTTCTTATTTTTATTTTTGTTAAAATATAAAAAACTCAAAAATATTTTCTATTTCATTAATCATTTAATTCATGATTAGATTTTATCTTCAGAATTTAATCTTTTACCGCTTATATTTCGTTTAATTTCTATCAACTTCTTTGACCTTTAAACTTGTGTGTTTTACAATTTAAATTCCTACTGGTTTGACCTTGTGATTTCGATTCTTGTATTGGCTGTCTCTTCATCATTTTGTCTTGTGATCAATATCACTTGTCTCATTCATGCATCTTGTGACATATCATTTCTGTTTGCCTGATTTTATATCTGATACTTTCATGACTTGACCCTATTCTCTCGTAGTATTTGCCTAATCTCATTCCAAAGGAAAGGAGTCCCTCCGTTGACTCCATGTCACTTAGGAAACCTTTAGATCCCTCCCTTTATCCTAACTTTAACTTTGGAGTCACCGCACTCCATGTAAGTGTCTTGCCACAAACACTTACCTCCCCCCTGGAACCTTGACCACCGTTAAGAGTTCCTCACCCTCTTAGAGGGGAACTACGAATACTCTGATTCCACTCCCGTCAGGATACGTAGGCACAAGATGCGACGTCTTGGCGAGTATACTTAGATACTAACCCCCTAGGTCTTTCCATTAGCACAATAACCTTAGCAAGCAAATAATAAATAACATAAATAATAACAAGAGGTTCCTGTAGAGTACTACAGACGTTTAGGATGCTAATACCTTCCCTAGGCGTAACCAACCCCCGAACCTTAGATCTCTTAGGTTTTTTCGTTCTTGAACCTTTCCTTTGGATAAATCAAAAACGGTGGTGAACCTTAAGATTTGTGAACCTGGTTAACTTAATAGCTATGGTATCCGATTCTCACCGCGATAGATACTAGTCCCTAGGGGTGCTCCTAGTAACGAAACCTCGAGATGTGCAAGTGTTCGTTTGATAGCGAGGCAAAAGGCGCTCAACTTACGATTGGGCTCGATGGCGAATCGAGGACTGGTTTGGAAATGGTTTAGTTGAAAAGGTCGAAAGATTGAATGAATGACAACCCAAGGGGCGTGCCTCAAGAGCCATCCATTCGAAGACCCAAGGAATGCTAGATTCCAAGAATCTCCTCCTTTCGAAAGTTTGATTGAAAAAAAGGGTGACATGCAATAAAAGGCTCCAATTTTGTGTATTTAGATTAAGTGTATGGACAAAGAAAATTGTTAGATAAACATGAATATGCGTATGATATAGACAATATGAATAGTATGAATAAAAATATAATCGAGATAATATTTGACAGAAAATAAACAAGATAATGATTAATCGGGTGAATCGGGAAATGAAAAGGCGACGACCTCGTCTCAATCAAGAACTCTAAAAAAGAGGTTCCATGATGTTTAAGACCTTCATTGGTCGGAAATGAAAAGGATATAATGCAAAGTAAAATGTGTATAAAATCGAAATCGAAGAGAAGTCTCATCTTAACCGACAAAATTTGGTTTTAGATGTTCATCGACCCATAAAAAATGAAAAGTAAAAGTGGAAATGAAATCGATCTCGTCTTAATCAAGGTCTTTAATCTTAGAATGATAAGCTATGATTTTTGACTTTCATTGACCGATAAAAAAAGGTGAGCCTCATACATATCAAGACCTTTAGTCATTTTGAAAAAAATCCACTAAGTCATGATTTTGTAATATCATTGGCCATAAATAAAGAAAATAGGATTGAATGAAAAATAAAGTCGGTCTCGTCTTAATCAAGATTTGATTCGATAAAATCGATAATCTTTTTGTTAGACTTTCATTGACCAACTAAGAGGAAAACATGGCCTCATATAATCAAAATTTATAGATTTACAATAATCAACAAAATTATGATGTTTTTATGTCATTGGCCCATAAAATCAAATCAAAAGCGGAAATCGAATAATGGAAGTGGATTTAATCTAGGAAACTTAAAAATTGTTAGAAATAAAAAAACATAAGGATTAACAATTCAAAATTTACAACTTAAATGTTTAGAAATCAATTTAAAGCAAATGAATAAAAGACAAAATAAAGGGGAGGGGATATTAATATGGAACAGGTGGTTTGTGTGGATAGAAAGTTGATGGGCTAGGAAGCCCAAAGCCAACATGATGAAGCAAATAAACAATATAGAGAAACAAAAAGCAAACAGTCTCACACCAAATGCATCACGCGTTTGACCTTCCTTTCAAATTCTCACGCGGCGACTTCTCATGGCTCTTGCTTTTTTTCGTTGCAGCTTCTCCATCACTCTCACTTGTGAAGCCAAACGATCTCTCCTCTCATACTTCAATCTCCGTCACGGTTTCGCTTCTCTACTCACGACTCTCATCTCTCTCGTTGCGCGATCTTGCTTCTTACTCACTCGCAGATTTCATTTCTCTCCGCTCAGACCCTCTCTTGTGGCGGCGCGCGCGGCTGGTGGTTGATGATGGTTGCGCGGAGGTTTGCTGTGTTTATGGTTTGGCCGGTTTGCGGCGAGTTGTGGTAATAGCGAACGGAGGGAGTTATGTTGTGGTGTCGGCGACGATGGTGTTGATGGTTTTGTTTCAGCAGGGAAAATGGTGTGGCAGTGGTGCTGCGATTGTGATGGGTGGCCGAAAGTGGGTGTGGATTGGAGGTTTAATTGATGAAGGGAAGCTTTGTTTTTTTAAGAAAAATGGAGTAGAAGGAGGTTGTTTATGAGTATGGAATGGGTAGTTCCGCGTGGTGAATGCTGAAGTAGGTGAGGCGGTCAGGAGTTGAAGGAAGGATGGAGAAGAGATGGTGCGTTGGAAATGGCAGTGAGGTTGGAGCTAGGAGGTTCGTGAAGGCTGTTTGAAGGTTATGAGGGTTTTGTTGTCGTTTGAGTGGGCTTGGCGGTGTGATGGAAAGGGTTATGATGCGGTTTGCAATGGAGGAAGAGCAGGTTTGAGGGTTGTATTTGTTGTTCAAGTCCACATGAAGATTGTGGGTGTCCGGAAAAAAGAAAATAAGGTTTATGTTGTTGTTGTTTCAGCGTGAGGTCCTTTATAAGGGTGGACATTTTCTATTATGAGTTCTGTGATGAATGATTGATGTCATTGCAATGAACAACGGTTTGGCATGGAGGTTATAGGGAGGTCAAAGGTTTGTGTTGTTGTGTATTGGTTGAGGCTGAAGGTTCACGACTTTGGAGGAAAATGAAAGTATCCAGGTTAGTCTTTTTCCCCTTCTGCTGTTAGCCTCTATTTAAAATCAAATTGGTACAAAATTTTTTTCTCGTTGTTGATGATGAGTCCCTTTCATCTGTTGTTGATGTCGATATCACAGGGTGCAGGCTGTTGTTGTTGGTTGGTGGTAGCAGAAGTGCAGCAGGACAGGCTGGAGTGGTACGGTTTCTTGTTGTAGCAGAAAAGCAAGTTTTTTTTATTTTGTATTGTAATGGACTTTTGTCTTGCATTATGGTTTGTAATAAAAAATGAATTCTGGATAAAGATGATTTAATGTGAATTTAGAAATGGGTTTGAATTTAGAAATGTGGTCATAGCTTAAGATAGGAAGTGGATAATAAATATGAAAATGAAAAGAAGAAATGCATATTTATAAGATGGATTGAATAATGAAATTAAAATGGATGTTGAAGTGTTATTTGAATGTTGGGTTTGGAAATTAGGATTATAATGGTTTATGATGGCTTTGATATTTGATGAGAAAAAAATTAAAAGATAATAAAAATGGATATTGTAATGAAATGATTAAAAATGGAATTGGATTTTTGAATTGAACAAATGGATAGATTTGGATAAGATTTAAAGAAAAAGAAAAATAAAAATGGATATGGGTTTTGAAATGGTTATTTGGACTATTTAGTAAAATGGATAATGAAAATGGATAGTCGAATGAAAAATTGGATTGAAAAATGGGTAAATAACAAAATGGTTGCGGGAATGGATATTTATAAAATGAATGGATATTTATATTGGATAATGAGATGAAATCACAATGGATATGGAAGTGGTTCAAAAAACGGATATTTGGATTCAAAAGTGGTTTAGAAGAAAAAGGATGTACATAGGTCATTTATACACAGGTATGACAAATTTGGGGTATGACATCAACAAACAAATAACAGATTTTTTTTCAACTAAAAAAAATCCATAGAGAAGTAGAACTTGGTCAGCGCAATGTTCAACAACAACTGTCAGAGTCCATGTCCACAAAGTTGGTTCTAGTTGGTAAAGCTTATGTTCATTCAAACATATAGTTGTAGAAATGAAAAAAAAACTTAAAAGTGAAACCTTTCCATAGTTGAAATAAACGAAAAAAATGGTACCCTTCCATCTTGTATGACCATTTCAAGGTGTTGTTGACCATTTATCTCCTTAACAACCCACAAGTCGACGACCCTAATATGCATCTTCCACACTTGGTTTCCTTTTACCAGATCCTTGATAAGAATCAGAGGCCTTGACATTGATCTTTTCATAGTAAGGCAAATGTTAGAGGTTAGTGATCTGAATCAAAGTTATAAGGTGGAAGAAAGAATGAAACAAGATGCGAAAACCATGGAAATGCTGTGGAGAGAGGAAGAGGAAGCGAAAACCATGAAGCAGTGCAAATTTTACCTTAGTGAGGAGCAGAGCAAGAGGAAGATGTTTTCGTTGCTGTGGAGAGAGAACATGAGAAATGTTGTGTAATGTGAATGAGTTGTATGCATTAGATGAGTGTTTTGTTGGAGGGAAGAACATTATTTTAATTAGGACCAGTATGGACTCAACAGGTGGTATCTTGTGAGGAAAATGAAGTAAAGGTTTTAGGGGAATTTGTGAGTTACAGAAATGTCCTTATAATAGTGTAAAAGTTTTTAGTGGAAAGGGCAAATCAGGCAGTTTGGTCAACTTATAAGTAATGGGTAGATAGTAGATTCCACTATTATTGGCCTCTTATATTGAATCATAGAGATGTTGAAGGTCAGTTTGTTTTAGTGTTTTTTTTTAATATTGATTTTTATAGTGTAACATTTTTAAAAAAATAAATTTATAAATAAATTTTTCATAAAAACTTCAAATAAAAATTTGGTTTAAATAGTTATTCTTAAAATGTTATTTAGATATTTTATTATTTTTTGATTTTTTTTTAAATATCAAAATTTCAAAAAAGTATTTTATTTTATGGCTATTTCAAATAGTTTTTCAAAAAAATCATTTTTTAAATACAAAATTTTTGAAAAATATTACAATTTTAATTATGGGTTAATCTTCAATAATGTATTATATGCAGTGTTTTAAAAACTAGACCGGTAATCAAACCGGTGAATGTACTGAGTCACTGGTTAATCGGTCGAACCACTGGGTCATTGGTCGAACCGCATGACCAAACCAGATTAAACCAGATAACTCGGTTGAATAAACCTATCATTATAATAGGTATAAAACCGGTAAAACCGGTCGAACCGGATGATTCAGTCTCTAAAAAATATAACTAGCACTTACATTTTTTAAAAATATCATATCATAAATTCACAGGTTCATAATTTAAATTCAAATTTTAAACAGAGTCTAATTGTAAATTTTAAACAGAGTCTAATTTAAATTCACAGTTTTAATGTTAATAGAAAATCAGTTTTAATGTTAATAATTAAAACAATACAAATATTAACATTATTCTAAATAATAAATTTTCCAAGTCTTTATGTATAATGGAAATCAGTTAAGTCTAAAATTATATTATATTTAGTTTCTTAATCTGTGTTCTAAAATTTCTATACAAATATTTGTATGATGGTTTTTCAATCAATATAAATACAAAATAGTAAAAATAGTTTCGTGGATATTATGAAACTTAATTTGTGTATCACTTGAGTTAAATGAGTGAATACTATTATTCTTGGAGAAAAGTTCCTATGTATTTGAGTAAAAAAAAATAAAAAATAAAAAACAGTTGAACCACCGGTTTGCAAAAACCACCGATTTTCCCGGTTCCCTCCGGTTCGAAGACATGGGCGATCGAACAAGCGAACCCGGCCGGTTACCTGGCTGGTTCCCGGTCCAACCGGTCCGACCGGCCGGTCCGATCCGGTTTTTAAAACACTGATTATATGTAAAAGGATATCAAAATTAATCTTTCAATTTATAAATTTTGTGTTATGTTTAATTTCATATGTATATATTTAAAATATTTTACATATATTTATAATTGTTTAATTTTATTGAATAAAAACAAATTAAGGACTATAGACCTATTGTAGGGTGTAGCACTTTTTACAAAATTATTTCAAAAATCATAACTGCTAGACTGGGGAAGGTCCTCAGTAGGGTCATAAGTCAATGCCAAACTGCTTTTGTTCTAGGTTAGCATATCCACAATCACATCTTATTGGCTTATGAGCTGATCAAAGGCTACTCTATAAAAGGAGGGATCCCTCAGATGTATGATGCAGATGGACCTTCAGAAAGCCTATGATATGGTGGAATGAAAGGTTATGGAATGTATCTTACAAGAGATTGGCATACAAAGACAATTCATCAATTGGATTATGACTGTTGTAACATCTGTGTCATATAGATTTAACATTAATGGCGAGTATTCTAAGATTTTGCAGGCCAGAAGGGGAATTAGGCAAGGGGACCCTATGTCTCTTTTGCTTTTTGTCATCATGATGGAATACTTGAACATGACTATGCACAAGATGCAGAGGAATTATGATTACAACCACCATGCTAAATGTGAGAAGTTGTCTATAACTAATCTGACTTTTGCAAATGATGTGTCGATGTTCTCTATAGGTGACCAAAAGTTTGTGGAGCTGATGTTGGAAGCCTTTAACAAGTTCTCTATCTCCATATCTCCACATGCCTGATTGTCAATCCTAACAAATGTAGGATTTATTTTGGCGGGGTGGACAATAACACTAGAGAGGCTTTGAAGCAGATTACTTCATTTATGGAGGGACAATTGCCATTTAAATACCTTGGTGTGCCTTTATCTAGAAAGAAGCTTACCATTCACCATTACACGCCCCTTTTGTTGACAGGATTGTGGGGAGAACTAAGCACTAAAGTACTAAGCTATTGAGCTATGCTGGTAGAATTCAGTTGGTTAAAGGAACATCTTTTGTTATTGTTAACTATTGTATGCAATATTTTCCAATTCCTAAATTTGTGATAAAGAAAACAAATGTTATTTGTAGGTCTTTTATCTGGACTGGTGGGCATGAGATTAGCAGGAAAAACTTTGTAGCTTGAAAGAAGGTGTGCAGTCCAAAAAGACAGTGATATATTAATATCATTGCTTTGGAAGTTTGGAATCAGGTTTCTACTTTAAAACTACTGTGGAACTTATGCAGGAAGTCTGATAATTTATGGGTGAAGTGGATCCTCACCTACTATATTAAAAGAGGCAATGTGATGGATGCTGAAATTAACAACAATGGCCCTTGGATCATAAAGAACATTATGAAGCAGAGAGAGCATTGAGTCAGTTCAGTAGGCTTGGGATAAGTTACTTTATATGCCAAAGTTTATTATGAAATATATGTATGCTGAGTTTATTGATGATAATACTATAGTGCCTGGAGGAATTTGTTCATGTGTAATAGAGCTAGACCTAAAGCCTTCTTGACTCTCTGGCTTGCTTGTCATGGGAAGTTTGCTAGAAAAAATAGAATGCACAGGTTTGGAATGTTGGAGGATAATACTTGTTATTTCTGTTTGCAGGAGGAGGAGTCCATCAACCACCTGTTCTTCAAGGATCTGAAAAGTATATGGAAAAAAATTCTAAATTGGATGGATGTTTTGCATGAGCTTAAAGAGTGGAATGATGAATTCTATTAGATTATTCGTAGCACCAAAGGAAAAGGTTGGAAAGCAGCAATGATGAAGTTAGCTATTGCCGACCATTTATGGGATTTGGCAATATCGAAATGACAAGATTTTTGATAGGAATGTAAATATTACAAACATAGTTGAAAAAATTATAGATATTATTGTATATAAAGGGTGGTGTAGTGATAAGCTTAGAGTTCACATAGCACATATGATGATGTAGTTGGACTTTTTGCTCTTTATCTTTCTTGTGGGTTGGATCCTAGTGATCGACGTGTATTTATTGACTTTTGAATTAATTTACAAGTCTTTATTGATTAAAAAAAATTAATTTAATAATAATTTATGAAAGATAATGGACTAATGTTAAAAAAAAAGTGTCTAGTTATCATTATTAATTTAGATAAATTATTTGGTAACTATAAGTTTTTAATGAAATTCAAGTAGTAAAAATTAATTTAAAAATTTAATTATTTAAAATAAAAATTCAAAAAATGATATGTGATATTGAATAATATTATTTGATTGAACATGAATATCCCATTCAACTAAATTTAAAGGTATCAAAATGCTCACTGTTAATTTATTAAAGATAATGGACTAATGTTAAAAGTGGAATTTTTTACCCATATACCCAGCTTTTAGTGTAACATATTCCAATATACCCAGCTTTTCTTCAAAATTTCCAATCTACCCATGTTTCAAAAAAAAAGGTGTGTTTATAGGGGGGCGCCATCAGGTTTGGCTCCCCCATGTAAAATTGTAGGGGGGCGCCATTGCTTTTGGAGTCACCTTTTATATTTAAAGGGGGGCGCCATTCCTTTTGGAGTCACCCTTTAAATATAAAGGGGGGCGCCATACCCCTTGGAGTCCTCCTTTTAATTAATTTTTTTTTATAATATATTATATATTAATTTTTAATGAAATATTATTTTATTTGATACACCTCTTATATAAATAGATGGCACTCTTGCACATTCATTCACAACAAAGTTGTCTTTGTATCTTAAAATTTTAGCAGATTCAACATGTATCTCAGAAGATACAGTCATGTGATTTTTTCAAGAACGAAGCCGCCGATAAGGATGCTGTTCTGGAATATCCAAAGCTTAGAGCAACTACGAAGGAATTTGAATCGATGGTTAGAAGGAGACATTGCAGATAGTTGAACCGTGAAACGACATGAGAGATAATCGTGCTCACCTTCACAGATGGATCTACTCCCACAAGGTGCAAAATCTCTTGGTAAATTAATTGGGAGCTTAGTTTACCATGATCTTGCCGATTAATATTGGTTGTACAAGTGTGGGGTGGATCAATTGAACCTATCTCCCAACAACCACTTCTCTTCCGATAGGACGCTGCTAACCGAAACTTACAAAGTTTGTTTCGACAAACAACGACATATCGATTTGAGTCATTGCGGTTTACCTCAAAATCAACAAAATTTTCCATGTGAAACCTAATTATAGCTTGCATGCACTCTGCTTTTGTGCGGTACTGGTTCCTCATCACTAACATCACTATCATTTCATCAAATTACATCTTATTACTTGTTGTTGTAGCACTCTATATTTTTGTAAAAAAATGTCTCTGATAACAATGGTAGAGGATCATCGAGGAACACCAAACAACATCGCTTCTTATGTAAGTATGATGTCTCTTTTTTTTAGTTTATGCTAAGTATGTCTCTCCTAACTATGAGTTTACTAACTATTTTTTTTTTGTAGAATACAAATGACTTCCGCACTCGTAGTCATAGATATTTGCCTTACGACCCGTTGATTAAACCGTATTTGAGGCGAGCGGGTTTTGGAGAGGTAATAGACATAAAAAGTTATTCATTAGATTCGAAGTTCATTTTAGCGCTACAAGAAAGGTGGCGACCCGAGACACATACATTTCATCTACCGATAGGTGAATGTACCGTGACACTCGAAGACACGTACATGCTCTTGGGTCTACCTATTGATGGTAAGGCGGTAAGAGGTGACACAAATATTGTTGGCAATGTGGTAGAAGAACTTTTAGGGGTTGCCCCTGACGACAAACAGGTGAGGGGCCAAAAATTATTAATGTCATGGCTCAAGAGCAGTTATAACGCAATAAGGTTAACAGATGATTCTCCGGAAATATTCAAAGAAAGAAAAACAAAAATTTATTTAATGCTATTATTCGGTTTATTTTTATTTTCGGATGCAAGTGGTAATGTTGTGCATCCTATGTACTTACCATTATTAAGCGACATCGACAAAATAAAAAACTTATAGTTGGGGGTCTGCAACACTCGCCCACCTATATAAGTCTCTATGTAACAACGCATATGTCGGTTCGGGTAATTTTACCGGATGTGCTGTTCTTCTGCAAGCTTGGGGTTGCTCAAGAATGACCAACTTAGCGCCTGTCAGCACCAATAATTTTGTTTTTCCATACGCTACAAGGTAATGTTCGATACCAATTCTTTAAATATCTAGTTTTCTGTTTTTTCATTTTATCTATTACTAAAAAATATTGCCTTTTCAAAATATAGGTGGTCTGCACTAGGGATGAATTACGACAAATGTCCCCATTACAGCATCACCCAGTACCGAAATCTTCTATATCATTTGGGTGAACATGATGTATTATGACTAACCTATCTATTAATGGTTATAGTCACATTTAATATTAACACATTATTTAAAATATACTAAATATTTTTTTTCCTCCTACAGTTTATTTGGCGGCCATATCTTGGTCTAGAGGTCATCCATGAAGCTAACGAACACCACTCTGCTGTGTGGACTACAAAGGTACCGATTATCCACTTCACAACAGTTGAAATGCACAACAGTGATCGTGTCAAGCTTCAGTTTGGAATGCTACAAGATATTTCCGGTCCCCCAAAATGCGTCGACGACAGATGGCACTCAAGCATCCTCTCTGACCTGTGGCACTATAAACCATGGAAAACATATGCAAAACATAAGTGTCGTGAATGGAAGCTTCGCATGCATCTTGTTTTGAAGGACAATGTTTTGCCATATGAGAGCAAACCGTCTATCCAGTACATGACTTGGTATAGGTCGGTTTCCATTGGTTTCTTTTCCCATCCTAGATATCCTGTTGACCCACGCCAGCAAGCCACATCATCACGAACTCAACAGCAGACCGATCAACCAAGCCAACATCCAACCCAACCCCCACTCACACAACCACAATTCCATGAAAACACCCCTTACCAATCCACCCCATTCCAACAGGGTTATTCCCAGTCCCAATACCAGCAAAACCTACCACAGTCCCAATCATACTCCTATGACACTACAACCCAGATTAACACGGAGTATCAAACACCCAACCAAACCTTACCCACCCAGACATTTACACCCTTCACCGCTTATGACCAAGCAGGCTATCGTCCTGACATATCATCCAGCCAACCACCCCAACAAAATTATACAGGCATGGGAAACACCTTTAATGTGGACGACTTGCCTACTATTGACTCGGCTGCATGGTCACTATTTCTTCAGATGACGGACGACCCATTAACAACATCCGCACCCGTGGACTCGACGCCACCGCCGCCGCGAAGAGAACGAAGACACGTACGTACACGAGGATGTGGTACGGACGGACATTTGCCTCGACCTCGTCGACAAAATTAATGTACTGTGTTTCGCCTTTTGTCTATGTAATTTGTAATTATTAAAAAAAATATTTAGAATGAGTAATAATTATTAAAATTATTAAATATTATTTATGAATTATTATTATTAATGTATTAATGTTTAATGTTAATTTATTTGAAAAATATTAAAAAAAAATCGTCCACTATAGGGGCTCCAACTGGTACGGCGCCTCCCTTAAAAGTCCAAGGGGGTAGCCATTACCAATGGCGCCTCCCCTTCAAATTCAATAGGGTAGCCATTTCTAATGGCGCCCCCCAGCAATGTTTTTTTTTTTTTGAAACATGGATATATTGGTATTAATGGTGAAAACATGGAATTTTTTACGTAAATACCCCTAATTTTGGAAAAAATTCCCTAAATAACCCATGTTTCAAAAATATTCTCAAAATGCCCCCATTAGGGTTTTGGTTTGAACTATGTCGCCATTGAAATTGGCGACTCCCTTGTAGAGGTCTAACCATGTCGCCAATGCAACTGGAGACACCCTTCCAAGTCGCCAGTGCAATTGGCGACAGAGTGTAATGGTTAAACCATGTCGCCAATCCAAGTGGAGACATGGTGTGTTTTGTGTTTTTTTAAAATATTGGAATATTATATTGATTTTGTTTGCACAACGATATAAAATTTTCATTAATTCAATAAAATATTACATTAATTAATCTTCGTGACCGGGTGCATCCAACCGGCCACCAGTTCCACATCCCCTAGGGACCCTCACTCGTTGCAGCTGTTGTACTCGTTGTACTCGCCCCCCTTGTTCCCCTTGTTGTTGATTTACGCCCGGTGTTTGAGGGGTCGAAATCTCAGGAGCAGTCCTAGATGGTTCCCTTAGGATGTCTTCGACCCTCTAGGACATCCTAAGGGAACCATCTAGGACTGCTCCTGAGACTTCGACCCCTCAAACACCGGGCGTAAATCAACAACAAGGGGAACAAGGGGGCGAGTACAACGAGTACAACGGCTGCAACGAGTGAGGGTCCCTAGGGGATGTGGAATTGGTGGCCGGTTGGATGCACCCGGTCACGAAGATTAATTAATGTAATATTTTATTAAATTAATGAAAATTTTATATCATTGTGCAAACAAAATCAATATAATATTCCAATATTTAAAAAAAAACACAAAACACACCATGTCTCCACTTGGATTGGCGACATGGTTTAACCATTACACTGTGTCGCCAATTGCACTGGCGACTTGGAAGGGTGTCTCCAGTTGCATTGGCGACATGGTTAGACCACTACAAGGGAGTCGCCAATTCTAATGGCAACATAGTTCAAACCAAAACCCTAATGGGGGCATTTGGGGAATATTTTTGAAACATGAGTTATTTAGGGAATTTTTTCCAAAATTAGAGGTATTTACGTAAAAAATTCGAAAACATGGGTATAATGGAATTATATACTTAGAAACATGGTTATTTAGGTAAAAAAAGTCTAAAAAGTGTCTTATTATTATTAATTTAGGTAAGTTTTTTAGGTGCTCATGAATTTTAATTAGTTATAAAAATTAATTTTAAATTTTAATTATTTTTAAAATAACATAAAATAAAAAGTGATGTGTGGCATTAAATAATATTATTTAATTGAATTATGAATAACGACCCGACTAAATTTAAATGGATCAAAGTGTTCACTATAAATTTATTAAAGTAGAATTTCCATATTTATTTTGTTAATAAATAACCTTCCATTAAATTCGAAAAATTAGTATTCATGGAAAGCTCACAACCGAAAGCCTAATGTTAGCGCCAAAAGGAAATGGCAGTCAGGGTAAAACATGCATGGACATGCACCACACGAAGGATTGTAAACTCCGAGGAACATGTTTTGTCGGCGCTTGAATCATGCGACGGAATCAAACAGTTCAACCAAGTTCACACTCAACTCATCGTCCACGGTCTCTTTCAAAACTCTCTTGTTGCCAGCAGAGCCATCAAGAAACTCTGCTCTCATCCACGCACCACCCCACGCGCCACTTCCCTCTTCGACCATCTCCACCACCCCGATGCTTTCCTCTCCAACACCATCATTCGTTCTTATCTACGCAGTTCTAATTTCTCCGCTGCTTTCAGTTTCTACTATAACAAAATGCTCGCCAGGTGGGTTCCACCGAATCACTATACTTTCCCTCTCGTTCTTAAACTCTGCGCTGACAGTGGTTACCAACGAGAAGGAGAAAAGGCTCACGCTCGGGTTGTTAAATTTGGGTTTGAGTTCAATTTGTTTGCCAGGAACTCGCTGATCCGAATGTACTCCGTTTTCGGAAGAATCAATGATGCTTGGTTGCTGTTTGAATCGAGTTATGTATTGGATTTGGTGAGTTATAATACGATGATTGATGGGTATGTTAAGATTGGGCAAATAGGTTGTGCACGGAAGCTGTTTGATGAAATGCATGATAGGGATATTTTCAGTTGGAATTGCATGATTGCGGGACATGTGTCTGTTGGGGATTTGGATGCGGCAAAGGAGCTGTTTGAAATAATGCCGGATAGAGATGTTGTGTCTTGGAACTGCATGATTGATGGGTGTGTAAGAGTTGGGAATGTTTCTCTCGCTCTTGAGTTTTTTAATCGAATGGATGGGGGTATTAGGAATGTAGTTTCGTGGAATTCGTTGTTGGCATTGCACGTGCGGGTGAAGAATTTTGGTGAGTGTTTGAGGATGTTTGAGAGGATGATGGAAAGTGGTGAAGCTATGCCAAATGAGGCTACTTTGGTCAGTGTTCTCACTGCTTGTGCAAATTTAGGGAAGCTCAGTTTGGGTTTGTGGGTTCATTCTTATATTAAGAGTAACAATATTAAACAGGATGTCTTGCTTGGAACTTGTCTTCTTACAATGTATGCAAAATGTGGGGCTATGGATTTCGCAAGAGATGTTTTTGTTGAGATGCCGGTGAAAAGCATTGTGTCATGGAACTCTATGATCATGGGATATGGTTTGCATGGAAATGGGGACAAAGCTCTTGAAATGTTTGTAGAGATGGAGAAGGCGGATCAGAAACCGAACGATGCTACTTTTGTCTGTGTGTTGTCTGCTTGCTCGCATGCCGGAATGGTCATGGAGGGTTGGTGGTACTTTGATCTCATGCGTCGTGTTTACAAGATTGAACCCAAGGTTGAGCACTATGGCTGCATGGTTGATCTCCTTGCTCGAGCTGGTTTTGTGAAGGATTCAGAAGAGCTTATAGAAAAGGTTTCTGTGAAAGGTGGATCTGCTTTGTGGGGTGCTCTACTTTCCGGTTGTAGGACTCACTTGGACTTAGAGCTTGCGGAGAATGTAGCGAAGAGACTTGCTGAGTTGGAGCCACTGGATATTAGTCCTTATATAGTACTGTCTGATATATATGGGGCTCGAGGGAGATGGGATGATGTTGAGCGTGTGAGATTGATGATGAAAGAAAAAGGGTTACAAAAAGAAGCAGCATCAAGCTTGGTTCATGTTGAAGATTTTGAATCGAAATGTATTGTTAATAAGTGATTTGGTCTGAGAGGAAAAAGATAGTCTACTCAATGTTGGGTGAATTAGGAGCACAGATGAAAATATCCATTTGAGATTCAACTGAGAAAGAAAATGTCATACCTAGAAAAATGTAAGATTTTCTATAGTACAGGCTGTTGGGAGAGAAACAGAATTCGTGCTAAGGATTGAGATATCGAGGTGGTAATTATGGATATGGGGAAAAATGTCAGGATAGAGACAGCCACAGCCACTGATGAATGGTGAGTTACAGAATGGATGTGGAATGCTGATGAATTTCTAAGGATGTGAAGAAACAAAAGGATCTAGTTGATGCTGTAGAGAGTCCAGATTGGTTCCCCAAAGATTTTGGTTCCGGATTTATATGTGAATGATAATTAATATATTCGAAGAAGAATGACTTGCTTAGTATATTGCATAAATAAGCATCTAACATGAAATCAATCAGTGATAGTTCATTTTATCAACTTTGTTTCCCAGATGAAAATACTTGGAACACGAGACTGTTGGATCTTACATCGCATGCATCAATATAAGTTTCAGGGAAAGCAAGTAGCTGGGTAATAAAGATTGAGAAATCTATATAATGCTTAATATTTTTTTTTATATGTACGGTATCAGATTTCAGACCCTAAAGCACAACCTTACCTTGATACAATGATATCAGATATCCACATATACTTACATCTGTATTTCTATATCCAAATGTTCATAATTTAAAACTTTCTTTATTCATATTAATACCTTCGTTAAAGTTTTTTTGATGTACACATTAACATGTAATGATGAATGAAACTGTAACCTTTTCAACCAATGATATGAAATTCAATAGAGTAACCTACCTATGATCAATGATATGATAAATTCAGTGGACTTATTTATTTAATTATTTCATAACAGGGTAATTAATAAAAGCATATAAATAAACAATTTTTTGATGTGTCTCTACTGGTCTACTTGTACTCCTGAGTCATATGTTTCTCCAGCCTTCCAGTCTTCTGGTATGTTATTAACAGGAACGACCCATGTATCGTCTCCATCTTCAGTACTAAACAACATCCTTAGAGACAAAGGTCCACTCGGTGGAGGGGTTGCAGTCCAGACTGCGCCATGACTCCGATCCAGTAACTTGCAGACAAAGTTCTGAGTCTGCAGTCAGCAAAAAAGGCAAGTTCATTACAATAATATTTACCCAACAGCGAACCTTTCTTTCTTAGTTTCAACATAGGACATCGCTATAGAATCTCAAATACTCAATTTTTTTTCCAATTATCTTTACTAAAAATTTTGTTTATTCATGTTAAAGATTTGACCAAAGTTACAACTTATGACGCGACAAAGAAGTAGATAATACCTCACAGAGCTGCACAGCTGTTATGTCTCTCCTTCCTTGTTGAAACCATATGACAAAAGCCAAGTAATGAGGGTTGCTGCTGCTTTCATCAATCTTAATTGTGATGTTTTTGTTAGGGTAGCTACATGAAACCCTGGAGATAACGAGGAGAGGCCTTGATTAAGTTTACATTTAACAAAGACAAGAAAAATTAATGCATGAAAAAAAAAAACGAAGACAACATAGTGCTATAATGTTTCACCATGGTAGATCTAGGGAATATTCAAACTTATTGTGGATATATTATCAGGAGTCTTATCTTACATTTAGAAGCGGCCAATTTTACGACTTAAAGTTATGACTTTTTAATCATACGATAATAACTATAGCGTGAAGTCACTCCTTCACAGCAAAAAAGCGGATGTATATATGAAATAGTTGTGTGGAAGGATTTCTCACCTTCTGTATTCAATATCAACTACACCAAGCGCTAATAAAGAAGCGGATGCATCCTTGCTCTGAGCCATCCTGCCAAAGGCTCGTTGGCTAAGAATGAAGTCAGTGTTATCGCCTGAGCCTTGGTCCGTTAAAACTATAGTGACACCGTTGCCGGAGCAATAAGCACCGTTGGTACACCTTACCTGGCAAAGGATAATGAGAAATATTACTTTTGAAGCTAGAATGCATAATGTTAAGTTGCAGAATGTTGTTGAAGTTATAGTTGTGATTATCAAAGGACCAAATGAAAGAACTAACAAAATAATAATGTCTGTGTGTTATATGTGATATATGAATATATCATATATGTGTAGCTGTGTTATCACCTGGTAACAAGCGCCACAGCCAACTCCATCTCGATAAAGACTTGATGCAGCCGATACATCCCCGCCATTAATGTTAGCACCAAAGGAACCAAATCCACATGCACCAGCTGCAATGAATTCAAAGGAGCATATATATGAGAAAACCTGCTTACAAATATTATTTAATGTTTGCATTATCATTATCATTCGTTTTATCAGTTTTCTTACCATCGGTGCCATTTTCTTCAGAGTTTGAGTAAAATGACGCACGAGATTGGACAAAACAATCAGTGCATGAAGTATCCGCCAAAGTTTGCATGAAAAGAAAGGTGGCAAGGAGAACAAAACACAAAAGAGAGAGTGCCATGTAGGACAGAATGGATAAAGCAGTCAGAACTCAGATGTTAAGGTAAGCTTGTGATGTATGAAGGGAACTTGATTTCTGGTATTTATAGAGAATCCGGTCAATGTTACCTACCAACTTTGACATACCAAAGATGAAAATAAAAACTGCTCAAATTTTGAATAAGAGTAATTTTGATACCTTTATCTCTGAACTACTTGCTTAGTCTGCATTTGACATTGAAAACCAATTTCCTGACTTATCAAAATTTGTACCACTTTCCTTTTTAGATGAGTTTCAATGTTTATCTGCTATGATATTTCCACACCATTTCCTGTACATAACTTTAATCAATGGATATGGTCCCCTATGCACTAAATTGTAGTCAGACATTCCAATTATTTATGTTTTAGTCAGAAATATAATTTATTTTCTTAATTCAAACACATTTCCTTTTCTCAATATTATGCATTAATCTAGTTTTTTAATATCATTATCCAACATACACATTTAATTGTCCGAGCTATTTGACATTTGCTCACCTAACAGGTAAGTTAAATCAAATATTGAGTTGTACTGAATTGAAAATATGAAGTAAGAACATGGCTTGGAACACAAGAAATTAGAAGAGTTAGGCCTTTCTGCACTTTGATGATCCTATCTATGTTAGGCATATTTTTAGAGTTCCCACTTGGTCAAATATTAAATAAGGACCTTGTTCTCTATGTCATTGTGGTAGGTGCTCAGGAAATATCCATCTAATTTACACTAGGTCACAGATTCACAATTCCAAATAAGCAGCCTCTAATGGCATGATGAGAAAGTGACCTTATTCCTTGAGATATTCCTTTCCTTATGTCATTTAAAGGTAATGTCATAGATCATGGGTGTTCTTGTCATTACAGTGATTTTAGTCCTTGAAGCAGCCTAATGAAATGAGTTGGAATATTGAAGAAGTTTTGAGAATGAAGTTTTGATATATTAACTGTTCCAAAGAAGAGAGATTGTTAAGAAAGGTTGACAAAGACTGCCATGAAGGATAACCCTCAGCTATGACGTGGAAACCATTTTGGGCTCTGGAGTATGGACCCAGCGTGCCAATACTAATCAATTTTTAGTGTTTGAGGCAACACCAGAATTTATACACCTATTTGTAAAGATTTTCAAGCTTAAAATATTTGTTCCAAAATCTATTTATTTCTCATTTAACCTAAATATATACTTCAAAATAATTTTTCGACACATCATTCAATTTATGCCACCTCATTTAAATGCTTATGTGTCATTCTTTGTTATTTACCACTAGTCCACTACTACTACTTTTATATTCTTCATCAATTTTTCACAATTTTCTCACATTATGACATATTCGTATCCCTCTAATACCGTTATTCTGTAATTGCGCTCAATCAAATTCTTTCAATTTTATTCATCTATATCTTATACTTTCATCTCATTTTTATTCAATCTATAGAGTATTGTTTCATTTCATCTAAACCTTTGAATGTAAGTAATTTTATATGTTACATACACATAAAAATTTTCATTTAACCTCTTTGCATCTATCAATACCATGCTCAAATCTATTTCAATGAAATCAGGAGGGAATTAGCCGCTATGAAGCACAGACACCTCAAATACAATTTCGATAATGTCACGGCGACATATGTAATAATTTGAAAAAATTAATAAATTAAATGTAATTACATGTGTCAGTGTAGGTGTTCGATACCGACACAGACACGGACACGTCTTTGTTAAAAGTGTCAGTGCTATATAGATTAGTAGTTTCTCCAATCACATGTATAATTGTATACTACATGTAATCACAAATGTCAGTGCAAATGTCCGATACCGACACGGACACATCTTTTTTAAAAGTGTCAGTGTTACATAGATTAGCAATTTCTCCAATCACATGTATACTACGGAGACTATGTTTAAGTGTATTTTTTATATTTTGTATTGTTAATCCTCTTGTTTCATTATTTAAGGATTTTTTTTACAAAAACTTTAATTGTTGTTTTAATTATTTTTCAATATCTATAAAGCAAAATAAGAAAATATTGTGATTCTCTCTTAGAGTGTAATCATTTGAATATTTTTGAATCAAGATAAATTAGAAGATATTCAAATTCTCTCTTATTATTGTAACTATTTTGTTTAATGTATTTAGTATTTATTTTATACAACTTTTAACCCTTAATTTATATCAACTAAATAATTTATAATATTATCTTAAATAAATAAAAAAATTAAAATTTCCTTTCTCTATTTAATAATTATAATCTTATTTAATATTATAGTTAATTATTTAAATATATATTCAAACCTTTATTTTTTGTCAAGTAACCATGATTCTAATTCATCTTCTAAAAGTGAATAAATATAATGTCATGAGTTTGAATTTGTGTCCCTCTTAACACAACTATCAATTGAGCTGATTCTTAAAAGAATTTTACCATTGAAAAAATATTTAAATGAATGAAAGAGACTTTTATTTTATTTTATTTTCTTAAAAAAATCTATAGTTTAAGTGTCATTTACTATATTTTGTATTTGTTCTGGACTGGACCAATGGCTAAAATTGGCCCAATCCGCCTCTGCTCCAGAGCGGCCCAAATTGCCTAAGTTCAATCCGCAGAGGGGCAGAAGTGACATTTCTGCCCCTCCCACCGGGCAAGGAACGCAACGTTCCTCCCCGGCGTTGATGCCCGTTACGCACGGATTCCTCGCTGCCCAGACAGCAAAGGGCAGGTGCCCGAAACTGCGTTTATGCCCGACATAACGGCTAGTTCCGAGCACCCTACCCGGCCTAACGGCTAGTTTGGGCAGTTACCTATTCTTTGGGGAAAACGGTTACTTCGCCCCGAAAATAGGACCGTTGGCCACGCGCTGAGGGCTCTATATAAACCCTTTCAAGCGAGAGGGTCAGGTATCAGATATTCACCCTAAGAATACACTTTGTATTTGCCCATTTTCTCTGACCCTTTCTTACTTGAGCGTCGGAGTGCCTTGCAGGTACACCCCCTCCTCTCCTCATCCACATTCCGAGCACCTTGCCCATCTGATGACCAGCTTGCGTGGACCTGTTCGAATACTCCGGATCAGTGGCGTCGTCTGTGGGAACTCCTTGTTCTCCCCTTCTTTCTTTCCTCCTCGGAAACTAAAAGATCAAAACATACTTTCTTTGATCGGCCCGCATATGGCCGCTCAGGACTCCGCAAAAGGTGCTGACGTTACGGTTCTCGTTCCTGTCAACAAGATGGACGTTGACGACAGATCTCCATTACTTTCTGATCCCCGTTTCCTTCGAGACGGGGCTGCTGCGTCTCCAACTCCTCCTCCCACCGAGCAAGGAGGCAAGCAGCCACCGTCGGGTGAACGACCAATTCCTGGCCCTCCCAGCGCCGACCTGGCCGTTGCAGCTCTTTTGGAAGCTGTCAACCGCACAAACCTCCTTATCTTGCAGCAAGGAGAAATAATAGGAGCTCTCGAGGAAGCATCTCTTCCAAGATCCTCTCCTCCCAAGAGTAAGCACCGAAAATCAAGAAGCCCGCCACCTAGGCGTGGGGAAGACCATAGATCGAGGCATGAGCCTGAATCACAACACATTCGCAAGCGCGACCAGATCTCCCCGCGAGATCGATCATCACCAAGACACAAGAGAACGAGACAGGATAGACATTCTCCACCAGTCAGACCTCGTGACCGGCTATGTTCACCATCGCCTCGCAGAGACCGCCGCCGCGAGCGCAGACACCGGTCACCATCAACTCCAAGTTCAGACAGCGACGACGAGCCTCGCGGCCCGTTGTCCCGGATCTTGGCCACCCGTCTCCCTAAAGGACTAGAGAAGCCTCCGTCTCTAGGGACTTACGATGGAACCACTGACCCAGACGAACACGTAGAAAACATAGATGCTCTTTTGGACTACAGAGGGGTACGAGGAGCCATCAAATGCCGCATGTTCCCGACCACGCTCCTGAAGGGAGCAATGACATGGTACAAGCAACTGCCAGAAGAATCCATTACATCCTGGAGGTAGCTGGGGAGGATTTTCTCCCGTCACTTTACTGCATCACGACGCCATCCAAAGACCGAGGCGTCCCTCGGAGCTGTCGTACAGGGAAAAGATGAGCCTCTTCGGGCTTACATTGAGCGGTTCAACAAGGAGGCCGTCCAAGTGCCAACGACCGACGACATGAAGAAATTCCTGCTCGAGCAGGGATTACGTCCTGGCTCAGACTTCGCGAAAGCCATCGGCCTCGATCCACCGAGGAACCTTAACGCCCTTCTCCTCCAAGCCCAGTCGCATATACAATATGAAGAGAAGGTTGTTGCACACTCTGTCCGGGCCTCTTGACACCAAGAAGGTGCCCGCTCATCCAGAGCTGAAGAAACCTCAACATCCCGTCGAGGAGATAAAAGACGCGACGATCGGCCTCGCGATGCACGCGAACAGAAGGGACCTTCTGGGCGTTTCCATGACTATACCCCCTCACTACCTCGAGGGAGAAAATCTTGTCCGAGTGTGCCAACTCGGAGTTCAAGCAGGCGGGAGTCCGTTTCCCCAAATAGCTGCCGGCCAGACCGGGTGTAGACAAATCCAAGTATTGCCGCTTCCACAATAGTCACGGTCATATGACGGAAGAATGCATCCACCTCATAGATGCAATAGAGATCCTTATTCGCGACGGCCACCTGAAGCAGTTCGCGAATAAGAAAGATGCTCCCCGGCAAGAAACCCATGAGAACAAAAAGGTTGCAGAAGAGACTCCGCCCTCTGATGACACCAACGTACAGGTCGCTATGTCCGTAACTCGGCCAGAGGACTTCCGCATCCCTAATAGTCTGCCCGTCTCCACGTACCTCGCTGCTCACAGCCCGTGGGAGGCTTTCCCGTCAGCCATGGTCATTTCCGGTGGTGGATTCAACAAAATCACGGTCGGCTCAGTCAAAAGGAGATTCGATCAACTGATCAGCAAAAGCTCCAATGAAGTCACCGCGCTGGACACCACTCACAAAGGATTTGTTCCTATTTCCTTCTACAAGGAAGAGCTCCTCGACGGGGCGCCGAACTCTAGCATTCCGCTGCTTATCCGGGCAAAGATGGCGAACTTCGACGTTCGCAGAATACTCGTGGACTAGGGCAGTTCGGTTGATATAATGTACAACCACCTGTTCGAAACGCTGCAGCTGAATGACTCTCACCTTACTCCATACGTTGGATCCGACCTGCAGGGATTCAACGGAGCGGTGACAAAGCCTCGGGGTTACGTAGAGCTCATCGTAACTTTCGGTTCAGGAAAGACAACCCGAGCAATTAAAGCACAGTTTCTGGTAATTGAATGCCCATCACTATACCAGTGCATTTTTGGAAGGCCAACCCTGGCAGAGTTGATTGCAGTACCTTCCACCGTACATCTCAAGATGAAGTACTACACTTCTGAAGGGACGGCCGCCGCCCTCCACGGCGACATCGAAGCTGCCCGTCGGTGCTTTGAAGCAGCATCAAAGGAACTCAGCACCATCTCAGCGGGACTACGAACTTCTGGTCGTCCCCCTCTGCCCAGCAGCTCCGAGCAGCCGAAACCGCTCCCCCAAGTCGAATCTATCGACCTGGACAGCCGTTTCGGCGAGGAAGACCACGCCAAGGACCCAACAACTTCGAGCAGCCAATCCAACAATAGTAGTCATCTCCTACGACCTGTCCCAGATGGCAACTTCGAGATCGTTCCGTTCGGAGAAGACCCCCAACGGGGAGTAAAGATCGGAGCAGACCTCCCCGACCTGACCAGGAGACAACTAAAAACATGCCTGTTATACCCCAAATTTTGACCACTAAGATTTCCCATCATTGTGTCACTCATCATCACAATATGGAGGAACCATCATACCTCATCAGTCTCCCTAAAGATGGGTGAGCATCCACTACAATCAAAATTAGGGTTTCAAGCCCTCTCTGAGTGCTTAGACAAAGGATCAATCAAGGAATGACATGATCTTCAACTTGTCTAGCCTCTCAAATATCCACAATGGATCAAAAGTACTCCCAATTCAAGGATTAAGCACAAGGATGCTCCCTTCTAGGTGGATCAAGCTTCAAGATCGCCAGTGTCACCAAATTAGGGTTTTGGTCGACCAGGGCCTCCAGATGAAAAATTTCATCTGGGCATGAGCCAATGATCCAAAACATAACCTAATATACTCCATGGAACCTCATGGACCCAATCATCAAGTCAATTTTGCCTCAGGGGATGCATTCATCAAAAATCAGGAATTAGGGTTTCTTGACCTAATTCACCCCTAAGTTGACTTTTGGGACAAATCATGAACCAAGACCTCAAGAGAGGGTTTGAGGATCTCTAATGAACTATATTGATCCATTTGGAACAATGGATTAATCCAAGAAGCTTGAGCAACAAGTCTCAATTTCATCTGCACCACAGTTAGGGTTTTAAGGGAAAAGTCAACTGTAACTTTGACTTTTGACCAGGACATGCTCCCAAGCCCTAAGACATGATTCAATATGCCCTATGACACCCATGGAACATGTCCATCAAGTTTGATTTAGGTTAAGGACATGATTTCCCGAAGAATTGCACATTTGGAATTCATCTGATAAAAAGTCAACTGTGCACAAAAGTCAACTTTGACTTTTTGAGATTTTTCACCAAAATGGATTTTTAACCCTAAAATGATGTTAATGTATGATTTGAATCATCATTCATCAAGAAAAATCAAGAAAAGTTGGATAACTTGTAAAAGAGGCAACCATAAAAACTTAGAAAATTTTCTAAGTTAAAAATAAAGTGACAAGGGCACCAACTTTGAAGGATCATAACTCCTAAACCACAAAGCCATTTTTTCTCATCCAAAGATGGATTTGTAGCCCTCATTACCCTCTACAAAAACTTCAACTAGACCTAAGTCCAATTCATTAAGGATTTGGAGTTATGGAGTGATCAAAATGGCTGAAAAGTGAAAATGTCACTTTTTCCAACACTTAGTGAAATTTTCACTAAGTCAGAATCTGCCTTCACTTTTTGCCAAATGTAGGGGGATTTTTCACTTGGATTCAAAAGAGATCAAAACCAAACATGTTCAAACAGTTGTTGTATCATGTAAGGGCTTTCCAAAATGGTCAAGAACATTACCAAATTCAACTTACACCATGAGATATGACATTGGCAAGTTGCCTTGCTGAAATCTGTCAAAGGCAAGGCAGAATTTGCAACTTTGCTCGATTTGCCAAAATCAGACAAATTCAAATGCTCCTATCCACTTGGACACCTCAGAGGATTGAATCTAAAGGGGACAATCACTGAGCCAAGCCTCCAAAGTCCATGGAACAAGAAATAGCATGTTGAACCTAGAATGGCCAAAATAGGGACAAGACTCCAAATTTGGATTGAAGCATTCAATGGAAGCATCAAGGTGGCATGGACTAAGCCATTCTCATCTGAAATCAGTCAAGACTTATCCAAGACCAAGGGAACCAAAGCTCTGTGCCCTAACCTCTAGTCAATGGCTAGAGGAGACTTGGATTTTCATTTGCCAACATTGGCCAAGCCTACTTACCAGTTACCATTCACTATTCCTTGCAAAACAAACTTGCTCTACTATAAATAGAGCTCAATTGTGATCAGTTTGAGTACACCAAAGCCATCTAACAGATGTTTTCCTCAAAATCTCTTTCTCTTGGCAAAAATGCCTTTCTTAGCAAGGTAGCTATCGGGTTTTGAGTTTGAGAGCTTTTCCAATCAAACCAATCACTCACACACCTCACATACATCATATAGAAGTGATCCAAACACTCACATAACATCTGGAACACTGATTTCACAAAATCACCAGCCAATTACTCAAGTTCTTGACAGTTTTGCAGTTGAGGTGCCATCTTCAACTCCAAACCATTTCAATCCATTCCAAGCACTCAGACACATCACTTGGTACCTAGGGAAGCTATCCACATCATTGGAACCTAGCTGTAACACCTCCAACACAAATCACGATCACCAACTGCAAGTGGTAAGCATGAGCTCTTCTAACTCTGTGATCCATGCAATTTTTGCTGCACAATAATTTGGCCATATGTTCATAATCATGCATGGAATGTTTTCCCTCAATTAATTGCATTATTTGAATCGTGTATCAAAAATCCTAGCCTTCATGCAGAAATTAGGGTTCTTGAGGATTTTTCGTGATTTCTTGTTATATGTTTAATTTAAATCAAATTAATGGACATAGACATGATCGTGAGGTTGAGACGAGCATAATGATATATGGATTGCATGTTATAATCAAGTATTCAGGGAGATTGGATAGAAAATGCAAATCAGTCAAACCCAGAACACGCGCGCGTTCTTCAGCTGTTCTTGGCGCCTTTTTTGAATTTTCAAATATTTGAATTTTGTGATTTTTGTTTAATTGATTCAAAAATTAATTTCTCTCTGAGTTTTAATGATTTTGAGTTGATTCTTTTTTTAATAATTCACAAAAATGTTAAAATATTTTATTTTCCCAAAAAATCCCAAAAATATTATTTATTTCATATAATTGATATTTTTGCAAAGAATTAATATTTTAATTGTTTTTGACATTTTAAATATTTTTTCCACCTTGATTTTGCAACTTTTAATGCTTTCTAATTATTTTGTAGGTCAATACTTAATTTTTGAAGCATTAATCCAAGATCACAATTTGTTTTTCACATGTTAAACAATTTTGATCATTTTAATTGAATTTTTATTCAATTAAATACATTTTTGAAAACAAATTAGGGTTTTTGGATTAATTCAACCCTCATAAATCATTTTCAAAACACTATGGGCCTCTAATAAAGTGTAAGACCCAATCCTTTTTTGACCAAATCATTTTTGGGTCTCAGTGTATTGTATAAGTCCCGATACCGTCAAAAACAAATGGCGCGATCGTCGCCTTTTGAAAAATAACCTTCTGGGTCTCTCCTCGAGCTATAAGACCCATTCAAAAATTTTGGGCCTCTATTAGAGTGTAAGACCCAACCCCCTTTTAACCAAAATCAATTGGGCCTCACTTATTGTATAAGTCCCTCCGCGTTAAAAGAAAACCTCGGCGCGATCGCCATTTTTAACGAAAAGTCATCTGGGCCTACCCTCGTGTTATAAGCCCCACTCTTTTTCTTTAAAACTTTTTGGGCCTCTTGAGAGAGTGTAAGACCCATCCCTTTGTACAGAAAAACATTTTGGACCTCAGTCACTTGTATAAGTCCCTCTGTACAAATTCAAACAGTGCGCTCACTGATAAAACCCTGGGCCTCTCCTTGAGCTGTAAGCCCCAAATCTCTCCTTTTCAAAGCACTTTCTCCTTTGATTTTGAATATATTGTTGTTTTCAATCTTTCTTTGTTGAACAACTAACCAAACAGCATGGAAGCTCTACAACCGAGTAAGTGTTTATTGCTTTCATTTACCGCTTTCATATACATATAACTGTATTGTGGGGCTGTTTCACTGTAAGTCTTATTTCATAAACTCATATCAACTGTGTAATAATAGTATAGATATTTCGAGTTTCCCCGGCAACTACGTCTAGAACTAGGTGACGCCGTTTCGTTTATTCGTAGAAATAGACAGCTAGATCCCCAATAGGATCACCAGATACAGTCTTCTCTTCGGCTGTCCTTATTAGGAATTGTCAAGAAACTTTATTCCCAGAGATGAATGTATTCTCCGTGAATGGCATCTTTGAGTTTCTTCCAAATTCCCGAACTTTCCTGACTTGATCTATTCCTTGTCAATAGCTTGCCTTGAATTTCTCGGGGTTTGGGGACCCACGGGCTTCTTAAAAGCATCGGCCTCCTCTTGGGCATCGTTCAAGGACCCACAGGCTTCCTAAAAGCGACCCCGCCTCCTCTTGGGCTTAATACAAGGACCCTACGGCTTCTTAGAAGTATTCACAGCCTCCTCTTAGGCTTCGTATAATAATCTCTTCCTCCGGGAATGATAGCCTTCTCTTGGGCATCGTACAAGGACCGATCGACTTCTTAAAAGTTTCTAGCCTCCTCTTGGGCTTCATACAAATTGTCCCGACGACCTCCTAGAGGTATAGGAACAGAACTTAGTCACCTTCATAGAACAGTCCTTTCATAGAGTCTACTACTGTTTCTCAAAGCATGGTACAAAAGATGACACTCTAGACTTGGACAGTCTAATCTCCTTGAGTCTCAAAGACATTCTCAAGTGACCCCTTCGTTAAATAGGAAGGAAACCCGTAGACAGTCTCAATACCCTTCAGATTTCTCGATTCCTTAAAGAACAGGAATAACCTGGATCCTTGGATCAAATCCATGAGTACAGTGTTGCTCATATAAGAACTGATTTTCTCTGTAAAGATCAGTATACTGGACCTGTCACTTAACTGAAATAGTTACCATAGCCTCCTCTTAGGCTTTGTATAATGATCCTTCTCCATTGAAGTTAGCCTCCTCTTGGGCTTTGTACAAATGATTCTCCCCAGCGGAGTCAAACAACGTTTAGCCTCTCTCTCGGGCTTTGTACGAGACACATAAAAGACTCCCTCATTGAGTCAATCACCTCTTTTGCCTCCATCTCGGGATTTATACGAGATACAAAAAGGTTCTTATTGAGCCAAGCAAATTTTAGCCTCCATCTCGGGCTTCGTACGAGATACAAAAAACTCTCTTGTTAAGTCAAGTAGCCTTCATCTCGGGCTTTATACGAGATACCAAAAGATTCCCTCGTTGAGTCAAAAACCTTTTAGCCTCTCTCTCGGGCTTTGTACGAGACACATATTAGCCTCCTCTTAGGCTTTATATAAGAAAACCACTGGTTAATCCAATTAACCTTTTAGCATCAAAGTTGTGCCTCGTTCAGAGTACACAAACATCAACAATCCCTTTCATCTAATCGCTGTAAGCGGCAAGCCTCTGGATCATCTACATCCATGCCAATGTCCCTCTTTTAGCATGAGAAATTCCCAAGGAAAGATGGAATTGCTCTAAACTGAGTTAAAGTCTTCTCCTTCAGGTTAAAATCCCTATAAAGGAAATTATGGCATTGCCGGATTCACAAATCCCGGTTAAAGTAATTCTCCTTTATAACCAGTCACCCAACAGTTGTGACAGACAAACCCTTCTTTAGAGATGACAAATTCTCTCTAAAGTTGAGACCTTTTAGCTTCATATCTTGGGCTTTGAACAAGATACAAATAGACTTTTTAGCTTCATATCTTGGGCTTTGAACAAGATACAAATAGACTTTTCAGCTTCATATCTTGGGCTTTGAACAAGATACAAATCACCTTTCGCTTCACGTCTTGGGCTTTGAACAAGACACCAAAACACCCATTTCCTCCCATAGAATAGGAGGAACTACGAACGCTCTGATTTCCCTGTTTCGGTAAACGGGAATACGTAGGCATAAGATTGAAAGAAAAATCTTAGCGAGCACACTAAACAAAAAACCCAAATCCCATACTCTCACATCAAAAAGCATCAGTCCTAACATCCTAATCCTTGTTCCCCGCCAGAAACCTTCTGTCTAGATAAAAAGAAAGAAACTGTATTGGCGAAAATACAAATAACCAGTACAAAGGCCCCCCCACATTGATAGCATTCGTAACCTAACAGACCGCTGTTTAAACTCAGTATGCAAGCAGGGTTAAATGGAGACATCTATTTCCCTTCCTTCATCAGCTCACAATAGGATAAAAAATGAATCGACCTGTACTAAGCTCACACCGCAGAGACCGACCAACGCTTAAGAACCGCGTCCAAAATCGCTTGCTACAGAAAAATGGCGCCCACCGTGGGGCCTTTCAAAGTTAGATCTAGGCACGGTCTTTCTTTTCACCTCTTGTGTGAATACCACAGATTGGGGCTTCCGCCGGGGAACCCAATTTCTGTCAGGAACTTAAGATTCATAGCTTTAAAGGTCTAGGATGTTTAAGACAAATATATACTGCTTTTCCTAATTGCTATACGTGTTTATTTTTCTGCTAATGGGAATGCGGGTGATGCCGTATGTGGAAAGATTGAGTATACCCTTAAGATAAGTGATGGCGACGGGGTCGACCATCAACCTCAGTGGAGGCTGACCAACGCAACCCATTCTCTCACCTAGACAATGGGCCGATTGTTAAGTCTGAGAAGCTGAGGAGCCAAACCCTTTCGTAGTGCAGAAACTATCGGAAATAGTTGTTACGCGATACTACCCTCATTTGAGGCTGGTGATTCTATTCTCGGTGAATGGCACTTACTCTAAGATTGCTCTACAACTCGCTGGCGATCCGCTTGTTGTTTTGCTTTCCTGGGAGGAGCTGACGATAATAAGTACAGGTATAAAAATCACCCTAGTATAAACCTTTGGGGGATGGGTAGAGCCTTGACTTCATGACAACGACCCTTTGACCCCATGTTTTTTCTATGTTTTTGTGTGCTGCATTCATGCATTCATTTAAAAACATTAAAACAAAAAAAAATCTTCTCTTCTAGTCTCTCTGTTTTTCAAATTAAACTAAGACTGTGATTGCAAATATCAGAGAAAGGGATTGCACTAATGGATTTCAGTAGAAGGAGAACTCATACGTACACCTTCAAGGTTCCAAAACTAGAGGATTTAAGAAGGTTAGCAAGGATGATCACTAACCCAGAGGCTTTCAGAGCCAAGCACGGAGGTTTGCTACCACTGTTAAGAGTCCATGTGATTGAGGGAATCATGGATGCGCTCATTCAGTTTTATGATCTAGTTTATCACTGTTTCACATTCCCGGATTACCAGCTAGCACCAATGCTGGAGGAGTATTCTCATCTGATCGATTTACACATCACAGATCGAGCTCCATTTTCTGGACTGGAAGAAATTCCAAAGAATCAGACCATTGCAAGAGCAATTCATTTGGACGAGTCTGAGGTTAGGACTCACCTAACTACTAAGGGTGGCATCCAAGGTTTGCCAGCCCAGTTCTTGACAAAGAAAGCCCTGTATTTTGCCAGTATAGGAAACGTGACTGCTTTTGAAAGCATCTTTGTCTTGCTCACCTACGGGTTATTTTTGTTTCCCAACATTAATAATTTCGTCGATATTAACTCCATTAAGGTTTTTCTCATTGGAAACCCTGTGCCGACTTTGCTCGCAGATGCGTATCATTCTGTACACTTGGGAAATTTGTACAGCGGAGGGGAGATCACATGCTGTGTACCTCTGCTTTACAAATGGTTTATCTCTCACTTGCCCAAGTCTGCTGCTTTTTGGGATTGCAAGAGTGTCTTACGTTGGTCGCAGAAGATCATGTCTCTCACCAACTCAGATATAGATTGGTGCAATAGGATTTATGAGGGAATCAGAATCATTGACCGTTGTGGAAACTTCCCCAACGTACCCCTCATAGGAACTAAAGGAGGAATTAACTATCATCCGGTATTGGTTCGCCGTCAATTTGGATACCCGATGAGGCACATCCCACTGGGTGTTCATCTGGAAGGTCTTTTCTTCAAGGAAGGAGAAAACGACAGAGCATTAAAGATGGAAATAGTGCAAGCTTGGAAGCATGTTCATAAGAAAGGACGAGAGTCTCTAGGAAAATCGGACTGTGTCTCGGTGGAGCCTTATCTCCATTGGGTACAAACTAGAGCTCTCAAGCTAAAAATGCCTTATCCTCGTTACGGAATTCTTCCGCCGAAGGAATCTGTCATGTACTTAATGACAAAAACTGAAAAGCTTCAGGTTACTCTCAACAAAGTTCAACGGGAGAGAAGGTCTTGGAAGAACAAGTACCGCACCCTCGACATAGAGTGCATCAAAATACAACAATTACTGAAAGAAAAGGATGCTCTGATTGAAATTTTGGAGCAATATGCTGTAGAGAATCAAGATGACCAAAGGAATTTGCTCGCTCCTTTCACTTGGCAAAGGAATGACAACCCGACAACGGCTCAAGAGCCCCGGTCAAAGAAAAGGAAGATACCAGAATCAGCACCCGATTTCTCTTCAGAGAGGACTCGGGACCCATTAGTTTAGGTTTCTGTTTATGCACCTTGTAATCTACTGTATTTCCATTTCTGTAATCCTTTGAATTTCAATAAAAAGGGGTTTCCCCACTGTTTGATATTTGCAATCTAATTGTCGAAGTTTATTTTGATTAAACCAAAAAATAATTAATATAATCATTGCATTTATCATTCTCACATCGCGTATTCTTCTTACCTACGAATCTCACGTTTGTGTCTCGGTTCTAGAGTCAAACTGTCTCATTCGTATAATACTCGGGCCAATCATCAGAAAAAGATGGATGATCTTGAGGAAGAAAACAGAGAGTTGAAAGAAGAGATCGACGCTCTGAGAGAGGATATGAGAAAGCTTCGTAACGACATGCAAGCCATGGCAGAAGCTCAGCTACAACGAACTGTGATCTCAGAGATCACCTCAACGCCCATAGTGGAGAAGTATGATCCTAGGTATCAGATGCCGAAAGATCGTCCCTGGGGCATGCCTGTCAACTATATCCCGGAAGGATATGTTCCGCCGATCACTGAGGATCAGGGAATCACAACAGAAGCCGCTGGGCCTGAAGGTTACAAACTTCAGGAAAGCGAAGATGCCAGGGGCATACTGAAGACTCTTGAAGGTTACAAACTTCGGGAGACGCCAAGACTCACTGCCATGGTCACGGTCCCAGAAGGGCAGATTCCACAGTGGTCAGGAGGAAACTATGTTTGACAGAATGGAGGAATTCCAGGAGCAGTTCTTGGAAATGCAGAAGGAGCTGCAAGCCATTCGTGGTCAGGATTTATTTGGAAAGGACACCGCAGACCTTTGTCTGGTCCCAAATGTGAAAGTCCCGCACAAATTCCAAGTGCCCGACTTTGAAAAGTACAAGGGTAACTCTTGCCCTCAGAGCCATCTGGTGATGTACGCTCGGCGGATGTCAGCTCAGACGGAGAATCAGGACCTACTGATTCACTACTTTCAGGATAGTTTAACCGGTGCCGCACTCAAATGGTACATGGGTTTAAACCGTGCCACGATCAGCACTTTCAGAGATCTTGGCACTGCCTTCATCCAACAATACAAATACAATTTGGACATGGCACCCGACAGAGATCAACTCAGATCGATGTCGCAAAAGGACAAGGAAACCTTTAAGGAGTATGCTCAAAGGTGGCGTGAAATTGCCGCTCAAATTTGTCCACCTCTTGAGGAAAAAGAGATGACAAAGATCTTCTTAAAGACCTTAAGTTCATTTTACTATGACCGAATGGTTGCCAGTGCGCCCAGTGATTTCACCGAGATGGTGGGCATGGGCGTACGTCTTGAGGAAGCCGTCCGAGAAGGGCGTTTGGTAAAAGACATTGGATCGACGAGCGGTACTAAAAAATACGGTAGTGCTCTCCCTAAGAAAAAAGAGTAAGATATTGGGAATATCTCTCTCGGAAAGCAAAGGCGACGTTATCAACCGGTAGCAGCTGTAACTCCTGCTATCAACCCTACGTCTATTCCTACGTATCAACCTCAGGTTGCGCAAAGCCAACCTGACCAACAAAGGACACAACAGCCTCTTCAGCAGGCTCGTCCTCCATATAACAACAACCGTACAACACGGCCACCAGGATTTGATCCTATACCCGTAACATACGCAGAGTTGTTTCCATTACTACTGGCTAAGGGGCACATTCAGACTAAATCTCGTCTTACAGTACCGGAAAATCCGCCTTTTTGGTTTAAGGTGGATCAGACATGCCCTTATCATCAAGGAGGTCCAGGGCATAACATAGAGACTTGTCTCAATTTCAAGTCCGACGTGCAAAAACTTGTTAGGAGCGGGGTCTTATCCTTCAAGGATACGAATCCTAATGTTCTCACAAATTCGCTGCCTCAACATGAGAAGGCTGCAGTCAATTTGATAGAAGGAGAGACTAACGATGTCTATCAAATTCATGATGTACTCTTGTTGAAAACCAATTTGGTCAAGATGCATTGTAGACAGAGTGGATATGGCCATGTGCCACCTCATAACTATCATCAGTGTGATATCTGCTCTAAAAACAATCAAGGATGTTCTGTGGTGCAAGCAGCCCTACAGGAACAAATGGATCTCGGATGGATCCGAGAGCACCGAGTTCGTGGAGTTAACATGGTCTACACGAATTCTAACGTCATTCAAAACCACGACATCCGTGCGATGAATGCCAACTTGGTGGCAATGCACTCAAGGCAAAGCCAGTATCATAATCTGTCGCGACACGATTACAGTTCCTGTCTGACTTGCTCGGTAAACAAACAGGGATGCTCTTTCATACAGGAGGCCCTCCAGCATCAGATGGATCTTGGATGGATCCAAGACTACCATGATAGGAACCCTTATCAGATCAACATGGTTCAGATCTTCGATATTTGCGTGATGAATACCAACCTGGTAGAGTTACATGCTGAGCAGGTCCGGCTCGGATTCTTAATATCACATGACTATCAAAGCTGTAAAGCGGGTTGCGAAAATGATCGAGGTTGTACCCTTGTCCAGGAGGCACTTCAGTACTTGTTAAATCACTGGTGGATGCCAATTTATATGGATGAAGATACTCAGCAAATTAGTATCAGTAACAGGAACCCTACTCGACGTTAGAGTCAGGATGTCCGATCAGTGAAAGCTAACCTAGTGAGGTTACATTGTATTCAAAGTGGGCGTGGCCAGGTGCCACTACACAATTATGACCGTTGTAGTATCTGTTCGGAAAGTAACCAAGGGTGTTACTTTGTGAGAGAAGCTCTTCAGGGTCAGGTGGACCGTGGAGAAATTCGTCCATATTCGGGTTCTGGACCCATCAACTGGACGCCGAACTACCTTGCCGAGCAAGTTGAGGATGTTGTCACGATCTCTAGTCATCACAGGACCAAGGATGTTTTTCCCATTATCCCTCTACTTGACGAATCTAAAGTTCCCAACCGGGAACGAATCGAGATCACTTATGATGGTCAGAAAAATCAAAAGGTTCCCATAATCATCTATCTACCGGGACCACTACCGTATGAATCAGCTAAGGTTATCCCTTACAAATACGGTGCAACGATAATTGAAAATGGAAAGGAAATTCCATTACCCTCCGTCGTGAATATTGCAGACATCAGTCGTGTAACACGGAGCGGTCGAATCTTCAACCGAGGAGTTGGAGAACTTAACAAAGAAAAGGAACTTCAAACGGAAGCTCCCGATCCACCAGTCGGTCAATCCAGTAATCCCGACCTTTCGAAAAATAATGATGAGATGCTAAAGCTCATCCAAAGGAGTGAATACAACATTGTCGATCAACTGTTACAAACTCCTTCAAAGATCTCGGTATTATCACTGTTACTCAGTTCAGAAGCCCACAGGGAGGCTCTACAGAAAGTCTTGGAGCAAGCCTTTGTGGAACAGGATGTAACAATCAGACAATTTGATAGCATTGTCTCTAACATCACTTCCTGCAATAATGTGGGATTTAGTGATGAGGAATTACCTGAAGAGGGTCGCCGTCATAACATGGCGCTCAACATTACAGTTAACTGCCAGGACGATGCTTTAGCCAGTGTACTGGTAGACACAGGGTCAGCCCTGAACGTTATGCCGAAGTCCACTTTGATGCAATTATCATTCAAAGGCCCTCCGATGAGAGTCAGCGAGGTCGTCGTCAAAGCGTTCGACGGATCCAGAAAAACAGTTATCGGCGAAGTTGATCTTCCCATAACTATCGGTCCTCACACTTTCCAAGTCACTTTCCAGGTCATGGACGTCCGGGCAACGTACAGTTGTTTATTAGGAAGACCTTGGATACATCAGGCTGGAGCGGTCAGTTCGACCCTCCACCAAAAGCTAAAGTTCGTCAAGAACGATCAACTTGTCACAATTTGTGGGGAACAAGCCTTGCTTGTAAGCAACTTGTCATCATCTACTGGTATAGAACCTGAGGAGGTTATTGGAACATAGTTCCAAGCAATGTCGATGAGCGAGAATAATCAGTTCAGAGGAGGAACCTCGATTTCCTCATACAAAGATGCTATCAAAATAGTCGAGAGTACCGATACAACAGGATGGGGACAGCTTGTCGTTCCTACTGACAATAAAACAAAGAAGGGTCTTGGTTTTTCCGCAACCTGTACCCAGACAGCCGCCAACGATGAAAGTCTTCATCCCCTTCAAAACTTCTTCCACAGTGGAGGTTTTCTTCACCCGGTATCCCAAGCAGTACATGCTATTAATAAGGAAGATCCCTCCGACATGGATGAAGAATGGAAGTCCTATCTGAACGAGGACGGTTATATGACTCAGGAAGAGGTGACTATGCCTTTTTGCTATCCCGCACAGAGTCTGAGATTTATACCCCGGTCAGATGTCGAAATGATATATGGAGATTGTGATCCGGAAGGATGTCGTGCTCCGCCAAATTCATTAGAGGAGGACACTCTGATGAAAGACAACTTTGACCATAATTACTATGGCCCGATGGATGGTCTGCCAATGTGGCAACCTTACCCAGGAAACTTGGGGCAAGAAAGTCAGCCGAGCAATGAACATCAGCTGACCGTCATTGAACAGAATACCTGTGTCTCCACCATGTCATGGGATCAACACTCGGGTCATGCAGAAACTACTCAACATGAAGATAAATTCACAACGTTTGCGGGACTTGAATTCATCAACTATGCTTTTCCCGAGGTCGACGTCATCGAGAGAGATGACTCCTCCAGTTCCAGAGAAGTGTGGGACACCTTGGGACAACCAAGTGGAAAATACGACTTCATGGTCAAGTACACTGCTCCCGAAAGCTCTCGTATCAGACTCGAAGATATCCAGCCAACTGGATGGGGAGGTACAGCTGAGAGCACAAATGCTATGCAAAATGCAACAAAGGAATTCTCCTACGACAACTCTGCCTGGGAGACAGATTCCAATGATCTAGCTCCACTAGAAATCAGCGTCATTTCTGAAGACAAATCAAGAAAGGTGCCAGACTTTGTGATTCACCGAGGAGTTCGCCGCCAATGGGTTGTCGTCGATGTTCCGAGGATCGTTCATCAGTCAAAGTAATTGTCATCTTTAACCTTTCACCCTGCCCAGGTGAAACAGATGTTTTAATAGGGCTCGCTTTCTGTAAATTTTCCCTCTTCGCTTAGCCCAAAGCGACAGAGTTTTGTTTTATAGGGCTGTAGTTTCAAGAATCGACTTGTTCATTAATAAAATAACGTCGTTCTGTAATTTCTGCATTTATTGTTGTTTTCTCTTTTTGCTTTTTCAGAAAATGGTAATCCTAAAAAACAATTCAAATAAAAAACAAGCAGTAAAATAAAACACTGCACACACTTGCATTTTCTCTATCTCTTCTAAACACGAATCATCACGTCATGCAGATTGCTTGTTTTAAACCCCGTTGAAACATACGATCCGATGCCTTCTCCCAACTTTGAGTTCCCGGTATTCGAGGCTGAAGAAGAAAATGATGACAAAATTCCAGAAGAGATCTCTCGACTACTCAGACAAGAGGAAAGGTCCATTGAACCTCACAAAGAGCCGTCGGAAACGGTAAACTTGGGTTCAGAAAAAGAGAAAAAAGAAATCAGGATTGGGGCACTGCTCAGTCCAAATGCCAAAGAGAGTTTGATAAAGCTTCTCAGAGAATTCCCCGATGTATTCGCTTGGTCCTATCAGGATATGCCAGGGTTGGATACCAGCATCGTGGAACATCACTTACCGTTGAGATCGGAATGTCCGCCAGTGAAGCAAAGGTTGAGACGCACTCACCCGGACATGGCCATCAAAATCAAAGAGGAGGTACAGAAACAGATTGATGCGGGTTTCCTCGCCACGTCAGAATATCCTCAATGGTTAGCCAATATCGTACCCGTTCCGAAAAAGGATGGAAAGGTCAGAATGTGTGTCGACTACCGAGATCTGAACAAGGCAAGTCCAATGGACGACTTTCCTTTACCACACATTGATATGCTGGTGGACAGTACAGCAAAATTCAAAGTCTTCTCCTTCATGGATGGATTCTCGGGCTATAATCAGATCAAAATGGTGCCGAAAGACATAGAGAAAACTTCGTTCATTACCCCATGGGGTACCTTTTGCTACAAGGTAATTTCGTTCGGTTTGAAGAATGTCGGGGCAACCTATCAAAGGGCCATGACTACTCTGTTTTATGACATGATACACAAAGAAATCAAAGTGTATGTCGATGATATGATTACAAAATCAAAAACAGAGAGTGAGCACGTTGAACATCTGTCAAAATTGTTCGAACGTCTAAGAAAATTCAAGCTCCGCTTGAATCCCAACAAGTGCACCTTCGGTGTCCGTTCAGGGAAACTATTAGGGTTCATCGTCAGCCAGAAAGGAATTGAGGTTGATCCTGACATGGTCAAGGCCATTCAGGAAATGCCTTCTCCGAAAACTGAAAAACAAGTAAGAGGATTCCTGGGACGGTTGAACTACATCTCCAGATTCATATTCCTTATGACCGCCACGTGTGCGCCGATTTTCAAATTATTCAAAAAGAACCAGGATTGCGTTTGGTCAGAAGATTGCCAAACTGCCTTCGACAGTATTAAGGAATACCTATTGAATCCGCCGATTCTATCACCTCCAGTGGAAGGAAGACCACTGATCATTTACCTCACAGTCCTAGAGGACTCAATGGGATGTGTACTTGGCCAACAAGACGAAACCAAAAGGAAAGAGTCTTCCATTTATTATCTAAGCAAGAAATTCACCGACTGTGAAACTCGGTACACGATGCTTGAGAAAACTTGTTGCGCTTTGGCTTGGGCAGCCAAACGTCTTCGCTAATACATGATTCATCATACTACTTGGTTGGTTTCCGAGATGGATCCAATCAAGTATGTCTTCGAAAAACCTGCTCTCACGGGAAGAATTGTCCGTTGGCAGATGTTATTATCAGAATATGACATAGAGTACCACGCTCAGAAAACCGTTAAAGGGAGTATTTTAGCCGATCATTTGGCTCATCAACCGATTGACGATCAAGAACCAATCGGGTTTGACTTCCCAGACGAAGATGTCATGTATCTAAAAATGAAAGATTGCGATGAACCGTTACCCAGTGAAGGGCCAGAACCAGGTTCCCAATGGGGACTTATCTTTGACGGAGCAGTTAATCATTATGGAAATGGAATTGGGGCAATAATTGTTACCCCTCAGGGTACCCATATTCCTTTCACCGCCAGACTTACGTTCAAATGTACGAACAACGAGGCCGAATACGAAGCTTGTATCATGGGTCTCGAAGAAGCAATTGATTTAAGGATCAAAAACTTGGACGTATACGGTGATTCAGCCTTGGTTATCAATCAGATAAAAGGAGATTGGAACACATACCAATCAGGATTGATTCCTTACAGAGACTACGCAAGAAGGTTGCTACCTTTCTTCAACATAGTCGAGTTTCATCATATCCCTCGTGAGGAGAATCACATGGATGATGCATTGGCCACTCTCTCTTCCATGATTAGTGTAGGTCAATGGAATGACATACCTAATATCGACATCATGCGCCTTGAACGACTCGCTTACATCTTCACGATTGAAGCAGTCATAGACGACAAACCTTGGTATCACGATATCAAATGTTTCCTTCAGAAACAAGGATACCGATCTGGGGCATCCAGGAAAAACAGAAAAACCCTCAGAAGATTGGCTGGAAACTTCTTCCTGAGCGGTGACACTCTCTATAAGAGAAATTTTGACATGGTCTTGCTCCGATGTGTCGACAGACCAGAAGCAGAAATGCTGATGAAAGAAATTCACGAAGGATCCTTTGGCACTCATGCCAACGGACACACAATGGCGAGAAAAATTCTCAGAGCAGGGTACTATTGGTTGACAATGGAATCCGACTGCTACAAGTACATGAGGAGGTGTCACAAGTGTCAGATATACTCTGACAAAATTCATGTACCGCCATTGCATCTCAAAGTTCTTTCTTCCCCGTGGCCTTTTTCCATATGGGGAATCGACATAATTGGCTTGATTGAACCTAAGGCTTCAAACGGACATCAGTTCTTCCTGGTCGCCATTGACTATTTCACCATGTGGGTCGAAGCAGCGTCATTCGCCAATGTAACCCGACAAGTGGTGGTCCGATTTATCAAAAACAATATCATCTGCCGTTATGGTGTTCCAAGCCAGATCATTACTGATAATGGATCTAACTTGAACAATAAGATGATGAAAGAGTTGTGTGCAGAGTTCAAGATTGAACATCATAACTCATCTCCCTACCGACCCAAGATGAACGGAGTGGTAGAAGCGGCTAACAAGAACATCAAGAAGATCGTTCAAAAGATGGTTGTAACCTACAAAGACTGGCACGAGATGTTACCCTTTGCTCTTCACGGTTATCGCACACCTATCCGCACTTCAACAGGGGCAACCCATTTCTCTCTAGTCTATGGCATAGAAGCAGTGCTCCCCATAGAAGTAGAGATCCCGTCAATCCGAGTATTGATGAAAGCCAAGCTCACCGAAGCTGAATGGTGTCAAAGCCGACACGACGAACTGAATCTGATCGAAGAGAAGCGAATCACGACACTATGCCACGGTCAGTTGTATCAACAGAGAATGAAGAGGGCGTTTGACAAAAAGGTCCGACCTCGTGTTTTCAGAAAAGGAGACCTCGTGCTCAAGAAGATACAACAGTTTCTTACTGATTCGCGAGGCAAGTGGACTCCGAATTATGATGGCCCCTATGTGGTCACAAAAGCTTTCTCAGGCGGCGCCTTGAGACTTGCAACCATGGATGGAGAGGAATTTGCCTACCCCGCAAATGTTGATGTAGTCAAGAAATACTTCGCCTAAACTAAAAAAAAACGTCTTGGTGGATTGAAAACCCGAAAGGGCGGTCCAGGCAAAAGTTAGAGACAGAGAAAAAAATCATCCCGGTGGATTGGAAACATCACAGTACAATCCAAGCAAAAGTTAGGGATAGTGGCAAGTAACTATGTTCAACAGAGACAAGTCCCTCAGTAGCAGGAGTTACACCATCCATCGGAGGAAAACTCCAGTCAAGGTCATCTTCGATAGAAGCTCAGGATGCCCCGAATTCAAAGTTGGTAGAAGGTTAGTGGTTGTTATGTTTCAACGTAGCCCTTTTCCCTGTAAATTACCATTTTCAAACTTTGTATATACTCTTTGGAATCACGCGTTTGGCTGATCTCCATTTTATCAATGAAATTTGAGCCCTTGTGGTTTTGTTTGTAATTCTTATTTGTTTTAGCTTTACAGAACAACGTTGTTAACATGATTAACGATTCTTGAAATAAAACAAAACTGAATTTATCTATTAAAACTTTTTCTGCTTTTAAAATAAAGTCGGCAATTTCTTTTGACTGTTGAACATCAAAGGAACATCGGTCGCTTCTCCAGAAGTAAGCGAACTTCAAAGTGCAGAATCAAAGTACTCCTTCTAAGCCTCGTACGCCTGAATGAAGGGATCAACTGTGTCAGAGACCTTGTTTTGTCTGACACGACTCGGGCGAGTTCTTATCTCCTAAGCCCGATCAACATAGCTCCCAACAGGGACTATCTCTCCTAAGCAAGGCGGAATTGCTATTCTGAACCAACGGTACTTCTTCGCCCCGCGATGGCCGAGTATCCAGTCGTGTTCACCTGTCAGTTTGTATGTCGCGTCAGTTTTGTCAGCATAGACATACACACATCATGCATTATTGATTTGCATTCACATTTCATATTGCATCACTATCACTCTAGTCGGTCTTGTCCCCTAGTGATAGAAGTTCTCTCAATCGAGTCGTCAGTTCTTGCCTCGTCAGGAAACGCTACGTTTGAACAACCTCGCCTCCAGTTTATTTCTGGGAGGAAGTTGGCCTTTGACCACTTTGATAACTTGAACCTCTGAAAAGCCAGAGAAGCCTTCTACAAATGTCACTCTTCGCCATTGAAGATGATATCCTTGCTCTCCCGGATTAAGGAAAATCCACAGAGAAAACCTCTTAAGCAGAGATTTGGCAGTACAACTGCCATTCTCCGAAAAACCCACCGATGAAAAGGTCATCGGCACCTCAAAATTGGATCACATCATATGGCATTTCTCCGAGAAGATCTCCGAGAAAAGTATGATGTAAAGACCCCAAGCGACAGTAGTCTCCCAAGAGACTCGCTTTCCCCAGTATAAACAAATGGCGTCTCCAACAGAGAAGTTTGTGCAACTCTACAACTGAGACGACTGGGTTCTCCAGCAAGTCTGACATCAAAATTGTTTCCGTCAAATGGCATCTCCCCAGGAAAATTCGGCGAGAAGTTTGAGGGAAATCCGCTGAAAATAGCGTTCCTTGTCAGTAAAGTTTATTGACAAAAGAAACTATGACCAGTTCCTTGGTAGGAAACCAGGATCGAGGGGAAGTTTATTTCAGAAACTAAGACCAGTTCCTTGGTAGGAAACCAGGATCGAGGGGAAGTTTATATCAGAAACTAAGACCAGTTCCTTGGTAGGAAACCAGGATCGAGGGGAAGTTTATTTCAGAAACTAAGACCAGTTCCTGTGTAGGAAACCAGGATCGAGGGGAAGTTTACAAAAGAAACTAAGACCAGTTCCTCGGTAGGAAACCAGGATCGAGGGGAAGTTTATTTCAAAAGAAAACTGAGACTAGCTCCTTGGCTGAAGACCAGGATCGAGGGGAAGTTTACCTTTTCTAAGCATCTTCGCTTAGCTAAAGAAGATGAATGCGTAAGCTACCATTCATAACCACCATCAAAATTTTGGGTATTCCGATATTTAATCCTCTTGCACCCCGAATGCCCGAATACCTTCGTCATTCACACCTTCGAGTCCAAGAAGATTAAATAGGGGCATCTGTCATACCCCAAATTTTGACCACTAAGATGTCCCATCATTGTGTCACTCATCATCACAATATGGAGGAACCATCATACCTCATCAGTCTCCCCAAAGATGGGTGAGCATCCACTACAATCAAAATTAGGGTTTCAAGCCCTCTCTGAGTGCTTAGACAAAGGATCAATCAAGGAATAACATGATCTTCAACTTTTCTAGCCTCTCAAATATCCACAATGGATCAAAAGTACTCCCACTTCAAGGATTAAGCACAAGGATGCTCCCTTCTAGGTGGATCAAGCTTCAAGATCGCCAGTGTCACCAAATTAGGGTTTTGGTCGACCAGGGCCTCCAGATGAAAAATTTCATCTGGGCATGAGCCAATGATCCAAAACATAACCTAATATACTCCATGGAACCTCATGGACCCAATCATCAATTCAATTTTGCCTCAGGGGATGCATTCATCAAAAATCAGGAATTAGGGTTTCTTGACCTAATTCACCCCTAAGTTGACTTTGGGGACAAATCATGAACCAAGACCTCAAGAGAGGGTTTGAGGGTCTCTAATGAACTATATTGATCCATTTGGAACAATGGATTAATCCAAGAAGCTTGAGCAACAAGTCTCAATTTCATCTGCACCACAGTTAGGGTTTTAAGGGAAAAGTCAACTGTAACTTTGACTTTTGACCAGGACATGCTCCCAAGCCCTAAGACATGATTCAATATGCCCTATGACACCCATGGAACATGTCCATCAAGTTTGATTTAGGTCAAGGACATGATTTCCTGAAGAATTGCACAGTTTGGAATTCATCTGATAAAAAGTCAACTGTGCACAAAAGTCAACTTTGACTTTTTGAGATTTTTCACCAAAATGGATTTTTAACCCTAAAATGATGTTAATGTATGATTTGAATCATCATTCATCAAGAAAAATCAAGAAAAGTTGATTAACTTGTAAAAGAGGCAACCATAAAAACTTAGAAAATTTTCTAAGTTAAAAATAAAGTGACAAGGGCACCAACTTTGAAGGATCATAACTCCTAAACCACAAAGCCATTTTTTCTCATCCAAAGATGTATTTGTATCCCTCATTACCCTCTACAAAAACTTCAACTAGACCTAAGTCCAATTCATTAAGGATTTGGAGTTATGGAGTGATCAAAATGGCTTAAAAGTGAAAATGTCACTTTTTCCAACACTTAGTGAAATTTTCACTAAGTCAGAATCTGCCTTCACTTTTTGCCAAATGTAGGGGGATTTTTCACTTGGATTCAAAAGAGATCAAAACTAAACATGTTCAAACAGTTGTTGTATCATGTAAGGGCTTTCCAAAATGGTCAAGAACATTACCAAATTCAACTTACACCATGAGATATGACATTGGCAAGTTGCCTTGCTGAAATCTGTCAAAGGCAAGGCAGAATTTGCAACTTTGCTCGATTTGCCAAAATCAGACAAATTCAAATGCTCCTATCCACTTGGACACCTCAGAGGATTGAATCTAAAGGGGACAATCACTGAGCCAAGCCTCCAAAGTCCATGGAACAAGAAATAGCATGTTGAACCTAGAATGGCCAAAATAGGGACAAGACTCCAAATTTGGATTGAAGCATTCAATGGAAGCATCAAGGTGGCATGGACTGAGCCATTCTCATCTGAAATCAGTCAAGACTTATCCAAGACCAAGGGAACCAAAGCTCTGTGCCCTAACCTCTAGTCAATGGCTAGAGGAGACTTGGATTTTCATTTGCCAACATTGGCCAAACCTACTTACCAGTTGCCATTCACTATTCCTTGCAAAACAAAATTACTCTACTATAAATAGAGCTCAATTGTGATCAGTTTGAGTATACCAAAGCCATCTAACAGATGCTTTCCTCAAAATCTCTTTCTCTTGGCAAAAATGCCTTTCTTAGCAAGGTAGCTATCGGGTTTTGAGTTTGAGAGCTTTTCCAATCAAACCAATCACTCACACACCTCACATACATCATATAGAAGTGATCCAAACACTCACATAACATCTGGAACACTGATTTCACAAAATCACCAGCCAATTACTCAAGTTCTTGACAGTTTTGCAGTTGAGGTGCCATCTTCAACTCCAAACCATTTCAATCCATTCCAAGCACTCAGACACATCACTTGGTACCTAGGGAAGCTATCCACATCATTGGAACCTAGTTGTAACACCTCCAACACAAATCACGATCACCAGCTGCAAGTGGTAAGCATGAGCTCTTCTAACTCTGTGATCCATGCAATTTTTGCTGCACAATAATTTGGCCATATGTTCATAATCATGCATGGAATGTTTTCCCTCAATTAATTGCATTGTTTGAATCGTGTATCAAAAATCCTAGCCTTCATGCAGAAATTAGGGTTCTTGAGGATTTTTCGTGATTTCTTGTTATATGTTTAATTTAAATGAAATTAATGGATATAGACATGATCGTGAGGTTGAGACGAGCATAATGATATATGGATTGCATGTTATAATCAAGTATTCAGGGAGATTGGATAGAAAATGCAAATCAGCCAAACCCAGAACACGCGCGTGTTCTTCAGCTGTTCTTGGCGCCTTTTTTGAATTTTCAAATATTTGAATTTTGTGATTTTTGTTTAATTGATTCAAAAATTAATTTCTCTCTGAGTTTTAATGATTTTGAGTTGATTCTTTTTTTAATAATTCACAAAAATGTTAAAATATTTTATTTTCCCAAAAAATCCCAAAAATATTATTTATTTCATATAATTGATATTTTTGCAAAGAATTAATATTTTAATTGTTTTTGACATTTTAAATATTTTTTCCACCTTGATTTTGCAACTTTTAATGCTTTCTAATTATTTTGTAGGTCAATACTTAATTTTTGAAGCATTAATCCAAGATCACAATTTGTTTTTCACATGTTAAACAATTTTGATCATTTTAATTGAATTTTTATTCAATTAAATACATTTTTGAAAACAAATTAGGGTTTTTGGATTAATTCAACCCTCATAAATCATTTTCAAAACACTATGGGCCTCTAATAGAGTGTAAGACCCAATCCTTTTTTGACCAAATCATTTTTGGGCCTCAGTGTATTGTATAAGTCCCGATACCGTCAAAAACAAACAGCGCGATCGTCGCCTTTTGAAAAATAACCTTCTGGGCCTCTCCTCGAGCTATAAGACCCATTCAAAAATTTTGGGCATCTATTAGAGTGTAAGACCCAACCCCCTTTTAACCAAAATCAATTGGGCCTCACTTATTGTATAAGTCCCTCCGCGTTAAAAGAAAACCTCGGCGCGATCGCCATTTTTAACGAAAAGTCATCTGGGCCTACCCTCGTGTTATAAGCCCCACTCTTTTTCTTTAAAACTTTTTGGGCCTCTTGAGAGAGTGTAAGACCCATCCCTTTGTACAGAAAAACATTTTGGACCTCAGTCACTTGTATAAGTCCCTCTGTACAAATTCAAACAGTGCGCTCACTGATAAAACCCTGGGCCTCTCCTTGAGCTGTAAGCCCCAAATCTCTCCTTTTCAAAGCACTTTCTCCTTTGATTTTGAATATATTGTTGTTTTCAATCTTTCTTTGTTGAACAACTAACCAAACAGCATGGAAGCTCTACAACCGAGTAAGTGTTTATTGCTTTCATTTACCGCTTTCATATACATATAACTGTATTGTGGGGCTGTTTCACTGTAAGTCTTATTTCATAAACTCATATCAACTGTGTAATAATAGTATAGATATTTCGAGTTTCCCCGGCAACTACGTCTAGAACTAGGTGACGCCGTTTCGTTTATTCGTAGAAATAGACAGCTAGATCCCCAATAGGATCACCAGATACAGTCTTCTCTTCGGCTGTCCTTATTAGGAATTGTCAAGAAACTCTATTCCCATAGATGAATGTATTCTCCGTGAATGGCATCTTTGAGTTTCTTCCAAATTCCCGAACTTTCCTGACTTGATCTATTCCTTGTGAATAGCTTTCCTTGAATTTCTCGGGGTTTGGGGACCCACGGGCTTCTTAAAAGCATCGGCCTCCTCTTGGGCATCGTTCAAGGACCCACAGGCTTCCTAAAAGCGACCCGCCTCCTCTTGGGCTTAGTACAAGGACCCTACGGCTTCTTAAAAGTATTCACAGCCCCCTCTTATGCTTCGTATAATGATCTCTTCCTCCGGGAATGATAGCCTTCTCTTGGGCATCGTACAAGGACCGATCGGCTTCTTAAAAGTTTCTAGCCTCCTCTTGGGCTTCATACAAATTGTCCCGATGGCCTCCTAGAGGTATAGGAACATAACTTAGTCACCTTCATAGAACAATCCTTTCATAGAGTCTACTACTGTTTCTCAAAGCATGGTACAAAAGATGACACTCTAGACTTGGACAGTCTAATCTCCTTGAGTCTCAAAGACATTCTCAAGTGACCCCTTCGTTAAATAGGAAGGAAACCCGTAGACAGTCTCAATACCCTTCGGATTTCTCGATTCCTTAAAGAACAGGAATAACCTGGATCCTTGGATCAAATCCATGAGTACAGTGTTGCTCATATAAGAACTGATTTTCTCTGTAAAGATCAGTGTACTGGACCTGTCACTTAACTGAAATAGTTACCATAGCCTCCTCTTAGGCTTTGTATAATGATCCTTCTCCATTGAAGTTAGCCTCCTCTTGGGCTTTGTACAAATGATTCTCCCCAGCGGAGTCAAACAATGTTTAGCCTCTCTCTCGGGCTTTGTACGAGACACATAAAAGACTCCCTCGTTGAGTCAATCACCTCTTTTGCCTCCATTTTGGGGTTTATACGAGATACAAAAAGGTTCTTATTGAGCCAAGAAAATTTTAGCCTCCATCTCGGGCTTCGTACGAGATACAAAAAACTCTCTTGTTAAGTCAAGTAGCCTTCATCTCGGGCTTTATATGAGATACCAAAATATTCCCTCGTTGAGTCAAAAACCTTTTAGCCTCTCTCTCGGGCTTTGTACGAGACACATATTAGCCTCCTCTTAGGCTTTATATAAGAAAGTCACTGGTTAATCCAATTAACCTTTTAGCATCAAAGCTGTGCCTCGTTCAGAGTACACAAACATCAACAATCCCTTTCATCTAATCGCTGTAAGCGGCAAGCCTCTGGATCATCTACATCCATGCCATTGTCCCTCTTTTAGCATGAGAAATTCCCAAGGAAAGATGGCATTGCTCTAAACTGAGTTAAAGTCTTCTCCTTCAGGTTAAAATCCCTATAAAGGAAATTATGGCATTGCCGGATTCACAAATCCCGGTTAAAGTAATTCTCCTTTATAACCAGTCACCCAACAGTTGTGACAGACAAACCCTTCTTTAGAGATGACAAATTCTCTCTAAAGTTGAGACCTTTTAGCTTCATATCTTGGGCTTTGAACAAGATACAAATAGACTTTTTAGCTTCATATCTTGGGCTTTGAACAAGATACAAATAGATTTTTCAGCTTCATATCTTGGGCTTTGAACAAGATACAAATCACCTTTCGCTTCACGTATTGGGCTTTGAACAAGACACCAAAACACCCATTTCCTCCCATAGAATAGGAGGAACTACGAACGCTCTGATTTCCCTGTTTCGGTAAACGGGAATACGTAGGCATAAGATTGAAAGAAAAATCTTAGCGAGCACACTAAACAAAAAACCCAATTCCCATACTCTCACATCAAAAAGCATCAGTCCTAACATCCTAATCCTTGTTCCCCGCCAGAAACCTTCTGTCTAGATAAAAAGAAAGAAACTGTATTGGCAAAAATACAAATAACCAGTACAAAGGCCCCCCCACATTGATAGCATTCGTAACCTAACAGACCGCTGTTTAAACTCAGTATGCAAGCAGGGTTAATTAGAGACATCTATTTCCCTTCCTTCATCAGCTCACAATAGGATAAAAAATAAATCGACCTGTAGTAAGCTCAAACTGCAGAGAGCGACCAGCGCTTAAGAACCGCGTCCAAAATCGCTCGCTACAATGCCTCCGGGAGAACGCAGACTTGTTCGCATGGAGCGCTGCTGAAATGCCAGGATTGGACCCATCCGTCGCTTGCCACCAGCTTACAATTGGTCCGGCCGTCAAAGTCGTTTCCCAACGCAGAAGGAAACAGTCCCCGGAAAAGATGGAAGCCGCGGAGAAAGCTGTCAAAGACCTTCTAGAGGCTAGGTTTATTTCTGAGGCCAAATACACTACATGGCTCTCAAACGTTGTACTTGTAAGAAAAAATAATGACAAATGGAGGATGTGTGTTGACTATACCGATGTTAATAGGGCCTGTCCGAAGGACGCCTACCCCCTCCCCAATATCGATAAGCTCGTAGATAACTCAGCAGGTTTTAAACTTTTATCATTCCTCGACGCCTACTCGGGCTACAATTAAATCCCAATGGCGGCGAGCGATAAAACTTACACGGCCTTCATGACCGAATCAGGCAACTATTGCTACAACGTAATTCCCTTCGGCCTGAAGAACGCCGGCGCTACGTACCAACGAATGATGAACAGAGTCTTCCAAGGACAAATAGGCGACATGCTCGAAGTATACATGGACGATATGATCATCAAGTCCCACGAGGAACTAGATCATGTCGCCCATCTTCACAAAATCTTCGAGCAAACAAGAAAGTATCGAATGCGTTTTAACCCAGAGAAGTGCACGTTCGGTGTGCGGGCAGGTAAATTCCTCGGCTTCTACCTAACAAAACGAGGAATCGAAGCTAACCCCGACAAGTGTCGGGCATTCTCTGAGTTCCCAACGCCCACGTCTAAGAAGAACATCCAATCCCTCAACGGGGTGCTTACCTCGTTGTCCCGCTTCGTGGCAAAATCTGCCCAACACGCCCTTCCTTTCTTCAAGCTCTTGCAGAAAGAAACAGCGTTTGAATGGACCGAGGAATGTGAAACATCCCTCCTTCACTTGAACGAGCTCTGTCAAAACCGCCCGTATTATCACGACCAGATACCGGGGAAGTCTTGTTCCTATACCTCGTCGTCACTGCCGAGGCCGTTAGCGCCGTTCTCATTCGCGAGAATCCTGACAGACAAAAGCCAATATACTTCACGAGCAAAGCATTGCAGGACCCAGAGTTGCGATATCAACAGATAGAGAAAGTAGCATTGGCCCTCGTCAATGCTGCCAGACGACTGAGACAGTATTTCTTGGCTCACACGATCGTGGTAAGAACGGATCAGCCTATAAAGCAATTACTGGGGCGACCAGACATGGCAGGCAGAATGCTAAAATGGTCGTTGGAACTGTCCGAGTTTGACATCCAGTACGAAAGCAGGAAAGCTCTTAAGACCCAAGCGCTGGCCGATTTCGTAGCGGAAATGACATTCTCAGACTCCCCGGTCCACATAGCAAACAGATGGACCATCTTTGTAGACGGAGCATCCAGCTCGACCGGCAGCGGGGCAGGGGTCATTTTGGAGAACGACGAAGGGACCATAGTCGAGGCTTCTCTCACATTGTCTTTTCCCATGTCGAACAACCAGGCCGAGTATGAAGTCTTCCTCGCCGGTTTGCGCATAGCCGAAGACCTAGGGGCTGAAGAAATCATCATCTGCACGGAATCTCAGCTCGTAGCCCTCCAGATATCAGGAGAATATCATACCAAAAACGACAGTCTCTCTGAATACCTAACCCTGGTCAAGGGAAAAATGTCGAAGTTCAGAACGGTAGAAGTAAGACATGTTCCACGCGAACATAATGTGCGAGCAGATGTCTTGTCCAAACTAGCAAGCACTAAGAGGAAAGGCGGAAACAGGTCAGTCATCCAAGAGATACTTCCCTGGTCCAGCATCGATAAGGGATCCTCGACCCTACACGTGCACGCGATTGGGGACAACGATTGCTGGATGACGCCCGTATACAACTACCTCACCAGGGACGAACTTCCGGATGACCCCAAGGAAGCCAGCACCATCAGACGAAGAGCTTGCTCATACGTTATCCTCGAAAACAAACTCAATCGACGAGGCTTCTCCATCCCACTGCTCAAGTCCATAGAGGAGGAAGTTGTCCCTCACGTATTACGGGAAATCCATGAAGGCATTAACGACCAGCACCTAGGAGGAAGGTCCCTTGCCCGCAAGGCCCTCCGAGCAGGGTATTATTGGCCAACCATGCAGCACGACGCCAAGGAGCATGTGAAGAGATGCGACAAATACCAACGACACGGGGATATGCACCTAGCCCCACCTAACGAACTAAAAAGCATGACCTCCCCGTGGCCATTCGCCTGGTGGGGCCTAGACATCCTAGGACCCTTCGTGACGGGGTCCAGCCAAAACAAATACCTGATAGTGGGCGTAGACTATTTCACAAAGTGGATAGAAGCAGAAGCCTTAGCAAAGATAACAGCACTTAACATTTTGCGCTTCTACAAACGGAATATCCTTGCCCGTTTTGGGATTCCCCAAGCAATTGTCACGGACAATGGAACGCAGTTCACGGACAAGAAGTTCCGAGACTTTGTCGCCCATCTCGGAACAAAGCAACATTTCGCTTCTGTAGAACATCCCCAGACCAACTGGCAGGCAGAAGCGGCCAATCGTGTCATTCTTTGTGGCCTCAAGCGAAGACTGGATGAAACAAAGAAAGCCTGGGTCGAGGAGCTCCACAGCGTCTTATGGGCGTACCGCACCACTCCTCAGTCTACCACTGGGGAAACACATTTCCGCTTAGCATATGGTACAAAGGCTGTTTTACCCATTGAAATTCACGTACCATCCAGGAGGACCGAATCACCTCTAGACGAGGAAATGAATGACGAAGCAATAAGAGAGGAGCTCGACCTTGTCGAGGAAATCCGAACAGGAGCAGCCCTCCGCGAAGCATCTCTTAAGCAAAAAATAGCAATCAGGCACAACGCTAAAGTATTACGACGAGAGTTCGATGTGGGTAGCCTTGTCCTGCGAAGAAACCACAAGGACTCTCGCGAAGGCAAACTAGCAGCCAACTGGGAAGGGCCATACAGAGTCCGTGCCAGAACGAAGAATGGTGCCTACTTCCTCGAGAACCTCAACGGGGATGCAATCCCTCGACCATGGAACGCTGAAAAACTTAAGCAATACTATAGCTAAAGTAACAATAGGCTTCCTCGCATCAAAGGACCACCCAATGGTCATCATGCTCGTCCAGGTACAAACGACGCATACGTACAAAGTAGAATCCCGCTTAAGTAAATGAGCCGGAACTCTGCTCGTCGGCGGTCCTCAACCGAGCACCGCCTTCGCCCAAGTACCCTGATTGGCAGAACCCCAGCTCATGATGGGACGTTCACGCCGCGACCTCAGGCCTCAATCGCGACCTAAGATCCGCAACCTCGCCAGGACCTTCCCCGGCTATTCGGCCAGTTCTCCACACTGACGAATTCACACACAGCGAGCTATCTTTCAAAAGAAAACTCCGTCAACAGACACGCCCTCCGACGGGCAGTCATACCTGCACAACTAATATAAATGTTAGTTCTTGGATTGGCTGGAATTTTGGTAAAACAAAGTATGTTCAATGTTGATGTCAAGGTGGTGATGTTGCAACATTGAGTCTTAACACTGGGCTGTGTTAAGTTTTTAAATTACTGAAGTTGGATGTCTGATGTCACATGCGATGTTGTGACATTAGATCTGCAGAATTAATGACATCAGGTTGTGATGTTGTTAGGGTTTGCGTGTTAGCTGGAATTGTGGAGAGCAAGCTGTCTCATTGGATGCGAATATCTTGGGATAGATATTTCCTGCTGCATAGGAGATATGGTGCAAATTTGTAGGAGATTTAAAAGGTTGAAGATTTAAAAAGATTTTAGGAGAAAATCTGTTTTGAATATTCAGTTTTAAATAACAAATCAAGTCAGATATTGTAGCAAGTCCAAGCCCAATTCAGGTTGCTATTTAAAGCGCACAAGACCAAAGGAAAAGGTACAGAAAAAATACAGAGAGAAGATCAAGAGCATAGGTTGAGTGTCTTGAGTATTTTGTACGAGTTTTGTATACAGAATTCTAGGTTGAATTGCTGAGTCGTTTTCTGTCCTCTCTCAGAAGCTGTGAAGCAATAGAGAGTTATTACTTGATCAAAGCTGTGAAGTAAGATCAGGGTTGCTCAAAGAGGTTGTTCCTTGAGTATTGTTTTAGGGATTGAGTAGTGTTCTCATATCTAAGTGGTTTCTTAGGTAGAAAGTCACTAGTAGGAATTAAGTTTAGGAGATTGTCAACTGGGTTGTTGAGTCTGTAAATTAATTCTACAAGTAGTGAATTTCATCCCTGGCTTGGTAGCCCCCAGACGTAGGTAGTTAGACCGAACTGGGTGAACAATTCTTTGTGTTGATTTGTTAGTGTTATTGCTGTCCATTTGCAGAGTGTGTTGTTGTGACATCGCACCTTAACATCACACGTCTGATACCAGAATTTCAATTGGTATCAGAGCAGGCATCCTGTCTGTCTCTGGGTGAGATCTAGGGAAGTTACTTTCTGGTGTAAAGATGGACAAAGAAGTTGGAGGATTCGTCAACAGACCCCCTATTTTGGATGGATCCAATTATGACTATTGGAAGCCAAGGATTACTACTTTCTTAAAATCCTTGGACAGCAGGGCATGGAAGGCTATTATTAAAGAGTGGAAAGCACCTGTTGTGTGTGAGAAAGATGATGCTGGCAAAGATAAAGAAGGCACCTCAAAGCCAAAACCTAAAGAAGAATGGACCAAGGAAGAAGATGAGCTTGCCCTTGGAAATTCCAAAGCTCTAAATGCAATTTTCAATGGAGTGGATAAAAATATTTTCAGGTTAATCAATACCTACGAAGTTGCTAAGGAAGCGTGGGATATTTTGAAGGCCACTCATGAAGGTACATCTAGAGTTAAAATGTCAAGACTTCAGATTCTAACATCAAAATTTGAAAGCCTGAAGATGAAGGAAGATGAGACTATCCATGACTTCCTCATGAGTGTTCTTGAGCTGGCTAATGCATCTAGTGCTCTTGGTGAAAAGATGTCAGATGAAAAGCTTGTAAGGAAGATTCTTAGGTCCCTTCCGAAGAAGTATAAGATGAAGGTAACTGCCATTGAAGAATCACAAGACATCAGCACGATGAGAGTAGATGAGCTCATTGGATCTCTTCAAACTTTTGAGCTTGGTTTGAATGAAGAAGAACCTGAAAAGAAGCCAAAAAGTATAGCCTTGACTTCAAATGCTCAAGAAGAGGAAGGGAAGAGTAATGAATCCCAGGAGGACTTATCTCAGGCCATAGCTATGTTGGGAAGGCAGTTCAACAAAGTGTTCAAGAGAATGAATAATAACTCCAGGCCTAATGTCAAGAACATATCTTCTGACATCAGCAAGTCAAAAGAGAAGGATGAAGAGAAAACTGCCCAAGATAAAGGAGTTCAGTGCTTTGAGTGTGAAGGGTATGGACATGTCAAGAAAGAGTGTCCCACATTCTTGAAGAAGCAGAAGAAGGGCATGTCAGTTTCCTGGTCTGAATCTGATAGTGAAAGTGAAGGCGAGTCAGCAAAGCATGTTAGAGCCTTAACAGGAACTGTTGTGTCTGATGATGATAGTGATGGAGAAATAACTTATGAGGAGTTAGCATCTACTTATCAAGAGCTGTGTTTAAAAAGTGCTGAGATTTGTCAAGAAAACAAGTGTCACAAGCAACAGATTCTCAGCTTGAAAATGAAAAAGTTGATCTGGAAAATGAAGTTGTACTAGTAAAATCTCAACTTGATCAGATGACAAGATCTGTTAAGATGATGAACAGTGGTACAGCTACTCTTGATAAGATTCTTCAGTCAGAGAAAGCTGCTGGAGATAAATCAGGTATAGGATATGTGGCTATCACTTCAGGGACAAAGAAGGAGGTGTCTCAAACATTCTCTCAACATCAAATTAAGAGACAGGATCCTGCACCAAAGAAGGTTGTTCAGCCTCAGAATGTTGAGAAGAAGAATGGTCCTCATCAGAGGAAGATGCAGCCTCAAGGAGCTAGTCAGTATATGCCTCCCTAATATCACAAGAGCATGCAAGCTGCCAGGTTCAAACAGAACATGTCTCATTAGATGTCTCAACATCAGGAAGACTGGTATGGATATGGATATGGATACAACAATGTTGTGCCTCATCACTATGGAAGAAAGAAGCCTCATCACCATAGGAGACAACCTAGGAGACAACATCCTCAGTACAGAAGAAGACAATCCAACTATGGAAGAAGGAGACAACACTATGGGTGGCAGCCACAACATTTTCATCAAAGTGGCAGAAGGTTTAACCACTTCAGAGATGACAGAGTCAGATGCTTCTATTGTGGCAGGTTTGGACATATGCAGTCTTCGTGCTTCAAGCTTCATGGTTATCCAAATTCTACTCCTCAACCCAGACAGAAGGAGGTCAGGCCCAAGGTGGTGAAACAATGGGTTCCTAAAGGTCAGGTCAAATGTTTGTTAGCCCACACTTCAGATAGACAGGTTGATAAGGATACATGGTACTTTGACAGTGGATGTTCAAAGCATATGACTGGATTCAAAACTTTGTTAGTTGAAGTCAGTCATTGTCCTTCTCATGAGGTTATTTTTGGCAATGGTGAAAAAGGTGTAGTTGCAGGAGTTGGAAAAGTAAAGTGTGGTGGTGGACCTGAACTTGACAATGTTCTGTTTGTCAATGGTTTAAATGCAAATTTGATCAGCATAAGCCAATTGTGTGATGAAGGTTACAAAGTTAACTACAACAAAGATGAGTGTGTGGTATCTGATGAGCATAGTCAGGTTGTGATGAAGGGTATAAGATCCAAAGATAATTGCTATCAATGGATACCAAAAGAAGTCAGCCTAATTGATAATGTTATGATTGATGTTGTAACATCAGATGGTAACATCAAGCATGAAAGAATACTGAAAGGGCAATCAGAATTAATGAATTCTGATATAAATCCTTTTAAAAATTTAAAAGGTAATTTAATTTGGAGGGAGAAAATCAGTGATTGGTCATTAAGCGGTACTCAAATTCAGGCGCCATACCTTAGACTATCATTCCCTAGTTTTGATTTCACACGCCACAACTATCTTCATCTGGATATCTTCTCCTCTAAGAAAAGAAATCTCAACCCCTTTCTAATCATCAGCTGCCATACAGGGACAATGTCGAAACAAGTGTCTTCTTCATCTAAAAATTCTGAATCCAAAAGCTCCACTCATAAAAAATCTAGGGTTTTGACGAACAAAGGCACTGTGGATGAAGCTTTGAATATAACTCCTCTATCTATGGTCGTGCCTGCTTCTGAGAGCAGACCTGAGAAGTTTCAACCAAGGAGGGCTTCAACAGGTAACTCTTCTTCTAATCAATCGACTGCTAAGAAAATTGATGATAGCAAAAGCAGAGCAGTTATGACTAGCATTTTGTTCAGAAACCGCTCTACCACTCCTCCTTCTCAAGCCGTTGAGGAAAAAGTTGATGTTGATAAAAGTCTCAATCAGATTGCCACAAAAGTTTTGGATAAGGGTTTGTCGGTGAAAGGAATATCTATACCCCTTAGACAAATGCCTGCTGAAAAGGAGGACATGCAGCATACTGAAACCAATCTTCACAGATTGGCTGTTTCAGTCATTGAAGATGCAGAAGTTGAAACTGAAGAAGAGGGAGTTGATGTCAGAACATCACCTGTTAGGGATGCTACTCCTAGTCCCAAAGGAAAGAAGAATATTGATGTGGTGGATGTTGATGACTTATCTGATAATGAAGTTATTGGTAATGTAGTTCCTGGGATTGCCAATAGATTAAAGACAAGGAAAGGAAAGAATGTGGAAACCTCTCCTAAAATATCAGCTGAAGGCAAGAAGAAAAAGGCCTCGGTAGTTGGTCCCACTAAGTCATGGAGCAAAGTGGCTGTGAAAAAGAGAAAGGTGAGGGAGGATTCAGGATCTGATTTTGATGCTGAGGATGATGTTCATGACATCACACCTATGAGAAGGTCCATATTGAAAAGAATTGCTGATAAGATCCCTGACATCCTTGTTGACAATATTTCATTCCACTATGCTAGCAGTGCATCCATGTGGAAATTTGTCTGTCAAAGAAGACTGGCACTAGAAAGAGAACTTGGTGGAGATGCTTTGGAAATCAAGGAAGTTGTAGAATTGATTAAAGTTGATGGGCTAATGAAGACTGTTTCTGGATTGTCCGAGTGCTATGATGGGTTAGTCAAGGAATTTGTAGTAAACATTCCTGTGGCTATTAATGACAACAGAAGTGTGGATTTTAAAAAGGTATATGTTAGAGGTCAGTGTGTTAATTTCTCTCCTGAAATTATTAATACGTACTTAGGAAGAAAAGGGAAAGAGTATGTGGAGGTGGAAGAGACTGACAATACTGTGTGCAAAGAAATCACAGCAGGTCAAGTGAGAGGTTGGCCCTTAAAAGGAAAGTTGTCAGCCGGTTTGTTAAGTGTCAAATATGATATTCTGCACAGAATAGGTGTTGTCAACTGGGTTCCTACAAATCACAAGACCACTATTTCTGTTGGGTTGGGGAAGATAATTTACGCTATTGGGACAAAGCAAAGATTTGATTATGGCTCCTACATCTATGATCAGACTATTAAGCATGCTGCTACAAATGCTGTGAAGATGCCTATTGCCTTTCCCTCTCTTATCTATGGGATTATCTTGTCTCAGCATCCTGGTATTCTACAGCATTCGGATGTTGTGTGTAAGAGAGAATCTGCTCTGTCAATCCACCATAAGCTGTTTGAAGGGAAGCATGTCCCTGACATTGTCATGACATCAGCTTCTACATCACAACAGCCACCTGCCAAAACTGGGTTGATCTCAGAATTGGAGGAGGCTTGTAAGGAGTTAGATGAAGTCATCAGAGTGAGTACTGAAAGAAAGCAGAAATTTGAAAAACTTCTTATGACTCTGAGATTGACAGAAAAAGAAGATGAAGTTGTCAATGCTAACAGTAATGATGATGTTGAAGAGCCAGGTTCAGAAGATGATGATGATCTCAGCTCAGATGATTAAAGCTTTTAATGTTTTTATTAGTTAGTAGTTTTAGTTTTGATTCTGTTGTTTTTGTTTCTGCACTGTTGTGCATGGTTTGTATCATGAATATTATGCTGTATATGCACCCTTTATGCTTTTGTTCTACGATTTGTTATGTCTTTTTGCTGACTGTGAGACTGACAATGAGAGCTAGGGTAGTACTAACTGTAGTTAGACTGACTTGATGAGGTTGTCAAATTGTGGCTAAAAAGGGGGAGAAGTAGCCAAGAAAGCCAAGAGTATCAAAGGGTACAAAGGTCAGTGCCAAGACTACAAATGTCAAAAGAGGAGTTGTTTGTTGCTGTTAAGGAATAGAGTCAAGAAATATGCAGCTGAGGGTGTAGCTGATTGCTGATGTTATAGTTCAGAAGTGCAGATATTAAGGGGGAGTAATTGATTGCTGATGTTATAGTTCAGAAGTGCAGATATTAAGGGGGAGTAATTGCTGAACAGCTGCTATGCTGGTTGTTACATTGAGGGGGAGTGCTTATTGCTGCTAATGTTGAAATATGTGCAGCTGCTGCAGTAGAGTTTTGTAAAGTCTTTATTGAAGATGCTGCTGCTTGGAGTTTAAAAATCATTGTTTGATGTTTTTTCCGCTGCTGAAGTCTCTGAAGGTGCAGAGATTGTTTTAGCCAAAATTAGCCAAAGGGGGAGATTGTTAGTTCTTGGATTGGCTAGAATTTTGGTAAAACAAAGTATGTTCAATGTTGATGTCAAGGTGATGATGTTGCAACATTGAGTCTTAACACTGGGCTGTGTTAAGTTTTTAAATTGCTGAAGTTGGATGTCTGATGTCACATGCGATGTTGTGACATTAGATCTGCAAAATTAATGACATCAGGTTGTGATGCTGTTAGGGTTTGCGTGTTAGCTGGAATTGTGGAGAGCAAGCTGTCTCATTGGATGCGAATATCTTGGGATAGATATTTCCTGCTGCATAGGAGATCTGGTGCAGATTTGTAGGAGATTTAAAAATATTTTAGGAGAAAATCTGTTTTGAATATTCAGTTTTAAATAACAAATCAAGTCAGATATTGTAGCAAGTCCAAGCCCAATTCAGGTTGCTATTTAAAGCGCACAAGACCAAAGGAAAAGGTACAGAAAAAATACAGAGAGAAGATCAAGAGCATAGGCTGAGTGTCTTGAGTATTTTGTACGAGTTTTGTATACAGAATTCTAGGTTGAATTGCTGAGTCGTTTTCTGTCCTCTCTCAGAAGCTGTGAAGCAATAGAGAGTTATTACTTGATCAAAGTTGTGAAGTAAGATCAAGGTTGCTCAAAGAGGTTGTTCCTTGAGTATTGTTTTAGGGATTGAGTAGTGTTCTCATATCTAAGTGGTTTCTTAGGTAGAAAGTCACTAGTAGGAATTAAGTTTAGGAGATTGTCAACTGGGTTGTTGAGTCTGTAAATTAATTCTACAAGTAGTGAATTTCATCCCTGGCTTGGTAGCCCCCAGACGTAGGTAGTTAGACCGAACTGGGTGAACAATTCTTTGTGTTGATTTGTTACTGTTATTGCTGTCCATTTGCAGAGTGTGTTGTTGTGACATCGCACCTTAACATCACACGTCTGATACCAGAATTTCAATAAAGAACAACAATATAAACAAAAATTGTATAAATAGCAAAACCGGCTAACATAAACCGGGCAGGAAGTAAAAAAGGCCACAAGGGCCAAAGATTGTGCGAATTACATAAAAAGGGGGGCCACGCCCCCCCCCCCCCCCCAAATCAAATAAAATTACAAATAATTCAACGGCGCGCAGGCCAGACAAGATACAACATCAAAATAACAAAACTCCTCATCCATCCGCATACTCGGTTGACGCCGGCTCAGGTCTCTGGGCCTCCTCAGGCTGAACCTCGGGGGTATCTAGAACAAGGCCTGCGGGCAAAACAATGCAACCATCATCAACGCGCGCAAGATAGTGAGTACCCTCGGCAGAGATCCCAAGCCCAGGGTTCACCCCCGAAATTGAGCCACGGCGTTTTGAAAAGACTCCTCTGCCACGGCGATACCGTCATCTTCGGCCTGCAGGATGCGGGCAACCAGCTCAGACCTAGTCTTCAACTCTTTTATATCATCCGGTTCGTCGGCACCCGGGGCGCTGGCCGCCATCAACTCTTTGTTCAGCTCATCGGCAGCCTTTTTCTCCGCCGCCAGCTTGGTGACATCCTCTTTCAACTTGGTCGTCTCCTCTTCGGCCTTCTTCCTAGCCTCACGGGCACTCTTGACTTCCTCCTTCAAGGCCGCCTCAGAAGCCCGGGCAGCAGTAAGTTCGGCCTCAAGCACAGAGTCCCCTTCTGCATAAACGGCCGCCATCTCCAGCATCCTCACAAGGGCAGAAGCATCCTGGGCTACCAGTGCCCTCTTGCTCGGTCGGTCCATGCTCTCCAAGCTAAGAGATTCTGCCCGAGGAACGACCAGGGTGTTGCCCTCAAAAAATCTCCTATCAAGGATGCACGGGGGGAGCTCAAACTTCCCCTTCTCAGGCGCCCGGGTCATGTCCACAGCATCTAACGTCCTTGGCCGCTTCGCCCGCCCGGTCAAAGGCAGTGGAGATCCCCGTGGAGCGGGAGAGGGAGAAGAAGAGGTCCCCACGGCAGTTTGGACAAGGGGAGGAGCACGAGCACCAGTAGGACGGGTCTTGGGAGGAGCCGTTCCAGCTTTATTCCTCGCCATGGCATTCCTCACCACGCGATCGCGAGCTTGAGACATCTCACCTGCACAAATGGAAACGAACACGTTAGCAATGTGGAAAAGAGATAACACAAACAAAATCTAAGTAAATAAAACTACCGAGCAACTTCTCAACATCCGCTGGAGTCTTGCACTCCAGCAGTGCCTTAACAGGGATAAACCGGCGTTCAACCCTCCGGCTCCCATCCTCCTCGAAAATAGGGTCACCCTTATTCGTCCAACACTCAGCAAGGCTGAAGGAGTTCACCCAATTCACCAGCCTCTCGTAAGCCACGACGTCTTGCCCGCACAACTCGCTCGGCTGGAAGACGTATCTGCTGGGTTTATGGGAAAAGTGGTCGGGTGCCCAGCGGATCGGGAACTTGTACACCCTCTCCCCGATATACTTCCCCTCCTCGTTGAGTACCTCCTCTTCATCTTCATCAACCTCTATCTCCCAGACATACGTATTGTCCTGGGCAGCCTCGGACACTGGCTCGACGATGAAATATCGCTCCTTGAATGTTCGGATTGACTCCAAGAACGGCTTAAATAACTTCTTGGGATGCTTCAAGGAAACCCATCCGTACTTCTTCCCCGCCAGCTGCCTTTGGAGATGAAAAACAGCGAAGAACAGGGGGAGAGTGGTCCCCAGAGCGAGATGCTCGCACACCAATTCAAAGGCCCGGATGAAGGCCAGCGAATTAGGATGAAGTTGAGAAGGCGCCAGTTTCGGATGATCGAACACCGACCGCTGGAAATCAGTGAAAGGCAGCCTCAGTCCCAGCTCCTTGAAGGCATACTCGTACATCGTAAAGCGGTCTCCGAAATCCAAGCAGACCCACTCGTCCAAAGTAGGGAAGTGCACCTTCCATTCCCCCGCTGGTCCTACCTCCGTAAAAACGTCCGCCAAAGACTTCGCGAACGTGGAAATATGCTCGGAAGGTTCAGCCGCCTCCCATTCTTTCGCACAGAACCCTTCAACGTCTTCCTCCACGACGTCCAATTCTTCTTCCTCCCCAACATTGCTCGAGGAGCTCGACGTTGCCGAGCTTGAAGCCGTAGAACTCGAAGTCGTCGAGCCGCTATTCTCCTCGGAGCCAGTGTCCTCCTCGGACGTGTCTAGAATAACTTCTCTCTCTGGCCCCGTCGCCATTAGGATCACCTGAAAATGCAGAGAAAGACAATGAATTCGACATAAAATCAAATCCACCCTTCCACTGCCAGGTCAAGTGAAAGGGCGCGCAAAAGGCTAAGGACAACGTCCCCGGCCTAAGCCCTAACATCAAATGAAAAACCTCCCCGCGAGGAGATGCCCAAACATACCATTTTCCGGCGAGGAACCTCCCCGCACTCGCGCCCAGATTCCGTTCGAAGCTCCGCCGAAAACCGCAAAGCTTCACCGGAATCTAGAAACTACTCACCAGAAAATTCATCGTTCCATCAGAAGATAATCAGACACGGTGGTCACGCACGTACGACTACCGCAACCACGACGGGGACCACCATATTCACCGAACGCTCTACCTACTCCGGCGAAGTGCTAGAAGCAGCAAAATGGCAGAACCACCGCCCACCACCAACACTCGCCAGAAATCTACCTATTTCATCGCCTAAAACTAACCCTAGCCGCATGCAATCTACCACTAACAACAAAAGGAAGTGAAACAAACTACAAATCAGAAAACTTACTTGATTTGAGTAGAAGAAAGTGATTGCTCGAAGCTGAGCACGGTGGTCAGATGTTCTAAAGACGATGACGGGCAAGAACGCAGAAGAGGCGAAGAGAAACCAGAAAGAAAAAGTGCAAAATGGGACAATCTCCCCCCTTTTTATATTGAGGGGCACGTGCACACACGCGCCCGTAGGCCATAATGACTGTCCACTAGCCATCATTACCTATTAACTGCTACGCAGGGCTCAAAGCACACGTGGCAACCCAACGTTTCCTATTCTGGCTGACGCTTTATCTCCCCGAATACCAGGCAATAGGGTCACGACCACGAATGTCGCGGACACGGAGAGCTACGAGCACTTCGAAACAACCATCCTCGTCTCCAAACGACGACTCTATGCTAACTCCCCGGAGCAACGAGCAGTCCTTAAGTCATCACTCCCATGCTCGGGAGCAACGACTTGGGGGGCTCCTATTCTGGACTGGACCAATGGCTAAAATTGGCCCAATCCGCCTCTGCTCCAGAGCGGCCCAAATTGCCTAAGTTCAATCCGCAGAGGGGCAGAAGTGACATTTCTGCCCCTCCCACCGGGCAAGGAACGCAACGTTCCTCCCCGGCGTTGATGCCCGTTACGCACGGATTCCTCGCTGCCCAGACAGCAAAGGGCAGGTGCCCGAAACTGCGTTTATGCCCGACATAACGGCTAGTTCCGAGCACCCTGCCCGGCCTAACGGCTAGTTTGGGCAGTTACCTATTCTTTGGGGAAAACGGTGACATCGCCCCGAAAATAGGACCGTTGGCCACGCGCTGGGGGCTCTATATAAACCCTCTCGCTTGAGAGGGTCAGGTATAAGATATTCACCCTAAGAATACACTTTGTACTTGCCCCTTTTCTCTGACCCTTTCTTACTTGAGCGTCGGAGTGCCTTGCAAGTACACCCCCCCTCCTTTCCTCATCCACATTCCGAGTACCTTGCCCATCTGACGACCAGCTTGCGTGGACCTGTTCGAATACTCCGAATCAGTATTGCTAAAACCGTTGATTATAGAATATATCTCACATATATTTTAATCTTATATATTTAATATTTCTATGGTATAATCTTCAAACCCGTCCAACTAATTTTTTTTATCAAGATTACCTCAAATAAATTTAAAATTTTATTTTTCAATTTCTTTTTAAATATTATACATTTATTTCAAACCTATTTATATTCTTTATTCATATAAAATTATAGCATTCATTTCGATTAAATGAGAACATTTTATTATTTATAATTCATTACATATTTAATATTTTTATAATAATTAAAAATGTATATAATTATTATTAAATATTTTTATATACTATATATTAAAAATAATTATTTAACATAAAAATTCAAATAGTCACACCTCACTAATTTTAACAATGATAAAATAATTAATATAATAAATGTTAATTAGAGTTTATTTCATTTATAATCATTCTCCTAAAAGAATAACTCTAAAAATAACCATATAAAGTATAAGAAGAAACAAAAAGTACAATGGAAGCATATTTGGGCAGCTCGAGTGTACAACAGGATCAAGAATTTCATCAGGAGGGTGACAAAAAATTCCATCCCTCTCCAAGCTAATTTGGTCAAGAAGGTATTAAAGATTCTCCTGATTGTCTCCTATGTCACAACTTTGTGGAAACTTTTGAACATCTGTTCTTTGAATGTAATGTTTTTAAGTTTGTTTGGTTTTCATCCCCTCTTGGTCTTTGTATCCCTCCCAATATTGTGGTCCTATCTTGGTTAGATCAGTGGCTTTCAATCTCTGATCTCTATGGGATTCAGTTGATTTGTTACACGATGTATAGTATTTGGCATGGCAAGAACCAAGTAATTTTCAGTGCAGGTTGTTTTAATCCTAACTTGATAGTTGAGGAAGCCGTAGACAAAACCTCTGAGTTTTCTATAGCAAATCCTACTCTCAAATTCAGGAAGAAATTAGTGGCAACTGTCGAGGCTCAGAATTTTCAAAAGGATCATACGTTAATATGGCTTGCGTGTTGACAGGAAAGGATATGAAGACAATCATTTCGGCCATTAAACGTTAGATCATGGATGCCTCCCCGGCATTGGCGGAAGCCTTGGCCATAAGATGGTCCCTAAAGCTGGCTTTGGACTTGGGCTTTAACAACATGGTGATGTTAGTTTTCTCTGATGCTCTCATAGTGGTGGATTGCATAATTAAGATTGATTTTTCGCGGAACTTGAGCCTATTATATGTGTGGGTTCTCTCACTTATATAGTGTTCAATCTTTCATTTTATAATCAATGTGAGACTTCTTTCTCACACTTGATTCTCAACACGCCCCTCAAGTGTGAGTTTATACACAATGCTCCTTGTCAAGTGGAAGCTCTCTCTTCCACATACACTTGTATCACCGTTGAACTCAACGGAACACCTTCTACCCACACTTGCGGGAAGTGTTTCGATACAAGTAAGTCGGTCCCTGGATCAGAACCAGACTCTGATATCATTGTTAGCGGAACAATCGAGGGGGTCAACGAGGGAGCATTTCTTATTTGGGACACACCTTTGTGAGAGACATACCACATACTCACCTAAAACCTTAAGGTGATAGATGTGTGAGTTCTCTCACTTATATAGTGTTTAATCTTCTATTTTCTAATCAATGTGGAACTTCTTCCTCACACTTGATTCTCAATATTAAGGAGTGTTTATTTGTGTATCTTAATCACATCTTTAACAAACGTGCATTCTCTTGTGGGACTTGGCCACAATGTAGGTTCTAAAACTTGGACTTTTTCCCTTTGTTGGATCCACATGATCCTTTTTCTAGTGTATGAATGAGTTTTTCCATCAAAAACAAACAACAAAAAGTTCAAATTATTAAAATTTATGATTTAATATTTAGTTTAAAAATTACATAAATTAAACAATCATTCATCTTTTTTATCAAATATGTATAAGAGTGGTCATTATTCATCTTTTTAAATAATTTTTTAGAATTTTTTAATACACCTCAAAAGTTTCTTAGGCACTGCGCAAAATTCATTTTTTCCCCTGATTTCGGATGTGTACATCCGGACGCACCATTTTTTTTAAAAAAACGTTGATTTGTTTCGGATGTGCAAATCCGGAATGTTTCCTCATATGCACATCAGGAAGAAATTCTTATAACTTCGTGCCAGAGCCTTCTGAAAAGTTAAGAATGAGGGGGGAGAAAGCTCTAACGCGAAGGTATAAAAATTTCTTCCGGATATGCACATGAGGAAATATTCCGAATTTGCACATCCGAAACAAATCAATATTTAAAAAAATAATAATGCGTCCGGATATGCACATCCGGAATCAGAAAGCAAAAAAAAATTTAGCGCGGTGCCTAAAAAACTTTTGAAATGTATTAATAAATCCTCTCATTTTTTTACTTTTTCATTTCATTAGTTATCCTTGTAAATTTAAATACCCATATATTATGGAAACTGTAGATATAAATTTTATAATATATTAAACGTACAACACCCGCGACAAGCGCTAGTGACATTCTATTCTAGTTTACTACTACAAAAACTTATTTACGTTCGGTTATCATTAAAGATGCATCAAAATAAAATTAGCCTCACATTTTTTTCAGATAATAACATTTTAAAAAACTATTTAAAACAAATCATAAAAATCATATAAAAACGACAATATTATATCCAAAATGTAATTTTATAATGTTAAAACTTTAAATATAAATATCTAAATTATTGAATATCAAAATTACTCCTTTAATTTGTAATAAACATTTTTAAAATAGGTTTTCATTATCTTTTTAGTAAATTCACATAAAAAATATTTTTCTGGATTTGACATTTTCTTACTTGAGTAACTTATAAAATTTTATGATTTTCTTTCAATTTTACCTCTAATGTTTTAAACTAAAAAAACTAATATTAATAAACACATTTTTTTTAATCTTATTTCATATTAATAAGTTTGCTATATTATTTGGGAAAAATTACACTCACATTTTTTTAAGTATGTTAAAATAACATTGACATCCCCTTTTATATATATATATATATATAGAGAGAGAGAGAGAGAGAGAGAGATGTTGGAATTAAAAATTTCTGATATGGAATTTCACCAAACTTATTGAGAATTCTGTATCAATCTTGATGAAGTAGAATCAATCTTTCTGATTGATTACTCCTCTTGTTTTTCACTCTTCACTCGAGTGAATCAACTAACCTTGTTGCAAGATGATTCTGCTGCACAATTATTATTGAAGAAGAAAAGGAAAAGATGAATTGGGGAAGAAAAGAAATTAGGGTTTCAAATGGGAAAAAGAAGGTTTGTGAATTCTGCAGAGAAACTTCTGCCTTTTTATTTTGCAAAATGCAATGTTATTCTCTTCTTACAATGATAGGGTACCTCCTTATTTATAGGTTTAGATTGCTTGCACACCAAGAAATCTCCAACTAGCCTAACTAACTTAGCTAAAACAAACAAATAAAGGTAAGTCTAAATTTCTGTCGAGATACACTTCCCTTATATTTCGACAATTATACAATTTCACCACACATAGCATTTCGACAAGTCCTTGTTTTTGTTGAGCAATATTCTTCGACACAAGGAATTACATTCTCAACAAGAGAGAGAGAGAGAGAGAGAGAGAGAGAGAGAGAGATAACATTGAATTAATGATTGGGTTTGATGTGATTTCCTTAATGCTGGCTTATGACCCAGGACACCACAAGAAACCCTGGTGGAAGATTATAAATAGACCATGCTGAAGAATAGAAAGAGAGTTCAGAATTCCAAGAATACAAAACAGAGTATCACAGTGTGAGGTCAGTGGAGAGAAAAGAAAATTCTTCTCCTCACCATTCCCTGAACCAGCTGCTAAGTCTTGACGCAGCTGAAGTCATCCCTTGCTGACTATCCCTCTCAAGGAGTCCTCAAGTTACCCTTAGGTTTACATCTCTTTTTCAGTATTTGTTTAAGAATGTATCTTTTGAGAACCATGCTTGTAGCGTGTTCTCAACTCATCATGAGCTAAACCCTTTGTATATTGAGAATTAGAAAGTTAATACTATGATGTTTTTATGGTAAATGAAGTGTCTTTAATGCCTTGTTTTATTATGTGTTAACTGGCTTACATATCTGATTCTTTGAGTGATCAATTTAAAAAGGATAACAACTTGTTGTTGTGAGAGATCCAACAACAAGTGGATTTCATAATAGAAATAGTTGAAAAAAGTAGGATATATATATATATATATATATATATATATATATATATATATATATATATATATATATATATATATATATATATATATATATATATATTCACTTGATTAGTTCACTTAGAGATAAGGAACTACAACTATAAGGGATTTCAGAATATAATAGGCGTATTTTAGGGTTATAAGCATGACTTAGAGATTTGTTCCCTTTCCTTAATAATACATGTTTTGATGTTGTAGGAATACACCTTTGGATTACTCTGACCTTTCCAGACACAACACTACACTTCATGAACACATTGTTGCATCATTAACATTAATGGACCTTGACTCAATATGCACTCTATTAATATTATTTCACTCTCACCTTGTATTTTTTATAGATCTGGTTTAAAGAGGAAAGATGGAACTTTTGACATTCATATATTATTTTTATCCTTGCTCATGCTTGAAATCAAAAGATAAAATAATACAAAATCAATATTAGTAACATTCACTCCCTGTAAATACGATATCCTTACTTTTTATCCCTTACTACTTTTAAACATACATGTATACTTGCATGTGACACATTTACAAACAACAAATTATTCACAACTACTTAGCAAACAAAGTTCCCCAATTTCAAGAGGGGTGACATCTTAAAAAAACACATAACTCTGAAATCCATGGTAAGATTCTAAGAGAGTGAGTCACATAATTTATTATAGACTGTGATATTTTTACAAATTGAATAGACCATTAAGTTGATCTTTTTTTTTGAAAACCCAATCAGATTAAAAGAATACTAGGGGTGTTCGCCCCGTAGAGAATACAACAGAGAGACCAAAATTCCCGAACCAACTCCACTCTACAACCTAAGCTCCAAGAGGGTTCATGGAGAAAGCAAAGAAATTAGAGTTGGGGTGAGAAATTTCTGACAAAACCGACCACTTCCAAACTAGAAATTTAATCTCCCAACTGAAGTTATTGAAACTAATCTTTTCATTCCTAAATATAAAATCGTTTCTAGCCTTCCACAAACACCAAACTATAGCTATCCAAAAAGAACCTAGTCTACCCGACTCAAAATTATTTGTGCCCTCTCCTATCCAGCGCACGAAAAAGTTCCACCGGCAACCTGCGTAATTCAAATTACAACCACGTTAATCACTAAAATAGTTCCACACAGAGGCTGCAAAAAAAAGTTGAAAAGGAGATGCTCCATATCTTCGTCTTCGCTTCTGCAAAAGCTACAAACCGCATTCTGAAAGACCAATCCACGCTTCAAAAGATTTTCCACCGTTGCCAATCGATTCCAAAACAACCTCCAGCCAAAGATTTTGAATTTAGGCGGAATCTTCAAATTCCACAGCAGATTGAAAGAATCCTTCTAAGATGTGTGTGTAATTCTCTGCATATGGAGAGAGGACAGAAAACCATACACACCACGCACCATAAAACCATAATTATTGCCCAGTTTCCACTCAACAGAGTCTTTTTCTCCCAGTTTTGGAGTCACCTGCTGCAACCGGCATCTCAGAGTTTGCAACTGTTGTAATTCCTCGTTGTTCAAGACTTTTGAAACTCCAAGGTTTCCCCATATCCAGGTGCCATTGTTAAAAACTCCAAGTGACTGCACCGAGTTGTTTTTGTGCTGCAGCCAACGAAGAGAGAATTAAAATTGACAGCTAGCGGCGAGCTAGAAAACCACGAGCTAGTCCAGAACGGGATTGTGTGACCTTCCCCCAAAGATTGAGTAACAAAACCTGCAAAAGAAAAATTAAAATTAGTAGTAACCACCTTCAATTTGATTAAGTCCTTCCACCAAAACGAAGACGACTGCGATGGTTTTTCGTCTTCAGCCAACATCTTTCCCTCTATAAAGCCATATCTTCCTCTAAGCACCTCCTTCCAAAGAGAATTGGTATCCTCCATGATCTTCCATTTCCACTTAGTTAGAAGAGCATAATTAAAATCTGCCATATTCACAATACTAACCCCCCCCTTTATCTTTATGACAACACACTATCTCCCAGTTGACCCAATGTATTTTTTGCTTCGCATCTATACCACCCCACAAGAACCGCTTCTTGAGCATGTCAATCCTCTTAAGAACAGAAGTGGGAACCTTGTAGAACGAAAACCAGAAGACTGGTAAGCTTGACAAAACTGAATTTATCAAAACAACCCTTCCCGCCATTGATAAGTTTTTCCCCTTCCAAACAGATAATTTCTTTTTAAAGATCTCAACCAGAAAATCCCAGGATTTAATTCTCCTAGGATTGCACCCGATGTTAATACCCAGAAAACGAAAAGACGGTTTATCGATGCTACAAACTAAGAAGTTAGATGCAGCCTCCAAAAAATGAGGGCTTACATTGATGCCCATCAACCTACTTTTGAGGTAGTTAACCTTTAAACCTGATATTAGATCGAATCCTCTAAGTAACGCCTTAATGCTCCATATATTTGACCAATTACCTTCTCCAATGATGAGAGTATCGTCGGCGAACTGAATAAGATCCACCCTAATAGAAGGGCTTACCACGAACCCCTTGAACGCACCACTTCCAGCAGCATTTTTCATCATTTGTGTTAGTCCTTCCATAACTAGAACAAATAAGAATGAAGAAAGGGGGTCTCCCTGACGGAGACCACGTTCAGCCGCAAAGTCCTTCGTTGGGCTTCCATTCACCAAAACGGATATCTGACAGTTAAAAACACAAACTTCCATCCATCTCCTTCATTTGCTGCCAAACCCCATTGAGACAAGCACCTTCCCTAGTCGCCATATCCACGATCTCATTTGCAATCACAACTCCTTCAAGCATCTGACGCCCAGGAACAAACGCCGATTGGCTCTGAGAAACAGGCCCTCCTATGACCCTCTTCAACCTATTTGCCAAGAGTTTCGCCAACATTTTGTAAAGTCCTCCCACCAAACTAATAGGTATGTACTCCCCAAGATGAATAGGGTTATCAACCTTAGGTATTAGAGTGATAAAAGAAGAAGAGATTGCTTTGGGCAAAAACTCGTGGGTTTGGAAATCTCTCAGAAAATTGGAGATGTCCTCCTTCAAGAAAGACCAGCACTTCTTAAAGAACACAAAATTAAAGTCGTCAGGCCCCGGGCTTTTCGACCCATCACAGCTCCAAACCGCTTCATGAATTTCCTCGTCAGTAAAAGGAGCCTCCAAGAACTCCACCTCCCCCTCATTCAGCTTGTTGAAACATCCTTCCTTTAAGTAAGGCCTCAATTTCTCTGGTTCTGTGAACTTAGCCAAGAAAAAAATCCCTGACAACCTCCTTAACTTCTTCCACTGTGTCTACTCTACCTTTCCAGTATCCACTGCTCCAACGAACTTTCTCTTTTGTCTGCCCTTAATAATATTATGATAGTATCTAGTATTGCCGTCACCATAGAACATCCATTTCCTTCTAGCTTTTTGAAGAATCAGGTTGTCTTTGATATACATATTCCTTCAAGCCTGCCTGCAAGCATCAGCTATATTCTGCACCAGAGTGTCGACTTCAGACTTGTCACAAGTTTCCAATTTTAAATAAACTTCGTTCATCTCGTCAAACCCCTCCTTTGCCTTAAGGTCATACCAATCGAAAACTCTACTACTCCAAACTTTTATTCTTTTCTTCAACTCTTTAAACTTTTCTTTTATGACATAATCAATTCTCCCTGTGAAAGTTATCTCCTTCCATTACTTTTCCACAAACTCCAAAAAAAAAGGGTGCTCAAACCAACAGTCGTTTGACTTAAACGGTTTGAGACCCCAATTGATTAATTTGAGTTGTAACCAGATTACGCAGTGATCCGAAACATCCCTCTTTCCCACCTTCTGGTCAATTATCCCCCATTTATTGACTATAGAGTTGTCCACCAGGAATCTGTCAATTCTACTCATTGAATGCCCATTTCCACTGAACTAGGTGAACCTGTTACTTGAAACAGGTAAATCAACCATTCCAAGATAAAAAATAAAGTCTTCAAACTCTCTTGCCTCAGAACTTCTGCTGAATTCGTGTCTACCTTTCCTCTCTGAACTCTTAGCCACAGCGTTAAAATCGCCTCCCAAAATCCAGTCCCCATTGGAAAATATGGTTTTCAAAGAAACACCTGAATATCACACGCTGAATAGATGTTAACCAAGTAGAAAGTCTCAGAGTTCCAAACAACCTCAGTTCCAAGAAAACCATTCCCCGAAAAGGACGAGGATGCCTTTACAGTCGATTCCTTCCACACTGTTATAATACCCCCTGATTTACCCTGCGATTTTTTGAAAGACCAACCTACCTCACAGTTGAACCAAAAACTCTTTATTGTAGCAATATCAACGAACTGCAGTTTTGACTCTGAATAAAAGAGACATCAGTCTGACCTGAGTTGAAAATCTTCCCAATTCTCTTCCTCTTTGAGAGATTTCCTCCACCTCTTATGTTGAGAGATCCAATAATCATTTGAACTTCTTTAGGGACTCCTTCTTACCGTTAATTCTAGTTTTATCAGCTCTATCCATTTCATTAAGTTTCTCAGGGAAGTCGCTTAAATTTAGTCTATTAACTATATAAATATGAGTAGTCTTTAAAATATAATACATGAAATCTATCAATTTAATTTTAATAGTATAAAAATGTGTGTTTAGTCTTTTAACATGTTAAAAACATGAACTACATTGATATATTTTACAAACTATTTCTTACATCTATATATTTTTGGACTAAATTAGATAGATAGTGATAGTTTAGAAAATAAATTGATAGTTTATTTTTCATAAAATTGTTGTTGTTTTCAAGTCCTTAAGCTTTTGAATTGTGTACTTCATCTCCAAATTCAAAATCTTTACTAATATTAAAGCCTTTGTTCAGATTCTACCCTTGACATGATGAACTCATGTGCAAATAATTTCACCATGCAAGTTGAATAATGGAGTTTAAAATCTCTATGTTTGATCATGTTGTCGTTATCAGTTTCAACTACGTGTCATTTTGTTAGAACATGTCTAGAAACAATTTTGTATTATGTAAAGTACTACTTCCTCCGTCTCACAATGAGTGATCCAGTTGACTTTTCACACAGATTAAAAAAAAAGAATAAATGAAAGAGAGAATAATATTTATACTAAAATACCCTTATGATATATTGGGAATGATTAAAGTAATACTAATTATAGGGTAAAATAGAAAAAATTGCATTGAAAATTGAAATGGGTCATATATTTTGAGACACCATTTTATTCTAAATGAGTCACTCATTATGAGACGGAGGGAGTACTATGTAGGGGTATTCGTGGTTCATGAACTGCACTGAACCAAACCACATTTATGGTTCAATTCAGTTTATAGTAACCATTTCAATAAAAATATAGTTAACTGCTAAAATGGTTTCAGTTCAGTTTAAAACTAGTTTAGAATCAGTTTGTGTTTATTAACTAGTTTATAATCAGTTTGCAATTATAAACCAATTTTATAATTTGAACTCTTTTAAAATTAATTTTTCTAATTTGAAAAAAAAAAGTTAATTTAAAAAAAAAATTGGAATAAATTATTTTCATTTTATATAAAAAAAAGGTCATGTTGTTTTAATTCGTAGAAATATGTAGTTTATAATTAGTTTACAATTTTAAACCAATTATATATTTTGAACTCTTTTAAAACCAATTTTTTTTACTTTATAAAAATTTATATTTTTTCATATTAAAAATAATATTCTTCAAAATATTTATTTTATAAAAATATATATATATATATTTAAAAAAATTTTAAGATTCTTTTTATTTCGAAAAATTGATATTTTTAATTTTTTTTTTAATTTTCTGATTTTGTATTTTCGAAAAAAATATTTTTTCATTTTACCGAATAAAATGAAAGTGTGAATAGAACTATGGTCTGAGAGAAACTATTTGTGAACTTCAAATACAAATGAAAGTGAACTATGTTAGAAGTTGTTAAATTCTGAAATGCTAATTGTTTTTATTTTGGGTGCAGTTTCTGTTAAGCATGATGAAATGTTCTTGCTAGTTTAAATTTGTAAATGCTACAGTTAGTTAGAAATTTTCTCTCCAACTATGCTAATTAACATTGAAATTACTGAGCTGCAACTATGCTAATTAACATTGAAATTACTGAGCTGTAAACTTGTTGGATGTTGATGTTTAGGAATTAACATAGCTGCTGTGAATTAGATCTAATTTGTGAATCGATTAGTGCTATGGAATGTTAGTTCAATTAGCAGTTATAAAAAAGTCGAGCTTTTTCGGAAATATGAAAAATTAGAGTTTTTTTTCGTAAATATTAAAAAATCGAGTTTTTTAGAAAATATAAAAAAGACGAGTTTTTTCAAAAATATAAAAAAATCGAGTTTTTTCGAAAATATGAAAATGTTTAGTTTTTTCGAAAATATGAAAAAATAGAGTTTTTTGGAAATATGAAAAAGTCGAGTTTTTTCGAAAATATGAAAAAGTCGAGTTTTTTTCGAAAATATGAAAAGTCGAGTTTTTTCGAAAATATGAAAAAGTCGAGTTTTTTCGAAAATACGAAAAAGTCGAGTTTTTTTCGAAAATATGAAAAAGTCGAGTTTTTTTCGAAAATATGAAAAAGTCGAGTTTTTTCGAAAATATGAAAAGTCGAGTTTTTGTATTTCCGAAAAAAATTTGATTTTTTTTTCTATTTTTGAAAAAAATCGATTTATTGTATTTCCGAAAAAGTCGTAATTTGTATTTTTGAAAAAATCAGGTTTTTTCGGACAAAATCGATATTAGTTTTTTTATTTTCAGGAGAAAAAAATTATTTTTAAGAAATAAAAATTATATTTTTTAAATATATTTTTTATTTTTAAATTTTTTTTACTCTCAATTTATTTTTTATTGTTTATTAAAAACTAATTAATTTATATAATTAAATTAGTTTATAAAATAAAATTGTTCTAAACCGGTTTTAAACTGAATTTGAATTGTTTTAATTAAATGGTTCAGTTCATTAACCATTTAAATGGTTCAGTTTTTTTTATAGTACAATGCAGTTCAATTCAAGTATACAATTCGGTTAACTATATTTTTAAATACCCCTAATACTACGTGGCCTTTTCGCATTGTCATTATCAATTGTGAGCAAACCCAGTGTCAGACTTTGATACTTTTCTGTATGACTGAAATTATTGGAGTTATCTCCACTTTGTCATGGATCTGGTCTGTTTTGGAGAGTCGCGGCAGGGATTGTTTTTGTTTGTTATCTCTGTGATCTAGTTTCAATAGACTAAAATGTTCAGGATTCAAGAATTCTGGACATCACATATGTATTCAAAATTTTAAAATATTATAGTACTCTTTTTTTTTATAAACTTAAGATTTCCTTAATTTTTAATTCTCTTATAAACTTAAGATTTCTTTAATTTCTAATTGATGTTGAATTTAACCACTCACTTAATTCAACACAAATCATGTTTTTCTTGGGTAAAAGTTTTGAAAATTTAAAATATATAAAAATGATAGAATTTCTAAAGTTACCACTAGTCTCCTTGACAGAATATAGTTTGTGCATAGCATTGTTTCTTGATTGAGGAAACAGTCATCTCCCTAAAGAGCCTTCTAAACTTCATAGAGGAAACTATCCGTATTTAATGATAAACTGATCGATTTTCTTATATGCATTTTTCACATTGGCGGTAAACAACATATACTAGTACCGCTGAAGCTCTGAATGAAGACGCTAGAGTAATAGGCATAAAAAAAATGAAAGAACATAATAGTCGCAGCTAAAAGTCTCGAGCTCGGCTATACATTATTATATCAGTCATTTTATCCTCCTAATATTCTCTTCATATTCATCTCATCCTGACCAACAAACTGCATCAATCTCATCTCTTGCAGACTTGTACAACTCCAGCCTCTTAGCACATTGCTGTCTCCTTTCCATCAATACAGAATCTTCATCCAGCAACTGTGCAAGTTGCATTACCTGAAAAATAAACAGCAAAAATTAGTCGAGAAATACTCTGAAGTGCGGATGACAAGAATGCATTTGATGTGTTTAACCTCTTTTCTGCCAAGTTGAGCGTAAAAGTGATCAAGCAAAGATCGCTTTGCTTCCCTCACTTGACAATGAACAACAGCCTTTGGTATGGTATTCCTCAATGTTTCAGATACCATCCCAACATAAGATAAAACATTTGAACCAATCCTTTGGAAGTGTCCCTCAGCAGAGGCAGGAGCTGGATTCCCTCCGTTGTCGACGACTTCTTGTGGGAGTTTACGGAAGAAATCAACGGTGATATAAGAAGATTCCATTTCCACAAGTCTTAATGTTGTCTTCTTGCCGTCGTCACGGAATCTCTCTAACGCCTCATTAGCTGCTATTGCTATTTCAGACCGAAGAGTTGGAAAGCGCTTCAATTCCTGCAACCATTGTCAAAACTTACTAACAAGGCTAAAACCACATTTCTTTTCATTTCTTCTAGGTAAAATTCCAATTCAAACCTCTGTTTCAGAAATTGACTTTCTCACGAGTTCTTTCAGGACAAAATGAACCTGTGCCAGAGATAACATACATATGAATTAACAGAAAAATTCAAGATCATAAAACAAGAACAATCATTGTGAAGAAAATAAAAACAGAATCAGTGAACTATTTAAAGCAAAAATGAACTGCTTACAGCATCTACAGAAGCTTGCGCGGGACCTTTGAAATAATTCAGTGAACTTTCTAGGAGGCGTCTGTAACCTTGCTCAGGAGCAATCAGATGAGGTTGGTATCCATCTGCCTCAGAAATAACATTTCTGACATTTTGCAGTGATAAATGACGCTCCAGTGGAATCTTTCTCAATGCAGCAGGAAGCTGGTAATCGAAAACTATATAAATTTTGTCACCACCTGGTCGCCTAGGAGGAGAACAAACAACACGATAAAATTAGAAAGGTTGGGGATTTTCCCTCCTGCAAGTATTTAAAAAAAGGGTTGTACTTTCATGAGTTTCTTAAAGAATCAAGTATCAACTCAAACCCCAATTTAAACATATAAACCAATAAACACAGCAACCAACTAATTATCTCTACATTTTAAGACCCAAATTTAGTTCCTTACCCTCCATCTAAATGCTCCTTAAACACCCGGTCAAAAGCACGGCATAATTCTAGAATAGTGTACAGTTGGGCCTGATAAAAGCAGAAGTTGGGTGAATAAATATCCTAATAGGAATTATTTTAACTTAAATTGATAGCTGATAGCACAAAATACTCCTCACCCCAGCATCAATGGCAACTGGTCTACCAAGGTAAGCCAACTCTGCTTCAAGGTCGTCAATGCTTCTATTAATGAAAGATGCAATTCCTGGAATCCGAGCTCTTATGACAGACTCTAAATGCTGGAACCAGACAAGTTTTATAATTAACCAGGTAAATATGGAAAGTTAGAAGAAAAAAATAGCAAAAAAAGCATGTTCCCCAACAGCTATCAAAAACAATACAAGGATACATAGAAACCTTAGAGAGAAGCCTTGCTAGATATTCCGAGCCCATTTTGCTGCTCAAGTGTGCGTAATCGGGATTGGTGGCAAAAAATTCACGCTCTCTTTGTCGAGCAGCAATCATATCTACTTTCCTATTAATATCTTCCTGAGAACGATTTACAATTCCTACCCAGGGATTACGAAGTCGATATGATCTTCCCTCAAGGACCTACAACACGACAAAATCGGTACATTAGCTACCCCAATATGCAAAAATCATTGAGTACCCATGTCAATAAACATCCTCGCTAAGTTTCATCATGGAGCCAATCAGCCAAATATATAAATTTACTGAGTGCACCAGAAGAGCTAAGATTCTTACATCCAAAGCATTTGTGCCTTTGTCCATCAAATCAATCTTTGTCAATACACCAAATGTTCGTTCACCTAAGTGGAAAATATTTTGAATGCATAGTCAAGAAAAAACACACTAGTATTGTGAGAAAATAAATGCATACTGTTTGTATAGTTCAAGCATGAATATGAGCAAAATGCAGCAAGCATACCAGCAGGGTCAACTTGTCTGGAAACCTTGACAGCATCAGAAGTTGCTACATCTTGGTTTGCAGGAGTAATGGCCAAAATTAAGCAATTAGGCTGCAATTCAAAGAAAACAAATCATGAATAGATAAATAAAAGGATTAAAAGTGCAGTCAACCGTGCAAACATCAAAATTCAAATTATTATTATTTTGACATGGGTTTAATAGCATTATGTCAGAATGGGAAAGGTTGAAAAGCCCCATATTTAGAATTCAGAGTATGACCAAATATCGCCCCATCACTCACAAGGACTGGTGAAGTGATTCAAATAAAGATAGTTCACTAATTAAATCAACCTCTAATATGATTTTTTCATTGCAGGCTAGCAACTATGAAAACAATGCAATATAAGAAAGAATGAAAGACGCTTAAGTAGAAAAGTATATGATAAAAGGCTATACACATTATTTCTTTTTCTACTCTGTTTTGATATCAGAAAAAGGAAACCACGGTTGAAGCTAGACTATACAGTTTGTGTAAAATTGTCAACTACAATCTTCATTGTTGTTTAAACTTCAAAAACTTGCAAACAACCCCCCCAACCTTGCTCAGATATAACTTCTTGGATCATGTGATTATCATTATGCCAAAAGCCATAGCTGGTGGCAAAAGTGTAACTTTATTTCCCCAAGGTTTTAGAGCCCACGTCTAATTTTTAAAGAGCTGCACCATTACAGATTTACAGGCTACATAGACTGTGATGTTATGCCCATGAATCCTAGGGTAAGGCAGACCAAATAAAGCCAACAAAACTGGCATGACAAATTGTTTAGTAAGTAACTTACATGTATTACTGCTTTAAAAAAATTAAGACCAAATAACTTAAGTAGAAAATAAGGGTAAGAGATCAACTTCAGACATACCCATTAGATTGAAATGAATGACCTTTTATGTACTAGTGTACTCTTTTTCAATCATAATAAACACAAATCATCAGTTTTTTCAAAAAAAAAAAAAAAAACAGGAAATTCTGTTTGTAGCAATGTGGATAAAAATACGTCGTTCAAGTTTAAACTACCTTATCAACATATGAGTGAATCAAGTTCTCAATGTCTTGAACAATACTTTCTGGCTGTCCCTCTGATACAGTAAAATAAAAAAATTAACTAGAAACTTAAAAAAGAAAAAAGGAAACTGTTGATATAAAATACAAGATTATTTATAAAAAGATAGTAAAAAAAGCGTACCTACAGCGACCTTTGTTAAACCAGGCAGGTCTACCAGTGTCAAATTGACAACTACCAACAAAAACGACAACTTTAAAAAATAATAATAATTGTAATGAGAACAAAAACGGCATTAATCACATGAATACCACAAAACAAAATGGAAAATCCATAATCCACATACAGACTGTAGACACTCCCACGGGCAGAGGACAGACCACACATATCAAATAATATTAGAGGATATACAACTCCATTAAAACATCAGGATGGGTGATTCCTAATTTCCAAACTTCTTCTGACATACACAGATACTAGTGGTTTAACAACTTATTAAAGCAAAATGCAATTCAATTTGAAATAGTAAATAAATGGAAAAATAGAATCAGCCTTAATTGATAAGCAAGGCACTCAGAAAGCATGTATTAAACATGAAATGAACAACATCAAATAAAGCAATAAAATAGCACAAATAGTTAAAAAAGGTTAACACTATCAAGTTTAAAGGGATTGTAGAAATGGAAAGGATTGATTACATATTATTTCCAACAAATATCTACTGCAATTTGGTGACTCAAATCATGTCTGACAACAAGTGCAATTAGGAAATCAATCCCAGAAAATAGAAAGGGAAAAAAAAACATAAAACCAAGGGATGCATGGTACTTAAATGAAATGTAAAGTATAAGCTCTTTACCATGTGGTGAGTAGATACTTAGATGAATAGGAACAGGAGATATCTGATTTGATTTCCCAGTCATCCTGTTAGTTTCATCTTCAATTTCTTTTCGAACCATAGCTACAAAAGAGAATAAAAAGTCAAACATGTTGAAAATAGTTTTCTAAAGCATGCATTGCTCATCTGTATCTGTGTAGAAAAATCCTAAGAAAATAGTGGCTGTAATATAAAAATATTTTCACCAGTGCCAATTTGTACAACAATTTTCACAATCTTCCAATGTGGATTTAAAATCAAACATGCATTGCATGAAAAAGACATACAGAAATCAGTAAACCGTTTCTTTGGCAAGTGCAGAAACTCTGCATACTCTTGTAACCCTTCCTGTATTCTGTGCAGCTGCAGCACCAAAGGCCTCCGCGTCACAATCCCTAAACATTACTTCAAAATGTAAGTCACAAAAAACAAAGCCAACCATTTCTTTTCTTTCATTATTCAAAACATTCGTTATTACTCATTTTTCTCCTAACAATTCCAAAAAAAAAAAAAAAAAACCTAACAGTCTTTCAATTTCCACAGTTTTCTCAATTATCAGCAACAAAACAGGATATGAATACTAAAAATGAAATGAACGGTTAAATCGGTGACGGTAATGCACCTGATCCACGGGGAAGAAAATCACGGCCGACGATGCTCTCTAACACCGATGATTTTCCAGAACTCTGCATTTTCAAAAAAATCAGAAACAAAAACAACAAAATGCGAGGACGGTGCAGAACTGGTAGTAAAATTGGTGAAAGCGAACCTGACCGCCGACGACGGCGACGGAGGGAAGCGATTCCCAAAGAGAGTGAGAAGCTTGATCGGCGCCGTGGTCACCGAGGAGAGTGCATGCTCGTTGAATTCGGTTAACGAGAGAGATCAATGAGTCCATTGTAGCCATTGGTTCGGATTCTGTTTCTGGTTCAGGTTCAGGTTCGGATACTGGTTCGGATGAAGACGAAGAGGTTGTGAAAGTGAGGACGAAGAAGAGAACTAAAGGAAAGAAGAGAATGAGAATAAGAGAAGCTATTGTGTGAGTGTGTGAGTTTCAGTTACGTTACTACGCTTTTCGTTTTTTGTGTTTGATTTTTAAAATTTGTCTTGTTTGTGTGTGTGAGAGAGAGCGGAGAAAGTGGGGCACGTAAGTGTGAGTATCGTGGACTTGAGAGGAGCTGAACTTTCACTGCTTCCGTTTCGAATGAGTCCAACTTTTTTTTATTAGTAAAAGCTTCTATTTACTTCCTTTTCTTTTCGTTTAAGCAAAAGCTAATTTTTATTTACTTCCTAAAATGTTATTCTTTCTTTTAATTCTTCTTTAAATTGGCTAAATTAAGAGCATCCTAATCTCAATTCCAATTCCAATTCCAATGGGATTGTTTTAGACTTAGTTAAGTAGTAAGTATTCAACTTATAGGCATTCTCTCTTTATAGGCATCTATTGGAGGATTTGCAAGAGGCATTCTCTCTTTATTTTAATTTGATAATTGATCCCACCATTAGAAAAGAGAAAGGTCGTTTAAAGACAAAAAAAAAATATGTGCTAATTGCATTGAGTTTATTTCTCATTAAAAAATTAAAACAAACACATGTATTTAAAAGATTCACTGCAAATGAAATTTAAAAAATAAATATTGCCTCAATTTTTTATCATAGGTGGTTTTTTCACTTCTATAATTAAGAAATGTAGTTATTTCGGACAGTCTACAATGCCAATAGAAAAAGACCCAATCATGAAACTCACACGGAAAGTGCAGGCAATAAGCGGAGAATAGGTGAGACCTCAGTCAAGCACGGAGTACGCAATTTTAGCCTCCAACCTATCTCTTAAATTTAGATCTAATCGAACGACGATCTGCAACTTCACTGACTTAGGTGTTTGAGTGTTAACTTTGCAGGTTCACCCCGCTTCGTCATACTATAAGCACTCACCACCGCACTAGAAGATCCCATTCCTATCTCGTTTTATGTTTCTGGTTCCATTACAGAACATTGTCGTCATATGTGAGAATTGACATCTAATTTTCTCGAATCCCCACAAAAATCACAATCATTTTCACAAAATCCGACAACAACTGGTCTTTTTTCTATCCAAATGAATGATTGATTCCGTGAAAGCCATGGTTGCATCAAAATCTGCTTGATTAGACAACTAATGCAACGTCGTTGCCACAACAGTCAATGTTTTTAATCTCACGAAGGAGACTCAAATTCCTCCAACAATTGAGGACGATCTAATCTTGGTTACTTCTTATTTTATTCCTACTCCTATGAATCCAATTCCCCCGACAATTGGCCAAAGCACCTTCCAAGTTCTCCCGTGCAACCATGGATCCACGGATCCCTAGACAAGATATGCTTCAAAGCCTTCAACAAATGTGTGTCATATTAGGTATGCAATTTGCGGACGATTTGTTCAACAATGTACAATGTTGGGTTGTATATAGGAGTATAATGGTCTAGAATGGGGTTGAATAGATCTTTTCCCTAAAGTAGTTCTCAAAATTTTTCCCAAAAATCAGAGTTTAAAATTTGAATGGGAACGGAGGTTTAAAAACACTTGACAAAAGGAATTACACAATTGAATAGATGTATAAGTGAATACATTAATGATACAATGGTTATGAATCAATTAAACAACCATGTGATAATTAATCTAATGTAATCCAAACAAGACGTTTGAATATAATTTAATTAATTAATAGAACAATCTAGAACTACGAATTTCCAGAATAATTACCAGAGAGAATATGTAGTAGAGAGAATCTAACACAGACCTAAGCTTAAACATTAAATCACTATAAGAAATACTCCCTCCGTCCCAAAATATAAGAGAAAAATTCAAAAACACACTTATTAAGAAAAATAAAAAACATAATAGTTTGACTAAGTTTTGTTGAAAAAATTTGTTTTAAAAGATGTAAAAACAATTCTAATTGGTTGTTGTTTATAGAAAAGATGAGAGAGAAAGCAAATTAAATGCAACTTGCATTTAATTTTACCTTGAAAATGATGAAAGTTGATTTTTTCTCTTATATTTTGGGACAAAAAAAATGCACTTTTTTCTCTTATATTTTGGGACGGAGGGAGTAAATCATAACAACATGAAAATCTAGAAATGGATTAATATATAAAAATATGCAAACTATGTAAAAAATAAAACAGAAGTGTATAGATAATTGTGCATTAAATTTATTGTGGTTTGGTGTGTCGTCCTCGCTTGCGCCTAGTCCACTCTTCAATGTAGAGCCATTGAGATTATTACACATGTCTTTTGATACAACAGATAATCATTGAAAAATTAAAAACTTAAAGCCAACTAATAAGCTACACATATCTGAATCTTGATTTTCCTTATGTTGGACATATCTCACTATGCTGCAAATACTTCAAGATTTTCCTTAGATCTTGAACCAACCACCCTTTCAGAACCAAAACACTCCAAGATTTCGTCTGCATCAATCTTCACTCGTTCATACTGAAATTTACTTGTCTGAGTCTTTGAACTGATGCACAAGCTAGAAGCTCCAAGATTTCTTCTGAGTCAATCTTCACTCGACCCTGCCAAAATTCCCTTGGAGAAGAAAGTCTTTTTTTCTTCATTGGATATCAATCACCAAAGTTCACAATCACAATATAATTCTTCAATATGAAAGCAAAAAAACTTCAAAAAAAAAAAATTAGAACTTGTAGCACCCCAAAATTTGCTCTCTTACTTTAGTACTAACTGGCTTAGGTTTCATTTCATTTTTTGCATTATCATGTGTGCATATCATTGGTTCTTAGCATGGGGTCAAGGTGCCTGAGGCAGTTCAAGAGGAGAAGGGGTTCTTCAAAGGGTCTTCAAGGTCTCACATCCTCATATGGTCTTCAAGGGTCAAGTTTCATACCATTTATCAAGAATCAAGGGTTGGTACAAAAGTTACTAAATTTGGAAAATGACCTATAATGAGAAGTTTCCATTTTTGGCAAGTTTTTACACTACATTCAACTTGACTTTTCATCATCAAGGAAGCTTCAAATGAATTTTTCTCAAACATGAAAGTTGAAGATCTTTTTCTCCCCTTTCCAACAAGTACTAGATGTTTTCCATATCATTTGTGAAACTCAAGTTATGATCAAAAGAGGGCAAGGTGATTTTTAGGGTTTCCTTATGGTTCCTTTTTCACAACTTTTGCATTTTGGGACATATGGACCTATAATTGGTTCCATTGCTTCAAGGCACATTCTAACATCAAAGTACATTCCATAAGGACCATTTTTGGCCTTTGAATCAAGTGGATACATGGCTTATTCATCACTTATGCAAAATTGCAAGATCATTGAGAATTCATAAACCAAGACATCTCAAGGCCCAAATTCCATACAGGTGTGATTAGCAATTGAAATGTGAATGATCCATCATCAAAGGCTTGGGTGTACATGCATGGAGGAGGGTGTATTTCACATTATGCAAATTTCCAAAATCACCCAAAACTCATTAAGTGAGGAATTAACAAGGCCTTAATGATCATCAGTGGAATGACCTAGAGTATTTAAGCCAAATCATACACTCATTTGGGAGGAGGCGCGTTATTTTGTGGAGATTTCAAGTGTGAACCCTAAAACTTCATTCCTTCGAATCTCTCAATACACTAGAGCTTTTCCAAAACTTCTTCCACAATCTGAACCCTTGGGATCCATAGGGTACGAAGCAACCATCATCTGGAGCTAACAACAAGGACACGTATTGCATAATCTCAGGTTAGTGCATTTTTTCATGGTCTTAGAATTTAGTTTTTTGATGTGCAAAATGATATTTGATATTCACTGATCACTCTGATATGTTTTGTTTTGAGTTTGGACGTATAGATTGGTGGTTTCGTGAGTTTTAAGTTTTGGGTCCATACTTTGTTTCGTTCGATTCTCCTTGTATGTTGATTGTTTGAGATTTTTAATGTGATATTATTGATCCTCATGTTTTTCTGATCAGTTTAGTGTACTCATATGCCATTTCTGGGAAATTTTTTGTTGGGGTTGCCGGAGAAGACGACCGGAACCCTAGTTCCGGCGTCTGGTTTAGTTTCCGGCGAGATTAGGGTTTGGGTGAGGAAGATGAAATCCTGGCCATTGATGTGTTTGATCTGAGTGTCCATATTGTGCCACGTCCTTTTCATTCTGATTTTATTTTTGTGGTTTGTGTGTTTATTACCCCATGTTAACTATCATGTGCATATGATCCTGGCCATTCATCTTGCATAATATTTGAATTGTTTGACTAATCTGATGCGTAGGATAGATCATGTGGTTGAGATTGTGACATCGCATTAAGGTTGTGGTAGGTTGATCACATGTTCTTTTATTTTAATTCTGGGTAATTGTGTGTGCGCGTGTGTATGTTAATTATGTTGTGTCTGATGATCTGAATCGTTTATCATGATTACTTGTTTAATTGGTTGACTATCTGTGAAGCGTATGATTAATCTTGTGGTCCTAATGGAGTCTGAGTGTTGACTGGGTTCACGCGTTCCTTTTTTTTATTTTTCTTATGGATTTTAGTGTTTGGGCCTTTTGTTCGCACCCTCCCTTTCAGCCCATGTTCATTTCTAACGTGCATTGGCTGCTAAACACACCCCCCATGCTTATTTCTTTATTTTTATTTTCATTTAGTTATTGTATTTCATTTTTAATTTTTAAAAATAGTTTTGTGCATCCCAAAAATCCCAAAAAATTCATGAATCATGTTTAGCATTTTACAAAATTTTCTCAAATTTTATTTTATCATTTTATTTTACTTTTAGCATCTGAATTAATTATTTGAATAATTTCTTTTTGAATTTGTTTCATTTTGTACACTTTACATTGTAGAATTTATTTCTCATCACCCATAAAACATTTTAAGTCCATTCTTTTCGAATTGTTTTACCAACATATTGAAGTTCCTTAAAACATTTTTCTCATATTTTTAAAGTCATTTCATATTGCATTTTAGTCCCTCTCTTTTGCATATTGAGTCATGTTTCTCGTCTGATCTTTGCATGATTGTTTGAGTGACTTATCTTGGGAATTTTGGCATGAGCTTTTGACATGTTGTTTGCCACTGGTTGAGGTGTGTTAAGTTTTAATTTGGTAATTTTAGAAGATTTTTTGCTAATTGTTTGATTGCTCTTTGTTTGAGGTCTTCTTGTATGCACATCTTTGATCATGTCTGATTACTTGTTTGTTTAGGCACTTGTGCCATCATTTGGGATCGCTTATTTGACTTCATAAACCATGTTTGAGTTGTTATAGGTCACTTGATTGCCATTATAGGTCATTGGTGTAAGGTTGTTGCATACTTTGTGCATGTGTTCAATGCTTGGTTTACATGCCTTTTCTTTTACTTATCTTCTCACCTCATCTCATCTATGCTTACTCATGACTTATGTTTGGTTTATGTATGCCATACCTTATCATTCATTTGCACTTCATTTGATGTATGTTTTTGACCTTGGAGCTTTGCATTCATTCATGTCATATGCTATTCATGTTTCATCTTACATACTTGAAACATGTTTCACTTATATGCTTCCTTCTTCTTCTATTGATGTTTGATGTTTGGATATCTGTTTGCATGTCTCATGTGACATTTGCATAGCATGTTTAGGAACATGTTTAGGTCATCCACATTCTGTCTTAGATGAGTTTCATCTAGTTTGTAACCTTTTCTCTTTGGTTGGTGACTTGCTTGGGTTTCATTTGGCTTGTTGTCACTTATGTCTGTTTTGTACTAACCTTTTATGCAGGGGCTGAGGTAAGTTATTTGAGGGTGTGGATAGTTATCCATGTCTACTCTCACTCTTTCTTTCTCTCATCTTTTCTTTTCTTTAGGCTTAGGTTGTTGTCAAACCTCCCCTTAGGGCCACCTTTGCATGATAATATTAGGACTAAAATTCCATAGGGTAGTCTCCCTCCAAACCTCCCCTTAGGGCCACCTTTGCATGATAACATTAGGATAGATTTTTCCCGTCGTTTTTTCTTTTCTTTTGAGTCCCTCTTCCCATCTCATAACATTTCTAAGATACTTAATAAGGTCAACTTGCCTTGCACACAAGCCTTAAACATAGGAAATGAAGATTGAGGGGTCCCCCTTCTCTCTTCTAGAGTGTTGAGCATACGTTCCATTGGGGACGACCATGCGACGCATTCGTTCCCGTGTCATAGACTTTGGTTCAAGTTGAGTTATGAACTAACTCAAGTCACTTCTGTCTTAAAAAAATACAAATAAATCTCAAACCTTTTTGTCCTTCGGGATTGTCAAACTAAAGGCTATTTTCAAAAAGGGCACGTTACTTTCCGTCTGAGTCGCAAACAGGCATCGACCCTAACTGCCGGACGCAAACTTAACGTCGCTCATAAAAAACACAAAAAGAACTTGGTCCGAACTACGTTGACTCTGAATTTCCCATTGCACAAAGGGAGTACGTAGGCCTAGGACGACGACGTCCTACCGAGTCTGTCTTTGTTTTCCCCTTCCCCGTTCTAGTGCAGCCATAGATGTTAGGATAACTCACCCTTAAATTAGACAACAAGCATGGATCCCATCGAGTACGATGGACGCGTGGGGTGCTAGTACCTTCCCCTCGCGTAACCGACTCCCGAACCCACGCTATGGTTGCGATGACCATTCCTTTCCCTCTTCCTCAGGTTTATGCGGTGTTCCCTTTCCCTCTCTTGGGATAAATATACATTGCTGGCGACTCTGTGTTCCGCGCCACTTTCGCATTTGTACCTGGATGAAAATACTGGGAGCGACAGCTGGCGACTCTGCTGGGGACTCTGGTTCCCTAAGCGAGTCTGTCCTAGCGCTTGTTTGTTTTTGTTCTCTTTGGGTGTTTTTGTTTTTTGTTTTGCTTTATTTGTTGTATTTTATTTTTACCGCATTTACTGCATTGCATATTATTATCAGATGCTGCACTATTTTTCTGTTTGGCGGGTTGGGAGTTCTGAGAGGTAAGCCCAATACCCAGGCTTGAGCGTACACGTAGGATTAGCGTGGAAAGTAGTGTGACTTGTGTGGCATTTGGCCAGACGTAGTATACATGAAAACTCCACATCCAGACGAGGTTTTCTTTGGTAATGTTCTATCCTGCGCATTGGTGCAGATGATTGAATGTAACTTGGAGAACTGTCGACTCTGGCGGCCATTTCTGAGGACTCAGTAACGGCACTCCTCCCGAGACGTGATAATGGCATACCAAAAATGGCAAACCCATTACACATGTCGATCCGAGGACCCAATGCTGGGAACTTGCTATAGGGTTTCCTTTTGGAAAAGAATCGGTGGAAGCACTCCTCGATTGGCGATAGTACTGTACCCCGAGGGATGAATGTACTATTGCTTCTCGACCTCAGTGCCGAAACTGAGGACTTGCCATAGGATGTTTTCTTTTGAGGGAAATCAGTTGAGGCCTCCTCGATTGATGGTGATGCCAAACCAGAAATGGTGGACGTATCATCATTTCTCGACCTGAGAGCCCGTGATATTGAGGATCCTCGACTTTCTAGTACCCACATGTGATAGGGCAGGGTGTTTACAGGTTTGCAGGTAACCTTGACCTTCAACATACCCGGTTTTCTGATCAGCAGATTTATCTGTGTGGTACTATGGTTATTCTGGTATTCTGGGTATTTGGGCAGACCTTTGAGATTATACAGTGGTCCAGTGCAGCAGTTGTCCAGTCTGTGTGGCATCCTTGATCCCATGTGTGCATTTGCATCATCATTTTGCATCCTAACATGTTTATTCATTTGCAGGGCTGCATCCTAACTTTGATTCTGGTTTTTGAAGACTATTAAGGATGAGTACTGAGAAGAGAAAGAACATCATAGTGTACAAGTTCCCATCACTTATTCTAGATACTGTTCACAAGATTGTGTCTATGGCAGAACCTGGGGTATTGGCAGACTTTAGAGGAGAGTATGGAAGAATTCTGAATTTTGCTCGCAACATCACTGAATACGAGTATAGGGCTTTGCACACTCTGGTGCAATTCTATGACCCTCACCTGCGTTGTTTTCTATTCACTGATTATCTCTTGGCTCCGATATTGGAGGAATTTGCTCTCATTCTGGATGTTGCCATTAAAGAAGAAGCTCATTTCTATCCTTCTGAAGAACTTCCTGATTTGGGAAAGGTTTCCGAGGCTTTGCATTTGGATCCATCTTTGTTGAAAAATAACGTTGCCAGTAAGGGAGGGTGTAAAGGCTTTCATGTGAAATTTTTGGTAGAACAGGCTGCTGTGTACGCTAAGGCTAGATGTTGGTCAGTTTTCAACGCCATCTTGGCTATGTGTGTCTATGGAACGGTGTTGTTTCCAAATATGAAGGATTTTATGGACATGCACGCTGTCCGGATATTTACCATGAAGAATCTGGTACCCATTTTGCTTGGAGATCTGTATTATTCAGTGCATTATAAGAACGAGAAGAGGAGGGGAGAACCCCTTTATTTTTGTGCGCCAATCCTCTACAAATGGTTTGTTGATCGTCTTCCCAAATCTGGGGCATTTGTAGATACTCAAGGAACATTGGAATGGTCCAAAAGGTTGATGGGCTTGAGGGCATATAATCTAATTTGGGTTAACCGTGACTTGTTGGGCCAAGATATCATGATTAGTTATGGAGGTCTCCCAAATGTGCCTCTAATAGGAAGGAAAGGGGGAATTAACTACAACCTCATTCTTGCTATTAGGCAATTCGGGTATGCCTTGAAGGATCCACCAAAAGATGAGGATGTCCAAGAATCTCTATATCTGAGTGGGGAAATCAATCCAGAACTGTTAAAAGAAGCTGCGAATACTTGGGAAGATCGTCATAAGAAGGGGAAGATTTCTTTTGGGAAGAGCAATAACAGAACATTTCCTGCGTATGAAGATTGGATTTAGAAAAGGGTAGAGAATGAGCTTTTGCCATTCTCCAAGGAACCACCATCTTACCCCTTGCTGATTAAGCCTCCTACCACAGTTGAAATAGAGAAGTTTAACAAGTTGTGGGCTGAAAAGGAAAAGCTGCGAGAAGAAAACAGTGAGCTACAAAGAGAGATTTACCAGTTGAAACATGAGCGTGGTGAAGCTGTTCATATCGCCAAGTTGAAGACAGAGCTTCTCGCTAAGGCAGAAAAGGAGCTAGCTGACAAGGTCACAACCAGACAAAGGATGAAGCAAGCTCTAGAGGGTATCAGTAAGGTTCTCGAGTCTAAGAAGGAGGAATTGGCCAAGGCTTTGTTAAAAATTCACAGGTTCGATGCTCACCGAGACACTGCAATGGCTGATAATAAGCGAAAGGAAGACGATTATCTAGCCCAGATTGATCAATTAAAGTTGAAGCTCAAGAAAAAAGACGCTGAGTTCCTATCAGGGGTATTCCAGAGACAAGCAGTCGAGGGTCGCCTCAATGAAGCCATAGCCTCCATAGAGGAACTAAAGATCCAAGCTGAGGTGAAGAGACCTAGAAATGAGGGTCCTAGCATGAATGGTGTTTCTGGAGAAGACCCTTGGGAGTTGCATTGCCGATACTTGAAATGGATCATGCATAGGAGAGACGTTCTCATTCAAGAGCTAATTCAAAGACCGAAGCATCCCGACACCAAAAAGCTGTTCAAGGAAATTCAAGACTGGAGCAAAGAGCATGATGAATGGGGGGATTGGCACTTGTGGACTTTGATGACATGCCGTAGCTTTCTATTTTCCTTTATTGTATTTGGATCACCACCAGGCTTGTTGGTTGGGATTTATGATTATTGTGTTCAGACTTATTATTTTGGTTTGTGATTGTTGACGATTGGTTATCCTCTGGTTTTTCTTAATACATGAGCAGAAGTTCCGTTCTATCTTGTTGTTAAACTGGAATCAAGGGGTGGATCGCCCTGCGAATTTCTCAACATGTTCATTTGCATTTGCATATTCATAATCATTTTGCATAATCATTTTGCATAATGATTTTGCATAACAGGTGTTTATCTCTGGCGTTCTTACTTGGTTCTCCTCCGCAGTATAGGATTGCAGATCAACACATTCACCGGTATTCTACCAGACAAAATCAGAAAAGACTCATGGATCAACTACAAGCTGAGATGACTGAGATGCGGACTCGCATGAACCAATTCATGTTGCTCAGGGCCAAGAGCAGTTAAGAACTTTTGTCCAACCACTGATTGCAAGGATTGATGTTCAGAATGGCCCTCCGGGCGGAGGTATTCCTATTTCTGGTATTGTGATCCCTCCGGGCGGGGCTGGAAATGTTGGGGGAGGTGGTATTGGTGTCTGTGCTATTCATGGTTGTCAATTTGATGATATTCAAGATGATGCATTCTCTGCGCCAGGTGGGGATGCTGGTTCCCAGATTGACACTGATTAGAGATTTAGGTTGATTGAGGAACAACTGAGGGGTGTTGCCAATCAAGATTCTGTGGGTATGGATTTGGAGGATTTGGGGCTGGTTCCAGGCGTCGTTATCCTGCGCAAGTTTCAGACTCCTACCTTCGAAAAGTACAATGGTATGACTTGCCCAAGGACCCACGTCAGGGCATACACGAGTAAAATGGCTGCTCACGCAAAGAACGAAAAGTTGATGATGCATTGCTTTCAAGATAGCCTATCTGGGGCATCCCTGGAATGGTATATGCAGCTAGAGAGGAAAGACGTTCATAGTTGGAGAGAGCTGGCAGGGGCTTTTATCAAACACTACCAATACAACACCGACATGGCTCCCAATCATACACAGCTGCAGAATATGTCTCAAAAGAGCAATGAAAGCTTTAGAGAGTACGCCCAGAGGTGGCGTGAATTGGCTTCCCGAGTTCAACCTCCGATGTTGGAAAGAGAGCTCGTTGATATGTTCATGGATACGCTTCAGGGGCATTATTATGAGAAATTGGTTGGATGTTTGTCCGCTGGACTTTCAGGTCTTGTATTGGCAGGAGAAAGAGTTGAAAACGGCATCAAAACGGAAAAGATTCGACGTGCTGCTGAAGATACAAAGAAACCTTATGATGGGTCCTCCAAGAGAAAGGAAGGAGAATCTAGTGTTGTGTATATTCCTCCTGTTGTTCAACGGCCTGGTCAGCATCAGCGACCTTATGCTCCTCAGCAACAGAGACAAAAAAGACCATGAAGGCCTGCGAGAAGTTTCGATCCACTCCCTATTTCTCACAGTGATGTCCTTGCCCGTCTACTTGAAAGTTCTCTGGTTCAACTAAGGGATGCCAAGCCTGTTCCTGACCCTATTCCTCCTAATTATGATCTGGATGCCAGATGTGAATATCACTCAGACACACTGGGTCATTCAATTGAAAATTGCAACGTGTTCAAGCACAAGGTGCAAGACCTGGTAGACTCAGAGATCATTGCATTCACTGAAGATGATATGTACATCAATTGAAGCCGCCTTTCTCAAGTGAGCGCTCAGTCTGCAAATACGTCCAGATAGAATCAAGCTTCCTCGGCAATGGCAATTTTCAGCTTCTTTACTGCATTCTCATTTGTAGTTTTTCATTTCTTGTTAAAGCATTGTATGCATGTAAGACTTGTTTGTTTTTAATGATGATATTAATGCAATGAATATGTTTTCTTGAAGTAATTCTTTTTCATTCGTATGATATTTTTGTGCATTGCAATACCAATTTTCTTGCTTAAACTCTTTGAGGGAGGATGATGAAGTAAAAACGCAAATCTTTGGTTGTATGCTTTCGGATAAAACCCTGTTGAGGATGTACAAGCATTGTTTCAAATCCCTAAACACTGGAGATATAAGGGAGATAGACCCTCGTTAACCCCTTTGAGCCTTGAAGTAGGAGTTTCTTTCGTACAAAAAAAACCCTCATACTTAACCCAGGGGCAGGGTAGGCGTCAGCGTTCAAATTTCAAGGAGAGTGTGCATCTGAAGATCCATTACCTTCTACCCCACCGTCAAGAGGTCAAGAGATGTGAAACCACAATGGTTATCCATCAACAATCAAGGAGTGATGCAGTCATAACCCTGTCAAGCAAGTAAGACAACTAGTGTCACACGCTTTATTCAAAAAGGGGAATAAAAAAAAGAAAGTCCGCTAAGTCGAGACTTGAAAATAAGCGACTTAGGCAAAAAGTTAGGGCATCCCGCTGGACTTCAAAATTGAAAAACTCAAAAGAGTCAGTCCAGGCAAAAATTAGGGATCAAAAAAGCAAAAGAAAGAAAAAGCGAAAAGCATTACAAGAGAAAATCCTCGATAAGAACAAATTTGTGTGATTACAGACACAAAAGATAAAAAGGGATGACTGTCACTCCAAAACCTCCTTAGGTGTCAAACCATTAGTTGCGTGGGTCCCTTAAAGATCGTAAACCTTTTGAGAGATGAGCATTTGTGTCAGATTAACTGAACATAGGACTGGGGAACATCACGAAGAGTGGGTGGGCGCCGATAAATTTTGAGCCATAAATCCTTTTTTCTGAAACCGTGAACCAGGCCACGTTACAACCCTTAAAAGTCCTAATTGAAACAGGGTTTATTCTAAAGGCGGACTTCAACAGGATAACGTTCATGACTCCTATAAGTTGTGCTAATAAGATTTGTTGGTATTACATGTGCGCATTGTTTTTCCATTCAAAAATCAAGGTCGCATCCCAGCTAGTGATTCGTTCGCAAGGCTCGGCGACGCATTTTCAATAAAAACTTCAAGGTTAACGTGTTTGTTGCATTAGAATTACCATTCTCATGATAAACTTGTTATGCCTGCATACATGTGCCTAAGCGTCAAGGAAGCTTACACAGTGAACGTCAGTCAAGAAGCTTGATCCTGCCAAGTTGGGATGCTTGAAAATTCTGAAGGACAGTCATATCAAGGGGCATGCTGCCAAGAGACTCAGTGTAGAGTGGGCTCTCCCCAGTAAGTCATGGTTAAGATGTAGCCAATCTGGGGAAGTCACGTCGAGAAATCTCACCGAAATTCAGTTATTATGGGGCATTCATTCTAAGATCAGGGGCAAAGTCACTTCAAAGCTCATATTGAGGCAGGCCATCCCTAGAGCATGAGAAGTTGTCCTCTCCAGAAGACGGTTAATCAGAAGCACCTTTTCAAGGTTCAAAATACTAAAGCAAAGTATTTTAAGTCATTTTAAGTCTTATCGAGGCAAATCCCTTCAAAGATCATGCAGTCTGGGGCAGTTACGTCTAGATCCGATAAATCTCTCCAAGAGTTTGAAGACCATGGGGCAGTATGAACACCCGGTCCTCTGTGAAATCCTCTTGAGATGAGTTCTCCCATTAGACCTTGTGGTTTGGTTCAAGTCAGGAAGGAACTGTCGTTCACTCTTGATGATCAGTATGCAGTGATCAACAGAAACTTGAAGTACTGAGTCTCTCCCTCAGCAAAGAGCCAGAGGGTATCCTTCCAGCGAGGTGTTGGAAGTGATATTTTTCCCCAAGCAGAGGGTCGTCCTCAAATCGAAAAGGGTTCTTTATGAAGATTCCTTATCCCCAGCAGTGCAGGTGGATTCCTCATTCTCAGCAGGGTAAGACGATGGAATATTTTCAAGCAGGTTAAAGACAGTGATAAGTCAGAGTATTCTCTTCCGCAAAAGTCAGATTTGGTATTTCCCCGCAAGTCAAAGTCCAATGGTTATTGGCAGTCTCAGCAGGTCAAAGTCCAATATTCATTGGCATCTCCCCGACAGAGTTTGCAATTCAGCTTGCAGTTCCCCTACAGAGTTTACATCACCAGTGGTTATTGGTGGTACAGTTGGCTATCTCCCCACGGGAGATCAGATATTGGTGATCCCTTCCTCAGTGAAGTCTGCTTGTTCTACTCTGCGCATTCCCCGGTGGAGTGTCCTCTCATTCTTGCATATAGTAATCATCATTGCATTGCATCCTCAAAATGCGTAGCATTTCCATTTCTTATGGAGCATTACGGCAAAATTCAAACATGCATCGAAGCATAAGCCAGATTTGGTACCTTGTGCGAAAGCCCAGATCAACCCTCAATCAAAACAGTGATTCCAATCCTCCGAAGAGAGCTCCAACCTCAGAGTTGACGCCCTTCTTCCAACCTCAGAGTTGACGCCTTTCTCCAACTTTAAAGTTGTTGTATACCTTTTCTCGACCTCAGAGTTGATGAAATATCCTTCCTTCCCCAACTTCAAAGTTGTCGTATACCTTTTCTCGACCTCAGAGTTGATGAAATATCCCTTCTTCTCCAACTTCAAAGTTGTTGTATACCTTTTCTCGACCTCAGAGTTGATGAAATATCCTTCCTTCCCCAACTTCAAAGTTGTTGTATACCTTTTCTCGACCTTAGAGTTGATGAAATATCCCTTCTTCCCCAACTTCAAAGTTGTTGTATACCTTTTCTCGACCTCAGAGTTGATGAAATGTCCTTTCTTCCCCAACATCAAAGTTGTTGTATACCTTTTCTCGACCCCAGAGTTGATGAAATATCCTTCCTTCCCCAACTTCAAAGTTGTCAAATACCTTTTCTCGACCTCAGAGTTGATGAAATGTCCGTTCTTCCCCAACTTCAAAGTTGTCGTATACCTTTTCTCGACCTCAGAGTTGATGAAATGTCCGTTCTTCCCCAACTTCAAAGTTGTCGTATACCTTTTCTCAACCTCAGAGTTGATAAAATGTCCTTTCTTCCCCAACTTCAAAGTTGTCATATACATTTTCTCGACCTCAGAGTTGATGAAATGTCCTTTCTTCCCCAACTTCAAAGTTATCGTATACCTTTTCTCGACCTCAGAGTTGATGGTCTACCTTCTTATCCCCAGCGGAGTCATCTTTGTAGGTCTGTTGATTCTACAAACCTCCGGTTGTAAGTCCACATTTGGCTGGCAATCACTATGTCATTTCTCTCCCCGCCATTAGCAAATTTCTGGGTTCTTTCGGTATTCAATCCCCATGTATCCTGGAATGTCTGAAAGTCGTCGCTATCATACCTTCTGGACCAATTTGATTGAATAGGGGCAGCTGTAGCACCCTAAAATTTACTCTCTTACTTTAGTACTAACTGGCTTAGGTTTCATTTCATTTTTTGCATTATCATGTGTGCATATCATTGGTTCTTAGCATTGGGTCAAGGTGCCTGAGGCAGTTCAAGAGGAGGAGGGGTTCTTCAAAGGGTCTTCAAGGTCTCACATCCTCATATGGTCTTCAAGGGTCAAGTTTCATACCATTTATCAAGAATCAAGGGTTGGTACAAAAGTTACTAAATTTGGAAAATGACCTATAATGAGAAGTTTCCATTTTTGGCAAGTTTTTACACTACATTCAACTTGACTTTTCATCATTAAGGAAGCTTCAAATGAATTTTTCTCAAACATGAAAGTTGAAGATCTTTTTCTCCCCTTTCCAACAAGTACTAGATGGCCTCCATATCATTTGTGAAACTCAAGTTATGATCAAAAGAGGGCAAGGTGGTTTTTAGGGTTTCCTTATGGTTCCTTTTTCACAACTTTTGCATTTTGGGACATATGGACCTATAATTGGTTCCATTGCTTCAAGGCACATTCTAACATCAAAGTACATTCCATAAGGACCATTTTTTACCTTTGAATCAAGTGGATCCATGGCTTATTCATCACTTATGCAAAATTGCAAGATCATTGAGAATTCATAAACCAAGACATCTCAAGGCCCAAATTCCATACAGGTGTGACTAGCAATTGAAATGTGAATGATACATCATCAAAGGCTTAGGTGTACATGCATTGAGGAGGGTTTACTTCACATTATGCAAATTTCCAAAATCACCCAAAATTCATTAAGTGAGGAATTAACAAGGCCTTAATGATCATCAGTGGAATGACCTAGAGTATTTAAGCCAAATCATACACTCATTTGGGAGGAGGCGCGCTATTTTGTAGAGATTTCAAGTGTGAACCCTAAAACTTCATTCCTTCGAATCTCTCAATACACTAGAGCTTTTCCAAAACTTCTTCCACAATCTGAACCCTTGGGATCCATAGGGTACGAAGCAACCATCATCTGGAGCTAACAACAAGGACACGTATTGCATAATCTCAGGTTAGTGCATTTTTTCATGGTCTTAGAATTTAGGTTTTTGATGTGCAAAATGATATTTGATATTCACTGATCACTCTGATATGTTTTGTTTTGAGTTTGGACGTATAGATTGGTGGTTTCGTGAGTTTTAAGTTTTGGGTCCATACTTTGTTTCGTTCGATTCTCCTTGTGTGTTGATTGTTTGAGATTTTTAATGTGATATTATTGATCCTCATGTTTTTCTGATCAGTTTAGTGTACTCATATGCCATTTCTGGGAAATTTTTGGTTGGGATTGCCGGAGAAGACGACCGGAACCCTAGTTCCGGCGTCTGGTTCAGTTTCCGGCGAGATTAGGGTTTGGGTGAGGAAGATGAAATCCTGGCCATTGATGTGTTTGATCTGAGCGTCCATATTGTGCCACGTCCTTTTCATTCTGATTTTATTTTTGTGGTTTGTGTGTTTATTACCCCATGTTAACTATCATGTGCATATGATCCTGGCCAACCATCTTGCATAATATTTGAATTGTTTGACTAATCTGATGCGTAGGATAGATCATGTGGTTGAGATTGTGACAGCGCATTAATGTTGTGGTAGGCTGATCACGTGTTCTTTTATTTTAATTCTGGGTAATTGTGTGTGCGCGTGTGTATGTTAATTATGTTGTGTCTGGTGATCTGAATCGTTTATCATGATTACTTGTTTAATTGGTTGACTATCTGTGAAGCGTAGGATTGATCTTGTGGTCCTAATGGAGTCTGAGTGTTGACTGGGTTCACGCGTTCCTTTTTTTTTTATTTTTCTGATGGATTTTAGTGTTTGGGCCTTCTGTTCGCACCCTCCCTTTCAGCCCATGTTTATTTCTAACGTGCATTGGCTGCTAAACACACCCCCCATGCTTATTTCTTTATTTTTATTTTCATTTAGTTATTGTATTTCATTTTTAATTTTTAAAAATAGTTTTGTGCATCCCAAAAATCCCAAAAAATTCATGAATCATGTTTAGCATTTTAAAAAATTTTCTCAAATTTTATTTTATCATTTTATTTTATCATTTTATTTTATTTTTAGCATCTGAATTAATTATTTGAATAATTTCTTTTTGAATTTGTTTCATTTTGCACACTTTGCATTGTAGAATTTATTTCTCATCACCCATAAAACATTTTAAGTCCATTCTTTTCGAATTGTTTTACCAACATATTGAAGTTCCTTAAAACATTTTTCTCATATTTTTAAAGTCATTTCATATTGCATTTTAGTCCCTCTCTTTTGCATATTGAGTCATGTTTCTCGTCTGATCTTTGCATGATTGTTTGAGTGACTTATCTTGGGAATTTTGGCATGAGCTTTTGACATGTTGTTTACCACTGGTTGAGGTGTGTTAAGTTTTAATTTGGTAATTTTAGAAGATGTTTTGCTAATTGTTTGATTTCTCTTTGTTTGAGGTCTTCTTGTATGCACATCTTTGACCATGTCTGATTACTTGTTTATTTAGGCACTTGTGCCATCATTTGGGATCGCTTCTTTGACTTCATAAACCATGTTTGAGTTGTTATAGGTCACTTGATTGCCATTATAGGTCATTGGTGTAAGGTTGTTGCATACTTTGTGCATGTGTTCAATGCTTGGTTTACATGCCTTTTCTTTGACTTATCTTCTCACCTCATCTCATCTATGCTTACTCATGACTTATGTTTGGTTTATGTATGCCATACCTTATCATTCATTTGAACTTCATTTGATGTATGTTTTTGACCTTGGAGCTTTGCATTCATTCATGTCATATGTTATTCATGTTTCATCTTACATACTTGAAACATGTTTCACTTATATGCTTCCTTCTTCTTCTATTGATGTTTGATGTTTGGATATCTGTTTGCATGTCTCACGTGACATTTGCATAGCATGTTTAGGCACATGTTTAGGTCATCCACATTCTGTCTTGGATGAGTTTCATCTAGTTTGTAACCTTTTCTCTTTGGTTGGTGACTTGCTTGGGTTTCATTTGGCTTGTTGTCACTTATGTCTGTTTTGTACTAACCTTTTATGCAGGGGCTGAGGTAAGTTATTTGAGGGTGTGGATAGTTATCCATGTCTACTCTCACTCTTTCTTTCTCTCATCTTTTCTTTTCTTTAGGCTTAGGTTGTTGTCAAACCTCCCCTTAGGGCCACCTTTGCATGATAATATTAGGACTAAAATTCCATAGGGTAGTCTCCCTCCAAACCTCCCCTTTGGGCTACCTTTGCATGATAACATTAGGATAGATTTTTCCCGTAGTTTTTTATTTTCTTTTGAGTCCCTCTTCCCATCTCATAACATTTCTAAGATACTTAATAAGGTCAACTTGCCTTGCACACAAGCCTTAAACATAGGAAATGAAGATTGAGGGGTCCCCCTTCTCTCTTCTAGAGTGTTGAGCATACGTCCCATTGGGGACGACCATGCGACGCATTCGTTCCCGTGTCATAGACTTTGGTTCAAGTTGAGTTATGAACTAACTCAAGTCACTTCTGTCTTAAAAAAATACAAATAAATCTCAAACCTTTTTGTCCTTCGGGATTGTCAAACTAAAGGCTATTTTCAAAAAGGGCACGTTACTTTCCGTCTGAGTCACATACAGGCATCGACCCTAACTGCCGGACGCAAACTTAACGTCGCTCATAAAAAACACAAAAAGAACTTGGTCCGAACTACGTTGACTCTGAATTTCCCATTGCACAAAGGGAGTACGTAGGCCTAGGACGACGATGTCCTACCGAGTCTGTCTTTGTTTTCCCCTTCCCCGTTCTAGTGCAGCCATAGATGTTAGGATAACTCACCCTTAAATTAGACAACAAGCATGGATCCCATCGAGTACGATGGACGCGTGGGGTGCTAGTACCTTCCCCTCGCGTAACCGACTCCCGAACCCACGCTATGGTTGCGATGACCATTCCTTTCCCTCTTCCTCAGGCTTATGCGGTGTTCCCTTTCCCAACTCGGATAAAGTATAGTAAGATAAAGGGCTGAAAGTTAAAAGACTTTTAAAGTAAAGTGCAAAAAATTAAAGTTTGCTAAAAAGATAAAGGCAATCGAAAATAGAGTGTGGGAAACGTAAAGGCAGTCGAAAGTAAACACTACTACAAAATGCGCAAACAACAACGCCAGGTTTACAACGGATTCATATAAACCGTTGTAATAGGTTAAAATTTTCGCGTCCAGTAAGTAGCTGTATGTATAAATAGAAATATAATGATGGTTGTTTTAAAAGACCGTAATAATAAATACTGTGTAGCAAGCTTCGATTCCCAGCAGTTACACTTTTTCCATTTTTTGAGTACATTAAGCGTTTGTCACTTAAGTCCATTATTTATAAAATAAATTGTAAATGATTTTACAACAGTTTATTAAACCAGCCGTTGTTATATGACTTAACTCCATTATTTTAAAAATAAATTGTAAAAGAGTTTACAACCTTTCTCTTTCATTCGGATCATTTCATTTCGTCTTCTGCTCCTGCAAGTTTTCCCAAATCCATATCCATGTGTTTACAACCTTACTCTAAGTACGAGCTTTTCTTTTCTCGTTTTATGTAGTTGATAGGTTTTGCGAAGATGCATTTGAGATGAGTTTTAGGCTACATGTGAGGTTATAAGTTAGTTGCCCCCTTTTTAAGGATTATGACAGTGGTGGTGATTCTTTTTGTTCTTCTGCTTTTCCATGAACAAAAGAGAGAATGTATACTTCCTCTGTCGCATCCAAGGGTGCCAGAGATTTTGAATCTAGTTACACTCTTGAACAGATCCTCCTTTTTTTTATTGAGATGTGAGGTTTCTTCTTCAGAGGATGACAACGAAGTTATGAGGTTTCCAATTCTCCTTCTCTATATTTCTACTTCTACCTCCCTTTTATCAAGGATGTGGGAATTCTTTTCCCTCTTCCCCCCATTTCCATGGAGATCCTAAGAGTCCTTAATGCGGCTCCCTCCTGATTGTTCCAAAATAGTTGGGCTTACATCAAGGCTTTGGAGATGTTCTATAGGGACCTAGTCATCACACTAACTGTGGAAGTCTTCTTCTCTTTTACACCACAAAATTGGTGAAGGGTAGTTAAGTGACCGTGAGTAGCCATTTTGGGAAATGCATTTATCGTCCTATTATAATCATTATTATATTGGATGGATGTTCTGGACTGCCCCAATGGCTAGGCATGGCCCAATCCACTTCTGCTCCCAAAACGGCCCAATAGCCTAAGTCCTGCCAGTTAAGAGAAAAGGAAATTGTTCTGGACTGGGCCAGGGCATGCTCATCAGTCGAGCAGGCCCAACCCACAAGGCCAGGGACGACCCAATAAGGGCTCCTAACAAGATCACTGCCGAGCACAGGCTCACCTCCATAGGTCAGGCATACGCCTAACCACGGATGTGTACGGCACCCTCGGTTGGGCTGTCGGGTGCAGGTCCTAAGCTCCCGGGCTCGCCTCACCTCGACGCCCATGTGCTCCTCCCCAGGAGGACCCATCTTTGCCCGTAATTTAGTCCTCCCCGCGAGAACACGTCTCTCCCCGACACGCAAGAGTCCTCCCCGCAAGGATACGTTCTCATGTAACCGCCCCACTCCCGATGGAATCGGTCTGCCCTAATTCCGGAGATTTAAGAACGGTTACCACAGGACGAAGACCACGTGCTGGTCTTCACTACGTTGCGTAAGCCCTAGCAGTTATTTGGATTGGGCCTGACAATCCAGCCCAATGCAAGTAACCATTGGCCCCGCGCTGGGGGCTCTCTATAAATACCCTCTCACTTGAGAGGGTCAGGTTACGTTCACTTTCACTCTCATCTCTGTACTTGCTATTCTCTGACAGTCACCTTACTTGAGCGTCGAAGTACCTTGCAGGTACACCCCCCCCCCCCCCCGCGCCGTCTTTCAACCGCACCGGAGCTGAAGCCCAGACGACGTTGTTGGCCACAGAAATTGTCTGATCCAGGTACGATCAGTGGTGCCGTCTGTGGGAACCCTTTGCTTCCTCGTTTTTCCTCCGTTAAACCAAAGCAACTCTCATTCATCACCGTCATGGCCGGCAATCCGTCCGCTACCAAAGCTCTGGACACCGTCCTCGCGTAACTCGAGAACGGGAACCACCGCGAAGACACTGCTGCCCTCCACGTCGAAGAAGGTGACGTGAGAGACGGGCAAACCGCTTCCCCAGACTCCCAAGACATGGCTTACAACGCCGCCCACCAAGACGATCAGCAGGCCATTTTTCAGCCAGTTGCTCCTCCACCCAATGCAGACGCGAGCACCGTGGCCCTGTTCGCCTTGATCAATCAGACCAATCAGCTGATCGCGCACCAGAATACCAGAATTGAAGCGCTGGAGCAAGGGAGGGCACGACGATATTCCCCGCAAAGACATCGTCGTCCACCGTCGCCTCGCTGTTCCCCTTCCCCGTGAAGGACTCCTTCAGACGAATCTCGGACCCCCTCGCCGGTACGCGAGGGTCGTCGACCACGTCTTGAGCGCCCTTAGTCGACGATCTCCCAGAAACGCCCTCGTTCCCCGCCTCGAAAGGAACCCAGGGCCTCCACCACTACCAAGAAGTCCAAGCAGATCGAAGAGAGGCCGAGGCACCGCTCGAGGAATTCCCCTCCATGACATCAACGATCTCATTCGGTATCCCCGACAGGAAGTGATGACGACGACCAGAGGACCCCGCTGTCGTGGGAGATCATGAATGCCCCAATCCCCGCGGGCATGGAGAAACCTCCACCGCTGGGGACCTACGACGGTCTCTCCGACCCCGATGATCACATAGAGAGTTTTGAAGCAATGCTCAACTTTCGAAACGTCAGAGGAGCCATCAGGTGCAGGCTTTTCCCCACCACCTTGCGGAAGGGCGCAATGACTTGGTACAAGGGTTTGGAACCTGGATCGATCACGTCCTGGAAGCAGCTAAGACGACGCTTCACCAAACACTTTACTGCGTCTCGGCGACACCCGAAGACGGAAGCTGCCTTAGAAAGCATCTTCCAGGGGAAGAACGAACATCTCCGAAATTACATCGAGAGATTCAACAGAGAAGTTGTCGAGGTCCATACGACCGACGACATGAAGAAGTATTTAATCATCCATGGACTGTGTTCCGGATCTAATTTTGCCAAGTCCGTAGGCCTCCGTAGACCCCGCCGTCTCGAGGACCTCCTCCAACGAGCTCAGTCGTATATCGAGCTCGAGGAATCCGAGGCAGCGCAGATCACCCTTGAGTCGAGGCGCAAAGAAGGCCCCCTCGGCCACAAAGATAAAGACTCTCCTTCCCGGCGGGGAGGAGAAAGAAAGAAAGAAAATCGCCCCCGTGATCCTCGTGAACCGCGCGGACCAGCTGGCCGGTTCACCGAGTACACCCCACTCAATGCTCCCCGTGCGCGTATCCTCTCCGAGTGCCAGAACTCAGAATTTGTGAAAGGAGGAGTCCGCTTTCCGAAGCCCACTTCCCCTAAATCAAACGTTGACAAGTCAAAATACTGTATATTCCACCGGAGTCACGGGCATGTGACGGAAGACTGCATCCATCTCAAAGATGCGATTGAAATTCTGATCAAGGAGGGGCACTTGAAGAAATACACCCAGAAGAACGATACTCCTCGTCCCAGCTCCCGGGAAGCCTAGAACGTCGAGGAGACGACGCCTCCTCCCGACGAGAGTCGCCTTCAAGTTGCCCTCAGTGTCACCCGACCCGAAGACTTCTTTGTCCCCCCAATCATTGAAGTACAAGAAGCGATTCGCAACATGTGGGCGACATTCCCCCACGAGGACCCCGTTACTGCCTGTCGCGCCTGGGAAAGCTTCCCCAGGGCGATGGTCATCTCCGGGGGAGGACCAGAGAAGCTGTCCGTCGATCGATCAAGCGGAAATTTGACGAGCTGGAATCCGCAATGTTGGCGAAGGCAACCACCCTCGAGAAAGTGCGGGGAAACTCCAACCCCATCACCTTCTACCTCGAGGAACTCCCCGGGGGAGCACCAAACGCCACTATTCCCCTCCTGATCAGGGCGTAGATGGTGAACTTTGACGTTCGAAGGATCCTAGTCGACCAGGGGAGTTCGGTCGACATCATGTATGCTCATCTATTCGGGACCCTTCAGCTCGACGAGAGGCATCTGACCTCGTACGTCGGTTCAGATCTACAGGGGTTCAATGGAACCACCACCAGACCATGGGGTTATGTGGAGCTAATGGTTACGTTCGGGGCCGAAGACACTGCCCGACAGGTAAAGATCCGTTTCCTGGTGGTCGAATGCCCGTCCCTTTATAACTGCATCCTCGGGAGGACCACCCTGGCTGAACTTACGGCGGTACCATCAACGGTCCACCTCAAAATGAAGTACTACACGACCAGGGGATGAGTAGTGATGATGCACGGGGACATCGACGCGGCCAGAAGGTGCTTCGATGCCACCATTAAAGGCCTGAGTTCCATCGGCCCCAAACCCAAGACCGTGGCCAAGCCACCCCAGGACGCCGAATAGGTACCTTTCCCGCGCGTCAACGCGGTCGAACTCGACAGCAGGTTCCCGGGCGAACCCGATGAAGACGGGGCAGAGGACCTCGACCTCCAGGCGAAGAACAACGGGCGGCCTCTCTACCCAACGCGCCCCATCCCAAACGGAGACTTTGAGCTCATGGTAATCGGGGACGATCCAGATCGTAACGTGAAGATTGGCACCGGGATCCCCGACTTGGCAAAGGAGCAGCTGAAGGCATGTCTGAGGGAGAACGCTGATCTTTTCGCGTGGAGCGCATCCGAGATGCCTGGCCTCGACCCCGAGGTGGCTTGCCATTAGCTCGCGGTAGACCCGGCCGCTATGGCCATAACACAACGTAGGCATAAGCAGTCTCCCGAAAAAGCGGAGGCTGCTGAAAAAGCTGTAAAAGACCTCCTAGAGGCAAATTTTATTTCGGAGGCCAAATACACGACCTGGCTGTCCAACGTTGTACTTGTTAAAAAGAATAATGGAAAATGGAGAATGTGCGTTGATTATACTGATCTTAACCAGGCTTGCCCGAAAGACTGTTATCCCTTGCCTAACATCGACCAACTGGTCGACAATTCTGCAGGTTACAAACTACTATCCTTCATGGACGCTTACTCGGGATACAATCAAATTCCCATGGACAAGGTCGACAAACAACACATGGCCTTCATGACCGCGTCGGGCAACTACTACTACAACGTAATGCCCTTCGGTCTGAAGAACGCCAGTGCGACCTACCAACGGATGATGAACAAGGTTTTCTGGGCCGAAATTGGCGACATGCTCGAAGTCTACATGGACGACATGATCGTCAAATTCGTAGAAGAAGTCGACCACGCCACGCACCTCAAGAGGGTGTTCGACACGGCGAGGAGATGCCGCATGAGGTTTAACCCCGACAAGTGCACCTTCGGCATTCGGGCAGGTAAGTTCCTCGGATTTTACCTCACAGAACGAGGAATCGAGGCCAACCCCGACAAGTGTAGGGCTTTCTCCGAGCTCCCTACTCCGGACTCAAAGAAGTCGATACAATCATTGAACGGGATGCTCACCGCCCTTTCCCGCTTCATTTCCAAATCCGCACAGTACGCACTCCCATTTTTCAAACTTCTTCGACAAAAAGCGGAGTTTGAGTGGAGCGAGGAATGCGAGCAGGCGCCCGTCTACTTAAAACAAGTCCTATCACAACCCCCGGTCCTCTCACGGCCTGAGAACGGGGAGAAACTCTTCTTGTATCTTGCAATCATGAGTGAAGCAGTAAGCGTCGTCCTCATTCGGGAAACCCCGGATGGGCAGAAGCCAGTTTACTTCACGAGAAAAGCCCTCCAAGGCCCCGAGCTCAGATATCAGCAGATTGAGAAAGTCGCCCTGGGCCTCGTCACCGCGGCCAGGAGGCTACGGCACTACTTCCTCGCCCACACCGTCGTCGTAAGGACCGAACAACCTATAAGGCAGCTCCTCGGACGACCGGACATGGCGGGGAGGATGCTCAGGTGGTCACTCGAGCTCGCCGAGTTTGACATCTAATACGAAGGGAGGAAAGCCCTGAAGGCACAGGTACTGGCCGACTTCGTAGCAGAGATGACCGTCCCGGAACCTTCGGCCAACGGATCACAGAAATGGACGATCTATGTCGACGGAGCATCCAGCCCAAAGGGAAGCGGGGCGGGCATCATCCTCGAAAACGAGGAAGGCATCTTGATCAAGGTATCCCTCGAACTATCCTTCCCGACATCGAACAACCAAGCCGAATACGAGGCCTTCCTCGCAGGACTCCGGCTGGCCGAGGACCTCGGGGCCAAGGAGGTCAAACTTTTCACTGACTCCCAGCTCGTGGCCTCACAAGTCCAAGGAGGGTACCAAGCCAAGAACGACAACCTCATAGAATACTTGGCCTTGGTAAAAGAAAAGATGAAAAAATTCACCTCCGCGGAAGTAACTCACATCCCCTGCGAGCACAATGCCCGAGCTGATGTCTTGTCCAAATTGGCGAGCACAAAGAAGAAAGGCGGGAACAAATCCGTCATACAGGAGGTGCTTTCCCGCCCGAGCATCGACAAACCGGCCATGGTTTCGGACATCAACGCCATCGGGGACAGCAATTGCTGGATGACCCCGGTATACGAATACCTCATGACGGGCAAACTGCCCGAAGATCCCAAAGAAGCAGGAATGGTCAAGAGGCGGGCGTGCTGGTACACTATAGTCGAGGATAAGCTATACCGGCGATGGTTCTCCATTCCCCTCCTCAGATGTGTCGAGGAGACCAAGGTCCTCGACATACTCCGGGAGATCCATGAGGGAATCAATGCGCAACACCTCGGCGGGCGATCGTTAGCCCATAAGGCGCTTCGAGCAGGGTATTACTGGCCCACCATGAAACAGGACGCCAAGGAACACGTCAAGAAGTGCGACAGATGCCAACGACACGGAGACATGCACCTTTCCCCTCCCAACAAACTCAGTCCATTGTCCTCCCCGTGGCCGTCTGCGTGGTGGGGAATGGATATCCTCGGACCTTTCGTCCAGGGGTCGTATCAAAACAAATAGCTCATCGTCGGGGTGGACTACTTCACGAAGTGGATTGAGGCGTAAGCATTGGCCAAAATCACAGCCTTCAACATATTGCATTTCTACAAAAGAAACATCCTCGCTCGATTCGGCGTGCCTCAAGCCATTGTCACCGACAACGGAACACAGTTCACCGACAGGAACTTCCAAGACTTCGTCACAAAACTAGGCACGAGCAACACTTTACGTCGGTCGAGCACCCTCAAACGAACGGACAGGCTGAGGCGGAGAACAGGGTGATCCTCCGAGGATTAAGACGTCGACTAGGCGACGCCAAACAACGGTGGGTCGAGGAGCTACACAACGTCCTCTGGGCCTACCGGACAACCCCACACTCCACAACAGGAGAGACCCCCTTCCGTCTGACATACGGAACCGAAGCAGTGATCCCCGTGGAGATCAGGGAACCCTCGAGGAAGACAGAAGCCCTCCTCGACGGGGACGCGAACGACGAAGCCTTGAGGGAAGAGCTCGATTTTGTCAAGGAGATACGTTCGGGCGCTTCTCTCCGAAAAGCTTCGCTTAAGCAGAAAATAACACTACGTTATAACGACAAAGTTATTAAACGTGATTTTCAGGTAGGCACCCTCGTCCTACGAAGGAACCAAAAAGACTCGCGAGAAGGCAAGCTTGCCGCGAACTGGGAGGGCCCGTACCGCGTCCGCACGAAAACGGGGACAGGAGCCTATTTACTCGAAAATCTGCACGGGGAAGAACTTGCTTGACCGTGGAACGCTGAAAAGCTAAAACAATATTACAGTTAAGCACTGCCCAAGACGCACTAGCACCGCGATTACGGGGACGCACTAAGGTACGAGCGCGACACCCCTAGACAGAACACGATGATCGAAGACTGCGTTGTGTGTGCGCGAGGACTTTGATCCGATGGGGATACCTCGATCAAGCTCCGTCGTCGTTGTACCAATCAGGCAGAACACCCAGCTCGCGATGGGAAGTTCACGCCACGAAGCTAAGACCTCGACCGAGCTTTTAGCCTCGTTGAAGGTCGAAATACATCTCTGACCACCCGACCAGCTCTCCACGCGGTCAGGGACTATCAAGGTCGAGCAATCCCAAAGTCTTTATTACTTAGACAGAAAAACAAAGTATAGCAAATGCGTTAACATCACACACAATTACAACCATGCAAACAATACCAGCAGATAAACAAAGGTACATTAAAACGGGCATAAACCCAGTGTACAAATATTACAATCAAAGGTCAAAAAGCCCCTGGCACGCAGGCTGGGCAGAAATATCACAATAAATAAAAATGGCTCGCAGGCCGAACAGAACAGGGAGAACATCCTACTCAGCGGCGGTCCCTTCAGGCTGCTCGGGATCATGGACCTCGTCGGTTCTCATCGGTTGCACGATCTGACCGTCGACCACCTCGTAGTCGGGGTCAATCCCCTCGGTCGAAAGGTCTGGGTTGAGGACCCGAAGCTGCTCCACCACATTCTTGAAACCTATGCCCGCGACCGCGAGATTGTCTTCCTCGGCTTCCCGGAGTTTTGCTATCAGCGCTGCCCGCGAAGTCAGCAACCTATCCTCCTCGGTCTCCTCCTCAGCGGGGCGGACAACTTCCTCCAATTCAGCGTTCCTCGCCAAGAGACGATCCCTCTCCTCCTCGACACCGGCTAGACGTTTCCGCTCCTCCTCGACACTCTTCAACTTTTCCTCCAATTTCTGGTGAAGCTCGAGATGGGCCTGGTTCTGGCTTTTGCAGCCAGCCAGCTCCTTACCCACCTTTTCCATTTCAGCCGAGATGGACTAGAAACTTTCTCGCAACCTATTCAGCTCACTCGCGGGGCACGCCTCGTCATTCAGAACCAAGGCAGCCGCGCAAACCCGCATCACGACAGACACGTCATCCACTAGCATCCTTCGCCGAGAAGCCTTGTCGACGCTTAAGATGGCCTGAGTTTCGGAGCCACCCATGCAGAGCGAATTATTCTCCACGAAGAAGTTTGGCCTTGTATGAAAAGGCGGGAGCACAAATTTCACGGCAGGGGGGCTCTCAAGCTCGGTAAGGTCGATGTCCATCGTGTCTGTAAGTCGTTGTCTCTTCGAAGAGCTCTGGGGGCTGAGAGAATCGCTACCCTGGTGAGATCCAGAGGAACCCCCGGGTGTCGGGGTGGGAACAGACTCCTGCACTCGGAGCTGGTCGACACGACTCTTGCCTCCTTTCTTCGCAGCACAGTTGGCCTTCAGCTTCTTGAAGCGCACCTCAGCATTCGACATCTTATCTGTAAAGAAAACAAAGAGGTTAGTAGTTCGAAAAGAAAGATAAAAGGAAGGACGTGTCGGGGAGACCACCCCCACCTAACAACTCGAGGGCCTCCTCATCAGAAAACGTCTTGAGGAGAGCCCTAGTATTGATCACTCGACGCCTCGTCAAGACCTGCCCATCATCACCCCGAACAAAGTCCCTGTTTGGCGTCACGAGCTTTGCTTTGTTAAAACCACTAACGAACTTAACAATGGCCTCATGAGCCAAGCGATCCCCTTCACAAAGTTTGTCGGGGTTGACGATATAGTTGTTCGTTCCCCTCTTAAAGTGTTCTTCAGTCCAGAACAACGGGAACTTAGGCACAAGGGTCTTCTCTCGTCGTCCGCCCACCTGTTTGACGGCCCGAGTGTACATAGTATTCACGCCTTCATGTGTGACCGGCCTTACGAGGTAATACTGGTACTTGAAATTCCACACGGAGTCCATATACGTGTGAAACAGGCTGTTCACCTGTTTGAAGGACACCCAACCGTGTCTACCGTCCTCGGCCTGTCGCTGGAGGTGGAAAATGCGGAAAAACAAGGGCACAGTCGCCCCGATTTTCAGATACTTGCATACCAGCTCGAAGGCCCTAATAAATGCAAGAGAGTTGGGGTGGAGTTGAGAGGGGGCCAAACGCATCCAGATAAATACGGCCTGCTGGAAGTCCGTGAAAGGCAGACGCCACCCCCGCCTCGTCGAACATAAACTCGTAGACGGGGAACCGCATCCCGCTGTACGTCGAGCAGATCCGATGGCGTGGCAGAGGCCTAAACATGTTCCACGACTTCGGGGAGCCGATAAGGCGGTGCTCGACAGTGCAAAATATTCCCTCTTCATCCAGGTCGACGAACTCGGACATCATGTTCACGGCCTCCTCGTAGGCCCAATCGTCGGGCGTCCTCTCCCTGGCGCTGGATGTCTCCACCATAGGTGAACTAGGCCCATCATAGATATCCAAAGACCCCACAGCCACTGGCAACATGTCCATTTACCTGAAAAGCAGAAGGAAACGGTGAATTCGATGACCCATATCAAATCCACCCCTTCCACCGCTGATCAAGTGAAAGGGCGAGGAGGGAACGTCGGGGAACGCGACCCCGCGACCGTCCTCAGGTCCGCAGGAGCACCCCGAGATATTCAACCCACGTCCCCATGACATTCTTCGTTTCCCCGGGGATTTCACCATTTATCCCCGGGAGATTCAATAAAAAGAACTGAGAGACGTTCATCCCACGACCCCGGGACATTCTTCATGTCCTCGGGGATTTCATCGTCTCTCCCCGCGAGATTCAACAAATAAACTATGAAATTCCGCCGTTTTCGTCGAATATTTCGTGATTTCCATGGGAACTTCATCAGTTCACCTTAAAAATCACCCTACAAATGCAAACAAAAGAAGGAAAAGAGATAACTTACTTCAAAAAGTACTTCCGGTAGGGTTCCGGTGCGGCTGTCTGCGGCGGCGAACGGAGGTGATCGGAGGTTAAAGGGAGAGCGAAGGAAGAGAAAATTAGAGCAAAGCGAGAGCGAAAAACGTGCAAATGGCACGGGCTTCCCCTATTTATGGGGCTCTCAAGAGTCTCAAGGGCTCCTAGGCAATCGATTGCGCTACCCTAGGGTAGCCGCCCTAGGGAATGATGAGTTGTGACGCGTGGCACGCGTTTCCCCACACGCGTCTTTTCATTTCCCAACGGGCGCCTTCCCATTCACCTCGCTTCATACTTCTCACCTCCCCGCAACGTCGCTCAGATTCGGTCAGCCCATCCCGAGGGTCGATTTGTCTCTCCCCTCTTGACCTACAGCTCCTCGTCAGCATTCATTCCTCGATGCGTCCTCGACATGGCTAGCCCTTAAGTCATCACTCTGATGCTCAGAGCAACGACTTGGGGGGCTCTTGTTCTGGACTGGGCCAGGGCATGCTCATCAGTCGAGCAGGCCCAACCCACAAGGCCAGGGACGACCCAATAAGGGCTCCTAACAAAATCACTGCCGAGCACAGGCTCACCTCCACAGGTCGGGCATACGCCTAACCACGGATGTGTACGGAACCCTCGGTTGGGCCGTCGGGTGCAGGTCCTAAGCTTTCGGGCTCGCCTCACCTCGACGCCCATGTGCTCCTCCCCGGGAAGAGCCATCTTCGCCCGCAAGTTAGTCCTCCCCGCAAGGACACGTCTCTTCCTGACACGCAAGAGTCCTCCCCGCGAGGACACGTTCTCATGTAACCGCCCCACTCCCAATGGAATCGGTCTGCCCTAATTCCAGAGATTTAGGAACGGTTACCCCAGGGCAAAAACCACGTGCTGGTTTTCACTACGCCACGTAAGCCCTAGCAGTTACTTAGATTGGGCTTGATAATCCAGCCCAATGCAAGTAACCGTTGGCCCCGTGCTGGGGGCTCTCTATAAATACCCTCTCACTTGAGAGGGTCAGGTTACGTTCACTTTCACTCTCATCTCTGTACTTGCTATTCTCTGACAGTTACCTTACTTGAGCGTCGGAGTACCTTGCAGGTACACCCCCCCGCCGTCTTTCAACCGCACCGGAGCTGAAGCCCAAACGACGTTGTTGGCCACAGAAACTGTCTGATCCAGGTACGTTCAGAAACATTCTCTCATCTTCCCCTCTGTTGGGGAAGGCTGGTCAGCTAACCCCCAGGATCAGCTGCCCCTCCTCACGCTTCTGCCCGTCACGCACGGTTCCACCATCCAGAAACAATCACGACGCTTGTGCCCGTGACCACACCCTTGCCCGTGGCAACAGCTAGTTCCGGGTACCTCTGCCCATCCCAACGCCTCGTTTCTGGCAGTTACCTATTCTTTGGGAGCCAATATCTCACCCCGAAAATAGGGACCAATGGCCAAGCGTCGGGGGCATTATAAAAACCCTCTTATTTGAGAGGGTCGGGTATTCTAAATCATCCTAAGACATACACATTTTGTACTTGCCTTCTTTTCTCCCAATTCTTACTTTAGCATCAGAGTGTCTTGCAGGTACACCTCCTCCTCATCTTTGAAACCAAGCATCGCAGACGAAGTCTCTGGCACACTTCAGGTTCTGGTCAGCCGGTAAGATCAGTGGCGCCGTCTGTGGGAAACTCTGTTCTCCCCGTCTTTCTTTCATCATAAATCCAAGGCCAAAACAGTTCTCTCAAGATTACAATTATGGCCAGTCATGACAATGCCCACGATGCTCACAGCACTGTCGTCCTCCCCGTCAGCAAGACTGACGCTGACGGACCAACCCCTTTTCTTGGTAGCGACGTCCATCAGCAGAGAGATGGAGCCACCGTATCTCCCTCCCCCGATCACACTGACAACGTTGAGGTCCATCCCTCCGAGGACCATCAGCCCGTCCCAATTTCGCCAAACGCCGATCCGGCCATGACGGACCTACTCGCAGCCCTCAACAAGACAAACTTGTTGATCCTCCAGCAGAACACAAGGATTAGAGCCTTAGAAGAGTCCCGCTGACCAAGATCTCCTTTGCTGAGGAGAGAACGCCAGAAATATCGGAGTCCTCCTCCCAGAAGAGAAAGAGACTGTCGGGCACCAGCGAAGCCAGAATCTTTGGCAGTCAGAAAGCGCGACCATACTTCTCCCCGGAGCCAGCATTTACCAGGGACCAAAAGGACCAGAATGAACCTATGGATAGAGCACCAGTGTTCGCCTTCACCCATATCCAAGGGCCGAGCATGAACTTTATCTCCCCGTCAAGATCATCGTCCTCCCCCTCGACGAAGTACCCGCTCACCTTCGCGGCCTAGCAGCAGCTACGACGACGAGCCTCGGGGCCCGTTGTCTAAAGAATCATGGCCACGTGCCTACCAAAAAGGATGGAGAAACCTCAATCCCTAGGCATGTACGATGGTACTACAGATTCTTACGAACACATCAAGAATATCGATGCCTTGCTCGATTATCGTGGCATCAGAGGTGCCATTAAATGCAGATTATTCACAACCACGCTGAGGAAGAGAGCAATGACTTGGTACAAGAAGCTCCCCAACGAATCCATCACATCTTGGAGGCAGTTGGGGAGGATGTTCTCCAGGCATTTCACGGTCTCTCATCGTCACCCAAAGACAGAAGCCTCTCTTGAGGCCATCATTCAAGGGAAAGAAGGACCTCTTCGAGCGTATATCGAAAGGTTCAATAAAGAAGTCGTCCAGGTCTCCACGACCGACGATATGAAGAAGTACTTGCTTGAGCGAGGACTCTGTCCCTACACCGAATTTATCAAGGCGGTTGGCATTGAGACTCCAACGATATTGGATGCCTTCCTCCTCAAGGCGCAGGTGTACATCCAGTACGAAGAGGATGAAGCTGCGAACTCTGCCCGGGACTCGAGGCACCAAGAGAGTGCCAGGTCCTCCAAGCATGACGACCCATCGACATCTCGTCGGGGAGAGAGAAGACGGGATGACCGCCCACGGGAGTCCCGAGACAACAAAGGGCCTTCTTGCCATTTTCACGAATGCACTCTCTCAGGAGAAGATTATATCTGAGTGCGCCAACTCGGAGTTCCGACAAGCAGGGGTCTATTTCCCAAAACAAATACCAACCAAGCCGAATACAGATAAGTCAAAGTATTGTCGGTTCCACAAGAACCACGACCATATGACCGATGACTACATCCATCTGAAGGATGCAATTGAGATATTGATCAGGGACGGGCACTTGAAACAATTCGCCAAGAAGAAGGACACTCCTCAGCAGGATGCCTAGGAGTCAAAGAATGTCGAAGAGGAGGTGCCTTCCTCGGAAGAGACCAGTCTTCAGGTTGCCATAAGCATCTCATAGCCTGAAGACTTCTTCGTCCCTAAGGAGCTCAACATCCTTCCTTACTTCACTGCACACAGCCCATGGGAAACCTTCCCCTCCGCCATGGTCATCTCCAGAGGGGGCTTCAACAAGGTAACCGTGGTATCCGTCAAGAGGAAGTTCGAGAATCTCATCAACACGAGCTCGAACCGGAGTTCGGAACTTGATGAGGTCTGGGGAGAGTCGGTTCTCATCACCTTCTATCGCGAGGAACTCCTCGGCGGAGCTCTCAACTCCAACATTCCTCTGATCGTAAGAGCACAAATGGCCAACTTTGACATTCGGCGAATCCTTGTCGATCAAGGAAGTTCGGTCGACATCATGTATTCCCAGTTATTCTCCACTCTTCAGCTGGACGAGACACACCGGATGCCCTACATAGGCTCTGACCTACAAGGCTTTAACGGGCTAGTCATAAAGCCTTGGGGGTACGTGGAGCTGATCGTCACTTTTAGGGTAGCAGTAACGGCCAGGTCCATCAAAGTCCAGTTCCTGGTCATTGACTACCCAACCCTCTACCAATGCATCTTCGGAAAGATAACTCTGGCCGAATTGGTAGTCGTACCCTCAACCGTGCACTTGAAGATAAAGTACTACACTTCCAAGGAGCTCGTTGCCACCCTGCACGGAGACATCGAAGCAGCGAGAAGGTGTTTCGAGGAAGCCTCAAAAGAGCTTAACATAATCGCCGCCAAGCCGAAGACTCCCAACAAGCCTACTCTGCCCTGCAACTCCGAAGAGGTAAAGCCGCTGCCCCGCGTCAACTCCATCGACCTCGATAGTCATTTCTCCGAGGATGACCAGGGGGACCAGAAAAGGAAGGGGAAGGAGATCCAGCCAAGCTCAAGCAGTCCTTCCACATCGACCAGCAGCGGTGAAACCTCTCATTTGATGCACCCAATCCTGAATGGCGAGTTCGAACTAGTCCTGCTCGGTGACGACCCCCAAAAAGGAGTGAAGATCGGGACCGGCCTCCCCGACCTAGCGAGGAAGCAACTGGAAGCCTATCTTTGGGAGAATGCAGATTTTTTTGCATGGAGCGCCTCAGAGATGCCCGGGCTAGATCCTGAGGTGGTCTGCCATCAGCTCACCATCGACCCCGCCGCTAGGGCAGTAGCTCAGCGTAGGCGAAAACAGTCTCCATAGAAAATGGAGGCTGCCAAACAAGCTATAAAAGACCTCCTAGAGGTAAATTTTATTTCAGAGGCCAAGTACACTACTTGGCTGTTCAATATTGCACTTGTAAAGAAATCAAATGGAAAATGGCACATGTGTGTTGACTATACCGGTCTTAATAGGGCCTGCCCTAAAGATGCATATCCTCTCCCCAACATAGACAAATTAGTTGATAATTATGTTGGTTTTAAATTGTTATCTTTCATGGACGCGTATTCGGGCTATAACTAAATACTCATGGCCAAAAGCGATAAAATGTACACAACTTTCATGACCAAGTCGGGCAACTATTACTACAACGTAATGCCCGTCGGCTTGAAAAACGATGGCGCTCCCTACCAAAGAATGATGAACAAAGTCTTCCGAGGAGAAATATGGGATATGCTCGAAGTATACATGGAATACATGATCGTGAAATTCCACGAGGAATCCGATCACACGCTCCATCTGAAGAAGGTCTTCGAGCAGGCCATAAAGTACAGGAAGCGCTTCAATCCGGAGAAGTGCACGTTTGGGGTACTGGAAGGCAAGTTCCTCAGTTTATACCTGACAGAACGAGGAATCGAAGCTAACCCTGACAAATGCAGAGCATTCTCTGAGTTCCTTACACCGAACTCGAAGAAATCCATCCAGTCTCTAAACGGGATGCTCGCCTCGTTATCCCGTTTCATGGAAAAATATGCTCAGCACGCACTCCCCTTTTTCAAACTCCTCCGCAAGGAGGCAGCCTTTGAGTGGACGGAGGAATGCGACAAGGCCCTCCTCCACCTAAAACAAGCAATGTCGGAACCATTGGTCCTCTCCCAGCCAGATAACGGGGAAACCCTCTATCTTTATCTCGTCGTCGCGACCGAGGCTGTCAGCGTCGCCCTCATTCGTGAAACCCCAGATGGGCAGAAGCCCATATACTTCATGAGCAAGGCACTGCAAGGGCCGGAACTTAGATACCAGCAGATCGAGAAAGTAGCCTTGTCCCTCATTAACGCTGCGAGGAGGCTGAGGCACAACTTTCTAGCCAACACAATCGCGGTGTGCACGGACCAACCTGTAAGGAAACTGCTGGGCCGCCCAAATATGGCCGACAGAATGCTCAAATGGTCGTTGGAACTGTCTGAGTTCGACATCTAGTACGAGAGCAGAAAAGCCCTCAAAGCTTAAGCGCTGGCCAAATTCGTGGCGGAGATGACCTTGCTCGACTCCCCCATTTGCGGGGCTCGCAGGTGGACAATCTTCATCGACGGAGCATCCAGCTCGGCAGGGAGCGGGACAGGCATCATCCTGGAAAACGAGGAAGGAATCCTCGTTGAGGTCTTGCTTACCCTATCTTTCCACACTTCCAACAATCAGGCCGAGTATGAGGCCTTCCTCGCAGGTCTACGCCTCGCCGAAGCCCTGGGAGCCGAGGAAGTCGTTATCTGCACGGATTCCCAATTCGTGGCCCTCCATATTTGGGGAGAGTACCAGGAGAAGAACGACAACCTATCTGAATACTTAACCTTGGTTAAGGAAAAGATGATGAAGTTCACATCGGTGGAGGTAAAGCATGTTCCCCGCGAACACAATGTCCGAGAAAATGTCTTGTCAAAGCTGGTGTGCACGAAAAAGAAGGGAGGAAACAAATTTGTCATCCAGAAGGTACTTCCTCAACCTAGCATTGAGAAAACTTCCACGACCCTCGACGTGCACGTCATTGGCGACAACAACTGCTGGATGACCCTAGTCTACAACTACCTCGCCAAGGATGAACTATCGTCCGACCCAAAGGAAGTCAGCATAGTCAGGCGCAGAGCCTGCTCCTATGTCGTGGTCGAAAATAAGCTCTACAGGTGAGGGTTCTCCATTCATCTCCTCAAATGCATTGATGAAGAAATGGTCGCCCACGTCCTGCGGGAAATCCATGAGGGAATCAACGCCCAACATCTCGGAGGAAGATCCCTCTCCGGGAAATCCCTACAAGCAAAATATTATTGTCTGATCATACAGCATGATGCAAAGGAGCATGTGAAGAAATGCGATAAATGCCAACGTCACGGGGACATGCACTTGGCACCACCCAATGAGCTCAAAGCAATGTCATCCCCGTGGCCCTTCGCATGGTGGGTCCTGGATATCCTAGGACCATTCGTTGTAGGGTCAAATAAGAACAAGTACCTGATAGTAGGCGTGGACTACTTTACAAAATGGATAGAAGCAGAAGCTCTGGCCAAAATAACGGCCCACAACATACTTTGCTTCTACAAGCGAAACATTCTTGCTCGCTTCGGCAATCCCCAAGCGATCGTCACTGATAACGGGACACAATTCACAGACAAAAAATTCCAGGAGTTCGTCACCCAACTGGGTACCAAACAACATTTCGCGTCCGTCGAGCACCCGTAGACGAATGGGCAAGTCTAGGCAGTGAACAGGGTAATCCTACGAGGTCTTAAACGAAGACTGAACGAAACCAAGAAACAATGAGTCGAGGAGTTGCACGGCGTGCTCTGAGTCTACCGTACTATGCCCCACTCTTTGACCAGGGAAACCCTTTTCTGTTTAGCATACGGGACTGAGGCGGTAATCCCTATCGAGATACATGTACCCTCTAGGCGGACTGAAGCTCCCCTGGACGAGGAAAACAACAACGAGGCACTAAGGGAGGAGCTCGATCTCATCAAAGAGGTCCGATCGGGAGCAGCCCTTCGCGAGGCCTCATTAAAACAAAAAAATTGTGATTAGGCATAACGCCAAAGTCATACGATGAGACTTCCAAGTGGGCAGTCTCGTCCTAAGGAGAAATCACAAAGATTCTCGTGAAGGCAAACTCGCCACAAACTGGGAAGGACCCTATCGTGTTCGAGCAAAAACAGAGAATGGAGCCTACCACCTTGAACATCTCAACGGGGAAGAACTCGCTCAACCATGGAATACCGAAAAGCTAAAACAATATTATAGCTAAGGCCACAACTGTCAGCATGCTCTATCGACACGACGAGTATAACGTACCGACCAAAAGTGTGCGCCCAGGTACAAGTGTTGCATACCAAAATAAATCAAGGCATGTTTTTGCTTAGGAACAAGCAAAACCCATGCCTGACAGCGGTCCCTCGACCGAGCCCGCTGTCGCCAAAGTACCACGAAAAGCAGAACACACAGCTCGCGATGGGAAGTTCACGTTGCGAACTCAGGCCATGAATGCGACCTGAGCTCCGATCTCATGCTCGGAAGCTACCCAGGCCTTTCGACCAGTTCCCTTCATTGTCAAACACAATTTGTCGAGCAAACCCCGAAACAATAAAAATCGTTCACTATAGTAACACATATAACGGGCGCGAGTATTAAGCAGCGTTTGACACTTAGCGAAAATAACGTAAAGTAAAAACATGCACCAAAACGAATCATATACAACCGACCACCATGGCCGAAAATAAATATTATCATATAAAAACGGCCACAAGGACTACGATTGTGCTGGTTACAATACAAAGAGGCCAAGCCCCATACCAAAAAAATAAATTACAAAGATACATCACGCATGCTAGAATTACAACAAAAAGGAAATCAGTCGGCTATTGGCTGAGGCTCTTCGCTGAATCGAAGGAAGTCTGGGACGACAATTTGGCTGTCCACCATACTGTAGAGGAACCCGGTCCCCTCAGTGGACAGTTCTACCCCAGGGTTCGCGATGTTCAGTTGCTCCACAATGTTGTTGAAAGCCTCTTTGGAGACCCTCACGCAGTCCTCTTCAGCCTGGCTAATATGAGCGACAAGCTCAGCTCGAGTCTTCAGACTTTTCAGTTCGTCGCTTTCATCCTCAGGAGGAGCAACGGAAGTCCTCAATGATGTGACCAAGTCCTCCGCGGCTTTCTTCTCCGCAACCAGGGTATCCTTCTCCCCGGTGACCTTGGCCAGCTCGCCCTTATACTTTCCGTCGCCTCCTCGTTGGCCTTGGCCACATCCTCCTTAGCCTTCTGCACCACCTCATTCGCAACCTTCAGCTTTTCTTCTTGGATCGTGTTTGCGGCATGTGCCTTCTTCAACTCCATCTCTTGGAGAGCACCCTCCTCGGTGTAGACCACCGCCATACCCAGAACCCCCATTAGGGTAGTGGTGTTCTGGACCAGCATTATCCTCTTGGTCAGACGGTCCAGCTCCTCTAGCTTCAAGGACTCCGCCTGATGGAGTACGAGAGAGGAGCCTTCAAAGAAACTCCTATTGTGGAAGCAGGGAGGCAGCTCAAATTTACTCTTTTCTCCCTCGGTGGTAAGATCAAAGATCGCATTCGTTCGGTGACGCTTGGACCTTGACGTCACTGGCACCAGGGAGGTCTGGGTGACAGATGATGTAGACGAGAGGTCCCTAACCCCGTCTGTGGAGGGGCCACTCGCTCGCTAAGGCGGCTCTTCCCAATCTTTTGGCCCACCTTGAGTCTTGCTTGGGCACTCTTTAGTATACGCTCCTGAGCAGAAGACATGTTACCTGCAAAACAACGAGCACACGTTAGTAAACAAGGAAAATAACAATTCGAATAAACTAAGAAGAAATAAAGGGCTACCCAGAAGTTCCAGAGCCTTCTCACGAGTGTTACACTCGAGGAGCTCCTTCATGTTAATATATTGGGTCTCCACTTTGATCCCCCTGTCCGCTTCGTAAATAATCTCCTTGCTCCTAGTCACGCACTGAGCAAGGACAAAGTTGTTGACAAAACCCACCAGCTTTTTGTAGCTGGCCCGATCATCCTCCTCCAGCAGATTCGGATTGGCAAGGTAGTCGTCGGTCCCTTGGGTAAAATGGTCCCTGCTCCAGCAGAAGGGGAGCTTCAGCAGCCTTTGCCCCCTGCTTGTCGATGAGGGGCTCCCTATTCTCGTCTGTCGAAACCTCCCAGACAAACGAGGATTTCGTGGTCCTCTCCGACACGGGCTCAATAATGTAATATCTCTCCTTGAACGTCCTGATGGACCGAAGAAGGGCTTGAATAATTTCCTCCCCTGCTTCAGGGAGACCTATTCGAACTGCCTCTCAAAAACCTGTCGTTGAAGATGGAAAACAGTGAAGAAGAGGGGAAAAGTGGCGCCAATCTTAAAAAATTTGCATGTTAACTCGAATGCCCGCATGAAAGCAATCTAGTTTGGGTGTAGTTAGGAGGGCGCTAGGTCCAGATGCCTGAAAACTGCCACCTGAAAGTCTGTGAAGGGCAGTCTCAACCCTATCTCTTTGAAGACAAACTCGTACATTGGAAACCTCTCCCTGTAGGCTGAGCATATTCGATCATTCTCTCGAGGAAAATGGACCTTCCAATCTCCCTCGGCCCCCACCGTCATAAAGGCATCTCGGGTGTGATGAGCGAAGAGGGAGGCATGCTCTTGAGGCTCAGCCACTACCCATTCTTCCGCAGAACTACTAGGGTGGATGTTTCGCCAGCATTTTGGGGAGCAAAAATATCATTAGTGTTGCTATCTTCCGAGGAGCTCTCCTCGGACAGTTCCCTCATAACTTCATCCTCGGCTTCACGAGACATCCCATTTACCTGAAAAGCAGAGGACAAAAGTGAATCTGATGACAAAGTCAAATCCACCCTTCTACCGCTAGTCAAGTGAAAGGGAGCGCGAAGGCCCAAGGACAACGTCCCCGACCACAACCCCTACTTAAATGGCACAGCAACGATGCGGGGAGACGCCCATGGCAATCTCTTAAACCTACACGGGGAGATCCTCCCCGGTGTGTTACCCAGAATTCTATTGGAGATCCACCAGAAAACTCATGAGTACACCGAAAAATGCATAAATACCACCGACGACAGACTCACTCGTTGTCACAACAGGTGTCAGAATCAACAAAAACCCTAAGTTCCTAAGGCCCCGACGAAGGCTTCGGCGGCAGAAGATGGCCTAACCACCGCCAGCCACTAACATTCACCGGAAAACACCCTTACTCTACCCAGTTTCATCCTAACCACATGCAAACTAAGCGAAACAGAAATTGGAACACTTAAAACAGAGAAAGGTTAAGAAGATTTACATGGTCGAGGAAAAGAAGTAGGTGGTCGGCGAGCTCTGGTCGTTGCGCGTGCGACGGTGGTACGACGGTGAACGGCGAAAACGAGAACAGGTAGCAAGAGAAAAGAGAGAAGCGAAAAGTGGAAATGAGCGTGTCCTCCCTCTATTTATAGACAGACCAGGGGCACGTGCACGAGCATGCACGGCGTAGGGGCATCATCATGACCTTAGAATAGCCATCATTACGTATTAAATACAACATGTGACTCGAGGCATGCGTGGAACTCCGTCCCTTCAAATCCCGTCAACTGTTGGGCTCCCTGCACGCCCGGTACGTCAGACAATGTTATAGGTTCCTCGGGCACAAACTCCCTCGAGCACTGCAAAACAACCCCATCTCAGTAACAGGCGTCGACCACACTCACTCCTCCTCAGGACCGCAAGCTGCCCTTAAGTTATCACTCCTATGCTCAGGAGCAACGACTTGGGGGCTCATGTTCCGGACTAGCCCAATGGCTAGACATGACCCAATCTACTTCTGCTCCCAGAACGACCCAATAGCCTAAACCCTGCCAGTTAAGGGCAAAAAGAAACATTCTCTCCTCTGCCCCTCTGCGGAGGAAGGCTGGCCAGCTGACCCCCAGGATCAGCTGCCCCTCCTCACACTTCTGCCCGTCATGCACGGTTCCACCATCCAAAAACAGTCACGATGCCTGTGCCCACAACCACGCCCTTGCCCGTGGCAACGTCTAGTTTCGAGCATCTATACCCATCCCAACGGCTAGTTTCTAGCAGTTACCCATTCTTTGGGAGCGAATATCTCGCCCCGAAAATAGGGACCAATGGCAAAGCGCTGGGGGGGCATTATACAAACTCTCTCATTTGAGATGGCCAGGTATTCTAAATCATCCTAAGACATACACACTTTGTACTTGCCTTCTTTTCTCCCGATTCTTACTTTAGTATCGGATTGCCTTGCAGGTACACCCCCTCCTCATCTTTGAAACCAAGCATCGCTGACGAAGTCTCTAGCCCACTTCAGGTTCTGATCAGCCAGTAAGATCAAAGGATAAGTTTGCTCATGTGAGGGGGCGGGATAATTCTCTCGGGGTGCTAGGAACCGGTGGCGCCCCCTTTTTCCATTGTCCTAGACGAGCGATCCCGTGGTGATCACGGGATATGAATAGGAGTTCCTCACCACTGAGGAGAGGAGGATTATCCAATATTTTTGGTAGTTCGATGTTTTGTACTGTCTCGAGGTGATTAGACTTTGACTGGGGTGCAGAAAACACCTCGCTGCCTACTTAGGTATGTTTTCTATTGCTCTTTCTTTGTAGGTTTTTCAAATAGAATTTATGAATTTTTACACATTATTATGTAGTTCGGGGTACCAATAATCCCTAAGGTTACCCTGAGGATTTCATCGTTAAGGGGAAGAAGATGTGGGTTGAAGATTCGGCTCTTGAGTCGCCCAATGTAAAGGTTTAAAGGCTGAATGAGGGTTCTTTCATCATTGGGAATGTGAACGCCATGGCACCTTCTATGGACGAGGCTTCTCTGGCTCTTACAACTTTATGGAGCAATGTTGGTTTTGACACTCTCTGATTTAAGAGCTCACATCTCCTTTCTCTAAGGTACTCCCTGTTGATTATTGGGATCTTTGTTCCAAACCAACCTCAACTTTTGTGAACACGAGGGATAACCTTTTTCCTAGGATGTTCATACTGCATGATGTCGACCGAGAGAGGTGCGATAACATTGAGAAAGAGTTTGAGGCAAAGCTCTAGGCGCATGTGAATGCTTATAACGAGACACAAAGGTTGTTGCGGTTCTTTAAGGAAGACAATGAGAAGTGAAAAAGAAAAAGAAAGATGTGGAAGCCAAAGTTAAGAAAATATCTATTGAGAGAGAATCCTTGCAGGCATCTCTAGACGTCACCCTTCTTCGTTAAAAAGACTTGGAGAAGGCGGTGTCGGATGTCACTGACGAGGCAGTGTCTACTTTTGGTGTCTACTTTGAGCGCGCCTAGGAGAAAATCCCCTTTTTCTACCCCAACCCAAACTTGAGTCAAATGGACTTTCTCAAAATTTATCCTAGGCGACGAGCTGGTGTATGAGGAGACAATGGCCTCTCCTAAAAGCCTCGCTCCCATCGAGGATACTCATGGCCTAGTTGGGAAGATGGAGGGTGGTGAGTCTGAAGTCCCTCATCCAGGGAATGTTGTTGAGAAGGTGGTGACCCAGGAGGAAGAATGATGGTTTCATTTCTATCTTGGTCCCTAGCGGCCCTTCTATTTCTCTGTACCTTTATGGTTTTTTTTGTTGTACTTCTATGTCCATTTGGGGGGATTTTGTAATTGTTTTGAACAACGACATCCCTTAGGGGGCCCCTTTTTATGTTAACTACTCTCATTATCCTTTCCTGTATTTGTATGTAATTTTGGCCCTTTAACGTTTTCCTATAGGCGTTTATAGCTGTGATTACCTTTATGGACTGAAAGGATACCACTTAAAGGTCTAGCGAAAATGATTGCCTTAATGTGCTGCAAGAATCTCACTTAAGGATGCAGTGAATTGATTACCTCAACAGGCGGAAAGGATACCACCTGAGGGTCCAACGAACATGATCTCCTTGATGGGCAACAAGGATCCCACTGAGCTGATCGTCTCTATGGGTAGCAAGGATCCTACTTGATGATCCAACGAGTTTGATTGCCTTGATAGGCAGCTAGGATCCCACTTAATGATCCAATGGGTTGACCGAATCTATGGGCGGAAAGGATCCCACTTAAGAATCCAACATATTGATCGCCTCGATGGGAAAATTTTGACCGCCTCTATGTGCGACAAGGATCCCACTTAAGAATGCAGCGAATTTGATCACCTTGATGAGTAGCAAGGATCCCACTTAAGGGTCCACCCAGTTGATCGCCTCTATATGTAGTAAAGATCCTACTTGAGGATCCAGCGAGCTTGATCACTTCGATAGGCGGCAAGGATTCCACTTAAGGATCCAACAAATTGATTGCCTAGATGGGAAAATTTTAATCGCCTCTATGGACGACAAGGATCTCACTTAAGGATCTAAAAAGTTTGATCACCTTGATGGGATCCTACTTAAGGGTTCAGCGAGTTTATTGCCTCTATAGGCAACAAGGATCCTACTTGAGGATCTAGCGAGTTTGATCGCCTCGATGAGCGACAAGGGTTATACTTGAGGATCTAGTGAGCTTGATCGCCTCGATAGGAGAGAAGGATATAGTGAATTGACCACCTCTATCGGTAGAAATGATATCACTTAAGGATCAAACAAATTTAATCGCCTCGATGGGTGGCAAGGATCCCACTTAAGGGTCCAACAAATTGATCGCCTCGATGGGTGAATTATGATCACCTCTATGGGCAATCTTCTCTCGAAATTTTAAGTATCATGCAAATAAATGGAAATATAAACATACAGACCTTAAAATAATAAAAATTAATGTGTCTCATTAAAAACCCTCGCCTCATGTAAAAGTGCAAAGGGAAAAGAGTGCATCCCATGAAGTAACTTGATCTTTACAATTGGCAGAGATGCAATACCGGCTTATAAAAAATAAAATAATCAAACAATATTAAAGAAAAACAAATGATAGCTATGCTGACATCTCCATAGGGTATCTCTTCTGGAACTTTAGCCTTCAATCTCCTCAGAGGTTAGGGAGGAGGTCTCACCGCCTTTGTAGAATTCCTCTAGTGGCTTTATTCCTGAACTTATCCTTATGGTCTTCCCACCTTGAGTGTAGATCCTCTTCAACCTGAGGCTTTCTGAATAACACTTCCTGGCGATCTCTTGATTTCCTTGGATGACCCTCACTCGTCCATTGGGGAGTGGTTACTTAATGCATAAATACAGAGTAGACAAAGTGGTGCCCAGCCGATTAAAGGTTATTAGGCTTATAAGCATATTATATGAAGAGGGGGCATCAACCAGATACATAAACTTTATCTCATTAGCTTGATATTTTTCTCCAAAGTTGATCATCAAAGTGACATATCCCTTTACTTGTACATGTTCTCAGGGGAATCTAACCAGCAATCCTCTGAAGGGCTTTAGGTCTTCTACGTTGAGGCAAATTTTTTCAAATGCCTCTCAGTATAATATGTCAACAGAACTCTCTTGGTCAACGAGAACTCATTTAATCACTCAGTCTTCACATTTGATGGTAATGACCATGGGATTGTCATTATGAGGCTGAATTCCAACTGCATTTTTCTCCGAGAATGCGATTGTGGCTTTTGGCATTTGGCACTCAACTTGAATCTGGTGTGCTTACCTTTTCCTGGAAGAGCTAGTTTCCCCACCTCCAGTGAACCCTCATACTATGGTGTTAAGCGTTTGGCACGCAACTTTTCTATCCTCGCCCTCAGACGCCTCTTTGGCTTTGTTGGTTCTAGGGCTTCTATCTCGTCACGCTTACACAAGCTAGATTTGTATAACAAATGTGAGGAGCCACCCTTTTCATATTTTTTGAGGTGTCATTCCTGTATTAGTCTTTCAATTTTCTTGTTGAGTTGGTAGTAGTCTTAGGTGTGATGTCCATTGACTTTCTGGAACTTGCACCTCCTTCCTGGTTTAAAACCCATCACATATGTCTTAGGAGCAAGTGACGTAGGTATGTTGCGCATGTGGAATACCTCACGCTAGATGTGCTCACGACGAGTGTTCAGAGGTGTAAAGCTCTTTGTCGCCTTCCCTAACCTTTTGAACGCAACTTTGTCTTTTACGGGTGAGGTATAGTTGCTCTTACTCTGGTGGTGTGAGCTCTCGGCGCTAGGAAAACACTCCTTAAGGCCGCATGCCTTCTTTTTGGTGTTACTTTCTTCACCCTTTATGTAGCACTCTCCTTGAAGTGTCCCTCCTTAAGTCCATTTCAGAACTCCCCCACAAATATCTCTTGGTTTGATGAGATGACCCTGATGGTAGCTTCGTTAAAGCGGGTGAGACAGTCGTTCAGTGATTCTGATTGACTTTGGCATATATTAAATATGTTTTTAATGGACATCTTCTCATGGTGGATGGCGATAAACTGATGTACCAGTTGCTTTACCTGGTCCTTGTAGTTGTTGATGGAAGTACAAGGTAAGCCCATATACCATCTAAAGGTGGCATCATGTTGAAAGTGCTTTCGGAGAGTAAGTATTTTATCGTCTCCACAGGGATTAGTGTGATATTACCGATGTTCTACAGTTTAATGATGTCTTAAGCAAGGGTTTCAAATAATTTTTGATAGGTAAAAGTAACATTCACTAGAGTTTGTAACAATGGAAAAAGATTTGAAAGATTAATGTTTAAAAAGCATATTAAGACTAGATTTCATCAACCTAATTCATATGTATTCGATTAATCTAGCATGTGAAATTCATTTATAATCAACATAACCACGTATCACTCATCAATACCGCTTATGTCTAACAGGTATTGTGATTTTTACTGTATTGTTTAATCGACGATATCTCAACCTATTAAACAATACAAATAACATTTGAGATTTGATACAAATTGAATATCAAATTCCAACTCCATGTCTAGACTTGGTCTTTGATAGATGATAAACTTAGGTCAAAACTTAAAAGATGTTTCTCAATAATGATTCAAACCATAAATATTCAATAAAAGCAAAGGTCATCATCTACATTGATCATTAATTTATTCGTATACAAAAGATTAAAATAAATACATACTAGTTTATATTAATTACATCTAATCTTGATACAAGGTGTTAGCTACACATCATTGTAGCTTGCTTCACAAGAAATGAAGAGAGATGAATGAGCATCCAAGTTGAATAATCGACATTGGATGCGAATCCAACTCCGATTAAATGATTGCGACTTCTTTTGCTTCAAAACTGAGTTTCTAGGGTGTTGTGTCAAGAGAATGCGAGAGATTATGAGATTATGCACAAAATCAACATTGGATCTTTTAAATGTCTATTTCCATCTATCCTGTCTTGTTTGGCGAGCAAGGCTTCGCCCGGTGAAAACCACTTTTTGGCACTTCCAACTGCCTGCTGAACATCAAACCGCCCTTAGCAAAATATATGATCTCGCCCGGCGAACTCAAGTTCTCAAACCCTCTTCAGGCGACCATGGAAGGGTTTTGCCACTGCCTCAACTTTGATTTGTCTCACCCTGACCTCTCCAGAGCTCGCTTGGCGAGCTCGCTTCTTCCTCTCTGGATCTCGCTGGGTGAACATGCTAAAACTTAACAAATTTAGCTTTGTTCCTTCTTCATTGTTTTGTGCCATTTTTCTTATTTCTTGCCATAATTCCTGAAAACTAACACCCACATGCAAATATTATGACATTTTATGCAAACTTATGGAATTTAAAAATTGAAAATGCAAAATAGTTTGAAAAATACCAATTTTTAATGTGAACATTTAGTCAAGATTGGCATTCTTCAAACTCTCCCCAACTCAAATCTTTGTTTGTCCTCAAGCAAAGTATACTTCTCATTAAAACAAGAAGATTTGCTCAAGCATAAAATTCAATAAGAGAGAAAACAAATGGTTCAAATTCAATAGATGAACGCCTACAGGTAATGCTTAACACTTCCTAGAATCAAATCATGACTGAAATTCTGACAATACAGACAGCAGATGTCCTAACACATGTCAAGACATTGTTCTGCATAAACATTTAAATGCAGAGGAACAACAGCAGACTGATACCTTGAATATCAGAACTGCAGAATCACAGATGTTACGACATCTGATCCGACATGTTAATCAAGACTGAACTAAAAATTGCAGAATGATAAACAACACAGAAATTGTTAACCCAGTTTGGTGCAAATCACCTATATCTGGGGGATACCAATCCAGGAAGAAGACTCCACTATCTGTAGTAAACTTATAAAGTTAAACTCCCCTGTTTACAACTTTATCTCCTAAATACTACCCAATGAAATACTTATCAAAGAACTCCCTCTTTGATATGAGAATCACCACTCACTTCCTCTAATCACAATCTGTGATATCTAACAGTTACAATCTCCAGCAACTGCATCAATCTGTTCAATTGAAAGACATTCCTTCTAATAACAATATTCAGTCAAGACTCTTGACTAACAACAATACTCGGTTTTGCTTAAAAGTTTCAACCAAGAACAATACTCAACTCTTGCTTCAAAGCTTCGAGTGAGAACAATTTACAACAACCTATGTCGACCACATAGTATCAAAAGATACATGGGTGACTTACAAACTACACAAGAGACTCTCAAAACCCTAAACCCTTATATTGCACCAACGGCTTGTTGTGTGTGCTTGCTATTTTAGGTCTAGCAAGTCCTTATTTATAGAATCTTGCAGTATGGGCTTGGACTCTTCAATCAGATCCAATCTTCATGTTTTAAATCAGTTGCAAGATCTTCTCTACAAAAATAGGAACAAATCTCCAAATAGTTTCTTAAAAAGTCTCCAAGATCCTTTTTATGGAATCCAATTAAATCTTCACTTTGTTCCTAATAAATCTCCTTGACATGCGTATAATGATGAGACATATAAAAAATATTCTCATCAAAACAAAAACAAATCAGTCAAGAGATTTACAATAGCAACACCTGCTGTACCAGACAAAGATGTCGTGACATTGTCTTCGACATCTTGCTGTAAACTTGTTTTAGTCAAAATGTAGCCAATCAAAGACCTAACAATGACTAAGAATTAAGTTCTAAACACAAATATCATGCAATGTGGTCTCAAGCAACTGAATCCTCAAACTTGAATCACTCTAACTCTCCTCTTCATGGAATAGATGAAGACTTTTGTGCAAATAATTACACGGAATAATTACTCTCACCTGATAACCTTGCTAACATCCTGATCAATTCATACATTCACCTAAATAATCATATATGAAATCATGGAAGCATAAATCACTAAGATATTTTCAAGGTTGTAGCTTGGCTGGGTTTCACAACAAAGGGTCATTTCTGGGGTTTTTTAAACGAAGTTGCCAACTCAAAAAGAGCATTCACTATACAATTTCTATACACTTTACAACTTTTTCACCGCTTTTATTTGCTCTATCGATCCACCCTTGATCAAGCTTTCTTAGCACAATCACTTTTTTTCACCTTTTCTTTTTCTTTTAAACAAGCTTATTTCGTTTTCACAATCTTATTCATAACTTTCTTTTCTTGTTTTTTTTTTTAATTTTTAGCAACCTACCATTTTTATTTCTTCTCCCCAACTTGAATACAATCAACCCATTGAGTCCATCTTACTCATCAATTATTTTATAAGCTCACTCATGTGAATGTTTTGGTTGATAAACTCTTTGTTTTGTTGGGTTTGGGTTGATATAAAATTATCTAACATTATCTCAAGGTTTAACTTCTTAGGGGCTTGAGGAGTGGTGTGGGCTCCTTTTTGATAACCTGGAGGAACAACAAGTGTTAGGTTTAGAGCAAACAAAGCGTCGTTGCTCTTATAGGAAAAATTAGGATAGTTTCTCCAGCCACAATTATAGGTGTTTGAGTATGGGTTTCCTTGAGCATAGTTTACTTGGTCGGTTGCAGTTCCAACCAATAAATGACATTCGGGAGTGTTGTGCCCAGAGGTTCCACATAGTTCGCAGCTAGGTGTCACAACAGCTACGTTAGATGCTAGAGCTGCAGTTAAACTCTCAATCTTTTGAGTAAGTGCGTATACTTTAGTATTGACGCGGTCTATGCCATTAACTTCGTACATTCTGCACTTCATTGCAGATTTTTCTACAGGAGTCCTTTCACTTCCCCATTGATAGTGGTTTTACACCATATTTTCTATAAGTTAATAGGCGTCTTCGTAAGGTTTATCCATCAGAGCGCTGCCAACGATAACGTCTAGATTCAATTTGGAATTGTACAGTAGACCATTATAGAAAGTATGGATAATCAACCATTGCTCAAGTTCATGATGTGGAAAAAGTCTCAACATGTCCTTGTATCTCTTCCATGCTTCGAAAAGAGATTCATTGTTCTTTTGCTTAAATCTGTTGATTTGTCCTCTTAGCATAGTTGTTTTGCTTGGTGGAAAATATCGGGCTAAGAAAACTTTCTTTAGTTCATTCCATTTAGTAATGGAGTTAGATGGTAGAGACTAGAGCCAAGCTCTAGCTCTATCTCTCAAAGAAAAAGGAAAAAGACGCAATCTTATGGCTTCGGGATTTACTCCATTAGCTTTTACTATGTCTGCATACTGCAAAAACATTGATAAATGAAGGTTTAGATCTTTTGTAGGGCTACCAGAGAACTGGTTTTGTTGTACGGCTTGTAATAGTGAAGGTTTCAACTCGAAAGTATGTGCCTCGATGGCAGGTGGTGTGATGATGTTATGTGGCTCTTTTTGTGATGGAGCAACATATTCCTTAAGATGACGATTTTGTTGTGCAACCATAACTGGTTCTGATTCTGGGATATTTGGACCAGGAAGGTTATATTTTCTTTGGAATTCTTTGATTCAGTGTCTTAGATTTATAAAATGCTCTACTTCGTCGATTGGTTGTTCTAATTCTTCGCTTTTTGAGCGAGTGTTTTGGCATGTAATCGATGAATTAAGGGAAAATTGGTTGCCTTAGTCTATACTACGCAATAAAGGAATCACAATATTGACTAAATTGATCCCCGAAATCGGCGCAAAAAACTTGATCGCGACTTCATGAGTCTATCGGATTATCTAACTGCAAGTATACAACCTATCGCGTAGTTTTAAAAGATATCAAACCCACAAAGACCAATAATCAATCTATTGCAATCTATTGATACTATGTAAAGCTAAGGCTAATGAATTTTTGGTTTGGACGGAAATAAAAACTAAAACTAAAGTAAAGTTTAAGAAATATATCAGGAAAGAGAGACCGAAATATGGATCCCATCGTACCTCAGGGACTCTGTAATTCATTGGCGTTGGTTTGATCGTTAAATTACTTTCAGTAGAAAATACCAGTTTAAAAACCTTTATCTCACACTCTCGTGCTATTGATTAAAGATATACCTCCTGACTATGCGATTTTTCTCTCGCTCGCCCATTTTAATCAAGAAGTATTTTTTGAAAACTAAGTAAGTCCTAATTAATACCTAAAGTGCTCTAGCTATATTTAGGATTAATGCCCAATTTTCACTATCCGGTTCAAGCCTCACACTCTCGCGCTATCGACTCGAACCTTTATAGGTTTTCACTCTCGTGCAAAACTCTTTAAGTTAAAATTGAAAACTAAAGCCAGAAGAATAATTTATGAAAAAGTGTAACGCCAACTTATTACTGAGTCCCGTCGGAACGACGATCCTCACATACCAGACTCAAAGCGGTTTAGTCGGGCATGATTTTGAACATAAATAAATAAATCATGGTAATTGAATCAAACATAAACATAATAATTGGATTAAAAATATAAAGCAATAACATAAAAATCGGAAGAACTGAAATTGAATTGCGGGAATACTTCAAGTACAGCGGACGGAAACAGAAAGTAAAATGTCGGCTAAATTATGATCCAAGCGTACAATAACAGAAACTTAAAGCAAATAATGTGATAATCTTTCAATGCAAGAGATTATCACTTTGAATGGTAAATATTTGCTTAAAACTAAATCGACAGAGCTTCCGCGCATAAGTTTGGAAAACTCAAAACCTATGGAAACTGATCTTATATAGAGGTATACTGCTGCTAATTGTCTTCAATCCGTGTAGAAGTCATTGAGAAAATGTAGGGAAGAGGGGAAGAATGGGTCAAATTCTGTTTTCCACGTTTGCTGAGTCTGTGCGTTCATGGCGAACGCCATGAGCTTAAGTTAAATGTGACGTGGTTGTGCAAATTCTGCCAAAAACTCCTTTTTCTTGCTCTTTTTGTTGTTTTCTTGCAATGACACTATATATTAGATAATACAAACATAACACGACTTAATAGTACGAAAACATGATAAAAGATACTAATCAGCATGTGAATCAAGTCGGAATATACGATACGTTTTCACGTTATCACCTGCCATGTAGGTGACTTTTTATCTGATTGGTGAAAATATCAAAAAGTACAATTAATAAGAGTTGAATGCATAACCTTTCTTCCATAGTGCAAGTCTTTCACCATTTGGCCAAACTTGCTCTTTTATTAATATTTCTCATTTAGATGTATATATTATAAAACTATATAAAATTATTTTAATATATAAATAAGTATTATTTTAAAATAAATTATTTTAAATTTATTTAATTTAATAATAAAATATAAAAAATGTATATATATTATGTTTTCAAAAATGAAAAAAACTTCAATTTATTATTAAAAATTAATTTTAGTTTTTTTTATTAAATGTTTATTATTAAATTAAAATATAATTTGTAGATAAATATAATAGTAATAAACTTATAATTTATTTAACTTATCTATAGTACTTATCTATATTTTAAAATAATATATACTTATTTATATATTAACTTTAAATGAATTAATTTTAAATATTATGTAATATTTAATAAATTATTTATTTTTTTAATTTAAATGTAATATTATTTATTTTCAAATGTTATTAAAAATTAATAGTAATTTGTTATTAATTTTGTTTAAACATGAATATATATTATTAAAAAATGAATGAAAGTTATTAAATATGTTTAAATATGAACATGAATTTAAATGTGTTTGAAAACTATTTCTAATTATTTATAATTTAAATTTGTTTAAAGGAAAGTTATTTTTAAATTTAAAGGAAAGTTATTAAATATGTTTAATGGAAAATTATTTCTAACTATTACCCTTCCATTTTTTATTATAAGTCGTTTTAAAAAAAATTTTGCCGAAATATAAATCGTTTTGTAATTTAAATGTAGAACTAGTAAAAAATCCGTGCTATTCGGATTCACATTACATGTTTTTCATTCTCATTTGATATTATGCAAGAATTTTTAAGCATTGATCCATATATATAATAAACTGTACAACCATTTTTCAACCTCAAATATATAAAACGGTAGCAAAAGGAATATTTAAAAGATAGACATTAAAATGATAGCTAGTACGGACTCAGGTAATTACCCACTTAAATAAGCAGTGATGAGTGCAGGTAGGGGTGTTCAAATCCAAACCAATCCAAATAAAAACCGTAAACCGATCCAAAAAAATCGAAAACCGCAAAAAACCGAAAAATATTGGATGTGTTTGGATGTCATTTTATAAAAACCGATCGGTTCGGATCGGATTTCGGATTGATTTTTCAAAACCGATCCAAACCAAACCGAACCGCATGTATATATTTTTATACTTATTATTTTTTATTAGTATAATACCTTGTATTAATTTATTTAGTTGATATTTTTTTTTAATAAAATACTATTTATTAGTTTGATTTAATTTATTAATTTTTATTATTTCATTTGTTTCAATCATAACTGATCATTATCTTTTTGTAATATTAACTTTTAAAAAGTATATGTTATATATTATATCAAATTTATTATTTATTAGTGTTTTTACAATATTAATAAAATTATAATTTGTAATATGGATATCCAAAAAATCGATCCAAATTAAACCATAAGAAATTGGATCGGATCGGATCGGATTTTTTTAACCAATCATCCAAAACCGATCCAAACCGCAAGTAAATATATCTTTGGATCGGATGACATTTTGCTACAAAACCGATCCAAACCGAACCGCAAACACCCCTAACTGCAGGTATGAGCACCTTAGTACCCACCCCATCCCATACCCGTATAATAGATATTTATATATTTTAATTTAGGGTTAATACCCATTTTGCCCCCTGCCATATAGGCGCTTTTCGAAAAACCCCCCTATAAAAAAAAAACTTGCAAAAAAAACCCTAACATTTGAAGATTCTCTCAGTTTTGACCTTCATCACATCCAGTCACTAAAAATGCCAAAATGGCAGGGGTCAAAATAAAAACCCTGCCAAAATGGCAGGGGTCAAAATGAAAACGCTGCCAAAATGGCAGGGGTCAAAATAAAAACGCTGCCAAAATGGCAGGGGTCAAAATGGCAGGTTTTTGGTGACTGAATGTGATAAAGGTCAAAATTGAGAGAATCTTCAAATGTTAGGGTTTTTTTTTGCAAGTTTTTTTTTTACAAGGGGGTTTTTCAAAAAGCGCCTATATGGCAGGGGGCAAAATGGGTATTAACCCTTTAATTTATATTATTATATAAAAATTATGTTTATAAAATTAAAAAAAAAATCAATTTTATACTACTACATATTTAATATAAATGATCATTTTATTTCATAATTCAAAAATAAATTTTTTTTAATTTTTTATATGATTTTAAAAACTTAAAATATTATGATATTTTATATTTGATATATTTAGTTTTATTAGAAATGCGGGTAATGAGTACGGGTACAGACACTTATATACCCATAGGGTATGGGGACGAGTGCCAATGTTGATACCCAAACGGTATAGGCTCGGGTACAAGGATGGTACTATAATATCCTACCCAAACCCTGCACATTGCTATCCCTACGTTCACATTTGATTATGTCTGAAATTATAGTAATTATCAAACTCAGTTAAATTCAAATAAATAAATTCTAAAACTAAAACTCTAAATAAAGTCATTTTTTCAATTCAAATAATACTACATTTTAGATATTAATTCATATAATAACATGTTTTTTTGTTTAACATTGAAAACAATTTTTTTTTATGATGATGCAGCCGAAATCACTAGGTTTTCTGATATAACTGATGCGTATCTATTTTCAGGGTTTTGTGCGATTTCCGGTAGGGTTTTGTGTGATTTCCGGTAGGGTTTTGTACACGGCGTCGGCGTCTGTAAACTACATTTCTCCATAGCCAAACGTTGATATGTGAGAAATCTCATCTGAATGTTTGGTTTAAACTCCTATTCTTAGGAATAGGGACCTTCAATCAGTGAGGTGACTTGCACGATTGTGATTTTTGAGAATGGGGAAGGGGAGGGGGCGTCCTAAGAAGAAGAAGGTGTTGTCCCCCCTTGTCCGTACTCTGGAGATGGAGAAAGGAACGGAAAATGGTAGCTCCTCGAGAAGCATGGAGAGTATTCAACATGAGGAAACGGAAACAACTAAGGAACCCACTCCTGAACCAGTAGTCATGGTAGAGGATAAAGGGGTAAAAACTAAGCAAACCTCAGACGAAGAACAACCCAAGAAGCTATGGGTTGATGTGATAAGCGGGAACCGAATTGTATCTAACGGGATGGTGATTGAATACACAGCTCCCAACCTGGTGGATGGAGAAATTGAAGTAGAAATTGATGACACAGATGTGGAATCTGAAATGAAGTTTTGGGAATCTGCCTTGATTATGTATGCGATAGGCCGAGAACTGAGCATGAATGCAGTGAAGCAGTTTATGAGTAAGTTTTGGAATTTCGTTAAACTCCCTGACATGTTCTATCATGAAGAAGGGTATTTCATACTTAAATTCCACTTGTTCTCCGAACGTGACATGGTTATGACTAGAGGTCCCTTCACCATCCAAAATGTTCCTATGGTCCTGAAGGAATGGGGCCCTGGGTTTAATTTCAAAAGAGACATGCTGCGAACTCCCCCCATTTGGATTAAACTTCCCCATCTTCCATTGCATCTATGGGGAGCCAAGAGCCTTGGAAAGATAGGAAGCGCTCTAGGGAGACCTCTTTTCATTGATGAATGCACGACCAACAAACTCAGGGTCTCGTATGCAAGAATTCTAGTGGAGATTGATGTCACCCAGAAGCTCAAGGAGTCAATCAACATCAAAGACAATGAAGGTGATAAGCTGACTCAAATGATTGAATATGAATGGAAACCGAAGTTTTGTGAAAGGTGTCAGAAGATTGGGCATATATGTTCAGACAATGTCAATATACCAAAGCAGTGGAAACCTAAAGAGGTTGTTGTGAAAGGCAATCCCCAAGTCCAGCTAGAAGATGATAGTGAGCAGAGGTTAGACTAAACACCTAAAGAGAATGTGCAGCAAGCTGGCCCTTCTTGGACCCAGGTTCCACCCAGTAGGAAAAGCAAAGGTAAGGCTGTTGTGATTGATAGAGAAAAGGTTGATTGTCAAAATGATTTTGAGACTCTTGGAGTTTGGAATGACTCTAGTGTCCAAGAGGATGTCCCATGATCATCTCTTGGAATGTGAGAGGAATAAACAAAGCTGGGAAGAATAGAGAGGTGTTTGCTAGAATTAACAAACTCAACCCATCTTTGACTATCTTAGTAGAGACTAGAGTAAAATATCATAAGGCTCAGAACATTAGGAATAAATATGGCTCTAAGTGGAAGTATCTGGACAACTATGAGATGCATCATAATGGCAGGATATGGGTCCTATGGGATGATGCTAGAATTAAGGTGCACAAGATTAGTAGTTCTGACCAATACATTCATTTAGAGGTTGAGAATTACAAGGAAGGTACAAAGTCTTGGTGTACAGCTGTATATGGCCTAAACACTCTTGATATGAGGAAAAGATTGTGGAGGGATATTGATGCTATCAACCCCCTGGTGAATGGTTCATAATGGGTGACTTTAACAATGTTTGTAGTGCTTTGGACATGATAGGTGGGAAAGAAATAGTGGAAAGTGAATACATTGACCTCATTTCTCTGATGGATAAGAAAGGTTTATATGAAAAAGATAGTGTTGGTGATCATTTTACTTGGTTCAATAAGCATATGCAAGGTGCTATCTACTCTAGAATAGACAGGGCCATTGGGAATATGGAGTGGATTCAAAGTAACATGGACATAACCCTGAAAATTATGGAGGCTGGGATCTCACACCATGCTCTGTTGTGTTTGGAGGGCAACAATGGTATTTATCCTAAGAAGTGACTCTTTAAGTTTCAGAATGCTATTACCAATCTGGATGGCTTTGAGGAAACAATAAGAGTTAATTGGAATCACGATGTTGAGGGTTCTGCTATGTACATCCTCTGGAACAAGCTGAAGAATATCAAGAGTACTATAAGAGAGTTCAGTAAACCTCTGATAAGAACCAAAGAGAAGCTTGAGGAGTCCAGGGTGAAGCTTGCCGAGGCTCAAGATAAGTTGGCTAGGGACAGAATGAACACCACCTTGATTGAGAATGTCAAAAACTTGACTGAAGAAGTGATTAACCTGAACAACATTGAGGAGCAGCTGATATACCAAAGAGCCGAGATCAGATGGATAAAAATGGGAGATGGTAATAATCAATTTTCCATGCTGCTCTGAAAAGTAAGAACCAAGCTACCAAAATTAATTTTCTGTATGATAGTGGTGGCAGGTTGTGTAGTAAGCAAGAGGAGATGGAGGGTATTATTCTGGACTTTTATGGTGATTTGGTAGGTAAATCTGCCCAGTCTTTAAAGTGCATCAATGTTGTTGATATGAGAAAAGGCCCCAAACTCAATGACAACCATAAGAATATGCTGATGGAACCTGTGTCTGAAAAAGAAGTTAAGACTGCCCTCTTTAACATACATGACAACACTGCCCCAGGTTTGGATGGTTTTGGTTCTAAATTCTTTAAGGGCACCTGGGAAATCATTAAAAAGGATCTGTTGAAGTCTGTCAGAGAATTCTTTGCAACCACTAGATTGCTCAAAGAGATTAACTGCACTCTTGTCACTTTGATCCCCAAAAAATCTCCTGCTGACAGAATTAGTGAGTTTAGACCAATTTCTTGCTACAGTACTATTTACAAGGTAATAGCCAAAGTCTTGGCTAGTAGGCTGAGTAAAGTTCTGAGTAGCATCATTGATGAAAGCCAAGCAGCCTTTATCCCAGGTAAACACATACAAGATCACATTCTGCTAGCTTATGAGTTGATTAAAGGATACTCTGCTAAAGGTGGTCCTCCTAGATGCATGATTCAAGTGGACCTCCAAAAGGCCTATGATACTATGGAGTGGCATGCCCTGGAGACCATTATGACAGAGATGAGTTTTCCTCCCAAGTTTGTTAGACTGATCATGGCCACGGTGACAACTGTTACTTATAAGTATATAGTGAACGGTGAGGTTTCTAAGATGATCAAAGCTAGGAGGGGCCTTAGACAAGGAGACCCTCTCTCCCCTCTTCTTTTTGTGATTGTTATGGATTACCTGCACAGAAAGCTTCAGAGGCTCAACACAAATCCCAACTTCAACTACCATGCCAAGTGTGGGAAATTGGGAATTGTTAACATAAGCTTTGCAGATGATCTGCTCATGTTTGTCAGGGGTGACACTATATCAGTTAAATTGCTGATGGATATCTTTAATGAGTTCTCCTCTGCTACTGGGCTGGTTGTGAACCCTAGTAAATTCCAAGTTTACTTTGGTAATGTGGATGAAGCTACAAAAAGCAATATCATGGCTGTGACTGGTTTCTCCCAAGGTAGTCTCCCCTTAAGATACCTTGGCATTCCTCTCTCCAGTAAGAGACTGTCTATTGGGCAATGTCTTATCCTTGCTGATAAAGTTACATCTAGGATCAAGCATTGGAGTTTTAAATTACTTAGTTTTGCAGGTAGACTTCAGTTGATTAACAGTGAAGCCTTTGCCACTTCTAGTTATTGGTTGCAGTGTATTCCTGTCCCTAAAGCTGTCATCAAAAAAATTGAAGCAGTGTGTAGGTCTTTTCTTTGGTCTAATAGTGATGTCATTACTAAAAAGTCTCCTGTTTCTTGGAAGAAAGTTTGTCAGACTAAGTCTCATGGAGGGCTGAATGTTATTTCCTTGTCTGAGTGGAATCAAGCTAGTCAGGCCAAGTTGCTTTGGAACCTTTGTGGTAAGAGTGATAGTCTTTGGATCAAGTGGATTCATAGCTATTATTCTAAGAACCAGAACATTATGGAGATGCCTGTTAAGAAGTCCAGCTCTTGGATATTGAAAGGAATTCTTAGTCAGAGAGAGAAGCTGCAACAGACTAAGGAATGGGGAAATTTTTTGCAGGCTAACAAGTTCAGAACCAAGAGTATCTACCTGGCCATCAAGGAGCACAGTGAGTTAGTTGATTGGAGAGGCCTTATGGTCTCTAACCTTGCCAGACCTAGGGTTGTCTTTACCTTATGGCTAGCCTGCCACAAGAGACTTGCCACTAAGGATAGACTATTCTCTTTTGGCATGATATCAGATGTCAGGTGCTGTTTTTGCAATGAAATAGAAACAATCCACCATCTGTTTTTTGACTGCAGTGAGACTAAGACAATTTGGAATTCTATTCTCTCTTGGTTGCAAGTTAATCATAGAGCTACTAATTGGAATATGGAACTCACGTGGCTGACAATGATGTGCAAGAAAAAAGGGTGGAAAGTTATGGCCCTGAAGTGTGCTGCTGCAGAAGGAGTTTATGCTATATGGACCCATAGGAACAAATGCTGTTTTGGTGATACTAGTCATAGGGATAAAGTTGTTGATAACACTTTGAATATTATCATTCAAAGACTCTGGCTTAACCCCAAGATTAGGAAGGTTGTTAGCTTACTTATGATGCCTTAGTTGTTTGTCTATTATAGTGTACTTGTGGCTGGATCTCTTTGATCGCCTTTGTTTGTAATTGTTTTTAGGTTCAGTAATATATTTGCTATTTCCAAAAAAAAAAAGAAAACAATTTTTCATGTGTAAACTTTAAAAACAACTTTTCATTTTTCCAATTCAAATAATACTACTTTTTAGATATTAGTCCATATAATAACACATTTTTTGTTTAAACATTAAAAACATGTTAAGTTTGAATTTATTTATTCAGTTGGTTAACATTCACATAATTACAAATTTATAATCATTTGTCAACTTTTTGAATTCATTTTTTCGGACCGTTAACAATTAGATATTTCTCGTTTATAAAAATATTTGTAACTTATTCCCGTTTATAAAAATAATCGTAACTTATTCCAATTTATAAAAATTATTGTAACTTATTTCTGTTTATAAGAATATTTGTAACTTATTCACATTTATAAAAATATTTATAACTTATTCCCGTTTATAAAAATATTTGTAACTTGTTTTCGTTTATAAAAGTTATTGCAATTTATTTCCGTTTATAAAAATAATTGTATCAGCATGTAGACTATTTTCTATTTATAAGTGTGTTGAACTCGTGTGACAATTTATAAAAATATTTTAAACTTATTCCTGTTAAAAAAATTGTATTAAAACTTAAATTTTTCTCTTTTATAAAAATCTTTGTAACTTATTTACGTTTATAAAAATAATGGTAACTTATTCCCGTTTATAAAATTATTGTAACCTTTTCCCATTTATAAGCGTCTTGAACCTGTGTGTCAATTTATAAAAATATTGGTAACTTATTTCCGTTTATAAAAAAACTGTATCAATAGTTGAATTTTTACCGTTTATAAAAGTATTTATAACTTATTCCTGTTTATAAAAATAATTATAACTTATTTTTGTTTACAAAAATGATTATATCAATAAATTTTTACCATTTATTATTATTTTTTCATAATTACTATTTATCAATATTTTTTTATGACTACCATTTATCATTTTGTTTAAAAGTTTTTGTTTTGTTTTAGTAATTTTATAAGTTTAAAAAATATTACAAAATATCTATTGATTTTGTTTTGTTTTATTAACCTTTTTCTAAAAATTTAAATAATTACAAAATATATATTTTTTCCAGTACGAATCTCGAATTTTAATAAAAAAATTAAATGATAAAAAAAATAAATTAGTAGTATTAGACACCTAAAAACCAAAATATGGTATAAGTATATCACGAAGACAACTTTAAAAGTACTTTTATAGTGAAAATATTTTAAATTGAAAAACTAAATTCTTTATTTATTTTTAGAATAAAAAATTAAATATTTATCCAATCATCTCAAATTTATTTATTCAATAGTGCTAAATATGTGTCTCATATTTAATTATGTTTATAAGTAAATGACGTCTATTAGTGATTAATATTGAATTTATTATTTAATGTCTAGTTAATTTAATTAAAGTAAAATAAATATTTTTAGTAATTAAAATAAATATTTTATAGAAAAAAGACAAACTTAAAATATTTTAGAGTGAAAAAATATGTTTAAGCTCTTTAAATTAATAGTAATTTATTATTAATTTTGTTTAAACATGAATATATATTATTAAAAAAATGAATGAAAGTTATTAAATATGTTTAAATATGAACATGAATTTAAATGTGTTTGAAAATTATTTCTAATTATTTATAATTTAAAATTGTTTAAAGGAAAGTTATTTTTAAATTTAAAGGAAAGTTATTAAATATGTTTAATGGAAAATTATTTCTAACTATTATCTCCTCCGTTTTTTTTTATTATAAGCCGTTTTAAAAAAAAATGTGCTGAAATATAAATCGTTTTGTAATTTTAATGTAGAATTAATTTTTATCTTTCTAAAATAATCCTAATCCCTCTATTTTTTTTCTATAATTTTTATACTGTCCACCTTTTTAGAAAAAAATTCTCTCGTGAAACTCCACATTAAATGTGAATTTTTCAAATATTTCTCTCTTTTAATATATAAATTGATTTTAGTGTGAGAGGAGAAAAATTATAATAACTTTATTCAAAAGAAAAAATAGTAAAGTGAATATAATGTTTGTATTTTAAATTTGGAAGTTTTTTTTATTAATGGTAGTTTAGATATTCTTTTTTTATTTATTTTCACGTATATTTTTATTCATGAAATATGGGCAATCTATATATTCTATCATGAATCTTATGTTTACAAAATTAGAAAAATTCAATTACACGTAAGAAAGCTAAAGCGACTTATAATAAAAAAATAGAGTATTTGATATTAGATGTGTTTAAATGTATGAATTTCAAGGACCATTATTTTTAATTTATAAATAATAATAGTATGTTCAATTTATTGAATACACATAATATTTTATTAAAAAATTAGTTATTTTTATTTTCAATGTATTGAATACAAATATATTTGAAAAAATATATTTCTGTAATCTCTTAAATAATATTCAACTTTTCATTTTAATTTTTTAACCAATGTCCCGAGGCATTTGTTAGCATTTTTCATTTTTGATTTATAAGTTCAATATTTTTAAATAATATTACATTTAAATTTAGAAATAATAAGAGAATATATTTTTAAATATTATATTTGTGAATATTAATAATTAAAGCACAATTCTCCGGTGGAAACCTAACACTCATACTACCATGAAGACATAGATTCAACCCGGTGTTAGCAAACTTTTACTTGTTTTTAAATAATTTTAAGTTGTTAAGATTAAAGTAATTAAAAAATAAAATTAATAAAAAAATGGAAATTAATTTTTAATAAACTTAAAAAAATATTTAAATTCAAAAATAAATAATTTATTATTAAATATGAAATATGACAAAATATTATTTAATATATTCAAATACAAGTTGACCTAGTGAAAGTCATGGTTCAAGTCTCCTTATCTTTAAAGTTTTGGAGTTTTGCAATTTTTAAAATTTTCAAAATTAAAATAATAATAAATAAAATGTCAACGTAACATTTAAAATAATTTAAAATTTTTAGATTTTATAAAAAAAAATTATATATAGGTAAACTAGAACTCACATAACTAAAATTAGGAGTGATAAAATAGATGGACTGGATAAATATGGATTTGATTGCTAAATGATAGATTAAAGTAATCAATTAATCCATTAATAATCCACTAAAATTACTTTTGAAAAATTAAATACAATCCATTCATTAAGGATATAATCTATCCAATCCTAGGGGTGGCAAAATGGATGGATATGAATTTGATTGTTAGTGGATGGATAAAAACAATCCATTAATCCATTAACAATTCACTAATTTTCAAAAAATAAACGAGAAATATTTTTTTTAAAATTATAATATTTTTTTATAAGAAAATACAAGAGAGAGAAAATTGTGTGTTTTTTAATTATTGTTTATGACATATATTTTTTGAAATAATAATTTTTTTTATAAAAATAATCCAATGAATTTAAAAATTTTAGTTGATGGATTGGATCAATTCATTAACTAATTTTATAGATAATGGATGGATTTGATACATTTTTTATTAGATGGATTGAATGAATTTTTATTTAAGGAATTCAATTGTCACCCCTATCCAATCCATTCATTAACAACTTCTCAATGGATAGATATCCATCCACCCAAAAAATTAATTTAATTAATTTTTTAATTTAATAAAAAAAATTATATATATATATATATATATATATATATATATATATATATATATATATAAATGTCCTCTTATTAGAAAATTTTGCAATCGCATGTAATCACGTCTTAAAACATTATTTGTCCTGTAGCCCTTCATTTAAACTTCTGCTATTTTTACTTTTTGCAATATATATGTATATATAAGATAATTAAAATACAGTTTCATTTTTTCACAATTTCAATCATGTAATTTCAATGTGGAACATTAATACAACTCAGTACTAATTAAAGTTATTTGTTTAACTCAACAAAGGAGATTGAATTTAAAATAATATGACTTTTTGATGTAAAATGCAAGATAGATTTTAAATATTTCATCATAAAGTTTGAAATATAATATAAATTTCTGAATAAATATATTTTATATTTCTGAATAAATATATTTTATATTTTATATTTTACCTATTGTAGGCAGTAGATTTACATGGAGAAAATCTGATGGCAGTGTTAGCAGTAGATTGGATCGAATCCTGGTGTCTACTAATTTAAAAATAAACTGGAATATTATTGGTTTATTAACGGGTAAACGTGACATTTCGGATCACTATCCAGTATGGTTGAAATGCGAAATTCAGAATTGGGGTCCGAAACCCTTTAGATTTTTACGGGGTTGGTTTGATCACGCAGATTTTGAGGAGTTTGTTAAGAACGAGTGGGGCAGCTTCCAGATTGAAGGTAAAAAAGCTTTTATTTTGAAAGAGACACTCAAAATGATGAAGGATAGAATTAGATGGTGGAACAAAGAGGTGTATGGTTGGGTGGATTTGAAACTTGAGCAGACGGTTGTGGATATCAATGGTCTAGAGGAGAATTGGGACAGAGGCATAAGGGGGGATAAAGTTGTGGAGATGGCAAACCATAAGGAATTGAATAATTCTTTTTGGAATTTGTTAAGTAGAAGGGAGAGCTTGCTGTACCAGAAATCCAGGATTAAGTGGTTAAGAGAGGGAGATTCAAATACTCGCTTTTTTCACAGGATTGTGTCTTCTGGTAATAACAGGAGAAAGATTGTTCAAATTGATACTGAGGAAGGAATTAGAGAAGGGGTTCCTCAGATTAAAGCTTGTGTGTTGAATTTTTTTGAGAGGGCTTTCAAAGAGAATTGTCATCATAGGCCGGTTTTGAGAAATGTGGTCTTCAACTCTCTAACTGCCGAAGACAACAGTTTCTTGGAGGCTCCTTTCTCTCTTAAAGAGTTGAAAGAGGCAATATGGGATTGTGACGGAGACAAAACTCCGGGTCCGGACGGTTTTTCTCTGGAATTCTTGGTTTATTAACGGGTAAACGTGACATTTCGGATCACTATCCAGTATGGTTGAAATGCGAAATTCAGAATTGGGGTCCGAAACCCTTTAGATTTTTACGGGGTTGGTTTGATCACGCAGATTTTGAGGAGTTTGTTAAGAACGAGTGGGGCAGCTTCCAGATTGAAGGTAAAAAAGCTTTTATTTTGAAAGAGACACTCAAAATGATGAAGGATAGAATTAGATGGTGGAACAAAGAGGTGTATGGTTGGGTGGATTTGAAACTTGAGCAGACGGTTGTGGATATCAATGGTCTAGAGGAGAATTGGGACAGAGGCATAAGGGGGGATAAAGTTGTGGAGATGGCAAACCATAAGGAATTGAATAATTCTTTTTGGAATTTGTTAAGTAGAAGGGAGAGCTTGCTGTACCAGAAATCCAGGATTAAGTGGTTAAGAGAGGGAGATTCAAATACTCGCTTTTTTCACAGGATTGTGTCTTCTGGTAATAACAGGAGAAAGATTGTTCAAATTGATACTGAGGAAGGAATTAGAGAAGGGGTTCCTCAGATTAAAGCTTGTGTGTTGAATTTTTTTGAGAGGGCTTTCAAAGAGAATTGTCATCATAGGCCGGTTTTGAGAAATGTGGTCTTCAACTCTCTAACTGCCGAAGACAACAGTTTCTTGGAGGCTCCTTTCTCTCTTAAAGAGTTGAAAGAGGCAATATGGGATTGTGACGGAGACAAAACTCCGGGTCCGGACGGTTTTTCTCTGGAATTCTTGGTTTATTAACGGGTAAACGTGACATTTCGGATCACTATCCAGTATGGTTGAAATGCGAAATTCAGAATTGGGGTCCGAAACCCTTTAGATTTTTACGGGGTTGGTTTGATCACGCAGATTTTGAGGAGTTTGTTAAGAACGAGTGGGGCAGCTTCCAGATTGAAGGTAAAAAAGCTTTTATTTTGAAAGAGACACTCAAAATGATGAAGGATAGAATTAGATGGTGGAACAAAGAGGTGTATGGTTGGGTGGATTTGAAACTTGAGCAGACGGTTGTGGATATCAATGGTCTAGAGGAGAATTGGGACAGAGGCATAAGGGGGGATAAAGTTGTGGAGATGGCAAACCATAAGGAATTGAATAATTCTTTTTGGAATTTGTTAAGTAGAAGGGAGAACTTGCTGTACCAGAAATCCAGGATTAAGTGGTTAAGAGAGGGAGATTCAAATACTCGTTTTTTTCACAGGATTGTGTCTTCTGGTAATAACAGGAGAAAGATTGTTCAAATTGATACTGAGGAAGGAATTAGAGAAGGGGTTCCTCAGATTAAAGCTTGTGTGTTGAATTTTTTTGAGAGGGCTTTCAAAGAGAATTGTCATCATAGGCCGGTTTTGAGAAATGTGGTCTTCAACTCTCTAACTGCCGAAGACAATAGTTTCTTGGAGGCTCCTTTCTCTCTTAAAGAGTTTAAAGAGGCAATATGGGATTGTGACGGAGACAAAACTCCGGGTCCAGACGGTTTTTCTCTGGGTCCAGACGGTTTTTCTCTGGAATTCTATAAGAGGAATTGGAATGTAGTGAAGGAGGATTTGATGGAATTTCTGAACGAATTTTATATTTCGGGTATTCTGCCTAAAGCTATGACGGCTTCTTTTATTGCTCTGATTCCGAAGGTGGATATCCCTCAAAATCTCGGTGAATTTCGTCTGATATGCCTGATCTCCAGTATCTATAAAATTCTGTCAAAAATACTCGCGGGTAGATTGAAACTGGTGATTGGTAAGATTATCTCGAATACTCAAACGGCTTTTATTCTGGGTCGTCAAATTTTCGACGGTATTATGGTTATGAACGAAATCATCGATTAGGCATCGAGATTCAAGAAGTCGTATTTGATTTTGAAGGCTGATTTTGAAAAAGCTTATGACTGCGTCTCTTGGAACTTTCTAAGATTTTTATTCTCAAGATTTGGTTTCGGTTCTAGATGGCAACGATGGATGGAAGCCTGCGTTTTTTAATCATCTTTTTCTGTGTTGGTAAATGGAAGCCCTAACAAAGATTTCACAGGTTCCAAGGGTATTAGACAGGGCGATCCGCTCTCTCCTTTCCTTTTCGCTCTTGTTGCTGAGGGGCTGGCGAGGATGGTATCTAAAGTTGTTTCAAGCAGATTGTTCGTTGGAGTAAAATGCGGTGAGGACCGGGGATACGATATACTCCAATTCGCGGACGACACTCTGATTATGGGGAAATACAGTCAACAGAATTTATGGGCGTTGAAAGCAATTTTCAGAGGATTCGAGTTAGTCTCTAGTCTTAGAGTTAATTTCAGCAAAAGCAAGGTTTATGGCTTAAACTTGACGGAGTTGGAGGTAACTACTGCTGCTGATTTTTTATGTTGTGGTGTGGATTCGGTTCCGTTCAAATTCCTTGGTATTAAAGTAGGGGCTAATCCTCGGAGGTTGAATTCGTGGAAAGATGTTATAGCTTTCATGAAGTTGAAACTTGGTAGATGGAAAGGTAAATTTCTGTCATTTGGTGGTAGGGTCACGTTACTGAATTCTACTCTCAACAGTATTCCATCTTATATGCTATCTTTCTATAAAGCCCCTAAGGCTGTCTTGCGATCGATTCTGTTGATTCAATCCAATTTCCTGTGGCATGGAAACAAGGAGAAGAAAGGGATTAATTGGGTTTGTTGGAAAACCGTTTGCAATTTGAAAGAGGAAGGAGGTTTGGGGGTGAAGGATATCTCGATTTTTAACTTGGCGTTACTTTCGAAATGGAAGTGGAGATTCCTTACTAATCACAAGGCAATTTGGAGGAAATTTCTGGAATTTAGGTACGGTAATCTCGCAAAGGTGGTTTTGTTTCCTGAAACTATCAGTTCGAACAAAAATTCGTCTCTCTGGTGGAGAGATCTGATGTCGGCAAGGGCATGTAATGGCATGGCGGTCAATTGGTTTTCGTCTAACATTCACGGCATTGTTGGCGATGGTAAGAATTTGGACTTTTGGAGAAGTTCCTGGTGTGGTTCCCATTCGTTGAATTTCCTCTTCCCTGAATACTTTGCAAATTTTGCCAATTTGTATTGGCCTGTGCAAAGGTTTGGAAACTGGATAGATGGAGTTTGGGGATGGAATTGGGATTTATGTGTCGATGAGAACAGGCTGAATGAGGAGCGGAGGTCTGGTTTCATTACAATGGTGTCGAGGATTTCTTTGGATATGGATTTGAAGGATTCTTTTGAATGGAAGGGTGACGCGTCGGGCATTTTTTCGATTAAATCGTGTTATATTTTACTGAGATCTGACATGGTTAATAGCAGGATTACAGGGGAGGCGATTGATAGTCTCAAATTGTTATGGCAGACGAAGATACAGTTGACATTTCATTTCTTCGGTTGGAGGCTCAACATCGATAGACTCCCAACAAAGGTTTAACTTAAGAAAAGGGGCGTCCTTCATAATCCTGTGGAATGGATGTGTGGTTCTTGTTTTCATCCCGTCGAAGATGTTTTTCATCTTTTCATAGATTGTCCGTTTGCGAAGCGTATTTGGCAAATGGTTTACGATTGATTGGAGATGAATCCCATCTATGAAAATTCTGTCCCTAATCATGATGTGACTTTTTATCACCAATTGAGGATCAAAGCGACCGCCAATAAGAGATTATTAGTTTGGATGGCAGCTTGTTGGTGTATGTGGACCCGGAGAAATAATATTATTTTCGATAAGGAGGTTTGGAATCTTGACGAAACGTGCTATTACATCAAATATCTGTCGTGGAGGTGGTTGGGATTAGGATTTAGTAGTAAGATGGTGTTGTATTTTTATAATTTGTGGAGAAATCCTATAACTATCTCAAATTATGTTGATGTTGTAATTTTTTTCGAGCACTTTTTGTGCTCATTTTCAATCAATTGCTTATTGAAAAAAAAAAATTTAAAATAAAAACTAAAACAATTCATTGGATTTTTGGAATATGTTGGATGGATTGGATTAATCCATGATTTTAATGAATTTTTTAGTGAATGGATTGGATGGATAATTGTTTAATGCAAGGTTGTCAGAATCGAGTTTTTATCTTGACTCGTTTTGGTTAGGTAAAATCGAAACGTAAAATCGTTGAGTTTATCTCATATTAAAATAATACTAAATATAATTTTAAATAATAAAAATGATCAAATTTAAATAATAAATTTTAACTAAAAGAGTAAGACACTAAACAAATTTGTCAAAAATATACACAATAAATCAAATCAACTTCTATTAAGTTGGTATATTAAAATAATAAAAATAGCAAAATAGTGTAACAATCACTTAGATTACAAACCATATTAGCATTCAAAGATACACAATAGCAAAACTAAAAACACTGTAACAAACATAGTAACAAACCAAGGTTGCATACAATCACATAATAACACCTTAACATAACATTTCTCTGTTTTTTATTTGTGAAGAAGACTCACTTCTGGTCCGACGTTGTACAAGTGAATTGACGTTAGGGTTTAAAAGCTTTTAATTTTCATTGCTCTTATAAATGAAAAGTCTGATGTCTAATAAAAAAAGAAGTTATTTATAATGAATAAAATAATAAAGTGGGAGAAGTTTTATTGGGCTGAGTTTTTAAAAATTTAAAGGAAAAAAAAGGTAAAATCAAGTCAAAAAGTAAAATCTAAAGATTTTACACGATTTTATAGATTTCAAAGAGATTTAAATCGTATAAAATCCAATGTTTTAAAAACCAGACCGGAGATCGAACTGGTAACACTTACGGTTTAAGGTTCAATTGGTTAAACCGGTTGAACCGTTTATTAAATAAACTAATAATATGAAACTAAATTTCATAGATATGTTACACATTATTATATGTTCTCAACTTAATAAAATAAATATTTCAAAAATTCATTACAAATTTAATACATAAATATCAATAATACATAACATTAACATAGTTCTACACTTCATTTCAACCATCATTTAAGAATATTTTGACCAAACTAAAGAATTACAACCAAATAAATTAAACTAATTCAAACCAAGATTAAAATAATAGAATATAATAACTAAAATAAAGTTCAAATACCTAAATTAAATAAGATAGAATATCAAAATATAAATAATACAATATACTTCATTAAACAACAAAAAAACGAATTTGAGTTGAACTACGACAAACAAGTACCTTAATAGACAACAACAAACAATATTGACTAAAACGACAATCAATAGAGTTGGACATCGTGACTATGTTTGAAAGAGACGGCATAATGATGATGGAGTGTGCTATAATGGAGTGACAAAACTTAAAAGTTTGTATGGTTGTAAAAAAACACACGGAATTCGTTTTTGTGATTGGGGAATGTATGTTAAGTTTTGATATTAACATACTAAATTTAAAAAAAATTAAAAAAATGGTCAATTTGATGAATTTTTTTGAACTGGGCCGTTTTACAAAACCGGCCCCGGTTCTTTGGTTTGAATGATTTTGGACGGTTCAATCCGGTTTTTTCGGTTTAACCCCGGTTTTGACCCACTAGCGATTTTGAAAGGTTGACCCAATCGGATTCATCTTCGGTTCCCGGTCTAACCGGTTGAACCGGCCAGTTCGGTCCGGTTTTTAAAACATTGATAAAATCGTTCCAATATACGATTTTACTTAAAAATGATTCTACCTGCAATTTAGCACCAAATACCTACCTGAAAACGTAAAATCTAAATATTTAGATTTTAAATCGAGATTTTAACAACCTTAATTTAATGGATATAATTTTCATTCCTAAGTAAAATAGTATTAACTAGGGCCGTCTCAGAAAATTTAGAGGCCCTATTCTAATTTTTAAAATGTACCTTAATAAAAAAATAAATTGTATTTTATTAAAATTATAAATAACATTATAAATTAAATAAAAAAATATTTATAAATTTAATAATATATTACTAAATCTTTAATTATATAATTAAAATATATAAATATTATCCAAAGTTTATTTTAAAAAATTTAAATGGTAAATGTTAGTTCTTGAATAAATAAAATATAAACTTTCAATTTCTACGCTATGCATAAAGGTTATGGTTTGCTCCCCTGGTATATGGTTTTGTTATTAACCAAGGCTATGTGGGTTATTGTGCAAAATGGTTCACAGTATCGAACCCTCAACTTTTTGTTGCAAAGTGCAAAACACAACCGCTATACTACATGACAATGTATATAGTTACATTTCAATATATAATATATATATAATCATTACTTGTGTTTAAATTTTTTTTTTTAATTTGAGGCCTTTTTTTTGGAGGCCCTGTGCAATGGGTCAGGCTGCACGGGTCTATATCCGGCCTTGGTATTAACCTTTGATATCTATCATATAAGAAAATTAGGTGTGCTTAAAAACCCCTAATTACACTTCTTATCCCATAATTTGCCACGTGGCTATATTTAACAATAAGCAACCTATTTTTCTTGGATTAACACTCATAGATTCAAATAATAAATTCCAATTAATTAATAAAAAAATTATTAAAACTCAATTCCCCTTCCGCATTGCACGCACACTTTGCAACTGTTTCTCATCCATCTTCAAAAACCACCCCTCACCCATTACAACCACGATCCCTTTTGAAAACCACCACCCCTTTTGAAACTCAAAATGCAATTCCTTCTTTCGTTTTTCTTTTTCCTTTCATGGGTGGTTACAGTACAATCCTTTCCACCTTCATATTCCCAATTCAAAACCTCCATATACCCAATTTAAAACCGTTTCAGAACCCATTAACTTTGCAACCATCTCAATTATTCGTTCTTTCTCTTTTACTCATGTTTATTCTTCATTTTCATTATTGAGTTTCGGACAGGTTCGATTTTGTTTTTGAATTCGTGTTTGTTGTTTCAGGTTTGGTGATGTTGGCTTACGCGAAAGGGGGAAGATTCGTCGGCGGTGCGGTTTCGATGGCTCCGCGTTAAACTCTTCCGTTTTGATTTCGGTTATGACTCTCCTTCTTTCTTTTGCTTCTATTTCGTTTGTGTGGTGTTATTTGATGTTGTTATTATGAGAGTTGTTTCTATTAATAACATGCTTTCAAAATACAGAGTGTTGCACCTTGCCTGCAACCTTGCCTACAAAGTGTTCGATGAAAGTTCCTAAGGTATATTATTTTGTGCACAAAGTTTCTATCACGAGTTTTTTTTCCAGTTAAGTCATAAACATTAGTCGTAATTTAGTGTATATATCCTGCAGTGAAGAGAAAGCGTTTTGCAGTTTTAAGTGTCGATCAAAGGAGATTTTTGCGGAAGATGAAATGGAGAAAACTTGTACTAACTCAGAAGAGCATTCTCCTAACTCGAGTTACCATGACGATATCTTCCTCACGGGCTCTGCAAGTTTCCAAATAACATGCTTTATTACGAAAATATTGTGAAGGTAAAAGACGTAGACAATCAGCTATGTGAATTTGTTTTTGCTTTGGACTTTTGGTTATTGCTGTGCAAAAATTATTCTATGTGTTAGTTGTCAAGAACCAAATTTCATGGTTTTGTAGGTACATGCATTGTCACTGAGATTCTATCTCTCACAGTAAGCACCGCGTCTCGATTTTTGTACTTCGATATATCACATGATGTTAACGGTGTGATTTACTCGTATTCGACCAAATTTTCGCATGTTTTAGGAAGGAATTGTGGTAGGTAATTTGCAGCACTTAAGAATTAACAAGGGGATGTAAACAAAGAAATGATGGCTATTGGTATCATGAACATAGCTGGTTCTTGTACTTCATGCTATGTCACGACAGTATCGTTTTCTCGAACTGCTGTTAACTACAATGCTGGAGCACAGACTGCAGTTTCTAATATAATCACGGCTTCGGCTGTTCTGGTGACCCTTTTGTTTCTCATGCCGCTCTTTTACTATACGCCAAATGTTGTCTTAGCGACCATCATCATCGCAGTAGTGATTGGACTAATAGACTATCAAGCTGCACATAAACTGTGGAAGGTTGACAAACTTAATTTCTTGGCCTGCATGTGCTCCTTTTTCGGCGTTCTCTTCCTTTCTCTTTTTTATTCTCTTTTTACAATGCTATTCTCTTTTTGCAATAATAATTTGTAGTAATTGATTTATTCCTTCATTTATTTCTTTACCAATTTTTTTCACTTGTCTTTTGCTATTTTACATTGCAGCTAAAAACTTTGGAGTCACTGAGTTCATTAATAAAAAAGACCACGAGAAACCAATTCGTATTTTTTTATACTTACATTTTAGGACTTTTTTCATTGAGTATTGAAAAATTCAACTGTTGTTTTCTAATTTTATAAGGAGAAAAATTAGTATTCATCTCCATGTTTGTATTTTAGGCATGGATAAGGAAATAATGAGACAAAAAGAGGATCGCATCGCCGATACCGAATCACTCATGGTGTTCATCGAATGTGAAGTGTGCCCGACCAAATCGAAACAAAAAGAGGATCACAGCACCGATACCGACAATAAAAGATAAATTTTCTCCTTTTCATTTCTAGCTGGTTATGAGTTTTGTGAGTATTTTGTGAATTTTTAAGTGAGTATTTTAAGAATTTTCAGAATTTGAGCTGGTTATAAGTTTTCTCCTTTTACCTTTGTTGTCGACAGTTTCTCCATGATTGAGTCACAGAGGTTACATTGGTTTCACATGAATTAAGCATAAATTATATGTGATATATTAAGTGGTTTATAAAAATAAGCAATTCACAACGGAGGAAATTAACCATCTGCAGTAGAAAAACGTGTTGTACTACCTACATCTTTTTCCGGAGGACTACGATACATGTTTAATAATTGTTGGGATGCTGGCAATTTGAGAAATATTTGGTTATCCATATTTGTTCATCATCATCACATGCAATGCAAATTTGCCAGAAATTAAAAACTCGGTTGCTATCAGAGGCCTTACAGCAAGTGATCGTCCAACCATTGTTTGCAGAATCTTTAAGGGAAAGCTTGATCACATGATGAGTGATTTTAAAAAAGAAAACATCTCCAGAGAATTTGTTGTAGGTAATGTAACTAACTATTTTTTTTACGTTATTTAACTATTTATATAAATAACTATTTATAACTAACTATTTTTTGTTAATTAGGGACATATACCATAGAGTTTCAAAAGAGGAGTCAGCCACACACACACATTTTGTTGTGGCTTAACACATCAAATTCACTGAAAACGGGAACTGACATCGACAAGTTCATTTCTGCAGAACTACCTGATCATAGTCTATATCGAAACCTTGCAAATGTTGTTTCAAGTTTTATTTTACACGATCCAAGTGGAAAAGCCAATATAAATTCCCAATGCATGAAAGATGGCAAGTGCTCAAAGTATAAGGATTACCATACTTCAACTATAGTGAATGATGAAGGCTATCCAAAGTACATGCGCCGAGATACTGGTTTGTCTGTTCTGAAAAAAGGAAAGTCTGGACAATAGGTATAGGTATGTAGTTCCTTACAATCCACAATTGTCGGTTAGATACCAAGCACATATTACTGTTGAGTATTGCAACAAGGGAAATTCTATCAAGTATTTGTTTAAGTATGTTAATAAAGGCCCTGACAGGGCCACAATTGAGATTTCAAAATGAACTAAAAATGGTCGAGTTTTGGATGAAATAAAATAGTAATATGAATGTTGATAGTTGGCCTTAGTGTTATTATAAGTGCTGAATATTAAACACCAACTTACATTTGACTTAGAATCTATTTGAATTGTTAGCTCAGAAGCTATATATTTTTTTAAATGAAATGGGAAATGATGTGATGTTGAAAATCTCTTAATTTTTCATTTAAAACAGTTGGAAATCTCAATTATCTATCATCATGTACTATTATTTTTATGTATCATGATTAAATTTGGTGACATGGAACCAGGATTAAATTTGCTCATAAGATCTTCGATTAGCTGCGTCTGCGCAAGTGTTTCCATGCCTGTTGAATTCACAACACAACCAGAAGAAGAAGCTGGACTAGATGCTGATTCATCTACTGAGTTCAGGTTTTGATGTATACTTTCTAACATGTCTTCTTGCAGTGAACTTTGCGAATTACGTCAAGCACTTGGTAAATCTGGTGAAGCTTAAATGCAATGCTTTTATTTAAAATCCAATAGCTTTTCTTGCATAGATTAATGGTTTGTTTTAAAAAATTGTGTTTTGCATGTTTTTGTTCCTCCTAACTTGGAAAATTTATTACCAAACAACTCTAAAAAAGTACTGTAATTGTTACATATCACTTCTTTCTTTATATCATATGGTTAGATTTATTGCTCAAGTGCCTACTCTTTTAGCAAACCGAAACTGGTATATTGACCATCGAGCTGTTGTCTGGCTATTTATGTTTTATAGATGCTACTTGGGTGTGGAGGTACTTAAATCTAATAACGAAGGAAAAGAATCTATACTCAAGTCCTTGTGGCATCACTCAGATGTTGTATTATGCTGCACTCTAAAGGTATGCTTCAAATTGATTTCTATTTCAAATGACATTTACTGTATTTCATGTATCTTATCTGTCTGTTGTGCATATAATTTCTCTAAAGCAAAATTATATTAAAAATAGTTGGGAAGGATATCTATTCTTTGGTCCAAGTAGAATTTGGTCTGGTGTGAGTTGAGTCTGGCTTGAATTGAAGGTTCATTGTTACTCAGACATTTTTAATGAAAAAGCTACAATGAAACAGAAGTTTATTTCCTTTATAAATTATATATGTTTTATTGAAGGTTCATTGTTACTTTGAAATTATATACGTTTTATTTCCTTCATAAATTATTTCCTTCATAAATTACTCATAAATTATATACGTTGTAATGATATTTTTATAAACATGTTTACAATATTATAAACAATTATCTATAACATTTAGAATTTTTGAATAAATCACTGGTAAACTCCATTTATGTCATTTTAAATGGAAGTTGTCAATTTGTCTTCCATGATGCTGCGAATGTACGACATGTAGAAGATATAGTTGTAAGGATAAATGTTTCTCATCACTCTTAAATGTTTTCCATCTCCTCTTATAAAGATAATAGCTCAATATAAAGATAATAACTCAATGAGTGTCTATTTAATGGTAAATAACATATGTTGGTTATCATAACAGGGAATCACACTCAGTATTACAGTTTTGCAGATTGTACACGTGCCTAATCTCAAGGTATTTTTTTAAGCTTACCCAATAATTGTTTCTGTTCCAACTAGCAATGTCCGCGAAGCAACAGTCCGATGATGTTCCTGATGATTTTGTCAATGAACTTCTTCAAGAGGACATTAGATGGATATTAGTTTTAGTGTGATTTGAAATATTAATTTGTGTGTGATTTATAGTTATTCAGAGGACATGAGAAAATTAATTTTGTTATTGAAATTTGAAATATTCTTCAAGAAATAATGATAGATAGTAAAATATTAGATTGGTTCTTCTACTTGAATGTGATATACATATGTTTCATGCCAATTAAAGCTCTAGCATATTATTTTTTGGGTAAAATAAATTGTTTGCAATAAGATTAGCAGAAGCACCTGTTCGAGGCAAACAAATCTTATTTAAACATACTCATTCTTTTGGATAATGAGTTGATGGTGGATAGGATCCCCCAAGCCTGGAAATATCAATTCTACGAGGGTCATTTCTTAGAAATAAGTGCATGGGAAAACTTTGTTGACCACCTCTGTGAAGGAAACTAACATCTGACATGTAGCTCTTTAACCAGCCACATATATCACCCAATGTAAATTCTTCTGATAAAAAATGGAGCACGATTGAATAAATTGAAACAAGAATTGAATTACTATAAACTCCAGGTGGTGAAACATTTCTTTCTGCCCCTCTGTTCTTCAGTGGAAGGTTTTGTAAAAATGTCATAAATACTGCTCCAGGTAATTGGGGAGGTGCCATAGGAGGTATACATTGTATAACTAAGCGACAGAAGTCCCGATGCTTCTCCTCAATCTACAAGTGAAAGAGGCATACTTAGAAATTTTAAGGAGGCTATGAAAGAAGCATCCAAAAGCACAATGATTTGAAGAATATTGCCCTTAAAAAAGAAAGAAATGTCATTCTTAAAGATTCAAAGACACAATATAAAAGACATATACCATAATTCATAAGTTTGACTTCATATTCACAATAGTAAACTTGTCTTATTTTCTCTAATTCTGATTAAGCTTTATGCATAAAAGACACATAATATAATTGTGTAATAAGACACAGTATAATTGAAGTCATTGATAATATGAAAAAGCATATGAGACAAATATTTTTATACACGGAAAAAAATTAAATATTTTAGATTGAACTTTATTTTTATATATGAAAAAAGATGTATGAATTATCTAAATATTTTTATAATTGAGAACAAGTTTTTTATTCATCAAAATATTTTTATAAATTATTGTCAAAATATTTTTATAAAAAATACCAACCAGTGTCCGCGAATATTGATTCTATCTTATTTTTTAAAATATAAATCATATTTTTTATATTTACTAATTCTTATTAATTCTATTTCTTTTTCAAATTTCAAATGTAAACAAATACGTGTCACCGACGGGTATCTGTGCGAAAGCACGAGTATCCCGCTAATTTTGTATATAAAAGATAAACAAGGGGAGTAGCAAACTGAATCTAATAAACAAGAAAACATCAATAATCGTATAAAGCACAGTATTATAAAAACCATGAAAGAAAAAAAAAAAAAGAGGCTGACTTTATATCATCAAATTCTATCTCCTCACCTTGAATTCAGGCGAGGACTTGTCTGATACGTTTTTAATTATTTAAATATATTATTAGTTTTATATTTTTCAAACACTTAAAAATAATATTTATCACAAATCTGTTACACAATATATTTATAAAATAAAAGAAAATGCGTTAAATATATTGAAATTATATCCATTAAAAATGGCATTAAAAACAAATATTTTAAAGAATCAAATAAAAGATTGTTGAAAAAGGAGCATAAAGAAATCTTAAATAGGATATCCAACCGATGAAATATATCAATAAAAGCATAATAAACTTTAGAAAAATGTCTTATATAAGGAAAAATTATATTTGATAAAAAAAAATTATATATAACTAACAATGATAAAAATAAATATTTAAGGGAAAAAATAATGCTCTCTCTATTTTTTTATTATATATCACTTTATAAAAAGTATACTAAATTATAAATTGTTTAATAATATTAATAAATTATTAATATTATTTATTATTATACTTTAAATATATTTTTATTTTCTCTTCTTTCCATTATTAGTTTTAGCACTTTTAAATTATTAATGAAAGTTATTTTTGTAAAATCATTCAAAACCCTCTTAATATTTTTGAAAGGAAGAAAACACTGATAATAATTATATAAAAAAAAGAGCATAAAGGAATCTTAATAGGAATATCCAATATATAAAATATTTTAATATGTATAATGAATAATATTTTTGACTGGATAATTAATGAAGTGACATCAACCACTCACTGTATATAAATATCTGAAAAACATTGTAGACGAACAACAATGGGTGCTACAATGAGTTTTAGTCTGAAGCTGATGTTATTGTTAGTTTTATTCATCAACGCAACAGGTTAGAAATTCATATCTTAACTTTCTATACATTGAATAATTTTTAATGTCAATTCTTTTACATTATAATCTTTTTTCTTATACTATAATATTATTATCTGTGTAGAATCAGAAGCAAGACTAGGACCCATTGTGCGTATTACTTGTAAAAAAGATTGCTTTCACGATGGTCCATGTCTCAACAACTACTGTTTATGTCATAAAGAACAAGTTGGTCAATTTTCATTTTGTTGTGACTCATGTGTTGGACCTTTGTGTTTATGTCCTCCAACTCTCGAACAATGTAATTCCATGTGTCCGAATGCTTTTACTGATATGCTTCCTATTAGTCAAAGTCCATCGCCATATATTGTGAACTGAAAAATGGGAATTTTATGATGTACTTATAATAATGTTTCTCTCTTCGGTCTTTCTGAATGGCTTGTAGAAGAAAGATGAGTATAAGAAAAATTAATGGGTAGCATGAATTGAATACTGCAACTTGTATTAATTTTATTTAGTATTGTTGAGAAATTTATAGAATAATTAAAATTATTCCAGATTAATTATTCAAGTTTAATTATACTAAGAAATTTAATATGGGTTGAGAAACAATATTGGCAAATAAAATAAATGACTAAATAAAGATAATTTTCTATGCAATAAGATAATAAATACAATAATTTGTTTATCTATTTTGATCAAACAATCTATTATGAAAAAAAGAGCCGATCTTCGGTTTATTATACTTTCAAGAGCTATTACAAAAGATTATAAATGAGTTATAAAAAAATAATTATTCAAGTTTCTAAGAAGAAACTTTATTTTTTATTCTTTTTTACCCAAATATTTTTCAATCTCTCAAACTCTATATATGAATCACACAAGTGTAAGATGTTTAAAATTTTTTCTCAATCTTTTTAGAAATTTCCAAAGGTTTCCCATATCTGAAAAAACATGCAAGAATTATATATTTGTAATTACTAAAACTCAACATATCCATAACAAATTCAAAACATAACCCATAAAAACAAATAGATTCACAAACTAAAACAATGTTGCCTATTACACGTGAATAAAAAAAAAGTTGACCCGAGCTGTGACGAAAAGAACTACCCGCCGAACCCACTATCGTGCCAATGCCACCAGCTTCGTTGCTAGTCTCTCGTCACGGTGACTGCACTACGAGTCTTACTCCATGTTACATCGTCTTCATTGACTTTCAAAATGATTTTTAGTTTCTGCAATCTTAAAATATATTTTCTTTTCATTCTTAACTTAAGTTTTAAGAGATGATTCAACACTTGCATCAAAGGACTACAAACAAATGCATATTTGTTTAAAAAAAAAACAACTTATCCAAATTTAATGCGCAAGTATTAATAAAAATCGAGAATTTAAAACTAGTGCAAAAAGGAGATTAAATAACACTAATTTTTTAGATATTTAGCACTGATTTATTTACAAGTGTTATAGCTACAGGTATTATAAGTCGGAATTTGATGTTGGAAAAATTTCTAAAATATTTAATTACAAAATAATAATGATTAAATTAATTTTATGAATCATTTCAATTATAAGTTGTTATGTGGTGTAGTGGTAGAGATTTTTGATATTACCTCAAAGGTCACAAGTTCGAACCTTTCTTCTTAAGTGATGCAATTTTAAAGAAGAAACTTTGATTTGTTAAGTTTACCTGTTAAATATTATTCTTTGGGGTAAGTAGTTTATTTTAATTAATAATACATTATTTATGGATGAAATGATTTGGTATAAAATTAAAATATAAAAAATCATGAATTTGAATTAATGGTGCATATATTGGTAGCATAAAATGCTATAAATAAAATTTTAAAAATATCAAGGACATGTTTAAATTGTATTTTAATTTATGCAAAATTTTATTAAATTTAAAATGATTTATCTCATATTATATATGTATCATAATATGAAAATATTATTTGTTGTTCGTCTTGATATTAAAAGTAATTTTAATATATTTTAGATTATAGTAATTTGACAAATATTATGGAGAAAAGTTGTAGAAAATATTAATGATGTGAATTCATTGTTTACTTTGTATTGTGTTTTTTATTTGAATATACCATAGAACACTGTTAAATATGACACATGAATTTATCACATAGAATTGTTATGCATATACAAGAAAAATGTTTATTTTAAAAGAATAGAAATAAATTCTATGGTGTTGTATTTATATGGAGTTTATGAATTACATGTTTGAACTCACTTCATGAAATAAAAGTTCGTCATGACAAATTTGTTTGATCGTGGATGTCGATTTCTATAAATGTTTAATGCATTAAATATATTTTGGATATATTTAAGTGAAAGTAAAACTTCAAATTAAAAAGATTAACAAATGAAGAATGACATAAAATTTATGTATATGACAAAATGAATGGCAAAAGTGTCATGATGATATATAGTTTATCCAAACCAACAAGAATATAGAATATACGTTGTATATGATAACTGTACTAATATGACAAAAGTATTATGATTTGATAATAGATGGTAAATACTATCAAGAGTACATAAAGTAATCATATGCATGATTAGTTGAAAAATTGAGTATTCGGAATTTATTAATGTTTGGAAAAATTTTGCAATTCTTTGACGAAAGGATTGACGAAGATATGATGTCTTCGAATATAATTGAACACAATGAAGACATCAGTAGGGATGTGAAACACGCTCATATCTAATTAATCATCAATAGTGAAAACTCAACCCACACTTGATTAACGTTAAGTCTTGAGTTCAATGATGAAAGTACACTATTATAGTGATTGAAGTACGTAATGATAGATACATCCCAAGGGGTAAAAGTACTTGGACCATAATAATAAGTATGGTAGGATGAGATTTTCCTCTTAATAGACATATAACATATGTTTGCTGAAATGCATAATTACGAGTGCATTTCTGATATAGTCTACCTATATGAGAATGAAGTGGTGCCGTTTTCTAGAGTTCAAGGGCTTGACTCTTAAATTCTCATGAAAAATATATGAGACACAAGACCTTATTAAATATGTCATATTAATAATTTGATCAATGGTACCAAAATTTCATGTGTGAGTTATGCACACTTATTCTAATGAATAATTGGTTCAAAGTTTGTCTATCAATTTATTCAGAGATGAGTGAAAACTTAACGTACTATGTATTGGTTCAAATCGTAAGATATCTTTATCTGAAACCATGAAATTTCCTGAATAATGGATTGGGATATATTTTAAAAATGGTAGGTACTGTTGGAGAAATTTCCAAAATGTTTTAAATTGATTTTATGATTCATTTCAATTATAAGTTGCTATGTGGTGTAGTAATTGGGATTTTTGATATTGGCTCAAAGGTTACGAGTTCGAACCTTTATATGAATATTTTTGGATTTATTTATTAAATTAACAAAACAAATGACCAAAAGTTGGGTCTGGCAAGAATTGAACTAGCTATTAAATTAACAAAACAAATGACCAAAAGTTGAGTCTGGCAAGAATTGAAGGGGCTTGCAGATTTAGCTTGTTTACCACTAGACCATTGCAACTGTTTAATACAAATATGAACGTAATATTATATATTAGTTTAAATATCCAGTAATTTAAAGGTTGTTTTTCTTCATCAATTGGCATGAATTTCTCTATAAATATAGATAATTTGTAGATTTGAAATACACAAAAGTTACTTATTTCAAGTGCCAAAAATTATATCTAAGTCATTCTTCTATTTTTGTAGTGCACGAGAATAAATAAGGGAACTTTATTTCGTAAAATATCGTTGATTGATATGCTTAATATGAATGTACGATTCATGTTAAGGTTTCTAAAATATCTTGAAAGGGATTCGCCAGATTACCCTTTTGCATCCAATTTGTCTAAATTGGTGGGGGCGAATCGAACCTAGAGTTTAGTGTGAACAAACGCTTTGAAATTTATTTTGTGCAACTTTCGTCATACCGTTTTCATATTATTCTTGTTCATGTTTTGCAGCAGACCCCCTAACACAAAATCTAACATTTGACACCTATTTTGTAACCGGTATAATAAATACATTTAACAAATGTTTTAAATTAGTGTGAAATGTTTATGAGCATGGATAATATATGTCAATTTTGCAGTACTGCACAATATTTAGCTTCGACTATTATACAAAACAGGTGTTAAATGTGAACATCGTTAGGATTAAACGGGTGTTAAATATCCACAATTCACACTAGTTTTAAAAATCTAATCTTGTATGTCAATATTTAATACATGCTTTGGGCTAAAATCACACACACACACACACACACACACACACACACACACACACACACTACATATATATATATATATATATATCAAGATCAACTGACTCCAAAGTGTCAAACTTAGTAAAATGACACTAAAGTATCAAACTTATTAACATGACACCTCTGATAACTCCTTTACCGCATATTCGTATAACAAATTTTAGCGTTAGATTGAAATGTATTATCATATAGATCATCTCTATACAATTAACATTAATAGATAATTATTTGATATGTTAAAGGGAAAAATCTAAATTAACGGTTTGCTTAAAGTTTTGTAAGATGTTAATTTTTATGCATCTCATAGACATATCAAATGATTTTTGATTGATGTTAAATTTTATAGAGATTATCTATATGATAATAGCTTTCAACCCATAATGGACTTTGTTATACGGATGTTTGTTGAAGAGTTATTGGATTTGTTATGTTACTAAGTTTGACACTTTGATGTCATTTGGTCCTGATAATAAATAAATAAATAAATATATATATATATATATATATATATATATATATATATATATATAATATATATATATATATATATATATATATTATATATATATGTTCAACTTACTATAAGAGTAAGTCTTTTTATTTATTTCAAACCATACCCTTTAAATTGAATCTAATATAATGGTTAACATTTTAATTTAATTATCCATTTGATTAAATCTAAATTAAAGACTATGATTTGGAGTAAGCTAAAAAAACTTAATATTGGAGTATATATATATATATAGGGAACATATCATATGAGAACGACATTTTTATGTAAGAACATGAGAATGAATCTGAACCATTAGATTTTAAAATAAATGGTAGAGATTATGTATCAGTTTTTTTTTTCTCTCTCCTCCATCATTTATTTTAATAATGGAGGAGAGAGAAAAACAAAAACCACACATAATCGCCACCATTTATTTTAAAATCTAATGATTCAGATTCATTCTCATGTTCTTATATTAAAATGACATTCTCATAGGATATGAACCCTATATATATATATATATATATATATATATATATATATATATATATATATATATATATATGTATGGGTTCAACTTACTCCAAGAGTAATTTTTTTAGCTTAATCCAAATCATAGTCTTTAATTTAGATTTAATCAATTGGTTAATTAGGTAAAAATGCCTTTACAAAGTACTCTCAAATTGACACAAATCGAGAGGCGAGAGGAATACATCCTGATCTTAGGATTTCAAGACAACGAGAAGGTGAATGGAATTCTTAACGCGACTCTTCCACTGATTGTAACTGCTACCATATCAAATTATGTCATAAAATGATGTTTTTTTCAAAAGTTCTTGATCAAGTAATTTCACTTCTTATGAAACATCATGCATTTTGAATTTTTTTGAACCATTTAAATGGATTTTGGTTGAGGACAAATAGAAGAATAAGTTGGAGAGATTTAATGTGTCAAAAATATGTAAAATACACAGACACTTATTAACTTATTTTACAAATAATCAATTACCCCTTCCCCGATTAATTAATGACAGGTGATAAAACGTCTATTTGTACATTTTAACTACACATTGACTAGAAATTGGTGAAAAACAGACTAAGAAACCGCCAAAGCAACACAAAAACCTTGCCAAAGAATTTTCCCAAAAAGCGAAGCTCTCTAAGCCAATAACAAAGGCGCGCTTAGCGAACAAAGGCGACTATGAAGACTTCATGACCAAGCAACTTTAAAGTTAAGTAACTAGCCTCGCTAAGCCAAGAGCACGGGCGAGCTTAGCGAGCAAATGCGGTTCAAGACTTCAGGGATAAGTTACTTTAAGGTGAAGGAAGGATTTGTGAGCTAGGCAAAGATGGGCGGCGTGCATAGCGAGCTAAGTAGGCAAAGCAAGTTGCAGGTGAGCCTACATTGCTTAGTAAGAAAGAAATTAGCGTGCTAAGTAAGTGTGGGTGGTGCGCTTAATGAGCCTACCATTTCAACTCCTATAAATAGGGGTTCCATTCAATGCAAGTGAGATATATCGGTGGATTTGAGGTATTTCTTAAAGAAAGTAGGTTCTTATCATAAACCACAACACAAGAGATGTTGTTGAGGAATCGTCACAGATGTTGTTTAACTTCGATTTTCTAGAGCTTAATTCTAAAGCTACGATGAGTAAGTGTAGCTAGTTTTCTCTTTTATTCGGGTTATATGTAATTTTCCTAGTATTCATGTTTTAATCGTAACCATGGCATTGTATGTAATTCTTCTTAAGTTTTAATATTGATGGATTATTCATTCTTAATGCTTGTTGTGGATTAGCTATCTAAAGCAAGTTTTCATGTTATTACTTGATATTCGAAAGGTACTCGTCATTACTAGATCCAAGTATTTAATATATTGGATATGCTAAAGTATAAACATAGATTTAGGTTCAATATTTGTAGTGATTTTTTAAACTTAATGTCGATGTATTGGTTAATATGCTGAGAGATCGTCTATTAGGTAATACGATTGATCTCACATAGTTAATTCACACATGAGCTATGATGAGAGCTTCAGGAGGTAATATTAATAGCTTATTAGAATTTCACATTACTATTCAAGGATGCTACATGAGAATAGGTCACTAAAATCTAACTCTAACAAGTTTTCTCACTACTAAACACCACAAATTCAATTTTATTTAAAGTTATTTTAAATTTCAATATTTACAAATAATAAACCATATGATAAACCAAGCTTAAAGTAATAGAAACTATTGAACAGTCTTTAAAACACAATCAGTCCATGTGGAGACGATAAAAATTGCACTTGTTGTCTGCATTGCAATAGTATCATGGATCCTCCAAGGTTAAACGAGCACATTTGAAGAACCTCCAACGAGGGTTTGAGTTTATTGTAATGGTGGAGAATGTGACAGTTGATGAATATTTCACAAGACCGCTTACAATTTCAAATCATATGATAACACAGGGAGAAAGAATGAAGCAAGGCTTGGTTGTTAAGAAGATATTGAGGTCCATGAAAGCAAAACTCAATTATATTGTCTACTCTATTGAAGAATCACGTGATGTGTCAACACTTTTCATAGACGAATTATAGACTAGATTGTTTGTGCATGAACATAAAATGAATGGTAAGAAAGATTTCATTCAAGAATAAGATCTAAATATCTTCGAGTAGGAAGAGGAGATGGAAGAGGTATAGGAAGATTGAATGCTAGAGGTCGAGGTCGAGGTAGACAAAGTAGAGAATTTGTTGAGTGATTCAAGTGTCATAAGCTAGGACACTATCAAAATGAGTGTCCTAACTGGGAGGAAAATGCCAATTATGTTGAATTCAATTATAAAGAAGAGATGATCTTTATGACCAAAAGTGAATCAATACATGACACTAGAAAAGAGGTTTGGTATCTAGACTGGATGCATAAACCTCATGGTTGGAATAAAAGCACGGTTATTCAAATTTGATGGAAATTTCAGAGAAACTGTCAAATTAGGAGACGACTCCAATATGTCTATTATGGTGAAAGGATATGTGAAATTATGCATTGATGGAAGAACACATGTGATCACTAATGTATACTATTTACCTGGGCCGAGAAATAATCTTCTTAGTATTGGAAAACTACAACAAAATAATCTGATCATTATGTTCAAGCATGATACTTGTAAGATATTTCATGAAGAGAAATGATTGATTCCAACCACTAAAATGTCAAGTAATAGAATCTATGTCATTCTTGCACTAGTTGCCATGCCAATGTGCTTTCAGAAAACCAAGCAAATGAAATCTCAATTGTGGCACATCAAATTTGGACACTTGAGTATCAAAGGTCTAAGCACACTAATGAAGAAATAATGGTGAAATTATTTCCTAACTTGGTTGACATATAAGAAAGGTACATTGATTGCTTGGCGGGGAAGCAACACAAGGATCCTATTCCAAAAATAGCAGTTTGGAAAGCTAGTGTGAAATTAAAACTTGTGCATTCAAATATTTGTGGGCCAATCAAACCTGAATCAATTGGTGGAAATAATTAATCATACCTTCACATATGATTTTAGTAGGAAAACATGGATTTACTTTTTGAACGAAAATTCAAGTACCTTTGATGTTTTCAAAAGATTCAAGGTATTGGTTCAAAAATAATCTAGTTACTTGATACAATGTCTCAGGACTGATTGAGGAGGAGAATTTACATCTAATGAATTCAATGATTTTTGTATTTTGTAAGACATCAAAATAGAGCTAACTGTAACATATAATCGACAACAAAATGGAGATTTGAGAGGAAAATATAAAAATATGAACAAGGTCATAAGTATATTGTCCTACATAAATGTACCTGAACACTCATGGTCTGATGCAGTAAAATGGGTCACATATGTCATGAATAAAAGTCCTACATTTTCAGTAATCTAAATCCTAAGGAAGCTTTGAGTAAATAAAAGCTTTTAGTGCGTCATTTTAGATTATTTGGTTGTATGGCTCATGTACATGTTCTTGACACACACAGAAAGAAACTTGATGGAAAAAGTGTAAGGTGTGTAAATCTTTGGGTTAAGGAAGAATCTGAGGCCTGCAATTTGCATGATCATATTAAAAGTAAAGTCATCATCAGTAGGGATGTTATGTTTGATGAATCGAGAGGTTAGGACTAGAACAAAATTGAAAAAGCAAGCCTATAAGAAACTTATAAAAATTTAGATGATGAAAGGGAAGCTTGTTAGACAAGTGACTCCAAACATAAGAGGAGGGGTGTGAATTATGTAGGTTGAAAAATGATGTCCAATTATAAAATCTTGATTTAGAAAGACATTTAAATTAATTTTATAAATTAGATAGAGATAGCGCGAGGGAATAATTAATATAATGAAAATCAGGAAGACAAAGAAATGGAAATACATCAGAAGGAAGTAAAGAACTGAAATGTAAAGAGATTTTTTTTTTATAAGCCACGTATATTACTAAAAGGTACTAGGGGTACCTTAACCCAGCTTTACAATCTCAAAACCACCTGATATAACAGTGTCTACCAACTTGGTTAAAAAAAATCTATAGGGTGCATATGCCACTCATAAAAATTACAATGCATATGCTTTATAAAGGATTAGAACCCACCACCATGATAGAAACTTTATACGTAGAAAAATGCTATCCGGCTCCGGTATCTCGTCATTAAACAGAATATTGTTTCTTGCCAACCATATATTCCAACATACCACCAACCACAAACTACATGCTGCATAATTTGAGATATTCCCTTTAAATGTTGTAATCCAACTCAGTAAATGTTTAGTAACCTCCGTTTCAGAGTTGCCTTCAATCTCCAACCACCGATACACTTTGTGCCAAATCACCACAATCATTGGACAGTTGATGAATAAATGATTATTATCCTCAATATGGTGAAAACAAAAGGCACATACCAGTTCGTGAACGTTTGAAATAATTCCACGCCTCTTCAAATTCCCTCTCGTCGCCAATCTGTCCATTAATAAGAGCCAACCAAAAATCTTCACCTTTGAAGGAGTAAATGACTTCCAAGTAACTTCCATTGAATTTAAAGTTTCATCATCCTGTCCTGCATTTCCTTCAACATCAACTTGAAGGTTCTTGTACATAGACCTTACTGAAAAGTTTCCGTTCGCTCCAGCCTGCCAAGTAATTTTATCTACTGCCTCCCTTGAAGGTTTTATATCAGTCAACATCTCCTGTAACATGAGAAATTCAGCATATAGATTGGTATTTGGGAATGGTAACTAAAAGCTCCCAGCCCAAACCCATGACCATGTTTCGCCGTTCCAATCGCCCATCTCCCCAACCATACACCTTCTGTTCATTGTGTGCAAATATAAATCTGGAAATAGTGATTTAAGCGTATCGTTTCCTATCCATTTTGTCGTCCAAAACGATATGACTTTGCCTGCACCCAGCCTAACAGAAATACAATCTCCGAACGATACCGGTTGCCCAAACTATTTGATTTTCATCAAATCCCTCCACCATTGAGACTGATGTGGTTTTACGTCATAGTTTTTCGTTGACAGAAATGATTTTGCGAATCCACCATACTTCTCACGAAGTAGTTCTTGCTATATTGCGCCAGGTTCTTTTAGCAGCCTCCACAACCATTTATACATGAGTGCAATATTGAAGGTACTCAAATCTTTTACGCCTAAGCCTCCATCCTACTTCGACTTGCTTATAGTCTTCCATGAAACCCAGGTCATCTTGTTCTTCTCTCTAGTCCCTTGCCACAAGAATCTTCTTTGGATTGAGATTAGCGAACCCAACACTTTCCTTGGTGCCCTGAAAAAAGACAGAAAATGAATTGGTAGATTTGTCAGCACAGAGTTGACCAAGGCAACCCTTCATGCAATTGATAATGTCCTTCCTTTCCAACATGATAGTTTCTCTTTAAATCTTTGAACCACCGGCCTCCAAAACGACACCCTTCGATGATTATCCCCCACTGTTAAACCAAGAAAAATGAATGGTACACGACCAATACGACATGCCAGGAATTGTTCCGCCGCCTTCAAATAAGAATCTTCTATACAAACTTCATATAAAGAACTCTTGCCAATGTTGACTTTTAAACCAGATATCAGTTCAAAGCCTTTCAAAATGGCCTTAAAAGCCCACAAATTCTCCCAGCTTTCATCACTCAACAAAATCGTGTCATCCGCATATTGTAACAGGTTGTAAGTTACATTATTGTTAACCTTAAATCCTTTAAATACACCAGCTTCCACTGCCCTAGTAATCATTATAGCCAATCCTTCCGCAACCTTAAATTCTTTTGTTAGGCTACCATTTACTAGTACTGACATAAAGCTTGTGAATACTCCACCTTGCATCCATATTAGCCACCTTTCTCCAAACCCCATAGCCTTCAACATTTGCCTAAAAAAGGACCAACAAATACAATCATATGCTTTTGAGAAATCTACCTTTAATAACACACAACTTTGTTTCCTCTTTTTTGCAAAATCTAGAATTTCATTCAGCACTAACACACTGTCCAATAATTGTCTCCCAGAGATAAAAGTCGTTTGATTCTTCAAGATTAACTTATCCATAACCCCTTTCATCCTTGCTGCCAGTAATTTGGATATAACTTTGTACACACATCCAACTAGACATATAGGCCGGTATTCATTAAGACATTGTGGACTTTCAACTTTGGGTACCATCGTAAGAAAAGATGAAGACATGGCTTTAGGCAAGCAATCTGTCTTATGGAACTCCTGCACACAGAGAACAAAATCTAGCCTTATAACCTCCCATATTTTCTGACAGAGACCTAGCCCAAATCCATCAGGTTCAGGGCTTTTATTACTTTCACAACCAAATACAATCTCCTTGATTTCCTGCTCCTCAAATTCTGCTTCTAGCATGTCTCTTTCTTCTACTGTCAACTTCTTTATTCCTTCAAAATTGAAACGAAGCTTTTCCCTTTTTTGACCTTTAAACTGTTTGGAAAAATGATTCCACACTGTATTTTTTATTCCATTCACATCCTGCACAATTTCTGATCCTACCCTTATTGAAGTGATTGAATTCCTTCTTGTTTTGTGTTTGAACATACTATGGAAGAATCTAGAGTTTTGATCTCCCTTCTTAATCCACCTCACTCTTGATTTTTGCTGAAACATGCTTTCTTTAGTGTGCAGCTTCTCCCAAAATAATTGTTGTTCCCTACTTCTACCCTCAATCTCCTCCACTGATCCTCCACATTCACTCTCCATCACATTCCTTTCGAATTGGTTCAACCTCTCTACATGTCCTTCTATTTGTAGATTAACCCACCCAAATATATGTGTATTCCACCATCTCAATCTCTCCCTAAGTAGTTGGAATTTTCTGTTAAGAATATGAGCCGCACTCCCCAAAACCTTGAACGAACTCCATTCTTTCTAAACAAATTTCAAGAATTCAGGGTGTTCATACCAACTTTCAAACACCCTAAATGGTTTTGGCCCCCAATTAATACTCCTCCCTTTTAACCATACTGGCCTATGATCAGAGATGTCTCGATCTCCCACTCGTTGCTCAATCGTATTCCATAAAATTGATCAGGTCCCATGATATAATGAATCTATCCAGCCTACTGAAACATGTTCCATTAGTATTACCGTATGTAAACTTGTTACCTACAAGTGGTAAGTCCACAAGTTCCATTTCAGATATGAAGTTCCTGAAATCTTCCATTTCCTTTTCATTCTTCATCTTGCTACCCCATCTTTCCTCCCTACTTTTGACCGTATTAAAATCACCACCCACCACCCAACTTCCTTCTGGCAGCCTTGCTTTGAGTTCTAACAGGTTTTTCCACATTCTCCTTTTTTCACTTAGTACACATGTCGAATATATATTCACAAAGTATACATTCTTTCTGCTCCACGTAGCATTAACACACAAGAAACCACTACCCTTAAAACTACATATTGGTTCTAATACATCTTTCCTCCACAATGTAATCAACTCTCCAGAATTTCCTTCTGCGTCTGCTGCAGACCATTGGACTTATGAATTACCCTATATACTCTGCACTACCTCGTTTGACATAACCTTACATTTTGATTCTTGGATAAAACAAACATCTGCCCCTCTTTTTGATATAATTTGACATATTCTCCTCCTCTTCATTCTACTAGGACACTCTCTAACATTAAAAGATATAAAGTTCATTTGTACCTTTTTGCAGCCTCCTTCTGTATCATAAATTATTTTCTTTCAGTATCTTCCATCTTCCTTAAAATTCCTTCAAAGAACTCGTCGTCTTCCTCTCCATCAATTCCGATAACCTTCATCGATTACCATACTTTCCTTGGGATGTCTTCAATACACCTTCTGATTTAAATGTTGCTTTGGATCATATCACCATCGCTGATTGAATCACAACATAATACTGAGCCTCCCGAGAATCTGGAGATAGAATCTTCTGACCCAACAGGCACGTTAAGGTAAGAGAGAAATGCATCAGTGGTTTATAAAGGTTTGATCTAACCATTTGGCCTACTCATGTACCCAAGAATTTATTCTTGAGAGTTTCCACAAGTTATGCCCACAAACCTTCTTACAACTAAACAAGAGATTTTACACTGGCTAATCCCCAAATCAAACAGAGATTTTACATCAGGATAATCTCATAACCAAACACAACTTTTACATCAGGCTGAGCTTAAGATTCAAATATAGTTTTTGACGACAAAATTTAATAACCAAATGCGAGCTTATAACAAGCTTAGCTCACAAACCTAAACAGATATTTTACTTGGCTAATCTCAATAACCAAACAAAGATTTTAATTGGTTTAGCACAAGAACCAAACATCAACTTCTTTCAAAGATATTACACAAGAGACAAACCCTCTTGAGTAACTTACAAAATTCCCACAACACCAGAACCAAAAAAACCTCATTGATACTTTTCACTCTCACTAAGGAAATTTTGTGACGTAAAAGAAATAAATGAAATGTAGAGAGTAGAAAGTGAGAAAGTATTATAGAAATATGTTTTCTAGTGTATTTTGAAATGAGAAGAAGCCATCTATTTATAGGAGAAAATTTTGACTAAAAAAAGGAAAAAGATCCATGGGCTTTTTAATGATCTAATCAATTAACACCTAGGTTTAATCGATTATAAGTTTCAAAAATATGATAACCCTAATTCAAAAAAGGAAACGTTATGATGGGTATGTGTCTTAATCAATTAGGAATATTCTTAATTGATTAAGAAGCTTTTTTTCTTGCTCTAATCGATTAAGAAGATTTTTTTCTTGCTCTAATCAAATGTATTAAGTCCTTAATTGATTAGACATTGTTCAAATGCTTCCTAAATGATTAGGAACATTCCTAGTCAATACCACATGTAATTGATGGTTCCATTATAGGTTTTAAGGTGTTTTATCAAAAGAGAGAGGTTTAAAACTATTTTTAATTGCGTGTGTGAATTGCCTAAGTAATTTAAGAATTACTCTAATATCTTTATAATATTGTGATCACTTAGACATGGAATGGGATAACTTTCACATTTCCTATCTTTCACAGTCTTTGAAGCTTCAATATCATTTGTTGATTCATTATTGATTCAACACTTTATCTAGGGCTTGACTTCTTCTGACTGATGAGGCTTGATAACTTTTTTTTCCCATCATCAGAGATTGTTTGACCATAGAACATCATGGATTCCACCGAACGCCGCTTGACATTGGGTGTTGCCTTTATTGAGGCTGTCTTTGACATCTTGATCTTATAAAGGAATTTTGATAATTACTTATTCTTCACAAATGAAAATTTTATATCATGTTGTTTGACATGTAGTGTTGTCATCATCAAAACCATTGTGAGCATCTAACTACTGCAAATAGTTCTACTTCCAAGCACATAGATCTACAAATCTGCTCAAACTGAAATGCAAAATATAGTTGGAAAAATGACCTGGTTGATGGATATACAAATGAAGACATCCTAGAAGAAGCAAGAAATCAAAGTCAAGATAGTTGTGATACATCTAATCAGCCACCTCAAAAATTAGAAGGACTTCAAGCTATCTTAAGGATTATGTTATTGGCTTGGAGACTGAAGAAGAATATAAACTACATAATCTTGAAATGTTTAGCACAAATGAAGATCCTATCACATATGAAAAAGCTGTCAAGTCAGATACTTGGAGCAAAGCAATGAATCTTGAAATAGAACCCATAGAGAAAAATGGCACCTAGGAGCTAACTACACTTCCCAAAGGCCTAAAGAACATTGGAGTGAAATGGATATACAAAACAAAATACAATGAAATAGGAAAAATTGAAAAATATATGGTCCGATTAGTGGAAAAAGGAGATAATCAAAAAGTATGAAATTGACTACATTGAAATATGTACTTGTTAAAGTGCAAATGTGTGATAACCCCTAGCGAGTAAAGGATGACGCTGTCTTTAGGATTGTTGTGGTATTGAGAGCTAGTTCATGTGAGGTAAGAAACTACTGTATTAGGTTTTTTGTGTGTTAGAATTAGGTTATTTTTTAAGCATTACGATACTAATGTATTTATAGTCACAAGGGTCAGAAATTGAGTATTCCTATCATGCTTGAACCATTCCATCAATGGGTGGTTGATATCATAAAATATATGAGGAGTAGTTAAGTCTCAGAACTTTCTATGTATAATTTGTGTACCCAATGCAATTTTTTTGCATGATCACGCATTAGGGACAAGGAAATAGGAGGTTCAAGCGATGTATTCGAAAAGGGGCCGCTCAAACTAGTAAAAAGGTGATATACCCGACTTGATGAGGGCGGCAGGAAAAACATGTACCTTTTGTCTCGCCCTATGGTCTCTTCCAATTATACCATTACACAATCCTTCACACATAAGGGCTTGTGGAGGCTGAAGTATTTTAACCCCTGACTCATCTTCGGTCATTATTCAGAAGCCTTGTCTAAGCTTTATTCCTGCCTTCAATTCTCAAAGCTTACAATGATCCTTCTAAACAAGAGTCAATTGAATCCCTTGGGAGAGGCCTTAGTCGAGTCCCTCAAGAGAGAATTTGTTGAGTCTTCATAATGAGACTTTGTTGAGTCTCTCAGGCGAGACTTTAATTGAGTCTTCCTGACGAGACTTTATTTAGTCCCTCAGGAGAGACATTGAGTTGAGTCTTTCAAAAGAGACTTTAAGTTGAATCTCTCAGACAAGACTTTAAGTTGAGTCCATCAAACAAGATTTTAATTGGCGTTTGAAAAAATCCTCATAACGCCATTGCTCGTAGAGGTCTAGGATTTTGTTATAGAAATCTAGGAGTTTATTTACTGTCAAGGCACCAAGGATCTTCATGTTGAAGTCCAGCGCTGTAAAAACCAGTTGTTTTCAACGGAATGAAGAAAGAATTTTGATGTAATTCAAGCTGAATCAAAATTTGATGAGTTAAGAATCTTAATTTAAAAAACTATTATAAACAAATTTATACTATGTTAATTAAAAAAATTATTTAAACACAATTAATTTCTTAGATTTAATAAAAGTTAAATTTAATAAAAATTGTTTTAGTTATTATTTAGTGAAAAAATTCATTCAAGTAACCACGTTAAATAAGTTTGAATTAAGGGAAACATACATAAGAAATGGAGTACTATCGTTACACATTAAGGAAGAAGTAGTTGTACCAAAAATAGTACTAGTGTAGTGATATGAAATTATGAATGAAGGGAGTACACAATTAGCACAAGCGATGACACCGCAGAGATACCCGGTTCACGGTTCAACTGCCATACCGGTCAGACCGGTTCACTAATCCATAAAACAATTCGAGCCAGATTTTATTTTTGCATGACTCTGCATGCTCACTATTTATTCTACCTTCATGATCGTTCCTTTCATTTCATTTCTTTACCACACTCGTCTTTTCATCTTTGTTGAAGCTAGAATAGCAGCAAGCAAAAATATATAAGTAATCCAGTTTTGTCGTCTCCACAGGGATCAGTGCGAGGGAAAGAATTGTCATTCAACGGTTTCTATATTTCTAAGCTCATGAGTTTGGATTAAAATGGTTTAAAAGGAAATGCGGAAAAGTAAAAGTATTAACATAAAAAGAATACATTTTTCAAATAGAAGGAAACTATCAAGCATTGTATATAATCGACCTCTCACAAATGTAAACTTATCGACCAAGTATGCTCAACATACAATACTCATCAAAATCATCACGTATCGCTCACAACAAGTTTCTCTCGAACACATCGTTGAGATATCAACCGCATCTCTCGTCGTCACTCTCGCGCACGACTCAGACACACGGAAGCATTAAGTTCCGATACTCAAGTGAATATTAAGCCTAAAACTATCTCTAGCCTTTAGTCCTAATAGATTTCCTTCCCTAATCAAAAGATTTATTTGTGATGTTTATCTCTAACACAACACAAATTCAATACAAATGCAAAAAGATCAAGGAATGCACAATAATGATTTGTAAAGCATATTAAATACACCATGGAGACAAAAACACAAATGATTAATATGCATTCAACTAATTCACCAAACATACGTGAACAAAGTTCTTCATCACTATTATCACGCATCATCGCAATACCGTTCGTTACGCGTTATCACGGCTTTTATCGTGTTAATCCTACTCATGCTACTCATGCTACTTAATCAACACAATAAAAAATAGGTGATGCAAATGAATATCAACTCACAAACCATGTCAAAAGCTTGCTCATCGATAGATGAAAATCAAAGATTTAAGATTTGATAAGGTTTTGTCAATACCACAAATACCAAATCAAAGATAACATCAATAATAATTCAAAAACTAATTCACAATACATAGATGAGTTGAAATACATACATGATTCAAAGTCTATACATATACAAAACTCCACAAAAGAGAATCAAAGAGAAGAAAATAGAGAAAAACCTAAAAATCACCCGGTTTACCAAAAATCTACCGGTTAATCGGCTCCGATTGATGAAGGATTCAACCCCGGATCATCCTTTTGACAGCTTCAATGTGTTTTCTAGCCTAATTCCACTAAAAAAATGCTATTGGATGGTATGGAACTCTAAAAAATCCAACCATAACCTAAAAAATGAGTTTTTGGGGCTTTAATGGAGTTTCTGATCGTCAAAAATCACCCGGCGGAAATCTGGCATCGCCCGGCGGCGAATGGCCTTCATTCTGTAAGTTTTTCACAATTCTGGAGTGTCCGGACCGCCCCTGCACCGCCCGGCGGCGCAGAGGCGCAGCGCACCAGTCTGCAGAATTTTTCTGCACTGTTTTATTCGTAACTTTTGAACCGTAACTCCGTTTGACGCACGGTTTGAAGCGCTGGAAAGCTTATTCAATGCTCTATACAACAATGGCAAGACATCCTTGATTGGATACCTGCAAAAATGAGAGAAAATCAATTAAACTCATTGATATTTACACGATACGCAATATATACACTAAAACGTAAAGTAAACGTATTTACAAACAAAACGGGTTTTATTCGCACGATATTTACCATAAAGCATTGATAAGTGCAACAAAACATATATACAAAAATAGGTACAATTTGCACTTATCTAACTCTCCCCAAGTTACATAATTGTTTGTCCTCAAACAAAAGTCAATCAACTCAAAGAAACAAAAGCAATTATCAAGAAATCATGCTCAACAAGTTTTTACAGCCAGAGAATAAACGTATGGTACAAATATCAAAAGTACATGCAAAGCAATGCTTACCACTAAACTACAACGACACCACGAATATGAAACAAAGTCTAAGAACAAAATAAATGCCAACATCCAAAAGCAATACATGTTCAAGAATGAATCACACTTAACACTCCACTTCAAATAAGAATGAAGAAATTAATGCGCGTTTGCAACCGCGGGGAAATTTCACTCATCTGACAAACAATGCAAATAACAATTCAATTCATACAACATCTAACAATCAAAAATGAAAATATGGAAGCAAAAATATCACTAAGGGCTTTAAGGGTTGTAGCTTGGTCGGGTTCACAATAAAGGGACATTTCTACAGGCCATTGAATCGAAATTGCCAATGCAAAAAGAAACATTCACTATACATGGTATTTACCCATCACAACTTCATTCACCAATTTCATTCCTTTACCACAAACCTTCTCAAACTACCTTTATGCACAATTATTTCACTCTATTTTTCTCCTCAAACAAGCATGCTTTTTCTATGTTTTTCACATTCATAATTACACTTTTTTCTATTCATGCTTGTTTGAACTTTTTCAAAAGTTTCAAGCAACTTACCAATCTTCTTTTTCATTCTCCCCAACTTGATTTCAACCAAACCTCAAGTGAGTGCTCCTTGCTTTTTACGGCAAGGAAATCAAAGTATACAATTTCAAAGGTTCAAGAAGAAATAGTTAGAAACTCACCAAATTCAATGATGAACCAAACTTGCAAATTATGTACATAAACCAAGTTCATCACTAAAAATGAGATCTAAACTGTTTTAGTCTCAAAGGGGCTAACAAATTCTCACTACTCACGGGTAAGATACTTTTGGATACGGTTGTGCTCAATATAAACAAATGCCTTGATCATTTCTAATGCTTCCACAAAATCACAATAATCAGAAGACAAAGCATGAATCAAACGAATTAAACAAAGTTTATCAGTCATCCAAGCATTTAGTAAACAATGGAGGTTTCCTCACATGGGGCTATAAACAAAAGTGATTCATAAATGAACAAAAATTGCAAGAGAATGAAAGACATGTAATTTGTACAAATCCTAAGGTTCATAAACATGTTATGTTCTAGAAAAGCAATAAACACCAACCAAAGCAATGCACTTTCTTTAAACTTTTCACACTACCATAACATTTTCTTGTTGAAACAATCAAAATTGAAAAATCACACAATGCATCCTCAAGCTAATCAAAAACAAAACTTGAGAACAAACACAAAAATTTCTAAAACTAATAAACATATACTAACAAAATGTGTGAAAGTGGATAAGAGAATAAGAGAGTTTTTCTACAAAAAGCAAAGCGCGCTAAGCGCGCACAGGCTTGCTAAGTTTTTCAAGTTCTTTCTCTCATTCAATCCATCCAATCTCACACAATACTACAATACTACAAAATATAAAACTGTACAAACTCAAATCGTTGGGTTGCCTCCCAACAAGCGCTTATTTCACGTCGTAAGCTCGACGCCTTATTTACATACAAGCTCCTCCATGTTGTTTCGTTCACTGGTAGCGACCCAATAAAACCTGCAACACTTGAGCAAACGTAAACCAAAAACAAAAATATATACACACACATAAACATGATGGAAAATACATATATACAATGACTTATGGAAAACAACTATTAACAAGTATGTACAAAAGCAAAACAAGTGTTTTATACATGTAAATATACAATATAGACAATTATGTACGAAGCTTAAAAACAAAGAAACGATGCGATGCAACTCAATATCTAAACACCAATCCCCGGCAACGGCGCCATTTTGTTGAAGCTAGAATAGCAGCAAGCAAAAATATATAAGTAACCCAGTTTTGTCGTCTCCACAGGGATCAGTGCGAGGGAAAGAATTGCCATTCAATGGTTTCTATATTTCTAAGCTCATGGGTTTGGATTAAAATGGTTTAAAAGGAAATGCGGAAAAGTAAAAGTATTAACATAAAAAGAATACATTTTTCAAATAGAAGGAAACTATCAAGCATTGTATATAATCGACCTCTCACAAATGTAAACTTATCGACCAAGTATGCTCAACATACAATACTCATCAAAATCATCACGTATCGCTCACAACAAGTTTCTCTCGAACACATCGTTGAGATATCAACCGCATCTCTCGTCGTCACTCTCGCGCACGACTCAGACACACGGAAGCATTAAGTTCCGATACTCAAGTGAATATTAAGCCTAAAACTATCTCTAGCCTTTAGTCCTAATAGATTTCCTTCCCTAATCAAAAGAGTTATTTGTGATGTTTATCTCTAACACAACACAAATTCAATACAAATGTAAAAAGATCAAGGAATGCACAATAATGATTTGTAAAGCATATTAAATACACCATGGAGACAAAAATACAAATGATTAATATGCATTCAACTAATTCGCCAAACATACGTGAACAAAGTTCTTCATCACTATTATCACGCATCCTCGCAATACCGTTCGTTACGCGTTATCACGGCTTTTATCGTGTTAATCCTACTCATGCTACTCATGCTACTTAATCAACACAATAAAAAATAAGTGATGCAAATGAATATCAACTCACAAACCATGTCAAAAGCTTGCTCATCGATAGATGAAAATCAAAGATTTAAGATTTGATAAGGTTTTGTCAATACCACAAATACCAAATCAAAGATAACATCAATAATAATTCAAAAACTAATTCACAATACATAGATGAGTTGAAATACATACATGATTCAAAGTCTATACATATACAAAACTCCACAAAAGAGAATCAAAGAGAAGAAAATAGAGAAAAACCCAAAAATCACCCGGTTTACCAAAAATCTACCGGTTAATCGGCTCCGATTGATGAAGGATTCAACCCCGGATCATCCTTTTGACAGCTCCAATGTGTTTTCTAGCCTAATTCCACTAAAAAAATGCTATTGGATGGTATGGAACTCTCAAAAATCCAACCATAACCTAAAAAATGAGTTTTTGGGGATTTAATGGAGTTTCTGATCGTCAAAAATCGCCCGGCGGAAATCTGGCATCGCCCGGCGACGAATGGCCTTCATTCTGTAAGTTTTTCACAATTCTGGAGTGTCCGGACGGCCCCTGCACCGCCCGGCGGCGCAGAGGCGCAGCGCACCAGTCTTCAGAATTTTTCTGCACTGTTTTATTCGTAACTTTTGAACCGTAACTCCGTTTGACGCACGGTTTGAAGCGCTGGAAAGCTTATTCAATGCTCTATACAACAATGGCAAGACATCCTTGATTGGATACCTGCAAAAATGAGAGAAAATCAATTAAACTCATTGATATTTACACGATACGCAATATATACACTAAAACGTAAAATAAACGTATTTACAAACAAAGCGGGTTTTATTCGCACGATATTTACCATAAAGCATTGATAAGTGCAACAAAACATATATACAAAAATAGGTACAATTTGCACTTATCAATCTTCCACTCCTCTTCTTCTTCTAATACTGAAATGGAACCGAAACTTCCCAATGAAGAAATGTGAGTACAATGTTTCATCTTCTTCTAACCAAATTGTTCTTCCATGTTTCTTCTTGCCATGTTCTTCTTCCATGTTTCTTCTTGCTGCCATGTTTTCCTTCTTCTTGTTGCTATGTTTGTTATATACATTTTTATTTCATAAAATGCTTGTTAATTATCTGTGTGTTGTGTGGTGTAGTTTTCAAAGGCAAGTATATACGTACATGATCGAGAAAGGATATGTAGAGACTGCTGAGATTTTCCGACAAGAAGCTCAACTTACTGAATCAGTGCCTGATCCTGATGGTATGCTTCTCCACCTTTTTTTCTTTATAATTGCATTTGCAACCTATGTTTCATTCATCTTCTTTTCTCTGTTTGTGACTGATTCATTATTTTCTTATTTTATTTCTTAATCAAGAACCGCCTGGTTTCTTGTCCGACTTCTGGAATTCATTCTATGAGGTCTATAAGTCTAGTGCTAGGCAGCCCATCGAACAAATTTCTCCTCAGAATCAGCAGCCAAGTAACACTTCCATGCAGAGTCAGGTTTTAGTGCAGCAGCCAAGTAACACTTCCATGCAGAATCAGGTTAATATTGCAGCAACCCCTAAACATTGGTCCTGTAATCAACACTACTACTTCACAAATAATTCCTATTCAACTCCATTCAAGTAATTTTCTATTCATCTTCATCAATCTTCTTTGACATATCACAATTTGTTCTTGTCATTTCATATAATTAATACTCATTTAGTCGTTGATGATTCAATTCATTTCTGACACAAGGTTTTGGAAGCGTTGGTGCGAGATTTCACTACGCCAAACAAGACCTTAGACATCGCTTTTTTTGGCCTTAGACAACGCTTTTAAGCGCTGTCTAAACCTGCGATGCTAAAGGTTTAGACAGCGCTTTTGGTAATACCAAAAGCGCTGTCTAAAGGGGGGTATATTTTCACAAAAAGCGCTGTCTAAGACCCACCTTTTTGAACTTTTTAGGTATACCTTAGACAACGCTTTTGGTGAAAGCACTTTCTAAGCCCCACCTTTTTAAACATTTTTAGGCATACCTTAGACAGCGCTTTTGGTGAAAGCGCTTTCTAAGCCCCACCTTAGACAGCGCTTTTAGTGTAAAGCGCTGTCTAAGGTATACGAAAATTTTTTTAAACCCAATTTTTACCAGGTTTTTCAACCAGAATTTGACCTGTTTTTCAACCATTTTTTTTCCAGAAAAATACCACAATTTGGAGATTCAAATCAATCCAATTTGGCCTATTTAAATGTACCAATTTACACCAAAATTATATATCCAAAACAATTGCCAATTCAAACCAATATATAGGCAAATGTACATATTACTTATATACTACTACTTTTGCATCCAACCAAAGCATTGCTTCAAATCTACATAGGTCCTGAAAGAACACAAAGATTGTAATTCAATTAAAAGAATACATCAACATTAATGTCTATAGTTAGAAAGTTACACATATTTAAATTCTCATCAATTAAAGTAAGAGTACAATATTATACCTGATAAAACTCCGAGCTCCATAATGTATTGACACCATTCCTCTTTAATTTCATCCAATTGAGAAATTGAGTAATGAGCACACTTGCATTCTTCAAAGTACTACATAATAATATAACATAGTTTGATTTAGTTTTAACTATTTCATTATATGAGAGATATGTGTTAAATATTAAAATAACTCATAAGTTAGAAATACATACATCAGATGGAATCTCTATTCGATCCAAATTAAGAGTGCCTCTCATAAACCTCAACATGAAATATCCGCAATCTATTTCATTACGTTGCCGAGGACACTACAAATGAAAAGAAAATATGGATAAATCCTAAGTTTTATCAAGTAGCATCACTAATATATAATAAAACATGTGATAATTAATATACCTTCACTCTATTCCATGTAATGGGGTTGACTCTCCTCTTTGGTACTTGGCCATCTCGTAGTGCTCGGAAAGCTTGTATAACGCTAATAAAATATAAATGAATATTTAGAACAATTCACATAAATAAATAAACAAACAAATAAATATACACATTCATATTTAGAACAATCTCACTTACGTGTTAATACATTTCTTTATATCCGGGTATGTTGTCCAATCATTTCCTAACGAATCCAGATAATACACCACTTCTCTGCTAGGATTAATTGCGACCAACAACCAATGTCCACTGTAAGATTAAACAAGTGTTAGATGGAAACTTTCTACACGACATCAAAATACAAAAAAACTATAATAGATGAATTTAGAATGAAAATCTAACCCAGTATTAAACGGTAAAAGGAACAACTTTTCCGTTTCTTGGTTGTCCATAAAGACGTCGCGTACATATGCCAGGACCTCATCTGGTTTATTTATTATTAAGGATAAGTTGACAGACGCGGGGCATAAGAATGCAAATCTTTGCTGCAATCCACGTGGGCGCATAACTTTGTCATACAGAAACCTTAAATAAAAACATCATTAACATTAGACTATTCATTTGAAACATAAAGTAAATAAGTTGTTCAATTAATATACCAAAGTAGATCGGATATATACCTCACGTATGTATTGACAACACTGACGCCCAATTCTTCATGATTGAAAACTTGCTCGAACTCTTCATTACCAATAGTTTGTTCATGTTCAAAGCCATATATACCTTTCTCCATATGTATAAGACGAACACCTCCGGTCGGAATATCTGTCAATTGTAGAAACGTCTGAAGGCACGACCTAAACTTGGAGATAGGTTGTTTTCTAGCCCTGTTCTTCTTAGCACCAACATTTTTCTGTGTTGAAACGTTGCTAATCTCTTTACCAGGCAGCTATATATCATATAATTTGTTAGATGAAGTATAAGATATCCAATTTAACATTTTCCATGCATAAATATCATATAATTGTGATGTACCTCTTTTTTTGAGACAACGGACTCGGTATGCTCCGGAATCCCCTTATCCTTTGTTTTGGATCTTGTTGGAGTCTAAATAACATTACCATGTAAAAAATGAAAATAAAATGCTCGTAAAATCTTTGAATCTACACATTAAGGTTAACAAAGGATCATAACGGTTTTAAGCATACCTCATATCCTACGAGTATGAGGTTTGACGGCCATGCAACATACGACCCTGTAACATCTCCCACCAATGTTGCATCCGAAACATCGTCAGGATAGGGTAATAATGCACCCGCCTCTGTAGCAATATCAACCGATACTTTCATGCATCTAGTAGGGAGTGGGTTATTGTGAAGTAATTCTACCGAAGTGTTATACACTTTTCCCTTGCCAACCATCCGATAAGTTGGTGAAGATAAGAAGAGCTGACAATGGGAAACACCCTAAAACAAAAAATAAATATGACATTGTTAATGTGTATATATGTCATTTAAATAATTTAAGCTACTAATTTAATTTCATAAAAATATATATAATTATCTCTGGAATATTCGGTCGAAAGCTGCAGTTGATACTATCTTTCTCCGATCCATCTCTAAAACCTGAAGCGTTATCCCTTTCTTTCTCCTTTCTTAATTCCCGAACTTCAGCTTCCAGTGCTTCCAATTTAGCTTGAAGTTCTTTATTACTAGGAGCCTTTCCTTTTTTAATATTCAAGAAGGTCGGAGTGATCCCAAATCCCTTACCCCTCACCCGACCAGAATACTCAGGGACATCTAATGCCCGACTAAGTATGCTCCTGGAATCATCTAGAGATACAGACTGAGATAACGCCTCCTGAAAATCAGATGAATATCGAATATTTGTCAAATATTTGTTAATAAAGTTTTGATTTAATTAAAGAAACATTGTTATACTTACACATTTCTCAAATACTTGTAGAACCCCTTCTGCAACAACTCCAGACTTGCCCACACGGGCTTCCTTCCACAAGACATGTGCAGGAAGAGATGTTTCAGAGCTATTCGCCTTTTGTAACTACATATAAAGCCAAATAATATGATCAAATATAACTCATGATGAACAATTATTATATCATTGCAATTTATTGATACTTACCAAAGATTGCTCCAAACGTCCATATCCAACACGTCCTTTCCTATATCGATACTGGGGAGCTGATGCTCTTTCCCGATTAATTGCACTTAAACTCTTAAATGTCGGGGTTTGTCGTTTGGATTTAAACGTTACCCATTCTTGTGGTGAAATCAAACTTGCATATTTAGATGGATACTCTGCATCAACAAAGTTGCCGTTAGCATCCTTAAGAAAGGTGCGGTTTAAATATGTCCTAAACCCTCTTAGGAGCTTCCCTGCCAATCTCATCAAATAAGCTTTTCTTTCTTCCTCAACGTTGAAGCACCTCTAAAAAATCCACACACATTGGTTAGTACAAATAATTTAAAATACATGATTAGTTGGCATAATTAAAGACATAATTATGGTACCTTTATCTCATTCCAAATTTTTTCTTTGACTTCCTTCAACTGTTTGTTTCTCCAATCATCACAAGTAATAGGAATCACATTCCTTACAAGTGCACCAATGAAACTTGTCAAGGTATGACTGTTAGGCTCAACAAGAGTGCCTGAAGGGCTCCAATGCACATCTAAAATGATGCCTTGATCTCTAGCACGAATCACTTTCTTCATAACAGTTATTCCTCTTTTAATCTCTTCTTCCATAGATTTTTGACTTTCATCCTGAATAGGATCATCACCATGTGGGTAATCATCATCATGTGGGTGATCATCATCATGTGGGTGATCATCGTTAGTAGCCATCTAACCTGTAATAAAGAAATCAAGGATATCAAATATATTATATAACAAATATAATATGACATAATATATAACAAATATAATAAAGAAATCAAGGAAATCAAGGATATCAAATATAATATGACATAATATATAACATTGAATGAGCAATATTAACACTAACACTAACACTAACCTAAGGATTTACAATATATTTCTTTACCTAATAAACTAACCTAAACTACAATAACACTAATCTAAACTAACTTAAACTAACTTAAACTAATATTCTTAGACATGAAAACTTTGAAATTGTCATAAAAAAGATCTTTAAAAGTTTTCGAGGAGGAGATTCTAAAACTAAAAAGATCCAAATGATTCATAAAAATGCTAAAGTTTGCAAGTCAATCAGCAATCATATTTCTTTCGCACCAAGTATGGTTGATTTTCACATTTCACCTCGATTTCAACATTTTCAAATACGGTGAACTAGAACAAAAATACTCTCGTTAAACTTATAATGTTCATATATCATGTTAATCAAAACCTTTCAGCTACTTTCTACTCCAAAACATACAAAAAAAGTGAGTAAAATAAAATAAAATAACAGAAATAATCCCTGAAAGTTGAAATACTGGATTATATTTTCCCTTGAAAAACTGATTTTGAACATTTACATTATATGCAATTTCTTTCGTAATAACTCAAACTATAGCAACAAGTTGTTGTCAAACATGCACATTATTCCATTCTTATTCCATTCATTTATGGTGGAAATCACAAAGTGAAGGTATAAAATCAAAAGAGCAATATTAAACTAACAGAAACACACTTACTTAGTCCATTGTAACACTAAAAACAATAACAGAAACACACTAACCTCATTCTCACACTAACCTAACAGAAACACCCTAAACTACAATAACACTTACCGGAAATATGAAACTCACTTGCTTCTAACATAAAAAGAAAAACTCTTACCGGAAATGTAGGAAGGACGACGGCCGGACGGACGACGGCGAGAAAGGACGGACGACGGCGGTGGTTTCAGCTGGTTCGTCTTGTTCGCAGAAAGAGAGGGAAAAAGGGAAAGAATGAAATGAAAATTGAAACGGTATCAGTATTAATACTGATACCGTTTCAATTTTTATTTTAATTAAAAAGACCTTAGACAGCGCTTTGACTGAAAGCGATGTCTAAGTTGGGCCTTAGACAGCGCTTTTGGTTTTATTTTTTTTTAATTTATAAGACCTTAGAAAGCGCTGTCTCAGGTCTTATATTTTTTTTTAATTTATAGGACCTTAGACAGCGCTTTTAAGGCAAGCGCTATCTAATATTTTCCTTTAATTTTTTTTTTTTTTAATTTATAAGACCTTAGAAAGCGCTTTCCTCAAAAGCGCTGTCTAAGGTCTTATATTTAGACGCGATTTTATTTTTCTAAGTGAACAGTTTCCGTGTTTTCTAAATTTTTAACTTATAGCAGCGCTTTTGTAATAAAGCGCTGCCTATGTAGTGCTGCCAAAGGACACTTTTGGCGTAGTGTTTTTGTCCTACGATATTTCATCGGATGGAAAGATTGTAGTAAGTGGCGGGCATGGGAAGAAGGTGAATATATAAATCAATGCCATCAATTTCATTTCACTACCTGTAGGGCGTTTCTGTTTACTGATCATTGTATTTATCTTTCATAATTATAGCCTTTCATTTGCTACACGGAAGCTGGTATCTCTGTTACTACACAAGAAACACATAAACATACAATCTTAGAAGTTAGATTTCATCCAGATTGTAATCTGTTTGCAACTGCTTCAGTTGATACAACAATAAAACTATGGGATGCAACCACTGTGAGTCTCTTTCTTTTCATTCTTTTGCATTCATTGTAACTTGAGGATTAATTAATTCATTATGTTTTCATGTTTCATGATATATAGCCTGAGACAGTGTCGTGCTATATGGATGTTGGACTTGTACATAGTGGGAGAGTAAGATCGTTGGACTTCCACCCATTCGACAACAAAACTCTTTTCTCATCTGACGATGCTTTAATTAAAGTATGGGATCTCAATCAGCAAATCCTGGCTAACAGCTTTAAGCTGAGTCTTATGAATATATAACTACTCACATGCATGTCACATAGATCACATGTATAAAATGAATTTCAGGAAGGTGGAAGAATAGTGAGAGTTCAGCCTGTATATGGGAGACTTTTGGCAGTTGCTAATGGATACTTGATTATCATAATTTGGTTGTTGTGAAGAAACTTGAGGTGAGCTTCATATATATAATGTATCATAACATGACACTTGTATTACTGCACTGAATCTGATCATTCTGTATTAGGGACACGTTGGAGACATTAAGTCCATATGTTGGAATGTCACTGCCTCACTGGGGAAATGATCGCCTCTGTGAGTGAAGATGAAGTACGTGTCTGGTCGGCGAGGCAAGGAAAATGCATATATAACCGTTCATATAACGGGAAGAAGTTTCAGTCTGTCATATTTCATCCTGGATACGATATGACCTTAGTTATTGGTGACCATAAGGTAAATTATGATGGTTGTTAAAGTTTTGTTGTCGTTGATGAATTGTTATGTAACAGCTAAATGGACAATTTATTGCAGTGTTTGTTAATGTTGGACTTTGAGAATAAGAGGGAATATACTACACATGCCACTCAGTTATCAATTACTGGATTAGCAGCTACCAGGGCCGGGGCATAAAGTCAATTCATTGCATCAGCTAGCGACGATTCTATGGTGAAGATTTGGAAATGAACAAGTTCTAGTTAATGTGTTAGATATAATCTTTCTCTGTATATGCAACTTGTGTGTCTTGTTGCTAGTAGAGGTGGCAATTGGATCCATTAAGGCAAAATCCATCCAATCCATCCACCAAAAAATTCATCCATTCCATCCACCACATAAAATGTAAGTTAATGGATTTGATTAAATCCATCCATTTATATACATGGATTAGTTCAATCCATCCAACATATTTTAAGGATTTAATGGATTATTTTTATCTCCGTTAGATTTATTTTTTAAAAAATAATTAAAAATGAATTTTTTTTCAAAAAAATTCGATTTTTTTTCCAAAAAAAAAAAGATTTTTTTTAAAAAAAACAAACGATTTTTTTTTCCGAAAAAAACAGACTTTTTTTAAAAAAAAAAAACGATTTTTTTCCGAAAAAAAAATCGACTTTTTTTCGAAAAAAAAACCGACTTTTTTTTTGAAAAAAAACCGACTTATTTTTTCAAAAAAAAACCGATTTTTTTCCGAACAAAAAAATTGACTTTTTTTTCGAAAAAAAAACCGACTTTTTTTTCCAGAAAAAAAAGCGACTTTTTTTTCTAAAAAAATCGATTTTTTTTTTTGAAAAAAAACCGAATTTTTTTCCCAAAAAAAACCGAATTTTTTTCCCAAAAAAACGATTTTTTTTTTCAAAAAAAAACTGACTTTTTTTATCGAAAAAAAACCCGATTTTTAAAAAAAAAAATGACTTTTTTTCCCGAAAAAAAAAATCGATTTTTTTTTCGAAAAAAAAACCGACTTTTTTTCTGAAATAAAAAACTGGTTTCTTTTTCGGAAAAAAAAAACCAATTTTTTTTCTTAAAAAAAAAATAGTTTTTTTCAAAATAAAAAAAAAATTGGATGGATGGATATCCATCCATTAAAAATATGTTAATGGATGGATTTGATGGATTTTATTCTTAACGGATGGATTGGATTGGATAATTTTAAAAAAAATTTAGTAGATTGTTAATGGACTAATGGATTGTTTTGATCCATCCATTAACAATCCAATCCATATCCATCCAATCCATCCATTTTGCCACCCCTAGTTGCTAGTCACAAAACTGAACAAATTTCAAGCTCTGTAGTTTTGTTTTACACTTCTACTTTTACGTATAATTGAGGATAATGGATGAACCATTTTTGTTGGTTTTGTTAGAAAATTGGTTGCGTGGTAATAGTGTTATGTGGTGGAATGATATGAAATGATACTTGAAGAATGCCTAAGTTCGTATTGTTGAAATTAATTAATTAGCTGGCAGTTATGTATTTGTTTTATTTAATTAGTTTTAGATATTAACTTAGTTTACCAAGTCTTTAGGAGGTTGTTGCAGCACTCTGCACGTTGCACTTATTTTCTCTAGTTTGTAACTTTGCAGTTTCTTTGCAGTTTTGATGTATCTTGCCTATTTATTGACAGATTGATTATTGAATAAAATGAGTTAATTTTCTCCTCATCTCACAGTAACAGTGGTATCGAGAGCCTCTTTCATTTCCCACGGCCACTGAGTCTAGTTTTGTGCAAGCAGCCATCCCACGCTTTGATGGTCACTATGACCATTGGAGTATGCTCATGGAAAATTTCTTACGATCAAAAGAATATTGGTCAGTTATTGAATCAGGGATTCAAGAATCACCAGTAGGTGCAGTCTTGACTGATGCCCAGAAAACAGAGTTTGAAGCCCGAAAGCTGAAGGACCTAAAAGCAAAAAATTACCTCTTTTAGGCGATTGATCGTGCAATCTTGGAAACTATTCTTTGCAAAGAAACTTCCAAGGATATTTGGGAATCCATGAAGAGAAAATATGAAGGCTCTGTCAGAGTGAAGCGTGCACAGCTTCAAGCCTTGAGGAGAGATTTTGAGACACTGCCTATGAAGGATGGAGAATCTGTGACCAACTAGTTTGCAAGAACAATGGAGATTAGTAACAAGATGCGGTTCCATGGCGAAAAGATGACAGATGTCACTATAGTTGAGAAGATTTTGCGCTCCCTAACAACAAATTTCAATTATGTTGTTTGCTCAATTGAAGAATCAAAAGACATAGACGTGCTGTCTATTGATGAATTGCAAAGCTCCTTGTTGGTTCATGAGCAGAAAATGCACAGAAGCTCTACCACAGAGGAGCGAGCACTGAAGGCCTCTACCGCTACCAATACTCATTCCTCCGATTTCAGAGGAAGGGGAAGGGGGAGAGGTAGAGGTAGGGGTAGAGGAAGAGGAGAACGTGGAAACAGAGAAGATAACAAGAATCCCAGAGCTAATACTACAAGCAAAGGCAGAGGACAATACTCTGACAGATCTAAGCTAGAGTGCTTTAGATGTCACAAATTTGGCCACTATGCTTCTGAATGCTATTCTAGCCTGCCTAATGATAGAGAAAAGGGGGAGAGTTCAAATTTTACTGAAAATAAGGAAGCTGAAACTCTACTGATGGATATTCAAGAAGGAGAAAAAACTTAGTCAAATATATGGTATGTGGATACAGGTTGCAGTAACCACATGAGTGGATGTAAGTCTTCTTTTTCTTATTTAAATGAAGATTTTCATTCTACTGTGAGTTTTGGTGATTGTTCTTCTATAAAAGTAATGGGAAAAGGTGATGTCAAGATAAAAACCAAGAATGGTTTTGTGGAAACAATCTCAAATGTGTTGTATGCTCCTGATTTAAAAAGCAATTTATTAAGCGCGGGTCAATTACAAGAGAAGGGTTATGTCATTACAATTCAGAAGGGAGCATGTGAAATTTATGATCCTGTTAGAGGTGCCATTGCAATTGTTCAAATGAGTTCAAACAGATTGTTCCCATTGAAAATTGAAAGTATTCAGACTTGCTTCAAAACTGACATGGAAGATCCATCATGGTTGTGGCACTTTCGTTATGGTCACTTGAATTTTAGTGGACTGAAGACCCTGCAACAGAAAAACATGGTGACAGGCCTTCCTCAAATTACTATTCCTTCCCAAGTTTGTGAAGAATGTGTTGTTGGCAAACAACATCGATCTCAATTTCCCAAAGGAAAGTCATGGAGAGCAAAAGATGTCTTGGAACTGGTGCATTCTGATATTTGTGGTCCAATAAACCCATTTTCTAATGGAGGTAAAAGATACTTAATTTGCTTCATTGATGATTTTTCAAGAAAAACTTGGGGTTATTTTTTACAGGAAAAATCAGAAGCGTTTTCTACATTTAAAAGCTTCAAAGCAAGTGTTGAAAATGAAGCAGGAAAGTCTATAAAGACTCTTCACACAGATCGAGGTGGTGAATATTGCTCCAAAGAATTTGAAATTTTTTGTGCAGATCATGGCATTCGAAGAGAGCTTACAACTGCATATACACCACAACAAAATGGTGTCTCAGAGAGAAAAAACAGGACCATTTTCAACATGGTGAGAAGCTTGCTAGCAAGAGGAAATGTCCCAAAATCATTTTGGCCGGAAGCAGTAAATTGGAGCATTCATGTTTTGAATAGAAGTCCAACCTTTTCTGTTCAAAATATGACACCAGAAGAAGCTTGGAAAGGGAGGAGGTCAGTGGTAGATAATTTCAGAATCTTTGGATGCATAGCATATGCTCATGTACCAGAGGCAAAAAGAAAGAAACTGGATGACAAGGCTGAAAAATGTGTCTTCCTTGGTGTAAGTGAGGTCTCAAAAGCATATAAATTGTTTAACCCATTAACAAAGAAGATTGTGACCAGCAGGGATGTTGTTTTTGATGAAGAAAACACTTGGGAATGGGAAAGGCAACAGCCTAGTCAAGTCATTTACGACAACGATACTGAACACGAGCAAATATCAGCACCTTACATGCCCGAAAACTCCACAAATTCAACTCCTATAGTTGCTGTAACTTCACCAACGACCACTAGCATCAATGAAGAAGAAGTTAAATCTCATTCCCGTGTTAGAAGAAGGCCAGTGTGGATGAAAGATTACGAGGTAACTGGAATTCAAAATCCAATTACTCACTTTGCTTTGTTTGCAGATTGCGATCCTACATCTTTTGAGAGTGCTGTCAAAGAAGAAAAATGGCGCAAAGCCATGAACGATGAGATTGATGCTATTGAAAGAAATGACACATGGGAGCTGTGTGATCTTCCAAGAGGACAAAAAACAATTGGTGTGAAATGGGTCTTCAAAACAAAGTTGAATGAGAATGGTGAAGTTGACAAGTACAAGGCTCGTTTGGTTGCTAAGGGATACAAGCAACAATATGGGACTGACTACACAGAAGTGTTTTCCCCGGTTGCAAGACATGACACAATTAGATTGGTGGTCGCGTTGGCAGCACAACAATCCTGGCAAATTTTCCAGCTCGATGTCAAATCCGCATTCTTGCACGGATACTTGGAAGAACAGGTATATGTTGATCAACCCCCTGGTTATGTTAAGATTGGAACTGAGGAAAAAGTTTACAAATTGAAGAAAGCCCTTTATGGACTAAAACAAGCCCTTCGGGCTTGGTATAGTCGAATTGAATCTTATTTCATTCAATCTGGTTTTTCAAAATGCCCTTATGAGCATACACTTTTTATTAAAACTAGGGATGAAGGGAAAATTCTCATCGTTTGCTTATATGTTGATGACCTTATTTTTACTGGAAATTGTGATGCCATGTTTAAAGAATTTAAGAAGTCTATGATGGATGAGTTTGAAATGTCTGATCTTGAAATAATGCATTATTTTCTTGGCATAGAAGTGGTACAATCAAATGCTGGTATTTTTATTTCCCAAAAGAAATATGTGGGAGAAATCTTGGACAGATTCCACATGCAGAATTGTAATTATGCAACAACTCCAACATCATTTGGTTGCAAGTTGCACAAAGATCATGAAGGGAAAAAGGTTGACAACACATTTTTCAAACAAATTGTTGGCAGTTTGATGTATCTAACTGCAACAAGACCAGACATAATGTATTCTGTGAGCTTAGTTAGCAGGTACATGGAGTATCCTACAGAAGAATATTTGCTAGCTGCCAAAAGAATCCTTCGTTACTTGCAAGGAACAAGAGATTTCGGGCTGTTTTACAGGAAGGGTACAAAGTCAAATTTGTTGGGATTTACTGATAGTGATTTTGCAGGAGATCAAGATGATAGGAGAAGCACTTCGGGTTATGAATTCATGTTTGGAACAAGTGCTATTTCTTGGTCCTCCAAGAAGCAACCGATAGTCACTTTGTCTAGCACATAAGCTGAATTTGTTGCTGCAACTGCTTGCGCTTGTCAGGCAATATGGATAAGAAGAATTTTGGAGGAATTGCAGTTCAAACAATTAGAAGCTACACAAGTCTTTTGTGACAACAACTCATCTATCAAACTCTCAAAAAATCCAGTGCTACATGGAAGGAGCAAGCATATTGACGTGAGATACCATTTCTTGCGTGAACTAACAAAGGAGAAAATTGTTGAGCTTATTCACTGCAAAAGTGAAGATCAAGTAGCTGATTTGTTCACAAAGCCTCTCAAATTAGCATCATTCCAGAAACTTAGAGCCTTGCTTGGAGTATGCACAGTGGAAGAAGCCGTGCAAGGGACTTGAATGTGTTTTAGATTTGAGTTCATTAAACTTATGTTTGAAACATTAAGTTTAAGGGAGGCTGTTGAAATTAATTAATTAGCTGGCAGTTATGTATTTGTTTTATTTAATTAGTTTTAGATATTAACTGAGTTTACCAAGTCTTTCGGAGGTTGTTGCAGCACTCTGCACGTTACACTTATTTTCCCTAGTTTGTAGCTTTGCAGTTTCTTTGCAGTTTTGATGTATCTTGCCTATTTATTGGCTGATTGATTATTGAATAAAATGAGTTAATTTTCTCCTCATCTCACAGTAACACGTATTACGCGGCTATCTGTCGGCAGGAGCCTGCAGACCTACATCCAAAATGCCCACCTTTTATACCTGAATCTGCAGCAGCCAAAGAAAACCAGCACAGTGAAAATGCCTCCCAAACTTGCCTCTGAATAGCCGACTACCGCGTCGAATTCAGGCACTCCAAAGGATGAGTAAGCCATTGGTGGAGAGGAAACATGAAACCCTTTACTTTGCTTCTAAGTCAATTCCATGACATGGTTTTGATTTCTTCGATCAATTATTCCGTTAACCCGGCTTTATTCATGAAAATCTTTGTGTTGCGACCTTTCTAAAGCACCCAAATGCTCGCAAACCAAATGGCACTCAAATTCTGATTTCTTCCTATTGCTGCTCCTTATCAAACCTGAAAATTGAGCCAAATTTGCCCATACAGAATTATGGAACGTCGATGATTGATTTAGGCACAGCTGAATGTTATACTATACTTTCAAATTCACTGGACATTCAAAGAACCAGTGAGACAGAGTTTCCTCCGCTCCACATTTGTTTGTACAACCAATTTGAGTTCTAATATCCTTAGTCGGTATCTTGTTTTGGAACATTCTCCAAGCTAACACTGCCACCTTTAGAGGAACCACTCCATTCCAAGTTGCTGATAGATTCCTACAGTCCTCATTTGTCGATCCGCTTATTAGTACTGCATAGGCATTTTTGACAGAATACTTGCTTCCAAAACCAATTCTTCCTCACATAAACTCCTACTCCAACTAAAATTCCACTTCTGCTTCTCCCCCTCAATCTCTACAACTTCTTTGACCATTGCGATTTTATCCTCCGATGTCACAAATAATTTTGGATACCTACTAACAAAGGATACCCCATCCTGCAAGGATTGAACCAAAGTAATGAATTTTCCCCATTTTCTAGCTCTACACTTAACTTATCCAACCACCAATTTGTTTTAAACCCTGAAACTCCACTATTAATCGAAATAATATATTTCCACCAAGATGAGCACAACCTAGTCTCCCTATTCAATCTACCATTGATGAGGCATATTTACTCTCTAATACTCTAACCCTAAGACTGTCTTTTTCACATCAGAGTCTTCATTTTCATTTATCTAGTAAGGCTAAATTAAAAGCTCTTAAATTTTTTATTAGTTTAAAATCATCAATAAATAGTCTCAAAATTAATACTTGCAATAATATCTCTTTTAATATTAACCTATCTCCTAGAAAATCAACCGCCGCTTTACTTCTCAATCTTGTCTTGATAATGTTGGATACTTAAAAAGTTACTCTCAATCTTGTACTGATAATGTTCAATACTTAAAAAGTTCTTTCGGTAATGGTCGTAGATACAGATAGAATCATGACAAGACGAACAGTCTATCAATCAAGTAGTAAATTTCATTTTTTACAGTTACAACTAAAAATGAACATTAGTCTTGAATAGTTGGTAAAAAATTTAAATTTGATACTGAATGAGTATTGTAGTGTTATATTTGTGAGAATCCTAAATAAGGTTGGTATCCTCGTGCTCGCCTTAGACTGATGTCTCCTAGACGATATCCTCACAGAACAGAGGGGCTAAATTATTTCACTAATTATTATCATGTTTACATACAATTTCCATGCCTCATTTTATGTATGAACAGGGTGGTATTCTTATCTATGGCTACATTTGTTCCTTTAATTGTAAGTAAATGCAATACATTAACTTATATAGTTAGTTAATCAAATAATTATCACATCAATTAAATTATGTCCTAAAATTGGAGATTGTTCTATTGGTTGAAACAAAGTTGCAAGTGACCGTAACTCAAATGGGTCTAAGAATTCACCTGCTGCAAAACCTTCACTTGGGAGCATAAAACAAGTTGCTAAAAGCTGTATGTATACATTACTCAAAATATACAAGTCTTATAAAAGAAAAAACTCAAAGCTGAAATTGAACATACAGAAAGATACAATTCTCAAAATTGCAACAGCAGCATAATCCCTGTACTAGCTATTGTCTCAAACTCAATTCCAAAAGAGATTAATACATCTTCATAAAAAAATTTGGTTTATTCCATCAACAAATTTCTACCTCGCCCCTTGAAACCACCGGAAGCCGAGTTTTATTTGCCTTGGCCTTTTTGTCATCTAGATAATGTTGATAAATATAGGAAAGAAATCCCCATATTGCTATCATCAAAGCTATAAACTTCACCCCATTAACCTTGTCATGGAAGAAAATAACAGCAAGGATAGGAACTACAGGCAGAACCACAGTACCTATCACATTTGAGAACAATGAAGATACATCTAAAACTAACCCTATCATGCCAATGGAAGATACTTGCCAAGCCACAGCAGTCCAAAACAAAGTCATTATATATGACACTTTTCCCTTTTCATATTCCCTCATCTCCTTATGCAAACCTTTCCATTCTCCACTTACAAATAACCCAACAACGCAAGCACAAGTAGCGACGAAAGAAGGGTAAATTTGCATGTTCAAGATAGCAGAGAAGGTTTCACTTTTAATAACTTTGTCAAACGAAAGCTGCACGAGGGAAAGATATAAAGAAAATGCAGCAGATGCACCAAGAGTGAATATGAATCCAAGTATTTGCTTATCTTTAGGAAGATTCGTTGAATCGTCGTCGGAATCAGAATTCAGTGCGAGCAAGGCAGCCGACATAGTTAGCAGAACGACAGAATTGAATATGAAAGCTGTGAATTTTTGGGAATTCAGGAAGAATGAAAATACTGCATTGAAGGCTAATTGTGTTGCACATAGTAAAGAATAGGTGGAAAGTGAAAGATATAGAAGTCCATAGGAATACATCAAATTGTCTCCGGCTAAAAGTAAGCCGAAAAATATGTAAAGAGAAACTAGTGTGGAAAATTTTGGTTTGGCTTTTTCGGAGGAATGGTTGATGTGTGCGAAGTTAAAATAAAGTGGAAGTAGTATAGGGAATCCAGCTGATTGAACAAATGTTGCCATCCATTTACTATTACCGCCTTTGTCATAGTATAATCTTCCTAAAAGAGTGGCTGTAGATTGGCCTACAAGAAGAAATACTATGTAGAGAGATACACGAAACCACCATTTGTAATCTCTGAATCTTTGATTTTGATGTTGAGGGTGCTCTTTTCGTTCCTCTGAGAAATTCATAATAACAAATTGATATTATAACTATAACTTTTTTTTTATATGACTTAGAACAACAATCCAGTTAGAAAAAGAGTAAAGAAACATCAGATGCGTAAACAATGAATACACAATGTTTAGTAATGAAATTCAGCCAACATTATCTATGTCTACGAGGGATTCTGATTTGCTGCAGTCACAGTAACCCTGCAATCACGCAGTCATGAGTTTATGACTGTTCCATTAAGATCATACACTATTGATTTAAGATTAATATTTTTTTAATCCCAAAATACTTTTATTAGTATAATCAAGATTATATAGAAATAACAGGCAAACTACCAACAAACTGCCGCTATCTTTTTGGATGGCAAAACAAATCCTCTTAAAACTACATTCATTGTCCTATGTGACACATTGCTATGCATGAACCTCTGCAGAGTTTGTAATAATTCAGATTGCAAGACTACTCACTGCGAGACATACTAAACATGATTTATTAGAACTAATTAAAAGTTGGGTTACATGAATAATAGAACTAAGCTGAATTGAATCATAGTTCCTTAGCTTTATGTGCATATGCCATTAAATTCAATGAGATACTATGTAACTTTGCATAAATAAAATGGTAACTTGTTTTAGGCATATCAGCAATCACCTTGTGCGCATAGTGATGAGCATGCATGATGAGAATAGTGATTTGTTATGCATGTGAATGAAATAAAAGGATTTAAAGAGAATTATGTTCCGAACCTGTAGTAGTAGTAGTTTGTGGGTGCAGATCCTGAACTATCTCCATTGAAAATACTAAGATAAAAGCTAAGAAAATGATAGGATAGATATTATAAGAAAATGAGTATTTGCAAGTGGAGTTTGCTAGGCATCATTGTGCAGCCAAATTTGAAAATTTGATAGTGATGAAGACAATAAGAGGCAAATGAAAGACGGCAAAGTAAAAAGTTTGACTATCTTGTGAGTTTTGAATTTATATGGTAGGTTAGTTCCATATTCACATTTGCAAGAGTACTTTTTTTACGATAATGCCATTTTTGTTTGAGAGACGTTTGAAAATTTCTCTTGATTTGTTGATGCCACGTAAATTCGGCGGAATCGCGCGGTGGAACGACTAAACCGAACCGCGAAGTTAACCGAACAGTAGTTGTAAATATTGAACCGTTTGGTTCATACCTTTGAAGTTGAGTTGTCCCAAAATAATTAATTGAAGAATTTTTTTTTTTTTTTTCATATTAGCACTACAAATTAATGGGAGTATTATGAATACTCCAACAAAATATAAAAGAAGAAAAGTTACGAGTTTTGCGAACATAATAAAGGATTTTAACACTAATTTAAAAATATACTACTACATAATAAAAAAATAATATTTCACTTATTAAAAAGTATATATATATATATATATATATATATATTTTAATAATCAAAATAAAATTATCAGGATACAAGGAGGTATCCAAACTCATGAACAAAAACACCACCACCCAATTCCATACTACATGAAATCGAGAGGGGCCTTAATCCAATCATAATAATTACAAGAAAGAGTTTTCTCAGATCTCTTTCCAACCCAGCACCAAGATAAATACAAGATTTTATCAAACACAACATCAACTTCCCACATACCTTCTTTGAACATTATTTTATTTCTAACATTCCACAAAACCCACCCAATGATTAACCATAATCCCACTGCTTTCCTACTGCTCAAACCCACCTCCACACATGCGTTCCGCCACATTGAATAATGATCATGTACATCCACAAAGGAAAAGTCTTTAATACCTAGCCACCTACTAATGTCCATCCAGATTTTTACAGTTTTATGACATTGAAAAAGGAGATGTAATGCTGATTCATTCTCAATGAAACAAAAAGGACAGCATAAATCATGAGAATTTGAAATGATACCACGCAATTGAAGATTGTCGCGAGTTGCTAACCGATTACGCACCAACCTCCAACCAAAACACATTGTTTTTAACGGGGCCACTGCTGTCCACAACAGCTTGAAATTGAGCGCTTCCTCCCTCACCACTTCATCCTCATCCAATTGTCCAATCAAAATATTATATTCTGCCTTAACCGAGTATCCTCTATCCACATCCCCATCCCACAAAATTACATCCTTGTTGTCCCTGCAAATTGAATTACCCTCCACCATAGCCAAAAGTAAGTCATATTCATGTTGTAGAGATTGTGTTATCCCAGCGCCACCCAATTTTATGTCCCACCTCCAAGAATCTCCTGACCAAGCTCCATTATCCGCAACCTTACTGTTAGAATCACCAACCTTATTCCATAATTCTGGAAACATAGCAGAAAGTTTGGACCGTGCACACCATTTTGATTCCCAAAACCAAGTATTCTCCCCCATTTCCCACTCTATTCGAAATTAAGCTATCAAAACTGACTTTGCCAAACCGTTTTGAAATGGCAAACAGATCCTTCCACCATAGTGAGGGCCGGACCTTGTAACATGGTAAATCACCCCTCAACAGCCAATCCATATACCCCTCATACCTGCCTATCAAAATTTCAGACTAGAAACAGTTATTTGGATTCACACATTTCCAAATCCATTTAGCTATCAGAGCTATATTGAACCACCTTATGTCAATAATGCCCAAACCCCCACCCTCCTTGTCTCTGCAAACCTGTTTCCAACTAATCCATGATATCCCGTTTTTATTAACTGAACCGTTCCAAAGAAACCGATGTTGCAAAGATGTAATTATCCTAACCACACTACTAGGCATTTTAAAAAGGATATGAAATGGATAGGCATACTAGTCAGTACAGATTTAATTAAAGTCACCCTACCACCCATCGATAAGAATCTCCCTTTCCAAGAAGCTAATCTCACTTTAACCTTGTCTATTACAGGTTTCCAGAATGAAACAAGTTTATGATTCCCACCTATACGCACACCAAGAAATGACAAATGACAAACCTGAACTTTACACGCCAGAAAATTCTCCGCATCCTTCATGAAATCCTTCTCCAAACCAAACCCGTATAAGCTGCTCTTAGTGAAATTAATTTCCAGTCCAGAAATAATTTGAAAACCTTTCAAGATAACTTTTAACGCCCATAAATTGCTCCAAGAACCATCCCCTACAATTACCGTGTCGTCTGCATACTGAAGAAAATGGAAAGAAACTTCCTGGTTTAGAGAGAATCCGTTATAAAACTGCCCTGTAATAGTTCTTCTCATTAGAACCGCCAATCCTTCTGCAGCAATTGTGAATAGGTACGGCGATAGCGGATCACCCTGTCTCAAACCTCGAGTGACTTTAAAATCTCTGTTAGAACTACCATTGACTAAAACAGATAAATAATTATTGAAAACACTTCCCTCCATCCACTGCATCCACTTATCCCCGAATCTCATAATCCTCATGACTTCTCGCAAATAATTCCATTCAACGCAATCATATGCCTTGGCGAAATCTACCTTAGACAGTTTTCCTGTCTCCAAGAATTCTTGAATGCAAGAACTAACATCAGAACCGACTATGTCCCAACAATGTTGAAAGAATGACAAATTGAATCCATCTGGACCGAGAGTTTTGTCTCCTTTGCACAAGAATACTGCTTCTTTGATTTCATCATCATTGAAAGGAGCTTCAATTGAATTTCTACCTTCTTCTGACAAAATTTGGAACTGGTCCCTGCCAATGACAGGTAGTGGTTTGTTTGTTGTCCTAAACCTGTCTTCGAAATGCCTTGTGACTTCCTCTTTGACTCCCTCAACATCCTCTATGATCTTATCATCGACAGTAACAGATGAGATATTATTCATGATATTTCGATGCTTGATCATAGCGTGAAAGAATTTAGTATTTTGGTCCCCGTCTTCAGCCCACTTAGCTCGCGATTTCTGTTGCATAAAATCTCCTTGATCCTGAGGAACTTCCACATCTCGTCTTCTGCATTCTTATGAACTTTTAGATCCACAGAGCTCCCCACACCTTCATTTTCTGCCTGCCTGTCTTCAATCAAATTTAACATTTCACAATTATCCATTACCTTGGTATCAATCCAGCCAAAAACTGACTTGTTCCAGATACGTAACTGAGCTCTCAAAAGCTTCAATTTAGATGAAAGAATGTAACCAGGATTACCATGGAATGAATCAGTATTCCAAACTTTCTTGACAAACGATAAGAAATCAGAATGTTGGAGCCAACAATTGAGGAACCTAAAAGGCTTAGGTCCCCAATTAAGATTCCTGACCAAAATCCATACCGGCCGATGATCCGAGACATCTCTATTTCCCACTTTCTGATGCACCATATTCCAATCACTAAGCAACCCATAAGATATAAGGAATCTATCTAATCACGCGGAGCCAGAGGAATTGAACCAAGTGAATTTATTACCCAAAGGAGGTAGATCCACACATCCGTTCATTTGGATAAAATCATCAAACTCAGACATAATTTTCTTGTTATGACCACCCCTGCCAATTCTTTCTCTCCTATTCCTAACTTCATTAAAATCCCCTCCAATGACCCACTCCCATTCCTCTAACTTAGATTTTAGTGTTAAAATATTACTCCACATCTCCCTTTTCTCTTTATTATTACAAGGCGAATATATGTTAAATAAGTAGCATACTTTATCCTTCCACAATACCTTCATGCCTAAGAACCCTGTCCCTCTGTAGCTGCATATAGGAACAAATATATCCCTCCTCCACATAGTTAGAATTCCCCCTGAAGATCCAGCTGAATTTTGAGCAGACCAACAGCAATTTGAATTACCCCACAATTTGTGAACAAACTCCTCCTTCATTTCAGTACATTTAGTCTCCTGCAAAAATACTAAATCCGCCCCACCCCCTTGAATTATGCTCCTAATTCTCCTTGTCTTAATCTTGTTGCCACTCCCCCTAATATTATATGTTACAAAATTCATAAGTAACTAGTAGTCGCCTCCTTTCTGTTGACCTTTTGAACTCTATCCTCTACTTCCATCTTCCTAATCATAGTCTCGAAAACTTCATCATCTTCCTTCACTTCTATCCCCAGCTTTTTAATAGAATCCCAAACCCTTATTGGTAAGTTCGCCAATTTGTTCTTGATTCTCGAATTAGATTTCATCACCTCAGAATCTCCTATAGAGCCACTGCTGTTGTGATTAGAGTCTCCAGACCAATTTGAAATATCCTCAGTCTGCTCGTTCCCAGAACCATCAGGACTTGCAACTCTTCCAACTACAGATTTAACAGGTGTGTTCATGCCGTCCATCCTGTCCGCCTTAAGTAAAGTAGCATAATACGAAGGAACGAAAGGAATTCTCATATTTTGATAAATCTCTTCTATTAATTTTTTCTTTCTAGGTTTATTTCTCAATGCACCATCATAACTCATATGACTCAACCTCTTTTCAGTTCCCATAGCCAACTCCCCTATAATACTTACTTTCCCTTTCTTGGTCCCCACCTCTGCGTCTACCCTATTATCAGCACTATTCTCGATATTAATAGGAGGCGTCGCAGTAAGGTCAATCTGCTCCTTCTGACCCAAGTTTTCTTTTACACCCACACTTGTTTTATTAATATTATTGTTCAAATCCTAGTCAGATTTCTCCTTTTTGTTGCCATCTAACTGATCAAATAAGTCACTTTCACCTTTATTAGACCTCCCCACTTTATCCCTTATGTCTTCTTTGTCTCTTTCCACACTCTTCCCTCTGTTGTCCTTTTTTCCGCCCTCCTGCATAACACATTGGTTAATATCCTCTGGATCAGAGAACCCCATTTCCGATTCTTCCACCTCCGTGTCCGACGAAACCAACTCAGAGCTTCCCACAGAATCTTTGCCATCTAATAAACACGATCTTCTGGTACAAAACCCTAAAGACTCTTCCACAACTTTAATCCGATATATTATTTCATTCATTTCAATATTGAAAACTTCGTTGAGGTTCATCGCACATTTGGTTCTAATGAGTATACGTGCCACATCAAGTTTAATGTGTTTCTGAGTTTCGTCATCTGCTTTGACAAACGACCCCATTCTGTTCGCCAGAAAATTAAAAAAAATTTCTCCCCAGATATGGCAAGGAAGCCCAAAAATGTTCACCCAGGTCAATCTCTCTTCATCTACATCCTCCGGTGACCAAGGATGTATATCCACAAACCACTTTGACAACCATGTCTCGTCTTCCTTCACCATTTTCTTAATATCACCAGTGTTTTCTTCTTCTAACAGGACTATATTTTCCCCCAATAGAGTAGCTTTAATGTTAAAGTAACCCTCCACCCGTAAGGCGTCTTGTGAAAGACGTTCCTGGCACTTCCATAACACCAACGAATGCCTGTTCAAATCTTTCTACCTCTTCACTCGAAACATTAAACGTCAGATGAGCAAAATTGGCTTATCTCTCATATGAAGCTGCTGCGCATTGGACCTATCCCCTTTCATGATTTGAGCAAATGATCTATTACCAACACCCACCTTCTGATGTTGGAAAGAAAGATAATCCATAACATTCTGTCTGTCATTTCTCTCAACTCCTGATTTTAAAGATCCCACCTTGCCTCCTCGAACTTCTCTCTTCAATCTAGGAGTATTTGCAAATATCTTGTCGCCATTAATGACAATATTGTCCAGTTTAATGGCAAGAATATGTCCGTCATCCACCTTCTTGAATCTAACAAAACCAAATCTTTTTCCCCTTTTATCCAACCTCGCCGGAATAAACACTTCGATAGGCAATCCGTAGTCTTTAAACACCTCAAACATTTTCTTAGCGTCGTAAGAGTCTGGAAACTCAGTGGAGAAGAACGAAGACGCATTATTGACGTCCCAATCAGTACCCTTATTCCCAGGACCTTTCCAGACCGACCGCAAGGGAATCACCTGTCTCTTAATCAGAATTTTCTTTACTACATTCCAACCTCCATCATTCTGCATGTCCTTTGCCATAGAGTGAAACCTCAACCCAGGCCACCACTCAACTAAACCAATGCACAGAACCAAAAGCCAAGGTCCCTATACCTAAATATAGGAGTTTAAACCGAAGACTTCCAGCTCCTACATTGCCCAGACGAGCTTGGACCTAACGAGGATCTTCAAGTTGAAAGTGAATGAATTTGATACGTAATACAAGACTTGAACCTAGAGAGAAGGGAGAGGTTTTCTCTCTATTTTATAACTTGAAGAGAGTATATATATATATATATATATATATATTTGAAATATGTTTTATAAAAAAGATGTAAAAACAATTTTGATTAATAGTTGTTTATAAAAAAAAATAAGAGATAAACTAAAATAAATGTAATTTATATTTAAGTTTATTTTGGAAAAGATGCATTTAAAAAAAATACTTAAATAAAATAAAATTGATGTTTTTGCTTATCATTTATTACAAGAAAAATGAGTATTTTAATTGCTTATAAACTATTATGGAGGGGGTATAATTCTTTGATTTATTTTAATTAGTCACGAGATCTTTTAACTTAATTTAAAGTTTCATTTTAGTGATATTTTTTATTAAAGTTTATAAAAAAAACATTAAATTGTGCACATGTGGCATGTGAGCTTGACAAAAATCAAAATAGTAACTCAAGAATTTTGTTAAGTTATTAAATTAAAACATTAGTTAAGGGATGAGAGTAAGACAATTAACCAAACTATAATTAAAGTGCATTTTTAACATATTATATACTAGACAAGAATTTTATAATATTTTAAATTAACATAATAAAACATTTTATATAGCATAATCTTAAATTTAATGGCATTAAACTAAAATCTTATTACATTATTTGATTCAAACCAAAGACATTAAAACTGTTCTAAAATGGCATAAGGTGTAAAGAGACAAAACTACAAAATATGCACACAAGCACTACTATAAAAAGTGTATACAAAATATAAACATAATTATAGTTTACTCAAAACAAGTTTAGACCCTTTTTAAATCTTCTTTAAAGTTGGTTAATTTAAGTGAACGGTGATGCAGACTCAATTAGGTCTTCTTCGCTTGTGTTAAACTGAATTGGTCCTTGTGTCAAAAGCAATGCCAATTTGCATGAATCCTTATCATGTCTGTCCATATGGTACCTATTACACTTGATTCCAAATTTTATCTGCTTCTGCATAAAATAAATCGCATCCCCACACTTTACCCATCAAGATATCAATTCAGAAGCCAATTTTAACTTGAACTAGTTCCTCCATAATAGAATTAGAGTTTGTCCTAACTCATCCCTACAAAACCGGCTTGTAAAATAAGGGGTGTCACTCTATATAAACTATTTGTAGATTATATCTTTAACCAATATAAAACTTGGATTTTTCCCAATACTCTATAATTGAAGATAAGTGGCTACTACTTCTATTAGTAGATAGATAACATTATTTTAGTTTTTGTCAAGCAAAATAGAGATGTCATTATAGAAAAGTAACCTCAATAGCACAAGGAGTGCAGAAAGAGGACACCAAAATCTACAAAAAGTCTCACTCAATAATATCAATGAAAAGCCACGTTCAATTTCCTTTGTGATTAAAGCTACAAGCACAAATAATTGCTTTGAAATAAAAGAATTTCCTTTGAAATAAAAAGAGAGATTTCTTAATACACCATCCAAGTTTCTTAAACACCACGTGAAATTTCATTTTTGCCCCCAGATTCCGGATTTGCACATCCGGACGCACCAAATTTTTAAAAAACGCTGATATGTTCCGGATGTGCACATCCAGAAGAATTCCTGATTTGCAAATCCGGAAAAAATCAAAAGAATTCCATAAAATCATTTACTTCTAAATATAATTAAATCCATTATAATTAAAATTAATATCATTTTTTCAATATAATTAAATCCAATATAATTAAATTCAATATAATTAAAATCTATATTAATTAAAATTAATATGATATTTGTGAGATTTGGATCAAACTCTAGTTTTAAGCATGAGGTCGAAGTCCGTTCACATGCTGCTGTCGAAGTGTTATACTGTCGAAATAATACATGTTGTAGTCGAAGGTTGTTCTAACATGTATTAGTTAATATTGCTAGGGTTGTTAGCATATTAAATTGGGTCTTGTGTTAAGGATCCAATTGTTTAAGTTAGCTTGTACCCTAAGTTAGCTTGTAATGGGTATTTTGTTAAAAGCCCATTAGTTTAGTGTGCTAGGTTTTGTTATAAATAGCATGCTAGTCTCTCATTCTAGAATGTGACAAAACCTAGAAAGAGTGAGATTGGTTAGTTTGTTATTCTTGTATACTTGTAATCCTTGTTTTAAGGAGAAAGGAAAGAATAACAGTTTTATAACCAATCCTTGTTGTTTACTCTTGTTTTCTTTGTTAACCCTAACCCTTGTGAGTTCTTTGATCATAAAGAACCCGTAAATACTTTGTTTCAAGGTATGCCTTCAACAAAGTATGAGATCGAGAAGTTCACCGGAGTGAACGACTTCGGTCTGTGGCGCTTGAAGATGAAAGCCCTACCGGTTCAGCAGGGTTGTTTGGAAGCGTTGAAGGGAATGGCAACCATAGATGATGCGTTAACGGAAAAAGAAAAGACTACCATGATCGAGAAAGCACACAGCGCAATATTGTTGAGTCTTGGTGATAAGGTTCTTCGACAGGTATCAAAGGAGACGACGGTGTAGCACCCCAAAATTTGCCCTACCTTTTTCTGGCTTATGTTTCTTTCTCATTTTGCATCTCTAGGCCATAACTGCATTTTTCATTTGCATTGGTCTTTTAAGACATGGGATCGAAGGGTTTTCTTATCAGTATTTTCCTATTCAGAGGTGCGTCAAGTGCAGAGGTTTTCTTATTCAGAGGAGGCATCAAAAGCATCGGGCCAGGGTTTCATTTGTGTGAGTCAGGGTGTACGTCTCAAAGAGAATTGGAGTTTTTGGTTACAGTTGAGCTGGTGGATAGTTATTGGTTGAGATTCTTCAGTGGATCATGTGAGTGGCCAGATTGTTCAGTGGTAGCTGTGACTATTTTGTCAGAGGCTTGTGGAAAGTTGGTGATTGGTTTTGAATTCCGTTGGTTATCCATTTTCTACCCATAATCCATATCCAAACTCATTGTTTTAATCCATCAACCATTTTCATTTTTATTCACTTACCTTTTCTTTTATTCATAAACCATTTCTAATTCCTAAATCCATTTTATAATACCCACATTTAATCCATATGCAAACTCATTGGTTTTTTTTTATCCATAATCCATTTTTCCTAAATTCAATTTCATTTTAATATCCACTTTTATTTTCTTAATCCTTTCCATATACAAGGTTATCCATTTTTACCCATCTCCATTTTATTTTTAATTTCCATTAACCATTTATCCACATTTAATTCATTATCCATTTAATTTAATATCCATTGTTCATGAAGTTCATTTTTCTTACTTGTCCATATCCATTAGACCACATCCAAAATCTAAAATAAAAATCCATTTTGATCCCCTTTAAATGGCCATTTCATGTTTAAAGATTCATTCAAGCCCATTCCTTCGAAGCCCGTCATCAAAATGCACAACCATTTCAAAAAAAAGCAGAAAGCTGGTGATTACGGCAAAAATTACACAAGAGAATTACATAACCAAATTTCAGCGAATTAAATCTATAACAGAATCACAGGGCAGTGAAAAGTGGAAAAAGTAGATATGTGTGACAACTCTTACACGATGCAAATTCACAAGGATTGCCATAACAGAATTTGAATGAAAAAAAGCCTAAACTACCCTCTCAATTCACTCCATATAAGAGCCGATTCTTCATACCTTCGGCTCGAATCCAACTTCTGAGAGCTTCTTTTTTTTTTCCCCGTTTCAATCTCTGCAGCTTCATTAAGCTGAGTAATTCCTCACTCTTCCACTTCAAAAAAAAAAAACCAGCAAAAGAAAAACTGTTGCAGAACGATAGAGAAGGCTTCATTTTCAAATTTCACAATCCATTCTCTTTTTCCGCTCGAGATTCTTCATCGCTCCCTGCAACAAGTTGATTCACCATCTTCAATTTTGAAAGTCGTAAAGGTTTCACTCCTCCAATTCAAAACCTGGAAAATAACTCCTCAACGCAAATCTTGCACAGCTCAGAGAAACTTCATCTGCATATCATCGCAACAACCTTCTGCAAAATTACGAATCCAACAAGCTTTTCATCGCATCGACAGACCCGAGCAGAAGAAGATGATGAGATAGAAGAAGCACGGTGGACCAGAAATTTAACAGCGCGCGTACCTGAGCAAGAAGCTAAAGATCTCTGGGTTTCTCAACTACTTCCTTCGTTTGAAGAAGCACCGGACTCTCTCCGGTAGGTAAATGAAACTGAACCTACTTTCCTCTTCACCCCTTTCTCTGTTTCTTGATCTGTATGTGTAGAGTAAGATGAAAGGATTTCAATCTAAGATTCTTGAGCAGTTTGTAGTTGGAGACCGTGCGATTTGATAGAGATGACGAGAATGAAGGGAATATTGAAGATTTCATGAGTGACGACGGAGATGACGGAGATGGAGAGGAAGAAGGTTCCGGCGCAGCTTTGTTTTTATTTCCGGCGACTGTGTAGATGGCGGTGTATCCATGGGAGAAGGAGAAAAAGGTTGAACGATGAATGTTGAGTATAGAAAGAAGGGATTGCGGCTGTGTAGAAGGAGAGCATTGAGATATCATGAGACGAAGGAGTTGAAGGGAAGGCGAGAACACCGGCGAATGGAGAAGGGAGAGAATACCGGCGATTTGATTGGGGAAGAAGGAGATGAAGTTAATGATGAAGTGGTAAAGGAGAAGGTCGAAGGTGATGAAGTGATAGGGAGCGGCGGTGTTGTGCAAAACAGGGGAGAAGAAGTTGGATTTTGGACTGAGTTTTAATTAGGGTTTCTTGTTATTTTTAATCCTCTTTGCTTCATAACTGGACCGGACCGTTACCAATCCATTTCGAACCCCCCAATTTCCACTCGCACCCCCTGGACTGAAGAAAAGATATTGGGCCATTAACAACCTCAGCCCACTCGTCTGATTTACTAACAACACACATTGTTTTGCTCGTACACCCCAGAAGCTGAAGAAAGAAATTCTTGGGCTTGTTGTTTAAAGCCCATCGCCTGGACTTCTTCTCCCACCTCCCATTCAACTATTTGCACCCCTTTTGGTTAATTGCTTTGATTTTAATTAGTTTTAATAGAGTTAGCTAATAATTTGGAATTTAATTTTACTTAGAACTATTTTAGTTTTTTAGAATTAGATTTTAATTAGGAGTTAGTTTTTAATATTAGTTTTAATTCTAGAATTAGTTTTAGATCTAGTTTTCTTTAGATTTAACTATTAGAATTAGACTTTAATTAGAGATTATAATCTTGATTTGGATCTTAGTAATTAAAAGTTACTTCTAGATTTTCTTTTAATTAGATTAATTTTAGAAATAGATTTAATTAGAAATGAATTAGGAATTAATCCTTAGGTTTAGATACTAATTTTCTAATTAATCCTTAGTTTTAATTTTTAGATTAACCTTTCTTGGAATTTAATCTTTCTTTTAATTAGTATTTTAATTCTAACTTGGTTATTATTGACTGATTGGTGATCTTGATTTTAATTTGCACTTTATTTCGGATATTCTTGATCTTGATTTTTGATGCATATTCTGATTAAATACTTGATTGCCTCTTGTTTGACTTTCTCTTGTGATTGCGATGCTTTGTGTTTACTTGTTGATTACTCTGTATTCACATGCTCCCTTAAGGCTCCTAGTCCGACTTAATTTCTGATTAAGCTCGGAGTAGGATAGACATTAGGCTCTTAATCCAAGCATGATAACATTAGTTTAGCTCCCTCCTAATCCTTGACCTTAGGGCCATTTTGCATGATAACTTGTAGGATTCAGTTTCCCCTTAGACTTTCCGCGAGTCCCGACTCTTTTCTCTCGCACCCGTGCGATCGAGACTGATCCCGTTTTCCCCTTTGTTTCGTGGTCGTTCCCACGAACTACGACTGCCCTGATTCTTTATTCTCGTCCGAGTAAAGATACGTAGGCACAAGATTGCGTAGATCTTGGCGGGCTACCTTCTCCTTTTTTTCACAAATTTTCCTCCCCTTGTTTCGTGGTCGTTCCCACGAACTACGGACGCTCTGACTTCCTCTCTCTCGTCCGATTGAGGATACGTAGGCACGAGGATCCCTATCCTTGGCGAGCACTCTTCTCTCGCACCCTTGCGATTGAGACCCTTCTCTCGTACCCTTGCGATTGAGACCCTTCCACTTTTCTTTCACAACCTTTCTTTATCACCTCTTTGTCTCTTTCCGACCCCGTAGGTCGAACTACGACTGCTCTGATTTCCTCTTTCTCGTTCGATTGAGGATACGTAGGCGCAAGACGGCGATGTCTTGGCGAGCAACCTTCCCCCACAGTTCCCGTCCGAACTACGTTGACTCTGACTTTCCCATTGCACTGAGGGAGTACGTAGGCCTAGGACAACGATACCGTCCTATCGAGTCACCTTCTTTTTCTTTTCTTCTTCGTTCCTTCGCTCATTTCCTTTCCCGTTCTTTCTCGTTTACAGTAGCAGTGGAGTTCCAGACGACGACACCCTTTGATGCAGACAACAAGCGTGGATCCCATCGAGTACGATGGACGTGTTGGGTGCTAACACCTTCCCTTCGCGTAACCGACTCCCGTACCCGTTCTCTTGGTTGTGAGACCATGTTTTTCCCTCCTTTCAGGTTTACGCAGTGTTTCCTTTCCCTCCCTTGGGATAAATACACTTTGCTGGCGACTCTGTGTTCTTTTGCGCCACTCTCGCGTTTGTACCGTTGGATGCGAATCTTTTCGGGAGCGACAGACGACATCAGGGTTATGGGTGAATCTTGAAAGCTTGTACATGACCAAGTCGTTGGTGAATCGTCTTTACCTGAAGCAAGCATTGTATTCGTTCAAAATGAATGAAGACAAAGCTTTGGCTGAGCAGTTGGATTCTTTCAACAAGCTGATTCTTGATCTTGAAAACATTGATGTGAAGATTGATGATGAAGATCAAACATTGTTGTTGTTGTGTGCTTTGCCCAGATCGCATGCTCACTTCAAAGAAACTCTCTTGTATGGAAGAGAGTCCCTGACCTTTGAAGAAGTTCAATCAGCCTTGTACTCTAAGGACCTGAACGAATGAAATGAGCATAAACCTTCGACGGTTGGTGAAGGTTTAGCAGTTAAGGGAAAATTCTTGCGAAAGGATGGTAGGTTCGACAAGAAGAAAGGTAAAAGTCAGCAGAAGTCTTCTAGTGGCGAAACATCTAGTTTTCGATGTTATCACTGTAAGAAGGAGGGTCATACAAGAAAGGTGTGCCCTGAACGCCTGAAAGATCATGGAGGTAAGGATAATGGCAACGCAGCCATTGTTCAAGATGACTTCGACTCATCTGATGTTCTTGTAGTTTCAAGCGGCGACTCAAGAAAAGAGTGGATTATGGATTCAGGATGCACTTGGCACATGACTCCAAACAGAGAATTGTTCGAAGAGCTATGTGATCAAGATGGTGGATCGGTGCAGCTGGGAAACAACAAATCCTGCAAAATTGCAGGTATTGGATCTGTTAGATTCAAACTCCATGATGAGTCAATAAGGTTATTGACTGAAGTCAGGTATGTACCTGAGTTCAAGAGAAATTTAATTCCTCTTGGTGAATTCAATAGGAAGGGATACATTTTCCAAGGAGAGAAAAGTATCCTAAGAGTCATGAAGGGGTCGAAGGAAGTCTTGAGAGGTGTAAAGAAACAAGGCTTGTATACCCTTGAGGCTGAGGTTGTAAGTGGTTCGACAAATATTGTATCCACGAAACCTGTGTCAAAGACACATTTATGGCACATGAGATTGGGCCATGTCAGCGAAAGATGCCTAGTCGAATTGGGGAAGCAGAGCCTGCTAGGTGGTGACAAAGTCGAAAAGTTGAAGTTTTGTGAATCTTGTGTATTTGGTAAATCCTGTAGGGCGAAGTTCAACAAAGGCAAGCAAAGAACACATGGATCCCTTGATTACATTCATGCTGATCTTTGGGGGCCTTCAAGGAATCCTTCACACTCAGGTGCAAGGTATTTTCTATCCATTGTTGATGAATATTCCAGAAAGCTATGGGTATTTATTCAGAAGACGAAGGATGAAACTTTTGAGAATTTCAAAAGTTGGAAAATTCTGGTCGAAACTCAAACTAGCAGAAAGGTTAACAGGTTGAGAACCGACAATGGCCTTGAGTTCTGCAACCAAGCATTCGACAGTTACTGTGTTGAGTCTGGGATTGCAAGGCATAAGACTGTAGCAGGTACTCCTCAACAAAATGGCTTAGCTGAGAGATTCAATCGAACAATCCTTGAAAGGGTTAGATGCATGTTGGTTGGTGCTGGATTGAAGAAGGTGTTTTGGGCTGAAGCTGTTTCGACAGCTGCATATCTAATAAATAGATGTCCTTCGACTGCATTAGATATGAAGACACCTGAAGAAGTTTGGTCAGGAAATCCACCTAGTCTCGACAGACTGAGAGTATTTGGCTGTGTGGCCTATGCTCACATTAGGCAAGACAAGGTCGAACCTAGAGCTGTGAAGTGCATGTTCATGGGATACCCTGAAGGAGTCAAAGCTTATAGGCTATGGTGCCTAGAGCCAGGTCACAGGAGGTGTATCACCAGTCGAGATGTAGTTTTCAATGAAGCTGAGATGGCTTTCAAGAAAATTGATGTTGCTGGCGAAGAGCTGGAACAGGGAGAAATTCCTGTTGAGGTGGAGCATGTTGATGTTGAAGTGCGTACCCCAGATGAAGTCGAAGACGAAACAAAAGATGTTGTCGAAGATGAGGAAACTGATAATGACTACTTGTTAGCAAGAGACAGGTCGAGAAGAGTCATCAAGCCATCTCAGATTCTTGGGTATGCAGATCTTATAGCTTATGCCTTAATCTCTGCAAGTGAGGTTCTCGACGAAGAACCTAGAGACTATAAGGAAGTTATGAGGAGTCGAAAGAAGACTGAATGGCTGAAAGCCATGGATGATGAGATGAAATCTCTTCATGACAACGACACATGGGAAGTGATCAAGAAACCTGCTGGAGCCAGGTTAGTCAGCTGTAAATGGATTTTCAAAGCCAAGGAAGGAATCGAAGGAGTGGCGTCGAAAAAGATACAAGGCAAGGTTGGTTGCTAGGGGGTTCACTCAGAAAGAAGGTGTCGATTTCAATGATGTGTTCTCGCCTGTTGTAAAGCATAGATCCATTCGAATGTTGTTAGCCATGGTGGCACAGTTCGATTGAACTGGAACATATGGATGTGAAGACTGGGTTCTTGTATGGTGATCTAGATGAAATAATCCTGATGAGGCAACCTGAAGGGTATGTCGAAAAGGGGAAGGAAGATTATGTGTGCAAGCTGAAGAGATCTTTATATGGACTGAAGCAATCTCCTCGACAGTGGAATAGGAGATTCGACAAGTTCATGGCACGCATAAGTTTCATCAGAAGTCAGTTCGACCACTGTGTTTACTTTAGATTTTGACCTGGTAATTCATTTGTTATTTTGTTGCTTTATGTGGATGATATTCTAATAGCAAACAACAATGTCGAAGAGGTAAGGAGGGTGAAGGCTGAACTCAGTAAGGAGTTCGAAATGAAGGATCTGGGAGCTGCGTCCAGGATTCTTGGGATTGACATCTGAAGAGATAGAAAGCAGTCGAGATTATGCTTATCTCAAGAGGCATACCTACGGAAGATTCTCGAAAAGTATGGTATGTCGAATTCAAAGCCTGATGTAACTCCAACAAACCCTCAATTCAAGCTGAATATAGATCAGTGTCCTAGTACTAATGTAGAAAGAACTTATATGAATAGCATTCCATATGCTAATATAGTTGGTTCTTTAATGTATGCTATGGTCTGTACTAGACCCGACATAGCATATGCAGTAAGTCTTGTAAGTAGGTACACGGCGAATCCTGGAAAGGCTCACTGGCAAGCATTGAAGTGGATTTTAAGGTACATAAATGGGTCTCTGAATAGAGTCCTAATTTATGGTAGAGCCTTGGGTGATGATAGTAAAATAGCAGTCGAAGGATATGTCGACTCTGATTATGCAGGTTGTATGGATACCAGAAAATCTATTTCTGGATATGTGTTCACTATGTTTGGGACAGGAATCAGTTGGAAAGCAACACTTCAGAAGGTGGTTGCCTTATCAACCACTGAAGCGGAATATATTGCCTTAACTGAAGCTGTGAAAGAAGTAGTGTGGCTTGAAGGTTTTGCAAAGGAGCTGAAACTTCAAGGTTCAGTTATCACCGTTAAATGTGATAGTCAAAGTGCAATACACTTGTCGAAGAACTCAGCCTATCATGAGCGAACCAAGCACATTGATGTGAGGCTGCATTTCGTCAGAGGGGTAATCGAGCGTGGAGAAGTCCAAGTGCTGAAGGTTTCGACAAATCATAATGCTGCTAATATGATCACCAAGACATTGCCAAGTTGCAAGTTTTTCCACTGTATGCAGTTGATAAAGCTGCATGAAGAAAACTAGTTCGTTTTTCTTGTTAGAGTTAGATCCAAGGTGGAGATTTGTGAGATTTGGATCAAACTTTAGTTTTAAGCATGAGGTCGAAGTCCGTTCACATGCCGCTGTCGAAGTGTTATACTGTCGAAATAATACATGTTGTAGTCGAAGGTTGTTCTAACATGTATTAGTTAATATTGCTAGGGTTGTTAGCATATTGAATTGGGCCTTGTGTTAAGGATCCAATTGTTTAAGTTAGCTTGTACCCTAAGTTAGCTTGTAATGGGTATTTTGTTAAAAGCCCATTAGTTTAGTGTGCTAGGTTTTGTTATAAATAGCATGCTAGTCTCTCATTCTAGAATGTGACAAAACCTAGAAAGAGTGAGAGTGGTTAGTTTGTTATTCTTGTATACTTGTAATCCTTGTTTTAAGGAGAAAGGAAAGAATAACAGTTTTATAACCAATCCTTGTTGTTTACTCTTGTTTTCTTTGTTAACCCTAACCCTTGTGAGTTCTTTGATCATAAAGAAACTGTAAATACTTTGTTTCAAGGTATCCGATTCACAACAATATTTAATATGATTAATTTTTTTCAATATGATTAATATGGTATTTAATTTTAAATGATTTTCTTATATTTAAAAAATTAATTTAATTATATTGGATTTAAAATTATATGGTATTTACTTCTAAAATTGGATTTAATTATATTGGTATTTAAAATTATATGGTATTTACTTCTAAATTATATGGTATTTACTTCTAAATTATAATTAAAATTATATGGTATTTACTTCTAAAATTAATTTAATTATATTGAATTTAATTATATTAAAAAAATCATATTAATTTTAATCATATTAATTTTAATTATATTGGATTTAATTAAATTGGATTTAATTATATTGAAAAAATCATATTAAGTTTAATTATGTTGGATTTTAATTATATTGGATTTAATTATATTTAGAAGTAAATGATTTTATGAAATTCTTTTGATTTTTTCGGATTTGCAGATCAGAAATTCTTCCGGATGAGCTCATCTGGAAAAAACTGAAAAATTTTAGAGAAAGGGTGCGTTCGGATGTGCACATCCGGAAATTAGGGGCAAAAACGGAAATTCAGATGGTGCCTAAGAAACATGGGTGGTGTGATAAGAAACTCTCTAAAAAGAATTGTTTTAGCTATTTGTTGTGGTATTACCTGCACTATTAGCCGTGGTCAATTCTATATCATATTTCAATAGATGTTGAAAGGTGTGGAATTGGAGAAGGATTAATATGTATTTATGAATTTATAACCATTAACAAGTATATAAGATAATTACAAATTTTTTTTTTAGAAAAGCCAAAGTAAATATTATATTATAAAGATGGCATAAGCCATGCCAACCTTACAACAGACACCCTTACATCAGACAGACCATAGCAGCACAAAGCCAATCCCCTAAATGTAACACCCTGCATAAATATACACCACCTAGCCTTTTACACCCCAACCAGATACAACAAAATCTCTATAAACTGAGCACCACTCCAAAACTAAGCCTACCAAAAAAATGTCAATAACAGATTTATCACATCCACGAAAAAGGCCATATATAGTTGTTTAACTTACATCATAGGCACATGTTTAGCACTTCATTAAATGTTCAACTACGTGATTTTCTTAAGAGTAACACAACCAAACATCACAATAACCTACTTGTAACACTTCAAGAAAGAAGATCTTCATTCACTATCTGTCTTTTACTTTGTGTTAAGACTTTTATACGGCTTATCATATTATTTTAATTGTTTTTAATATGTTTTTGAAAGTTAAGTTGAGTTTTGTTTATTTTCTGAATAAGTGTTTATTTTCTAAATAAACAGTTATTTACACCTTCTCGTTGTGTAGGTCATACCTTGAGCTATGTGAATCAGATTGACGTGTTCTAATATGCGTTGAAAAGCTGAGAGGATAAATACAAGTTTTATGCTATAGTCATAAACAAATTCAGAGTACAGAAGAGTTGAATAATTCATTTTTAATTCAAACATAAGAAAATACTTAGTTTTTGGGTCGGTTTTGAATCTTTTTCGGGTCGATTGCTATTAGGCCCGAATTCCCTTAGACGGCTACACAAAATAATATTAGACGGCTACAATTTCTATGGAGAGCTAATTTTTCAAAGGTTGATCTGCTGATAATGGTTTCCATCAAACTTTGAGGTTATTATAATTTCAATTTAATTTCAATTCCTTTCAATATTATTTTGTGTTTCTTGCATGCTTAATTCAGGGTTCTTAGAATATGTTGGTATAATTCGATAGATGCATGTTCCTAAGTTTAACCGCGTTTAACGTAGCTTTTTCGTTAAATCGCCAAATCTTTAACCTTTTGCTTAATTCAAAAAATAGGAAACTAAATCGTATAATATCAATTATGTTTGTTCAATACAAGGCCGGATATGGACCCGTGCAGCTTGGCCCATTGCACAGGGCCTCCAAAAAAATGAGGGCCTCAAATTTTTAAAAAATAAATTAAAAACAAGTAATAATTATATATATATATATATATTATATATTGAAATGTGGCCATGTAGATTGTCATGTAGTATAGCGGTTGTGTTTTGCACTTTGCAACAAAAAGTTGAGGGTTCGATACTTTGTGAACCATTTTGCACAATTAGCCTTGGTTAATAACAAAACCATATACCAGGGAGCAAACCATGACCTTTATGCATAGCGTAGAAATTGAAAATTTATATTTTATTTATTCAAGAACTAACATTTACCATTTAAATTTTTTAAAATAAACTTTGGATAATATTTATAGATTTTAATTACATAATTAAAGATTCAGTAATATATTATTAAATTTATAAATATTTTTTTATTTAATTTATAATGTTATTTATAATTTTAATAAAATAAAATTTATTTTTTTTATCAATGTAAATTTTAAAAATTAGAACAGTGCCTCTAGATTTTCTGAGACGGCCCTGTTCAATAGATATTGTAATCGAATAGGGATCGAATCCGCTTAAAGAATTGGAGTTATAATAACCAATGATAGTTCATAATCCGAATCAATAGATTAGCTCATTAATTTTACTCGTAATTTAATCATACTCTTAATCGAAACCCTAAAACCCCTCATTGTTCCAATGAGTTGGTTAATTTAAGTGAAGAGTCCTTGCGATATGACTCGAGTGTCGCTTCCATATATTAAAGAAAAAATCATCAACTTTATATTAAAGAAAAAATCATATTCCTGTTCACAATAATATTCATATTCATGTTCCAAATTCAAATCCACAAATTCAAATTCACAATAAAATTATCAAATAAATAAACAAATTCAATAAATAAAAATTTTTCATGAAACTAACCGCACCTGTGAACAATATACTTAAATTTCTCTTCATCCAAAAATTGAAGTATAAGAAAAAGCAATTTTTTACTAAATGAATACATGATGTTGATGCCTGGAAGATTTAAAACTATAATAGATCAACAACATCTGAGCATAGATGGTGTGGCTGAGCACAAATCACACTTTCTTTCAAAGGAATCACACTGAGAAAAAGAAGAAGCAAACACAAAGAGCTTGAGAATAATCAGAGTTTGAGAAAAAGAAAGAAGTGATAAAAAATAGAAAGAGATAGAGAGTCTATAACGGAGAACATAAGTAGATTTTTTGTCTCTTGTGGAGATGAATGGAAGGTATTGGTTTAGTAATTCAATTTTAGTTAGAATCAGTTTTACTTTTGTTTAATAATAGTTGTTACATCTCTTGATGTATAAATAGCTTCATATGCCTTGTAAATAAATAATTCATTCAGTCATCAATGAAATTTTACAAGCTCTATACCTTTATCTTTTTCCTCTCAAAATAGAAGAAACCATAGAAACACCAATCTCTTTCTGAACTTTTCACAAACAGTTGCTTAGCTTTCTTCATTCTTCCATCATTGTTCCATCAAACTGGTATAGCAGAGCCCGGTTCGATCATTGTTGTTAGAGAATTCGTGAAGAATGGCAACTCACAACAACAATATTTCTACGCATCTACCAGTGTTCGAAGGCAAGAATTTTGATCAATGGATCGTAAAGATGAAGGTGATCTTCAGGTTTCAGGATGTTCTTGAAGTTGTGAATGAAAGGGTACCAGCATTAGCAGCGAATGCAACTAAGGTACAACAAACAACACATAAAGATTTGAAGAAGAAAGATGGGAAAGCCATGTTCTTGATTCATCAGAGTGTAAGTAATGAGATCTTTGAGAAGATCATGCATTATGAAAGTGCAAAGGAGACATGGGATGCAATGGAGAAATTGTATTCTGGGGATGGTAAATTGAAGAAGGTGAGGCTTCAAGCATTAAGAAGACAGTATGAAGTGTTGACAATGGAAGAAGAAGAAACCATCAGTCAATACTTTGATAAGGTGATCAATCTCACAAATCAGATGACAAGGAATGGTGAAACTTTCACTGATGTGATGAAGGTTGAGAAAGTTCTCAGAACTTTAACACCAAGATTTGATCACATTGTGGTTGCTTTAGAGGAATCTAAGGATCTAGATTCTATGAAGATAGAAGAACTGCAAGCAAGTCTTGAAGCACATGAATTGAGGTTGACTGATAGGATCAAAGAAAGAGGTAAAGGTGCATCTTCTGATCAAGCATTGCAGGCCCAGTATGTGAAGAAAGGAAAACCTAAGAAAGATAAGAAAGAAATTCAGTGCTATAATTTTCAGAAGTGGGGACATTATGCATCTGAATGCAGATCAAAGAGGGTCCCAAGGAGCAAAGATGAAGCTCAATTTGCTCAAAATGAGGAGTCAGATTCTGATGAAGTACTCCCGATGGCAATGGTTAAGGAGGAAGAAGAAAGAAGTGATGAATGGTACTTAGACACTGGGTGTTCAAATCATATGACAGACAAGAAATTGTGGTTCTCTGAATTAGATGACTCAGTAAACAGAAAGATAAGATTTGCAGATAATAGCATAGTTTGTGCAGCTGAAATTGGGAAAATGTTGATTCTTAGGAAGGATGGTAAGAAAGCATGCATTACTGATGTGTTGTATGTACCAAATATGAAGAGCAACCTCATCAGTATTGGTCAATTACTGCAAAAGGGGTACACTATGAAGATGGAAGCACAAGCTATAAAGGTTTTTTATAGTAAGAATAGGTTGATTCTGAAAGCTCCATTGTCAAAGCAAAGAACTTTCAGAATCAACATCAGTGTGATTGAAGATCAGTGCTTGCTATCAGAAACTAAGAATGAAGACTGGTTATGGCATCAAAGATATGGGCATATCAATTTTAGGGATTTGAATATGCTTCATGAGAAGAAAATGGTGCAAGGTTTACCAAAGATAAAGTTGCCTGATGAAGTGTGTGATATGTGTTGCACTGGAAAGCAAGCCAGAAATTCATACAATGCAGATGTACCATTCAATGCAACCAGGAAACTTGAGGTAATTCACTCTGATGTATGAGGACCATTTGAAGTGAAATCAGTAGGAGGAAATAGCTACTTTGTAACATTCATAGATGAATTCACTAGGAAATTATGGATTGACTTGTTAGCTAAGAAAAGTGAAGTGTTTGGTGTGTTTAAGACGTTTAGACTGCTAGTTCAAAATGAAAGTGGTGAAGTAATTAGCAGATTGAGAACTGATGGAGGAGGTGAGTATACTTCCACTGAGTTTAATGATTTTTACTCATCAAATGGCATAAATCATGAAGTCACTGCACCATACACACCTCAACACAATGGGATCTCAGAGAGGAAGAACAGAACCTTGGTAAATATGATAAGAAGCATGTTGAATCAAAAGCATATGCCTCATTACTTGTGGGGTGAAGCAGCTGCTACTGCATCATATCTCATCAATAGAAGTCCCACAAAGAAGCTGCAAGACAAGACACCAGAAGAAGCGTGGTGTGGAGTAAAACCAAGTGTTCAACATCTAAAGATCTTTGGCTCATTGTGTTTCAGACATATATCTGATCAACTAAGGAGAAAATTGGATGATAAATCTCAGGTAATGATTATGGTTGGTTATCACTCAACTGGTGCCTACAAACTATATGATCCAAGTAGTAAGAAAATAGTGTTCAGTAAAGATGTAAAGTTTAATGAATCAAAATGCTGGAACTGGAAAGATAAGGCATCAAATAAGTTTGACAGCCACTTTTATCTATCTGACTCAGAGACGGAAGAAGTTGAGACTGATGAACAAGAAGAAATTGTTGAGAATACAAATGAAGGAGGTACAGAAGTGACTAATAGGCCAACAAGGAACACTCAACCACCAGCCAGGTTGAGAGATTATGAGAGGTTCCTTAATCAAGCAGTTACAGATGAAGGTGACATAGTGCAACTAGCAATGCTTGCTGAAACTTAACTAGTGTCTTTTGAGGAAGCTCTTAAACAAAAACACTGGAAGAAAGCAATGATTGAAGAACTAGACTCTATAGAGAAGAATGAAACATGGAGATTAGTTCAACTACCTGCTGATAAGAAGTGCATTGATGTTAAGTGGGTATTCAAAACAAAACTGAAACCAAATGGTCAGGTGGCAAAGTATAAGGCTAGATTAGTTGCAAGAGGCTTCTTACAGAAGTATGGACAAGATTACTATGAAGTTTATGCTCCAGTAGCAAGGATGGAAACAATCAGATTTATTGTTGCTATAGCAGTCAAGAACAATTGGTCTATGCACCAGTTAGATGTAAAATTTTCTTTTTTCAATGGTGAGTTAGAGAAGAAGTGTATGTGAATCAACCACCAGGATTTGAGATAAAGGGAAAGGAAGAGTTTGTCTACAAGCTTAATAAAGCTTTGTATGGTTTGAAGCAAGCCCCAAGGGCTTGGAATAAGAAGATAGACAGTTTTCTTGTTCAGCAAGGTTTCATGAAGTGTGTAAATGAACATGGAATCTACTGCAGAAATACCACTAATAAGCACATTGTGTGCTTATATGTGGATGATATGATAGTTACTGGAAGCAATGAAGATGAGATGAAGGACTTTAAGAGAAATATGATGAAGATGTTTGAGATGTCTGATTTAGGCAATCTCACATATTTTCTAGGAATTGAGTTTGAAATGAATTCACAAGGAGTTATGATTCATCAAAGGAAATATGCACAAGATTTTTTGAAGAGGTTTAATATGCTGAATTGCAAACCAATTTCAACTCCTGTTGATACAGGAGTAAAATTGTCCTTGGTAAATGATGAGAAATAAGTGAATCCAACCTTATTCAAACAAATTGTGGGCTCTTTGAGGTATTTGTGCCATACAAGACATGATATTGCTTATGGTGTAGGTTTGATCAGCAGATACATGGTAAAACCTACCACCTCACACTTAGTTGCAGCTAAGAGAATCTTGAGATATGTGAAGGGTACAAGTAGTTATGGTATTCAATATTGTAAAGATCAAGATGGTGATCTAGTAGGCTATTCAGATTCTGATTAGAGTGGTGATAAAGATGACAGGAAAATCACTACAACTTATGTGTTCATGATTGGAAATGCAGCTTTTTCATGGAGTTCTAAAAAGGAACCAGTGGTTGCATTATCTTCTTGTGAAGCTGAGTACATTGCAGCTTCCATGGCAGCATGTCAAGCTCAATGGATCAACATGCTACTGGTAGAATTGAAACTGGTAAAGAATGAAAAGATGGAGCTCAGAATTGATAGCAAGTCAGTCATAGACTTGGCAAAACATCCAGTAGCACATGGTAGGAGTAAACATATTGAAACCAAGTTCCATTTCTTAAGAAATCAGGTGAACAATGGAAAGTTGGAAGTGAAGCATTGCAAGACAGATGAGCAGATAATAGATTTGCTTACAAAGCCTTTGAAGTCAAGCAGCTTTGATTACTTGAAGATGAAACTTGGAATGGCTGAAGCATCTAACTAAATGAATTAAGGAGGTGTATTGGTTTAGTAATTCAATTTTAGTTAGAATCAGTTTTACTTTTGTTTAATAATAGTTGTTACATCCCTTGATGTATAAATAACTTCATATGCCTTGTAAATAAATAATTCATTTAGTCATCAATGAAATTTTACAAGCTCTATTCCTTTATCTCTTTCCTCTCAAAATAGAAGAAACCATAGAAACACCAATCTCTTTCTGAACTTTTCACAAACAGTTACTTAGCTTTCTTCATTCTTCCATCATTGTTCCATCAGAAGGGTGTCATGGAGAATTTAGAGAACCATGTCAAGGGTTTCTAGGTTTTGTTTCTTTTTTAAACAAAAGGAATGCTTAATCCGAGAGTTTCTTTTTTGTGAATGAATTTTTTTTCCTTGATTTTTGGTTTTAAAATTAAAATAAAATCCACCTCAGATGATATAATTCCAACTAGATTGTTAGATATACTCACCTTAACGTTTTTTCATAAAATTTAACAAAAATGATCAATTTTATTAATAGAATGATTTTTTAGGGACAAAAAAATGAATGTTTATTAGTTAAGCGATGAAAGTAAAACCTTAAATTAAATTAAGAGCCAAAAGATACATTAAACCTTTTTGTAAACAAAACACCATAACCAAGACACATTTTAATGTCTTCGGCTAAATAGAATATCATTTTTCTTAAACTAAATATTTCAAGGGTTCACCAACCATATTAAAAGTGTTTTTTTTTTTTACCAAAAAATTTATTATAGGCTTAAATAATATTTTCGTCCTTGTAAGTTGGCGAGTTTTTGGTTTTGGTCCCTGAATTTTTTTTTTTCGGTCCAAGTCCTTAACATTTGATTTCTTTTTGTGATTAGTCCCTGACGTCAAACTTCCGTTACAAAAATGATGATGTGGCTAACGGTGATGACGTGACAAGTTTTTTTAATCATTTTTCATTTATTTTAAAATCCAATAATTCCACATCATCATTTTGATTTTGGTCCCTGTAGTTAAAGAAGGCAAAAATTCAAATTTTAGTCCCAAGAGGACTTGAACACAGGACCTTTGCTTCCACAACATGGTTCTTAGCCACTAGACCATTCAACTCACTTGTGTTTTTACTTGCAACAAATTTATATATTACATAAATCCAATATTTACTATTTAATACTTATATTTGAAATACTGCACTTATTTAATACAATTAGTATAAATTATTTTATACTGATAATATAAATTATTTTATAGAGTTTAATACTTAATATTTATTAATATAAATAAAAATTATTTAATATAAATATTTATATATATTGTTAGTATAAATTATTTATTATAATTAGTGTAATTATTTTATTAATTAGTAAAATAATTAGTCTTTAAACTAGTAAAATAATTGAAATAGTAAAATTATTAAACCAAATATTTAATAAAACAAATAATTATTAATTAATAAAATAATTAATCTTTAAACTAGTAAAATAGTTGCAATATTTAGTATATCAAATAATTATTTTATTAAATATTTAGTAAATAATACTGTAATTATTTAATAAAAATGATTAATATTAAAATTAAAATTATTTAATAATAATATAATTAAAATTATTTAATAAAATTGTAATTAATAATACTGTAATTATTTCAGTAATTAATAATGTTGTAGTTTAAATTGTTTAATAATACTGTAATTAAAATTATTTAACAAACTAATTAAATAATATTTCACTAAAATTAATAAACTAATTATTTAATAGTATAATATTTAATAAACTAATTAATATATTTGATTAATTACTGAAATAAAAATTGGTTATAGTTGTTTGCTTTGCTACCACAATAATTAATCCCTTCACAAAGTATGTTATTTTATTCATAAATAGTAATTAATAAATGGTAAATAATGATTAAATAATTAATTTTTAATCAATTTATTAAATATTAAACAATTATTTTATATTATTTCAACTATTTTCATAATATTATGAAATAATACTATATACTGCAACTATTATATTTTAATTATATTTTTATTGATTTTATGAAATAATATTAATATTATTAAATAGTTTATTAAATATTTCAACTATTTAGTTAATTAAAATTATTAAATACTTTTATACAGTTTCTTAAAATAATTTTTTAATAGTTTATTAAATAGATTTTTAAAATACTTGATAAATAGTTTTTTAAATATTAGATATGTTATTAAGTAATTTATATTTCAACTATTAAAATATTAAATAGGTTATTAAATATTAAATAGTTTATTAATTAATTTATATTTTAAATAGATAAAATAGTTTATAATAAATAGATAAAATAGTTTATTTAAAATAATTTATTAACTAATTTATATTTTAATTTTTATTAAATAGATAAAATAGTTTATTTAATATTTATATTTTAACTATTTTATTAAATATTAATAAAATATTAATATCATTAAATAATTATTTACATGACTATTTCAACTATTATTTCAAATAGTTTAAACTAACTTAGTTAATTTATTCAATATTTTAACTATTTAAATAAGTGACAGAAATATTATTAAATATTTAATAAAATAATTAATAAACTAATTATTAGTTATATTATTTAATAGATGAAATATTTATTAAACTTATTATTAGTTGAAATATGTAGGTTGGTTTAGTAATATATTAGTTATATCATTTATGTAATATATAAATTTGTTGCAATGAATTAACCAAATATGTAAGGTGGTGTAATGGTTATGTACTATCATGTGAACCTAATGGTCTTGGGTTCAACTCCTTTTGGGATCATTTTTAAACTTTGCATTAGCCTTTAAATCAACACAAAAAATAATAAATAAAAAAATAATGCTGACGAGGACTTAAAAAAAAACGAAAAAACACTTTGCCACGTCAGCGGTAGGAATCACATCAGCCCTGCCACGTCATCACCGTTAGCCACATCATCATTTTTGTAACGGAAGTTTGACGTCAGAGACTAATCACAAAAAGAAATCAAGTGTTAAGGACTTGGACCGAAAAAAAAAAAGATTCAGGGATCAAAACCAAAAATTCGACAACTTTCAGGGACGAAAATATTATTTAAGTCTTTATTATATTAATCAAAAATAGCTTTGAAGGATTTTTTTACATAGTTATTTGGTTGAGAATTACTTTTTCCACCTTTAAGTGTTCTCTCCTACCACCGTGAAAAGTCTCAAATGCTCTAAGCGTTCAAAGATGCATCTTCGGACGCACTTTTTTTACACACATTTCATCACAAATTATTGAGCCGCCCTTATTTTGCAACAAAAAAAAAGTATGTCCGGAGATGATTTTTGAACGCACCTATTTTACACATTCTAGTGTGATTTGAGTGCGTTCGAATATGCATCTCCGGACGCATGAAAGACATTTTCGGATTTTCAAGAGTGGAGGATACATATGTAAAGGTGGAAAGAACAACCTTGATTTTTTGGATAATAGTTAATTTGGCCAATTTGTAGATTTGATAGTTATGAAGCCTTTGAATATATCTAATGTATTTGATTTCCTTCTCAAATACAGTTTTGTAAAACTAAAAAATTAAAAACTTATTTGATAAATAAATTATAAAATAATAGTTTTAAAAACTGATTTTGTTTTCAATTTTAAAAACTTAAAAATTAAAACTAGTGAAAGATGTTTTGCTTTTGAGTTTTGCTTTTAAGTTTCTTAAAGACCAAAATTGAAAACAAAGAGAAAATAACAAATTTTCATTAAGGCATAACTATAATATTTTTTATCTTCTATGTGTTTTTGTTCTGTTCACACCTGCACAATTTATATACATTAGGGGAATTAATACACAAATGGGAAATGTTATAAATGTATGCAGAAATTAATAGTATTGACAAATTTGATTGGTTGAAATTTTTTATATTTATAACATATATCAGGGTTTATCGAGTAACTCTAATTGCTAATCGATTATTTATTGTGAAATTTCATAATTCAAGTTATTGTAACCAGTTACGATTCCTTCCAACAACAAACATAATCAAAACAGAATGTTATGAAACCGGTTACAGGTTTGGTGTAATAGGTTACCAACGATCCAAAATTTCTCAAAACCAAATTAGTAGTGTTTATAACCAGTTACAAGTTTTATGTAACCAGATACATGGTCGAAATTTTTGTTTTTTTTTATGTTATTTGTCTAGCTACATTGATGTGTATTGTTGTATATATACCTCATATTGGGTTGTTAATGAATAACCACCGTTTTCACTTTAATTCTCTTTTATTCTCTCATTCTCTTCATTATTCTCTTGTTCATCATTTTATCACGTGATTGAGTTTTCCCCCAACATTTGGCATCAAGAGTCTGGTACTTTGATCAAACACTTGGTGTGTGAAAATACTTTATGTTCCATTTTGGTACCATAAATGAGTGTAAGTACAACGGTGATAATGGATCACAACTTCTGATGCAGTGGAATGAGAGGACCTAAAGGTTTTCCAATGCTCAAGTCAGTATGTGAGGAAGAAGAATGGAATGAATTAGATTTGAAACCTGTTACCTCAGTTTGTCACCTTCTCTATGTATAGAGACATGGAAATAATGAACTTGCTATTTGTTAGTAGTGAAATTCGGAGAGTTGTTGGATACACTTGTAGTTGAAATCTCTCGTGGTCATTAGGATGATAATCCTCGTGTGTTAATAAGATTCTAGAAGGAGTGGGGCCCCTCTCTAGTGGTTAGTCAGTGTCGATGTGGTTGGCCCAAAACAATTGCCCCCTAATGCCTTGCCGATGTATAAGTAGGAGGGGGCTTGATACCTCATCCATGGATGTCGACCATGCCTTGATCATTTTAACACAGACGAAGGAGAAATATTTCAGTTTCTTTAAGGAATTGTTTTTTAATGTGCCATACTTCAAATGTCTTTTTGGAGGTATCATTATTACAATTCTTGGGATTTGAAACTCTTGAGTATTGTGTGTGAGTGATTAGACGTATTTGGTGAAGTCTATTTGCATACTAGATTATAGTCTCCTTTAGAAGGATCGGTGTCATTTTCTTCTGAGTCATTCTTTTTCAAGCCTAACAATTACCTTCTTCTTTAGTGTTTCATTTTCCTACAAGTATAAATTTAGTGCAACATGGGACAAGAAATCATAGAAAAGTATTCATAAGTCTTAGAAGGATACTCCATCTTCTAGGATAAATCCTCTCTACTCTTCCAATTCTGCTTAGTTAAAGTAGGTTGTCTTGACGAGGCTTTTACCAATGTTGGTATGTCTTCCTACTAAGGGATCCTAAGTCCTTCCAATGATGAAAGAATATGTGACAAGTATGGTGATTGCGCCATTCCTTTCTATGGTTTCACTTTCTCTGTCATAGGCCTATGCCTTCCATTTACTGCCTTTGAGGTAAAGGTTTTGAAACACATGGAAATGTCTCCTTCACAACTTCATCCTTCAAGTTGGACATACATGAAGGTATACAAGTATTGGTGTGAATACTTGAATGGAGAGCCTTCTGTGATACTTTTATTTCATCTCTTTGGATGTTGTCATGACCAGGCGACTTGGGCGAGGAACATAGAATTAATCTACCCAGAATCAACCGCTGATGGCTTAGACCTCTTTCAGAGCTACAGTCCTTTGAGGACCAGTTCTTTTTGTTAACCCTTATTAGCACTGAAGCTCATGCTGCAGTTTATAACATCGGCAACAAAGTAGATAGCAGATGTGTTAATCTGTTTTCTAAGTATTGGACTGAGGGTCATTTTCATTTGGGAATCGCCATTACATGTATAGGAAAAGGGATCTTTAGGATGAGGCTCGGTACTAAAAGGCTTAGTTACTAAAGTTTATCAACAATCTTGGATACATAAAGGGAAGTACTCCCATGGAGGAGGTTGACAATAAACGCTTACAATGCCTTATTGATGTCCAGTTGTTGATATGAGCGTGCTTTCAGGAAGAGATAAATACACAATTTGGTAAGCTCTAGAACTTTCATGGCTTTTGATGTTTTCAATATGCATATTGTGATATATTCTCTTTACCCATAATTGTATGCAGGTTACATGGATAATGAAGTGTGACTTTAGCTTCCAAGTCAGGGAATACACTCAATTGGATGTTAAGATGATGTAGAGGACTTGTCGACTTCATCGAATATCCCAGGTCTAACTACCTGTCTTCTACTGATGACGATTTGGCTCTCATTCTGTCGGGGGTTGTCGACCTCCCCCTTTGGATGATGTATGCGCTTACTTGGCTCGTCTTTCTAGACTTGTTCTAGAAGAATAACCTACTTTTTCCCTTAGTGTATCCGATCACCAGGAGGCTTTTTGGTTTGACTAGTATCGTGCTGAGAGGCAACGACTGAAGGATAACATTCATGATATGAAGCTTTATCAAGACATATATCTGCATGAAGTAGAGAAAACTTCTACGTCTTTCACTGGGGGTGGAGAATGATTTGCTTCCCTAGAAGCTCACTGATTCTCTCACTAACCAGGTGGCTCATCTAGAGAAAATTGTGGCGATGAAGAACCAAGCTCTGACTATTGTTCAGGGTTTTTTAGTAGGAAAAACACCCTTTTTGGTCCTTTAACTTTACCTCGGGGTTCATTTTGGTCCCTTACCTTTAAAAAGTGTCATTTTGGTCCCTTAACTCTTCCAAATGTTCCATATTAGTCATTTTGTCTTATTAGCGACGAATTTAGCGACTGATTTTTGAATTTTTCCGTCGCTAATAAGACAAAAAGGACTAATATGGAATGTTTTGAAGAGTTAATGGACCAATATGACACTTTTTAAAGTTAAGGGACCAAAATGAATCCCTAGGTAAAGTTAAATGACCAAAAAGGATATTTTGCCTTTTTAGTATATTCTCAATGAGAATTAGAGTCCTTGCATACTCGAAACGCTTTGCCAACCTAGTAGATGGTTGACTGCATGAGTGCTACCCTTGAGGCAGTTTCCCAATCGTTTAAAAATTCTTTGTAGCAAGTGGAGCACTTCCACCGGCCTTTGACACTTTCCAAGGAGAATATCTGGTTATATCAAGTAGTTAAAGATGAGGAAATCGTTTCTCTGCGGAAGTAGACTTGTTGGGGATCCCTGTAACCTTTTTTTATATACTGTTTGTATAGTACCTTGTAATGGAAGAGCATACAAATATACTTTTTTTATGGAACGAAATGCTTTTCGTTACCTATTTGAAGTATTTTTGTAGTATCCTAAGTGCATAACTCCGAATTTATGCGAGCTTATACGGTCTTCCCTCAAAGTTAATTGGACGTCACTAGGGTCATTCCCGACCAAAGGTCGGTTCCCTTTCCCCTACCAAATAAAAAATAAGTTATATGTAGACGTGTGGCCAACCCACAATGACATATGGAGTGGCTAGCTTCTAGGCGAGGGTGGGTCATGATTTCCTGTGAGAAATTAATTGTTGATGCCGAACGTGCAAAGTATCTTAGACAACACCCCTGACTTTAGGTGGGGAATTGATTTCTTTAATCTGACGTACAAGCGTTTTCGACAAAACCCTTTATTTTAGGTGGGGAATTGATTGTTGTGGTCGGACGTGCAAAGCATCTTCGGAGCACCTCTAAATTTAGGTGGGGAATCGATTGCTTTAATTGAACGTCCAAAACATCTTCGACGGCACCCCTAACTTTAGGTGGGGAATTGATTATTTTTGTTTGACATGCAAAACGTCTCCAACATCACCCTTGACTTTATCAACGTATTAGGCATCGATATCATCAATTGTACCCCATATTTCTTGTTATTATACATAGTCATAAAGAAAAGAATATTTCAGAAGTTTCAACTTTAATTTACTATTGCCATGTATGTATGTACACAATGAGGTAGTGGTGGAAAACAGGCATGTCCGCCCCGTTTAGGCCTGCCCCGCAAAAGCTCGCAAAAAAAATAGGGCAGCGCGGGGTGGACATAGCTGAAGATGCGAGTCTAAAACCTATGCCCGCTCCGCAAACAGTGAGGGAGGGGCGGGGAAAGCCCGTGAGTATTACACCTTTTAAGCCTAAAAATGCAAAAAATTTAAGTAAATGCCCGCTCTTACAAAATCTCGCGAAAAAAATGGGACGGGGCGGGGCAGACACATTAGAGGGTGAGGACCTAAACCCTTAACCCACCCCGCACTAAAGTGTGGGCAAAACCGGCATGCCCAACGGGCCGTGCCCATTTTTTCACCCCTACAAGGAGGTCAATGATACATGTATAACATTTAATATGGTTAAGAAATAGGAATATAACCAGCGGGACAGATGCCTATTCTACTGAGTGGTAAGTGAAGTGACATTGATCTCCATGGCTACGCCTTCTCCTTAATCTTTTTGGAGAGCCTGGTATATTCTGTTTTCTTCTTTCAGGTCAGTGCTGATAGTGTCTAGTACTCCTTGCAAGTTGTGATATTTAAGCTTGAGGTGTATTAGTGAGGCCACAATGTCTAGCGTGGTTGTGAAGGTTCGTCCCAAGATGCAGTTGTAAACATTCTTGTAGGAAACAAAGGAAATTGAGATTTTACCTCTAACATGTCCTTTTCGTATCCTATGGAACTCCTCAGCTCCACGTATCCCCAAAGATTGGTAGTGGTTCCATTGAATACTTGGAGATCATAACCTTCTGTTGAAGCGGTAAAGCGGCAAGCAACAAAAATATTTGGAAGTATTTATCCGGGAATTTATCGTGTCCAAAGAGATCGGTTCGAGGGAAAGAATGTCGTTTGACAATTTAAATGTTAAAGAATTTGGGTTTAAAATGGGTTTAAATTAAATGCGAGAAATAAAACTTATGAAAATAAAAAGAATTCATTCTTTGGAGAGTAGAGAACTCTCGAGTTTACATTTTATCTACCCTATCAAATACTCAAACTTACTACTCAGTTGCACGCAACCTAAATCACTCGTCAACATTATCACGTATCGCTCACAACAAAGGTTATGTCTAACGCAAAGTTGAGAGAACAACCGCATCGCCTCGGAGGTGATGTCTCACGCAACTCGACCATACAGAAGCATTAAGAATCGATACTCAAGTGAATATTAAGCCTAAATCTATCTCTAGAGTCTAGAACCTAATAGATGTTCATTCTAAATTTGGATTCAACGAGGATATGTCTACCGCAACTCAAACCCAAATAAATAAATCATTCATCAACATTAATTTGTAAAATGAGTTTTATACAACACCATGAGAAATAAATATACATATAATCAAGGTAAACTTAGATACAAACTCACAACAAATGGAGACTACAAAGGGAAGAGAGAAGAGGAATCAAAATCTCTCCCGGGTGTCAATCACAATCCAAGAATCATCCACCCCTAATCGTCGAGTTACAACCTCCATTGATGCTTTTCTAAGATTTAACTAACAAAGAATGAAGATTTGATGAATTGGGAACAAATACCCCAAAACATAACCTAAAAAATGACTGAAAATGAACTTATAGTATTACAAAATCTATCACGTTCGCTAAGCGAACGTTTTACTCGCAAAGCGAGCCTCAAAAAATGGCACTTAAGTGCCTCTGAAATGTTATACCGCCTTTGCAAAATTCCAGAAGTTTGAAGTGCGAACGATTTATTCGCAAAACGAACTTTGGTCTCTTTTCTCCCCTGTCCAATTTTGGGAGCCTTCGTTGGGAACTCGCCATGTATTCGAAAATTGAACATTCGCTGGCACACTCGCAAAGCGAACATGACAGTAAACCAGCTCTTATTTGGACCACAACTTCTGCACCGTAACTCTGATTTACGCACGGTCAAAAGCCCTAGAAAGCTTATTAAATTCTCTTTATGAATATGGAAAGATATCCTTGATTGAATACCTAAAAAAATGAGAGAAAATCAATTAAACTCAATGATATTTACACGATACGTAATATATATACTAAAATGTAAAGTAAACGTATTTATAAACAAATCGGGATTTATTCGAACGATATTAATGAAAAAGTATCTATAAGTGTAACAAAACTTATATACAAAAATAGTTACATTTTGCACTTATCACCTTCATATGGCAAGAAACCGGTTTGGTCCAGCCCCATCTTCTTAAACAACTCTGAGCACATGACGTCGCAAGAGATTTTGCAGTAAATGAGGATCTGAGAGACGTAAAAAATTTCAACGGTATCAATGACTACCAAGGGAAAGATCTCGTTAGGAACACCTCTGACCTTCTCTGAGTCCCAGAATCCCAGCATAGGTCGGTTATGGACTTTGGCCTAAGTACTTCCTTCTTTGCGGTGGACGAACATCATTGTAACAATCTTCCTCTTCATAGTGCCTTTGGAGAGGAGGTTTGCACATGGTGCTCCTCTAGTTATGGCGAAGATGTAGGGACATTTTCCTTTGCCTGCCTCTTTGCTTTTTCCACACCCAAATTTTGACCCTAAATCATCGGATCAATACACGCATCATGACTTTTGCATCATTTGCATAGAATATTTGGTCAATTTATAGGTATAAGGTGAGCCTTGCTTTAATTATGCCAAATTAACCTCTCTCCCTTTGATACAATCAACGTCGGATATTTGGTCAATTTCGTTTATTTCGATGTAGACTAATTTTCCCTTTTATGGCATTTATTTTACCTAGCCTTTTTCATCTTTCAAGCGTTTGACTTGTCTAACTCTGTTCGCTAGTTGGGCCATGTCCCATAAATACTAGGTGTCTAACTTCTTCCTAATGGAATAGTTTAGACCCCCTGGGGCTAATTCGACTAATTCAAGTTCAGACACTTGAGTAAAGCACCTTGCGTTCATTATCTTAAACCTGTTGAGGTAGTCATCTATTGATTCAGCCAACTTTTGCTTCACATTAGCTAACTCTTTAAGGCTAATCTTGGTCTGCACCATGTAAAATTGTTCATGGAATACCTTCTCCAGTTGGTTCTAACTACATATGGAACGTGGTGGGTTAAGGCGGTAAATCATGTGAAAGAATTTTTAGTCAGGGAATTCGTGAAGAATTCATTTTCAAGTTCTCATTATTGGCTATATCTCTTTCCTTTGATTGATACCTTGCCACATGTTCGACAGTAGATTCATTAGTATCCCTTGTAAACTTGGGGATCTTCTAACCCCTTGGTAATTCATTTTGCAATACATAATCAGATAATGCAGAAACAAAATTTGCCCTATGCAGACTCACATTGATGCCATTATGGGCCAAAATCTGTTCGACCATATTAGTTATATTGTTCTTCCCCCAAAATTTGTTTTGCTTGGCATTTCTAACTACTTAATCTGCATCTTGGTTTCTATGCACCAACACTACCTCAGGTCCATTTTGGCGTGCATTACCTTCAACTACTCCGGGTACCGGTGGCTTGACAGGTATTGCCTATGTATCTGATTGTTAGGCACTTATTGAATAGGCGCTTGAGGAGTACCAAAAAAGTCGGCGATTCAACTCATTTATTGTGCCAATTAATAGTAATTATGATTAGTGTTCTGAATCAAATGATTAAACATTGTGCCTATTCGGTGTGTAAGCATGTTAACCATTTCATGATTACTCTCATCCATTTGTTGTCTTATTGATTGGAGAGAATTATTGGTTAAGGGCGACATACATGGAGGAATATATCTTAAACCTCCTGACTATTTTTCCATTCGAACAAGGTTGTTAATAGCAGACTTTGATGCTAAGTATGGGTTAATAGGGGATGCAATGGACATTGCGTTATCTACATACGTAGATGCACTAGGGTGTAGGCTTGCCATCATATTAGTTGGCATACCATAAGGTTGTTCTTTATCACTTAGAAGTAACATGAAACTCAAAGGAAAATGAGACATTTGGTTTCCTATCATATTTTATGTATCCCTAGGGGTAGCGGGCGCACTCGTTACTTACGGTAAGGATACCACCATTTCTAGTGATACAATCGACGTAGTTATCTGGCTTATAACGGTAGGCATTTCTCCAACAGAAGTTGAAGTTCCTACATGACCAACCGTTGAGGACAACATTGTTCTAAAGAGGAGGAGGTTTCTATATGGTGGATGTGCCATTTCAAGGAAAGTCTTGTCACTCCCCAGACGCATACACACTAGACAACTGAATCCATTTCATGAACAAATAACAAAACTTATACAAAAAAAACACAACTTTTCTGCAAAAAATACACTTTTTACACAAAAAGGTCCCACCAAATGTGTCAATTTATTTACTGGTGTTTTTAGTAAACAATAACGACTTTAGTTCACTTAAAAGATTAACTTGAAAAATCTCAAATACAATTTGTGTAATGAAAATATACAATGAAAAATACGTGATCTTGATTTAAAACGCTTGGTAATAAACCAACTAAATGCAAGCCATACAATTTGGATAAAGATAAAAAGCAATAAACAAAGTAAATTAGATTAATTGTAAATGCTTGAAATACAAAGGATTTGCAGATAATCTAAAGAGTGGATGCAGACTCACATTTTTCACAAACTATTTCGCTCGATGACTTAGGTACTCTAGTTCTATAGAGAATGAATGAGAATTTTGAGATGTTTAATTCAAGGCATGAGCCTGCTTTATATAATAATCCTAAAATAACTGTTGACAACAGCTGTTAGTTACTTGTTTAATGCGTGTCTTACTACGTGGGCTACTTTTGCTCTAACTTGCTTCCACACATCTTAAAAGAGAAACTGTTGAAAACCAAACAAAACGTGGTGATAATTGCGTTGATAACCATTTTTGAATGCTTTAACTGCCCTTGTAGAATGCTGACACATCTCCATATCACATAGTCTTTGGACTTGAAAATATCCTAAGTCCTTAACACTAAAAAGTGTTGACTTCGATGCCGTGTCGATGGGTTGTTATGTGTTCTTTCAAGATTTTAAACATGTTTAGAAGAGAGAGTAATCTTAATCTTGTGGATTTTTTCCTGAGATTCCCCCAAACCATTTTTGACCTCAACTCCACTTACATGTCTGTCAAACCAACATGTCGATACAGTTAATATGTAGAAGCCCTTGGCTTAAGCTTTAGACAGTTAGTAATGTTAACGTAGCTATGACCATCAATGTGTTGACTTTTCACTCAACTAAAATCCCAGGCTAACAATGGGCTTTTACATAGATGTATCTTCAAATTCGCACCTAAAAATATAGGGAGATGTATCTCCATACCAAATTTTGACAAAAATGACGTGGGTGGCTAAAATACATGAACTGTTGTGATTTTAGGTGCATTTGGACATGCATATTTGGACACCAATAAGGACATTTTAGGCTTTCAAAGGTGTGAGGCACACCACATATGATGGGATGAGTATTTCCTTAAATATTAATAACTAGTACTTATTGGTATTTGGACGACCAGATTCGATTTTTGATGGGCTCAAATGAACAGTCTGAAATCGACCATTTATACACATATAAAACTAGTTATGGCCAACCTGCTAATTAAATAAATTAGTCGATCCGAATCGTGCATACACGTCCCTTATGGATTGGTCAGTTTGGGTCGATTTAAAAACAAAAATCTATGGAATTTCTCATTAGACCCTATAAGCATACCACACACCCTTGAAAATCCAAAACTGCCATTCATGCATCCGGAGATGCATCTCAGTTTACACCCATGTATTTAGAGATGCATCTTCGAACTGTCCACTGAAAGTTTTTGAAAGCGTTGGAGATACAAAGGGGAATTATTTCAGAGATGCATCTCCGGAATCTTTCCTGAATCATATAAGAACAACACCATTGTCCAAACATTCTATTTTTGTGATGGCAACTTATATTAACGTAAAATCAAAGGAAAATGCAATTATATGAAAGTTAAAATGAAAGTAAAAATGCATACATTAGTAAAAAAAGACAAGAAAATTTATACATAACATTTGTCTGAAAAATAAATCCGAAAATACAAATAATAATAATACATCAAAATATAAACTACTGGGTATGTCTAACCGTTGGTCTCCCCCACTGCCTAAATTGTAACACCCTAGTTTTTGATTTAGTGAAATTATTTGATTTATTATGATTTTTTGTGTATTAATTTGATTATTGGGCAATATTAATTAAATAAATAAGGGTGGTGGGTGTGTGTGACATTGAGGTGAGAGTTTGAAGAGTAATTAGAGACTAGTAGAGTTTAATTAAATTATAAGAGTTTATTTTAATAATTAAAATAATAGTATTTTATTATATTTATTTAATTTAATAGAAAATAGAGAGTTTGGGGTCAAATTGTGATTTATGAGGAGTGGAAGGGAGGATGGAGTAAGAGGAATAAGAGTTTGGGCCATAATTAGAATTATAATAAGATTTACCCTAGTGATATATGTTAGGAGCATAACATAGTTTTAAAGAGTTTTATTAGTACATATAACCAAAATTGGAGAATAGATAGGGGCTAGAAAAAGTGCAAGAGAAATCTTAGAACTTGGAGGAGATTAGAGAATCAAAAACCATAATTTTTCACTACTGCTAGGATTACCAGGTAAGAGGGATAACTATCTCACCAATGGGTATATGCATGAGGGGTAGAATTGAGGAGTCCTTAACCTCCAATAGGGCAAATATGAATTAAACTTATTTCTGTTATTCACGATTGATTTGTTGTATGTGATGATAATTGGTGATGAATTTCATGTACTATGAAGTGTGATACATTTTGTTTTGATGAGTTAACACCATTGTTGCAATTTTGAAGATTTTGGGAATAATATGATTTTATGAAAACCATGAATTAAATTTGTTGATTTGATGAAATCAGATGTTATGGATGAATATATAACACGTGTACAATGTTTTGGATCGATTTTGTACGATTGGATTGAGAATTATGAGTTTTACATTGAACTCCATTGGAAGAGACGAATTCTGCAGGTTGTTGAGCGCTGACGGGAGTCACACTGGTGTCAAGTTACCCGTCACGCTGCCCATGCTTGTATTCCAAGCCGGTCGTCACATAGGTGATGTTCTGAAGTGTTGAAGTCGGTGATGGACGTCGTGACCATGACGTGTAACCCGTCATGAGTCTGTAGTAAGCGTAGATGCTTGTTTTGATGATTTTAAGTTGCAGATTTCGACTTTTCAACTTTTGTGGATGTTTTAGGTACTGCTAGGCTCTGTTAGCTACTGTTTGAATGATGTTTTGGTATGACTTAACGATTAAACATGATTTTAACCGAATCTATGAATTATTTGATAAATGATGGATATGTGCACACACTACTAGAATTTCCACTTTTAGTGACAAAAATAGTGACCAAAAATCGAAAAAACCGGTCACTAAATTCATCGGTGACTAAATCCGTGACCATTATTTTGTAGTAGCAAAAACCCTGGTCGCTAGTATGTGGCAGCCATCTCATAGGCCGATCTTTAGTGACCGAATTTAGAGGCCGAATTTAGAGACCGATGTTAAGGACCGATTTCAGAGACTATTTTTGTGACTGGTTTGGAATTAATTTTTCTTCTTATTGTGACCAAATTAGCCACCGATTATGAAGTGTTGTATGGTGAAATAGGTATCTATTTCCGTATCTGAAATCTGAGTTTTATTATTATTATTATTATTACTAATTTACAATCCCTATAAGCAAATTTTTAGATCTAATTTAATATCTCTAAAACTATTTCATACACACAACAATATGAGCATAATATATTTAAGTATTACTAAATATTATTAGAAAATACGTAATCAATCCAAAACATAACCAAGCTAAGTTATCACTACTCCACTTGCAAGTATCATCAGTGAATTGTGAAATTCTGGTATCAGATATGTGATGTCAAGTGCGATGTCACAACATCAATATCTGTTGTATGAACAAGGCAATAATAGTAATCAGAAAATGCACACATAATTTATTCACCCAGTTCGGTCTAACAACCTACATTTGGGGGCATATCAAGCCAGGAAGGAAGTCCACTATTAGCAGTATTAAATTACAGACTCAATAATCCCAGTTGACAATCTCCTAACTTAATCACTACCCAATGACCCTTCTATCTAAGTCCTCCCTAGATAAGAGACTCCATCTCACTCCCAATCATCGCAATGATGTCTAGCAGTCAACATCTCAGTCACTGCATCAACAGCTTGATTTCTAAAAACTCTTCAATCACAGAAAAGTAGAAGACACACTTCCATGACAATACCTAGACATGACACACATGACTAAGAACAATACTTAGAGTTGCTTAACAGCTTCCTCCAAGAACAATACATCTCTTACCTACAGGCTTAGAGATAAACATGATGACCATCCCACAAACTGGGTGGTTCATCAACCAACACAGCCCTTATAATTTACATGATGGCTGGCTTTCTTAAACTAGGTTACAATGCTTCTATTTATAACCTATTTCCAAACTGGATTTGGGCCTTCAAATCACAACAAATTAGCTGCTACAAATTTGCAAAAGATTCTTCTGCAAATTAGATCTTCAATCAAATCTTCCTAAAATATCTCCATATTTAAATACTCAATCTTCTCTTGATTTTATCTTGAATCTTCCAAACCTCTAAATCAGCTCCACATAATATTTCCAGGATATTATGTATCTTTTAAATCTTCACTATTTAATTCAGCTGCAAGATCTTCTCCATAAAAATATCTGATTTGATTTGAATTTAAAAACAAATTTTATCTTCAAATCTTTTCATATCATTCAGCCTTAAAAATAGCAACAAGATCTGCTCCACATATGATTGCACCAGAATGTATCTTTACCAAGATGTTTGCCTGCAATCTCTCCACCAGATCTCTCAAAACAACTGATACACGTAGTCCTAACAAAACACAACAGACTGATGTTCTGATGTTCTGTCAACTGATGTCAAGACATCATGTTTAACATCAGACCACATAACTGCAACCCTAAATAACTTAACATAAACTGAATGTTAAGAACTCATGTTAAGACATCAGACAAATGACATCTTGATTAAAAATCACATGACAGCAAAACAGCAACACCTGCTATACCAGACTAAGATGTCATGACATCTCCTTCAACATCTGTCACAACAGCAGCAACTATTGTCATGACATTCCAAAAACCGCCACGTCATATAACCTTAAACATTCAGGTTCAATGAAGTGCTCATGACATCTCTGTCACACCATTACAGCCATGCACTCATACTAGTTAGGTGCAACACAACATGTCAAGACATCTCACTTGACATTTCCATAACCTGCTGTACTGGACCCAGATGTCATGACATCTGTTGTAACACATGACAACAATACTGTTATGACAATTGAAGATGTCTCAACATCAGGTTCAGCATCTGTAGTGATGTCTGAGCAACCATGTCAGGACTTCTGATCTGACATCTTGTACCACCTGCTATAGATCATCATCTGTTCTGACATTGACACATCCTGCAGTGATGTTCTACTCTTATGTCAAGACATTCTTCATAACATTTTCCTGAGCAACATGTTTTGCAAAAATTGCTGCCAACTCAGAACTTACAATCTCCCCCTTTGGCAAATTTTTGGCCAAAACATAATTTGATCGTACACATCATATTAAAGGAAAATACAGTAGCAGAAAATAGAAGTCAGAACATCTTTTTAGGCATATATCAATCACAATCTGTTTTACCCAAAATTAATGCGAACACCAAAAGCTGCAGAACTATCAATCTCCCCCTTTGGCATATTTTGGCTAAAACCTTCTTCTTTGAACACCCATCCAGCTCCTCCTCAACCAAGGGACACCTGATGTTTCTTAATTCTCCCCCTTTTTAGCCAAAATAGGAGCAAACCAAACAAATGACATGCACCAGCTAGAACACCAATAAGAACACTGCTCCCCCTTAACATCACAAGTCCAGCTGCACAAAATAGTAACATTCCCCCTATCAAGGATAACATGTGCTTCTTTGTACCTTGATGAATGGAAAACATAAGACGCATCTTAATGCCTTCAAGAGCTCACTCTTTATTCAACACACCTGCTGAACACATTCACCTACAGTTTGACCCTCAAGCAAACCATGTACCACAACAGTACATAAATCAGATAGAAGCTTGTGATCTCAGGAGACAAAAACCATAACATTCTGAACAGAATCTCCAAGCTCCCCCTTAAGCCACAGAGCATCACATCATCACAGAACATCTACTTCAGAATACTATAACACTACATGATACCAACCCCCACAGCACACAGAATACTACACTACAACACTCTCTACTCTCTACTCTCCCCCTATCTTTCTCAACAGATGCTTCTTCAGCAAGAAACACTCCAAAACCACTACATGATATCCTATGACAGGTTCATGATCATATAGTGTGTGGATACCCAGAAATAAACACTTATCCACCTTTAAGAAGAATAGAACTCCTTGAGTCTTCAACTCATCACCCTTCTGCCCAAGAGTAACTTGTTCCAAGACAATCCTCAAGACCAACCAGCAGCTACACTCTGATTATCTTGATTCTTCGAATCCACTATATAGATAAACCAATTGCCACAATTTGATCACCTCCTTTATGAATCCTCATATGAAAAAGCCAACTGCTACAAATTGTCTTCTTCACGTTTGTCAAAATTGTCCCAAAGATATCCTGATCTATCCACTGAAATTGATCTTCAAATCACATGTTCCAATTGCTTACTATCAAACACACTTAGAATCTCTAAGTCATGTAATATCTTCTCAAACCACAGCTCCCGCAAACTGTATAAGACAAACCTTTTTAAAGCATCCATAACTTCCATTACTGTAAATCACCTCTATCTTAAGCTGATGTGCCACATCACCAACTGAGACTTCTGATGTTAAGTTAGATGTCAGAACATTATGACATCCAACTGTTGAATTCAGCTCTTCCTTCTGCCACTCAAAAGAACCTCCTCCCTTTGCAGAAACAGATTTCCATGCTCTCATAGACTTGATTCAATAATCAAGTTTGAGTAGACAACCTCCATCATGCTCAGAAAATCCAAAGACTTCAAACCTACCACATCTGAATCTTTAGAAAATGAGTAGTTCAAGACTACCCCATAGTTATACCAAAGAATGCCACTTCCCTTAGTAGAGCCGTCAGTAGAAAGCCAGAGATAACATCCACATATCCTCAACTTTCACACAACAAAACCCATGCTTCAAAGCACCTAGATAAAAAATAAATTGATCCAACCATCAAGACTATGATGTCTTCATAGTCTTCCATCTCCATCTTTAACAACATAATTCAGGTCGTCACACACCAACACACCACAACCACATAGAGAAAAGTAAATTCTCAACACTTCTGCAGTCCTGCACTTTTAAATCAGACATATACATAGTCTCCAGTCAATGTATATTGTCATTAGTTGAATGCACAACATCTTAGATAAATGCTCAGCTCCCGTCAGAGTATTCACTATCGGTTAGATGCACAACTTTATCAAAAGCAGACAAATACTCAACTACTGTCAAGCTATTTATCATATGTGATGAGGTAACCTTCTCACACAAGGTACGACATTTGATCTAGTCTAACATTCTTTTCCTACACACTTGAGGCACTAGCTAATCCCTCTTTTGTTAATCCACACCACTGATCACTTCAGTTTAGGTAAGTGGCTTGACCTGATACTTCACCATGAGCACAACTAACTTTCTTTGGCTGAGAAAGCAAAGAACTGAAATGATGTTTCAACATCAGTTCCGACATCAGTCTATATCACATTAAATAACTACTATGGCTTTGGAGACAACACCCATAGTAAACCACACACACATCTCTTGCAACGGACAGTAGCTGACCACCCTTCAAAACCAGATCATACACACATGCAGGAACCAGTATACTCTTCTGGTTTGATGTCACAACAACTAGTAGAAGATCATTCAAGAGCAATACCATGGGATTCTTCAATTTAGACTTGTGGATGGTTTTTCAGAGAAGAGAGCAAAAATAAATTGCATCCTTCTGATCTCTCATCAAAAAACTTATTGAAAATGCCTTTATGAGTGGACTTGGGTCAAACCTTAAGTATCTTTGGTCACTTTAATAAGTCAATCAATATTATCCTTAAGTATCACAACACCATGTGATACACCTTCAGAGTGTTGTGGCCTCAACACACACAAAACCACCAGGAATTTTCCATCAGATATATATATGCAGTGGAACACACACCATAAAATTCCTCTACAACCTTCAGGCAAACCTTAATAACTATTGCACAAACACCACACTCCAGGTGCAACAGGTCAGCATAGGTTGAAAATAAATCACCCTACAAAGCAGCTCACCACAAGCCTGACAACTTCAAACAGAGCCAATACATACCCTGTCACAAATAGTCCATCCTCCACTTCAAGGGATCATACAAACAACTATATGAACTGACCAAGTCCATAACTCAGCAAAACTATCTTCCTTGCTCATGAACCAGAAAGTATCTTCCCTAGATCTCATCCAGAAACAAACAAGATGCCTGCTCTGATACCAATTAAAATTCTGGTATCAGATATGTGATGTCAAGTGCGATGTCACAACATCAATATCTGTTGTATGAACAAGGCAATAATAGTAATCAGAAAATACACACAGAATTTGTTCACCCAGTTCGGTCTAACAACCTACATCTGGGGGCATACAAAGCCAGGAAAGAAGTCCACTATTAGTAGTATTAAATTACAGAATCAACAATCCCAGTTGACAATCTCCTAACTTAATCACTACCCAATGACCCTTCTATCTAAGTCCTCCCTAGATAAGAGACTCCATCTCACTCCCAATCATCGCAATGATGTCTAGCAGTCAACATCTCAGTCACTGCATCAACAGCTTGATTTCCAAAAACTCTTCAATCACAGAAAAGTAGAAGACACACTTCCATGACAATACCTAGACATGACACACATGACTAAGAACAATACTTAGAGTTGCTTAACAGCTTCCTCCAAGAACAATACATCTCTTACCTACAGGTTTAAAGATAAACATGATGACCATCCCACAAATCGGGTGGTTTATCAACCAACACAACCCTTATAATTTACATGATGACTGGCTCCCTTAAACTAGGTTATAATGCTTCTGTTTATAACCTGTTTCCAAACTGGATTTGGGCCTTCAAATCACAACAAATCAGCTGCTACAAATCTACAAAAGATTCTTCTGCAAATTAGATATTCAATCAAATCTTCCTAAAATATCTCCATATTTAAATACTCAATCTTCTCTTGATTTTATCTTGAATCTTCCAGACCTCTGAATCAGCTCCACATAATATTTCCAGGATATTATGTATCTTTTAAATCTTTACTATTTAATTCAGCTGCAAGATCTTCTCCATAAAAATATCTGATTTGATTTGAATTTAAAAACAGATTTTATCTTCAAATCTTTTCATATCATTCAGCCCTAAAAATAGCAACAAGATCTGCTCCACATATGATTGCACCAGAATGTATCTTTACCAAGATGTTCACCTGCAATCTCTCCACCAGATCTCTCAAAACAACTGATACACGCAGCCCTAACAAAACACAACAGACTGATGTTTTGATGTTCTGTCAACTGATGTCAAGACATCATGTTTAACATCAGACCACATAACTGCAACCCTAAATAACTTAACATAAACTGAATGTTAAGAACTCGTGTTAAGACATCAGACAAATGACATCTTGATTAAAAATCACATGACAGCAAAACAACAACACCTGCTATACCAGACTAAGATGTCATGACATTTCCTTCAACATCTGTCACAACAGCGGCAACTATTGTCATGACATTCCAAAAACTGCCACGTCATATAACCTTAAACATTCAGGTTCAATGAAGTGCTCATGACATCTCTGTCACACCATTACAGCCATGCATTCATACTAGTTAGGTGCAACACAACATGTCAAGACATCTCACTTGACATTTCCACAACCTGCTGTACTGGACCCAGATGTCATGACATCTGTTGTAACACATGACAGCAATACTGTCATGACAGTTGAAGATGTCTCAACATCAGGTTCAGCATCTGTAGTGATGCAACCATGTCAGGACTTCTGATCTGACATCTTGTACCACCTGCTATAGATCATCATCTGTTCTGACATTGACACATCCTGCAGTGATGTTATGCTCTTATGTCAAGACATTCTTCATAACATTTTCTTGAGCAACATGTTTTGCAAAAATTGCTGCCAACTCAGAACTTACAAATTGGTCTTCAACATCATTAGACACATACAAAAGAGGGAATAAGTCCCTTTCAATTCTTGCACAAAAAGTCAATATCCTAACTCAAAAAACAACTACAAAACATAAAAAGTAAGACACACTATTACACGTGTCATTCTTGACCTATTTCTTCACCATCATTAGACATATCATCGTTATCATCAAACACATCATCATTATCATCAACCACATCATCATTATCATCAGCCACATCATCTTCATGAATTTGTTCTCTAATATATGGCTTGGGCTGAAAGTTTAAGCTTTCCATCAATTGTTTTAGCATATCACGAAGTTCATCTATTTCCTTTCTCATTTCTTCCCTTTCAATTTTCAATCCTTCAAATTCAAGTCTTTGCACCCATTCAGTTGACGATGAACTTGAACCACAGTAATTTCGCCTGCTTGTAAATAAAGAAGATTCACTCCCAAGACCATATACATATCCTTTCCTTATTCCTGCAACCTCGGTCCACACATCAATTTCCTTTGGTGGCGGAGTTCCTTGCAAAGATCCTTGTTGGGTTAATTCTTCTCATCTACGTTTATACTTTTTCTATTGACACAAATATAAGGCTAATTAATATTTTAAAATGAAATAAAATAAAATAAAATGAAATCAACATGAAAAATAAAAAATAAAAACTATTTAAAGTTGAGAACTCATTACATAAACATGTTCCGATCATTGATCAACCTAAGTCTTATTCTTGCGATGTTGGTGAGTGTGAACAAACAAATCTGAAGGAGTGGGGGGAGTGTCATTCAGTTCCGTCTATAACAAAATAAAGAATATGAATTAGAACTAGAAGCCAAAGAATAACTCAACTTTGAACATATATTTAATAACAACTATGCACATAAATTAAATAACAAAAGATAAGTATGAACTGCAGTAGCAACGAAATGCACCAGCCACTAAACACATGGAACTACATAAACACATATAATAATTTAATTAATACAAGATATTTATTAAGTGTCAATTTTATTTTATTTTACCAACATACTGTAAAATTCAAGAATGATTTAAACAATCTTTCACTTATGAGTATTTGGATACTCTAAAAATAAGATGCCTTTCAATTTCAAATATATTCTTGAAACTACATGCTATCACGAAGGTTTATGTGATATAAATTTAAATGAACTATGTGATATAAATTTAGTAATAAAAAAACAAGTGTATGAATCTATAAATAAACAAAGTAAACATAGTTCATTTGTTTCAATGAATTAGATATGAAATATATAAGGCACACACCCATAATACATAAGGCAATGAATTAGTTGTAAAATATCATATCTGTAATTTGCTGCTAAAATATTAACATGCAGTCCCTAGAAGAAGCCTTACATTATGCTAGTATATATTCATTTCAATAAGAATTTGAGATTTTCACTTGCCTTTCTAGAAACAGACACTACTACAAAACGCATAAACAACAACGCCATGGTCACCACGCTTATTCCCTACACCGTTGTGACATCTCTAAATTAAGGCACTATCATAATATTATTATTTTTTTGATTAAAAATTATTTGTAAATAACAACGGTTAAGCAGACAACCGTTGTGATAACCTCAAGCTTTCATGGGTTCGAACCTCAGGGATGTCATATATGTTATTCATTTAATGTTAAGTGGCGCCTTTTCTTTTTTAATTATTTTTAAATAAAAAACTTAAAAGTTTACGACAATGGTTCAAGAGTTCCACCGTTGTTAAGTTGCGCCTTTTCGTTTTTATTTATTTTTAAATAAAAAACTTTAAAGTTTTTAACTACGGTTGATGTTTACAACCGTTGTGGTATATTTTGTTTTTTATTTAAAAATTTGAATTGTTAATACTCTGGGATTTTTTAATGAAATTTCACCATGAAAGTAAAATATCACTACGGTTACAATTATTGGCCGTTGTGGTAGCGTGATAATATTATACACTCTTAGTTAGCTTGTCTCTTCAGTATCTTTTTTTTCATTGCAAATAGAAACTAGACGAAACAATACACGATTTCAACCCAAACCCTAACGTTCATTACTGTGAAACATTACACGATTCCATCCAAAACACCATAGTTCCTACTTCACTGTGTATTTGCCATTGTTGTCATCATCGTCAACCAAGTTTACAAGACCATCACGATCAACCAAGTTATTACCATCTAGAAGGAAAACAACAACAACAACGTCGTCACCACAAGGAAGGAAGACAACACCATCACCAACACCAACATCATTTACTTAGTCATCACGTTTAGGGTACGAAAAATATTTTTCCCCATGCATCTACAGTAAACTTCATTTGCCATTGTTGTGGTTGTTGTTGTTTTATTTTGTGGTTGATATTTATGTTCTTGTTTTTTATGTTGTTGTTGTTGTTTTTGAACTTAGATGTCGACCTTGTTGAGTTCTTCATCAGAAACCAGTGAAGAAACTCAAACAAATGAGATGTTAAACAATGATACTCAAACAACTAAAAGTCAAACGAAAAGATCACAAAGAGGCGTCACAATGATGCCCCAATTCACATCTGTCCGGAACTCATCAAGTGAAAAAATTCCTATTCAGTTTGATTCGTTGTACATAGTGCATTGTCAACATTACTCTACTTTTAAGAGTTATGTTTCATTCCTTGCACGTAGCAAGGTCAGCATATTGATTAATGATTGGAAACAAGTTGATAATAAGGTCAAACAAAGCATATGGACTGATGTTAAGGTATTACATACTATAATTTTCATATATTGACGATATCAATATCTATAATTTCTAATACATACTTATATATTGGCTTAAATGTAGTTAAATTTTGAGTTTACCGACGATGACTCAAAATTGAAAAAAAAAAGTGGATATTATATGCTGGTACTCGTTGGAGGGGATTTAAGGCACAACTCACGGCTGACTACATTAGGAAGCCTAAGAGTGGTCTTGCTCATCCATGGATTTGATATAGTTTTATATTGAAGAAGCAATGGAAAAGGTTTGCAAATATACGTCGTTCTGAGGAATTTAAGGTTAGTATTATTCTCATGTAACCGATAATGTAATGCTAATGAGTTATAGATACTAATCATATATTTTTTTCACTATGTTCATAACAGGTTAAAAGCGAAGTCGGAATACTCAATAAGGCCAAGAACGTGTACCCCCATAGATTGTCTCGTGGGGGTTATAGGAATCTTGAGAAAAAAATCATGCTTGAAAGACAATAAAAAACTGGAGATGATCGCATCCCATATCCACCTTCAAGACATGAGAAATGGAAGAGGGCTCGATTAAGACCAGATGGAGAGTACATCTCTAAGGCTTCAAGAGTAGTTGCCGAAAAAATTGTAAGTATAATTTGTGGTGCTTATGTTATTTTTTATTTAAATGCGTTGGTAACAATATATGTAAGTTTCTCATGTTGTGTAGGATAAGTTGGTTGAGGCAGTCCGTGAAGGCACATTTGTTCCGCGAGCATGACATGACATATTGGCAGAAGCTATCAAAATAGATGAGCATGGTGGGCGTGTCCGTGCTGTTGGAGAAGGTGTCGGCTTGAGGTCATTCTTTGGGTCTCAAAGAAAAAGTACCGAAAGCCCGAAGATTATTGCATATAGACAGAAGATTGAAAATTTTGAGAAGCAATTAGAAGAACAACGGTGAATGTTAGAAAAGGAGAAGGAAAAAAGGGAGAAAGATATGGAAAGGTTCCAAGAGATGTATTCGGTATGTACTTTACTTGAGATGTTAGTGTTTTATCGGAAGTGTATGATATATATTGTGCTTGTTTTTGTTTTATGTTTTAATTGAATATTATGATGTAGAGATTAAGTGAAAACTTGGAACAGCGGACAAATGAAGATCACCGTAATGTTGATGGTGATGATGATGAACGAACTCCTAGTAGAAGTGTTGTACGTCATGCTTCTATAAAAGAAAGTAATTGTTCAGCCCATCCCCCCCTGCGGGAAACCGCAATGATATAATGGACCCTAATCCAAATGAAATCACAATGTTATACTTGAAAGTTGTGGTGATAAATGAAGCGCAACCTCTCCCGCTAGAACATTGTCCACATTTGGGTTTATTTTATTATAATCCTGATGATGTAAGGGATTTTCTTGGTGGGTATAAGTGGCTGGACATCGGAATATTGCAAGTTTGGTGCACGTAAGTATATATAGTTGAATATACATGTCATATTATAGAACATTACATTTATAGAACATCACCCCTAATTTATTCATTTTCTTTAACCATTTAGGTACATTCACCGTCTTTGTATAGAGTTGAATAAATCGAGTACTTACGGAATCTTGGATCCACTTTTTATTCGTTGGACTTTTAATGAACCAAAAGCTATCCGAGAGTACTTGATAACATGGTTAAGTGAGGGAGGAAAAGAATGTTACTTAGCACCATTCCTCTACACGCAAGTATTTTTGGAATTGATGTTTATTCTATATTTAGTTTTGTTTTAGCAAATACCATTAACCTATATATATGCTCTTGTTTATTCAGTGGTCATTGGCAATTGATCATCATATCATTACGGACGAATATGATAACTTTTCTGTGTTCCTTGCATGATCCACTGCAAAACAAAATGAAAGATATGATTAATTCGTAAATGTATGCTTAATTCATTTTCTTTGGCATTGTAGTTAATTTAACATGTAATGTGTTTAATTCAAATTCAATGTACAGTGTTGTGGAGCAAGTGAATATGATGAACAATGTTAGAAGAAAGCCCAGATGGATTTGTCCTAAAGTAAGTGGCACGGTTATGTTTCTTTCATTTACATTCATTGTGATTGTATTCATGTGATTTTTGCTTAACTTTGTAGACAAGGAAACAACCCGGGAATTACGAGTGTGGTTATTATGTCATGAAACACATGTTAAACATTGTCCTTGCCGACATTGTTGATTCATGGGATAAGGTATACAAGTCATAAAATGTTTACATATATTAACAGATAAGTTGACTATTGAATTATTATCATACATGTTATTGCCTCTTTCTTATGTAGATGTTTCTTATGTAGATGTTTAACGATGAAACACCATTCCCCGTTGAGGACTTCGTGGATCTTCATAAACGTTAGGCATATATCCACAATGTTCTTAAGGGTCCTGCTGATTGATGATGTCAATGACTTTTTTCTGTAGAGATGATGTGAATAACACTTTTCTGTATTGATGACATGAATATAGTGTTTGGTGTAAATATGGTTATAATAGTTACAATACTTACAGAATGTATACCTTATCTGTTAGCTGTATTTTATGGTTATAATAGTTACAATACTTACAAATGAATGTTAGCTTATCTGTTATGGTTAAAATGGTTACAGGTTAAAAAAAATGGGATGAATTTGAATTGCTGAGAAATGCATATTTAAAATGGTTACAGGCTCAATAATGGGATGAATTTGAATTGCTGAGAAATGCATATTTAAAACGTAGGAATTTTTTACTGCGGTTACAAAACCAACCCGTGGTTGTATATTTGTGTCTGCAGAATATGTAACTACGGGTATAAAATATAACTGTAATAATATCTCACACGCTGCACAGAAAAAAATAAATATCAAAACGACGCAGCTAGGAATCGAACCTAGGAGCATTATATTTAGCACAACGGTTTATTTTATTAACTGTTGTGATAGGGCGCACTGTTTCCAGGTAGTTACAATAGTTAATGACCCGTGATTATAAGAATCTGTTTACAACGACACTCTACATAACAACGCCTGCGCCAACGTCATTATATACCTTTCCCAACCGTTGTTAATTGACATTTACATAGTAGTGAGAACATATGCAACGAAAACACGACACATAAAACCAGTCAAAAGCACAAACATATGTCGCAGAAATACAAAGTTGACAGCACACAAAACCAGTCATATACACATCATATTTATATAAACAAAATAAACTTTACTAAATTAGCTCTATGTTGGGATATGGTGATAGAGCCACAAGTGTGTAGGGGCATTCCAAAACCTTCACATTCAGATGCTCAGTTTGTTTTTGCCTGTATACTCTTCTTTTTATATCCTGAAGTTCTTCAATGCTTACATAATGTATTCCACAAATTCAAATTAATCCATGTTGGTCTTTTTCTTTTGACACGAACCTTGTTTAGGTTATTTTTCATTATTATTGCACCTCGGTTTTCAAAGTTCTTTCTTGCCCATGCATCATCCGGTAGAACAAAATTATACGTTTTCTATATGGCAAGCATAAACAAATAAAATTACTAACACAATAAACAAATAAAATTACACTTCATTTAAATATGACAATTATTGTGTTATGATTTGTGCTTACTGTTATGACAAGTATAATTTACTATGTTAGGATGTAGGCAAGTTGTTCAATGACATTATCAGATTTCATATTGGGGCTTTTAGCTACTAAAAATAAGAACACAAGGAAAGGAGTCTTAAAATGTGGGGCTGGAAGTTGTGATATTTATGGCTATCTATGGCTATCATTCTCTCTGATATGAGAATCTTTGTTAGTTAAGCTATTAAGAAAAATATGAAACACGAGGACATTTTTGAATTTTTATAAAATTTGTGAAAAGTACAGAGAATTTAAACGATGAACAATTCCCTCTTACTTTTAAGTCTCGCTTGAGTTTGTTTATAACAATTTGGTTAGTTTCCAAAAAATAAATAGTTTTTGATAGATAAATTAAAGTACATGTATGTAGTTTAATTTTGTTAAATAAATTATATATATATATATTAAAAATATGAAATTAAAATATAAAAAAATTATATTATATTGAACAATTTAATTTCTAAAATACTAGACATTAATAAAAATGTTAATTGAGAAAATCGATATTAATAGTTGAGATTTTTTTGGCTAAAAAATTTACCCAATGATAGATTTTTCTTCTTCTTTAAATTATCTAATAAGAAGCCGATATTTCCCTCTATTATGCGAATCTTTGTTAGTTAAGTTATGCTATTAAGAAAATTATTTTTGCTACTTAATGTTCTGTTAGTTAAGTTATATACCTTTGCTAATAAGTATATTCAGTAACTGAGAATTTTTTTAGTTAAGTTATGACTGTTACAAATTTTAAATCAATCTATTTAAACTACACAAAGACTTAAGAAAAACACATATGGCTATCTAAAATGTTCATTCAATTTCACCTACTAAAATTTCACATATTAGAAAAATACCTTAAACTCTCCAAACCACAAGTCCCTCGTGTCAATGTGTATCTTTTTTCATGAGTTCCACGACATACTATAATTACTCCTAATGATATCTCCAATCCCACTAGCTGCAGCATACGAAGGGACAAATCTACAAACAATACATATTAATAGATAAGAAATGTATATAGTATATGAAAAAAACTGAAAATACACACACACACACACACACACACACACATATAATAGATGGTGATGTTACCCCTCTCATTAAAGATGGAGGAGTGACATTAGATGTCCTAGTAGCAGATGCAACATGAGGAAGTGGGACATTAGATGTCCTAGTAGCAGATTCAACATGAGGAAGTGGGACATTAGATGTCATAACAACAGATGTAACATGAGGAAGTAGGACATTAGATATCCTAGCAGTATATGCACTATGAGGAAGTGGGACATTAGATGTCCTAACAGCAGATGCAACGTGAGAAGGAGGGACATTAGATGTCCTAGTAGGAGATTCCCTTATAGGAAGTCCAACATGAGGATGTGGGCCATTAGATGTCATAGTAGCAAATGTCGTAGTATGAGGTGGGCCATTAAATTTCCTAGTAATAGATGTCCTACAAAGAGGTGTAACACGAGACGTGCTTGAAGAGGGTGCAACATGAGATATACTATAAGGAGATGCAAAATTCAATGTCTTAGGAGGATGTGTAACATGAGGAAGTGCATCATGAGATGTCATATGTGGAGGTGCATTATGAGATGTCATATGAGGAGGTGCACCATGAGATGTCATATGTGGAGGTGCATCATGGGATGTCATGTGTGGATTTGAATGTTTGAGATTTGATTTACGAGTCATTGCAACTTTTTCCTTAACTTTAACTTCACCTGCCATCTGCAATTAGTAAAAAAAAATAGAATTGTTTATAGCATAAATTAACTAAATGCACCACCTTCCACAAAATGAAAAATATTACAATTTAATAATCAATATGTCCATGCATCATCTCATCGTCATCATCACCATCATCATCAATATCATTGTTAGTGCCATTATCATGATACTCTGAGTATTCTAAATCATTTTCTAAATCAAATTCGTCCTCGTTCTCCTTATCATTCTCATCATGTTCTTTTTCTAGTTCCTCAATACTCATTTCTATTTCCTCAAATTCCCCTTCATCTCTTAAATGACGAAGTAACTCATCATTTGCTACAAAATCTACACTTGTTGTAGTTGTTGTTGAATCTTGATATGTAACCTCTAATGTATATCGATCATCGACTCTGCCTCTAGGTTTGGTTTTAATGGCAACCCACCAATCAATCTTTTCCTTTAATTTTCCTGGGTAAGGTACATAATAAACTTGAATAGCATTTGCTGCAAATATGAAAGGATCATAATTTGAATATCTTCTACGATGATGAACCTCCACAATACCATATTGGTGTTGAACTTTCATGCCACAATTGGCAACGACATCAAACCATTCACAATTAAATAAAACTAATTGTTTGGTTATTCTCCCAGGTATTCAACTTGCATAATCTCTTTAATATTCCCATAATAATAATTTTCTTCAACTCCTTCATTGTCACCCTTGACACAAACTCCACAATTAATGGTTTTCTTTCCAACACTCCATTCTTCGGTATGAAAATTAAAACCATTGACACAATAAATAGGCCAAGTATGGACCTTCCTCTTAGGACCATATGCTAACTGGTGCAAATACAAATCTTGCACCATGTTATTTTTGTCATGTACCTACCAAAAAGCAACATAAACTCATTATATCCCACAACTACAAGATAAGTCAAGTATTATAGTTGAAATCACTTTAGAAATTGCATGACACTTACATATGCTTGAAACCAACTAGGAAATTCAGATGTAATCCTGCCGTCCACGACAATTCGAGATATATTTGGATGACTTTCTTCCAAATATTGCACAAAGCATCTAACATATGATATTATTATTATTACAATTATTCTATATGATTAATATAAAACAATAAATCAAGTTAAGTTTAATTTACTTACTCAATAAATAGTTGGACTTCTTCACAATTTAGTAATATATGCAAATGTGCAGCAGCTAATTCTCTTTCGTCTAAATACCGACTCTTACGAGTTCTAGCTAAGCGACCGGGATGATTAAAAATTGATAAAGTATGTTGAGCTACATCGTCTTGAACCCCATCATCATTTTGACCTACTCTATTTCTCAAAGATTGCACATGAGTCTCAAAATAATATGAACAAAAATGAGAAGTCTCTTGACATAGATATGCCTCACAAATTGACCTTTCTACATGCGATATGTTTTTAACCATTTATTTTAACCTATTCAAGTGCCTAATGATAACAAGAAATCGTATCGTATTTTTAGGCTCATTGCGCATATGATTTGTCTGTTTTTATTCGAGTTTTATTTGCATTTTACTATGTTTTGTGTGTTTTGCAGTTGAATACTTCATATGTTTCGGAATCGAGAGAAAAGCGGAAAAAGAGGGAAAGAAGAGGAAAATCCAGCAAGAAAGAAGAAAATCTGCACTTTTGCTGATATGGTGTTCGCCATACATCAGCATGCCACATATTTAAGTGAATCAAGACCATGGCGTTCGCCATGCCCTGGTGGCGTTTGCCATGGCCTGGTGTCGCTCACCATGGCCTGGTGGCGTTCGCCATGGCCTGGTGGCGCTCGCCATAGCAGTGCAGTTGCAGAATTCATATTCTGCAAATGTTTTGGGCAGTTATTCCCACTCCTTTTTTCCCTCCAATAAAGAGCACAACCTGGGCAGTTTTCATCTGGACTTTCTCTATATATAGGACCCTCTGGTCATGTTCCACACACCTGATTTTCACGTGGAAGCTCTGTCTAAATTCCGTTTAGATTTCTAGGCATATATTTACTTTCAAATCAGCAATTACTCACATCGAGGAATTGTCGCAATTTCATTGTAATTTTCTTTTCGTTGTTGTATTTTGGATTCTGAACAAGCCTGCCGGTATTATTTGCAATACAATTCCGTATTTTGACTTTACAGGTTATTTCTCGTTTTTACTTTGCATTTGAATTTACTTTATTTTGTATACAATGTTATTTTTTATTTCAATTACCGTTAATATGTTTGCAATAAAATATATCATGTCTTGTTAAATTTATTTGAGTTCGGCGTATGAGGACCGTCGTTATCGACGGGACTCCGTAGAAAATTTAGGTGCGAAACTATTGATTGTATGTTAGTTTTGGTCTTTGTTTCTAATTTTCATGTCTTATTATTCTGACACGAGGGTGAGGAATATATTAAGTTCAGACTGATAGCGCGAGAGTGTGAGGGATGAACCGATAGTGAAAACTAGGCATCGATCCTAAAAACAGCGAGAGTGCTTTAGCGTTCGTTTAGAATTTCATTAACATTCAAAATACGCTTTTCAATTAAAGCGGGCGAGCGAGAGCAAAATCCTGTGGTTGAAAGGTGTGGTTCTTGTAGATAGCGTGAGAGTGTGAGACGGAGTCTTTAAGTTAGTACTTTCCACGGAATGAAATTCAGTCATAATTAGCACCTGACTTCTACAAGTCCTTTAGGTACATGGAATCTATATTCCAGACTCGTTTTTATAGTTATTTCTTAAAACCTCTATATTTAGTAATTCTTTCTTTCCGTTAAAAACCTATTAATCCTCAGCCTTAGCTTTACACTGCAACTATAGATTGCATTAGTTTGATTATCCCTTCCCTGTGGGTTCGACAACCTTATTTAAAACTACGCGAATAGATGTATACTTGCAGTCTTTATTTGACAGACACGTTAGTGTGCTCGAAGCACACCAAGTTTTTGGCGCCGCTGTTGGGGAAGACTGATTTAGTCAATATTGTGATTCCATTGTTGTGCAGTATAGACTAAGGCACCGATATTTTTCCTTTTTCTCTAATTCATCGATTGTATGCCAAACACTCACTCTAGAGACGACAAGCTTGAGTAACCGATTGACGACATCGGGCGTTTTATCAATTTAAGACGCCGAATTAACGAATTCCGAATTAAGTATAATCTTCTTGAACCTGAAATCCCTTACCCAGAACTAAAGATACCCATGGCCGAGAACCCACCAAACCGTCCTCTTAAGGATTACGCTGCCCCATCGCAAGATGAACTGTATAACAACATTGCTGCCCCTGCCATCAATTGAAACGATTTTGAGTTGAAACCTTCGTTGTTACAAGCCGTTCAACAGAACCAATTTTATGGAAGTTCCACGGATGACCCGAACCTTTATTTATCTATGTTTGTGCAATATGCTGATACCGTAAAAGCAAATGGTGTTAGTAACGAAGCCATACGACTACATCTTTTTCCTTTCTCTTTAAGAGATAGAGCTAGAGCTTGGCTTCAGTCTCTACCATCCAACTCCATCATTACTTGGGATGAGTTGAAGAAAGACTTTTTAGCCCGATATTTTCCGCCAAGCAAAACTGCTATGCTAAGAGCCCAAATCAACAGATTTAGGCAGAAAGACAATGAATCTCTTTTCGATGTTTGGGAAAGATACAAGGACATGCTAAGGCTTTGCTCACACCATGGACTTGAACAATGGTTGATAATCCATACTTTTATAATGGTCTTCTTTACAACACAAAGTTGAATCTGAATGCTATAGCTGGCGGTGCTCTGATGGGAAAACCATATGAAGACGCTTATCAACTCATTGAAAATATGGCTCAAAACCACTTCTAATGGGGAGGTGAGAGAACTCCGACAAAAAAGCCTGCTACGAAGAACGGAATGTAAGAAGTTAACAGTTTAGACCGTGTCAGTGCTAAAGTGGATACGCTTACTCAAAATATCGAAAGTTTGATTGTAGCTCCAGCAGCCACCGTGGTCGCTATGACACCAAGTTGTGAATTGTGTGGAACCCCTAGGCATAGTAACGCTGAATGTCATTTATTAGCTGGTATTCCTACCGACTAAGTAAATTACGCCCAAGGAAACCCATACTCAAACACCTACAATCTTGGCTGGAGGAATCATCCAAATTTTTCCTACAAGAACAACAACGCTTTATTTGCACCAACCCAAGCCCCTGCCGTTCCTCCAGGATATCAGAAGGGAGCAACTGCTGCCCGTCAAGCACCAAGAAAGTCAAACGTTGAGTTATTATTAGAAAATTTCATCACAACCCAAACTCAACAAAATAAAGAGTTTGCCAACCAAAATGTGCACTCAAGTGAATTGTTAAAGCAGATGGTAACTAAGCTTGACGCCATGGCTATCCATAACAAAATGTTAGAAACTCAAATCTCTCAAGTAGCCCAACAACAAGAAACAGTAGCAGCCCCTGCAGGAACATTTCCTGGACAACCACAACCAAACCCGAAAGGACATGCTAATACTACCACACTGCGAAGCGGAACCGAACTAGATGGACCAGTGGACCCAAGATTCCAAAATTCTGCCATGTATCAAAACCCTGGTAAAGGAGCTAAAAAGGTAATAGAGCCGAATAACGATAAAAAGGAAGGCAAAAGCGAAAAGGCCATAGAGAAAGAAACACCTTATGTGCCTCCGCCACCATACAAACCACCAATACCTTATCCTCAAAGGCTCGCTAAGCCTAAAAATGAAGGACAATTCAAGAAGTTTATGGAGCTTCTAAAACAACTCAATATTACTATACCTTTCATAGAAGCCATAACGCAAATGCCTTCATATGCTAAATTGTTTAAAGAGATACTGTCTAATAAGAAGAAGCTCGAGGATAACGAAACCATTACGCTCACTGCTGAGTGTAGCGCTATCATTTAAAACAACATGCCTCATAAGCTGAAAGACCCAAGTAGTTTCTCCATACCCTGTGTAATCGAAAAGTATGTCATAGACAACGCTCTATGCGATTTAGGAGCCAGTGTTAGTCTAATGCCCTTATCCATCTGTAATAAGCTCGATTTAGGAGAGTTACGACCGACGAAAATGTCTCTACAACTAGCGGACCGTTATGTTAAATTTCCTATAGGTATGCTAGAGAACATGCCCGTTCTTATAGGAAAATTCTACATTCTTACTAATTTTGTGATAATGGATATAAAAGAGAATTCCAACATTCCTATTATTTTAGGAAGACCCTTTTTAGCTACAACCGGAGCCATTATTGATGTTAAGAAAGGAAAGCTAACTTTTGAAGTTGGTGAAGAAAAAGTTGAATTTATTCTAGCCCAATTCTTGAAAGCTCCCGCTATAGATGATTCATGTTGTTTCCTCGACGTCATCGACGAATGCGTAAAAGAAATGGAGATGAAACCATCTAAGTATACAGAAATACTAAAGATTCCAGCACCTCTTATACTTGAAGACGATAATTGGCGCGAGCCATACGTAGATGACAGTCTGAGGGAATGTCTATCACTAACACCCGATCCAATACCATGCCCGAAGAAACCTTTTGTAGTACTTAAGACACTACCCAAAAACCTAATATATGAGTTCCTAGACATCGAACTGGAAGAACCAGTGATAGTTAACACTGACTTGGGATAAATAGAGACCAGAAAACTTCTACATGTTCTAAGGAAGTATCCTAAAGCACTGGGGTATAACATTTCGGACCTAAAAGGAATAAGTCCTTCTATATGCATGCATCGCATTATGCTTGAAGAAGATTGTAAGACCTCTAGAGAGCACCAGAGAAGGATAAATCCTATCTTGAGCGATGTAGTAAAAAAGGAGGTACAAAAGCTACTAGAAGTAGGAATCATATACCCAATATCTGATAGTAACTGGATTAGTCCTATGCACGTTGTGCCAAAGAATGGAGGTGTTACGGTTGTTAGTAACGAAAAAGGCGAATCCATTTCAAAACAAACTCAAACTGGATGGAGGATGTGCATAGAATATCGAAAGCTGAACAAAGACATTTGCAAGGATCATTTTCCTTTACCCTTTATAGATAAAATGCTTGAGCGGCTGGCTAAACATTCTCACTTCTGCTATTTAGACGGATACTCATGATTCTTCAAAACTCATATTCATCCTAACGATCAAGAAAATACTACTTTCACCTGTCCTTATGGTACATTTGCCTATAGACGAATGCCATTCGGACTGTGTAATGCACCCACAACCTTTCAGAGATGCATGATGGCAATCTTTGCCTACTTTATAGACAACATAATGCAAGTGTTTATGGATGACTTCTCTGTCTGCGGGGAAAGTTTTGAAGGATGTCTGTCGAACCTAGAAATGGTACTTGAACGTTGCGTTAAAGTCAATCTAGTGCTGAATTGGGAAAATGCCATTTCATGGTCCGAGAAGGAATTGTGCTTGGACATGTAGTATCCAACCGAGGAATTGAAATTGATAAAGCAAAAATTGAAATAATAGAAAATCTTCAACCTCCAAAAACTGTTAGAGAAATTCGAAGTTTTCTAGGACATGCCGGTTTCTACAGGCGATTCATTAAAGATTTCTCTAATATAACCAAACCACAAATAGGCTTGTTAATGAAAGACGCTAAATTTATATTTGATGAGGACTACTTGAGAACGTTCGAACATCTGAAAAATGCTCTTATAACTGCACCTATTATGCAACCGCCCGATTGGAGTAAACCATTCAAAATAATGTGCGACGCTAATGATTATGCTGTTGGTGCTGTCTTAGGAGAAAGAAAAGACAAAAAGTTTTATGTTATATATTACGCAAGTAGAACCTTGGACGGTGCGCAGATGAACTACGCCACCACAGCAAAAGAACTCCTGGCTGTTGTGTTCGCTTTAGATAAATTCCGTTTTTACTTAGTGGCAGCAAAAATAATTGTCTATACTGATCACGCTGCAATTAGGTACCTGTTGAATAAGAAGGATGCTAAACCGAGACTTTTAAGATAGATCTTGCTTTTGCAAGAGTTTGATCTAGAAATCAAAGATAAGAAAGGGGCCTAAAATGTAGTAGCAGATCATCTTTCTAGAATCAAGGATCAAGAACCTGAGCGAGTGTCCATCAATGATGACTTCCCCTACGATAGACTTGTAGCCCAATTAGAAAGTGAAAGCGAAATGAGTGAATGCTCTTTAATTTATCATGATGCAGAAACAAATGAAGTTGTGGAATCAATATGCTCAAAGACCACACTGCCGTGGTATGCTGACTTTGTCAACTACCTAGCAGCTGGGGTACTTCCACCAGATTTATCCTACCAACAAAAGAAGAAATTCTTCCTTGATCTTAAACACTATTATTGGGATGAGCCCCTGCTTTTCAAGCGAGGTGCTGACAAAATTTTCCGTCGATGTGTCCCTGAATCTGAAGTAAAAGATATCATATGTCACTACCACTCTGCACCCTATGGATGACATGCAAGCATTTCAAAGACCTGCACAAAGATCTTATAATCCGGCCTATTCTGGCCTAACCTTTGGAAGGACGTCCATATTGCGATTACAAATTGCGACCGATGCCAGCACACTAGTAACATTTCTAGACGTGATGAGATGCCACTGAGGGGTATTCTGGAAGTAGAAGTCTTTGATGTTTGGGGGATAGATTTCATGGGCCCTTTTTCCGTCATCTTTTGGCAACAAATACATACTCGTCGCAGTTGATTATGTGTCGATGTGGATCGAAGCAATAACTTCTCCTACCAACGATGCATGAGTATTCATAAGACTCTTTAAGAATGTAATTTTTCCTAGATTCGGTGCGACATCGAGTAGCAACACCATATCACCCTCAAACAAGTGGACAAGTTGAGGTTTCCAATAGAGAGATCAAGCAGATATTAGAAAAAACAGTTGTGACCTCTATGGGCTTATAGAACAACTTATAAAACTCCGATAAGAACCACCCCATTCAAACTAGTCTATGGGAAGTCCTGTCATCTGCCTGTCGAACTTGAGCATAAAGCTTATTGGTCCATTAAGACCCTGAATATGAATTACACAGCGGCGGGAGAGAAAAGAATTCTGGATATCCATGAACTAATAAAGAAAAAACCAAACAGTGGCATGATAAACGAATAGCTAAGCGAGAATACAACAAGGGGCATATAGTTCTCCTTTTTAACTCCCGACTTAAGGTATTTCTTGGCAAACTTCGTTCCAGATGGTCTGGCCCCTTCAAAGTTATAAGAGTTCTCAAAAGCAGAGTCATAGAAATTAAAGGAAAATCGGATGAGATGTTTATTGTGAATTGGCAAAGCCTTAAGCACTACCATAACATTGAAAACAAGAATTTCTGCGTAACCTACAAGTTAGAGGAGCTGCCCGCTCTTTCGAAGGATTAGTTCGACTCAAACCTATTGTCGAGCTACAGACATTAAACAAGTGCTGCGTGGGAAGCAACCCACGACCTTTACTCTTTACCTTTTGTTTTTATTATCTTCTTATCTTTATTGTCTATTTTTGTGTTTATTTGTCGTTACTATTATTATTACTATTATTATTATTATTATTATTATTACTATTATTATTTTTGACATCTTCACGGTACAGTTCATTGATAGTGTAATCTTTGTCTACTTTCAGGCTAGCTTAGCTTAGAATAGCCGTCATTGACTTAGAGTATAAAGCCTAATGCTGATGTGGAGATTGTGTTTAAGAACGATACTCAGAGACGCCGAGTCGATGTCCTGGTTCAGGGGGAATTGACACTACCTATATACCCAGATGAACTTACTTTGACCACCCTAGGATTGAGGGAAAATGTTATGTATCTGCTCGACCAAATTGGTTGGGTGAACTTTGGTGTAAGGAAGAGATATAGCCATTACCGCATGCTTACCCTAGAGTTCCTTAGCTCACTTTATTATGACCTTAACCAAGGTCTTGGTTTTGGCCCAGGTTTAGCCGCTTTTAGGTTGTTCGAGACAAAACACCATTTTACCCATCATGAAATAGCCAACCTATTAGGATTCCCTAATGGACCTGATGTTCATTCCCTGACACCTGATGATGCCTTCACCGACCTTGACCTTAATTATTTTTAGGGAACCATTACCGGTAATTACCACCCTGAACCTCACACCATGTTCTCAGAAAACATCCACAATCCGGCCCTAAGGTATTTCCATAAGATTCTGGCACACACTTTGTTTTGTAAAGAGGAAAATATCACTTTTGTTTCTAAGGACGAGCTGTTTATTATGTATTGTGCTTCCCAGGGAAGACCTGTGAATGCCGTTTCCTTTATGTTGGCAAATATAAAACGTATTTCACATGAGACCCATGGTGTTATTCTCGCTGGAGGATTAGTCACCATGATTGCAGAAGCCATAGGTTTACGTTACCAACTTAACCGTATCCGTGCCTATGGAGGCATCCGTCCCATGCACTTGAATTTTTGCTATAACTGTGGTATTTTGGCTAACTTAGGACTAGCAGAATTTGAGTTCTTAATTGATAACAAAGTGGTCCACAACTTTACCTTGCCTAACCATGAGAGGACCAATGTGCTCAATAGGAACAACTGGCTGTATGACCTAGAGAAGCAGAGTGAATCACCTACACCACCTTATAGTCCTCAACCATATGAAGTACCTGATGCCAATCCCCCTGATGCCACTTCTTATGTCTCTGGAGCTCGAGTAGACTATGTTGCTGCCATTGTTGCTTTACAATGTCAAGTAGACACTCTTAGGAATGAAATCACTTCTAACCGAGGTGATCTCATTGGTTTCATGGATGTTGCCAATGAGCAGTTCGACCATTTGTTTCAGCAAGTCCATTCATTCATTAGGCACTTTAGTAGATGATTTATGATATGTACCGATGGAGTTTCGTTGTTTTTATGTTTTAGTTTATTTCAGTTACTATTGTATTTCCTTCCATTGTTGTTCTTAACTTACTGTATCGTCGGTTTATCGGCTAAGACATGTTGGTCTTTTTATTGAATTAATGTGATTTCCCTTATGTCATTTATCTTTATTCATAGTATTTTATGCTTATTTTTACATTTATGCAATTTTTAATCTCAAAATTCAATTTATGCAATTAGCTCTTTAAATTATACTTATTTAATTTATTAAAAACAAAAAAATTCTGGTTCTGAACTGTAAAAAGTGAAATTTGCGCATTCTAGCTTAATGGTGTTCGCCATTGCTAGATGGCATTCACCATCTGTTCATATTTTTAAATTGTTAGTTCTTTAAGTTTAAGGGTTGACATTAATTTTGTAAAACAAATAATAACAACAATATGTTAGATAGGATGTTTTATCTTGCTAAAGAAGAACAGGTTGAGCAAGAAGTCCTAGTGTGCAATGGAACATGTTGAGCTGAAGTAGTTTCAACATCTGGAACAACATGTCGTATCAAGATGTCCCATGCAGGTTCATTCGACATCGCGCCAGAACTGAAGAGAATTTAGAATTTTGTTATGTATTAACAGATGCAGAAGATTCAGGAAATAAGATGCAAATTCTATGTGGGGCTGAATTAAAAGGTCTGAAGATTCAAGTCTGAAATTGAGAAAAATATTGGAAAATATACACTTTCTAAATATGGAGATATTTTAGGAAGTTAAAGATTGAAGTCCTATTATGTAGCAGAAGTCTCTGCTGATTTGTAGCAGCTCATTTGCTGTGTTTTTGAAGGCCCAAATCCAGTTGGGAATAGGTTATATATAGATGCTTTGTAACCTAGTTTTGTAACCGAACCAAAGATGTAAAAGTTCTAGTATTAGGGTTGGTTCCTGTACCACTCAACATGTGAGTTGGACAGCTTGTTAGTGCGATCCTCGAAGCTGTTAAGTAAGAGGAGTATTGTTCTTGGAGAAAGCTTTTAAGTAACTCTAAGTTGTGTCTTGGAAGTGTGTTTTCCTTGATGAATTGTTGTACAGGTAAAGAGCCATTGATGCAGTGCCGGATTGTTGACTGCTAGACATCATTGCGATGATTGGGAGTGAGAAGAGTTTCTCATATCTAGAGAGGATCTAGGTAGAAGGGTCATTGGGTAGTGATTAAGTGATAAGCTGTAAACGGAGAGTTTAGCTTTGAATTGATACTACTAATAGTGGACTTCATCCCTGGCTTGGTAGCCCCCAGAGTAGGCGTGTTAAACCGAACTGGGTTAATAATTCTGGTGTGTTCTTATTTTTTTTGTACAGGTTTTATCTGTTTATACCTTGCCATGCTGTTCATGTCAGATCAGATGTCGAATGACATGTTATAGGACATCTGAATTCTGCACATGTACCAGAATTTCACAAATCTCAAACGTTTAAACAAACGGCGCTCACCATGTACTTAATGGCGTTCGCCATGAAGACGGAACGAGCAGTTTTCCTGCGCGTGTTCTGTTACAAATGTTGCGCGGTTTCCAACCTAAACTCCTTTGAAATTCTCATACTTCTCTATAACCACCCAAAATAACTCCCATTAATCATTATCCTAACCCCTAACCATCCATATACATTTTCTTTCTCTATATAAACCTAAAAATCTCATTCTACATCATCATCACTACCACTCTCAAACTTTCCTCTTGCTCATTATTTTTCATCTTCCAAACTCTCTAACCCTTTCAAAATTTCCAGAATGCCTCCTAGAGTTTCTCATGAAATTGATTACATGGGAATCGAGTTCCCCGAAGGAATCCTTGGTGAGCGTCAACTGGCTATTTTCCACAAGCTTTGTAAGAGGCCTGTCGAAGCCACACGATACGCTTATATCAACACTGTTCGTGCATTAGGGCTGTTTGATAGCATCAACTGGATGCTGACCAATCTCGGTTTGTCCTATTTTTACTCTCTTAACTCCCCCACTCACATTTGATTAACTTATGAATTTTTTAGTTCTTTTCAATATTTGCATGAACCATCCCGTACTTCTGGCACTGTAAATTTTAGGATGTTTAATAGGGGCTACACACTGACACAAGATAGAGTAGGGGCTATGTTTCAATTTTCGAGCAGAGAAGCTTACACTTGTCAGGCACCACTTGAAAGTGATTGGGAAGCCAATGCTTTAGGCTTTTGGCGCCAGATTACTGGTAAGACCACTACCTCCTGGGAAGGTCTAAAAGCCACATCTATTCATAACCCTGCCATTAGATACCTTCACCGTATTCTAGCGAACACTATCTTTGGTAGGGAGAACACAGGAAATGTAAATTCCAAGGACTTATTTTTCATTCACTGTGCTTTATCGGAGACTAAGGTAGACCCTAGCCCTTTCTTGTTAGCTCACCTTGGATATGTCGTCGGTAGGTCTAGTGGTCACATCTGTATTGGAGGAGTGATTACCTCTATAGCTTATGCTTTAGGCCTGCATGATGAGTTGGCTACCATTGAGCAGTTGGCCATTCCTTTTACTGACTTAGATTATTGCCGCAACATGTGCCTTATTAAGAATCTGTCGAGCTACAAGTATAGGCTAATGATTAGGAACATAGAGGTGCAAAGTATTTCTTTACCTTGTGTGACGTGCATTAATATGCGCATTAGCACTAATTGGTTATTTGACACTGAGGCCCCAGACCTAGAGGAGGAATCTATTAACAAGGCATATGCTGAGACTATGGGATTTGCACCACAGACTGCCCCCCGTGCCAATGCTGATATCCCAGGGCCTAGTCACCGAGCACACATTGCATCCACTTTTTCTGACCAATTTTTAAGTACATACCAGCCTAGTGAGGAGTACGATTACGTTGCCATCCGGAGCAGCCTAGATGACATCTTGTCCGAGCTACGGTATCGGAATAACAGAAAGGTGGAGCATGATTTACTACTCCATAGTTTGCAGCGTCAGCAGGAGGACCTCAGAGTTGCTTTGGATCGTGCCAACCAGCAGCAAGTTGACTTTGCCAACCGGATAGAGCATGATATGGGAGATTTGACTGAGCAGATGGAGGGCATGAGGATGGAAGTTACTTCTTTGAGAGAGCTAGTGCAGCACGTTCCTAACCTTGCTCTTGGCAGAGGACGCCATCGCGGCCGAGACCGCCAGCATTGATTTCACCAGGTTTTTTCCACTCCTTTTTCACCTTGTACTAAAACATTAGGGACAATGTTTGGTTCAAGTATGTGGGGGGAGCTTTATTTCTTTGTTTTTAGTTTTTCGTTATTTTTATATCTTTCTAGTTAGTTTATTTCCGTTTTAGTTTTGTCGAGTCTTTTATGCGTCAAATGAGTCCTATTGTATGTTATCTTTTTCTTTTGCTAGATAATTCCCCTAAGATGGATAAAAGTTGACCCCAACGAAAAAAAATTCATCTGATTCAATAGCATGACACTTTTCACTTATAAGCTATGTTAATTAAACTTGGGAAAGTCTTGATATCGTCGGTACCGTTTTAGCACTCTAGACTCCCAAAGTATGCGGCACCAATCCAAATAACCATTATGTCGAGACCTTGATTTCCAAATTTACGTAGTAGTCTCTTGAGTAGTTTATATTAGCGGTCAACACCATCCTAAGGCACGCGCTAAGTAATGAACTGATGCAAATATTTTGTGATCTCGAAAAATAATAATAATTTGAATTAAGCTGTTTTGTAGAAAAGTGAATGAAAGGATTTATTTCCCTCTACGTTAGGTGGCCCTCACCCAACCATTTAGCACAATGGGTCGGATTTTTGAAATTCGAAAAGAAAAGAAAAAGAAAAGAAGAAAAAGAGCAAAAAGTTGAATTCCGAGATCATAAACACTAACATGTTCACGTACCTTTTGGTAATAGGAAGTCGAGTCGAGTGAGTTTATTATCATCCTTTTGGTGATATGTCTTCCATCCTTTTGGTGTCAGATATCTTTATGCGTGTGTTTACTATCATCCTTTTGGTAATAGGTATGTCATCCTTTTGGTGTCAGATTCTCTTGTTATCATCCTTTTGGTGATAACGACCTTTGCGTATTATTCAGTATTCCACCTCCCAAGCATTTTCTTTCTTTTCGGACAAATTTGTGGTCTTCTTCATATCTAATCGACTTACACCTTGAAAGAATGAACACCATAGCAGTTCATTTTACTAGGTTCAAGCCAATTAGATAAGGGCATCTGTCATACCCCAAATTTGTCCTACTTGTGTATAACTTTCATCTGCATATCCATCCACTAACCATTATTAAGAAAAATCCAAAAGAAAAAGTATGTTGTTGTTCTCTAAGTCTGAATTGTTGCAAGGATGAATCAGGATTCAGGTAAGGTTATCAAGGTAGTTGTGTATGCATTATAGATTGGAGTTCATCTAGTTATGACCTAATCTCGGTCAGGCAAAGTTTGTTTCAAGATCGAGGCTGGGATTTGATTGATTCAAGTGTTGTGTGTAAAGTTGCAATTAGGGTTGGTGTCAAGGCAATTCCTTATCCATTCATCAGTTACCATTTCCAAATCCGTCTCAGTTCCATACCCGTTTATCAATATCCATCTCCATATATTTGTTTCCACTTTCCATATCCATTCACGTTATCCATCTCATAAACCATTTACAAATTTTAAACACATAGTCACAAATCACTATCCATTATACCCATATCAAAACCACGATTTTTTATTATCCAATTGATTCAATATCCATCTTTAATATCCCTTTATCCATTCATATTGCAATTTCAAACCTCTTCTTAATCCATTCTCCATTTTCCAATATCCAATCTTCATTTTTTTTAATCCAATTTTAATCCAATAATTCATATTACCTTTCAAGAATTCATTTCCATTTTTCATGTTAATAGTCATCAAAGCCCAATTGACAAAGAAAAAATACTCCAAGCCATGACCCCATACAATATTCCAAATTACAAAGCCTATTATTTTATCATGTTCAAAATCCACTACATCCTTACAAGGCAAGTTACAAAAAAACACTACAAAAAATAAATGTTCAAAAGCTCATATCATTCCACAACTTAAGCTCATTTATAACAAAAGTCCATAAAAAAAATTAGAACAAAAGTCATACAAAAAAGGTCCATTTCTAAAAGCCCCTTTGTTTTTTTTATCACAAGTTCAATTCACAAGAACAAGAGGCCATTGCAACACAAAAGACAAAAAAGTTAAATTTCAATCTCATGGGTAATGTATAACTACTATATGCTACAATCCACATCCTCACCAAGTTTGCAAAACAGTGCCCACCCTACAACATGACATGCTACATCATACAAACTTCTACGGAATGCCACAACACGCAAGATTCACAAGCCGCCACTTGAACATTATTACCAAGCCTGATGCACCACCATCACAATGTCAAAACTCCAAAACCGACCTGCAATGAATCACGCAGATAAACAAAACCATTACAAATAGCATATTACCCACACCATGAAGCAGTATTACATAATAAGCCAGGAGTCTGTACTTTACGCACCGCACCTGTACAAAAAGTCATAACAACTTTTTAATTCACAACAATTCTTTTTGGCAAAAGCAGACCACAAACCGTACAGCTTTTCCAGCCACACACCAAGAGCTACTCCACAATTCCAAGATGTGTGACCTACAGTACGACGTACGAACAATCCACGCATTAGAATTATTCCATAACAATCCATACCACTAAAGAATATGCACAACAACAACAAAATAACTTGCAATCCACAAAACGGTAACAAAAAACAACATCTCGGTTTGTAAATCACAACCTCACCATTCCTCTATAAATACAAAATCAAACTCACCTCATTTCTCTCAAGCTCCATAGCCAATAAAACGTTGCTGAAATCACTTCTTCAACCTTCAAATTGTCTCATCAATTCCAAATAAAACTTCAACCTAAACCTCAAAACCTCGCCTTCTTTCGTTACCAGGATTCAAGTAAGGTTATCAAGACAGTTGTGTATGCAGTGTGGATTGGAGTTCATCTAGTTGTGACCTAATCTTGGTCAGGCAAAGTTTGTTTCAAGATCGAGGCTGGGATTTGATTGATTCAAGTGTTGTGTGTAAAGTTGCAATTAGGGTTAGTATCAAGGCAATTCCTTATGCATTCATCAATTACCATTTCCAAATCCATCTCAGTTCCATACCCGTTTATCAATATCCATCTCTAGATATTCGTTTCCACTTTCCATATCCATTCACGTTATCCATCTCATAAACCATTTACAAATTTTAAACACATCGTCACAAATCATTATCCATTATACCCATTTCAAAACCATGATTTTTTATTATCCAAATGATTCAATATCCATCTTTAATATCTCTTAATCCATTCATATTGCAATTTCTAAACCTCTTTTTAATCTATTCTCCACTTTCCAATATCCAATCTTCATTTTTTAATCCAATTTTAATCCAATAATTCATATTACCTTTCAAGAATTCATTTCCATTTTTCATGTTAATAGTCATCAAAGCCCATTCATAATTAAAAGAAAACATCATAAGGCCCTTGAATATTTCATTCATTACACAAAAAAAAAGTAATAAATGGAAATATTGCTCTTTACAAAGCCCAATTGACAAAGAAAAAAATACTCCAAGTCATGACCCCATACAATATTCCAAATTGCAAAGCCTATTGTTTTATCATGTTCAAAATCCATTACATCCTTACAAGGCAAGTTACAAATCAACACTACAAAAAATAAATGTTCAAAGCTCATATCATTCCACAACTTAAGCCCATTTATAACAAAAGTCCATAAAAAAAAATTAGAACAAAAGTCATACATAAAAGGTCCATTTCTAAAAGCCCATTTGTTTTTTTTATCACAAGTTCAATTCACAAGAACAAGAGGTTATTGCAACACAAAAGACAAAAAAGTTCAATTTCAATCTCATGGGTCATGTAAAGCTACTAAGTGCTACGATCCACATCCTCACCAAGTTTGCAAAACAGTGCCCACCCTGCAACATGACATGCTACATCATACAAACTGCTACGAAATGCCACAATACGCAAGATTCGAAAGCTGCCACTTGAACATCATTACCAAGCCTGATGCACCACCATCACAATGTCAAAACTCCAAAACCGACCTGCAATGAATCACGCAGACAAACAAAACCATTAATAACAACATATTACCCACACCATGAAGCAGCATTACATAATAAGCCAGGAGTCTGTACTTTACGCGCCGCACCTGTACAAAGAGTCGTAACAACTTTTTAATTCCCAACAATTCTTTTTGGCAAAAGCAGACCACAAACGGTACGATTTTTCCAGCCACACACCAAGAACTACCCCACAATTCCAAGACGTGTGACCTACATCACAACGTACGAAAAATCCACGCATCAGAATTATTCCATAACAATTCATACCACTAAAGAATACGCACAGCAACAACAAAACGGTTTGCAATCCACAAAACGGTAACGAAAAATGACATCTCGGTTTGCAAATCACAACCTCACCATTCCTCTATAAATACAAAACAAACTCACCTCATTTCTCTCAAGCTCCACAGCCAATAAAACTCTGCTGAAATCACTTTTTCAACCTTCAAATTGTCTCATCCATTCCAAATAAAACTTCGACCTAAACCTAAAAACCTCGCCTTCTTTCGATACCAGAATCTCACCTTCACGCATAAACAAACCTTCAACCCACTCAACAACCCAAATTAAACTCAGAAACCACAGATCAGAAAGAAGGAGATGAAGGAGAAATAGACGACATAAATTGAAACTTAACCGAGATTCAGAGAGAAGAATGAAACAGAATGCAATCGAACCTGAAACTTGACGTGAGCGAAGGTTGGAACGAAGTAGCATGTTTTGATGTTGTTCTATTACTTCTTTCGAATTTCTCGTAGCCTTTCCCTTCATCGTGTTATGTTTTTTTCTCTTCAAAGGAAGAAGATGATGGCGGCGTAACTGTTGTTCATCTTTTAACTTTTTCTATTTACTGATAACATAACCTTGCACAAGCCGTGTTGGAATGATTTATCGTTCAAAGATTTTGTTTTTTTTTTCTTTTTGGAAGTTGGCTAATGGGCTCCTTGTTTTAGGCTTGTGTTTCCCCTTCCATCGCACCCCTCCATTTCTTTTGGGTGCAACATGCTTGTATTTTTTTTTTGTTTTTGGAACTATGGATAAATGGCCTTAATAAGCCCATGATGATTCAAGAATTTTACACACACCTTTTTGATGCTGCGCACCCCTCCTCTCATATCTATTATTATTATTTTTCTTTCCCAATTTTATTTTGATTTTCCTATATTTTTTATTTTATGAATTTCATTCTCTTGTGTAGGTTCTTATTTAGATTTGGATTTTTTATTTTAGTAAGTTTTCATTTTGTTACTTTCTTCTCATATTTTATTTCATATTAATTTAGATTTCCTCTTTAATTTTTTTGGTCAATCATATAAAAAAGATAATAGATTGGTTGATTTAAATAAATCAATAGAAAATCTTGATCAATATGAGACCATTTTCTTTCTTTTTATTTTGGTCAATGAAAGTCTAAAATCATAGGTTATCGATTTATCGATTTAAAATCTTGATTAAGATGAGACCGATTTTATTTTCATTTCGATTTCCATTTCATTTCGCATTATCTTCTTCTATTTCATCTTCGATCGATGAAATCTTTCTATTCACAAATGTTGGTTGTTGAGGTTGTTTAACCTTCATTATTTCAAATCTGTAGTGATTGATCATCGAGATCATTTCCTATACTTTGGGATCGTGATAGGTTACCTTTAATTAATCGACAAAAGTTTGTGCTTAAGACGAGATCTCCTCCTTTTCTTTTCGTGTGGCACGTTTTCTTTGGAGAATGATCCTCAATATCATTTCTCTATCGTGTTTTAGCACAAAGATCAATTGTGCGACCTCCTATAGTGTGATCTTCGTCATAGATCGTACTACGATGGTTTAGCGCTACATGTCCCGTATCGGAAAATGATTTTTCGTGGCCCAAACCTATGTTTGAAAGCCCAAAAATGGTTATTTAACCATCGTGGATCATTCGTTCTGACAGTTAATGATTAATCACTAACAACTAACCTTAATTTCTGTCAGTATTATCTTGCTTTACTTTTTTTGTCAAATATACCTTGTTCATATCATATTATTCTTGTTCATATTCATCTTATTCATATCTTGTTCATATAACCATTTCCTTGTTCATACCTCATTCAAAATACAATAATAATTATCGAAACAATAAAAGACTAATTGGTGGACTGTTGGTTACTTTTCCGAGCAACAGAACTTTGACTCTATACAGAAACCCTAACAAATGAGCTTTTGTCCGACTCTTGCTCAAGGCTTAGTCTAGGACACCCCGCACACACAGGACTTCCTCTTGGTCTACCTTACAATGATACCTTTTATTTTGTGCTATCCCCTGTAATTTACATGTACCCCGCTCCCATTCCGATGTACGAATTCGATTTTCTTTGATTGTGGTTTGTTTACTAGGCTCACCCCTAGAGACTAGCATAGACAAAACCATTTTCAAACTAATTCTCGATTCTTCATCGAGCCCATTTTCAAAACACCCCCGTAAGTCGATTGCTCATTAGCATCGCCATTAACCTATCGCACCTTTCATTGTGGTTTCATTACTAGGAGCACCCCTAGGGACTAGGATTGATTCTCAACAATTTTCAAAATCAACCTTTAACCAAACTCTTTTTAGATCAACCAAGTGCATACAATCAAACCTTTGATCCAACGTCAAGTGGATTTTCACAATCAAACCTCAAAAACGACTAACAACTATCGCAACTCTTTTCAAGGTGAAAAATGAGGGTTCGAGTCTTTGATCTCCCTTCGGTTGTTTAGGTGTTGGTTCTCTTACTCGTGTGTGAGCAATTGACGCCTCTAAAACACATCCAACTCGACATCATTCAAACCATTCTTCCAACCATTCTTCTAATCATCCAAAACACTTTTCAACCATCATACTCTTTCAAACTCAACCACCTTAGATGAAAAAGAGAGAGACAAGTCTTTGACTCACTCTCCCGATTATTTGGGCCCGATGAATCTTTCTTAAGTTCAAGTAATCGTCATCAAAACCAACTTATCCAAACCAAACTCCCTCTTTTCGTGGTCGTCTCCACGAAATACGACTGCTCTGATTCTTTATTATCGTCCGAGTAAAGATATGTAGGCACAAGATTGCGATGATCTTGGCGAGCTACCTTTTTCTTTTCCACCGTTTCCACACTTCCATCTTTTCCGCGCTTTCCCCCTTTTTCCGTAGTCGAACTACGATTGCTCTGAATACTCATTCTCGTCCGAATGAGCATACGTAGGCACAAGGCCTCAAATCCTTGGCGAGCACCCTTTCCTAAAACCACTCATTTCCCCTTAGTATCTTTTCCTTTTATCGTACCTTTTCGCATTTTACTGTTGAGAAGAAAACAAACAAGTTTAGCTAACGTGCATCGCGATTCGAATTAAGAGGTTCCCGTTGAGTACAACGAACGTGAGGGGGTGCGAGTACCTTCCCCTCACATAACCGACTCCCGAACCAAGAATGTGGTTGCGACGACCATGTTCTTATCACTCCTTAAAGGTTTTATCGATATTTTCCTTTCCCTAATTGGGATAAATAAAGTTCGGTGGCGACTCTGTTGAACCGCAAAATTCTTCCGCGCCTTTCGCGTGAGGGTTGTGTCTTCGATTAGAGATTTTTTGAGGTGCGACAATTAGCCTAATAGTTGTTTACCGTTTTAAAGTTATGTTGTGCTTTCGTTTTGGATATTACATCTACTGTTTTTATATGTGTTTGGAGTTTGCTTGAGGACAAGCAAAAGTCTTAGTGTGGAGGAGTTTGATTACGAGAAATCGTATCGTATTTTTAGGCTTATTACGCATATGATTCGTCTGTTTTTATTCGAGTTTTATTTGCATTTTACTATGTTTTGTGTGTTTTGCAGTTGACAACTTCATCTGTTGCGGAATCGGGAGAAAATCGGAAAAAGAGTGAAAGAAGAGGAAAATTCGGCAAGAAAGAATAAAATCTACACTTTTGCTGATATGGCGTTTGCCATGGCTATATGGTGCTCGCCATACATCAGCATGCCACGTATTTAAGTGAATCAAGACCATGGCGTTCGTCATGGCCTGGTGGCGCTCGCCATAGCAGCGCAGTTGCAAAATTTAAATTCTGCAACTGTTTTGGGCAGTTATTCCTACTCCTCTTTTCCCTCCACTCAAGAGCACGACCTGGGCAATTTTCATCTAGACTTTCTCTATATATAGGACCCTCTGGTCATGTTCCACACACCCAATTTTCACGCGGAAGCTCTGTCGAAATTTTGTTTAGATTTCTAGGCATATATTTACTTTCAAAGCGGCAATTACTCACATCGAGGAATAAGCGCAATTTCATTGTAATTTTCTTTTCGTTACTTTATTTCGGATTCCGAACAAGCCTGCCAGCATTATTTGCAATACAATTCCGTATTTTTACTTTACAGGTTATTTATCGTTTTTACTTTGCATTTGAATTTACTTTATTTTGTATGCTATGCTAGTTTTGATTTCAATTACCGTTAATATGTTTGCAATAAAAAATACCATGTCTTATTAAATTTATTTGAGTTCGGCGTATGAGGACAATCGTTATCGATGGGACTCCGTAGAAAATTTAGGTGCGAAATTATTGATTGTATGTAAGTTTTGGTCTTTGTTTCTAATTTTCATGTCTTATTATTCTGACACGAGAGTGAGGAATATACTAAGTTCGGATCGATAGCGCGAGAGTGTGAGAGATGAACCGATAGTGGAAACTAGGCATCGATCCTAAAGAGTGCTTTAGGCATCGTTTAGAATTTCATTAACTTTCAAAATACGCTTTTCAATTAAAACGGGCAAATGAGAGCAAAATCATGTGGTTGAAAGGTGTGGTTCTTGTTGATAGCGCGAGAGTGTGAGACGAAGTCTTTAAGTTAGTACTTTCTACGGAACGAAGTTCAGTCATAATTAACACCTGACTTTTACAAGTCCTTTAGGTACGTGGAATCTATATTCCGGACTCGTTTTTATAGTTATTTCTTAAAACCTCTAGATTTAGTAATTCTTTCTTTCCCTTTAAAACCTGTTAATCCTCAGCCTTAGCTTTACACTGCAACTATAGATTGCATTAGTTTGATTATCCCTTCCATATGGGTTCGAAAACCTTATTTAAAACTACACGAACAACTATATACTTGCAGTCTTTATTCGACGGACACGTTAGTGTGCTTGAAGTGCACCACCTAAACAATAATATGTATATAATGTTAACTACTAATTATGAAAAAATAAAAATGTATATTTGTCGGTTGGACAATTTGAATGATTACCTCTCAAATGGATACATCCAACGATATTGCACGGGACCCCCAACCCTTACTTCATAAGGCAGATGAATCAGAACATGCTCTATGGAATTAAAGAATCTAGGTGGAAATATTTTTTTCCAATTTACATGTTGTAATCACTATATTTTGTTCCATTAACAACAAATTGTTCACACGCAAAGTTGTTGAGCACACTTGATGTGGAAGTGCACTAAAAGCAATTGGTAACAATCGCTCCATAAATACATGGCAATCATGACTTTTCATTCCAATAAGCTTCCCTTCACCTTTGTTAACACATCTATGCAAATTTAAAGCATAACCATCAGTCATTTCTAACTCAGAAACCCATTTATACACAGCCATTTGTTGGTCACTAGACAAAACATATTTTGCTTTAGGCTTTAAAACTCTTCTACCAGATTATGTTTATAACCCTAACTCATTTCTTCGACAATACTTTTTCACATCCATTCTTGCTTTAGTATTGTCTTTGGTCTTATCTTTTATGTCCATCACTGTATTAAAGACATTATCAAACACATTTTTCTCAATATGCATGACATCAAGATTTTTCCTTATTAAGTTGGTTTTCCAATAAGGTAACTCCCAAAAGATACTTTGTTTTTTCCAATTATAGGACACACCAAACCCATCACATATACAAGGATCGACCTCAGTTACTTTAGGGAAATCAAAAACTTCATCCCACACATCATCCACAGTCAACCGTTTTGGAGGTCGAGACTTTTCTATTCAGTTCTTGTAAAATGCATTCTTATTTTTTTGAAATGCATGATCCGTAGGAAAAATTGATGACGAGAATCAAACCAAGAACACTTGCCACCATGCTTCAAGAAAAAATATTTTGATTGATTCATACAATATAGGCATGCTAATTTTCTAGCTGTACTCCAACCAGGCAACATTCCATATGCCGAAAAATCATTAATAATCCAAATTAATGCAACTTTCATTATAAAATTCTTTTTCTTGGAAATATCATATGTAAGTACTCCTTCATCCCACAAAAGCTTGAGCTCATCTATCAATGGTTGCAAGTAAACATCTATCTTGCTCTTTGGATTATGAGGATCGAGAATAATTAAAGTGAGAAACATGTAAGGAGTTGTCATGCACAATTTTGGAGGAAGATTGTAAGGGGTAACAATTACCGGCCAACATAAATAAGGTGAGGTTGTATGATTAAATGGTGTAAAACCATCACTGCATAATCCCAATCTCACATTCCCCTCTTCAGCAGCAAAGGCAGGATAAGTTTGATCAAAATGTTTCCAAGCCTCTCCATCCGATGGATGACATATCACTCCTAGTTGTCATTTATTTTCATAATGTCACCTCATATGTGGCGCAGAGCTCATTGAAGCGTATAATCTCTTAAGTCTGGGAATTAAGGGTAAATAATGCATTCTCTTCACAGGCACCTCTTTGCATCTCTCCGTGTCAGTCTTTTTTCTTTCTTTCTTATAACGAGGTGCATTATAAAACTTGCATTTTTTTAGTTGTTTACATTCATCGGTGTAGTATAGCATACAACCATTAATATAATAATCTATTTTTCTGCAGTGAGACCAAGTTTTGAAACTATTTTATTGGTCTTATAATAATAAGTAGGAACAAGATTGTTTGCAGGATGTGTCTCCTTCATAAGTTCCACCATTTGATTAAATGACCGTTGAGACATGTTCCCATCTGACTTAATCATCAACAATCTAATAGCAATAGACAATTTAGTGTGATCGTTGCATCCAGGCCACAATGGCTTCTGTGATGCATGTAGTAAATCATAAAAATTTTGATCATTAATATTTGGAGACTCTTCCATTTCTTCCTGACATTGCATTTGGTGTTGTAGTCCAACAACGCCATAAACCATGTTCTCAAATCTACTGTGGGGGTTACTATGACCCTCTTGTGCAATTTTTTTTATTAATTTCTATAAGCAACTCCATATCACTTTCTCCATGACATGTCTAATACCAATAATCAGGTTTGAACGCTTTTTGAAAAATGTGAACTTTAACTTCTTCGAAGTGTTTCAAAGGGACGTTTTTGCAATTAGAACAAGGACATCTAATTTCATTATTAATTATGCCCTATTGTTGGAGTCCAAATGGCACAAATTCATCTAACCCATTTCGAAACACATATGCAACAGGGAGGTCCTGCAATTCTTTTATGATTTTGTATCCTAGCAAATTGCCATGCCGTATTCAGATGTCCATGTATATTCTGTAATATAATTAAAGCATATATATCATGTATGGTATTTAGACAAAGCATATAAGTAATGTATGGTATTTTAGTTAGACACCAAAAATAAACAAATAACTTATAATTTCAGATTATAGGTCATATATGGTATTTAAGGCAAACAATATATATAAGACTATCATATTCAAGAAAATATTAAAGGATCTCACCTTCTACAATTATTTTTCAAAAAATTCCTTTGGGTTCTTCTACAAAAAGTAGAACACTTTGATCCCAAATATCTACAATGTCAATATAAAAAAAAAAGCATACTTGAATAAAAGAAAAAAAAACTCTACTTTCAGCAATGAGAATATAGTAATGTGAATAATTTGTGGGTTTTTTTCATCCAACGATGCCAATGGCTGGCATAATGGGATTATTCTTTCAAATAATTTGGGGAATTTTTCCACACATATGACAAGAATAAACCTAAACAAATTCTAACTAATTATTTCCATGCAACCTGGACGGACTTACTCTCAATTATGAAAAGGTTTATATTTTCAAATCTATCATACATGGAATGGTCTTATATCCTAAGAATCTTCACCTTACTAAAAACCCTTCTTACCAAACTTGACACTTACAGTAACAAATTTATATTGATATACAACATTAATTCTAAAAATCTGGTTACCTTAGCATGAAGCGAGGTTTCTGTACACATTTCTACTGGAAGTCTATGCATTCAAGGGATCATATACCTAAACAATGTTTGCTGCGAAATATGTCTTGAAACATGCTGACATCTAACACTCAATTGACCCTCACTCTAAAAAAAAGTATCTCAAAGAAAATTACACAATTAGACACTATGTCCCCTTTTCTATTTTGAATGGCTTGAAACACTCTTGGAGCATCATTTAGGACAACAATTTATGGAAAGTAGGAGATGATAGCCACATATACTTTTGGCATGACAATTTGCTAGGATACAAAATCATAGAAGAATTGTAGGACCTCCCTTTTGACCTTTCCATAAATATATTAGTCATGACAAAATTTTGTAGAAACCAAATCTTGATGAATTAGTAAAATCTCCACAAAAAATTATATGTGTTATGTACATATATGTAGTATAATTTCTTTTACTAATGGAATTTAAGTATTTTTGTTTCTCTAAATTTGAAAATTTGAGTAAAAGGAAATTCAGTTCATCCTCCATTATTTAGTTATCACATTTTTAGTCGTTATGCTCTAATTCTGTAACACTGAGTGCGAACGATGTTTTCTTTTATTATGTTTGATGTCCACTTACTTGTTTTGTTGAAGTTTTATAATCAATTATGTTGAGTTGTTTTGAAGTTGTTGAGAGTTGGATATTGAAATTCCTTTAGAATCATTTTGTGAAATTTAAGTGTTTATGAGACCCAAATTGTGGTTAACATGTTTTATTACCGTGATTAATGTGATTTTGCTGTGATGATACCCTAAGTGAAAGTGAGAATGCAAAGACAAGTATTGTATGTTGTTTTACTTTTCCGCTGCGTGTTTTCAAAATGTCTAAGTTTTGTTGAAGGGTTGTCATTGATAACACCTTAAATTGTAGAGTAATCATTTATATATAAGTTTTGAGGTTTAGGGTGTTACATGTACTGCACAACATTTCACAACTCAGAAACCATGCGCTCCACTAGGGACAACTGGGGGCTGCTATCCTCAAAGAGTCCTGAATCTATGGTTGCTGTTAAGTGCCAAATTGTGCATATTTTAGATAGTATTTTGTGGCCCTTTTCAATTGTTTCTTTGGTGTTTTAGTAGTAAATACGTATGTTTTAGTCTAAATATGCAAGTTTCTGTTTTTGTATGTAAATATTGTGAGTTATGATCATTTTCTTGCTTTTTGATAGGTTTTCTTGCTGGATAGAATGCTTGGAACCTATGGATGATGAAAGGGAGCTTGGAAGATCATTTTTCACAACTTTCTGTCGGCAACTCGCGCTTAGCGCACTTTTTAGTATGAGTTCAGCGCGTTTTTGATGAAGAGACAGTAGCTAAGGATCCTTGATCGCGCTTAGCGCGGGAAGGACCGCATTTAGCGCACTTTAAGGCGGTTTAAGTGTATTTTAAGTGAGATCGCACTTAAGCGCGCTCTGTGGCCGCTTAGCGCGGTTTTAATAAATTCAATTCTTTGTTAATTTGTTTGTCTCATTTTTGTAGGTATTCAAGCCATGATTTCTATTCATTTTCATATAGAGCATTAAATAAGCTTTCCAACACTTCCGATCGCGCCTCAAACGGAGTTACGGTTCGAAAGTTATGACGAAAACAAGACGCTGGATTTCTCTGATGGCGCTAAGCGCACTCAGAGTGCGCTAAGCGCGTTCGCGACATTCCAGCCTCCTATTTAAGTCACTTTTCAGCATTTTTTAGGTTATGTTTTTGGGGGAACTTTCTCCCAACTTCATCAAACATATTTTAGGAGTAGAGAGGGTTAGAAAACAACATTAGATGATGCATCTTGATGATCCGGAGTATGATTTGCTTCAATCGACTCTGACACGCCGTGAGAAACTTGTTATTCTCATTTCTTCTCTTTGTATCCTCTTTTGTTGGGTTTTTTATTGTAATCTCTTGATACCTTATGTATTTCATCTAATCTATGTATTGTGAATATGCTTTGATTCAATATTGTTGTTATCTTTGATTTCTTGTTTATGGGTATGAGAAAACCCTTTACAAACCCTAGATCTAAGATTTTCATCTTTTAATGAGCAAGCTTTTGACATGGTTTTGTGAGTTGATATTCATTTGCATCTTAGCTTTTTAGCATTGTGTTGATTGTTATAATGAATAACTTCTAGCAATTAATGCAATAAAGACCACAATAACGCTTGATAAACGGTGTTGCGAGGGTGCGTGATAATATTGATGAAGAACTTTGTTCACATACGTTTGGTAAATTAGTTGAATGCATATTATTCATGTGTACATATTCTGATCTTGGAGTTATATATGAATCGAGTCATTAGTTTGATATGGATGTTATAGTAATATCTGTTAGGTTCTGAACTCTAGAGATAGATTTAGATCTAAAATTCATTGTGGGTATCGATTCTTAATGCTCCGTGTTGTCGAGTTGCGTGAAACATCATCGATGAGGCGATGTGGTTGTTCTCTCAACTTTGTGTTAGACATAACCTTTGTTGTGAGTGATACGTGGTGATATTAGACGAACGCTTGATTTATGTATAATATGATCGGAAAAATGAATGTGTTATCGATTGATCTCTATTGAGTTTCTTCTCTCTAAAGAATGTGTTATTTACTTCTTCATATGTTTTTCTTTTTACATGTTACTACTTTTAAACCAAAAAAAAGTCATACACGCTTAGAAACGTAGAGACCGTGAACGACGCTCTTTCCCTCCACTGATCCCTGTGGATACGACAACCCTCGGGAATTTTTTCAAACATAAACATTTGCTTGCTGCTTTACCGCTTCAATAGTTGCTCAACCCATATTCGCAACATGCTGACATACCACTATCACGTTCTCTTCCTGCTCATCCCGAACCTTAAGTACCTCCAGGTTAGCTGCTTTATGTGGTTTTTCAGGAGTGTTCGGCGTCATGATATGTTGTGACACCCTATAGAATCATGTCAAGTATCCCTAAACACAAGCCCAGTGTACATGAGCTAGCTCTTGACGATACTCATATGCTACTAGGTGACTCTCAAAATTATCCAGTATCACCTATAGGTCTCTACGGGGGACGGTGGGAGGAACAGACTCATACGGAGGTCTTAAATTAATCTACAAGTAGCCTAACCGGCACATCACTCACTCAGACAAATTGGGATACATAAGAGATGACCCACATCCTAACCTGTCGGAGTATAAAGAAATGACGTCAAACTGATGTATTTGGTTGTGACCCTCGTATGGGCATAAACAAATGTCATATGGTATCATACGGTCAAGAGAGACTCTAAATGACTTGACCAAACTATTCCCCATGTACGGAACAAAAGCGGCTGCACGAGGCCAATCCTCTGTGTAGTTAGGCGCAACTTCAAACTTGGTGATGCGAGGGAAATGAGCGATGATCAATTCTTGAAAAATGTTCAAATATAATATTAATAACAAGTGTAATAAATGAATTATGAAAATATTAGTAACAAGAATTTATCGTAAGCAGCGTGCAACACCCCATCATTTGCTTTGTCTTCCAAAGATAAGCCCCGCTCAACTTTAAGTACAGGTAGACCAAACCTGCAATTGTCTCAGCCATGGCAGATACACAATTTTTGCCCTAATAAACCCAAAAAACCTTAATGCATGTTCTAATAGTCTATCATTTTTGTTTACACTACTACCTAATGTACCTAAAACAACTAATGTATCCTAAAAAACTAACTAAAAATCAAAACATAAAAAGATAAGAAAATTTGAAAAACAGACCAAAAGAAATTGATTGATGAGAAGATGTTAGATGTTATGAGATGCTGGAAAGAGCTCCAATTATATAAGCTTGATTGAATGAATTCAGAGGTAAAATCGTTGCAAAGCTCAAATGAATTTTTTTTATAGAATTTTTGAGAAAAATGAAAGAGGAAGAGGGAATGGTCTATCGCGAGATATTAAAGAAAAGCGTTCGGAGATGCATCTTCGGACCAGTCACTAACTTTTGAATAAATGATATATATTGAGAAACATCTTCAGACACATTTTTTTCACATATAGAGATGAATCTCCAGATTAAATTTTCATGTAAAAAGGATGAATTTTCAATTTGATTTAAAAAATAACTAAAACATATGTGTCCAAAAATATATCTCCAAACGTAAAGATATTACGTCAGACTCTCTGCACACATAAAAAGAGCATCCCAAAATCTACTCATCCCTGTTTTCTACAAACCACCACCAATACACACTACTCTAGTTAGTGAGTTTCAATTTTATTTTTAGTTAAATTTTCCTTTTCTTCAAGCTAAAACATAGTACTATGTTACCAAGGTCACATTAACCGGAAAAACACACTAGAGTTAACAAAAAAAATTCAGTTCGAAATTATAATAAATGTGAAGGAATTAATTAGTTGCAATTGAATTCTTAACGAAATACGCAATTAATTGAAACCTATAATGACAAAGATTGAGCAACAAATGATGATCAAGTTGGTTAAAGTTTGAGCTGTAGAATTTATACAAGTGAGTCAATTATGTTCTGTCTAATGAGTTTTTCCCTAACACAATGACCCTGTCGGCGGATAAAATCTACAAAACACAATGGTCAATTGCCTAAATTGATGCACTCCAACTGTCAACACTCGTCTTCTGTCCCCTCTCCCATCTCATCTCACTACTAATATCACTTTCCACTTACTACTATACTTCTAATTCTCTCTCTCTCTCTCTCTCTCTCTCTCTCTCTCTTTTGAGTGTGATCTACTATACAATCAGTGCTGGGATCTCTACTCTGTTTACAAGGTTATTCATTTTAACTCACTCTAGATTTCATTCTTATATGCTGCTATGCTTTTCTATTACCCTTTTCCTTACAATTCAACATGTTTATACCATTCATTTAATTTCTCACATTTGCATCATAAAGTTTCAATTTTTATGAGCTAACTTTTCTGGGTTTTCTCTTTTCCTCATCATCTTATTAGATCTTTACCCGATCCACCAAAACGATACAGATTTGGGATTAATGGACTCTTGTACTGTGCAGTACAATAATACAGCTTTTTTTAGTACTTATTTGGATTTTATGATCTCAGACAAAATAGCATAAATTTATTATTTTTCAACATTTTCTAACCCCTTGCATCAGTTGCTTGTGTGTTTTGTATGTGTTACATTCTCGCACGATTATGTGCGAGAATGTAACAGTATGCTTGTTTACCTTTCTTCTATTTATAGAGAAATATAAGATCTACCCTTCATAGAGACAGTGTTACAAAACTACCTTGTAGTACATTCTTAATCAAAACTTGAACTTTAACTGTGTCATAGGTATAATTATGGATATATAGTTCTGCAGCATGTAATAAGAGATGAAAAATAAGTTGTACACATGGATTCTGTATTTCTTTGCTAGTTTCAGTTCTGCATGTAGCATTTTTATTTTGTTAGCATTAACTACTTTGAGCTTAGATGATTATTTTTTCAGTAGTTCAATGTAGGTGGTTTGGTTTTGCTTGATTTGTGATGATGAACTAAAGTTAATGTAACTTGTGACTGACTAATTTCAATGCGAACTTTTATAGATTTGATCGTTTGAAAGAAGTTTGAGAGAAAACTACCCGAGTTAATGGGTTCTAAAAACGCCCCGCCGGGCAACCGATCACGGAGGCCTTTGTCGATTTTTGCTGTGCTTGCTCTATGTTGTACGTTTTATCTTTTGGGAGCATGGCAAAGAAGTGGTTCCGGAAAGGGAGACAGTCTTGCGTTGAAGGTAAATAAGATGCATACAGACTGCAACATTGTGCCGAATTTGAGTTTTGAACCCCATCATAAATATGTAGATATTGTTGAATCATCTGCACCGAAAGCTAAAAAGTTCAAAGCGTGTGATGTAAAATATACCGATTATACACCTTGCCAAGAGCAAGATCGGGCAATGACGTTCCCGAGAGAAAATATGATTTATAGGGAAAGACATTGTCCACCTCAAGAGGAGAAATTGCGTTGCCTTATTCCTGCTCCCGATGGGTATACGTCTCCTTTTCCTTGGCCTAAAAGCCGAGATTATGTCTACTATGCTAATGTACCGTATAAGAGTTTGACGGTGGAGAAGGCTGTTCAAAACTGGGTGCAATTTCAAGGAAATGTGTTCAAATTTCCAGGTGGAGGAACCATGTTCCCTCAAGGAGCAGATGCTTATATTGACGAACTTGCATCGGTTATTCCAATTGCAGATGGTACTGTCAGAACAGCATTGGACACTGGTTGCGGAGTAAGTTTTCATGTTGAATAATCCTTTGTCGTTTGTTTGTTTTTAATGCTTGGTGGCTCGGTCTACTTGCTTTTAGAAGGTACCTTTCAATTGTTTCTTGATCGCTCTAACATTATAAGCTGTGAACAATTATGCAGGTTGCAAGCTGGGGAGCATACTTGCTAAAGAGAAATGTGATAGCTATGTCGTTTGCTCCAAAAGATAACCATGAAGCACAAGTTCAGTTTGCACTCGAACGAGGAGTACCTGCTATTATTGGTGTTCTTGGTACAATCCGTCTTCCATTCCCATCAAGAGCCTTTGATATGGCTCAGTGTTCTCGATGTCTAATACCGTGGGCTTCAGATGGTTAGTGTTATAAATCTAATCTAGAATATGGTATTATCAGCATTTTTTAAACATAGATGATGATACGCTCGAGGAAGAAGGAGAATATTTAAAAATCTGAGTAAACGTTGATTAGGGAAATTAACTTGTTCACTTTCTACTCAAAATTAAATGCAGATGGCATGCAGCTAATGGAAGTCGATCGGGTTTTAAGGCCTGGTGGGTATTGGATTTTGTCTGGCCCTCCGATTAATTGGAAAACGTACTACCAAACATGGAAGCGAACAAAGGAGGATCTGAAGGCAGAGCAGAAAAAAATTGAGGATTTAGCCGAAAGTCTTTGCTGGGAAAAGAAGTATGAAAAGGGTGATATCGCTATTTGGAGGAAGAAAATAAATGCTAAATCCTGTCAAAGAAAGTCTCCCGATTTATGTGATTTAGAAAATGCTGATGACGTTTGGTAAGTCCTGCTCATCTTTACACGCATCTTTCAAATATCTGGACTGTTACAATCGTTTATAGTTGGAAGGATTTAAATAATTTTTGTTCTTATGGTTCCACAATTTGGGATTATGATGTGCTCATGAATAACTTTTCTCTATGCTCCGAAATTTGCAATGGTAGGTACAAAAAGATGGAAGCCTGCAAAACCCCTATCCCTGAGGTAACCAGCAAAACTGAAGTTGCCGGAGGGGAATTGAAGAAGTTTCCTGCTAGGCTTTTCGCAGTTCCTCCTCGAATAGCTAAAGGCCTTGTTCCAGGCGTAAAAACTGAATCTTATCAAGAGGACAACAAATTATGGAAAAAGCGTCTTGCTAATTACAAAAGAATTAATAGATTGATCGGTACCACTAGATATCGAAATTTCATGGACATGAATGCAGGCCTTGGAGGATTTGCAGCTGCACTTGAATCACAAAAATCTTGGGTGATGAATGTTGTCCCCACAATTGCTGACAACACTTTAGGTGTTATATACGAAAGAGGTTTGATTGGCATTTATCATGACTGGTTAGTTTCTAAAATTATCTTATTTCATTAAATTTTCTAATTTTGCAACGACTTCCTTACAAGTCGGTTTTTCCTATGGTATGAAATCGCAATGACATTATTTTCCCTTGTTTAGGTGTGAAGGTTTTTCTACATACCCAAGGACATATGATCTTATTCATGCTAATGGTTTATTTAGTTTGTACCGGGACAAGTAAGTTTCTTCCTTTTCCATTCTCAGGTCATCATAATCTCATAGTGATAGTTAGAGCCGTCAAGTTTTTGGAGGCCTTGTTAATTTGAGCCGCAGGTTAGTCATGACAAAACAAATAGAGACCCTATTTAAGCATGATTAAACCATGACAATATTTTATGAGGTCTTATTTAGTCATGGTTCAATCGTGACACATTTTGTACCTTGTGCGGTAGTCCGTCTTGCACGCGTTCAAAGATGGTCCTAATGATAGTTGGTAATTCGAGCCACATTCGATGAGATGAGACTTGAAAAATGTTTATATAAATGTTGTATGGTCCTCAGAGTTAGGTTCAACTTAAATTCTACGATTATGATGTTATCAGAGTCAGTCTGTCTAAGATTCATTGGGCCACTTGTCATCAGTTCACGTTCTAGATGACCAGTCTCGACATAATTCAGACATAATATAACCAAAGTAATGCTGATTTGATTAACAGGTGCAACCTAGAAGACATCCTTCTAGAGATGGACCGAATCTTGAGGCCCGAAGGATCGGTCATAATCCGCGACGAAGTCGATGTCCTTAACAAGGTTAACAAAATTGTTGGAGGAATGAGATGGGAAGCTAAAATGATGGATCATGAGGATGGTCCACTAGTGCCTGAGAAGATATTGGTGATTGTTAAAGAGTATTGGGTTGGCACCAGTAAAAACAACACATCCAGTTAAAGGACTAAAACAAGATATATGTCTTCAAAGCTTAATGTGCAAAATTCAAGCTTTATAAGAAAACTAAAGCAAAGAAGAAATGGAAAAAGTGATTAATAGAAGCCAAATACAAGCAAAGATTGGTTATGTGAACTTATTCTACGTCTGCCTTTAATCAAGTGTAGAAGTGTAGATAAAATTAGTTTTAACTAGTCTTTTTTAAATTGATTTTGGAGGATTTAGATCAGCAAGTTTTAGATCCTCACCCAAATAAATTAAGTTGGGAGTGAGTTCTCATTGAATGATGTAAGAATATTTAAATGTTTCAATTATATTCCGTTCGATATTTAAAAAATTGTTTTGATATGGTTTTGGAGATGATAATAGAAGAATATTTGAGTAATAGGATCTTTGATTTGAGAGTGTGTTTTATAAGAGGTGAGAATGATTTGAATTTTATTTAAAATTCTCTAAAATTCTGAGATTTGAATGTTCAGTCATAGATTTGTTAATTTTTACGACTTTATCTTAAAATATGATAAATATTATATGGTGTACCATCTAAAAAAATACAATAAGGATAATCCTATATTTCGAGGGTTGTCTATGGTATATGGTATTTAGGTTGTTTATGGTGTTTAGAACTAACTCTTGCAGAGTGAAAAACTTTGTATACGTAGTTTTTGAGTAATGAATGATCCTTTAAGATTGAGATAATCGTAGTTTTTGAGTAATGAATGATCCTTTAAGATTGAGATAATTATAAAGAGTAATGAATGATCCTTTAAGATTGAGATAATCGTAGTTTTTGAGTAATGAATGATCCTTTAAGATTGAGATAATTATAAAGACCTTTTAGATCTGTATCTTTAGATTCAGGAAGTGGTTATTCCGTCTTCTCTCAAGAGCTTGGAATGTGGGAACAGTTATTCCTCTTATTATCATGGGGAACATGGCTCCCTCTCTTGACTGATCTTTCTATTATGTTAGTGCGTAAAAACACATCACTTTCAATGTTTTATGAGTGAGTGAGACATAGACTGACCCAAGTTTAATATAGACTGACCCAAGCTCAATATAGACGAGTGTTGCGTCTAGTGGGCAATCTAAAACACAACTTTGAACAGCCTTTAATGCTAACCTTGTGCTCGCCCAACGCCAATGTTGCTCGCCTTTGGATTATCTTCTTTTAGACATAACAAAATTATCCTAGTGCACAATCCCTTAAACACGAGGTTTCGGAGAGGGAGAAGTGATTTAATCACAGGAAGAAGGTAATCTATTAATGGGCGAAACTTAAATAGTGAAGTACCTCAAGTTAGACTCTGTAAATGTGAGCTTATCTAGTCTTTAGACCCTTGTTTGCACCTGAGTCTCTTAAGCGTTGCTTTAAAGGCTGAGTCCATCAAGTGTCGCAATATTTAATGCTTATGCGCATCTTTTGTTAGCTATTCATCTTTTTCACCTCCTCACCCTTTGTGGATTCCTTTGCATTCATTTTGCACGTTGTTTGGACCTAGTGCATTTCTTGTTGAGGGTGAGTCTTTCAAGCGGTGTTTGAGTTTCTTTCGGAAATGATCCTTTAGTGGGGATCTAGTAGTCATATCTCCTCTAAGGAGTGCAAGGATTTCTCTTTGAGGATTTAGTAGTCATATTGCCTCTAAGGGCGACAAAGATTCCTCTTTGAGATCCAATAGTCATATTCACTACTACGGAAAACACCTATCATAATGGTTGTAAAAGAGATACAACCACGTCAAACCAACCGTTGTGAGGTAAGGTGTGATTGTAAGTATGATACTTTCTACCACAGGCCTTGGAGCGTTGTGATAAGTTAGGTAGAATGTTATATATCACAACGGTTAAGATATACAACCGTTGTGATATAAAGCGAATGGTCATGGGTTCGAAACCCAATGACTGTATGGTTAATAATATTATGTGTGTTATCTATAACAATAGTTGGTATACATAGCCGTGATTAAATACTTTAATTTTTCTATATATTACAGACATGTATTTATTGTTTTACCTGTATATTACAAACCAATATATATATATATATATATATATATATATATATATATATATATATATATATATATATATATATATATATATAAAGTTAACCATTACAAATGTCACCCCTCTTTTTCAACTAACACATTAAAAATAAATGTCCAACGTCTACGGACTTCATCTAAGTCTTCAGAAGAGTGGGTATGAGAGAATCAGAGGGATACGATTGTGGATACTATGTAATGTGCTAAATTTGTAGACGATGAGACACTTACTTTGGGCTTAATTTCAAAGGGATGCTATCAGAGGGATTAATTGTGACATTTAATATGCTATAATCCACTTACTCTGGGCTTATAAAATCGGGCTTTTTTTTTAGAGTTGTTCAACGTATACTTCCTCTCGACAATCCTGTATATTAAAAATGATTTAAAAATATTACAAACTAAGATAATTACAAAGTCAAAGATAAAATTTCACAAAAAGTCTCATAAACATAAAGTGCCTTGTAATAATTTATTTCATCATAGGATCAAGTTCTTTGTGTAACGAACACTTTGTAGTTACCATATTCATCCGAAGAGACATGATGATCAATTGATAATGTTCTCTGAATGGACAATACAAATATATATAATTAGTGTATTTGATAAAACATGAAAACTAAATATAATATAGACACCATAATTTTAAAACTTCTCACTTATTGAGGAATGATGCTAAGTAACATTCTTTCCCTTCCGTTATCTGTGATGTTAATTATTCTTCAATGTTTTTAGTGGAATTATTTGTAAATCATACTCTAATTAGATCCAACAATCCATAAGTATCTGATTTATGTAATTCTATAGATACACGGTAAATGTACCTAAAAGGTTAAACAAGGTACAAAAAACACATGAGGAATTAATTCTATACAAAATAATGAATGTACCATATAATGAGATATACTTACGTGCAGCAAACTTGTAGTAACCCTATGTCCAACCACTGTTTTCCACCAATCATATCCTTTATATCTTTAGGAATCACAAAGAATTCATTTAACCCCTCAATCATAGGATCATGTTCTAGTGGAAGAGTAATTATCTCTTCTTTGTTGCACACAACGTAAGCCATCATTTTGGAATATGATTCTTCAGAAGGAGCCAATAACCCGTATTGAATCTCTCTACCAATGGGGGCGGCTGAATAACTGCCTTTTGTGCTTGCACCATGTACAACATTTCTACCAAGAAATTGAGCATCAACACCACCCTCTTCATTTGTACATTGTGCCACAGATCCACTGATTCTATACATCATAAAATATACAAAGTAACACAAAACATAATTAACACAATATGCACAATAAATAAGCATACAACTCTTCAGATAACACAATTATCACTTTCACATACCACATATAACTCTTTTAATTCTTCCAATTCTTTCCTTCAAGTTTCCCGCTCTGCTTGTATCTTCTCGTCAAATTCTTGCTTTTGAGTCTCTATCTTTCTTTGAAGCTCTTCCAACGTTTCATTTGACACATGTCCAGAGCTTTTTTTGGATGCACCAAAAACCACTCTCAGATCGATACCATTTCCAATCCCCACGGACACGCCCACCATGTTCCTTTGTTTTGATTGCTTCTACTAATATATCATGTCGTGGTTCTTGAACAAAGGTACCTTCACAGGCTGAGTTAACCAAAGATTCCTACATAACATGATAAGATATACATTGTTAATTACCAAAGCGATTTAAATAAATCTAAACATAGGCACAATAAATCCTACTTACAATTCTCTCAGCTACCAATCTAGAGGCATCTAAAGTGTAGTCTCCATTTGGTCTCAATCAAGCCCTTTTCCACTTCTCATGTTGTGATGGTGGAGATGGTTCCCAATCACGACTCATGGAGTCCCTCTTTCCTAGTTGTTGTCTTTTTTTCAGCAATCATGGTTTTTTGAAATTTCCTATATCCCCCACGAGACAATCTTTGTGGGTACTTGTTTTTGGACTTGCTCAACTTTCTGCTTGACTTTTAACCTGTTATAAACATAGGAAAAATATTAACGTCCATGATTTATCCATATAATTATTAAAAAAAAACCACTGGTACTAACCATGAACTCCTCACTACTACGAGACTTCACAAAAATTTTCCAAACCTTCTTGCTAAGATACATATATTTCACCCACGGGCGCTCAATATTAGGCTTTGGCTTCGTAATGTAGTCACTTGTGAGTCGTGACTTAAAACTCCTCCAAGCCGCACCAGCATAAGTTATCCATTTTTTTTCAACTTCAAATCATCACTAAATTCAAACGTCAACTACACATTTAAAACAATAATAAGTATGTATTAGTGTTTATATAACGTAATATCGAATCGATAATAATAATTGAAATTACTACCTGAACGCCTGTCCATATGCTTTTTTCCACCTTGTAGCGTGCGATTTTTGTCGTTAACGCGACTACCTTATCGCCATTTGGTTTTTCCTCACCGCAATGGTAGGGATTGGGTGCTACTTTCTGATTTCTTATTTATCATATGAAGCTGAAAAGAAAAGGGAAACTATCTAAAACTAACCTTGCACGCAAATGTTTTACTGAACAAATGCTAAGAGATTGGGGAGTTCGGGGTCAGATTATACAATAGGGAGTTGTCAATTACCCATCCTATATGTGGTTATCCACAGGTCGTTAGCAATTTCTATACTGTTTTCTACTTACTAGTGTCTATCTGTCGTGGGTTGGGAAAGTTTCTCCTTTGGGAATCTTTGAGAGAGATAATTTTTGTTGATTTCGGGTTTTTCGATGTTTTTGGTGAGGTACTGGACCTAGGGGTTTTGATTAGTGTGTGAAGGAGCTGGACCTAAAGTTTTTGATTGGTGTGCTCGCTAAGATTTCACAATCTTATGTCTACGTATTCCCGTTAAATAAAACAGGGAAATCAGAGCAATCGTAGTTCCTCCTATTCTATGGGAGGAAAAGATGTTTGGTGTCTTGTTCAAAGCCCAAGATTGAAGCTAAATGAGTTTTTGTGTCTTGTTCAAAGCCCAAGATTGAAGCTAAAGGTTTGACTGAGAGAGAATTTGTCATCTCTAAAGGGAGATATCTCGTCTGTTTATCACAACTGTTGGGTGACTGATTATAAAGGAGAATTACTTTAACTGGGATATGTGAATCTAACAATGCCATAATCTCCTTTATATGGGTGTTGTCCTAAAGGAGAAAACTTTAACTCAGTGTAGAGTAATGCCATTTTTCCTTAGGAGTTTTCATGCTAAGAGAGGGACATTGGCTTGGATGTAAATAATCCAGAGGTCTGTCACTTACAGCAATTAGATGAAAGAGGGGATTTACTAGGATAAAAGATGGACTACAACTTGGATTTTTGAATCAACAAGTGTGCCACTTACAACAGTTATCTGGAATTAAGGTTTGTTTTGAATGTCTGTTTTGATGTGTGATATACAGAGAAATGTCTTCCTACAGAGAGATTTTGATTTCCTCCGAAGGGATGTTGATTTTTATGTGCCTTGATCAAAGCCCAAGGTTGAAGCTAAAAAGTTGATTGACTCCACTGGGGAGTTTATTATCTGTCTTGTACAAAGCCCAAGATTGAGGCTAAAAAAGAGACTGACTCTTTTGTGGATATCATTATACAAAGCCTAAGAGGAGGCTAAAAGTTGACTTTTCTGGGGAAATACTTTGTCTGTCTTGTACAAAGCTCAAGATTGAGGCTAAAAGGGGTTTTGACTACATTGGGGAAAATTTGTACGTGTCTTGTACAAAGCTCAAGATTGAGGCTAAAATAGGAAACTGGCTCTACTGGTGAGAGGTTTTATCTGTCTTGTACAAAGCCCAAGATTGAGGCTAACTCTACTGAGGAAAATCATTATACAAAGCCTAAGAGGAGGCTGAAAAGAAGATTAACTCTGCTTAGGGAGATTTAATATGTGTCCTGTATAAAGCCCAAGATTGAGGCTGAAAAGATGATTGACTCAACAAGAGAGTATGATTTGTCTTGTACAAAGCCCAAAATTGAGGCTGAAAAGATGATTGACTCAACAAGAGAGTGTTCTTATCTGTCTTGTACAAAGCCCAAGATTGAGGCTGAAAAGATGATTGACTCAACAAGAGAATGTTCTTATCTGTCTTGTACAAAGCCCAAGATTTAGACTGAAAAGATATTTGACTGACTCAGCTGAAGATATTTATGGGTGTCTTGTACAAAGTCCAAGATTGAGGCTGAAAATAGACTGACTCATCAAGAGAGTGTTTTTATCTGTCTTGTACAAAGCCCAAGATTGAGGCTAAAAAAAAGACCGACTCAACAAGAGAGTGAGGAAAGATCTTTATACAAAGCCTAAGAGGAGGCTGTCTTCTGCTGAGGATTATTGAGATCCAAAGGTAGGTCTAGATTGAGGAATCAAATCTTGTTGAGGATTACAGAAGAGTTGAAATATCAGATGCCTTGAGGTTTTGATAAAGGTTTATTGATACTGATTTGACCCTAGCTGGAGAAATTCTAAGTGAGGATTTTAGAGTTTGAGTTTTGAAACCTATGGAGGTTTTAACTCTCCTGGTAATTGATGAAATGATTAAGGTTTATCCCGTACTTTTGGGAAACTTAAGGGTTTCTTTGAAATCCAAAATGAGGCGAGACTGTCCAAGTCTACCGGTATGGGAAGGTTTATCTTTGTATAATGCCCAAGAGGAGGCTGGTGTTTTAAGGGATGAGAATCAACCCTAAATTGTCCAAGGTTTTGACTCTTTGGAAAGACTACTCTAACAAAGGATGACTAAGTTATGTCCTATACCTGTAAGAGGTCTTTGGGTCCTTGTACTAAGCCTAAGAGGAGGCTTGAGAACTTCTAAAAAGCCCGAGGGTCTTTGTACAAAGCCCAAGAGGAGGCTGGGGATGCTTTTAGGAAGCCTGTGGGTCCAAACTTAAGAAAAAGTTCAAGAAAAGTTTCATCAGGAATAATCTTTTCTTTAGTGAACAGTTCTAGGGTTTGAAGAAATTCAAGAGAGGTTTCACCGAGAATTAATCATCTCTGGGGGAAATGAATTTCTTTGACAATTTTCTAATAGTGACAGTCTTGAGAAAAGTTTCACCGGGAATAATACATTTCTCTGTTCCATACTGTATAAGCCCAATAGGAGGCAAGACTATATCTGGAAATTCCTATGGGGAACTAGTTTTGACTGTGTTTAAAGAGTGACCACTGATTTGATCTAATCCTAGACCTAATTGCCGGGGAGAACTATAAGCAGATAATATACAGGCATATATATACAAAATGAAATATATACTGTATGTAAAAGAGGGTAGGAGGACTTACAGGTGAGCAAGCTTCTAGCATTACAAACAAATGTATATATATACAGGTATGTAAAAGAAACCTGTTTACTTACAGGTGAGCAAGCTTCCATTGTAACAACTGTATGGTTAGTTGTTCAAGAAATTAAAGAAAGTTTTGATAACAACTATGAATTTGAACCTAAATCAAAAGGGAAAGTTGTTTTGAAAAGAAGATTGGGGCTTACACTCAAGGAGAGGCCCAAATGAAAAACAGTAATCGTATCGTTGATCCGAAAATTGTATCGGGACTTATACAATGACTGAAGCCCAAGTTAAGGTGTTCTATACAAAGGGGTTGGGTCTTACACTCTATTAGAGGCCCAAAGTGTTTGAAAAAGAAAATAAATGGGACTTACAACACAAGGGTAGGCCCAAATGATTTTTGTTTTGAAACGGCGATCGCGCCGAGATTTTTGAAATAGTATCGGGACTTATATAATGACTGAGACCCAAAAAGGTTTATTTACAAAGGGATGGGACATACACTCTATCAAGAGGCCTAAAGTTTATTTTTGTACAAAAGATGGGGCTTATAACTCAAGGAGAGGCCCAGATGAAAAATAACGATTGCACTGTTATTTTGAGAATCGTATCGGGACTTATACAATTACTGAGACCCAAAATTATTTATGTACAAAAAAGGGTTGGGTCTTACACTCTATTAGAGACCCAAAGTGTTTTGAAAAAGATTTGTGAGGGTAAAAATAACCAAAAACCCTAATTTGATTTAAAAATGTATTTTAATTGAACAAAATTCAATTAAAATGATCAAAATTCTCAAACATGTGTGAAAAAATAAGTTGTGATCTTGGATTAATGTTTGAAAAATCAAGTTTCATTCATAGAATGATTTGAAAATCATTTGAATTTGCAAAATCAAGAGAAAGAAATATTTTTAAATGCCTAAAAACAAATAAAAATGTAATTCTTTACAAAAATACCAAATATATGAAATAAATAATATTTTTGTGAAATTTTTGTAGAATAAAATATTTTAACATTTTTGTGAATTTTCAAAAAAAGAACCAATAAAAAATAATTAAAATTGAGAGAGAAATTAATTTTGGAATTAATTAACAAAAACCATAAAATATGTGAAAAATAGCAAAAATAGGGAAAATGGCAAAATGGTCTGGATGGGTCTTGAACCCACGACCTCACAACCAAACACACATGCGCGCTACCACTGGGGTGGTGATACATCCGTGTATCAAAACCACCCCATCAACATATATGGGTGCCTTGGATTTTAGGCCTAGCCAAGGCGGCATGGCTTGGCCTTTGCCCAAGGCATGGCCTGATTTTTGCCTCTTGCATTAAGGCTTTAACTTCCTCATTTCTCCATGGATTTGGACAAAATTTAGGTGCATCCTGCCTAGAATTTCATGAGGAATTCAATGGTGCTTTTAGGATTTTCTAAAGATATCCCTATTTTAAAACCCGATAGTGGTTTCAAAATAGGCTTAGATTGGCATGTTCTATGCTATCTCATTACACATACAACAATAGCATATCAAATTGGTTCAAACACAACATATATGATATGTATGAGATGTCCATGATCAATGGACATCAAAGCAATGCATGATTTAGAGAGTTCAAGTTGTGATGCACTTACCTCTTGAAGCTCCTTGTTCTATCTGTCAAGATCCCCGTGCCAGAAGTAATCCAATGCTTTAGACACTCTTGATTGATCCCTTAGAAGCTTTTAGGATGATCAAAACCAGCTGGAATTCTCAGGAACAAGAATTGACTCTTTCTTGCAAAAGGGGCAAAAGTGACCAAAATGGTAACTCACTCAAATGGTGTTCCAGTTGAGGGGAACCAGTTGGGACAGTTTGAGAATGATATTTGGAGTGTGTTTGAGGCTTTGTTTGGTTTTGAAAGTGACTGAATCAAGACATGGCTTGAAAAATGCAAAAAAGTCAAAATTTGAGGTTTTGGAGGTTGACTTTCTGATTTTGGTGTTTTAGATTAAGTATGGGTGTTTGAACAGCTTATATATGATACATTGGATGTGTTTGGATCATGAGCTGTGGTGGAATTGCTCTCTAACTCAAAAACTCAGTGGTGACTTGCAAAAGAAGGCATTTTGGCATAATGAGAGAGATTTTGAGGAAAGCAGGTGTTTTAGTGCTTTGGGGGTACTTAACCTGATAAAAAATGGGCTCTATTTATAGTAGATCAAGATTGTTTTGCAAGCAATAGTGAATGGCAACTTGGACAGTCCCTTGGCCAATTGTAGCAAAAGGCATCTTTAGTCTTCTCTAGCCATTGACTTGAGGTTAGGGCACATGCCTATGGTCCTTTGGTTCAGAGCTGAAACTTGACTCATTCAGTTAGGTTTGCTTCAGTCCATGCCACCTTGATGTATCTATTGAATGCTTTGAAACAAAATTGGAGTCTTTGAGCTTTTTAGCCTTTTTAGGGCATTTATGGCAACATGTAGTTCCTTGGACTTTGGAGGCTTGTGGATCAAATCATTCCTCTTTGATTTTATCCCTTGAGGTGTCCAAATGGATGACAAGGCTTGTAATTATCTGATTTGGCCAAATCGAACAAATGACCTATAATCTGCCTTGAACAAAATCAGTCCTTGATGCCATGTTCCAAGGGTTGGAACTCCCTACTCAAATTGAATTTGGAGATGATCTGATATCTGTTGGAAAGCCCTCATGGCATACTTCAACTTTGATGTTCAAAGTTGGTCTTGGTTCAGCTTGGATCAAAGTGAAAAATGCCTCTACATTTTGGAAAAAGTAAGACAGATTCCGACTTATTGAAAATTTCACTAAGTGTTGGAAAAAGTGGCCATTTTCACTTTTTGTGATTTTGATAAATCCATAACTCAAAATTCATGGAGATTTGGAATTTCTTGTAGTTGACCTATTTGAAGTATGTCAGATGGACTTTCATTTGGGCTTTAAATGGGAGAAAAAGGCCTTGTGGTTTAGGAGTTATGACCTTGCAAAATTAGGTAAAAGCCACTTTTGTTCTGTAACTTAGAAAAAATTTGGTTTCTCAAGGTTGCCCCTTTTGCAAGAAACCTCATTATTCTTGATTTTTCTTGAAGAATGATGATCAATACCATACATTAACATTGTTTTTGACTTAGGGGAACCATATTTGTGAAAATTTCCAAAAAGTCAAACTTGATTTTGTGCACATTTGAGTTTTTGTCAGATGAAATCCAAACTGTGTGATCTTTTGTGAAATCAAGTCCTTGACCTAATTCAAACCTAATGGATGGACTCCATAGGTGTTGTAGGGTGTCTTGAATCATGTCCCCAGGTTTGGGAGCATGTCTTGGTTAAAAGTCAAAGGTACAGTTGACTTTTCCTTGAAAACCCTAATTGTGGTCCAGGTGAAATTGAAACTTGTGAATCAAGCTTCTTGGATCAATCCATTGTTGTAAATGGATCAAAGTGGTGTATTTGAGGTCCTCAAATCATGTCTTGAGGTCTTGGCTCATGTTTTGCTCCAAAAGTCAACTTAGGGGTGAATTAGGTCAAGAAATCCTAATTCCTGATTTTTTTGTGAATGCATCCCCTGATGCTAAATTGACTTGATGATTGGGTCCAAGAGGTCCCTTGGAGAATTTTGGATCATGTTTTAAAGTATTGGCTCATGCCCAGATGAGAACTTTCATTTGGAGGCCTTGGTCGACCAAAACCCTAATTTGGTGACACTGTCGATCTTAAGGCTTGATCCACTTGGAATGTTGCAATCTTGTGCTTGATTCTTGATTTGGGAGTCCTCTTGATCCCTTATGGGTGTTTGAGAGGTTAGACAAGTTGAAGATCATGTCATTTCTTGATTGATCCTTTGTCTAAGTTCTCTGAGAGGGCTCGAAACCCTAATTCTTGATTATGGTGAATGTTCACCCATCTTTGAGGAGATTGATGAGGCATGATGGTATATACATATTAGGGTGATGATTCTCACAGTGATGGGAAATATTGGTGGTCAAAATTTGGGGTATGACAGATGCCCCTATTTAATATTCTTGGACTCGAAGGTGTGAATGGCGAAGATATTCGAACATTCAGGGTGCAAGAGGATTAAATATCAGAATACCCGAAATTTTGATGGTGGTTATTGTAGTTATGAATGGCAATTTGCTCATCCATCTTCTTTTGCTAAGCAATGATACTTAGAAAAGGGTAAAACTTCCCCTTGATCCTGGTTTTCAGCCACGGAACTGGTCTCAGTTTCCATTGAAATAAACTTCCCCTCGATCCTGGTCTTCAGCCACGGAACTAGTCTCAGTTTCCTTCGAAATAAACGTCTCCTCGATCCTGGTCTTCAGCCACGGAACTGGTCTTAGTTTCCTTCGAAATAAACTTCCCCTCGATCCTGGTCTTCAGCCACAGAACTGGTCTTAGTTTCTGAAATAAACTTCCCCTCGATCCTGGTCTTCAGCCACGGAACTGGTCTCAGTTTCTTCTTGTCGAGTTTCCGTCTTGACAAGGGATGTTATTTGTAGCGGTCTTCATCAAACTTCTCGCCGATCTATACTGGGGAGACACCATTTGATGGAAAAAGTTTGAGTTCAGACTTGCTGGGGACACCCATTTGTCTGAACTGCAGAGGTGTGCAAGCTTCTCTGTGGGAGGCGCCATTTGTCGACCTACTGGGGAAAAATGAGTCTCTTGAAAGACTGCTTTTTGCTTGGGGATATTACATCATACTTTTCTTTGAGACCTTTTCGGAGAAATGCCATGTGATGTAATCTAATTTTAAGGTGCTGATGACTTCATTAACATCGAATTTCTTGGGAGAAAAATCGATGTATTTTCGAGAGCCTTTGGTTAAGAGGCTTTCTCTGGGGATCTTCCATAATCCGGGAAAGCGAAAAATATCATCTTCAATAATGAAGAGTGATGTTTCAAAGGTGTCGGTCGAATGTCTTCTTGCATTTTAAAAGTTCAAGTTATCAAAGTGGTTCAGGTATGTCTCCAATCCGAAAATAAACTGGGGAGAGATTGCTTCAGACGATACGTCTCCTGACGAGGAAATAACTGACAACCTTACTAGCGGGAGGACGTTATCACTTGGGGATAAGACTGACCACAATATGATGCAATATGATTATGAATGTGAATCAGTTATGCATGATGTATGTATGTTTATGCTGACAAAATTGACGCGACATACAAACTAATAGATGAACACGACTGGATACTCGGCCACGGTGGGGGACAAAAAGTATCATTGTTCCAAGATAACAATTCTGCCTTGCTTAGGGGAGGTAGTCCCTGTGTGGGAGAAAAGTTGTCAATCGGTCTTAAGAGGTAAGAACTTTGTCGGGGATCTCAGATGAAACATGGCATCTGAAATAGTTGATCCTTCATCCAGGTGCACTGGTTTAGAAGGAGTACTTTGATTCTGCAAATAAGGTTTAATCACTTCCGGAGAAGTGATCGATGTTCTTTTCGATGCTCATCAGTCAAAAAGAATTTCCATCTTTATTTAAAAAGTAGAAAAAAAATTTGACAGTTAAATTCATTTTTGTTTTATTTCAAGAATCGTTGATCATGTTAAAAAATGTCATTCTGTAAAGCTAAAACAAATGAGAATTGCAAACAAAAGCACTAGGGCTCAAATTTTATTGATAGGATGGAAATCAGGCAAACGCGTGATCCCATAGAGTATTTACAAAGTTTAGAAAATGGTAATTTAAGGGAAAAAGGCTACATTGAAACATAACAACCGTTATCCTTCTACCAACTTCGAATTTTGGACATCTTGAGCTTCTGTTGAGGATGACCTTGACTGGAAGTTTTTCGACAAACAGTGTTACTGTTGGGGATTTAACCTTGTCGGACATAGTTACTTGCCATTAATCCATAACTTTTGCATGAATTGTACTTTGAGATTTCCAATCCATCTGGATGATTTTTGCTTGTGTCTCTAATTTTTGCCTGGACCCCCTTTTTGGGTTTTCAATCCACCGAGACGTTTTTTTTATTTAGGCGAAGTATTTCTTGACTACGTCAACATTTGTGGGGTAGGAAAATTCCTCTCCGTCCATGGTTGCGAGTCTCAAAGCACCGCCTGAGAAGGCTTTCTTGACCACATAGAGGCCGTCATATTTCAGAGTCCATTTGCCCTGGGAATCAGTGAGGAATGATTGTATCTTCTTGAGCACGAGGTTTCCTTTCCTGAAGACACGGGGTCGAACCCTTTTGTCGAACACCTTCTTCATCCTTTGCTGATACAACTGACCATGGCATAGAGCCGTTATTCGCTTTTCTTTGATTAGATTCAGTTCATCGTGTCGACTTTGACACCATTCAACTTCTCTTAGCTTAGCTTCCATCAATACCCGGATTGATGGGATCTCTACTTCTATAGGGAGGACTGCCTCCATGCCATATACTAGAGAGAAAGGGGTTGCCCTTGTTGAAGTGCGGATAGATGTGCGATAACCGTGAAGAGCAAAACGCAGCATTTCATGCCAGTCTTTGTAGGTTACAACCATCTTTTGAACAATCTTCTTCATGTTCTTGTTAGCCGCTTCTACCGCACCGTTCATCTTAGGCCGGTAGGGAGATGAGTTATGGTGTTCAATTTTGAACTCATCACACAACTCTTTCATCATCTTATTGTTCAAGTTAGATCCATTATCAGTAATGATCTGGCTTGGAACACCATAACGGCAGATGAGGTTATTCCTGATAAATCGGACCACCACTTGTCGGGTTACATTGGTGTATGACGCTGCTTCGACCCATTTGGTGAAGTAGTCAATGGCTACCAGGATGAACCGATGTTCGCTTGAAGCTTTGGGTTCAATCATGCCAATCATGTCGATTCCCCATATGGAAAAAGGCCATGGAGAAGAAAGAACTTTGAGATGCGTTGTCGGTACATGGATTTTGTCAGTGTATATTTGACACTTGTAACACTTTCTCATGTATTTGTAGCAATCAAATTTCATTGTCAACCAATAGTACCCTGCTCTTAGAATTTTTCTGGCTATTGTGTGTCTGTTGGAATGAGTGCCAAAGAATCCTTCGTGAATTTCTTTCATCAGCATGTTTGCTTCTGGTCTGTCTACGCATCGGAGCAAGACCATGTCAAAGTTTCTCTTATAGAGTGTATCACCGCTCAGGAAAAAGTTGCCAGCCAGTCTTCAGATGGTTTTCCTGTCTTTTCTTGATGCCCCGGGCGGGTATTCTTGTCTTTGAAGGAAGCACTTGATATCGTGATACCAAGGTTTGTCGTCTATGACTACTTAGATCGCGAAGATGTAAGCGAGCCTTTCCAGTCGCATTATGTCGATCTTAGGTACGTCGTTCCATTGACCTACACTAATCATGGAAGAGAGAGTGGCTAGTGCATCATCCATGTGATTTTCTTCACGAGGGATATGATGAAACTGGATTCTATTGAAGAATGGTAACAACCTCCTCGCGTAATATTTGTAAGGAATCAGTCTTGATTGGTATGTGTTCCACTCTCCTTTGATCTGATTGATAACCAGGGCTGAGCCTCCATACATATCCAAGTTCTTAATTCTCAAGTCAATCGCTTCTTCGAGACCCATGATACAAGCTTCATATTCTGCCTCGTTGTTTGTGCATTTGAAACACTACACCAAAGAAAGGAAAAGACAACGCTTTTTTTGGCCTTTAACAGCGCTTAAAAGCGCTGCCTAAGGTGGCGCTGCGTAGGTAAAGACAGCATTTTTTTTTATGAGAAAGCGCTGCTAAAGGCCTACTTTAGGCAGCGCTTTACCTTTAAAAGTGCTTTCTAAAGTAGGCATTTAGCAGCGCTTTTAACTGAAAAGGCACTTTCTAAAGTGGGCCTTTAGCAGCGCTTTTAACTGAAAAAACACTTTCTAAAGTGGGCCTTTAGCAGCGCTTTTTCTATCCTTTTATGCTTTCTATTGGCATCTTTAGGCAGCGCTTTCTCAGGAAAAACGCTTTCTATTTTCCACCTTTAGACAGCGCTTTTGAAAGCGCTGTCTAATTTTTTTTTTATTTTCACTTTAAGGCAGCGCTTTTAAGTGAAAGCGCTTTCTTTTTTATTTTTTATTTTCACTATAGGCAGCGCTTTTTCTTAAAAGCGCTTTCTTTTCTTCACGTTTTTTTTAATGATTTTTTTTAAAAATCACATTTTCCTTATTTTTTATGCAGAAACCTGTATATTTTCCTTCACATTTTAAGCCATTTCCATTAACCATTTCTAATCCTTATAAATCACATAAACCATTCTAATCCATGATTCACATTTTAGGCCATTTCCATTAATCATTTCCATAATTAAACCATTCTAATCCATTAACCATTCACATAATAATTAAACCATTCTAATCCATAAACCATTCACATAAACCATTTCCATAATTAAACCATTCTAATCCATAAACCATTAACATAAACCATTCACATAATTAAACTATTTTAATCCATAAACCATTCACATAATTAAACCATTCTAATCCTTTAACTTCTAAAGATCTCCTAATACACAACAACTTCCAAAACTATACAATTACACTCCATAACTACACACCAACTTCCATACCTTATATGATTCTTTTCTCAATAAGGTATCCACACAATTCCTCCTTGATTTCTTCCAATTTATCTTTCGTGTAATGAGCACACGTGTATTCATCAAAGTACTACATAACAAAACACAATATGCATGATTTAGTTTAAAATAATAAATTATATGAAATATCCGATAAGTATTAAAATAAATCCTAAGTTATAAATCCATACCGTGATAGGAATCTCCAATCGATCCAAATGAAGGATTTCTCTCATAAACCTCAAAACGAAATAACCGCAGTCTATACCATTACGCTGACGAGGACACTACACATAGAAAAACAAATAAGAATTAATATATAGTTGTCTTGTGTTATCAAGTAGCATCACTATTATAAGCAACATTGTGAAAATTAATATACCCCCACTTTGATCCATGTAATGTTGTTTGCTTTAGACTGTGATACTCGAGCTTCTCTTTGTGCTCGGTATACTAGTATTGTTCTATAAAAGAAAAACGTAAATTTAGAACAATCTCACAGAAATAATTAAATATATAAATACACACGAATATTTAGAACAATCTCACTTACGTATCAACCAAATCCTTCATATTCTGATATGTTGTCCAATCATGATCTAATGAATTCAGATAATACACCACTTCTCTTGTAGGATTAATAGCAACCAACAACCAGTGTCTACTGTAAAATATAACAAAAGTTTAAATGGATAATTTCTACGCAAAAGATACAAAGATTAGAATGAAATTAGAATGAAAATCTTACCCGTTTCCAGTATTATACGGTAAAAGATACAAACTTTCTGTATTGCTGGCCATAAATCTCTCGAGTAAGTGATTTCTTACTGAATTTGGATGAATAGCAATTGCCGGTGCATTGACACGGGCGCAAGACAAGAAATAGAATATGTTTGACAATTGATTCCCGCGCATCAATTTCTCATACAAGCACCTTAAATAAAAACATAATAAACATTAGACTATTTTCATTGAAATGTGTAAATAAATTGTTCAACTAATTAAATAATAGATTGATCGGAGTACCAGATGTATGAATGCATAACACCGATGCCTAATTCAAGATGCCGAAAAATCTGTTCCATGTCCTCTTTTGCAATTATTTTGGAATAAGGAAAACCAAAAACACCTTCGTCCATGTCTATTTGACGAATAGCACCATCCATCAAATCTGATGTTGCCACAAGTGTTTCAAGACACATCCGAAAGCGAGGTGTAAGAGCTCTTTTTGCCTGCCCGGTCTTTGTAGGAGCTCTTTTCTTGCTGGCTTGTTGTGAAACTTGAGCAGGAACCTAAAAATCATATAAGTTAGGTAAAGTAGAAAATCATGAAGCTTTTGAATTCGGATCATAGAATAACACTTTCAATGTACCTCTTTTTGTGATACAACAGACTCGTTGTGCGGCAAAATCCCTTTATCCTTAGATGCGGGTTTTGTAGGAGTCTAACATTACCATGTAAAAAAATGTACGTAATGGTTCTGAATGATTTTCATAATGGTTCAGAATTGACATTTGAATACTAAAAGATTCATAATGGTTTTCAACATACCTCATCATCTATGAAAATGAGGTCTGACGACCATGCAACAAACGATCCTATTGCATCCCGTAACAATGTTGTCTCTGAAACAACGTCAGGTATCGGTAGCAACGCATCCAGCTCTAATGCAATATCAACCGATACTTTCAGATATCCATCAGGTAACGGTTTATGTGAAGTAAATCTCCCAAAGTGTTATGCACTTTTCCCTTGCCAACTATGCGATAAGTCGGTGACGATACATACAACTGACAAGATGAAATACCCTAAACCAATAATAAATATGTTACTGTTAATGTGTATATATGTCAATTAAAATGAATGGGATAATTTAATTTCATAATAACATATATAATTATCTTGGGAATTTTCTTTTGACAATTGATACTAGCTTTGTCACTAGTATCTTTCAACTCTGAACCGCGCTTTTCCGCCTTATATCTCTCTTTATCCTTTTGCAATTCACGGACTTGCGCTTTTAATTCCTCCAACGATTGCATCACTTCTTGATTGCTAGAATTTTTTCTCTTTGGATGCTTATACAAGGAAGATGGATTCACACCAAATCCTTTACCCCTCACCCGACCGGAATACTCAGGAACATTTAGTACTCGACTAAGTATGCTCCTGCAATCCTCCTCACCTGTGGTTAAGGATTTAGATAGAGTCTCCTGAAATTCATTGACATATCGAAAATTATTAGTGGGGATTAAAAATTAATTATATTTTAATAAAATTTCGATTAACTTAAAGACATAATGTTATACTTACACATTCGTCATAAACATGCTGGACATCTTCCCTAACAACTCCATCCTTGCCCACACGAGCTTCCTTCCACAAAACATGGTCCGGAAGTGATGTTACTTCACTTTTCGTCTCTTCTAACTACACATTGAGATAAATAATAAGACCATCAATTATAACACAATAAGACAATTAATAAAATCATAGCATTTATATATACTTACCTTTTTTGCTGTAAGGATGCATATCCCAAACGCCCTTTTTTGTATGGATACGCGGGTTTTGATGCTCTTTTACGATTAATGGCACTCAATTCCTGGATAAACAAGTTTAAGTCATATCAGAACAAACTAATGCAACAAGTATATAATGCAATTAATAGACATGACAAATTAACATTACATTGAATTTTTCGGTTTTTCGTTTGGCTACAAAAGTGCCCCATTCTTCAGGTGTAATCAAGTCTGCATACAACTGTGGAAGTTCTGCTTCAACAAAATTTGTTTTCTTATCCCTAAGATATTTGTTTGATAACATAGCACAAAACCCTCTGTGTCTTTTTCTGGCCAATTGAAGACAATACTTTTTTCGGCTTTCATCACTATTAAAAGACCTCTACGAAAAAACATACACATAGAGTGTGTTAGTATAAGTAAATTAAAGACTTAATCGTCAACAAAAATCTAATAACATCAATCATATTCGGTAAGTACCTGTATCTCAGTCCATATTTTATCTTTACCGGCTTGCAACAATTGATTCCTCCAATTATCACTGGTGATTGGAATGTGCTGACGGACAAGGGAACCTATGTAACTAGTCAACATTGAACCGTTTGGCTCAATTAGTTGGTTTTCATTACTCCAATGTACATCAAATTTGATCCCTTTATCTCTTGAACGGATGATTGACTTCATAATAGTTATTCCTCGTTTAATTTCACTTTCTACATCCTGAGCTTCATTTGTATCATGTGTCTCGTGTGAGTCTTCCTGGTTACTAGCCATTTGACCTGTAAGAAAGAAAAAAACAAAAATTAAATGACAAATATAAAAATCCATAATCCACATTGAATATATATAACATGACAACTATTTAATATTATTGAATGATATAAGCTATAATTTTATAACTAGTACCTTTTTCACTAACATCTCTTTCTTTTCTTGGTTGGAATATGTTCTACCCGTCTCTTAACAACACAGACGGTTGGATTGATCCAAATACCCTCATTATGATCATTTCTAGTATATGATACATTCGCTATAATATTTTCATCTTGATCATTTCTAGTAAATGATTCAATATCAACATCAACATCACCTTGATCTCCAATGTTTTCATCAATTACTTTGTTAGATAAAAGCACTATAGACCATTTTGTACTTGTCGGATCAGTGACATAGAACACTTGTTTAGCTTGAGAGACCAGAATAAAAGGCTCATCTTTGTACCCCACCCTATTAAGACCCACTTGCAAAAATCCTGACTTATCCATTCGTATGCCATTATTATTTTCAACCCACTTGCAACGAAATATAGGAATCTGAAAATTCTCATAATCAAACACCCAAATGCGCTCGATAACCCCAAAATATGACAGATTTGCAAATTTAGGGTTTAAGTCCTTCACACTTGAAATGTGCATTGCTTCAGCTACCACGGTGACGCCACTATTTTGCATAGTACTTATATCATCTTGTTCTTTGGTATAAAATGTGTATCCATTAATTCCGTATGCGCTATAAGAAAACACAACCAAACTTGGACCATATGCTAAACATCTCAACCTTTTTGTTATTGAAGCGGGATCTGAATAATACTTTGAATAAATATAATCCTTAAACCAATGTATGAAACTTCGATTATGCTCTCGTACTATCCAATTCTCATTTCTATTCGGATTTAAACCTCGGAGAACATCCTTGTGCATTTCAACATACGACTCAACCTCATTCTCATTGTGCAGAGCATACAAATGCACTTGATCCCGTTCAACCCTTGACACCGTCACAACTTCATTTCCAATTAACTTTTTTCCTTCTTTTTTTTCGACAATATGAGATTTGGGGAGTCCAATTGATTGTACATTGGACAAATATTCAGTACAAAACTCAACCGCTTCTTCAACAATGTATCGTTCGGCAATACAACCCTCTGGTCAACTTTGGTTTTTCACATACCCTTTTAATATTTTCATATAACGTTCAGCAGGGTACATCCATCTCATATAAGCCGGTCCACACAATTGTGTCTCTTTCACCAGATGAACAACTAGATGAACCATTATGTCAAAAACTATCAATTATACTCATCTGCAAGTTGCATGTTGTTTAACACACCTCTTAACTTCTAGTAGTGTTATTATTGTTTTGTTGAAATTTTATTGTACATTGATTAATAGTTTAGGAATGTTTGCATGTGCTTTTACACAACCCTTAATATACAAATTCTAATTCTAATATTCACCAAATGAAAAATATGTTTTAACTACTGTAACACAACATTAAACCAAAAGAAGAAGATGTGAAATCAAATTTAACAGTGAGAAAGAGTTTATAATTTCAATTAAATATTAAGACTTGCGATATTTTTATGATCTGTGATTTCTTTCTTCTGTTTTTTTTAATAATCTTTTGTAACAACAAGGTGAGCAGCAACAAGGTGAGCAACAACATGTTCATTTATAACTACAACAACCCTAAACAACACAGAGTCAATACAACATGATTCAATACAACATGAGCAACATTCAAGAACCAACATTTCTTCGTTCAAGAACTCTCAAGAACCAACATTCAAGAACCAACATTCAAGAACCTAAAATATGATGGCAGTAACTCTTAAGAACCAACATTCAAGAAAATAGGCTAAACTTAAGCTCTAACATCTCAAGAAAACCTAAAACGGTCGGAGAAGAATGCGTACCTGCACGATAACGGTCGGAGAAGAATACAGAATGCCTCTTCTTTGTTTTTGTTTTCAGCTTCTTCTTCTTCTTCAAACGAGAGAGTGAGTAGCAGACGGTCGATAACGGTCAGAAAAAATGCAGAGAGAACGGAAAAAAATGAACGAAAACGGTCGGAGAAAGGAGGAAGGAGAAAGGAAGAACAGTCGCGAGAGTGAAAATGATTAGAAAAATTGATTAGGGCGCTCTTCTGAGAATGTGGTGTTTTTTAATTTTTAATCAATAAATGACCTAAGACAGTGCTTTTGAAAAGAACTTTCTTAAGTGCTATATTTAGCAGCACTTTTTCCTTATAAGCGCTTTCAAATGTGGGGCCAATTTAAGGCCTTCTTTTTCAAAAGAGCTTTCTAAGGTTAACATTTAGCAGCGCTTTTAGAAAGCGCTTTATAAGGTTATACCTTTAGCAGCGCTTTTAGAAAGCGCTTTCTAATGTTATACCTTTAGCAACGCTTTTATAAAGCGCTTTCTCAGGTGGTGTCTATGTAAGACCTTTAGCAGTGCTTTTAGAAAGCGCTTTCTAAAGGTAGCCTTTAGCAGCGCTTTTATTTAGCGAATTTTTTCCAAAACTTATAGCAGCGCTTTGTAATAAAAGCGTTGTCTTTTTTGTGCTGCCAAAAGCGAATTTTGGCGTAGTGAAAGTTAGTCGGGCAGTGAAAGGAATATGGGTACCTTGAGGTGTTATGATGATTGCCCCAATTCCGTTTCCATAATTGTTGACAGTTCCTGTCGAAAATTAGTCCCCATTGGGAACCTGGTTCTGGCCCTTCACTAGGTAGCGGTTCATCGCAATCTTTCATTTTCAAATACATGACATCTTCGTCTGGGAAGTCAAATTCGACTGATTCCTGACCGTCAATTGGTTGATGAGCCAAATGATCGGCTAAAATACTCCCCTTTACGACTTTCTGAGCATGGTACTCTATGTCGTATTCTGATAACAACATCTGCCAACGGACAATCCTTCCCGTGAGAGCAGGCTTTTCAAAGACGTACTTGATCAGATCCATTTCGGAGATTAATCAAGTAGTGTGACAAATCATGTACTGGCGAAGACGTTTGGCTGCCTAAGCCAGAGGGCAACAAGTTTTCTCGAGCATAGTGTACCGAGTTTCACAGTCGGTAAATTTCTTGCTTAAATAGTAGATAGCAGACTCTTTTCTTTTGGTTTCGTCTTGTTGTCCAAGTACACAACCCATAGAGTCTTCCAAGACTGTTAGGTAGATGATCAGTGGTCTTCCTTCAACTGGAGGTGACAGGATTGGTGGATTCGACATATATTCTTTGATACTGTCGAAAGCTTTTTGACAATCTTCCGTCCATACACAGCTTTGATTCTTTTTGAGTAGTTTGAAGATCGGCGCCCATGTCGCATTCATGAGGGATATAAACCTGGAGATGTAATTCAGACGTCCCAAAAATCCTCTGACTTGTTTCTCAGTCTTTGGTGAAGGCATTTCTTGAATGGCCTTGACCTTATCAGGATCAACCTCAATTCCTTTCTGGCTGACGATGAACCCTAAAAGTTTCCCTGAGCGGACACCGAACGTGCATTTATTGGTATTCAAGCGGAGTTTGTACTTTCTCAGATGCTCGAATAGTTTTGACAGGTGTGTCACATGCTCTTCTTCTGTTTTAGATTTGGCAATCATGTCATTAATATACACTTCGATTTCTTTGTGCATCATGTCGTGAAACAGAGTAGTCATGGCCCTTTGATAGGTTGCTCCGACGTTCTTCAAACCGAAAGGCATTACCTTGTAACAAAAGGTGCCCCATGGGGTGATGAATGAAGTTTTCTCCATATCTTCCGGCGCCATTTTGATTTGATTATAGCCCGAGAATCCATTCATGAAGGAGAAGACTAAACTTTGTTGTACTGTCTACCAGCATGTCAATGTGTGGCAAGGGGAAGTCGTTCTTTGGACTTGCCTTGTTCAGATCCTTGTAGTCTACACACATTCTGACTTTTCCGTCCTTTTTCGGAACTGACACGATGTTAGCTAGCCATTGAGGATATTCTGAGGTGGCGAGGAAACCTGCGTCAATCTGTTTCTGCACTTTCTCCTTGATCTTGATGGCCAAATCCGGGTGAGTCCTTCTCAACCTTTGTTTTACTGGCAGACATTCTGATTTTAATGGTAGATGATGTTCCACGATGTTGGTATCCAACCCTGGCATGTCCTGATAGGACCAAGCAAATACATCAGGAAATTCTTTGAGAAGTTCTATTAAGCTTTCTTTGACAGTCGGACTGAGCAGTGCTCCAATCTTAACTTCTTTCTTTTCTTCCTCTGATCCCAAGTTGATCGTTTCCAACGGCTCTTTGTGAGGTTCAATGGACCTTTCCTCTTGTCTGAGTAATCGAGAGATCTCTTCTGGAATTTTCGCGTCCTCTTCTTCTTCAACTTCAAATACCGGGAATTCAAAGTTGGGAGAAGGCATTGGATCGTATGTTTCAATATGGTTTAAAACAAGCAATCTGCATGACGTGATGATTTGTTTTTTAGAAAAGATAGAGAGAAATACAAGAGTGTGTGCAGTGTATTTTCTGAAAAATGCTTGTCTTTATTTTTGGTTGTTTTAGGATTACCATTTTCTGAAAAACGAAAAGTGAAAACAGTAATAAATGCGGAAATGATAGAACGACATTTATTTATTTATGATTTTGTTGATTCTTGAAACTACAGCCTTATAAAACAAAACTCTGTCGCTTTGGGCGAAGCGAAGAGGGGCATTTACAGAAAAGTGAGCCCTATAAAAACATCTGTTTCACCTGGGCAGGGTGAATGGTTAAAACAAAGATGGCAATTACTTAGACTTATGGACGACTTTCGGGACATTGAAAACAACCCATTGGCAACGAACTCCTCAGTGAATCACAAAGTCCGGTACCTTCTTTCTTGGTTTGTCCTCAGAAATGACGCTGATTTCTGGCGGAGCAGGATTGTTGGAGTCTTCCTCCCATGCAGAGTTATCGTAAACAAACTCTTCTATTGTATCTTCCTTAGTGTTTTCACTCTCGAGAGGATCTCCCCATCCAGTTGGCTGGATGTCCTCGTATCTGATGTGAGAGCTTTCAAGAGCGGTGTACTTAACCAAGAAGTCGTACTTGCCACTCGGCTATCCTAAGGTGTCCCATACTTCTGTGGGACTGGAGGAGTCATCTTTGTGAGAGCAAGAGTTGTCTCTACAAGTCGTCTCTATGTTTTGATGATAACAATACGTATTTGTGAAAGAACTATTTTATGTTCTAACGTGTGTTGTGTGCAGATCATAATCATAAAAGATATCAGATCCAACAAGCACCAGCCAGGTGTGCGTAATTGATAATATGCGAAGTTACTATGTGTGACACAAGTCGTAAGAAACAAGAACGCTTCTATATCTGATCATGACCAGTCAGATCCAAGGATGCTGATATTGCTGTTGCAATGCTCTTGTGGATGCTCTCTAAAAGTGGTCGAGATTCTGAAGATTGCGAAGCTTTTTAAGAAGAGAACCGAAGTGCTGAAGACTCTCATGACTTGAAGTTCTGAAGGCGGAAGGCTCTAAAGACCAAGTGCAGAAAGACTCTGAAGACTTATGTGTTCTGAAGATTACGGTTCCAAAGGTCAAGTGCTGAAGAGTCTGAAGACGGATTCCTAATGGACAAGTTCTGAAGTTTCGGAAGACTTGAAGTAGTAAAGGATAATGTTCTCAAAGACAAGTGCTGAAGTTCTGAAGACTGGTTCTTAATGGACTTATTTAAATGACTGAAGACTTGACGTACAAGATATCCTGTTAAAGGAGGCTCTACTCATGCTTCATTAATTTACCATCAGAAGCCTCTGAAGTTTGGAAGTCAAATGTTAGCATTGTAAACAACTGTACACAGTGCTCAAGAAGATATATCCCGTCACTTCTCCCACAGCAAAAAGGAGATGTGTAAGTACAACTAATTATTACACAACGTCTCTTTTCTAACAGCCAACAGTATTTCAATGGCTATATTTCTACTGGGGTATTTAAAGAAAGGAGTAAACGCTTCTGAATGCATCGATTCAGTCCATGAATGGAGAATTGATCAAAGTCATTGTGTGAAGATAGCAACAACGATGAGTTCTCGTTGTAACATTTAAACATTCAAAGCTATCACCATTTACACATGGCCATTGTTGTTGGAGCTTAAGATCATAAATCAACACAACAACAATCAATTGGTGCATAAGCTGTTGATGAAGAAGACAACATTCAAATCAGTCAAGTCATCAACCACCTTCTCGTCAGCGCTACATTGAAGATCTGAAGCAAGGAGTTGTTTCTCGAAGCTTGCTCACCCAAGAGGACGAAGAAGAAGATCTACAAGATGTCAACAATTGTCAAATCATTATGCATCTCTGTAGTTTCTTATGCTGCTCAAATCTTGCTTGAACACTTGTGTGTTCTTTGTACTTAAACTTAGGAGTAATCTTCTTATTAAGAAGCATTCTTGTAATCTCCTGTATAACTAATTCTTGGTGAATTAGGATTCATTAAGTGGTCAGTGTAACTGGAGATTCGAGAAGACAATGGTGAGATGTCATTGTGGGAAATCCTGATATAGGGTCAGTAGCGTTATATTCATTGCGATGAATCCCTGAACGTCTAGCTGTGAAAGCCTAGCAATAGATCTTGCGAGATTGGAACCTACAGGTCAATGTTCATTATATTCATTAAGTTGAATCCATGAACGGTTCATTGCATGTTAGTCACAGTGCGGCTGTGCAAATTGTTAGTCACCGGCTGTTGCCCGTGCATCTGTAATCGAGATTGATTATAGTGGATTAAGACCTTATTTTCAAGGCGAAATCACCTGAGGAGGGTGGACTGGATTAGCCTTTGTGGAAAACCAGGATATATCGTGTTTTCTTTACTCTTATGCTTAATGTCTCTGTTTATGTTTCTATATTGAGGATCAGAACCTTACATAAGCAAGTCAGAACCTTGGAACTCTCATAAGCTTCCGCTCTGCAATTTCTGAATAATGTACATAGCGTTCAGACTCTTAGTGGTTCTCACACTCTAAGCATTGCCAAGTCTGAATCTAACTTTGCAAGTCAGATTCTCTCAACGAACTCTGTTGTAACGTAAAGTGTCTTATTGACAAGAAGCGAAAAGTTGTTAAAAGAGTAAATACACAATTCAAACCCCCCTTTCTTGTGTCTTTCTCGCACCTTCAATTGGTATCAGAGCTCCAATTCTATTATTGATGGATATCAAACACTTAACAGTGTCAGAAAAAGATCCAGATGTGGTGCGTAGAAATACTCTGGGTGAGATTGAAATCCACTTACAATTTCTGTAACAATTTAGAAGATGAATGTGTACAAAATTGTAATCAATCTGAGTACTTGAGCAAATTACTGATTCTGGAAGTTTTTGCAATTGTCAAACAACTGAATCTTCCTCACTTAAGTTTTAATGAAGATTGAAGAATCAGCTGATAAAATAGATTCATCAGATAAGAAGTAGTATTTGTTGAATGCTTATCTTGGAAGATACGTGTGGATGAACCACGTATTTGCTCAAAGTTGAATCATTAGAAAACAAGAAATCTTGTTTGTTAAAGATTAATTCTTTAGGAGTTTTTGAGATGTTTCAAGAAACGGATCAAGTCCACCCTTGACTTTCTCGTTTAAAACTCATTCAAAACTTCTTCACGTAAAGAAGAAAGATTGTTGCTCTATGATTTTGAACTTCAGAATGAAGTATGCAGAATTTAGAAATCTGAAGAATTCAAAATAACTCAACATCTGAATTTCAACTGATCAAGAAGGTTAAAAGATTCAATGAAGAACTGAATATTTTAAAGCCTCACAGAAAGAATATTCAGGAAGAAGATTTTCACAGATTCATCAAGTACTTGATCAAGAATGAACACTTAGAGTTCTGATTGAGTCAATATAACTATGGTCTGATAACTTGAGATTCTATCTCAGTTGAACCATTTGTAATTAATCAGATTCTATCTGATGAGTTTCTCAGAACTTCTTTAATCCGAAACTAGAAGATGTTCAATTTGATACATTAATTGAAGTCATCTACTTGAAGTCAAAAGGATTTAAGTTGCTGATGTTTTCAAAATGAAGAAATCAGTTGACATTCTTTTAGAAGTAGATATGTTACTGATCCTTGATGGACTAATTCTATAATCAAGTTAAAACAACATTGTAAGAAGTGTCATGCAAACTATATGTTGTGCTACACACATGTTTGATGATACTTGGTTCTGAACATAATCTGCATCGGTTGAAGAAACAAGTCAGAAAATGCTATGAGATCCAAAATGTCACTTTCGAAGTCATGGAAAAATTTAGGTAAAGAATCTCTGCAAAAATATTTCCGTATCCCTAAGGTATGGTTTCTTTCATTCTTGATTATTTTTAAATTTAATCACTAACTGTCTACTAGTATCCCTTTAAGTTTCATAAGGACAATTAGAATAAAGTTAGATCCTCAAGCATTTATGATTAGATGATTTTCAAAGATCAAATAAACAATCATGATTACGCTGTGTCAGCTACTACACCTATACCCATAGGTATACGGCGATTTAAGGCTATCATGTGTCCTTTCAACTGACCGCCACAACTATTCATCGCATGTCTAGGAAATGATGACCTCGCATGTTCCAAGCTTGATAAATAGCTATCATTCCTTAGTTCTCCTCACAACCTTACCTCTTTCCTAGAAAGAACCACTATCCAAACTACCTAGTAGCTTAGAACTTCCTTCCTCAAAACGTCTTCACACAATATTAGAGGAGAAATCGCTCATCTTGAACTCCTAATGGAATACTCTCTTGACTTAAACCTTCTACCTCAACTTAACAAAACAAGTCTTGTCTCTGGAATTAAATTTCAGAACTGGGAGAATTATTTCAACATGCTCGTTGGACCAGTATTTCCTGCTCTTGTTACTGAGTTCTGGGCAAATGCTCGGGTTCTAGAATATGACTATGGCAAAAATGCTATCCTATATGTGGTTGCTGGCTGTCCAGTCTTGACCAACCCTACCATTATAGCTAAAGCCATCAGGTGTGTTGAAGATGGTGTGACCGTGGAAAGAAATATCAATAGTCATAGCTTCGACAGGCACATGCATGTCATTTTTGAAACTGAGGGGCGTCCCACTCAACCATGCACCCTCACTCCAATTGCTAAAGATTGGTTCAAGCTAATGGTAACTAATTTAAGACCAAGAGAAAGAGGAGGAGGATGGTTATCTGATAAAGAAAGATTATTTATTTTCTTCTTAGTGTCGAGGATAAAAATAAACCTACCCCAATCCATGTACAATCATCTGAAGGATGAAATCAATTTGTCTAGGGAAGACACAATTTATCAAATTCCATATTATAGAGTCACCACCCACGTTCTTGATCTTCAAGGAGTAGTTAGTCACTGCAGAAGAAATGGAATGACTGAGAAGATCCTCCCTGAGTTTTATCAACCTATGACCTTCTTAGTTTAAGATAGGAAGTTAGTCCTTCTTGATTCATAGGTTAATTGAAGCCCCTATCTGACTGCACTTATATTAAAACTTGATATCTATATCTTTTTGATTAATTATTAAAGTATCTCTAAATGTGATTTACGAATACCTTTGAATGAATGATTCTTATGATCACGATGCACTGAATCAATAAGTAAAACAAAATAATAAGTGCTTCTTAAAATTCACACGAAAAGGCTCAGGATTATCTAGAAACCACAAATCCCTCTTAGGTCATAATTAAGTAACGATTATCATTATCACTCACTAGAGTTATTTCAAGACTCTTGATTGGATAATCTGTCCTTATTAAAGAAATTAATCATTAAACCTCCTTTCCCAAGTTACTCAGTGCTTCTAGGAAAAATCAACCGTTGCCCTCTCAAATTCTCCAAAGAAAATACTTTGCTTATTCTTCTATAAAAGCTTCAAACCCTAAATCAGTAACACAGCTCTTACACATCTAAATCTTCTGCCCAAATACCTTCTATCTTCTTCATCCAATCATCCTCTACAATGGCCTTCGTCTCTCAAAATGCTTCAACTCCCATAACCACACAAGTTCCAGTTGACAACCTCACAGTTATGTCAGAAACAATTGTAAACTTCAACAATCTAAAGTCAAATGGATGTGATATTACTCCTTCAATGGAAACTCAAGGATGGAGTAATTACTTCAAAAGGTTGGAAGGACTAACCTACGGTCATCTGGTTAAGGATTTTTGGATTCACGCCAACACATCAAATACCCTCATTTTCTCTTTCGTTTTTGGAAGAAAAGTCTTCATCTCTGTGAAGACCATTGCAGATCTCTTGATGCATGAAAATAACGGATTCAGAATCACTAAGAATCTACTTAGTGAGGAAAGAGAGGCTAAGGTTATGACCTCTATCTTCAAAGAAGAAGCTATAGTTGAGAACCAAATATTCTCAAATCTGAAAGATTCACTACAAGTTTGGTTCAGAATTCTACAAGGAAGCGTCTTTCACCATCTTCCTGCAAATCAACTCAATGACACTCAGAAGTGTGTCCTGTTCCTTCTCCTTAAAGGAATTAAGATCCATCTTCCTTCCATTCTCTTCAAACTCCTCAAGAAAGCTATAAGAAACTCCAAAACTGGTTCTGATCCAAAAATAAAAATTATTCCATACGGAAGACTCATCTCTGACATTTTGGTTGAATCAGGAGTAGTTGATGATATTTTAGTCAATGAAGGTGAATCAAGAAAGCTGCTTAAAAGCGCAGGGAAGATTCTCAGGTTTGAGGATCTCAAGAAGGAAGACGACACTCTGGATAATACATCCTTTAGAGAACTGACTCTGACTCCCAGAGTTCCGGTTGAAGGATTTCCAAAATTCGCCACTCATAATCAGGCAGAAGCCAGGAACTATCTGAAACGATTTAAGGATGAAGACATCAGCTTATGGATTAACATGAAAAATATTACTGATGTACTTCAAGAGCTCTCAGATTGGAAGAGAATAAGTAAGAAGCAGAAGGATACTGATGATGAAGAGCCTTCATCAAAAAGATAAAAAACGGTGAATAATGTATTAACATCCTTTAAGGATAATGCCCTCACAAAAATCCAAAACTTAGTGGATGCTTCCAGTTCCTATGTGGACCCCATGGAAATAAGAAATATCTGGACTGAGTTCCATGAATGGATCTCAGAGAAAATTGTGAAGAGCAAGAGGCTGGCAATTACTCAAGCAGAAGAAAAACTGTATACCTAGAGAACTGATGATTCTGAAAGCTTACTCTCACCTTCCTCATCATCATTAGGCTCCTTTTAGTCTAATCCTTAGGAATCTATCTCCATTAGGTATGTGTTTTGATTACCTTGAACCTTTTAGGATTAAGCTTAACTCATGCTCTATATTTTAAAACTATTTTGTGGTTCTGTGTTAAAGTTTCAACCTAATCATCCACCAATGAATATGTTATTATTATATCAATCCTCGTATGCTTAATGCTTAAATGATAATATCTTTTGAGTCTATTTATGTTCACTATCATATTAATCTACATATGCTTAAATGCTCAGATGCTCTAAAACTTTTTGATGATGTCAAAAAGGGGGAGAAATATATGAATTTGTTTGGAAAGAAAGAAATCTTAAAGGAAAAGAATGCAACTCAAACAAGTAATCAATCATATAAAATGTGTTACTACTAACGTTTGTTGTTTGATGTTTAACCGAGGAACTCTAAACAAGTTCACTAGGCTTTCTAAGAACAGGTTAAGAAAGAAGAACAGTGAAGTTCTTATGAACTATTGATCATATGAAAGAAGTTGTACACTTCGTGAACATGTGTTCAGAATCAGATCTACCCAATACTTTTCAGAAGTTGAGATCTGTCTGAAAGTCAAAGTTTATCTTGATCTCTGTCTCACTTGGTTCAGAAGCTGTAAGCTGTCCGAGAATATGAGATTCAGAACGTAAGAATCAGAAGAAGGAAAACTCTGAAAGCAGTCAAGACAAAGTATACATTTCAAGATGCTTACTCAGAAGAATTATGCAAATCAAAAGTCAAGAACTATCTGAAGATCCGGATTGAAGATCCAAGAAGAAGTAGTTCTGATGTCTACCAAGAACTCAATTAAGAAGAAATGATTTGGTTTCAAACTAAATCAACAATTGGTAATCAGACTAAGTATACATAAAGATTGGTATCAGACTCAGTCTACAGTAATATCAATCAGAGCTAAGCTGTGAAATGTTTTCTATACCTTCATTGGTATCAATCTCAGCACACTAAGGAAATACCCTTCAAGTGGTATGAAAAGAATTCCTTCAGTTGGAATCAGACACAACATACTCTAGTATAACTCAGTACAGACTAAGATTAAAACATGTGTACCATTTTCAGAATCAAGCGTTGATTGATCACAAAAATTAACCTTCAATTGGTATCTGATCAAATATCAAGCTTTGATGAACCACTGAGTTGTGACAGTAACAAGGTTCTGAGATGAAGACTTGTGTTAAAAAATTAAACTCTGAAAAAGTCATGATTCATATTGGTGATTAAAAACTCATATTCCTGAATTACGATTCTGAAGATCCCAATATCTGACTTATGGAAATTAAGGGGAGACTACCCAGAAGATCAAACTGCAAAATCTGAAATCTTCACAAAGTCTGAAACTCAGGGGGAGTTTCTGAAAAGACAATGTCTACCTCTGATGAATAGAGACGCTATGTTATTAGATAAGAACTGTTCTGATTGTGCTAAAATGAATATGCTGAAAAGTAGAAATGCTTCAGATGTTTCTGAAGATTATTAGCTCTAATACGAATACAAAAGGAGCTGAGTTCTGAAGATCTGAAGATGGAAGTTATGATGAACTAGTCCAGATGCGGAAGGCTTTTGTCTCCTTAAAGACAAGATAGAGAAGTAGTCATTTTCTATTCTTAGTTCTGGCAACTCAAGTTGTTATTCTGTATATCTTTGGATCATATAAGATTCTAGATAATCACAGATAAAACTTTGAGGTTAACACATTCAGGGGGAGCTGTTGTTCCAGACTCTGTATATGTTTGTTTGGTGATTACCTTGTATAAAATGTTCAATCAAAATACTTGGTTTTGTCATCATAAAAAAGGGGGAGATTGTGAGAGCAAGAGTTGTCTCTACAATTCGTTTCTATGTTTTGATGATAACAATACGTATTTGTGAAAGAACTATTTTATGTTCTAACGTGTGTTGTGTGCAGATCATAATCATAGAAGATATCAGATCCAACAAGCACCAGCCAGATGTGCGTAATTGATAATATGCGAAGTTACTATGTGTGACACAAGTCGTAAGAAGCAAGAACGCTTATATATCTGATCATGACCAGTCAGATCCAAGGATGCTGATATTGTTGTTGCAATGCTCTTGTGGATGCTCTTTGAAAGTGGTCGAGATTCTGAAGATTGCGAAGCTTCTTAAGAAGAGAACCGAAGTGCTGAAGACTCTCATGACTTGAAGTTCTGAAGGCGGAAGGCTCTAAAGACCAAGTACAGAAAGACTCTGAAGACTTATGTGTTCTGAAGATTACGGTTCCAAAGGTCAAATGCTGAAGACTCTGAAGACGGATTCCTAATGGACAAGTTCTGAAGTTTCGGAAGACTTGAAGTAGTAAAGGATAATGTTCTCAAAGACAAGTGCTGAAGTTCTGAAGACTGATTCCTAATGGACTTCTTCAAATGACTGAAGACTTGATGTACCAGATATCCTGTTAAAGGAGGCTCTACTCATGCTTCATTAATTTACCATCAAAAGCCTCTGAAGTTTGGAAGTCAAATGTTACCGTTGTGAACAACTGTACACAGTGCTCAAGAAGATATATCCCGTCACTTCTCCCACAGCAAAAAGGAGATGTGTCAGTACAGCTAATTATTACACAACGTCTCTTTTCTACCAGTCAACAGTATTTCAGCGACTATATTTCTACTGGGTTATTTAAAGAAATGAGTAAACGCTTTTGAATGCATCGATTCAGTCCATGAATGGAGAATTGATCAAAGTCATTGTGTGAAGATAGCAACAACGATGAGTTCTCGTTGTAACACTTAAACATTCAAAGCTATCACCATTTACACATGGCCGTTGTTGTTGGAGTTTAAGACCATAAATCAACACAATAATAATCAATTAGTACAGAAGCTGTTGATGAAGAAGACGACATTGCAAATCAGTCAAGTCATCAACCACCTTCTCGTCAGTGCTACATTGAAGATCTGAAGCAAGGAGTTGTTGCTCGAAGCTTGCTCACCCAAGAGGACGAAGAAGAAGAAGATCTACAAGATGTCAACAACTATCAAATCATTATACATCTTTGTAGTTTCTTAAGATAGCAAGGAGCTGCAGCTCAAATCTTGTTTGAACACTTGTGTGTTCTTTGTACTTAAACTTAGGAGTAATCTGCTTATTAAGAAGCATTCTTGTAATCTCCTGTATAACTAATTCTTGGTGAATTAGGATTCCTTGAGTGATCAGTGTGACCAGAGACTCGAGAAGACAATGGCGAGATGTCATTGTGGGAAATCCTGAAATAGGGTTAGTAGCGTTATATTCATTGCGATGAATCCCTGAACGTCTAGCTATGAAAGCCTAGCAGTAGATCTTGCGAGATTGGAACCTGCAGGTCAATGTTCGTTATATTCATTAAGTTGAATCCCTGAACGGTTCATTGCATATTAGTCATAGTACGACTGTGCAAGTTGTTAGTCACCGGCTGTTGCCCGTGCATCTGTAATCGAGATTGATTATAGTGGATTAAGACCTTATTTTCAAGGCGAAATCACCTGAGGAGGGTGGACTGGATTAGCCTTTGTGGAAAACCAGGATATATCGTGTTTTCTTTACTCTTATGCTTAATGTCTCTGTTTATGTTTCTATATTGAGGATCAGAACCTTACATAAGCAAGTCAGAACCTTGGAACTCTCATAAGCTTCCGCTCTGCAATTTCTGAATAATGTACATAGCGTTCAGACTCTTAGTGGTTCTCACACTCTAAGCATTGCCAAGTCTGAATCTAACTTTGCAAGTCAGATTCTCTCAACGAACTCTGTTGTAACGTAAAGTGTCTTATTGACAAGAAGCGAAAAGTTGTTAAAAGAGTAAATACACAATTCAAACCCCCCTTTCTTGTGTCTTTCTCGCACCTTCAATTGGTATCAGAGCTCCAATTCTATTATTGATGGATATCAAACACTTAACAGTGTCAGAAAAAGATCCAGATGTGGTGCGTAGAAATACTCTGGGTGAGATTGAAATCCACTTACAATTTCTGTAACAATTTAGAAGATGAATGTGTACAAAATTGTAATCAATCTGAGTACTTGAGCAAATTACTGATTCTGGAAGTTTTTGCAATTGTCAAACAACTGAATCTTCCTCACTTAAGTTTTAATGAAGATTGAAGAATCAGCTGATAAAATAGATTCATCAGATAAGAAGTAGTATTTGTTGAATGCTTATCTTGGAAGATACGTGTGGATGAACCACGTATTTGCTCAAAGTTGAATCATTAGAAAACAAGAAATCTTGTTTGTTAAAGATTAATTCTTTAGGAGTTTTTGAGATGTTTCAAGAAACGGATCAAGTCCACCCTTGACTTTCTCGTTTAAAACTCATTCAAAACTTCTTCACGTAAAGAAGAAAGATTGTTGCTCTATGATTTTGAACTTCAGAATGAAGTATGCAGAATTTAGAAATCTGAAGAATTCAAAATAACTCAACATCTGAATTTCAACTGATCAAGAAGGTTAAAAGATTCAATGAAGAACTGAATATTTTAAAGCCTCACAGAAAGAATATTCAGGAAGAAGATTTTCACAGATTCATCAAGTACTTGATCAAGAATGAACACTTAGAGTTCTGATTGAGTCAATATAACTATGGTCTGATAACTTGAGATTCTATCTCAGTTGAACCATTTGTAATTAATCAGATTCTATCTTATGAGTTTCTCAGAACTTCTTTAATCCGAAACTAGAAGATGTTCAATTTGATACATTAATTGAAGTCATCTACTTGAAGTCAAAAGGATTTAAGTTGCTGATGTTTTCAAAATGAAGAAATCAGTTGACATTCTTTTAGAAGTAGATATGTTACTGATCCTTGATGGACTAATTCTATAATCAAGTTAAAACAACATTGTAAGAAGTGTCATGCAAACTATATGTTGTGCTACACACATGTTTGATGATACTTGGTTCTGAACATAATCTGCATCGGTTGAAGAAACAAGTCAGAAAATGCTATGAGATCCAAAATGTCACTTTCGAAGTCATGGAAAAATTTAGGTAAAGAATCTCTGCAAAAATATTTCCGTATCCCTAAGGTATGGTTTCTTTCATTCTTGATTATTTTTAAATTTAATCACTAACTGTCTACTAGTATCCCTTTAAGTTTCATAAGGACAATTAGAATAAAGTTAGATCCTCAAGCATTTATGATTAGATGATTTTCAAAGATCAAATAAACAATCATGATTACGCTGTGTCAGCTACTACACCTATACCCATAGGTATACGGCGATTTAAGGCTATCATGTGTCCTTTCAACTGACCGCCACAACTATTCATCGCATGTCTAGGAAATGATGACCTCGCATGTTCCAAGCTTGATAAATAGCTATCATTCCTTAGTTCTCCTCACAACCTTACCTCTTTCCTAGAAAGAACCACTATCCAAACTACCTAGTAGCTTAGAACTTCCTTCCTCAAAACGTCTTCACACAATATTAGAGGAGAAATCGCTCATCTTGAACTCCTAATGGAATACTCTCTTGACTTAAACCTTCTACCTCAACTTAACAAAACAAGTCTTGTCTCTGGAATTAAATTTCAGAACTGGGAGAATTATTTCAACATGCTCGTTGGACCAGTATTTCCTGCTCTTGTTACTGAGTTCTGGGCAAATGCTCGGGTTCTAGAATATGACTATGGCAAAAATGCTATCCTATATGTGGTTGCTGGCTGTCCAGTCTTGACCAACCCTACCATTATAGCTAAAGCCATCAGGTGTGTTGAAGATGGTGTGACCGTGGAAAGAAATATCAATAGTCATAGCTTCGACAGGCACATGCATGTCATTTTTGAAACTGAGGGGCGTCCCACTCAACCATGCACCCTCACTCCAATTGCTAAAGATTGGTTCAAGCTAATGGTAACTAATTTAAGACCAAGAGAAAGAGGAGGAGGATGGTTATCTGATAAAGAAAGATTATTTATTTTCTTCTTAGTGTCGAGGATAAAAATAAACCTACCCCAATCCATGTACAATCATCTGAAGGATGAAATCAATTTGTCTAGGGAAGACACAATTTATCAAATTCCATATTATAGAGTCACCACCCACGTTCTTGATCTTCAAGGAGTAGTTAGTCACTGCAGAAGAAATGGAATGACTGAGAAGATCCTCCCTGAGTTTTATCAACCTATGACCTTCTTAGTTTAAGATAGGAAGTTAGTCCTTCTTGATTCATAGGTTAATTGAAGCCCCTATCTGACTGCACTTATATTAAAACTTGATATCTATATCTTTTTGATTAATTATTAAAGTATCTCTAAATGTGATTTACGAATACCTTTGAATGAATGATTCTTATGATCACGATGCACTGAATCAATAAGTAAAACAAAATAATAAGTGCTTCTTAAAATTCACACGAAAAGGCTCAGGATTATCTAGAAACCACAAATCCCTCTTAGGTCATAATTAAGTAACGATTATCATTATCACTCACTAGAGTTATTTCAAGACTCTTGATTGGATAATCTGTCCTTATTAAAGAAATTAATCATTAAACCTCCTTTCCCAAGTTACTCAGTGCTTCTAGGAAAAATCAACCGTTGCCCTCTCAAATTCTCCAAAGAAAATACTTTGCTTATTCTTCTATAAAAGCTTCAAACCCTAAATCAGTAACACAGCTCTTACACATCTAAATCTTCTGCCCAAATACCTTCTATCTTCTTCATCCAATCATCCTCTACAATGGCCTTCGTCTCTCAAAATGCTTCAACTCCCATAACCACACAAGTTCCAGTTGACAACCTCACAGTTATGTCAGAAACAATTGTAAACTTCAACAATCTAAAGTCAAATGGATATGATATTACTCCTTCAATGGAAACTCAAGGATGGAGTAATTACTTCAAAAGGTTGGAAGGACTAACCTACGGTCATCTGGTTACGGATTTTTGGATTCACGCCAACACATCAAATACCCTCATTTTCTCTTTCGTTTTTGGAAGAAAAGTCTTCATCTCTGTGAAGACCATTGCAGATCTCTTGATGCATGAAAATAACGGATTCAGAATCACTAAGAATCTACTTAGTGAGGAAAGAGAGGCTAAGGTTATGACCTCTATCTTCAAAGAAGAAGCTACAGTTGAGAACCAAATATTCTCAAATCTGAAAGATTCACTACAAGTTTGGTTCAGAATTCTACAAGGAAGCGTCTTTCACCATCTTCCTGCAAATCAACTCAATGACACTCAGAAGTGTGTCCTGTTCCTTCTCCTTAAAGGAATTAAGATCCATCTTCCTTCCATTCTCTTCAAACTCCTCAAGAAAGCTATAAGAAACTCCAAAACTGGTTCTGATCCAAAAATAAAAATTATTCCATACGGAAGACTCATCTCTGACATTTTGGTTGAATCAGGAGTAGTTGATGATATTTTAGTCAATGAAGGTGAATCAAGAAAGCTGCTTAAAAGCGCAGGGAAGATTCTCAGGTTTGAGGATCTCAAGAAGGAAGACGACACTCTGGATAATACATCCTTTAGAGAACTGACTCTGACTCCCAGAGTTCCAGTTGAAGGATTTCCAAAATTCGCCACTCATAATCAGGCAGAAGCCAGGAACTATCTGAAACGATTTAAGGATGAAGACATCAGCTTATGGATTAACATGAAAAATATTACTGATGTACTTCAAGAGCTCTCAGATTGGAAGAGAATAAGTAAGAAGCAGAAGGATACTGATGATGAAGAGCCTTCATCAAAAAGATAAAAAACGGTGAATAATGTATTAACATCCTTTAAGGATAATGCCCTCACAAAAATCCAAAACTTAGTGGATGCTTCCAGTTCCTATGTGGACCCCATGGAAATAAGAAATATCTGGACTGAGTTCCATGAATGGATCTCAGAGAAAATTGTGAAGAGCAAGAGGCTGGCAATTACTCAAGCAGAAGAAAAACTGTATACCTAGAGAACTGATGATTCTGAAAGCTTACTCTCACCTTCCTCATCATCATTAGGCTCCTTTTAGTCTAATCCTTAGGAATCTATCTCCATTAGGTATGTGTTTTGATTACCTTGAACCTTTTAGGATTAAGCTTAACTCATGCTCTATATTTTAAAACTATTTTGTGGTTCTGTGTTAAAGTTTCAACCTAATCATCCACCAATGAATATGTTATTATTATATCAATCCTCGTATGCTTAATGCTTAAATGATAATATCTTTTGAGTCTATTTATGTTCACTATCATATTAATCTACATATGCTTAAATGCTCAGATGCTCTAAAACTTTTTGATGATGTCAAAAAGGGGGAGAAATATATGAATTTGTTTGGAAAGAAAGAAATCTTAAAGGAAAAGAATGCAACTCAAACAAGTAATCAATCATATAAAATGTGTTACTACTAACGTTTGTTGTTTGATGTTTAACCGAGGAACTCTAAACAAGTTCACTAGGCTTTCTAAGAACAGGTTAAGAAAGAAGAACAGTGAAGTTCTTATGAACTATTGATCATATGAAAGAAGTTGTACACTTCGTGAACATGTGTTCAGAATCAGATCTACCCAATACTTTTCAGAAGTTGAGATCTGTCTGAAAGTCAAAGTTTATCTTGATCTCTGTCTCACTTGGTTCAGAAGCTGTAAGCTGTCCGAGAATATGAGATTCAGAACGTAAGAATCAGAAGAAGGAAAACTCTGAAAGCAGTCAAGACAAAGTATACATTTCAAGATGCTTACTCAGAAGAATTATGCAAATCAAAAGTCAAGAACTATCTGAAGATCCGGATTGAAGATCCAAGAAGAAGTAGTTCTGATGTCTACCAAGAACTCAATTAAGAAGAAATGATTTGGTTTCAAACTAAATCAACAATTGGTAATCAGACTAAGTATACATAAAGATTGGTATCAGACTCAGTCTACAGTAATATCAATCAGAGCTAAGCTGTGAAATGTTTTCTATACCTTCATTGGTATCAATCTCAGCACACTAAGGAAATACCCTTCAAGTGGTATGAAAAGAATTCCTTCAGTTGGAATCAGACACAACATACTCTAGTATAACTCAGTACAGACTAAGATTAAAACATGTGTACCATTTTCAGAATCAAGCGTTGATTGATCACAAAAATTAACCTTCAATTGGTATCTGATCAAATATCAAGCTTTGATGAACCACTGAGTTGTGACAGTAACAAGGTTCTGAGATGAAGACTTGTGTTAAAAAATTAAACTCTGAAAAAGTCATGATTCATATTGGTGATTAAAAACTCATATTCCTGAATTACGATTCTGAAGATCCCAATATCTGACTTATGGAAATTAAGGGGAGACTACCCAGAAGATCAAACTGCAAAATCTGAAATCTTCACAAAGTCTGAAACTCAGGGGGAGTTTCTGAAAAGACAATGTCTACCTCTGATGAATAGAGACGCTATGTTATTAGATAAGAACTGTTCTGATTGTGCTAAAATGAATATGCTGAAAAGTAGAAATGCTTCAGATGTTTCTGAAGATTATTAGCTCTAATACGAATACAAAAGGAGCTGAGTTCTGAAGATCTGAAGATGGAAGTTATGATGAACTAGTCCAGATGCGGAAGGCTTTTGTCTCCTTAAAGACAAGATAGAGAAGTAGTCATTTTCTATTCTTAGTTCTGGCAACTCAAGTTGTTATTCTGTATATCTTTGGATCATATAAGATTCTAGATAATCACAGATAAAACTTTGAGGTTAACACATTCAGGGGGAGCTGTTGTTCCAGACTCTGTATATGTTTGTTTGGTGATTACCTTGTATAAAATGTTCAATCAAAATACTTGGTTTTGTCATCATAAAAAAGGGGGAGATTGTGAGAGCAAGAGTTGTCTCTACAATTCGTTTCTATGTTTTGATGATAACAATACGTATTTGTGAAAGAACTATTTTATGTTCTAACGTGTGTTGTGTGCAGATCATAATCATAGAAGATATCAGATCCAACAAGCACCAGCCAGATGTGCGTAATTGATAATATGCGAAGTTACTATGTGTGACACAAGTCGTAAGAAGCAAGAACGCTTATATATCTGATCATGACCAGTCAGATCCAAGGATGCTGATATTGTTGTTGCAATGCTCTTGTGGATGCTCTTTGAAAGTGGTCGAGATTCTGAAGATTGCGAAGCTTCTTAAGAAGAGAACCGAAGTGCTGAAGACTCTCATGACTTGAAGTTCTGAAGGCGGAAGGCTCTAAAGACCAAGTACAGAAAGACTCTGAAGACTTATGTGTTCTGAAGATTACGGTTCCAAAGGTCAAATGCTGAAGACTCTGAAGACGGATTCCTAATGGACAAGTTCTGAAGTTTCGGAAGACTTGAAGTAGTAAAGGATAATGTTCTCAAAGACAAGTGCTGAAGTTCTGAAGACTGATTCCTAATGGACTTCTTCAAATGACTGAAGACTTGATGTACCAGATATCCTGTTAAAGGAGGCTCTACTCATGCTTCATTAATTTACCATCAAAAGCCTCTGAAGTTTGGAAGTCAAATGTTACCGTTGTGAACAACTGTACACAGTGCTCAAGAAGATATATCCCGTCACTTCTCCCACAGCAAAAAGGAGATGTGTCAGTACAGCTAATTATTACACAACGTCTCTTTTCTACCAGTCAACAGTATTTCAGCGACTATATTTCTACTGGGTTATTTAAAGAAATGAGTAAACGCTTTTGAATGCATCGATTCAGTCCATGAATGGAGAATTGATCAAAGTCATTGTGTGAAGATAGCAACAACGATGAGTTCTCGTTGTAACACTTAAACATTCAAAGCTATCACCATTTACACATGGCCGTTGTTGTTGGAGTTTAAGACCATAAATCAACACAACAATAATCAATTAGTACAGAAGCTGTTGATGAAGAAGACGACATTGCAAATCAGTCAAGTCATCAACCACCTTCTCGTCAGCGCTACATTGAAGATCTGAAGCAAGGAGTTGTTGCTCGAAGCTTGCTCACCCAAGAGGACGAAGAAGAAGAAGATCTACAAGATGTCAACAACTATCAAATCATTATACATCTTTGTAGTTTCTTAAGATAGCAAGGAGCTGCAGCTCAAATCTTGTTTGAACACTTGTGTGTTCTTTGTACTTAAACTTAGGAGTAATCTGCTTATTAAGAAGCATTCTTGTAATCTCCTGTATAACTAATTCTTGGTGAATTAGGATTCCTTGAGTGATCAGTGTGACCGGAGACTCGAGAAGACAATGGCGAGATGTCATTGTGGGAAATCCTGAAATAGGGTTAGTAGCGTTATATTCATTGCGATGAATCCCTGAACGTCTAGCTATGAAAGCCTAGCAGTAGATCTTGCGAGATTGGAACCTGCAGGTCAATGTTCGTTATATTCATTAAGTTGAATCCCTGAACGGTTCATTGCATATTAGTCATAGTACGACTGTGCAAGTTGTTAGTCACCGGCTGTTGCCCGTGCATCTGTAATCGAGATTGATTATAGTGGATTAAGACCTTATGTTCAAGGATAAATCACCTGAGGAGGGTGGACTGGATTAGCCTTTGTGGTGAACCAGGATATATCGTGTGTTCTTTACTCTTATGCTTAATGTCTTTGTTTATGTTTCTATATTGAGGATCAGAACCTTACATAAGCAAGTCAGAACCTTGCAACTCTGATAAGCTTCCGCTCTGCAAGTTCTGAATGATGTACATAACGTTCAGACTCTTATTGGTTCTCACGTTCTAAGCATTGCCAAGTCTGAATATAACTTCACAAGTCAGAGTCTCTCAACGAACACTGATGTAACGTAAAGTTTCTTATTGACAAGAAGCGAAAAGTTGTTAAAAGAGTAAATACACAATTCAAACCCCCCTTTCTTGTGTCTTTCTCGCATCTTCAATCTTTCTCGATGACGTTGACCTCATGAAAAGCATAGTTGATGAACTCTTGTCCTGCAATCTTTGTAGATTCATCGTTGTGCTGGATATCTTCAGAATGTCCTGAGAAATGATCCCATGATTGGGTGGGGATGCAGATATTCTTTTCAATATTGTTCAGCTGATAGGCGTCGTTTGGCTGACTCTTTTGCCCCAAGTCTTCTGGGTACGTCTGCCAGATAGGCAAGTCATCCAGTGGGTCATAATAGTTATAGTCGAAGTTGTCTTTCATTGGATCATCTTCTAATGAGTTTAGTGGAGCACGACATCCCTCAGGATCACAATCTCCATACATCATATTGACGTCTGATCTTGGTATATATCTCGGACTCTGTTTGGGAAAACAGAATGGTATATGTGTTTCTTCCTGAGACATATAACCGTTGTCGTTGAGATAAGATTTTCATTCCTCGTCCGTATCGGAGGAGTCACTCTTATTGATGATGTGTACTTCTTGAGACACTGGGTGGAGGGAGCCTCCACTGTGGAAGAAGTCTTGAATGGGATGAAAACTTTCATCCTTCTTGGCAGTTTGGGTACAGGTTGAAGAAAAACCAAGACTTTTCTTTGTCTTGTTATCAGAAGGAATTACAAGCTGTCCCCATCCTTTTATGTCGTTACTCTTGATCACTTTGAGAGCATCTTTGTATGAGGAAATCGACGTCCCTCTTTCTGATCGATTCTCATTGCTCACCGAGAGTGCTTGGAACTGGGTTCCAACAACCTCCTCGGGTTCTACACAGGAAAATGATGATAAGTTGCTCACGATTAAGGCATGCTCTCCGCATACTATGACTAACTTGTCATTCTTGACGAACTTCAGCTTCTGGTGAAGTGTCGAAGTGACTGCCCGAGCTTCGTGTATCCAAGGTCTTCTTAATAAACAGCTGTATGCTGCCCGGATGTCCATGACCTGGAAAGTGACTTGGAAAGTGTGAGGACCGATAGTTATGGGAAGGTCGACTTCGCCGATAACTGTTTTTCTGGATCCGTCAAAGGCTTTGACGATGACCTCGCTGCCTCTCATCGGGGCTCCTTGAAATGATAGTTGTATCAGAGTTGATTTTGGCATAACATTTAGAGCTGATTCTGTGTCTACCAGTACGCTGGCTAGAGCATCGTCCTGGTAGTTGACTGTAATGTTAAGCGCCGTATTGTGATTTTTGCCTTCTTCCGGCAGTTCTTCATCACTGAATCCTAAGTTGTTGCAGGAAGTGATGTTGGAAATAATGTTGTCAAACTGTCTTATCGTCACATCTTGTTCTACGAAAGCTTGCTCCAAGACTTTCTGCAAGGCTTCCCTGTGAGCTTCGGAATTGAGCAAGAGAGATAGCACAAAGATTCTCGAAGGAGTTTGCAATAGTTAGTCCACAATGTTGTACTCGTTTTTCTGGATGAGCTTCAGCATCTCATTGTTGTTCTTTACTAGTTCTGGATTATTGGATTGTTCGACTGGTTGATTGGGAACTTCTATTTGAGGTTCCTTCTCCTTGGTGGGTTCTCCAACTCCTCTATTGAAGATCCGACCGCTCCGTGTTACCCGACTGATGTCGGAAATGTTTACGAAGGAGGGTAATGGAGTTTCCTTTCCATTTTAGATTGTTGTTGCACCGTACTTGTAAGGGATAACCTTATCGAATTTGTACGGTATTGGTCCCGGCAGATAGATAACCACAGGAGCCTTTTGATTTTTCTAACCATCGTAGACAGCCTCAAATCGCTCGAGGTTGAGAATCTTTCTACTATCAAGAGGGAGTCTTGATTCATGGAGTAGAGGGATTATGGCGCATACGTCTTTAGCCATTTCATGATTAGAGATTATGACAACGTCTTTGCTCTGATCAGGAAAATAGTTTTGCATCACGTTGATCGAACTAGAACTTAAACATGGTCGAATCTCTTTTCGGTCCAAATGATTGTGAAGAGCTGACCGTACAAGATAACATCCTTGGTTGTTCTCTGAGCAAACTCTACAGCGCTCATAATTATGTGGTGGCACCTGGCCACGTCCGCTTTGTATGCAGTGCAACTTAACTAGATCTGTTTCCATCGAGCGGACATCCTAACTTTGATGCATATCAGGATTCTCGTCAGTCATATTGATCAGTTGTGTAGCTTCATCCAAGTAGATTGGAAGCCATCATTGGTCCAACAAGTGTTGAAGTGTTCTTTGGACAAGTGCACATCCTTGGTCGTTCTCACGACATTGTTCACAGTCCAGATAATCGTGTGAAGCCAGAAAGTCGAGCCTGACTTACTTAGCTTGTAATTATACCAGACTGGTATTCATCAAGCGAATATCAAAGATATGAACCATATTGACTTGATGGTTATTTCTCACCTGATAGTCCTAGATCCATCTGAGATCCATCTGATGCTGGAGGGCGTCTTGTACAAAAGAGCATCCCTGATTGTTTATTGAGCAGATCGGACAGGTATTGTAATCGTGTCGTGGCAGATTATGATGTTGACTTTTCCTCGAATGCATTGCCACTAAGTTGATATTCATTGCATGGATGTCGGGGTTCTGAATATTGTTGGGACATGCATGGGCCATGTTGACTTCCCGGATTCGGTGATCTTGAATCCAACCCAGATTCATCTGTTCTTGTAGAGTTGATTGCACTACGGAACACCCCTGGTTATTCTTTGAGCAGATATCACACTGGTGATAATTGTGAGGCGGTACATAATCGTACCCGCTCTGTCTACAATGCATCCTGACCAGATTGGTTCCTAATAGGAGTACATCGTGAAATTGATAACTGCGGCTAAATTCTTCCTCTATTAAATTTACTGCAGCATTCTCATGTTGAGGCAACGGGTTTGTCTGAACTTTCAGATTAGTATCTTTGAAAGATAGGATCCTGTTCCTGACAAGCTTCTTCACATCGGCCTTGAAACTAATACAGTTCTCGATGTTGTGCCTCAATCCTCCTTGATGGTAAGGGCAAGTTTGATCTTCTTTGAACCAAAAAGGCAGATTTTCCGGTACCGTAAAAGGAGACCTGGTTTGACGTGCCCCTTGACCAATAGAAGTGGAAATAGTTCTGCGTGTGACATCGGTATAAGGTCAAACCCTGATGGTTGTGTCGTATGATTGTTGTTGTTGTACTGTGGACGAGCCTGCTGAAGAGGCTGTTGCGTCCTTTGTTGATAGTGTTGTTGATTTGGTTGGCTCTGAGCAACCTGAAGTTGATACGTCGGAGCCGGCACAGGGTTGATAGCGGGAGTTACCGCTGCTACTGGTTGATACCTTCGCCTTTGCTTTCTAAGATAGATATTACCAATTTCTTGCTCTTTTTTCTTTGGAAAAGTACTACCGTATCTTTTGGTACTGCTTGATGGCTCTGCATCTTTGACCAATCGTCCTTCTCAAACCGCTTCTTCGAAGCGTACCCCTATGTTCATCATTTCAGTGAAGTCATTGGGCGCACTGGCAACCATTCGGTCGTAATAGAATGAGCTTAAGGTTTTCAAAAAGATCTTTGTCATCTCTTTTTCCTCAAGAGGGGGACAGATCTGGGCGGCAATTTTTTGCCAACTCTGAGCATATTCCTTGAAAGTTTCTTTATCCTTCTGCTACATTGCTCTGAGTTGATCTCTGTCTGGTGCCATGTCCAGCTTATACCTATACTGCTGAACGAAAACTGTGCCGAGATCTCTGAAAGTATTGATCTTGGTGCAGTTTAAACCCATGAACCATTTGAGCGCGGCACCGGTTAAACTGTCTTGGAAGTAATGGATGAGTAACTGTTGATTTTCTGTCTGGGTTGACATTAGGGGTGTTCGCGGTTCGGTTTGGATCGGTTTTGAAGCAAAATATCATCCGATCCAAAGGTAAATTTACTCACGATTTGGTTCGATTTTTGATGATTGATTAAAAAAATCCGATCTGATCCAATCCATATTAATGCGGTTTAATTTGGATCGATTTTTTGCATATCCAAATTACAAATTATATCCTATATTAATATTCTAAAAGTACTAATAAATAATAAGTTTGACATGATATATAGTATACTAAATCAAAAGTTAATATTACATGATGAAAATAATAAAAATAAATAGATTAAATCAAACAAATAAATATTATTTAAAACAATAAGTATCATCTAATATTAAATTAACACAACATATATACTAATAGAAAATAAATAAATATAAAAAATATATACATGCGGTTTGGATCGGTTTTGAAAAATTAATCCGAAATCCGATCGGGTTTTACAAAATGACATCCAAATACATCCAAAAAAATTTGGTTTTTTGCGGTTTTCGGTTTTTTTGGATCGGTTTGCGGTTTTTATTTGGATTGGTTTGGATTTGAACACCCCTTGTTGACATCTTTCGAGTGTACATCACCAAATGACTTTGAGGGCAAGAGTTGCCCTTGTATTTTTCAAAGTCAGGCACCTTGAATTTGTGCGGTATTTTCACATTAGGGACTAGACAGAGGTCTGCGGCGTCCTTTCCGAATAAATCCTGACTGTGAATGACATGCAGTTCCTTCTGCATTTTCAAAAATTGTTCCTGGAACTCATTTATTCTTTCGCACATATCTTCGTTTCCGCCAAAAATTACATGTGGAATCTCTCCTTCCGGGACAGTGTGTACCACTGGTTGTGGTATAGTCATTACGGCGATGACTCTTGGTGCTTCCATGCCCCAAAGTTTGTAACCTTCAGGAGTTGCCGTCATAACTCTTACGTCTTCGCTTTCTCGAAGTTTGTAACCTTCAGGCCCAACGGTTCCTGCTGCAGTTTCTGGGTCTTCAGTGACCGGCGGGATGTATCCTTCAGGGACAAAGTTGATAGGCATGCCCCAGGGGCGACCTTTAGGGATGTTGTACCAAGGATCATATGTGTCCACTACGGGCATAGATGTGATCTCTGAGATCACAGTCCTTTGTTGTTACCTCTGAGCTGCTGCCAGGGATTGCATGTCATTGTGAAGTTTTTCCAAACTTTCCTTTAGAGCGTCGACTTCTTCTCTCAGCTCTCTGTTCTCTTCCTCGAGAACGTCCATTTTCTTTTGTTGATTGGCCCAAGTATTGTACGAATGAGAAAGTTTGACTCTAGAATCGTGACACATACGTGAGACTCGAAGATAAGAAGAACGCATATGTGAGAATGATGAATGATATACAATGATATATATATATATATATATATTTGTTTTTTAGTCAAAAAGAAACTTCAACAAATAGATTGCAAATATCATACAGTGGGGAGACCCCTTTTATTGAATTTGAAAGATTGCAGAAAGGGAAAATACAGTATTTTACAAAGTGTTGTAAAAGGAAATGTCTAAGCTTAGGGATTCTGGATCCTTTCTGAGGAGATCTCAGATGCTGGTTCTGGTATTTTCCTTTTCTTTGATCGGGGTTCTTCAGCCGTTGTCGGGTTGTCAGTCCTTTGCCAAGTGAAAGGAGTGAGCAAGTTCCTTTGATCTTCAATAGCATGTTGTTCTAGAATCTTAATCAGAGCATCCTTTTCTTTTAACAGTTCCAGAATTTTGGTACACTCCACATTGAGGATTCGGTACTTGTTTTTCCAAACGCTTTTCTCCCGTTGAACTTTGTTGAGAGCGACCTGGAGTTTTTCCATATCAGACATAAAATAAAGGACAAATTCCTTTAACGGAATAATTTCTTGACGATGGTAAGGCATCCTCAGCTTGAGGGCTCTAGTTTGTACCCAGTGGATATAAGGTTCCATGGAGGTACAATTTGGTCTTCCTAGAGACTCTCTTCCTTTTTTGTGAATATGTTGCCAGGAATATACTATTTCTTTCTTCAATGCCCTGTCACTTTCTACTTCCTTGAAGAAAAGACCTTCCAGATGAACATTATGCGGGATATTCTTCATCAGGTATTCGAGTTGACGGCGAACTAAAATTGGATGATAGTTGATTCCTCCTTTAGTTCCTATGAGGGGTACGTTAGGGAAATTCCCATAACTGTCGATGATATTTATCCCTTCTTAAATCCTATTATACCAATCTATGTCAGAGTTGGTAAGAGACATAATCCTTTGTGACCAACGTAGAGTACTCTTGTGATCCCAAAATGCAGCAGACTTGGGTAAATGGGAAATGAACCATTTGTAAAGCAGGGGTACACAGCATGTGATCATTCCTCCGCAGTACAAATTCCTTAAGTGTACAGAATGATAAGCATCTGCGAGCAAGGTTGGTACAGGGTTTCCAATCAGAAATATCTTAATGGCATTGGTATCGACGAAGTTGTCGATGTTGGGAAAAAGGAATAACCCATATACGAGTATAACAAAGATATCTTCGAAAGCAGTTATGTTTCCTATACTGGCAAAGTATAGAGCTTTCTCTGTCAGGAATTTAGCTGGTAAACCCTGGATTCCTTCCTTAGTGGTCATATGAGTCCTGACTTCTGACTTGTCCAAATAGATTGCTCTTGCAATGGTTTGATCCTTTGGAATTTCTTCCATTCCAGAAAAGGGAGCTTGATCAGTGATAGGTAAATCAGTCAGATAAGAGTACTCTTCTAACGTTTGTGCCAGTTGATAATCTGGGAATGTGAAGCAGTGATAAACCGAATCGTAAAACTGAATTAAGGTTGACAGTATTTCTTCAACTACGTGGACCCTTAACAGAGACAGCAATCCTCCATGCTTAGCTCTGAAAGCATCAGGGTTGGTAATCATCCTTGCTAACCTCCTTAAATCCTTTAGTTTTGGAGCCTTGAATGTGTACTTGTGCGTCTTTCTTCTACCGAAGTCCATAACATAATCTTTCTCAGACATTTGTAATTATTGTTTTAGTTTATTATGAAAAAGAAAGAAAAGAGAAAAGAGAAAAAAATTTCCTTTGTTTAAGAGTTTTTTTTAATGAATGCATGAATGCAGCACACAAAAACATTGAAAAAACATGGGTTCAAGGGTTCAACGTCACGAGCATGGAGTCATGGCTTTACCCATCCCCAAAGGTTGTATTCTGGTCAATTTTTGTACCTGTAGAACGGATCCTAAGGTTCCCAAAATCATTGACCCCTCTAGGGATATCCACAGCAAGTTGGTTCACCCGAGCGAGCTGTAACATCCTAGGGTAATCTCATTTGAGTGTAGTATCGCGTATCAACTATTCCCGATAGTCACCGCACTACCAAGTGATCATATGGTTAATGTCTACTAAATCCTCAGGGTCACGGGTGCCGCATTGAGATAGCGTTTGTTTTCACGATGATCGGCCGTTCAACATAGTATCCAGGATCGCTTATTCGGGATTCACTCCCTATAAGTCCACCCGTCTATGCCACCCCTTATCTTAGGGTTCTCTCAAACTTTCCACATGCGTATCAATCGCATTCCCATTGACAGAAAAATAAACACGGATATCAAGTAGGAAAAGCAGTATATATATATATATATATATATATATATATATATATATATATATATATATATATATATATATATATATATATATATATATATATATATAATAATATGTTTGCTAACAGCCTAGACCTTTTAGGAATTCTAATCCTAGTTTAATGATTCTTCCCAGCAGAGTCGCCATTTTTCTGTAGCGTGCGCTTTTTGTTAGTGACGCGACCACCTTATCGCCATTTGGTTTTTCCTCACCGCAATGGTAGGGATTGGGTGCTACTTTCTGATTTCTTATTTATCCTATGAAGCTGGAAAGGAAAGGGAAGCTATCTAAAACTAACCTTGCACGCAAATGTTTTACTGAACAAATGCTAAGAGATTGGGGAGTTCGGGGTCAGGTTATACAATGGGGAATTGTCAATTACCCATCCTATATATGGTTATCCACAGGTCATTAGCAATTTCTATATTGTTTTTTACTTACTGGTGTCTATCTGTCGTGGGTTGGGAAAGTTTCTCCTTTGGGAATGTTTGAGAGAGAGAGTTTTTGTTGATTTCGGGTTTTCAGGTGTTTTTGGTGAGGTACTGGACCTAGGGTTTTTGATTAGTGTGTGAAGGTACTAGACCTAAAGTTTTTGATTGGTGTGCTCGCTAATATTTCGCAATCTTATGCCTACGTATTCCCGTTAAATAAAACAGGGAAATCAGAGAAATCGTAGTTCCTCCTATTCTATGGGAGGAAAAGATGTTTGGTGTCTTGTTCAAAGCCCAAGATTGAAGCTAAATGAGTTTTTGTGTCTTGTTCAAAGCCCAAGATTGAAGCTAAAGGTTTGACTGAGAGAGAATTTGTCATCTCTAAAGGGAGATATCTCGTCTGTTTATCACAACTGTTGGGTGACTGATTATAAAGGAGAATTCCTTTAACTGGGATATGTGAATCCAAAAATGCCATAATTTCCTTTATAGGGGTGCTGTCCTAAAGGAGAAAACTTTAACTCAGTGTAGAGTAATACCATTTTTCCTTAAGAGTTTTCGTGCTAAGAGAGAGACATTGGCTTGGATGTTAATAATCTAGAGGCCTGCCACTTACAACAATTAGATGAAAGAGGGGATTTACTAGGATAAAAGATGGACTACAACTTGGATTTTTGAATCAACAAGTGTGCCACTTACAACAGTTATCTGGAATTAAGGTTTATTTTGAATGTCTGTTTTAATGTGTGATATACAGAGAAATGTCTTCCTACAGAGAGATTTTGATTTCCTCCGAAGGGATGTTGATTTTTATGTGCCTTGATCAAAGCCCAAGGTTGAAGCTAAAAGGTTGATTGACTCCACAAGGGAGTTTATTATCTGTCTTGTACAAAGCCCAAGATTGAGGCTAAAAAAGAGACGGACTCTTTTGGGGATATCATTATACAAAGCCTAAGAGGAGGCTAAAAGTTGACTTTTCTGGGGAAATACTTTGTCTGTCTTGTAAAAAGCCCAAGATTAAGGCTAAAAGGGGTTTTGACTCCACTTGGGAATATTTGTATGTGTCTTGTACAAAGCCCAAGATTTAGGCTAAAATGGGAAACTGACTATACTGGTGAGAGGTTTTATCTGTCTTGTACAAAGCCCAAGATTGAGGCTAACTCTACTGAGGAAAATCATTATACAAAGCCTAAGAGGAGTCTGAAAAGAGCATTAACTCTGCTTAGGGGGATTTTATATGTGTCTTGTACAAAGCCCAAGATTGAGGCTGAAAATATGATTGACTCAACAAGAGAGTATGATTTGTCTTGTACAAGGCCCAAGATTGAGGCTGGAATGATGATTGACTCAACAAGATAGTGTTCTTATCTGTCTTGTACAAATCCCAAGATTGAGGCTGAAAAGATGATTGACTCAACAAGAGAGTGTTCTTATCTGTCTTGTACAAAGCCCAAGATTGAGGCTGAAAAGATATTTGACTGACTCAGCTGAAGATATTTATGAATGTCTTGTACAAAGCCCAAGATTGAGGCTGAAAATAGACTGACTCATCAAGAGATTATTTTTATCTGTCTTGTACAAAGCCCAAGATTAAGGCTTAAAAAGAGACTGACTCAACAAGAGAGTGAGGAAAGATCTTTATACAAAGCCTAAGAGGAGGCTGTCTTCTGCTGAGGATTATTGAGATCCAAAGGCAGGTCCAGATTGAGGAATCAACTCTTGCTGAGGATTACAGAAGAGTTGAAATATCAGATGCCTTGAGGTATTGATAAAGGTTTATTGATAGTGATTTGACCCTAGCTGGGGAAATTCTAAGTGAGGATTTTAGAGATTGAGTTTTGAAACCTATGGAGGTTTTAACTCTGCTGGTGATTGATGAAATGATCAGGGTTTATCCCGTACTTTTGGGAAACTTGATGGTTTCTTTGAAATCCAAAATGAGGTGAGACTGTCCAAGTATATTGGTATGGGAAGGTTTATCTTTGTATAATTCCTAAGAGGAGGCTGGTGTTTTAAGGGATGAGAATCAACCCTAAATTGTCCAAGGTTTTGACTCTTTGGAAAGAATGCTCTAACAAAGGATGACTAAGTTATGTCCTATACCTGTAAGAGGTCTTTGGGTCCTTGTACTAAGCCCAAGAGGAGACATGAGAACTTCTAAGAAGCCTGAGCGTCCTTGTACAAAGTCCAAGAGGAGGCTGGGGATGCTTTTAGGAAGCCTGTGGGTCCAAACTTAAGAAAAAGTTCAAGAATAGTTTCATCGGGAATAATCTTTTCTTTAGTGAACAGTTCTAGGATTTGAAGAAATTCAAGAGAGGTTTCACCGGGAATTAATCCTCTCTGGGGGAAATGAATTTCTTTGACAATTTTCTAATAGTGACAGTCTTGAGAAAAGTTTCACCGGGAATAATGTCTTTCTCTGTTCCATATTGTATAAGCCCAAGAGGAGGCAAGACTGTATCTGGAAATTCCTATGGGGAACTAGTTTTGACTGTGTTTAAAGAGTGACCACTGGTTTAATCTAATCCTAGACTTAATTGTCGGGGAGAACTCTAAGCAAATAATATACAGGCATATATATACAAAATGAAATATATATTGTATGTAAAAAAGGGTAGGAGGACTTACAGGTAAGCAAGCTTCCAGCATTACAAACAAATATATATATACAGGTATGTAAAAGAAAGCTGTTTACTTACAGGTGAGCAAGCTTCTTTTGTAACAGCTGTATGATTAGTTGTTCAAGAAATTAAAGAAATTTTTGATAACAACTATGAATTTGAACCTAAATCAAAAGGGAAAGTTGTTTTGAAAAGAAGATTGGGGCTTACACTTAAGGAGAGGCCCAAATGAAAAACAGTGATCGTATCATTGATCCGAAAATTGTATCAGGACTTATACAATGACTGAGGCCCAAATTAAGGTTTTCTGTACAAAGGGGTTGGTCTTACACTCTATTAGAGGCCCAAAGGGTTTGAAAAAGAAAAGAAATGGGACTTACAACATAAGGGTAGGCCCAAATGATTTTTTGTTTTGAAAACGACGATCGCGCCGAGATTTTTGAAATCGTATCAGGACTTATACAATGACTGAGGCCCAAAAAGGTTTATTTACAAAGGGATGGAACTTACACTCTATCAAGACACTACGCCAAACAAGAGAAAAGAGGGCGCTTTTTTTGGCCTATGACAGCGCTTAAAAGCGCTGTCTAAGCCAGCGTTGTCGTAGGTAAAGACAGCGCTTTTTTATTTATGAAAAAACGCTCTCTAAAAGGGGACTTTAGACAGCGCTTTTAAAAGCGCTGTCTAAAGTAGACGTTAAAAATTTAAATTTTTTTTTTTATAAACTTTAGAAAGCGCTTTTTCATTCAAAAGCGCTCTCTAAAGGTGCTTTTAGACAGCGCTTTAGAAAGCGCTGTCTAATGTATACGTATATTGATTTTTTTATATACTTTTAGAGAGCGCTTTTTCATTAAAAGCGCTCTCTAAAGCTGGATTTTAGACAGCGCTTTTGAAAGCGCTATCTAATGTATAACCTTAGACAGCGCTTTTTTATTAAAAGCGCTGTCTTTTGTCTACGTAAAATTTTGAAGATTTTTTTAAAAAATCCCATTTTAACCATTTTTTTATGCAGAAACCTGTATAATTCACATTTCAATAAACCTGTATAATTCACATTTCGATAAACCAGTATGAATATGCATTTCCATCAACAAATTCTATTTCAAAACTAGAATTTACATTAATGCCGAATTCGCACAAATTCTATAAACTAGAATTTGTACATTTCAATAAATTAGAATTTACATGCAGAATTCGCACAAACTAGTATGGATATACATTTCTATTGTATGGTTTCAAACCTGTATAGAATTTACATTTCAATAAACTAGAATTTACATTCACCAAACTATACAATCAAGAAAGAATTCTTCTTGCAATAAAAAATTTGCACAATTCCTCCTTAGTATCTTGCAATTGTTTCCTCGTGTAATAAGGACACGCCATATCATCGAAATACTACATAACAAAACAAAATACGCATTATTTAGTTAAAAGTAATAAATTATATATATGACATATCCGATAAATATTAAAATAAATCCTAAGTTATAAAACCATGCATACTGTGATAGAAATCACCAATTGTCCCATTTGAAGGAATCTCCACTTTGACCCATGTAATATTGGTTGCTCTAGCCCGTGCTACTCGTGCGTATCTTCCTGGTTACTAGACATTTGACCTGTAAGAAAGAAAAAAACACAAATTAAATGACAAATATAAAAATCCATAATCCTAATCTATTGAATGATATAAGCTATATTGAATGATATAAGCTATAATTTTACAACTAGTACCTTTTTCACTAACGTCTCTTTCTTTTCTTGTTTGGAGTATGTTCTACCCGTCTCTTAACAACACGGACGGTTGGATTGATCCAAATACCCTCATTATGATCATTTCTAGTATATGATTCATTCGCTATAATATTTTCATCTTGATCATTTCTAGTAAATGATTCAATATCAACATCAATATCACCTTGATCTCCAACGTTTTCATCAATTACTTTGTTAGATAAAAGTACTATAGACCATTTTGTACTTGTCGGATCAGTGACATAGAACACTTGTTCAGCTTGAGAGGCTAGAATAAAAGGCTCATCTTTGTACCCCACCCTATTAAGATCCACTTGCAAAAATCCTGACTTATCCATTCGTACGCCATTATTATTTTCAACCCACTTGCAACGAAATATAGGAATCTGAAACTTCTCATAATCAAACACCCAAATGCTCTCGATAACCCCAAAATATGACAGATTTGCAAATTTGGGGTTTAAGTCTTTCACACTTGAAATGTGCATTGCTTCAGCTACCAAGGTGACACCACTATTTTGCATAGTACTTTTATCATCTTGTTCTTTGGTATAAAATGTGTATCCATTAATTGCGTATGCGCTATAAGAAAACACGACCATACTTGGACCATATGCTAAACATCTCAACCTTTCTGTTATTGAATCGCGGTCTGAATAATACTTTGAATAAATATGATCCTTAAACCAAGGTATGAAACTTCGATTGTGCTCTCGTACTATCCAATTCTCATTTCTATTCGAATTTAAACCTCGGAGAACATCCTTGTGCATTTCAACATATGGCTCAACCTCATTCTCATTGTGCAGAACATACAAATGCACTTGATCCCGTTCGACCCTTGATACTGTCACAACTTCATTTCCAATTAACTTTTTTCCTTCTTTTTTTTCGACAATATGAGATTTGGGGAGTCCAATTGATTGTACATTGGACAGATATTCAGTACAAAACTCAACCGCTTCTTCAACAATGTATCGTTCGGCAATACAACCCTCTGGTCGACTTCGGTTTTTCACATACCCTTTTAATATTTTCATATAACGTTCAGCAGGGTACATCCATCTCATATAAGCCGGTCCACACAATTGTGTCTCTTTCACTAGATGAACAACTAGATGAACCATTATGTCAAAAAACGAGGGAGGAAAATACATTTCAAGATCACACAAAGTAATAACTAGTTCTTTTTGCAATGTTGGTAAGATCGCAGGATCGATCACCTTACTGCAAATTGACTTGGAGAAAAAACACAATTTAGTTATTGCGCTTCTTACTTTTTCTGGCAGAATAGAATGTATACCTATTGGTAGAAAATGTTCCATTATAACATGGCAGTCATGCGTCTTTAAACTCTTTAACTTGAGGTCTTTCATAGACACAAGTCTTCTAATATCTGGAGAGTATCCTTCTGGAACTTTAACTTCACTTAGAAACTTACACAATACTTTTTTCTCCTTTCTAGATAGAGTATACGCAGCAGGTGGTAGATATGTTCGTTTTCCTTTCTTCAAGGGTCCTAATTCAGTTCTTATCCCCATATGTACCAAGTCTTTTCTTGCTTTAAGGTCATCCTTAGACTTTCCTGGTATATTGAGTAACGTACCAATAACACTGTCAAATACATTTTTTTCAATATGCATAACATCGAGAAAATGTCTTACATACAACGACTTCCAATATGGCAGTTCAAAAAAATTGACCTCTTCTTCCACCCACTCTTGACAAGTGTATGTGCAAAAGGCTTTCCAAACTGAGTTGTCACATCTATCACCTTTTCAAAAATTTGATCACCTGTCAATATAGTTGGAGCTCTACCATGTTCTGGCTCTCCATTGAATGCTTTTCTCCACCCACGATAGTGATGATTAGAATTTAAGAATCTACGATGACCGAGAAAGACATTCTTCTGACCAAACTCCAATCGCGTCCAATCTGTTTTATCTTCATAAATAGGACACGCACATTGACCTTTTATGTTGTACCCTGATAGATTTCCGTATGCTGGAAAATCATTAATTGTGCCAAACAACATCGCCCTCAAGTTGAAACTTTCTTTCCTATACCCATCATAAACCTCCACACCGTTCTCCCACAAAAATTTTAAATCTTCAATTAAGGGTGCCAAGTATACGTCTATGTCATTCCCTGGTTGTCTAGGCCCAGAAATTAACATAGATAACATCATGTACTTACGCTTCATACATAGCCATGGAGGTAGGTTATAAATCATTATGATCACAGGCCAAGTGCTATGTGAGATACTTTGAATACTGTGTGGGTTCATTCCATCAGTAGATAATGCCAAGCGAAGGTTTCTTGCTTCTTTTCCAAATTCAGGATAATCATCATCAATTTTCATCCACTGTGGTGAATCTGCCGGATGTCGAAACTTTCCATCAATAATTCTTTCATCGGCATGCCAAGTCAAGTGTCTTGAATCGGTCTTACTACGAAACATGCGTCTAAATCTCGGAATTATAGGAAAATACCATAAGACTTTTGCTGGAGACAACTTTTTCCTATATCGAGAGACACCACATTTAGGACACTCATTTAACGATGCATACTCATTTCGAAACAATACGCAATCGTTTGGACATGCATGTATCTTATCATAGCTCATGCCAATAGAGCACAACATCTTTTTGGCCTCATATGTTCGATTGGGAAGAACATTATCCTCTGGAAGCATATCTTTCATAAGGGCCAATAATTCTGTGAAACTTTTATCCGACCATCCATTGCCCGCCTTTAAGTTGTACAACTTTAATACCACAGACAATCTTGTAAATTTGGAACAACCATTATACAACGGTTTCTCTGCATCAATTACCAACCTCTCAAACATTTTGGGACAATCCTTAAGATCTTCTTCAAGTGCTTCTGCAATCTCTTCAACTCGATCAGAATCGTATGTATCTGTGCCATTGTCGTATGAAGCGTAGTTCGTATTATCCCCCGATTCAACATTCCCGTTAATTTTCTCACCATGCAAATTCCAACATATATAACTTCTATCAATTCCACTCCTCAATAAATGCGATGCCAACTGAACCGCGTCAACTTGACTCCCAAAACAGCAACCCAAGCAAGGACATATCATTCGACTGGGGTCTTTGGCGTGCGCAATAGCAAACTTAACGAATTCCGATACCCCATTGTCGTACTCTTTCGACAATCGACTTGAAGACATCCATTTCTTATCCATAGTTATACTAATTAAACTAAACAAAAACAAAAAGAAAAAATGTTATACCTGTAGGGAAACGATCCAACTTTCACACTTTGAACACAAGTAACCCCTATACACGTATCATAAAATGAAATATCATTAATTGACCAATTATGAGTCATAACTTGATAAGTGGCAACATGTAATCACAAACAAGCAACAATTAGAGGTAAACACCTACATAAGTATAAAGTAGACAATAAACTTATAACAAAAAGTCACAAGTTCTATCCTCATCGTGAAAATATTAGCTTCCTTATGAAAATACCTTCCACAAAACTAGATTGTATCATGAATGCATAACACAATGAGCTTATTATAAAAAAAAAAATACTTTTTCGTAAAAATATACATGAAAAATAAAAGAAAAAAGATTCTGTAACAATAAAAGAGGAAGCTTTTATCCTCATCGTGAAAACTTTTTCGTTTTCGTTTTCAGAGAAATGAATAGTAACAGCGAAATGAATAATAAAAGAGAAATGAAAAATAAAAGAGTACCTTATTCGTTTTCGTTTTCAGAACGATTTGGGAAATGAATAATAAAAGAGAAATGAATGATAAGAGAATAAGAACAACAACAACAACAATGTTTTCACGAACGGCAATGGCAATGGCAAGAACGACGGCGAGGGTTAAGAGAAACGGTCGAGAGAGAGAGAGAAAATGAATAAAAGTGTCTCTGAAAATGTTTAGAATTGTTTTATATTTTAATTAGTAAAGGACTTTAGAGGGCGCTTTTCCTTAGAAAGCTCTTTCTAAAGTGAAAATAATTAGAGACCTATAAGAGCGCTTTCTAAGGTGGCCTTTAGAGAGCGCTTTTGAGAAGCGCTTTCTAAGGTGACCTTTAGAGAGCGCTTTTCAGAAGCGCTCTCTAAAGTGACACCTATAGCAGCGCTTTTTGGAAAGTGCTTTCTAAGGTTTACCTGAAAATGTCAAAAAATATAAAAATGAGTCTGGGGCGAGGGGGATTCGAACCCCAGACTCAAAGCATGTCAAACAAACACACAAACCTCCTTGACCAGCGGTACTACGCCCTCATCCATTGTTTATACTCACTCCATAAATATATAAAATAAGGTGTCAACATATATATATTTAAATATATTATTTGAATAATTTTAAATATAGTTTAAAATAAATTAATATATAATTTAATATAATTTAAATATATTAAATATAATTTGATATATTAATATAATTTAAAGTATATTTTAAAATATATATTAATATAATTTATATATATTAAATATAATTTAAATAAGTTAAAAAGTTTGTATTTAAAACATATATATTTAAATATATTATTTGAATAATTTAAAATATAATTTAAAATAAATTAAAATATAATTTAATATAATTTAAATATATTAAATATAATTTGATATATTAATATAATTTAAAGTATATTTTAAATTATATATTAATATAATATATATATGTATTAAATATAATTTAAATAAGTTAAAATGTTTGTATTTAAAACATATATATTTAAATATATTATTTGAATAATTTAAAATATAATTTAAAATAAATTTAAATATAATTTAAATATATTAAATATAATTTGATATATTAATATAATTTAAAGTATATTTTAAATTAATATATTTTAAATTATATATTAATATAATATATATATATATTAAATATAATTTAAATAAGTTAAAATGTATGTATTTAAAACATATATATTTAAATATATTATTTGAATAATTTAAAATAAATTAAAATATAATTTAATATAATTTAAATATATTACATATAATTTGATATATTAATATAATTTAAAGTATATTTTAAATTAATATATTTTAAATTATATATTAATATAATTTATATATATTAAATATAATTTAAATAAGTTAAAATATATAATTTAAATATATTAAATATAATTTGATATATTAATATAATTTAAAATTCCTTTCCCTACCTAAAGAGCGTGGGTTCGACCCCCCCCCCCCCCCCCCCCCCCCCCTCTTTTGCCATTTTTTGTGATTCTTGATGTTTTTCAGTATAATTAGTAAATGACTTTAGAGGGCGCTTTTCCTTATAAAGCGCTTTCTAAAGTGAAAAGAAATTGAGCCCTATTAGAGCGCTTTCTGAAAGCGCTTTCTAAGGTGGCCTTTAGACAACGCTTTTTAAAAGCGCTCTCTAAAGTGATACCTATAGCAGCGCTTTTTGAAAAGCGCTGTCTAAGGTGGCACTCTTTTACATTCTTTTACAACGCTTTTTGGAAAGCGCTTTCTAAAGCCTTTCTTTTAAGGCGCTTTTTTTTAGCGAAATTTTTTTATTCTTTTTAGCAGTGCTTTTGCATAAAAGCGCTGTCTTTTTGGTACTGTCTAATCATATTTTTGGCGTAGTGAAAGGCCCAAAGTTTATTTTTGTATAAGAGATGAGGCTTATAACTCAAGGAGAGACCCAAATGAAAAATAACGATCGCACCGTTATTTTGAGAATCGTATCGAGACTTATACAATGACTGAGACCCAAAATTATTTATGTACAAAAAAGGGTTGGGTCTTACACTCTATTAGAGGTCCAAAGTGTTTTGAAAAAGATTTGTGAGGGTAAAAATAACCAAAAATCCTAATTTGATTTAAAAATGTATTTTAATTGAACAAAATTCAATTAAAATGATCAAAATTATCAAACATGTGTGAAAAACAAGTTGTGATCTTGGATTAATGTTTGAAAAATCAAGTTTCATTCATAGAATGATTTGAAAATCATTTGAATTTGCAAAATCAAGAGAAAGAAATATTTTCAAATGCCTAAAAACAAATAAAAATATAATTCTTTACAAAAATACCAAATATATGAAATAAATAATATTTTTGTGAAATTTTTGTAGAATAAAATATTTTAACATTTTTGTGAATTTTCAAAAAGGAGCCAATAAAAAATAATTAAAATTGAGAGAGAAATTAATTTTCGAATTAATTAACAAAAACCATAAAATATGTGAAAAATAGAAAAAATAGGGAAAATGGCAAAATGGTCTGGGTGGGTCTTGAACCCACGACCTCACAACCAAACACACATGCGCGCTACCACTGGGGTGGTGATATTTCCGTGTATCAAAACCACCCCATCAACATATATGGGTGCCTTGGGTTTTAGGCCTGGCCAAGGCGCCATGGTCTGGCCTTTACCCAAGGCATGGCCTGATTTTTGCCTCTTACATGAAGGCTCTAACTTCCTCATTTCTCAATGGATTTGGACAAAATTTAGGTGCATCCTGCCTAGAATTTCATGAGGAATCGAATGGTGCTTTTAGATTTTTCTAAAGATGTCCCTATTTTAAAACCCGATAGTGGTTTCAAATAGGCCTAGATTTGCATGTTCTATGCTATCTCATTACACAAGCAACAATATCATATCAAATTGGTTCAAACACAACATATATGATATGAATGAGATGTCCATGATCAATGGACATCAAAGCAATGCATGATTTAGAGAGTTCAAGTTGTGATGCACTTACCTCTTGAAGCTCCTTGTGCTATATGTCAAGATCCTCGTGCTAGAAGTAATCCAATGCTTTAGACACTCTTGATTGACCCCTTAGAAGCTTTTAGGATGATCAAAACCAGCTGGAATCCTAGGGAACAAGAATTGGCTCTTTCTTTCAAAAGGGGCAAAAGTGACCAAAATGGTAACTCACTCTAATGGTGTTCCAGTTGGGACAGTTTGAGAATGATATTTGGAGTGCGTTTGAGGCTTTGTTTGGTTTTGAAAGTGACTGAATCAAGACATGGCTTGAAAAATGCAAAAAAGTCAAAATTTGAGGTTTTGGAGGTTGACTTTCTGATTTTGGTGTTTCAGATCAAGGATGGGTGTTTGAACAGCTTATATATGATACATTGGATGTGTTTGGATCATGAGTTGTGGTGGAATTACTCTCTAACTCAAAAACTCAGTGGTGACTTGCAAAAGAAGGCATTTTGGCCTAATGAGAGAGATTTTGAGGAAAACAAGTATTGTAGTGCTTTGGGGTACTCAAACTGATCACAAATGAGCTCTATTTATAGTAGATCAAGTTTGTTTTGCAAGCAATAGTGAATGGCAACTTGGACAGTCCCTTGGCCAATTGTTGCAAAAGGCATCTTTAGTCTTCTCTAGCCATTGACTTGAGGTTAGGGCACAGACCTATGGTCCTTTGGTTCAGAGATGAAACTTGACTCATTCAGTTTGGTTTGCTTCAGTCCATGCCACCTTTATGTATCCATTGAATGCTTTGAAACAAAATTGGAGTCTTTGAGCTTTTTAGCCTTTTTAGGACATTTATGGCTATATGTAGTTCCTTGGACTTGGGAGGCTTGTGGATCAGATCATTCCACTTTGATTTTATCCCTTGAGGTATCCAAATGGATGACAAGGCTTGTAATTATCTTATTTGGCCAAATCGAGCAAATAACCTATAATCTGCCTTGAACAAAATCAGTCCTTGATGCCATGTTCCAAGGGTTGGAACTCCCTACTCAAATTGAATTTGGAGATGATCTGGTACTTGTTGGAAAGCCCTCATGGCATACTTCAACTTTGATGTTCAAAGTTGGTCTTGGTTCATCTTGGATCAAAGTGAAAAATGCCTCTACATTTTGGAAAAAGTAAGACAGATTTTGACTTATTGAAAATTCCACTAAGTGTTGGAAAAAGTGGCCATTTTCACTTTTTGTGATTTTGATCAATCCATAACTCAAAATCCATGGGGATTTGGAATTTATTATAGTTGACATATTTTAAGTATGTCAGATGGACTTTCATTTGGGCTTTGAATGGTAGAAAAAGGCCTTATGGTTTAGGAGTTATGACCTTGCAAAGTTGGGTAAAAACCACTTTTGTTCCATAACTTAGAAAAAAATTGGTTTCTCAAGGTTGCCCCTTTTGCAAGAAACCTCACTTTTCTTGATTTTTCTTGATGAATGATGATCAATACCATACATTAAAATTGTTTTTGACTTAGGGGGACCATATTTGTGAAAAATTCCAAAAAGTCAAACTTGATTTTGTGCATAGTTGACTTTTTGTCAGATGAAATCCAAACTGTGTGATCTTTTGTGAAATCAAGTCCTTGACCTAATTCAAACCTAATGTATGGATTCCATAGGTGTTGTAGGGTGTCTTGAATCATGTCCCCAGGTTTGGGAGCATGTCTTGGTCAAAATTCAAAGGTACAGTTGACTTTTCCTTCAAAACCGTAATTGTGGTCCAGGTGAAATTGAAACTTGTGAATCAAGCTTCTTGGATGAATCCATTATTGTAAATGGATCAAAGTGGTGTATTTGAGGTCCTCAAATCATGTCTTGAGGTCTTGGCTCATGTTTTGCTCCAAAAGTCAACTTATGGGTGAATTAGGTCAAGAAACCCTAATTCCTGATTTTTTGTGAATGCATCCCCTGAGGCTAAATTGACTTGATGATTGGGTCCATGAGGTCCCTTGGAGCATTTTGGATCATGTTTTAAAGTATTGGCTCATGCCCAGATGAGAATTTTCATCTGGAGGCCTTGGTCGACCAAAACCCTAATTTGGTGACACTGTCAATCTTAAGGCTTGATCCACTTGGAATGTTGCAACCTTGTGCTTGATTCTTGATGTGGGAGTCCTCTTGATCTCTTATGGGTGTTTGAGAGGTTAGACAAGTTGAAGATCATATAATTTCTTGATTGATCCTTTGTCTAAGTGCTCTGAGAGGGCTCTAAACTCTAATTCTTGATTATGGTGAATGCTCACTCATCTTCGAGGAGATTGATGAGGCATGATGGTATATCCATATTGGGGTGATGATTCTCACAGTGATGGGAAATCTTTATGGTCAAAATTTGGGGTATGGCACACCTCATCTAATACATCCTTCCAATCATCTAACAATATGCTGGCTTTGCTACGTTCAAGGAAGGCAACATAACTTTTAAACATCAAAGAATTAGGACCATCCAGAACAGTATGAACAACGTTAAACTCGACCGAAAGTTTTAAACCCGAATTATGGACTTTTGTTAGTGTAGCCATCATTGTGGCACCTTTTTTTCTCTTTTTTTGTGTGTTCTCCTACTACAAATTGCGAATCATTTGTCATAGTTTCATTTGTATGCGTAGCTTCGTCGCTACTAGATGAAGAAGATACCATCTATCAAGACATAAGCATCAACAACAATAAGCAAGCATCAACAACAATAATAAGCATCATCAACAACAAATACATAAGCATCAACAACAATAACAAGCATCATCTTCAACAAGAAGCATCAACAATAACAACAAGTATCATCAACAACAACGTTAAGCATCATCAATAACATTAAGCATCAACAATAACATTAAGCATTAGCAACAACAACTACTACAACAAGCATCATCTTCAAAAAAGCATCAACAACTACAACAAGCATCATCTTCAACAACAAGCTGCAACAACAACAACAACAAGCATCAACAAAAACAACAACAAGCATCAACAACAACATTAAGCATCATCAATAACATTAAGCATCAACAACAACAAATAAGCATCAACAACAACAAATTCATAACCATCAACAACAATAAGAACCAACAACAACAACAACAACAACAATAGCAAGCATCAACAACAACAATAAGAATTAACAACAAGCATAAATAACAATGAAAAATGTAGGTATTGTAGATGCATAGAACGAAAAATTTTAGGTACTAGAAACATGATGAATAAGTAAAATAATGTTGTAAGAATCTTAAAGTTCCTCCTCGACAGCTAAACCAGATGTAGATGAAGAATGAAGAACGTTTCGAAAAATGGTGTCGACTCTCTCTTCGACTGTACAAAAGCAGATGAAAATGTTGAAAATGTTGTTGTTTCTTCAGGTTTGAAGATGCTGTTGAACGTTTCGTTAGAGTTGAAAATGATTTTGTATCGTTGGGGTTGAAATGGTGATGTACGTTTCGTTAGGGTTAAGAATTGTGTTGTTTTGTCAGTGGTTGTTTCTTGATGGAAATGAAAATATGCAACTGAAGAGACAAGTTAGCTAGCTCTGTGTATAAAAGATATCATCACAGTTGTTTCTGAAAACCGTTGTGATATATGATGAAATTTATAAAAAAAAAGTGTCATGTCTTAAGCAAATAAATATTTTAAAAACTAATTAAAAATATATCACAACTATTTTTTTATAAAATTGTGGTGATATAATATTGACAATACTGATATTTGGAAAAAAAGCACCAGGTTTAAAGTATTTAAAATTAATATATATATATATATATATATATATATATATATATATATATATATATATATATCACAATGGTTTTTTTTAAAACAACCGTGGTGATATAATATTGACATTATTGATATTTAAAAAAAAAGCGCCAGGCATAAAGTATTTCAAATAAAAAAATCTTTCACAGCGGTTACTTAACATAACCGTAGTGATATAAAGTGAAAGGCGATGGTAAATTGTGAAAAAAATCACGAAATAGCAGGTGTTAAAAATCGAACTCATGAAACGTCAAATTGTATCACCAAGGTTGTTTTAGAAAACCGTAGTAATAAATTAGAAACGTTTAATTAAAAAAAATTATATAGGTGCATGAATTTAGAGATATTACTACGGTCCATTGAAGGACTGTGGTGACGTCGTTGTATCTACTTTTTGTAGTAGTGATAGTCTCTAAGGGCGGTTGTCGTACCTCAAAAAATATGATCATTTGGGAAGCATTCGCACGCTCGTGGAAAAATCGTTCAAACAGATTCACCACCGAACTGTATTTATTCCAATGAAGGAAAAGGAAAATATCGATAAAACCTTTAAAAAGAACATGATCGTCACAACCATATTTGGGTTCGGGAGTCGATTACGCAAGGGGAAGGTATTAGCACCCCTCACGTTTGTTGTACTCAACAGGAACCTTTTAGTTAGATTTGCGATTGAATGTTAACTTATGTTATTTGTTTTCTTCGAATGAACAAACATGTAAAAAGAAAATAAAGGAAACCACAAAAAAGTTTTTTATTAGGGTGCCATACAAGATTGCGGGTCTTGCTCCTATGTATCTCCAGGTGCAATAGAAAATTCAAGGCTATGTAGTTCTGAGTAGAAAATATTTGTTTGTAGGTCAATTTTAGCGAAATCTATTTTGTATCAATCGATGGAAAAACATTGCTTGCTACGCAAAACAAGTGGATGGTTGAACATTTGCATCACTTCAAGAATGAATGACTTAATCTGGATCAGCACATATTAATGCCATAATCACATTCGAGCGAAAAACGTTTGATATTCTCATGGGGATGCGTTATTTGCATCTTCGCGGAATGGACGAAGCGTCTTTTGTTTGTGAAAACAATTTTCGATCGCATGAGAGCGAGAAAAGATAGGTTTGATGTGTTTGAATATTTTAAGTGATTGATGAATATTCAAACGATAGACTAAGTGCAGACATCACATGAAAATTTGGGAAAGGAGAAGAAAATTACTTCCACCCTAATATTTCTCAATCGATTAATTATGAAATTCGTGTGGTGAATTAAATCGTGTTTCTTTAACGGACGACAAGTATTCGATCGGTAGACTAAGTGAGGTTATCACACAAATACTCGGGAAAGGAGAAGAAAATCACTTCCACCCCAATCTTTTTAATCCATGAAAGAATCAACTTAATTCGTTTATTTAAGAGTGTTTTGAAATAACCGACGAATGTTCAAACGGTAGGCTACGTGCAACCATCACATGAACATTCAAGAAAGGAGAAGAAAATTACTTCCACCACAATCTTTTTAATCGATTCTTATTGAGAAAAGATTTTAACGGATAACTTGATGTTGGATTAAGTGTTTGAAATTAATTATGTAAATGGTTTGGAAATGAAATGATCATGCATGAAAATCGAATTAATGGTGAGAATGATTTCATTTGAGAAAGTTTCTCGACATTAGATCGTACTTATTTATCTTGAAAGAATTGATTTTATAAGGTCAAGTTGCTCAACTAAGTCAATTGAATTAATAAAGAGAAAAGACTATTTTTAATTAGCAAAATTATTCGATTAATTGGTTAAATCAATTAATTAGGCTAATTAAAGTTAATTATCAAGAATAATCAATTAAAAATTAATTTAATGGATTAAATAAGTTAATTAAATTTAATTTATAAAACTAACTAAAATAATATTTAATTAATTAATTTTTACTAACTAAAATAAATAAAAAAGATTAATTGAGTTTTTGGAAATAAAATGAAAATTAAAATAGATTTGAGAAAATAAAATGAAAGAAAGGGGGGTAGAAGTGAAATAGAGGAAAAATTAGCTAGCAAAAATAAAAGAAATATTACCAAAAGGGTGGCCCAAGGCCCACGAACAAACACACACAAAGAAACCGTAAAAAAAAAGGAAACACAAAATGGGGGTGGGAAAAGTGAACTAGCCTCTCAGCGCCACATGGCGCATGTTGAATGCATCATTAAAAATGAAACAGACGGTTGTGAGTAGACCTGGGATTATTCAAGAACAACAACACTCATTCTTATTTTGGTCATAACTTGCTCAATTTTTCATGAAATTAAGCAAATGAATAATGAAAATTCATATACTCGATCTCACGAATAACATGAAATGCTCAGAATTAAAAAATAAGCAACGACAAAAATGAAAAATTAAATTATATTCAATCACTTTTGTTCATGGAGGTTCAAGAACACTTTAAACTCTTGATTATGAATCAATGGAGTTTCCATGCAAAATGGTGATGATTAAAATACTAATTAAGTGCAACAAGACTAATAATGCAAAGGAAAATTAAATAAACAAAAATTAAACAACAACAACAACAACAAATCACTCTTGCTTATGGAGGTTTAAGAAAAGTTTTCTACTCTTTATTTAAAATCAATTGAGTTTCCATGCAAAATTGTGATGATTAAGATACTAAATAAATTAAGCAAAAATAAAATGTGCAATAGAATTAATTAATTGACAAGCATAAGAGTCTACCTAAAATAAAATTCAATAAAGAAATAAGGAAATGACTTGAAGAAAAATGAAGAGAGTTTTGGCTTAGTTTTTGTGAATAGTTGGTGGTGAGATTTGTGAATGAGAATGATTTTATTTATAGGCTCTAAAAAGGATAGTTTAGAAATTATGAAGAAAAAGGTGAGAGTGGTGGGTGTCTTCTAAAAACTTATTTAATTAAATAGTGAATAATAATGTAATATATGTATGGAATTTTGATGTAATAAATAAGAGATATTTTGGACCTTCTAAAAACATTGATTTTTTTTTTATGATGCATGAAAATGATTAATAAAATTCAAATGGATATTTCGATGATAAATCAAATGATCATGAATTTATTTTTCAAAATGCATTATGAAAAAAATGCAATTTTAGTCAATTTCTTCAACATATAAAATGTTGACTTTATGTTAACTTTTTACTATAATGCATATATGCATGATCATGATGATTTTATTTGACGATAAAAATGCATATGGCTAAAAATGTAAAACTTTACAAATGGACATGTATCAGATGAATTTAGAATGCTTAGAAAAAATTAGGGTATGACAGATGCCCCTATTTAAATATATTCAACTAGAGAATATAAAGAAGGACACTCTTCAAATGATCGCAGTGAGAGATAGTTAAATACTAAAGGGACCCAAATTTTGTTCCTAAATTCATATGACATGATATATTATGCTATGCGTGTATGCATGACGCCTTTTTTTTTTCATTCTTGTTATGCGGGGGATATGTGACATAAGATGAACCCAAGCATGAGGTTTCTGATGAATAAAGAATGGAAAATAGACCTGTGGAGAATGATGGAGACATATGGTAATGATGATCCACAGGAAACGAAGATGATAATGAGGGTGAAGACTCATTCGGGATCACAATCGTGCTAGAGAAATTCACTAAGAAATATTCAAAGACGAAGGGTATCAGCTGGTTAGATATGACAAGCAGACACTTCAAAATATATGAGAAAACAATAGTTTTGGAGATTCCTAACAAAGAATTTAATCAAGATAAACTCAGGAGCTTTCTTACAAGAAAGTCATCCACACAAAAAAAACATGGAGATTCTTCACAAAGAAATCATCCAAGATTAAAGTCGGGAGTTTTCTAACAAGAAAAATTATCCACACAAAAGGCTTCGAAAGATTCTTAACAAAGAATTCATTCAACACAAAGACATTGGAGCTTTTAACAAGAATGACGTCCAAACTTCTGGGAATTCCTTAAATGAATAGTCATACATAGCTTTCTAGGAAACATCAAGACAAACAGGGTAATAAACTCTCTATATGTGCCAACAAAGTTGGACTTAGATCGTAAACATTGGTTACAACCAGCTTCTAACGGATTGGTGCCAATTACAACTGGATTTTCAAATATGGGAACAATGACAACTTTACTTTAAAATTGCCAATGACAATTGGACTTAGAGAATGATACCAGTGACAACTAGATTTCAGATACCAATAATAATTGGATGTTTGAGAAAGAAGGCCAATGACAAATGGACTCTGTAGGGGACGCCAGTAACAACTAGATTTTAGAATAGATGTCGGTGACAACTACACTTCAAACTGTGCCAATAAAAATTGGACTTTGAAAGGATGCCAATAACAATTGGACTTTAAGATAGGATGCTAGTTGCAACTGGACTTTAAAGATGACGCCAATAATAATTGGAATTTGAAACTGATACTAGTAACAACTGGATTTAGATAACAATAACAATTGGATTTTGAAGATTCCAATAACTATTAGACTTGTAAATAATGCCAGTAACACCTGGGCTTTAAGTACCAATGACAATTGGATTTTGAAAATGATGCCAATAACAATTGGACTTGAGAATAATGTTGGTAACAACCAGACATGGAAAAGGGTGTCAGTGACAACTGGACCTTAAGCATGCATGCCGGTAACAACCAGACTTTAGTTACCAATAAAAATTAGAGTTAGACAATCAGTGCCAGTGAGAACCACACTTTAAACTATGCCAATAACAATTGGACTTTGAACACCAATAACAATTGGATTTACAAAATGAGTGCCAATAATAATTGGACTTTGAAATTATACCAATGACAACTGGATTTTGAAGATAATGCTAGTGACAACTGAACTTTGGGTGACACCATAATAATTGGGCTTTGAAACGATACCAGGGACAACCAGATCTTAAGAGTACCAATAACAATTGAGTTGTAAACAAGGTACCAGTGACAACTGGATTTTAAATACTAATGACAATTAGATTTTTGAGTAATGCCAGTGACAACTGGACTTCAAAAGATGTCAATGACAATTGGACTTTAAAAAGAGTGTCAGTGACTACTGGGCTTGGGATACCAATAACAATTGGATTAAACAAGGTGCAAGTGACAACTGGATTTGGAAAGGTGTCGGTAATGACCGAACTTTTAAGTTAAGGGATAACAATCAACAACGATATCTGAGGCAATGTAGATGAACGCGATATACACTTTGGGCTATGCATTATTTAATTTTTCATGATATATGAACGATCATGATATGAAAATGCTGACTTTATGTAAACTGGGAGTTTAGAGGCTTTTTATAGAGGTTCTGATTCCTCAACACTGGTACTCAACCAAGTGCTTGCGATAGATGTATTCAAAAGAGAATTCTATCAAGCTTTCTAGTTACAAATAACCAATAGGGGCCCCTTTGGAGAATTGAAGGATTGCTAGCATGACTTCTCAGATTTCATCTCGAACTTAACAGTCACTATCGTATGGAAGACTTTGCTTGAGCAACTTGAAGGTATGAAGATGACTTATCCCTCTGTAACTCATCTTGCCCTAGTCCGGGAGAAGTTCACCTTAAAAGGAGTTTGGAAACAGCCTGCCATAATATGATCGTGGGATGGCTTGCTCTAATGTTTGAATTTTGCATCATTCTACCTCTGATTATCGAATTATTGGAATGGTAGACTTTTGATTGATTGTCTTTTGAAGAGTTGGACTCATTGAGCTCTTTGTGGTAGCTTGCCCCGGTTTGAGTCTTGAAGCGATTTACTCTCGACTAAACGATTCTTGGGGTGATTGATTTGGATTGACCGATACTCAAAGTGATTTTCCCCTGACTAAACTTCTCTCACTTGTTCAAGTCCCTCAATTGACTGCGTGTTGTCGGGATTCCTTTGATGCTGAGTGTAGACTTGAAGATAAAATTGTTCATTCAAAATTGGTAATTTTAATGCAATGCAAAAGTGCAAATTTTAAAATCAATCATTATTGATATGATGGTGATATACATTGAATGAGTCAATGATCAGAACACAATGCTGATCTAGAGATTCACTGTGTACAAGGTGGTATGATAAACACAAATGACCAAGAAATATTGTTTTGGAGTCAAGTTAACGCAACCTTGTTGTAGTATGCTTTCAAAATAAATCATGCCTCAATTAGGTCTTTTAAGGGTTGTAACGTGACTTGGTTCACAGTTTTTGAAAATGATATAAGGCTCAAAATTTAATTTTTACACCTGCCTTCTTCTTGATGTTCTTCAGTCCTCCGTTCAGTTAATTGACACACACATTCAAATTCCAAGAGGGTTCAAAACTGTCAGGGTAAATATGAGGATTCAAGATGAGATTTTCTTGAAATGGAAATCACCTTATTTTGTTTTCTTTCTTTTTGTTGAAGATTTAACCCTTTTTAATTGATTTTTATCCCTAACTTTTCCTGGACCGCTTCTTTTGAAGCTTTTGGTCCACTGGGATTTCCCTGACTTTTGCCTAAGTCTTTGTTTATGGTGTTCGACTTAGCAGTCTCTCTTTCTTTTTTCGATTTTTTTGAAAGATTACGACTTCCATGTTATTGGTTATTTAGAAACAACCTTTATAATCTTTTGGCTTTTTACCACTTTTTCGACACTTTGTGGTGTTTACGAAGGATAGCATATGGTTGATCCTCAGGTGGGATGTTTTCTCTTGTAACTTGAATTCAAAGTTAGATTAAGTGAACAAACCACCCTGCCCCTGGTTAAGATTAAGGGTTTTGATTCCGAAAGAGACACCAACTTCTACGCTCAAAGTGGTTGACTAGGGATTAAATCCTTATCTCTCAGGTGCTTGGGAATTAAACAATGCCTTACATCATCAATAAAGTTTTAATTAAAAGCATGCCATCAGCAAGTATGGGTATTTCGTTTTCATCATCCTCAGTCCAATCTTTGCTTAAACAACAGTTTGATAAAGATAATTGAAATGCGAGAAATATATATTTTTGTTTTTGACATAAATGAAAAATGAGTGAGTACGACATAATTGATTCAGAAAATGCATAATCACTTCATTAACATTACCATCCAAAGAAATCAACAATGCTTAAAAGTAAATAAACATTCAACATGCAAAGAAACTACAAATGAAATACTGAAATAGCCAAATGATTTCCAGCTTTTAGGGAATTGAAATTTCTTTTATGATCCACAAAATTAGGGGAAATAACTTCTTAAGCTTGATTCATGCTTCACGCTCCATGTACTGGAAGAGGATTGTTTCCAACATTCAGGGTCACATCTTTGAAAGATAAAATCTTACTGTCAATCAACTCCCGCACCCTATGGTTCAAAGCATAACATCCCTCCAAGTCATGTCTAGGAGCACACTAATGGAAAGGACAATGAGCATTTGGGTTATACCATGGAGGTAGAGGATCAGGCGGAGGCCCTAAAGGTCTCAGAACATCTCGTCCCTTTTTCAATAAAGAGGGATAAAGCTTAGAATATATCATGGGAATTGGATTGAGGGCAGGTCTACCCCTTTATCCCCTATTCAGGTTTGGAGCATTTTGACGAGGAGATTGAGCTCTTGGCTGCTGGTAGGATGACGCTGTAGGTGCTTGTTGATATAGAGGAGGGGCGTGATTTGGTTGATACCTTGGTACAAAAAGTTACGGATAGACTGGGTAACCAGAAGAAGCTATTTGCTGGTAAGTTGGTGTAACATCAACTACGTACGATTGTTGAGTATACTACACAGGGTAGACTTGCTGCTGATAGACATATTGCTGTTGTTTCCTTCTTGACTGGTTTCTTCTTTGACTACTAGACACAACATTAGTCTCTTCCTCCTTTTTCTTTTGGAGTCCTCTAGGGGATTTCTTTGCATTGGAAGAGACTCCGGCAGCATTGGTAATCTTGCCATTCTTCAGCCATGTTCAATTCTCATGCCAACTGAAACCAGGTTAGAGAAACTCAATGATACACTTCCAACCATTTTCTCATAAAAAGCGGGTTGAACCGTATCCATGAATGGGTTAGCTAACTCCTTTTCATCTAGATGTTGTTCTACTTGAGACGCTACTTCTCTCCACCATTGAGCATATTCTTTGAAAGACTCGTTGTCCTTCTGGAATATGCTCTGCAGTTGTCTTTTGTCTCGTGCCATGTCTATATTATATTTATAATGCTTGATGAAGGCATCAGACAAGTCTTGGAAACATTGAAGCATCCTTGATCCAAGCTCAAGTACCATTTAGAGGAAGCACCACTCAGGCTATCTTGAAAACAAGTATCATTAATTTATCATTCTCCACATGTGCAACCATCTTGCGATAATACATTATCAGATGGCTTTTGGCACAATAGTGCCCATTGTACTTGTCAAAGTCTAGAGTTTTGAACTTAGCAGGGATCGAGATTCCGGACACCAGACACATTTATTTGGTAGCAAATTTAAATACTTTTTCTCCTTCCATAGCTCGCAGTCTCTTCTCGAGAATCTGACAACTCTCTTTCACACGTTGTATATCTCCATCTCTCATATCATATCCGATTGAAGATTCAACAGTATGGTATATCTGATGATGTCCTTAAAGTGTGGTTAGTCCCTTGCATGGACATTTTGTGGCGCAACCGTGTGGAGTGGTAATGGTACCACATGTTGAGTTGATTGTACAACACCTAGGGCCCCCTCGACTTGAGGTGTGTAGTCATGAGGTAACCCAAATGACAGCCATGTAGAAGGCACCGTCCTTGCAGGTTAGGGTCCAAAGGAAGGGCCTGAAATTTATGAGATAACAGTCACCTAAAGAACCTCAAGCTTAGCATCCAAAGCTTGGAGAATCTCCATTATTAGGCTCATATTTCCTTTGATGTCATCGAGTTCTTCCCTTACTCTAGCACTCTCTTGTTCTTGATCAATCATTATTCTTTTACGATAGTTTTAGTTTCGTACTTGTGTTGAGGAAATAACTTGACGGTGGTTCAACAAATCAGTGGATGAGAATAGATGATATGATTTTTTTGATAACTTGAATGTATGCATGAAGGAATGAAATGGTATGCAATTATGGTTTTATGCATTTTTTAGAGTATACTAAGTTTTATATGCAAAGAAAATGCAATGCATATGAAGTATATGGATCCAGGTAATCTCAAGTGAATATAGGTACAAATTTCAAACGTTTCTTATTGCTTTGTACACAACGGTCAAGCTAAATCTAAGTTTGTAAGGCTCCCAAAGTCATAGGTCAGCCTTGAGAATGTTGCTCCCTTAGCAAAATTTACTTGCTAATTGGCAATACTCTTGATAAGACCTCGTCTGAGTGTGGTTCTCATGTTACCCTAATAAGACAAGTGAGTCTGGCAGGCCAACGCTACGCAACCACGATGTCTCGGGTTCTAAGAGGTCCTTAGAGTCACGGATCCAACAAGAAAATGTTGCCCCCTTAGCAAAATTATTTACTAGTTGACAATACCCTCAAGATAATCTACTATAAGTGTGGTTCTCCTGTTACCCCAACAAGACAAGTGAGTCCGGCAGGCCAACACTATGCAACCATATCTTATCTTTATTTCTTTCCTCAAGACTCGGGTAGAGAGTCCATCTCACAGAGTATACCAAGCAATTAGAATATCCACCACAGCACACAAGAACTAAAAGTAGGTAAGTAATGCGAATAACAATGCGATAAAGAAAAGAAGATAGAAGAAAACAATTCAACAAAACTAACGTTCATCGCAAACCGAACTAATTTAGGCTTGGCTCTCTCTTGCTTAGAGCATATGTCCCCACCATAGTTGCAAGATGTCATACCTCAAAAAATATGATCCTTCGCAAAGCGTTCGCACGCTCGCGGAAAAATAGTTCGAGCAAAATCGCCACCGAAATTTATTTATTCTAATGAAGAAAAAGGAAAATGTCGATAAAACCTTTGAAAAGAACACGGTCGTCGCAACCATATTTGGGTTCGGGAGTCGATTACGCAAGGGGAAGGTATAAACACCCTCACATCCGTTGTACTCAACGAGAACCTTTTAGTTAGATTTGCGATTGAATTTTAGCTTATGTCATTTGTTTTCTTTGAACGAACAAACATGTAAAAAGAAAAGAAAGGAAACCGCAAAAAAGCTTTTTTATTAGAGTGCCTGACAAGATTTAGGGTATTGCTCCTACTTATCTCCAGGTGCAATAGAGAATTCAAGGCTACGTAGTTCTGGATAAAAAATGTTTGTTTGTTGGTCGATTTTAGCGAAAGCTATTTTGTGTCAATCTATGGAAAACATTGCTTGCTACCCAAAACAAGTGGATGATTAAAGATTTGCATCACTTCAAGAATGGATGACTTAATGTGGATCAGCACAGGTTTATGTCATCATCACATTCGAGCGCAAAACGTTTGATATTCTCATGAGGAAACACTATTTGCATCGTCGCAGAATGAACAGAGTGTCTTTCGTTTGTGAAAAGTATTTTCGATCGCGCGAGAGCATGGAAAGATAGGTTTTATGTGTTTGAATATTTAAAGTGATTGATGAATATTCAAACGGTAGGCTAAGTGCGACCATCATATGAATATTTGGGAAATGAGAAGAAAAGTACTTCCACCCTAATCTTTTTCAATCGTTTAATTATGAAATTCATGTGGCGAATCAAATCGTGTTTCTTTAACGGACAAAAAGTATTCGAACGGTAGGCTAAGTACGGCCATTACACAAATACTCGGGAAAGGAGAAGAAAATCACTTCCACCCCAATCTTTTTCGTCCACGAAAGAATCAACTTAATTCGTTTATTTAAGAGTGTTTTGATACGACTGACAAATGTTCAAACGATAGGCTAAGTGCGCCCATCAGATGAACATTCTAGAAAGGAGAAGAAAATTACTTCCACCCCAATCTTTTTCAATCGATTTTTATTGAGAAAAGATTTTAACGGATAACTTGACATTGGATCAAGTGTTAGAAATTCATTATGAAAATGGTTTGGAAATGAAATGATCATGAATAAAATCGAATTGATGGTGAGAATGATTTAATTTGAGAAAGTTGCGTGACATTTGATCAAACTTATTTATCTTGAAAGAATTAATTTTATAAGGTCAAGTTGCTCAACTAAGTCAATTGAATTAATAAAGAGAAAAGACTATTTTTCAATTAGCAAAATTATTTGATGAAATTGGTTAAATCAATTAATTAGACTAATTAGATTTAATTATCAAGAATAATTAATTAAAAATTAATTCGATGAATTAATCAAGTTAATAAATTTAATTAGCAAAACTAACTGAAATAATATTTAATCAATTAATTTTTACTAACTAAAAAAAAAAAATTAATCAAGTTTTGGAAAATAAAATGAAAATTTAAATAGATTTGAAAAAATAAAATGAAAGAAAGTGGGGTAGAAGTGAAATAGTGGAAAAATAAGTTAGCAAAAATAAAAGAAATGTTGTCAAAAGGGTGGCCCAAGGCCCATGAACAAACACACACAAAAAAAAACAGTACAAAAAACAAAGAAACACAAAATGGGAGTGGGAAAAGTAGAACAGCCTCACAGTGCCACGTGGCGCATACAGAATGCATCATAAAAAATGGAACGGACGACTGTGATGAGATCTGGGCTTATTCAAGAACAACAACAACACTCATTCTTATTTTGGCCATAACTTGCTCAATTTTTCATAAAATTAATTAAATGAATAATGAAAATTCATCTACTTGATCTCACAAACAACATGAAATGCTCATATTTTAAAAAATAAATAACAAATAAAAACGAAAATTAAATCACATTCAATCACTTTTGCTCATGTTGGTTCAAGAACAATTTAAACTCTTGATTTTTTTTTCGGTTTTGCACCACTAGTTTAATCTGGTTCGGGGGTCAGTTCTGACATAAAGTGGTTCCAGCCCCCTCCCGGTCGCAGTTGCGGAGGATCGAACCGCGGTCCTCCCTACCAAGTCCAGCGCCAATCACCACTGGACCAACTAACGATTGGTAATTTAAACTCTGGATTTTGAATCAATGGAGTTTCCAGACAAAATGGTTATGATTAAGATATTAATTAAGTGCAACAAGAATAATAATGCAAAGAAAAATTAAATAAATGAAAATTAAACAACAACAAATTAATTTTGCTTATATAGGTTCAAGAACACTTTTCAACTCTTGATTTAAAATTAATTGAGTTTTCATGCAAAATGGTGATGATTAAGGTACTAAATAAATGAAGCAAGAATAAAATGTGCAATAGAATTAAATAAATGAGAAGCATAAGAGCCTATCTAAAATAAAGTTCAATAAAGAAATAAAAAATTAACTTGAAGAAAAATGAAGAGAGTTTTGGCTTAGATTTTGTGAATGAATGGTGGTGAGATTTGTGAATGAGAATGATTTTATTTATAGGCTCTAAAAATTGTAGTTTAGAAATTATGAAGAAAAAGGTGAGAGTGGTGAGTGCCTTCTAGAAACTTATTTAATTAAATAGTGAATAATGAAATAATATATGCATGGAATAATGATTTAATAAATGAGATATTTTGGACATTCTAGAAACATTGATTTTTGTTTTATGATGCATGAAAATGATTAATAAAATTCAAATAGATATTTTGATGATAAATCAAATGATCATGAAATTGTTTTTCAAAATACATAATAAAAAAAATGCAATTTTAGTCAATTTCTTCAACATGTAAAATATTGACTTTATGTTGACTTTTTACTATAATGTATATATGCATGATTATGATGATTTTATTTGACGATAAAAATGCATATGGCAAAAAATGAAAAACTTGACAAATGGATTTTATCAGATGGATTTAAAATGCCCATACAAAATTGGAGAACGACAGCGGTAATGATTTTTCTTTAAGGATCCACCATGTCATATTTCAACAATGAGCCTCCTTTTTAAGATTCCCCACTTTGCGGGAAGATGCTAAAAAAACAATTTACAAGAAATTCATACATTGGCGGACTAAATATATCTCGCCTTATTGAATAGGAAATAATAACTGATTAACTGTAATAATATCCCGTTAACTAAGTTACAAGTCCTAGGGATGAGTCTTTCATCTAGCTCTTCAAGTTTGTAAGCTCCACGAGATAACTTTTGACATACACGGTATGTACTTTCTTTATTAGGCTATAGCTTTCCCAAGTTAGCCAATATGACAACCTTCTTGAGCACGAGGTCACCCTTTTGCATTTCCCTTAGAACTACTTTGGAGTTGTACCTTCTGGCAGCCCTATGTTTGGCAAAAATTCTATGATATGAGTGACATTATGAGTTTCTTCAATAAAGTCAGCTGCATATCTAAGTCTTGCCTCATTTTCCTTTTCATTGAATGGAGAACACCTCCATGTGAGCGTATCGATTTCAACAGGTAGCATCAACATCATATACTATAGTGGACGAAGTTTCTTTGGTATTTGAATGTGGGGTTTGATATGACCATAATACTTCGTGAAGTTGCTCCATCCAGAGCCTTTTGGCTTGTAATACCCCGTAAATTATTTTGCTTCGGATAATATTATTTGTGATCAACTGAGTCCCAGTGTGCTCTGAGAAATTATCTGCAGAGATAATTAGGGTAACTGTTGAACTTAGAGTAAATCTAATTAATATTATCTGACTCTGAGATATTTAAATGTTTGGGCTTTAGAGACTTTTTTGGACAATTAGTAGTGTTGCTAATTGATGACATTTTTCCCTATATTATTTCTTTCCTTTCATTTTCCAAAGAAAAAGATAGAAAGGATTTTGGAGAGAAAGAAAAGAGAAGGAAAGGAAGAGAAAAAGAGGAGAAAAGTTCAAGATCAAAATCATCAAGAACATCATCAAATCTTTATCCAATCATCTTCAAATCTTCACCATCTTCATCTATTCAAGGTGGGTTCTAGATAGAAGCTTTTGTTTTAGATTTTCTCGGATTCTAGGACTAGGTTAGAATTGTAAGGAAATTGGATAAATTGCAAAATCTTGAAAATTAACGGTTGAAATGTGTTATAAACTGAGTAGTATGAGTTATATGAGTGTAGAATCATTTATGTTTGATCATGCGATGTTTGGATATGTTTTGGTGGGGTTTTGGAACCATGGGAGATCAGGGGTTACGCTGATGAACTTCCTGCATTTCCAGCGAAGTGGGAAATCGTGGACTCGCTGGCAGCTCGCACTGCGAATGCGAAGGCGAGCGTTCGCCAGTGGTTCGCACTGCGAACCTTACGCTGTTTTTGCTACTACCTTGGTTTGCCAGCGTTCGAACTGCGAATGGGGCAGCGAGCAAGTGTTGGCTAGGCGTTCGCTGGACGCTTCGTATTGCGAATGAAGTAGCGAGCGTTCGCTGGCTTCTTCGCAATGCGAACATGACAGAACATCCAACTTGCTTCTTTCATAACTTTTGTATCGTTGATCCATTGTGAGTGTTTTTGGTATCATTTTGAAGCTAGGAACATACTCTAGCTAATGGTAGTGAGAAATACCTGTTTATTGCCTGATTATATAAATCGGAAGGAACCGTAAATTGGTATAATTATGGTATGTTGAATTATGCATGTTCCACTATGTGATTGATGATTATATGCCTATGCTCGTACTGGTAAACATGTTTGAATATGTATGCATGTGAAAATGAAATAGGTAGGGTGAGGAATATTATTGTAAACCTTTGTCGGAAAGTGTGAAATAACAATTTCGACGACGCTCGCGCATAAGAGGCCGAGGCGGACGTCTATTACCGAATGGTATGGAAAGAATTACACTAGTCTGGATCATGTTGATTTTGTGTTAATAGATAAGACAAGAGAGGTCTTAGGCTAATATGGTCGGGGAATTGTCGAATACGATCCCATTTATGTTTATGATCAGGTAATTGTAACCAACGCCCTTGAGAGGCATTTAAGAGTCTCGAGCTCCTCTAAATGCAGGCATTACTACTTGGCAGGTTTGATTCCCAATGTTATAGTACGATGGAACCTACGAGTAGAGACTTGTGATGGCATGAGAGGCCATGAGAAGTGACGAATTAAGGCGATAATGTGTCCCTTAATTCCGAATCCATTCGTATGCCAAGTAATTACAAGGATCTATGACTCGGGTCGCCTTCTAGACGTAGAAGCGGACGGGAAAAGGGGATGCCTTGGTATGGGTTACCAATTAGCGATACTGTGAGTTAGTGAGACTCACGAGCATGGATCCATATAGTGTGTGTGTACTCAAAGTTACTTCCCTTCCCTTATGACTTGAGTTAGGATATTAGAACCTTGTAAAGCCGAGAGGACTATAAGATAGCGAACTCACTGAGATTTGATGTATCTCACCCCACTGTTGTTGTTTACATCACAGGTACTGCAGGTTCACCGAAGGGTAAGGATAAAGTGGTTTGACTTTTCCTTACGGATCGTAGCTTTTGAGATGGCATGGCTTCCGCTATGGCATTTTATTTTGAGATCATTGTATTGATCTAGTTCTTAGTGCTTTTGGGACATCTTATATATGTTATGCCGTAGACTTTAGGCTTTGTATTTAGGGCATTTAATGTATATAATGTGTTAACTAGGAACATTTGGTATTTCAGTACCAAATACTTGGATTCATGTATAATATATATATGCTTTGATGTATGTTGTTATATATGGGTGTTACAGTTGGTATCAGAGCAGGTCGTATCCTCGACCTAGCCATGAAATATTATAAGTGTTTCCTTCCGTTTCATATGTGTTGTGTCGCCATTGGTCTTACGTGTTATATTTATGGTATTGAGCCTGATCAACTTAATCCTATCGGTATGACATTTAGGAATATGGCCGACCGATGCAGAAACAACCGTGGTAGACAGAGAACTACTCCAGCAGGGATAAATCTGCCAGGGGACGAAGGGAATGCCCCTTTGTATCAATTCATGCAACAGATGCAGCAGCAGCAGAATCAGTTTGTACAACAGATGGTACAGCAAATGGCTGGTGGTGTGCATCCTCCAGTGGTTGTTCCGGAAGCTGCAGGGGGGACCTTTAGGGATTTCATCCATATGAATCCTCCGGAGTTTCTGGGAGGGTTAGATCCAGTAAAGGCTCATGAATGGATATCCGGTATGGATCGGATTTTCTTGATCGTTCAGTGTAGTGAAGAAAATAAGGCTGTCTTCACTTCTCACTTGTTAAAGGGTCCTGCTATGAGATGGTGGGAAAGCGCTTCAGCCTTGATGACAATTCAAGAGGTACCGAAAGTGTGGGAACAGTTTAAGATAACATTCATGGAGAAGTATTTTCCAAGTTCCTTAAGGTCTCAAAAAGAATTCGAATTTCAACAGCTGAGACAAGGTAACTTGACGGTGGCTTCATATGCGGAAAAGTTTGAGGTTATGGCAGCTTATTCTAGACAAGCCATGTATGCTCCTGATGAAAGGTGGAAGATTGATCAGTTTCTGTTTGGTTTAAGGGATGAAATTTCACATAGCGTATCTCAGCGGGAATTCACTAGCTATGCTGAATTGTTACGACAGTGTTATGTGGCGGAGCATAGTTTAAAGAAGGTACAAGTGGAAGGAGAATTAAGTAGGGTGAATCAAGGTGATCGTGGGCGATCGAATCAACAATTTAGACCAAGGCAACAAGCTTTCAAAGGAAAGCAATTTCAGGGTTCTAGATCTAGCGCACCTTCGGTGTGCCGTTTTTGTGGGAAGAGTCATGGTGGTAGATGTCATTTCGAAGGAGTGGAGTGTCATCGGTGTCATAAGACGTGTCATTTGGCGAGGGATTGCCCTCAGGGTCGAATTGTAGCACAAGAAAAGAATGTCAGTCGAGTATATACCTTGGATGCAAGGAAGACAAAGGGTGATAACTCCTTGATTGCGGGTACGTGTTTTGTGAATGAGAATCCTTGCTTTGTTTTATTTGATTGTGGAGCTACACATTCTTTTGTGTCCACGCGATGCGTGAAGCGGCTTGGGTTACAAGCGGTTCCGTTGTCTCCACCCATGGTGGTTACTACTACCATGGATGAGATTGTTGAAACACCGTTGATGTGTGAAAATTGTGTATTATCGGTGAATGAGAGAATTTTCCAGATTGATCTTATCTGTTTGCCGCTTAAGAAAGTGGATGTTGTTCTGGGAATGGATTGGCTTTCTGCTAATTCGGTTTTTATCGGTTGTGAGGAGAAGTTAATTATTATCCCGTCCAATGAGGCTACTTCGAAGGATGTGTTAACTACTATTTTAGAAGGTACGGTCAGAATGATTAATTTCTTGTTTGATGAGGAAAAATTCGTTCTTTTGATTCTTACTAAGGAGGAGGGTAGTAACCGTCAAGTTTCGCGTATTCCGGTAGTTTTTGACTTTCCTGAAGTTTTCCCCGAGGATATCACTTCTCTTCCTCCGGAGCGGGAAGTGGAATTCTCTATTGACCTGATACCGGGAACGGCTCCAATATTCGTTTCTCCGTATCGAATGGCACCACTTGAATTAAGAGAATTGAAGGATCAATTGGAAGAGTTGTTGGCTAAACATTTTGTTAGACCAAGTGTTTCGCCATGGGGAGCTCCTGTGCTTTTGGTAAAGAAAAAGGATGGTGGAATGCGGTTGTGTATTGATTACCGCCAGTTGAATAAGGTCACCATCAAGAACAAATACCCGTTACCAAGGATAGACGATCTTCTAGATCAATTGAAAGGAGCCTGTGTGTTCTCGAAGATTGATTTACGGTCGGGTTATCATCAGATTCGAGTAAAGAGTTCAGATGTACCAAAAACTGCGTTTAGAACCCGTTATGGCCATTATGAATTCCTAGTAATGCCTTTCGGTGTAACTAATGCTCCGGCAGTTTTCATGGATTATATGCATCGGATATTTCAACCTTACTTGGACCAATTTGTGGTGATTTTCATTGATGACATTCTTATCTATTCTCGTAACCTTCAAGAGCACGGAGAACACCTAAGAATCGTTTTATCCATTTTGCAAGAAAGACAACTTTTTGCCAAGCTAAGTAAGTGTGAATTTTGGATGTCGGAGGTAAATTTTTTGGGACATGTCATATCTCAAGGGGGTGTAGCGGTTGATCCATCAAATGTTGAAGCAGTGATAAATTGGGAGAGACCGAAGAATGTGTCTGAAGTTAGAAGCTTTTTGGGACTAGCAGGTTATTATAGAAGGTTTATTAAAGGTTTTTCCCAACTGGCTTTACCGATGACGAGACTTACTCGGAAGAATTATTCGTATGAATGGGATTCGGCCTGTGAGCAAAGTTTTATAAGCTTGAAAGAGAGATTGACGACCGCTCCTGTTTTGGTTATTCCCGATCCTAGCAAGTCGTATGAGGTATATTGTGATGCATCAAAGATGGGATTAGGAGGGGTGCTAATGCAAGATGGACATGTTGTGGCCTATGCTTCTAGACAGTTGAAAGTCCATGAAGAGAATTATCCAATGCATGACTTAGAATTGGCGGCGGTTGTATTTACCTTGAAGGTGTGGCGTCACTATTTGTATGGTGTACGTTTTGAGATGTTTAGTGACCACAAGAACTTAAAATACCTCTTTGATCAGAAGGAGTTGAACATGCATCAAAGGAGGTGGATGGAGTATTTGAAAGATTATGACTTGGAGCTAAGATACCATCCGGGTAAAGTGAATAAGGTGGCGGATGCTTTAAGTAGGAAAGCGTTGCACAATGCCGACTTGATGATGTTAGAGTATGACTTAATGGAAAAGTTTAGAGATCTAAATCTTCAATTCAATTGGACTCCTAATTGTGTGATTATGGGAAACTTGAATATCACTTCTACTCTTCGGGAAGAAATTCGACAAGAGCAAGAGTTAGATGAGAAGTTACAAAAAGTGTTAATGCAACCGGGTTTTGTGCGAGCTACCGACGGAGTTATTGTATTTAACCGAAGGATATGTGTTCCGGATAACACGGAGTTAAAAAGGAGGATTTTGGAAGAAGCGCATAAGGGTGCTTTTACTATACATCTGAGATCTTCAAAGATGTATCAAGATGTAAAGAGAGACTATTGGTGTTCCGGAATGAAAAGAGATATTGCGGTATATGTGTCAGAATGTGCGGTGTGTCAACAAGTGAAGATCGAGCACCAAAGACCAGGTGGCTTGTTGCAACCTTTAGAAATTCCGGTGTGGAAATGGGAGAGTATTTCGATGGACTTTGCGGTAGGATTGCCCCGTGCGTAAGGTGGTTATGATTCGATTTGGGTAATCGTGGACCGGTTAACGAAATCCGCGTATTTCTTAGATGTGAAAACTACCTACAAGGCGAGTCATCTCGCAAGGCTGTTCATTTCGGAGATAGTGAGATTGCATGGTATCCCTGCTACTATCGTTTCGGATAGAGATCCAAAGTTCACCTCAAGATTTTGGAGAGCTTTTCAACAAGTGATGGGGACGAAGTTGGGTTTGAGTACTTCGAATCACCCACAAACGGATGGTCAGACGGAACGGACGATACAAACCATGGAAGATATGTTGAGAGCTTGTGTCCTTGAAAGTGGAGGAAATTGGATAGAACTTTTGTCGTTGATTGAGTTCTCTTATAATAACAGTTATCATGCAAGTATTAGTATGGCACCTTATGAAGCATTATATGAAAGGAAGTGTAGGACACCTCTGTGTTAGGCAGAAGTGGGTGAAGATAGTATGTTGGGACCCGAGATTATTCACGAAACTACCGAGAAAGTTAAGATGATCCGTGATAAGATCAAACAAGCCCAATATCGTTAGAAAACTTATGCTGATAACCGTAGAAGGCCTTTAGAATTTGAAGAAGGCGATCACGTGTTTTTAAAAGTCACTCCGAGATTGAGGTTGAAAGGACCATTTAAATCGCAGAAGTTAAGCCCGAGATATATGGGACCATATCAGATTTTGGAAAGAATTGGTGAAGTGGCCTACAGATTAGCTTTACCGCCTTCTCTGTCGGAGATGCATGACGTTTTTCATGTGTCTCAGCTTCGGAAATTTGTCCCAGATCCTCTTCAGCCAATTTTACCAGATACAATTGAAATAGAAACAGATTTGACCTTTGAGCCTCAACCGAGTCGTATCACGGGAAGAGAAACTAAAGTGTTAAGGAATAAAGAGATTCCTCTTGTTAGGGTCCAATGGGATGAGACGCATCCGGGTGATGCAACTTGGGAATTGGAATCAGAGATGCGGGAGGTCTATCCTCATCTTTTCAGGTAATTGTTTTAAATTCGTGGGCGAATTTCTATTTAAGGGGGGAGGATGTAATACCCCGTAAATTATTTTGCTTCGGATAATATTATTTGTGATCAACTGAGTCCCAGTGTGCTCTGAGAAATTATCTGCAGAGATAATTAGGGTAACTGTTGAACTTAGAGTAAATCCAATTAATATTATCTGACTCTGAGATATTTAAATGTTTGGGCTTTAGAGACTTTTTGGACAATTAGTAGTGTTGCTAATTGATGACATTTTTCCCTATATTATTTCTTTCCTTTCATTTTCCAAAGAAAAAGATAGAAAGGATTTTGGAGAGAAAGAAAAGAGAAGGAAAGGAAGAGAAAAAGAGGAGAAAAGTTCAAGATCAAAATCATCAAGAACATCATCAAATCTTTATCCAATCATCTTCAAATCTTCACCATCTTCATCTATTCAAGGTGGGTTCTAGATAGAAGCTTTTGTTTTAGATTTTCTCGGATTCTAGGACTAGGTTAGAATTGTAAGGAAATTGGATAAATTGCAAAATCTTGAAAATTAACGGTTGAAATGTGTTATAAACTGAGTAGTATGAGTTATATGAGTGTAGAATTGTTTATGTTTGATCATGGGATGTTTGGATATGTTTTGGTGGGGTTTTGGAACCATGGGAGATCAGCTGTTATGCTGATGAACTTCCTGCATTTCCCAGATTCGCACTGCGAATCCCCCAATGAAGGGGGAAATCGTGGACTCGCTGGCAGCTCGCACTGCGAATGCGAAGGCGAGTGTTCGCCAGTGGTTCGCACTGCGAACCTTACGTTGTTTTTGCTACTGCCTTGGTTCGCCAGCGTTCGCACTGCGAATGGGGCAGCGAGCAAGTGTTGGCTAGGCGTTCGCTGGACGCTTCGCACTGCGAATGAAGTAGCGAGCGTTCGCTGGCTTCTTCGCAATGCGAACATGACAGAACATCCAACTTGCTTCTTTCATAACTTTTGTATCGTTGATCCATTGTGAGTGTTCTTGGTATCGTTTTGAAGCTAGGAACATATTCTAGCTAATGGTAGTGAGAAATACCTGTTTATTGCCCGATTATATAAATCGGAAGGAACCGTAAATTGGTATAATTGTAGTATGTTGAATTATGCATGTTCCATTATGTGATTGATGATTATATGCCTATGCTCGTACTGGTAAACACGTTTGAATATGTATGCATGTGAAAATGAAATAGGTAGGGTGAGGAATATTATTGTAAACCTTTGTCGGAAAGTGTGAAATAACAATTTCGACGACGCTCGCGCATAAGAGGCCGAGGCGGACGTCTATTACCGAATGGTATGGAAATAATTACACTAGTCTGGATCATGTTGATTTTGTGTTAATAGATAAGACAAGAGAGGTCTTAGGCTAATATGGTCGGGGAATTGTCGAATACAATCCCATTTATGTTTATGATCAGGTAATTGTAACCAACGCCCTTGAGAGGCATTTAAGAGTCTTGAGCTCCTCTAAATGCAGGCATTACTACTTGGCAGGTTTGATTCCCAATGTTATAGTACGATGGAACCTACGGGTAGAGACTTGTGATGGCATGAGAGGCCATGAGAAGTGACAAATTAAGGCGATAATGCTTCCCTTAATTCCGAATCCATTCGTATGCCAAGTAATTACAAGGATCCATGACTCGGGTCGCCTTCTAGACGTAGAAGTAGACGGGAAAAGGGGATGCCTTGGTATGGGTTACCAATTAGCGATACTGTGAGTTAGTGAGACTCACGAACATGGATCCATATAGTGTGTGTGTACTCAAAGTCACTTCCCTTCCCTTATGACTTGAGTTAGGATGTTAGAACCTTGTAAAGCCGAGAGGACTATAAGATAGCGAACTCACTGAGATTTGATGTATCTCACCCCACTGTTGTTGTTTACATCACAGGTACTGCAGGTTCAGCGAAGGGTAAGGATAAAGTGGTTTGACTTTTTCTTACGGATCGTAGCTTTTGAGATGACATGGCTTCCGCTATGACATTTTATTTTGAGAACATTGTATTGATCTAGTTCTTAGTGCTTTTGGGACATCTTATATATGTTATGTCGTAAACTTTAGACTTTGTATTTAGGGCATTTAATGTATATAATGTGTTAACTAGGAACATTTGGTATTTCAGTACCAAATACTTGGATTCATGTATAATATATATATGCTTTGATGTATGTTGTTATATATGGGTGTTACATGGCTTGTCCAACATTTTCTTTATCCCGCATATTATTACCTTGTTTACCAACTCTTCCGTCATGTCTGCCTATGATAACACCTTACGCCTGTAGTGTTAAGTATTGCTAGCTTAGCATGGTTCTATGTAATATGTTGTTGGATTTTAATGACATTTTGTATAATATTGCATTATTACGTTCATCTTAAATTAAAATATAAGTCTCAAATTAACACATAAGTCTCGAAAGCAAACATAAGTCTCAAAAACATACATAAGTCTCAAATAAATCTCAAAGAAACATAAGTCAACTACCACGACAAATGTGCAATGTTTCAAATAACTCAGCCAATTGTGGGTCCTCCTCCTCAGCACCAACTCACTAGAGAAAATGATGTGAAACACAATAATACCTCTCCAAGTATCCGACATCAACATTATATAGAGTAGTAACCACCTCTGTCAGATGGATCACCTTAAGGACACTAAAATGGTAACCGATCCACTCAACTTCAACTTCATGTGTCATATATTCAGAAGGTGGGGGTGGAACATATTGCTTGAATCCAAACTGACGTATACATCTATCAAGCAATTATGGAACAATTGTGTCACCCCACTTCAAACACCTCATATATATATATATCATCAAATGGACGCTCCACTATATGATTGTTGAATGGGGCTCATATGACATTAGCAAGTGTCAACTCGTCCAATATAGGTCTCAACTCATCCACCTTTAGTCCTCTTTGCTTATACGCCTATTTCATAGCTCGCAGAAGTCTACAACCCCTAGTTGCATTCCAATTCTCTTCTCTTTTTTCAAGAGTCAGAAAATACTCATGAATCCAACACTATTACAAAATTAATATTATTAATTGAAAATAAATAAAAATAATTAAACTAAATAAAAATAAATACATGTAGCAAAGTAACATATTCGTCGAGCTTCTTGCAAGTAAACTTGGAAGTATCTCCTAGATATCTATACAGTGTGACCAACGCAGATGCTCCCGAACTATATTTCTGACATATAACCAAGTCCCTAATTAGTAGTAGATATCGTGCCTCGAGAAATCTTAAAGTCTTGTCAACACAAAGGGTGCAACCTACCATCTTCATCATATAGGCTCTGGTAGCAGAGTCCTATCTAGTAGCAAATCAGTGACATGTAAATAATTCATACATCCAATCTAGCTTATAATAAGCACTCCTGCAACCACAAACATGTACTACTTTTTCCTAAATTGGTACTCATAAGAAAGCAATAGCAATACCAACAACATCTTCTTCAGTGATGCTTGGTGGCCCTAGAACTCACCCCTAATCGGAAGGTGAAACAGATAAGAAATGTCATCCAATGTAATGGTTATCTCACCAAATGGCTTATGAAATGACAATGTTTTTGGATGTCATCTCTCAGCAAATGATGATATTAAGTTTTGGTCTGTCCTTGACAAACTGAATCTCTGGAGTGAAGATAGACCAGAGTCACTCAGCCACCTCTTTATCGCGGCTGGGAGACAATGTGAAACCCATCCGATAAGTTTTCTCCCCTGTCCATCAATCTTGAGTTCATATTTCGGATCTCTCTCCTAAAAAAATGATTAAGATACATATTATAAAATATAAAATTAAAATTAAAAATTATTCAAAATAAAGTGACTCTCATTTACTTACCTCACAAAACCATAAATGGAGAGCAATATGATGCTCGTACTTTACCATAAGAGATGTAGCGTATGACCCTTCTAGAAACCTTAACGGTTGTGGAGCAGATGCACCTATATGCACATCCAAGCCAACCATCGCCTACATGCATTGGGATTCGACCTTCACGTCCTCAGGTTCGTGCCACTAAAAAAACATATTGATAAAATTTTAAAAAAATATCCAAATCGGATGTCTATTATCAAAGACATCGCCCGTCTCAGATAACTATGAGTTAAGTTATCCGACACTTTATTTTTTTCACTGTATAACTTATGTAATAGTTCTTCGAAGGGAAATTTTAAAGCATCGAACTGGAGAACTTACTTGCAAGATTTTCGATTTTATAATGTGCGTATCAGATAATTTTGATAAAGATTTCTGGTGATTTTTCTGATCGAATAACCAAGAATATGGACTTCCATTGTTATGTCTATATATCAGAAAACTTGGATTATGATTTCTAATACATAACAAATTTTTGCTCTCTCACACTGACTTGAAAAAACTTCAAAATTAAATGAGGAAAAAAAGTTAAAATTTTAAACAAATAAAATATTTATATGGAAGTATTTTGGTCAAAATGTGTATATTGTAGAGGTAGGAGGATAAAAGATAGGGTATGGGATAAAATTTTCTAACATTAAAGTACAACAAAAATGTTATGTAAAGCCTTTATTGCTATTTTCGACCAATATGATTTTATTCCTTAAAAGACATATCAATCAACCCTCTCCTAAAATAAATACATAAATATTAATCTAATCTAAAAGATAATTTCAAATAAATTGGTGTAAAAATTTCAAACAATATTTACATTAGTAAACCAAATAAACGATTTCATGAAAAAAAATGAAACTCATGAGACACTGTCCACTAAACTTGAATCATCAAATTGATCTATGCTGTGCTATTATATATCTATATTATATTTTAAATAAAGTATATTGAAATAAATAGTAGACTATATGAAATCTATGTTTTATTATACAATTGTAAAATCAGGGTAAAAAAAAAACTAAACGGACTACTGATAGGTTATTCTTCATTTACTGATTAGAAATTGAGGAAAGAAAAGTGCACTAACGTTTAGTTGAGTTTTATATGTTACTAAAGAAACAATAACCAACAGCCCGTCTAGCTCAGTTGGTAGAGCGCAAGGCTCTTAACCTTGTGGTCGTGGGTTCGAGCCCCACGGTGGGCGTCTTTTGAAAACTGAAAACAGGAAGCTTTTCTCAATTAAGTTTCATTTGTTTGACATTGATGACTACTTTTCTAAATTAAAACCATCAAATCAAGTAACATTCATTAATTAATGCTAGAAAGGTTTAGTTAAATAAAATATTTTTATTTCATAGTATTACAAAATACCATCCCGTTTATATAATTCCTTTTTTAAGAAAAAACAATACATTATTTTACTTATAACAATAATACTCGTACATATTTGCTTTATGTTAGACTATTTAAATAATTGTGTGAACAAAACACATTGTCATCTCTTTATTTATTAGCATAAGTGACTCATGTTAAGCACATATTAGTTTTTACTTAAACAGTTTTTTTTTTTTTGGAACAACCTTTTAAATTATTGTCTTTTTTATTTGAAAAAATTTGACTCAATTTACTCCATTAAATTCAAAGCAAAAAATTTAAATTAATGTCACAATTCTCCAAACAATGTTAACTGTCGAAAATAATTCAAATTTTAAATTTTTTATTTAATAGATAGTAAAATAAATGAATTTTAAAGAAGTATAAAAATTTTTGTTAATTTTTTTAATTAAAATATTTTAAGAAACATTATTGTATTGATATATTTGTAAAGGTCTACAAAGGGTGATATGGAAGGGAAATGACGTAACATCGCCCCCAACATCTTTTAGATCGCCTGTTTAGTGGATCAAACGTCCATCATTTGGATGTGACACCCATTCCTCAAATACGTCACCCACTACCTAGTTGACTTGTTTGATTGGTGAGAGTGTGGGAAATGATGTGTCAGGGTATACAGCTAATTCAGCAGCCTCCGCTTTTTCGGGAGACTGCCTACGTCTACGTTGTACTACGACCCTAGCGGCCGGATTTATGGTCAGTTGGTGGCAGGCGACGTCAGGGTCCAGTCCAGGCATCTCCGCAGCGCTCCATGCGAACAAGTCAACATTTTCTCTCAAGCAGGCGTTCAGTCGCTTCCTCACGAGGTCGGGGAGATCAGCGTCAATCTTCACGCCTTTGTTTGGGTCGTTGCCGAGGAGGATGACTTCGAACTCGCCGTCCGGGATGAGACGTCTTGGATGGGCAGGCTCCTCGTTGACATATGGCATCGGGGAGGTTTCTGCTGCTAGCCAGACTCCTTTGTCTTTCTTCTTTTGCTCCTTCAAGTCATCCTTGGTGAAGCGGATGTCAAGGTCGACAGAGTTGACGTGAGGCATTGGCTTCGGCTCCTCAAAGGTGCTGGGTCGAGCTGGCTTGCCTGGAGCTCTGGACGGTGCGTTGATAGTGTTGTGTCCCTTCGAGGCCGCTTCAAAACATCTCCTCGTAACTTCAATGTTCCTGTGGAGTGTGGTGACGTGGCCTTTAGCCGTGTAGTATTTCATCTTTAGATGCACAGTGGATGGCACGACGTTCAGTTCGGCCAGAGCCAGTCTCCCTAGAATGCACTAGTATAGCGAAGGGCAGTCGATGACCAGGAACTGGACTTTGATCGACTTGACAGTTTCGGCTGCCCCCGACCATGACGATTAGTTCGACGTATCCCCACAACCGCGTGGTTGCGCCGTTGAAACCATGTAGATCATAGCCTATATAGGGTGTCAAGTGTGTTTCATCGAGCTGCAAAGTTGTGAACAACGGCGAATACATAATGTCGACCGAGCTTCCCTGGTCGACCAGAATATGGTGAACGTCAAAGTTTTCCATTTGTGCTCTTACGAGCAGAGGGATGTTGAAGTTGGGGGGCCCCTCTAGGGAGTTCCTCGCGATAGAAGGCGATGGGATTTGAGCTTCCCCGACACTTGTCGAGGGTGGAGTTCTGGCTCGAGCTCGCATCAATGAGTTGCTCGAACTTCCTCTTCACTAACCCCACAGTGAGTTTGTTGAACCCCCCGCCCGATATGACTATGGCGGAGGGGAAAGACTCTCATGCGCTGCGAAGTACAGGGGTTTTCGACCTCGTCGGGGACGTAGAAGTCCTCAGGCCAAGAGATCGACATGGCGACTTGCTGGCTGACGGCGTCGTCGGAGGGTGTTTTCTCCTCCTCGGCCCTCTTCGCCTCTTAGACGTCTTGTCGAGGAGTCTCTCTCCTTTTGGTGTATTATTTCAAATGTCCATATCTGATGAGAATTTCAATTGAATCCTTTAGGTGGATGCAATCTTCGGTTACGTGTCCGTGGCTCTTGTGGAACCAGCAGTATTTGGTCTTATCCGCGTTGGGCTTGGGAGGTGTCTGTCTCGAAAAGTGGACTCTAGCCCGACGAAATTCCGCGTTGGCGCACTTGGACAGAATGCGGTCGCGGGAGGCGGTCAGTGGCGTATAGTCGGTGAAGCGGCCAGTAGGGCCTTTGAACTCTCTTGAGTCACAGGGCTTGTCCTCCTTCCCTTTCTCTCCTCCCCGACGGGGTGCCACGTAGTCATTCCTCGAAACTCTAGCATTTTCTTGGTGCCTCGAGTCTCGAGCATTGTTGGCATCCTCCTTCTCCTCGTACTGGATGTAAGCATTGGCCTTGAGGAGGAGGGCGTCTAGTGACGAGGGTGTTTCGATGCCCACCGCTTTGGTAAAGGCACTGCGGGGGCACAACCCTTGCTCGAGCAGGTATTTCTTCATGTCGTCGGTCGTGGAGACCTGGATAGCTTCGCGATTGAACCTCTCGATGTAGGCTCGGAGGGACTCATCTTTCTCTTGTATGATCGCCTCGAGCGTCGCCTCAGACTACAGATGGCGACGAGAGGCAATGAAGTGCCTCGAGAACTACCTTCCTAGGTCCTTCTAGGAAGTGATGGATTCTTCAGCGAGGCTTTTGTACCAAGTCATGACACATTTCCTCAAGGTTATGAGGAATAGCCTGCACTTGATAGAGCCCCTGACGTCGCGGTAGTGTTTACAGTGAATTTTGGTAAACAACCTCTGGTCTATCAATCTAAACGCAAATTGATTAACTTGCAGGATCGACCACACAAATCCTAGGACATGTTCTAAATTTGAAAGACAAGTGTAAACTAAAGAAAATGTAAACTGAACTCCACGTTCGACAATGCTGAAAATAAAGTCTAACTGAACTCCACGTTCGACTATATGCAATAAAGTAAGGTAAAGACTTGAAATTTTAAAAAGATGCGAGTAAAGGGTGCAGGAATTAAAGGCGTCGAATGAGTAAAAGCTTTGAAAGTAAAATGCAACGAACTCCACGTTCTTGGAAAGTAAAGGCTGGGGTAATAAAAGTGCTGTCGAAAGTAAAGTGCAGGAAAGTAAAAGACTTTGAAAATAAAGGCAATGGATTTAAAGGAGAACTCCACGTTCTTGAAAATAAAAGGCTTTGAAAAGTAAAGGCTTGAAGACTAAATGTTTAAACGTAAAGGTGCAGTCGAAGGTAAAACGCAGGAAGTTTAAATGGCTTTGAAAGTAAATTTGGCATGGAAGATAAAGTTCAAGAAAATGTAAAGGCATGGAAAGTAAATGGCTGAATCTTAAACATGCTGAAGATAAATGATATTGATAAATAAAATGGTGTTACATTACGTACATTCTCCCGAACTCGTTTCTCTACACGCGGGTACTTTGAGTTTCTTAGAGTAACTTGTACAAGAATATGAACACCCCATTTACATAGAACTAACTCCTATTTATAGTGCTAGGAAATAACTACTAAGTGGTGGTTACTGCTTCGAACGTGTGGATTTTGGGGCCTTCTCCTTGGTCTCAACTGTTCCCGCGTTCACAACTGCTCTTATTTAAATTTCAAATATTGGAAATTCCCTCCAACCTTAATATAACCACTGCAGCGCTACATTCTCATAGTCGAAACCCTTTCAGCACTTAGCCAATTTTGAGGTTCCTATACCTCTATTCGACTCAGGCCTCCCCACAACCAAGGTCGAAGTCTTTTTTATATTAAAAATAATTTTTTAACATAAGATAACTTTAATTTTGACTAGCGTCGAAAGTGAGGGTTAACAAATTGCCCCCAAGGAATGTCCTTTCGCCAGTACTGGTAGGAAGGCCATTTCTTGATATCACAACCATTTCAACGCCTGTTTGTATGGCCTCAACTAAACATCCCACTAACTACTTAATGGCTAAACTGTTCAGTTTCTTTAACCCACGCCTCTGACGTCATACCATCATGACAGATCCTTAAAACGTCCTTTCAGCCGTATTCATCATAACACCTTTCTTGAAAACAGACGTTAACAGTCTGCACATAACTGCTACTTTTCATCACGCCTTCAGGAGAAAGACACGCGTCCCACTAACCCCTCAGCTTCAACGGTGGATCCACGTCCCTTGATATTTTTAAATGTCTATATATATATCCATTTCCGCCACTTTGTGAACTTTCCACACTTTTCATACTCTTAAGCAAACTCTTCTTCTCTTCAGTTTTCTAACGCAAACCCAGCAAAGACACCATCTTTTCATCTTCTTCCACAATGGCATCTTCCCAAATTAATCCTCAAGCCAAGAAGACTCAAAAAGGCAAAGCCACTCCATTTAAGCAAACCATCCCTCCGTTCACTAACATCCCAGGCCCTCAACTGGTAGACAATCGCCATTGTATGTCGGAACCTACCTCTACAGAATCAAGAGCCATCTACCAATCTCAGGTAATGATTCCCTTAGTTATGTCTGATAAAACTTATGCGTTATCTGGTCCTTTGGCTGAGGTGGACATTTCTAATGAGAGGCTAAGTGAGTTCTTCCCCTCGTATCGGAGATCCAGACCATTAGGGCAAAAGAGTTTCCCCAAAATTAATTCTGCTGCTGGAGCTTCCCCTGAAGAGATTCCTTTACCCAAAATCAATGTTGGTTACCTCACTGATGGCACTAGACTGGTGAGAGTTGTCAACCCTTTAAAGGAATTCGACCAATGGATGGCCAAGATGGAGAAAGTTAAAGCTGACCATTGGAAGGAGATAGGGATCTATGACCTTCTGATGCTGTCGAAGACCAGCATACCCTATTGTCTGAACATGTTGGCGGCATCTTTATACTTTTGGGACAGCACCCATTATACATTCCATCTGCCATGTGGAATGGTTACTCCAACTCTTTTCGACGTAGCTGCCACCACGGGGCTTCGTCCAGATGGCCTCGTCTATAATCCTGAGGTTGATGCTGAAGACACCATCAACATTTCAGGCTCCAAACTGACCTACACTCTCTTTATCAAACACCACTTCAAACAAGAAGATGATGAGGTGTCTGATGAAGAACACATTACTTTCCTCACAGTCTAGCTGTCGAGGTATATTTTTTGTACAAAGTCTTTGCAGGTGGCTAAGAAGTACCTGCCCCTGGCGAACCAACTCCATCACAACAGAGGGACCTGCCTGAGTGAACTCATTCTGGCGAACCTTTACGAATCTATCAGTGAAGGGGCCTCTCGACTCAAGAATGTGGAAGCCCAAGGTCCTATGCATTTGAGCGGTCCCCTTTGGCTACTTCAACTGTGGCTCAATGCTACGTTTGAGGCTAGCCTCCCCAGAAAAGGCATAGTCGATGAAGCCTCCGCTGAGATCAGGGAGAGGAGTGTCGAAGGGACACGTCTGGCTAAGCTCACTCCTAATGATGATGGTGAAAGCGTTCAAAGGGCTTTTACCAGTTATATTATGATGTTCGCCAAACGCTATGAGTTCACTCCTAGCATGGCATCCTTTGCTCGACGAAGCTATGGCCCTGGGTGGTTTCAAAGGCCATTTCCAAATCCTCTTCAACCCCTTGATCCAGATTCTGTTGCTATCTGGGAAGCCTTTTTGATTCCTAGATTTATTATCCACAGGTTAAACCTAGGGAGAGGTTTATCAACATTGATTGCCTACCAGCCAAACTTGGTCTCTCGACAATTTGGGCTGGCCCAGAGCTTCCCTCAGTGCTTATATGAGAAAAAGGGCCAAGTAATTCTTCACATCGCCTGCTTCGACGAGGAAAACGTCTCTCAAACCCTCGACAGCAGGAATGAAAAAAGAAGAATCCTCTCCCCTGTGTTTTTTGAACCTTCCTTTTTATGCACTTCATCCTTCCACCAATGGTGGTCGAAGCATTATAGCGAGCACTTTCTTGATGCAGCTACATTTTCTTCGTTACTTGACCAAGCTTTTCTCCATGTGCAGGACAAGACGAAAAAAGGTAAGTTCACTCACATCGAAGAAATACAGGCTTTTCAAAAATACTTTGAAACTATCTATCGACCAGATGATCTTAGTCGAACCATTCATGAGGCTGCTGTTACTCTAAAGAGAAAATTCCTAGAAAAGCTGGATCAACTAAAAATTCCTCCCAACGTCCCTCGTGAGAAACGTTATGAGGTAGCTTTTAAACTTTTTCCTCCAAAGTTCCCTCGACTGCCTAATGCTGATTTTGGAGTGGCGCTTGCCCCTCCATTTCCAGATTGGTTTGTCTGTGGGGAGCATTTAAAACTTCTTCGACAACAGTCTCAGCCAAAAGCCCAACGAGTGGTTTTGACTAAGCATACGTTAGACAGCTTTAAAGGGCACCTTCATATAGGAATTCAGGGCGTTCGTGTCGAATCTGAAATATATGAAGGTTTGAAATCCTTATTCCATGGCTTTATGACTAACCATGTACTCATTAACTTGTAACAATTGTGTGCTATTTTTCAGCTGTGCCCAGGAAAGCTGCTTCGACTAGAGCTTCCACCTTGCAGAGTGGCAAAGAACAAGAGAGTACACAGGTATATTTTACCCCTTTTGTTTTTGCTTGTACTCTATGAATTTCTTTCTTATTTTTCACTGCCTCTTCAGACTGGTCGAAAGCCTCCAACACCTTCCAAGAAAGGTAAGAAGGATACCCCAGCTGTGGTTACAGCTTCAGAGGCCTCAGATGAATCTCCTGAAGAGGTTCTCACAAGGAAACGGAAAAAAACCCACAAAGGCCTCTGGACCTGCTGGCCCACCTCCTTCGAAGGTGGCCAAAATAATCGAAAAGGCATCCACCACAAGTGGTGTCGAGAAGGAATCCTCCAAGGTAGCCTTGAGAACCCCTCTTGGTGACCATGGGGGTGATAAATCAAGTTCTGCTGTTGAACAAACTCAGGTATGTGCACCATTGCCTTTTTCTATCATGTTTGACATCTTTCGCCTATTATTTCATTCTCATTATCTCCACTTGTGTTCTTTAGGCACCCATAATTAACAATCCAGATTCTCGACCAACTCCGAGCAACTTCGCCACCACCGTAATTGACGATTCTGTTCCTCGCCCAACTTCAGAAAGCCTCACCACCACGCTCCTCAATAGCCAAGGTGAGCCAACTTATCACCCATCTTCTGATATTGGCTCTGGTTTGAGTGAGATTAATCAACCTACTCCACATGTTACAGCAGCTACTGTAGCACCAGCTCCAGCTCCAACCCCAACTCAACACGCACAAGCTGATGGAGCTAACTTTGATGAGGATGACGCCTCAAGCCCACCACCTATCAATCTGGGTACCTCCATGGATAAAGGTCAAATGGTTGAAAAAGAAAGGCGTGAACCTGAAATCCAAACACATAACGCCAATCCTGATCAAGCTACACCAGCTGATGACCAGGAAAATATGCAACCAGCTGCTGAGGAATCTGATGAAGAAATGGAAGAAGGACACGATGAAGAGGGAGAAGAATCAACAGAGGAGGAAGAAGAACAAGTTGAGCCACGCCCCCACCATATTCCTTCGCCTATGGTCACCCCACTGCCTGGGGACTCGCTGACAGCACTCAAGTGGTCGAACACACGTGAGTTTACCAAATTGATTCTTGAGCAAAGGTATAGTTCTTCTTCTGTCTCTTCGACCTCAACATCAGATGACTTCGCCCAATCCATTCTTCAAGCCATCAAGAAAAAATTCTTCAAGGGGGATATCTACAAGGTTCTGGCCTCAGATCCAACTGCAACTGCTTACTTGAAGGACACCCTTGCAAAGGTTGAGTTCACTACTCTCAATCCAGATGTTTCTGGGTTTTTGATAGAGCTAACTGCTGTGGTAAATCAAATAGCTGCAGAAATAAAACTGCTTTCTTCGATCAAGGATACCATAGAGAGAACATTTGGTTGTGAGAGTGCAGCCTGGTGTGGTGCAAGAGAGGCGTACGAAGAGATCCAACGTATGGAAGCCGATCAAAGGAAAAAGAAAGATGAGATAGCCTCCAACCAGAAGGACATTGAAACCTGGAAGCAACAAATCACGGAGCTACAAGCCAAAATTGAAACTGCTGAAAAATGCAACCGTGATTTGCACCATTTCGACGACACTGAGATAGCTGAAGAAACGAAGAATGCTATTGATCGTATTGAGGCGGCCCAAAGATATGAGAAAGAGCTCGCAGAAGCAAAATTGACGAATCTTTGTGCAACGCTCGCCTCAAACATCACATAGAATCTTTTTCTCAGTTGGCGTCGAGGCTTCCCTTCTAATACTTTCGACACCTTTATTTCATTTGTTTAATCATCACTTGTTTCTTGGCCTTTTCAGGCCTTTTATGTAATGACAATTTTATGCCTTTTGGCATTGATTTAATCAATCATTATTATTTTGCCTTTAACTGCTTTCGACCTATATTGCATGATGATGTTCTTTATTATTATCTTTTATCAGTCAAATTTGCAATTAAGGCCTTCCACCTTTTTCTTGGAAAGTCACCCCTCCAGCTTTAAATTCCAAGGCATAAGCCTCTAGCTTTTAAAGTAACATTTATACCATAGCCCTCAGGCCTACTTCCAAGACTAACTCACATGTTTCCACCGTTTGGCTGGCCACTCTAATCAGCCATTAACCTCTATAAATTTCTTCCATCTGACCATGTTTTACGTAGAAGCAAACATGAATAACTCAGAGAAATCCTCAACCAAGAAGATGGCTGGAAAGGCCAAGGCAATTGAGGAAACAACAAAGGTGGAGGCGCCCCAGCAACCTAAAGCCTTCATTGGAGCAACCTCTCTAGCCAAGAAGAGAGAAACAAAAATGAAGATCTCTAAGAAAGGGCGCTCCAGCACCCAAGATTCTGATGATGAGCCAGATGCAGATTATATGGACTTCCTCAAATCCATAGATTGGAGAGATTATGAATAACCTTTCCTTGATTAAAAATTGTTGTACTAGTTTATCTTTGCGTCGTATGCCATATTAGCCTGACTTGGCCCATTTTGGCTTTCTTTTATTAAATGAAGCTTATGTTTTAATATGAATCTCTTGCAGCATATGCTTATATTTTTTCAAATACTTGCCATTTACTTTCAAGACTCTTTTATCTTTGTCTAACTCTTCCACTTCATAAGCTCCATTAGAGAACACTTGTATGACTTAGAATGGTCCTTCCCACTTAGGGGACCACTTGCCCAATGTTCTATCCTTTCGATCCATGGGCAAAATCACTTTCCAAACCAATTCCCCACATGCAAAAGATTTAGATTTAACCTTTTTGTTGTAGGATTCTTCGACCCTCTTCTTTTGTCTTCTCAGCAACTCCAAGGCTCTGAGCCTTTCTTCATCCAAATCAACTAATTCATTCATCATCATTTCCCAATAATTCTCAGAGGGAATTTCATGATGTCTTTGAACTCTTACAGACTGTAGATAAATCTCAACAGGTAATACTGCATCATGACCAAAAGTAAGTCGAAATGGGGTAGTGTTTGTAGCCTCTTTAGGTGATGTTCGACACGCCCAAAGAACTTGGTCTAATGTCTTGTGCCAACTTCTAGGCTTTTTTCCCACATGCTTCTTAATTAGTCCAATTACTACCTTATTGGCAGCTTCGACTTGCCCATTGGCCTGAGCATAGTAAGGTGTAGAAGTTAATAACTTAAAACCTATTTCTTTGGCAAATTCCTGCATCTTTCGACCAGTGAACACTGATCACTGATCTGTGGTAATTGTTTCAGGAATACCAAATCTATAAATAATGTGATTTTGAATGAATTCAATAACATCTTCTTGACCTATATTCGCCAGTGGTATTGCCTCGATCCACTTGGTGAAATAATCAATTCCCACCAAAATATACCTCTGGTTCTTTGAAGATGCTGGTCGAATCTCTCCCACTATATCCAAAGCCCATCCTCTGAAAGGCCATGGTTTCACTATGGAATGTAACTTACTTGCAGGGATGTGCTGTATGCCAGCATGAATTTGGCATTCTTGGCACTCTTTAGCAAATTCTATGCAATCTTTCATCATAGTAGGCCAATACATGCCTTGTCGAAACAACAACCATTTCATCTTCTGGCCAACTTGGTGTGCTCCACATGCCCCACTATGTATTGTCGAAAGTGCCAAATATGCTTCTGCTTCACTAAGGCATTTCAATAAGACTCCCTCATGGGTCTTTTTAAACAATTCATTACCCACCAGTACATAGCTTAAAGCTTGATACCTGATTTTCCGCTCTGTCGAAGCCGTTGGGTTTTGCAAATATTCAACTATGGGCTTCCTCCAATCTTCATCTGTTAAATTATCTATAGCAGAAATTTCAAAATTTTCGCCATCTATACACCCAAGCTTAGTTGTTTCCAAGTCTGATGGACATAATCCAACAACCACCACCTTACCTCTTGCCTCAATTACTTCTTGAAGGTTTTCTTTCGACACCTTGTATCCAGAAGCAATTTGGGCCAAGTCGTTAGCAACTTGATTCTCTATTCTAGGTATGTGCTGGATGGCCACTACCTCAAATTTCTTTAATAATCTATTGGCTATCACAAAGTACATAATGAGATTTTCTTTAACACATTTATACTCCTTTGTGATTTGTTTTATAACCAATTCTGAATCTCCCATTATTTCGACTCTAGTTGCCCCCAATTCTAACAAAATTTCAAGACCAGCAATTAATGCTTCATATTCAGCCTCATTGTTAGAGCAAGGTCCTTCGACCTTGTACTTGAATTTTGTTGGAATTTTTTCAGGAGAAATAATGTGTATTCCTACTCCTGTTCCATTTTTATGACTTGATCCATCAAAGTATAACTTCCAGGATTTTAATTCGACGTAATTCAAATCATTTTCATTTATGGAGTGATCAACTATAAAGTCTGCAACTATCTGCCCTTTCATAGCTTTTAAGGGTTGATATGTTAAGGAAAATTTTGTTAATGCTAATGCCCATTTGCCAATTCGACTATGCAAAATAGGTTTAGATAACATATGTTTTACAACATCAAAGTGAGACGAAACATACACATCAACGGGTTTTATATATTACTTCAGTTTAGTACAAGAGAAATACAAGCATAAACATAACTTTTCAATCATGCTATACCTAGTTTCTGCATCATTTAAAACTCGACTAAGGTAATAAATGGCTCTTTCGACTACATTTTCATCCTCCTGAGCTAACATGCTCCCTAGAGTTTTATCTGATGCAGCTATGTACAATCTCATACTTTTGTTTCTACAAGGTGGTGAAAGAATTGGAGGGTGGCTTAGGTACTCCTTGATCTTGTCGAAGGCTTCCTGCTATAATTGTCCCCACTCAAAACCATCTTTGTTAAAACGAAGCAATGGCGAAAAAGCTTGTGTTTTGCCACTCAGGTTGGATATGAACCTTCTTAAGAAGTTGATTTTGCCCAACAACGACTGCAACTCCTTTTTGGTTGATGGCGTTTTCGCCTCTATTATGGCTTTGGTTTTATTCTGATTTATTTCAATCCCTTTCTTGTGGACCACAAAGCCTAAGAAATCCCCTGCCTGCACACAAAAAGCACATTTGAGAGGATTCATTTTAAGACCATATTTTCTCATCCTTTCAAAGGACTGTCGAAGATGGTCAATGTGACTTTTCCCAGAAATAGATTTTACAACAATATCATCAATATAAATTTACATAAATGTGTCTATAAAATCGTGGAAAATTGAATTCATTGCCCTTTGATAAGTGGCACCAGCATTCTTGAGACCAAAAGGCATCACTACCCATTCGTAGGTGCCTAAGGCTCCAAGGCATCTAAAAGCAGTTTTATGAATATCTTCCTCAGCAATGAATATTTGGTTGTAGCCAGAATATCCATCCAGCATACTAAGATATTCATGTCCTGCTGCAGAATCTATCAACATTTCTGCTACTGGCATTGAATACTCATCTCTGGGAGTTGCAGAGTTTAAATCTCTAAAATCAATGTAGACTCTCAAAGACCCATTCTTTTTAATAACAGGTACTATATTAGCCAACCATTCGACATACCTTGCAGTGCGAATGAATTTGCAACGAAGCAGTCTTTCGACTTCCTCTTTGATCTTTGCCAATATCTCTGGTGCAAACCGTCTTGGATTCTGCTTGACTGGTTTTTTCCCAGGCGTCATAAGCAACATGTGTTCGACCAACTCCCTGTTCAAACCAGGCATCTCATCATAATCCCAGGCGAAGCAGTCTCTGAATTCTTTCAACAGCTGAACTACTTCGACCTTCAACTGGGGATCAAGATTGGCACTGATGTAGGTAGGCCTTTTGGTTGCCCCCTCACTGAGGTCCACTTCTTCTAAAGGATCTTGTGCTTGCATTTTTATATTATTTGCCAACGGATCCTTCTCAAATCCCAAAGGCTCATCTTCATAGATGGCGTCGAGCCTCTGACTTTGCTCTCCAGTTTAAACCTTATCTGGAGGTTTTGGGTCGAAGTCCTTACCAGGACCTTCTTGATATACTTCAGAAATGGCCTCACCAGCCATATAATCATTGGCGGCTTCCAAAGCCGCTTGTAGTTTTGTTTCGGCCACATAGGCCAAAATTCTTTTCAAAGCGTCGAACTCAGTCATGATCACTGAATTCATCTCCCCACCCTGTGGGCTCTATTGGAGGTGTGCCTAAGCATGGCAATCTTCCTCCTGGTAGCTCCCTGTCCCATCTGAAACCTTCAACAGGGTGTAAGTACAACGAATAAAACGTATCCTCGTCAGGTGTAAACTCAAAATCAGCTGGAGGACATGGAGAAATGTTCGCCAAATGTTTCTCAAATTGCCTACTATCCACATGATTAACAGGCACCTTAAAGTACCCTTGATCAGCTTCAATGTTTTCCACTATCCCATCTGGTCTCCAGATTGTGATTCTCTGATGCATAGATGAGGGTACAACTCCTATCCCATGAATCCACTCCCTACCCAAGAGTAGATTGTAGTTAGCCTTTATTTCGACGACCATAAACACTGTTGGTCTGGTAATAGTTCCCACAGTAAGATCCACCTGAATCACTCCCAGAGTGGAACCAAATTTCCCTTCATAGTTCGACAGAACCATGTTGTGGGGTTTAGTATCAGTCTCAAATTTTCCAATCTTGCTCAACAAAAATCTTGGCATCAAATTAACCGTTGCACCACAGTCTACCAAAATTTTGTTGACAGGGACGTTCTCTACTTTTCCAGTAATGTAAAGAGGCTTCAAATTACCCTTCATTGCCTCAGTGGGACGTTCAAAGAAAGCATTCTGTTCTTCGACGCACCCATTGTTCATGATGTAATAGCACACAGGTTTGTGTTCCATCATTTCCAATTCAGCAGTTTGGTCTAAGTCTTCGACCTCTGAGACTTGACCAAATTCTCTTGGCATCACTGACACCACATTTACCAGAATGTCTAGGGAAGCCGCTGACTCATTGTCGAAGTTATCAGTCATATCCTTATCCTCATCCTCTTCGACCTTCTTTTCTGGCTGAATAGTAAACAACTTTCGTCGTGTGGGCATCTTCTCCATTGCCCCAGCCACATTGGTGCTTGACTCCCCTTGCACCTGAGCCTCCCTGACAGCTTTTCGCCTGCGCTGCTCTCTTCGCCATTGTGATCTAGACATTGAGTTTTTACCCTTGTAGTTCTGAGAAATGTAAGCTGATTTGTTTGTGGTGTGATTCTCTTTTCTGTATTCAAATGACGAACCTCTTTCCACATCAAACTTCTCCCACTTTTCCTTCTGTCCTCTCCCTTCGACAGGCTTGATCCAACTACCTGTTGGTACATTCGCAGCTGGTTTGAACGTACCTGGCCTAATTCCTGGTGCTTGGTTTTTTAGCCCTGTCGAAAGTCGCCTATAGTCAAAACCTCTGTGCCCTTTGTTCACCTTCTGCCCCCAGCTCTCGCCAGCCTTCTTGCCACCTTCCAGCTTGTGGGTAGCTTTTTCATCAAAAATGGCGCTGCACCTGGGACACAGCATTACTCTAGAGCCTTTTTTCTGGCAACGATGCAAAAAGTCCACGATTGTCTCTTCTGGATTAGGATAAGCCATTTTGTTGTGCTTCTCTTGCTCATCTACCTTACTCAATTGTTCATCTTTTCGATCCGTAATTTCGACCATGTTGACATCCATTCTGTCCTTCAGGCGCATCTTGGAGAAGCTGGCTTCCAAACTTTCAGTGGTCTTTGCCAAGCAGCTACCACCTACTGCTGCTTTTGCAGCTCTTTGGGAAGCTTTTTGCCAAGCAGCTTTCTCAGCCTCAACCATCTCCTCAACATTAACTCTCTCGACATCAGGAGATGTCTTGAAGAAATTTTCAGCAGCCATACATATCCAATTTTCCACCAGACAACCATCCAGGTCTAGCATCTCTCCAACCAAGAACATGTCATCTTCCAATTCCCTAACAACTTGGACTTTAGGGGCATTTCTGCCCATAGCCTCATTGGTGCTGATACTATCCGAGCTAGAGTCAGATTCTTCAGCCAACTCGACCATGTTAATGCCTTCATTGGCATTTATCTTCCACTCACTCATGGTCATATCCAAAACCTTAGAGCATTATCCATTTCAACAAACTTATCAGCAGTTTCTTTGGTTACCAACATTAGACTGGTACCATCAACTTTTAGGCCACTTGCAGCCTTACTAGAACCTTCAATTATCACAGAACTGGTGGCGAAGTCTTTAGTAACCTCTACCACGTTGACTGACTCGTCGAATCCCTCTGTGGCTTCCACCATCTGAACCTCATGGGGCTCTGTATAGTTGGCCTCTGCAACTTGCAATGGGTCAGAGTCAATCTTCATCTGGGCTTTGCTTTTGTCACCAAACTTCAGCCTTCCTTCTTGGATAGCGTTTTGCACCAAATCCCTGAAAAGAAAACATTGAGAAGTTTTATGACCCAAAAAATTATGGTACTTACAAAAACCTATTTTCTTTCTTTGTTCTAAAGGTGGCGTTTTAGCACCAGCAGGCACTATAATTTGCCCATCCTTAACTAACAAATAAAAAATTTCGTCACATTTAGTGACGTCAAAAGTATATGTTTTCTTAGGAAATTTGTCGTTAGATTCGACAGGATTTTTCCCTTCTGAGGGAGCTAATAATTTGCAAGCATAAGGTGGACCTTGCTTTAACTCATCAACGTCAACCTCATTTCCGTCGAAATAAGATGGTTCACCATACAGATTCTCCACATCTTCCTTGCATTCGACAAAGGCTACTTTTTTACCCCTGCTGAATTTGGCCTTTTCTTCTTTTAGCCTTTCTAGCTGTCGAACCCTATCAGCCAACTGGGCCATATCTTTAAGATATTGGGTATCTAATTTCTTCCTGATGGAATAATCAAGACCCCCAACAGCCATTTCGACCAACTCATGTTCTGGCACTTGTGTAAAGCACTTGGCTTTAAGAAGTCGAAACCTATTCAGGTAATCATCAATTGGCTCAGTAACTTTGCGTTTGATGCTAGCCAATTTTTTCAGACTAATCTTAGTTTGCCCCATGTATAACTGTTCATGAAACAACCGTTCTAGTTGGGTCCAGTTATATATGGAATTTGGAGGCAAAGTAGTAAACCATGTGAAGGCATTCTTGGTAAGGGAACTTGGGAAATATTTGATCCTAAGGCTTTCGTCAGCTGCAATCTCGCCTGCTTCAATCAAATACCTAGCCACATGTTCGACAGTAGACTCAGTAGTATCTCCTGAAAACTTACTGAACTTTGGAACCTTCATCCTAGGGGGCAGTTCTGCTTGGAGAATGTAATCCACTATAGGTGAAGTATAATTTGGCCTGGTGAAGCCAAAATTCATGCCATTTCTAGTCATTATCCTTTCAACCATGGCTGCAAGATTATTTTCCTCTGCTTGATTTTGGTGTTGAACCTGTCTAAGTAGTTGATCTGCGTTTTGGTTCCTGTTCACCATCACTACTGGTTCTTCCTCCATCTGGTATGGCATCTGGTATCTTGGTGGTTCGACTCTAAAATGATCAATCATCTCTTGATCCTCCAAGTTAGCATCAGGTATATGACGTGGGTGACGTCTTGGGATGTCTTCGACAACAGTTGCTCTTCGATCTACCGCTGGTACTCCCATGAAATCAGCCATACGTGCCACTTGTGCAGCCAATTGTTGGTTAGTTTGGGTCGTATTTTGAATCAAAGGTTGAAAAACTTCTCCCATTGTCTTAGACAACGTATGTACCATTTGCATGTTACTTTCATCCATCTGCTGTCTCAAACAATTTATGGATGTATTTGTAAGGCTAGGTGTTTAAACAAAGTAACCAACACCTATATTCTGGTTGTTTCGCCCTCCTGATCATGACCCTTGTAGTGGCGAATACACAACAGTTTCTGAAAATACAGGTGGAGCATTCTGCAGATTTTGCATCATTGACGTAGGCATACCATAGGGTTGACTCATTGACCCTGGAGGTGGAAAACCTGGTGGAGGAACGTGCCTGTACATTGAATTTCCTCCTGGGGGTGTTGGTGAATTAGAACTTTGTGCTCCTATGTATTCCAACACAGGTTGAGTATATGATTTTGTATATGCTGATCCTGGCTCAGACACTACTAATGGAAGTGACGTCTGTCCTCCTGTCGAAGACACTGGCGATGGTGTGCTTTGAGACCCCATACTGCTACTGGACCGAGTGTTTGAAATACTCCCTTGAGGATCAACTTGTTGGTTGGCATTGGTTGCCATTTTCTTAGTGTATCTTCCCTTTGGTATTCCTTCGTTTGTTGTGGCTAACTTCCCACTTCTCAATAACATACAACGAAAGTACTTCTTCACCAAGAGAGATGAGGTTGACAAAAAGGTTTAACTTAGCACTGGGTCCCACTGGGCGTGCCAATTTGTTTACAGTGAATTTTGGTAAACAACCTCTGGTCTATCAATCTAAACGCAAATTGATTAACTTGCAGGATCGACCACACAAATCCTAGGACATGTGCTAAATTTGAAAGACAAGTGTAAACTAAAGAAAATGTAAACTGAACTCCACGTTCGACAATGCTGAAAATAAAGTCTAACTGAACTCCACGTTCGACTATATGCAATAAAGTAAGGTAAAGACTTGAAATTTTAAAAAGATGCGAGTAAAGGGTGTAGGAATTAAAGGCGTCGAATGAGTAAAAGCTTTGAAAGTAAAATGCAACGAACTCCACGTTCTTGGAAAGTAAAGGCTGGGGTAATAAAAGTGTTGTCGAAAGTAAAGTGCAGGAAAGTAAAAGACTTTGAAAATAAAGGCAATGGATTTAAAGGAGAACTCCACGTTCTTGAAAATAAAAGGCTTTGAAAAGTAAAGGCTTGAAGACTAAATGTTTAAACGTAAAGGTGCAGTCGAAGGTAAAACGCAGGAAGTTTAAATGGCTTTGAAAGTAAATTTGGCATGGAAGATAAAGTTCAAGAAACTGTAAAGGCATGGAAAGTAAATGGCTGAATCTTAAACATGCTGAAGATAAATGATATTGATAAAGAAAATGGTGTTACATTACGTACATTCTCCCGAACTCGTTTCTCTACACGCGGGTACTTTGAGTTTCTTAGAGTAACTTGTACAAGAATATGAACACCCCATTTACATAGAACTAACTCCTATTTATAGTGCTAGGAAATAACTACTAAGTGGTGGTTACTGCTTCGAACGTGTGGATTTTGGCGCCTTCTCCTTGGTCTCAACTGTTCCCACGTTCACAACTGCTCTTATTTAAATTTCAAATATTGGAAATTCCCTCCAACCTTAATATAACCACTGCAGCGCTACATTCTCATGGTCAAAACCCTTTCAGCACTTAGCCAATTTTGAGGTTCCTATACCTCTATTCGACTCAGGCCTCCCCACAACCAAGGTCGAAGCCTTTTTTATATTAAAAATAATTTTTTAACATAAGATAGCTTTAATTTTGACTAGCGTCGAAAGTGAGGGTTAAGAGGTAGTCGAGCAGGGCTTCAATGTTCTCGAAGTGCTCTTCGGGATCTATCGTTTCGTCCTATCTCCCCAGGTTCGGGGGTTTTTCCATCCCGACGAGAAGTGGAGCATCCATGATCGCTCGAGATAATAGACCGTGGGGGTCATCTTCGTCGCTTCTGAGTGGTGAGCGTGGTGGGGAGTAGTCGTACCTTTCTTGCCGGGGGCTGTCATCACGGCGCAACGGCGAATGCTTTGGTCGGGTTTTAAGTTTTTGCGGGGGTGACCGACGGTTGTTAGGTCGTTCTCCGACCTTGTTCTTCTTTGAAAACAGGGAGATGCGGTCCTCGCGGGGAGGAGTCTGGTTGCGCTTCAGGGGATGTGACCTCTCCAATTGTGGTCGGCGTCCTGGTCGTTGTGGCGACGAGCTGCGAGACTCGTACTGTTGATGTCTCTGCGGGGGAGAGCGTGGACAGCGATCTCTTTCCAACGCTCCGATCCTCTTGTTCTGCTGATGGATCAGGGTATTGGTCTGGTGGAGGGTCGCGACCAGGGCCGCCAAGGTTGGGTCAGCGTTGGCCGGCACTAGGATTGGCTGGAACTTCTCTGGCGCCTTCTCCAGAATTTTTTGGACTTTCCGGGTCTCAACATACTGGACGCCGTCATCGGTCGCCTCGTCGGAGAAAGGGGAAGTGGTGCGTCTGTCTCTCTTCATCGACGTGATGTCTTTCAGAATTGGCATGTCGTTGTCATTGTCGGTGTCATGGAGGGGGAGTGAAGGCGGTTTCGTGACCGCTGTTGTCGTGTTGATCGACCATGATTGGTAGGTTTGAGAATGTTGTTTTGGTCTTTAGGTTTCAGAGAAATAAAAGACAGAGGGGCAAAGGCTTCCCACAGACGGCGCCGCTGATCTTACTGGTGATCAGAAGTTAACCGGTGGCCAACAACACGCCGCGGTCTTCAACGTCAAGTGAGGAAACCGAGGGGTGTACCTGCGAGGAACTCCGATGCCAAAGTAAGTTCAGAGTGAAAGAAGGCAGGTACAGTAAAGAATAGAGTTGAATTGAATACCTGACCATTTATCAGAAGAGGGCATTTATAGAGCCCCCAGCACTGGGCCAACGGTCTCCATTATGGGCTGGGTGATCTGACCCATAATGGATGACTGTCAAGATTCCTACGTGGATGTAGGGATGAGGAGCTCGTGCTAATCATCCTGAGTCAACTGCTCCGCGTTCTCCGGGAAGTGGAAAACAAGCCCGTTACGAAGGGCAAAATGTTTCTACGAGATACGTGGAACCATCTGGCCACGTGTTCTTGGGTGAGGAGCACGTGGGGAATGTGCTCTCCAACGGCTATAATGGATTGGGCATTTGCGTTGGGCCTTCTTCGACGCGAAGCTGGACTGAGTTGTACCCGACTATGAGACAGCCCCAGACCCAATCCAGTCCAGAACAGATAGATTTTTGTTTTCATCAAAATCAAATTAAGAAATATGAACACATCTTTTTCACAACAAAAAAAACTAAAATTTAAAAATAAAAAAGTTTTAAAAGACAATAATTCAAAATTAAATTAAATTTTGAGATATTTAAAAATATCACAATACATCTTTAACTCTATTACTACTAGACTATTAAAAAAAAAAACTCTATTACTAATTAATTTGAATAAAACTATTGTCATGTCACTTTATTCATGGAGTAAATTCTTCCACGTCCATACTTCCAAATGTGTGGCTATAAAGAATAAACAAAAGTGACTTTTACAAACTCAATTATCAAAATTCAAAAAGGAGTTCAAAAGCATTATTGATTAGAGTTTGAAGGCAAATAGAGCATCAACAAACAAACAACACTGAGCAAACAATGATCTCTGCACCAGTGACAATGGGTCCATATCTCATATGTCCATTTTCCACTACCATCTCCACATGCATGTTTGACAACATTTTCACAAGATTATAATAATACTACATGGGTAAAAGCAAAATCAGAGTTAAGTTTCTTGTACACCCTCCGTCCTATATTATAAACAAAAATTATTTTTTAGATACATTGAATAATTAATGTATCTGACCTATATATAGACCAGATATATTAATTATTTAATGTATCTAAAAAATAACTTTTGCTTATAATATGTGACGGATTAGTATATTTTTTGAAAAGTTACGAGTTACTAGTAGTACTACTACAGTATTGTTGTTGCTTTAATGATGTTAGGTGCTAGTACCTGAACCGTGACATTCACTATACAGTGTGTTTGTGATTTTAATTGGACCATGCATTCATTGAATAACAAAACAAAACTTGTCATGTACTATTTATTGAAGTTTCTACTATCTAGTTATAGTATCGAAACAAACAAAGAACGCGTGCAAGATACTTAAGTTCATCATGAATTCAGTTTGGTGCTTCACATGACAACGTTTTCTTTTCTTGGTAGACTCAGTACAATTAATTTTTTTGTTACATAAAGTTTAAATTATATTTTAATTTATATACGTATAAATTAAATATATTAATTATTTAATAAATTTTTAAAAATAAAGTATTTCTTATAAAAAATTAAAATTTAGAACATTTTGGACTTTGTATTGATAAATTTCTTGTTTAAATTATTAAAAGGTGTTCTCGCAAGTAAGATTTGTGATACAAGAATTTTAGATTTTGGAAATTTTAAAACAAAAAGAAAAGCGGAGTGGAATAAGACAATGAGATGTAGTGGAATGGAGCAAAATAGAATAAATATCTTATTCGATTATTTTAGAACAAAATAGAACAAACACTACTAAAAAGATATTTAAAATCGAGTGGAATAGATATATCACATCTGTTAGCATTCTGAAAAAGATATAATATTATAATAAGTCGGTCATATATCACATTCGATGACTGACCAAAATGAAAAACTGTATTTCGTCTCGGTTATACAAGTATACAATCGAAGTGATAATCTTGATTTTCACCTTGATCATGTAGTTTAGGTAAAGTGATAGCTCTACTTTTCACTTGGAGCCTAATGTAACGATGAGATAGTTCTGCTTTTCATCTCACGCCTAATTTAACAAATGAAATAACCATTCTTCATTCAATAGAATGAAATGAAACGAATTTGTTATACATCTATTCATAAGCTACAATAATACATATAAGTGATGAAATGAATGAATTATATCATATTCTATTCGTTCTATCATTTTTTTTTATCAATTTAAACCATGGTTTTTTTTTATCAATTTAAACAATACAACATTACTTTTTTACATTTCACTTTACTCTATTCCTTTCTATTTCATCAATTCACTTCATTCTATTTCTTTCTATTTTGTCAATTCAAAAATGCGTATGTGAATTTCTTGACTGATTTACAGGAGGGGTGATCGACTATTAGGTCAGCAGATGTTCTGATATATGAGTGGGTAGGAGGGAAATATGTAAGTGTCGATTTGACCAGAGTTTCTTCACTAGTGAGACTGAGATTCACAAGTTTACTGTGGAACAAACAGCTTTCAAAGTCGTTTAAAAAAAAAGTGGTCAAAGTATGAGAAAGCGTATTTCAATAATCAATATGTTTTTATAGGATTTGTCTTAGATACCATTGATTTTCTTGCACCAAAAATAGTAGATTTTTTTTACAGAGATTGCAAAGACTAATGTATAACAAACTATGTTGTACACCTTAGAACAATAAATATAGCATTTAAGATTATTGATTTTGTCATTAAAAAGAAAATAGCGGTACAATTTGTTGTCCGTTTATGTGTTATTTTTGTTTAACTTGATGTAGTTTATTAGAGTGAAGATAGTCTCGAGTAAATGAAAGATATTAATATATTATTATTCTTAGAGTTGAGATACATTTTATTGTTGTTATCATTTTCTATTTCATCTTACATTATGTCGGCTCTTCGGGTGCTCATTTGAATTAATCACTTTATCTAATTACTCTATTATTGTTCCAACAATTACTCTATTGTTATTCCAACAATTTCAATGGTATATACTATGATTGACAACATAATTCCGAAAAGAAAGATACAAAATCTATCATAATAAATATCTCGTGTCACCTTGGTTTTCAATGAAAGAAAGTGGAAAAGCCAAGAAGTTGGAATGAAAAAGAGAACCGATAGTGACGAAGTGCATGAACTCAAAACAAACAAAGCATATCTAATTTCATTATTCAAACCATGGAAGACAGAGAAAGGGACATTGGGCGGTATTTTTGAATTTTGGTAAACTAGAACGCTCTCGAGACTCAACAACATACATAGCAAAGTTAATCACGTATGATATGATTGGATGTAGGAGACAGAGATATCTATGTGGGACTTACCACTAACTTGAAGATAAAAAAGTAACAGCCTCTTGTTTTCATGCCAAACTATGGGCGAGGGACTGACCCAACATATGGATTCCTTGTACTGTAATATAGTACAGACAATACAGCATTTATGGAGTATATGGTTAGGCTAGTTTCTTGGGATTTTCTTATGCCTTTATTTTTTTTTGTGAACTATTTTTTCCTTCTTAATACAGATCAGTTTGTTTTAACTTTAAAAAAATAGATTTTTTTCTTTGTATTTTTTAAAATGGATTTTGAAAAATCGATTTTTAAAATATTACAAATTTTTCTATATTCATTTTTTCTAAATTGCAAGACTAATTTTGATATTATACAACATAAATATATAATATTGAAGATCAAAACATAGTTGAAATCATAATTTTTAAAAAAATTTGTATCTCAAAAATGATTTTTATGAAAAGTTATTTGAAATAACTTCAAAATTAAGTGATTTTTTAAAATTTTGACATCCAAAATTTTTTTTGATAAAATGTTAATATATATCTAAAATTATATTTTAAAAATAACTATTCAAACCAAATTTTCATTTAAAATATTTATAAAAAATTCTTTTATAAATTTCTTTTCACAAAATTATATTACATTATAGAAATCATTTTTAAAAAACTGGCCTAGATCACCGTTGTATACTATAGTATCTTAACCAAAATTATAGTGTAAGTGATGAGTAATACTACTTATCTTAAAATATGACTTTTTATACCTATAACTTTTATGAATTTATATTAAGATCTTATCACATTAAATGTGAAATTCTTAACTAGCATTCAAAACAAAATATCTTAAGCATGCATTTGAAACATGATTTGATTAGTCTAATAACGAATATTTAATAGTAGGTGGGGCCTAAAAAATATTGAATCACCTCTATTAGGATCTTAATATTTTGATTTTATCTAATTAATTCAGCTTAAGTTATAAAATTGATTTAAGGTGATATTCGCCATCCACTTATAAACATTATTCAATGTAAATTTTTAAATAATTTTAAGTCATTTAAGTAAGTGGTATGTGTTAAGATGTGAATTTTATTATCACAAGATTCATTAAAAAAGAAATAATGTGGATTTCAATAATACTCATTGAATCAAATTAGAAACTTTTTTAATCGTTTATTATACACACATAGTCCTTGTTGGAATAATATAAGTAAGTGTGAGTAGTATGGAAATAGTTCCATATTGAAATAATATAAGCAAGTGTGAGTAAGTGGGGATTTAGTCTCACATTGAATATGAATGTGGTGACTTGAGCATTTATAAGTGGGAGAACTCACTCACCTATCACCTTAAGATTTTAGGTGGACAAGTGGTGTGTCTCTCACAAAAGTGCCTAGTCTTACACTATGTATCAATGCTCCCTAGTAAACTCCCCCCAACACCTCTAACTTAGGAGAAACATATGATAACAGAATTAATTCAATAAATACAGCCTATATTTTAATAAAGAAATAATCGTATAGCTTAACACTCTCCTCAAACTGGAGTGTATGTCAATGAGATTTAGTTTGGAAACCACGAGAAAGAAAGGTCTTAGATCTAGAGACTTTGTAAAAATATCCGCAACTTGATTTAAAGAGTTAATGGGTTGAAGATGGACCACTTGTTCTAGGACCTTATCTCGCACTGGTTGGCAATTCATTTTAATCAGCTTCGTACGCTCGTGGAAGACTGGATTTATTAATATGTAGATTACACTCTGATTGTCGCAAAAAAATGGTGATTGGGCGTTGGTGCAAGATAGAGAAATCTTAAAGTAGGTGTATCAACCGTTGAGCTTCGTAAGTTGTGTTGGCGAGGGTTTTGTATTCTATCCCGAATGAAGAGCGGGAAACCACTTATTGTTTCTTAGATTTCTAAGATGTGAAGGAAAAACTAAGATAGAAACAAAAGCCCATAATGGACCTTCTTATAAGAGCGTATAACATAAAACTGGATGTAGCTTTACAGAACAGTCTGGTTGCATGACAATTCTTCAGGTAGCGAACAATGCGTAAAGCTGTGTTGAAGTATGTTATTGGGTTTGAGAGGAAATGATTAAGTATGCATACAGAAAAAACATATGTCAGAGCGGGAATGTGTTAAATATATCAATTTACATATTAGTCGTCTAAATTGAGTAGGGTCATGGAGCAAGTTATTTGGATCAACATGCAAATTGATTGTGGGATCCATAAGGGTAGATGATGGTTATGCTCCTAATAAACTTGTATCCTGGAATAAATCAAGACAATATTTTCTTTGATAAAGAGAAATGCCTTGGGAAGATCTAGTAATTTCCAATCCTAGGAAATATTTGAGATGTCTCAGGTCTTTAATGCTAAAATTTATGTTCAAGACAATTTTAGTATGGTTGATATCAGATGAATTATTTCCTGCAAGTATAAGGTCATTAACATAAACTAAAATAGTAGTAAAAGAAGAGTTATGTTTTTTTAGTGAATAATGAATAATCATCTTTGGATCATGTGAAACTAAAACCAATAATTGTGGTGGTGAGCTCGTTGTTCCATTGTCTACTAGCTTGTTTTAAGACATAAATTGACTTCTTAAGTTTACGCACCACATTCTTGGAACAAGTAACAAGTCCATGTGGGGATTTCATGTAGACTTCCTCATATAAATCCCCAAGAAGAAAAGCGATGTTAATATCTGATTCATGTAAATGCCAACGTTGGGTAGAAGATATATATACAAGAGACTCCTTATGGTTATCATTTTGACAACGGGACTGAAGGTTTAATGATAGTCAAGGCCCTCTATTTAATCAAATCCTTTTGCGACTAAACGGGTCTTATACCTTTTTATAGTGCCGTTAGAGTGGAATTTTAATTTAAAAATCTACTTGCAGCCTACGGATTTTTTATTAGGGGGAAGGGAATTGATATCTCAAGTGTTGTAATCTATAAGAGCCTTTAATTCTAAATCTATGGCTTTTTTCAATTAGGATCAGATATGGTAGCGGAATAAGAATTTAGTTCATTAACAGAGGATAAAGTTAAAGAGAAATTTTTATGATTATAAGAAAAATTATGATAAGATAAATAATTAGATAAAGAGTAAAAAGGACTACCTGCAGTGGTGGAGGAATGGTACCTAATGATGATGAGTATGAATTAGTTTTACTAATGGTTACCATTAAATACAAATAAACTTTTTGGAGATTGATGATTTCTTGATACTTGGCGTCTAACACATGCGACAAAGAAATGCTTAGTTTGTTAAACACAAGCATACATTTAAGAACAAGGTGAATTTTGTTGATGATAACATTTTGAAAACATTAGGGATCAATGATATTTTAGTAAAAGGAAAGGATGAAGAGGAACAAATTATCAAAAATGTTTTATACATTTTTGTAATGAAATATAATCTTCTAAGCATCGGTCTCATGCTTTAAAAAAATTACAAGATAAATATGAAGAACAAAGTTATAAAAGTTCACAATATAAAAAGAATATTGATCTTAAAAACACCTATATCAAATAATAGAATATTCAAGACTGAATTGGAAGTGATGGATCATGGGTGTTTGGAAACTGCTACAAGTATGTATGAGTGGATATGGCATTAAAGACATGGGAACCTCAACTTAAATGACCTAAACTTGACACACAAGCATTTTGACATTATTTCCCTCAATTCACACACCAAGAGAAGTATGTGAATAGTGTGTGTTAGTAAAGTAACATAGAAGTTGATTCATTAAAGATACATGAAGCATGACAAAATTCTAACTTTAGAAGGTGTAATATAATTTATGTGGGTTTATTCATGTGGATTCAGTAGGTGGCAACAATTAATTTGTAGAAGTCATTAAGAATTTTAGTATGAAACTATTGAATTAACTAATGTAGAATAATATAATTGTACTAGCTAAAAATTACAATAGGTTACAACCAAAACTATTTAGGGTTGTCTGACAGTTTTAGAGTTATTGTGGTGTTAGAGTAAACTCATGCAGGAACCATGAAAAGCTTTGATACTAGTGTTTTTCGAGTGAATTGAATGTCCCCTTCAACCTAGGAGTTGAGGTATTTACATGATGGATCTATTTAAGATGGCATGTGACGGTCAATTGTTGGAAGAAGAGGTGTCGCCCCCTACAGAATATGGTGTGACTCCTTATGAAGGGGCCCAGATAATGGTCGAAGGTGATAAGGAAGAGAATGCCAAGGTTATAAAGGAGAATTATTCTCACCATAAGGGAATTTTAGAGGAACGATGACCTCCAATGGTGGGCCAGTAGGCTTTGGAGTTTATTTATTTATGCCCTTTATGGCTTTTTTTTATCGTGCCTTTAGGGGTTTTTATATAATGATTAACAACGCCTTTAATGGTTTGTTTTTGTAATTTTTCTTTTGGGGGTTTTGCTTATTGATGAACTTACATGCCTTTGTTTAATTCTATTATGTCAGAAAATACTTTAAACAACTTCCTTTCCACAATATGACTTAGTGAGGAGGTTATGACCCTTTCACAGAGGTCTAGCGTGAGTAATTTCCTCTATGGGTGGCAAGGATTCCTCCATGAGAATCCAACGTAAGTGATCGCCTTAATGGGAGGTAAGGATTCCTCCTTGAGGATTTAACATCAATGATTTCCTCAACGGGTGACAAAGTTTCCTTCATGAGGATCTAACATATATGATTGCCTCTAAGGGCAATAAGGATTCCTTCATAAGGATCCAATCTATATGATCGTCTATAAGAGAGACAAAGATTTCTCCCTGAGGATCCAACTTAAATGATAGCCTTTATGGTCAATTTTGACAAGGTTTCCCTTTAATCTTAAGTTCCTACAAAACAAAGCAATACCATTCCAAATTTTATTGGGTAACGTGAGGTACCTCATTAAAAAACCTAAGTGCATCATCTCCAATGCATGGAAATAAGTGCCCCCACAAAATAAAAGATGTCATAAGAATATAACCATACAAGCGACATATAGGGTACCTTTCTTAAAGATACCGAACAAATAAGTTAAATTATGCTAAACATGGCTTAATGACTAAAATACTTTAAGCTTTTTAACAAGTGTCTTCTTATTCTACCTTCGTGCTCTCCTAGAGTAGAGCGACCAGATCCTCATCCTTGAGATCTATTTCATGTGGCTCGACCCCTAACTTCACATCTACAAATTTTAATTCCTATGCATTCGCTTACTAGGTGTGGACCACGACCATAATTTTATTCATCTTTGGGCTTTCTACATAACATTTCCTAGAAATATCTTGATTCCCTTAGATAACCTAAAATTTCCCATCTGGGAGTGAGTATTCTATACATAGATACAGTGTATATATGACAGCTTCAAGCTGATTGAAAACTAGCCACCATATAATCTTGTTATATGAGGAAAGTGCATCTATCACCACACACATTACCTTGATCAACATGGCTTTCTCCTTAGCTCTAAATGTGGCATCTAGGGTAATATATCCCTTTACATGCACTTGATTATCTAATAATCCAACCAGTGAACCTTGGAAAGGTTTGAGATCATCCAGGTCCAAGCAAAGTTTTTCAAAAGCGTCCAAATAGAGCTTCCTTGATCAACTAACACTCTCTTAATCACCCAATCATCACACCTTACGGTTATGATCATGAGGTTGTTATCTTGTGGGTGGATTCCTCTAGCTTCCCTTTTAGATAAGGTAATCTTGGATTTTAGGGCTCCCTTGCCGTCAAAGTCAGGGCATGTGGGTGATCCATCAATTGCGAGAATTTGGCGTGTATACCTTCTACGGGCAAAACTGGTCTCCCATCCCTAACGAACCCTCCAGCTATGGTATTAAGAGTGTGGAGCACTATTTTACCCACTCCCCTTGCATGTTTCCTTTCCCTTCTTGGGTTTGGGACTCCTGGAGGCATATCGCCCATAAGAGCTAGATCCGCTCGACGTTTGGGTGGCATCTGTTGGTGTAAGCCCTAGAGGCCAATACTTTTGGTACTTGTATCGAATTACTTATTATTAATAAAAGGCATTTCTTTATTATGGTTGTTTTTTCAAAATAATAAAGTCCCTAGAATAGCTAGTTTGTTTAATGAAATATTAAGTGTGACTTAATCATGAGATCTCATTAAACATAAGGACATTATTCTTAAAGTATCTATAGTCGAGCTTTACCGTGAAGTGGGATAACCTTAAAGCATTAAGACTATTATGTAGATAGACTGATGATCACATCTCATGGATCATGGATAAGGAGTTATCAAGTCATAACATATGTATGAATATTATGAGTAATATTTATACTGAATTCACCCGCTATGAGAGTAATACATAAAATGTTATGCAAAGTGTCATAAGTTACTCTCATGGTGATGGTGGTGTATACCACCCTTCGACCTAAAACCACAATGGACCCTAGATGTATAATTGAGTACTTTATTACTGATCTAACATTGTCCGTAACTGGATGACCATAAAGACAGTTGATGGGTACTCCACAAAGTATGTTGAGGGACATGAGTGACCTAAATAGAATTCGCTCATTCTACATAACAGGATAAATGTCTAAGGGCCCAATATTGAACTGGACAAGGATGACACAATATATGCCTTGTGTTTAATATGGACATAAGGGGAAAAGAGTAATTGTACACTCAAGTACTATCACAAAGGGTTTTGTTAGATCACATGACATTTTCGTGACTTGGATAACAATGATGTGTTGCTAGATATCGCTTACTGTTTATTGTATTAAATATATGATTGTCCACGTCACGAGAACCTACATGGTCACACTCATAAGGACAGATTGATGAGAGATAAAATAAATAAGGAACACTGTAAGGTACAATGTACTTGAGAGAATTATGGAACGCCGTAAGGTACGACGTACTTAAGTGAAATATGAAACATCGTATAATATAATAAGAGTTAAAATTATTATTATTATTATAATATTTATTAAATATAATAATAATAAAATATGTTTATTATAATAATGTTTATTATTATTATATTATTATTATTATTATTATTATTATTATATGGTGCACTTAAGTTAGGCTTTTTAGCTTCCAGCCCACACAAGTGGTTTTATAAATACAACCCTTGTGTAGAAGCTTTCTGAACTTGATGAAATTTAGTTGGTGAAACTCTGGCCGTATTTCTCTCATTTTCTCTCTCACTTAAAGCCTTCAATCGTAGCAGCTAGCACTGAGACTGAAGGAATCAGTTTGTGTGGACTGAGTGGAGGCGCTGTTCATCATACATCGCTCGTGATCACTCCTTCAATTCAAAATCAAAGGTTCCATCGCCACAAGAGGTAACCGTTCTATCACTGATCATGACCATTCGTAAGGATCACTAAAGGGAAATTTTGTATTTTCTGCTGCGTTTTGGACCGCGATTTCCCTTCAGCATCTCCCCTGTCATACCTCTTTAAGTTGCTATCTTAGACGAGGCACTTTATCTCCTTTTTGATTTGATAGCACTTGAAATTCTGGTATCAGACGTGTGATGTTAAGGTGCGATGTCACAACAACACACTCTGCACAATGGACAGCAATAATAGTAACAAAGCAACACAAAGAATTATTCACCCAGTTCGGTTTAACTACCTACGTCTGGGGGCTACCAAGCCAGGGATGAAATTCACTACTTGTAGAATTAATTTACAGACTCAACAACCCAGTTGACAATCTCCTAAACTTAATCTCTACTAGTGACTTTCTACCTAAGAACCCACTTAGATATGAGAACACTACTCAATCCCTAAAACACTTCAAAGATTACACACTTTGAATACCACTACTTGATTCTGCTTCACAGCTTTGATCAAGAACAACTCAATATCACAATGCCAATTCACTCTCGAATGGCTTACAAAACATGCACGAAGACACAACACGACTCTCAGTCTTTGGCTCACTTTCTTCGTCACTTTTCTCTAGTACTGGTGCGCTTTATACAACTCCTTGAATTGGTCTTGGACCTGCTACAATATCTCCCAGATTTGTTATTTAAAACTGAATATTTAAAACAAATTTTCTCCTAAAATCTTTTTAAATCTTCAACCTTTTAAATCTCCTACAAATCTGCACCAGATCTCCTATGCAGCAGAAAATATCTATCCCAAGATATTCGCATCCAATGAGACATCTTGCTCTCCACAATTCCAGCTAACACGCAACCCTAACAACATCACAACTTGATGTTATTAATTCTGCAGATCTGATGTTACAACATCGTCATGTGACATCAGACATCCAACTTCAGCAAATTAAATACTTAACACAGCCCAATGTTAAGACCTCAATGTTGCAACATCAGTACCTTGACATCAACATTGAATATACTTTGTTTTACCAAAATTCCAGCCAATCCAAGAACTAACAATCTCCCCCTTTGGCTAATTTTGGCTAAAACAACCTCTGCACTCTGCATCTTCAGAGACTTCAGCAGCGGAAAAATTTTAAACAAAAATCTTGAAACTCCAAGCAGCAGCATCAGTAACATAGCATCAGCAGTAACAACTTTGCTTCAAAACTCTGCTGCTCACAAAAACACTTCAGCATAAATCAATCTTCAACAGCTGCACAAAGCTCAACACATTAGCAGCAACTTCACCAGCAACAACATTCAACAATGCTGCTCCCCCTCAATGTACTCCCCCTTAATATCTGCATATGTCATTTAGCTGCTTTTGGCTACTTCTCCCCCTTTTTAGCCACAATTTGACAACCTTCACCTGGCAGTTGACAAAATATTTTCAAAAATAACTCCAACTGCCCACAACCCCTTTCTAGCACATTTAGTCTTCATAAATGCAGATTCCCAATTTGCTTCTTAACCTTTCAAATTGGTTTGCATCCAAGGCTTTAGTGAATATGTCAGCCAGCTGGTTATCTGTGGCTACATGCTCCAAGGTAACAATTTTGTCTTCAACCAGATCCCTTATGAAGTGATGCCTTATGTCTATGTGCTTTGTCCTACTATGCTGTATAGGATTTTTAGATATAATAATGGCACTCAGATTATCACTGTATAGCGTCATAACATCTTGTTTGACATTGTATTCACTCAACATCTGCTCTTCATCCAAACCAGCTGAGAGCAACTACTTCCTGCTGCTATATACTCCGCTTCAGCAGTTGAGAGAGATACACAATTCTGCTTCTTGCTGAACCAAGAAATCAGATTGTTCCCTAGAAAGAAACACCCTCCTGAAGTGCTTTTCCTATCATCTACACTTCCAGCCCAATCAGCATCACAGTATCCTTTTAAGTCAGTCCCAGAATCATGGCTATATAGCATCCCATAGTCACTTGTGCCATTCACATAAATTTGGGCTACCATTAATTTTCCGCCTTCTTCCCTTGACAAACAAAGTTTTGTCAATCCCTCATTTTCTATACCCATTTGCTACTAAGGAATTCTGTCAGTCTCTCATACCAGGCCCTTGGAGCTTGTTTTAAGCCATACAGTGCTTTCCTCAGTGTTGAACACATGATTGGGGAAGTTTGGATCAGTGAATCCTTTAGGTTGATCTACATAGACTTCTTCATTCAGATAGCCATTTAGAAAAGCACTCTTCACATCCATTTGGAACAGCTTGAATCTTAGGTTACAAGCCATACCCAAGAGTAGTCTGATGGATTCTAACCTAGCCACTGGAGCAAACATTTCATCAAAGTCAACTCCCTAAACTTGAGTATAACCTTGTGCAACAAGTCTCGCTTTGTTTCTTGTAACCACTCCAAGCTCGTCTGACTTGTTTTTGTATATCCACTTTGTTCCAATAACATTCACCCCTTCTGGTCTTGGCACAAGATCCCAGACTTTATTTCTTTCTGAACTGCTCCAGTTCTTCTTGCATAGCATTTATCCAAAACTCATCTGTCAGAGCTTCCTTGACATTTTTTGGCTCAATTTTGGATACAAAGCACGAGCTAGCTATGATTTCTCTGGACCTAGTCGTTACTCCAGAATTTGGATCACCTATAATTAGCTCCTTAGGATGATCCTTCTGAATTCTGATAGAAGGATCCTTCTGAGGTTGCTCATGCTCAGTATCAGCAGCACAGGAGATGGAATTCTTTCTTCAACTTCTACAGAAACTTCATCAGCTGATGTTCCAACATCTTCTATGACATCCTCAGCTTCATGCTTATCTTCATCATCAATCACAACATTGATTGACTCCATCATTACTTTGGTCCCTGGAGTGAAGACCCGATATGCTTTGCTATTGATGGAGTACCCAAAAATATCCCTTCATCACTTTCTGAATCTAATTTCCTTCTCTGCTCTCTATCTGCCAGGATGTAACATCTACTACCAAACACATGGAAGTACTTAACATTAGGTTTTCTTCCCTTCCATAGTTCATATAGAGTGGATGAAGTGCCTCTTCTTAGGGTAACCCTGTTGTGAATGTAGCAGGCAGTGTTCATGGCTTCAGCCCAGAAGTGATAAGGAAGTTTCTTGGCATGAATCATTGCTCTAGCCCGACTCTTGTATAGTTCTGTTCTTCCTCTCAACAACTCCATTTTGCCTGAGGGGTGATAGGTGATGAAAAACTCATGACGTATACCCTCAGCCGAGCAAAATTCTTCAAACTTACTATTCTCAAACTTTCTTCCATGATCACTTCTTATTCTGATGACCTTACTCTCCTTTTCTCTTTGGAGTCTTTGACAGAGTTCTTTAAAGACATCAAACACCTCAGATTTGTCTTTGATGAAATTTACCCAGGTGTATCTTGAATAGTCATCCACAACTACATAAGCGTATTTCTTTCCACCCAGACTTTCCACCTGCATAGGTCCCATCAAATCCATATGAAGGAGTTCCAATACCTTGGAGGTGGTGTCATGTTGAAGCTTTGGATGAGACATCTTTGTCTGCTTTCCTTTTTGACAGTCTCCACACACCTTTCCTTCCTCAAAACTAAGTTTGGGAATCCCTCTGACTGCTTATGAGGAGATAATTCTCTTCATTCCCTTTAGGTGAAGATTGTCCCCAACTTCTGATGCCAGATTTTGACATCATCTTCTTTAGCAAGCACACACGTGGAGGAATTTGAGTTTTGCGGCACCCAAAGATAACAATTGTCCTTAGACCTGGCTCCCTTCATAATGACTTCTCCTTTGTCATCTTTGACCATACATTCTGACTTTGTGAAGTCTACTTTGAATCCTTGATCACAAAGTTGACATAATACTAATCAAATTAGCTGTTAGTCCTTTAACAAGAAGAACATTCTCCAGGCTGGGAGCACTAGCACAGTTTAGTTTACCAATCCCCTTTATCTCTCCTTTGATCCCATCACCGAATGTAACATAGCCAGAAGTCTGAGGTTTCACATCAACAAGCAGATTTTTGAACACCCACTGTCAAAATACCAGTCATCTTTGGTAGAAACCCTTAAGGACGTGTGAGCTATCAAGCTGGTAACTTTAGGTATCCATTGCTTCATCACTTTAGGCCTTATCTCTTTCTGTTTGGGTTGAGGAGCAGAATTAGGATAACCATGATGCTTGAAGCACGAGGACTGCATATGCCCAATCCTGCCACAATAGAAGCATCTAACTCTGTCGTTTGTAAAGTGGTTAAATCTTCTTCCACTTTGATAATGCTGTGCTGGCTGCCCACCCATAATGTTGTATCCTTGTTCCATAGTTGAATTATCTTCTCCTGTACTGATGATGCTGTCTCTTAGGCTGTCTTCTATGGTGATGAGGTTTCCTTCTTCCATAGTAATAAGGCACAACAATTGTTGTATCCATAACCATACCAGTTGTCCTGATGTTGAGACACCTGATGTGACATGTCCTGTTTGACCCTTGCAGCTTGCATGCTCTTGTGATATTGGGGACGCATATACTGACTAGCTCCTTGGGGCTGCGTCTTCCTCTGATGTGGACCATTCTTCTTCTCAACATTCTGGGGGCTGAACAACCTTCTTTGGGGTAGGACCCCTGTCTCTTAGGTTGATGTTGAGACAAAGGTTAAGACATCTCCCTTTTTTGTTTCTGAAGTGCTGGCCACATATCCTATGCCTGATTTATCTCCAGCAGCTTTCTCTGACTGAAAAATCTTATCAAGATTAGCAGTACCCACTGTTCATCATCCTAACGAATTTTGTCATCTGATCCAGTTGAGACTTCACTAGCACAACTTCGTTTTCCCGATCAGCTTTTTCATTTTCAAGCTAAGCAATCTGTTGCTTTGTGATACTTGTTTCTCTTGACAAATCTCAGCACTTTTCAAACACAACTCTCGATAAGTAGAAGCTAGCTCCTCATAAGTTATTTCTTTCATCACTATCATCATTAGACACAACAATTCCTGTTAAGGCTCTAGCATGCCTTGCTGACTCACCTTCACTTTCACTATCAGATTCAGACCAAGACACTGACTTGCCCTTCTTTTGCTTCTTCAAGAATGTGGGGCATTCTTTCTTGACATGTCCATTACCCTTCACATTCAAAGCACTGAACCCCTCTATCCTGGCCACTCTTCTCTTCATCTTTCTCTTTTGGCTTACTGATGTCAGAAGGACTGTTCTTGACACTAGGCTTGTAGTTATTGTTCCGTCTTTTTAACACTTTGTTGAACTGCCTTCCCAACATTCTAATGGCTTGAGACAAATCTTCCTGAGAATCTTTGACTTCCTTATCTTCTGCAGGAGTGGAGGCCAAAGCAGTACCCTTGGGCTTTTTTTCTGGTTCTTCTTCATTCAAACCAAGCTCAAAAGTTTGAAGAGATCCAATTAGCTCATCAACTCTCATCTTGCTGATGTCTTGAGCTTCTTCAATAGCCGTCACCTTCATCTTGTACCTCTTAGGAAGGGATCTAAGAATCTTCCTTACAAGCTTTTCTTCAGTCATTTTCTCTCCAAGAGCACTAGAAGCATTGGCCAGCTCAAGAACACTCATGTGAAAGTCATGAATAGTCTCATCTTCCTTCATCTTCAGGCTTTTTAAATTTTGATGTTAACAGCTGAAGTCTTGACATCTTAACTCTAGATGTTCCTTCATGTGTAGCCTGTAAAATATCCCACGCTTCCTTAGCAACTTCACAGGTATTGATTAACCTGAAGATGTTCTTATCCACTCCATTGAAGATTGCATTTAGAGCTTTGGAATTTCCAAGGGCGAGCTCATCTTCCTCCTTGGTTCACTCTTCTTCAGGCTTTGGCTTTGAGGTGCCTTCTTTATCTTTGCCAGCATCATCTTTTTCACACACCACAGGTGCTTTCCACTCTTTAATAACAGCCTTCCAAGCCCTGCTGTCCAAGGATTTTAAGAAGGTAGTCATCCTTGGCTTCCAATAATCATAATTGGACCCATCCAAAAATAGGGGGTCTGTTGACGGTTGACGAATCCTCCAACTTCTTTGTCAATCTTTACACCAGAAAGTAACTTCCCTAGATCTCACCCAGAGACAGACAGGATGCCTGCTCTGATACCAATTGAAATTCTGGTATCAGACGTGTGATGTTAAGGTGCGATGTCACAACAACACACTCTGCACAATGGACAACAATAACAGTAACAAAGCAACACAAAGAATTGTTCACCCAGTTCGGTCTAACTACCTACGTCTGGGGGCTACCAAGCCAGGGATGAAATTCACTACTTGTAGAATTAATTTACAGACTCAACAACCCAGTTGACAATCTCCTAAACTTAATCTCTACTAGTGACTTTCTACCTAAGAACCCACTTAGATATGAGAACACTACTCAATCCCTAAAACACTTCAAAGATTACACACTTTGAATACCACTACTTGATTCTGCTTCACAGCTTTGATCAAGAACAACTCAATATCACAATGCCAATTCACTCTCGAATGGCTTACAAAACATGCACGAAGACACAACACGACTCTCAGTCTTTGGCTCACTTTCTTCGTCACTTTTCTCTAGTACTGGTGCGCTTTATATAGCTCCTTGAATTGGTCTTGGACCTGCTACAATATCTCCCAGATTTGTTATTTAAAACTGAATATTTAAAACAGATTTTCTCCTAAAATCTTTTTAAATCTTCAACCTTTTAAATCTCCTACAAATCTGCACCAGATCTCCTATGCAGCAGAAAATATCTATCCCAAGATATTCGCATCCAGTGAGACAGCTTGCTCTCCACAATTCCAGCTAACACGCAACCCTAACAACATCACAACCTGATGTTATTAATTCTGCAGATCTGATGTTACAACATCGCCATGTGACATCAGACATCCAACTTCAGCAAATTAAATACTTAACACAGCCCAGTGTTAAGACCTCAATGTTGCAACATCAGTACCTTGACATCAACATTGAATATACTTTGTTTTACCAAAATTCCAGCCAATCCAAGAACTAACAACACTCTTTAGTGTGGTGTCCCTTAACTTTGTGAAACTTGCACCACCTACTAGGATCGAGTTCCATGAGATCTGACTTGGGAGTTGGTGGCAGTGGAATGTCATGTGTATGGAAGACTTCACGTTATATCTGCTCCCCACGAGTGTTCAAATGTGTGAAGCTCTCTGTATGTTTTCCTCTTTGTTTAAGCGTCACTCTGTATCTAATCCGTCATTATATCAATTCAGTCAAAGAATCGGGGGAAAATGAGCAAAAAAGGAGCCAAAATGATGAAGAAAGTCCCAAGAATGAGTGAAAAAATGACCAAGTATGCAAGAATGAGACTTAGTGGAATTTCTGGTGAAAATGGGTGAAAAACACGCAGCTAGTTGAATAATCACACACAGCTTCGCGCCCTATCGCACGCGCGATAGAAAAGCAAATGGATCATTGTGTGTGTGATGCTTCCAAAATGTTTTCTGACGCGTTCTGACAGCTTTAAAAGAGGATTTTATGCACTTTTACAAATGTTACGAAATTTGGCACTGGAAGCACAATTTCACAGCATCAGAGGGATATTTTGATAACATTGGAAGCCATTGGAGGCCAATCCTTTCAAGTGAATTCATATGATGTTCATCTGTATTTAATTGGTACTGTAATTGTCACTATGTGTAACTAAATTCTCTTAGGTTAGGTTGTGTTATGATGAAATTTATTCAATCTTGTTGGCATTATATGGCAGTTTGACTTTGTATGAATCTTTTGATTTATGATGTTATTCAGTTGTTTCTTATTCGTAATGCTTATTATTTGAGATACTGTGTTAATAAGTTGTTAGATGCATAGGAATTCCTGACCCGTATCCTATGTATTGGACCTAGGGCAACTGTTCTACTTAAGCCGGTTGAATAGGGATACGAGACCTCGAGTAGTGGCATAGGGAATTAACGTTCTTAGATTGCCTAACACTGCTTATGCTGGCGGACTAGAGATAGAAAGCTCTGAGTAGTTGTTAGTGAGTTATTTCGTGGGGGACTGACTATAACGGTTTTGTTAATTTGCCGTAAAATCATAAGGATAAAATCAATTCATATAGGGCATCGTACATCAACAAGAGGGGATAAAGGGATTCTAAAAACATAACCTAACCGCCTTCGTGACCTTGTTTTTCTTAAATTTACCTTTTTGCACTTGCAAAATCCCCCTTTTTACTGCTTTTGGTTAATATTGAACAAATTATTGTTTTGTTCGAACACAACCCTTGTGGGTTCGATCTTTTTTTATGATTGCGACGTTATCGGTACATTTGCCGAGAAGTTATCAGGACTCTCGGAGGCATATTGCCCCTAAGAGCTAGATCCCCCCGACGTTTGGGAGGAACCTCCCCTATCAGACCTCTTTAAGTTGCTATCTTAGACGAGACACTTTAACTCTTTCTTGAGTTGATAACACTTTTTAGTGTGGTGTCCCTTGACTTTGGGACACTTGCACCACCTACTGGGATCGGGTCCCATGAGATATGACTTGGGTGATGGTGGCAGTGGAGTGTCATGCGTATGGAAGACTTCACATTATATCTGCTCCCCACAAGTCTTCAAGCGTGTGAAGCTCTCTGTAGGTTTTCCTCTTTGTTTGAGCATCACTTTGTATCTAATGGGTGAGTTATAGTGGTTCTTGTGTGACTTCTGTGAGCTATTATGGTTGATATCTATACACTATTTGACATATCTCATCTTCTTTATGGCGTTGCTTTCCTCACCATTTATATTCTAAATATGTCACCATATTCGCTAAAGAATTCACTGGCCTCTGAGTGTGGGGTTCATTAAAATGCCATACCCTTGGTCCATTTTGGAACGCTCCAACGAACATTTCATAGTTGGGATGAACGACCTTAATAGCCTCCTCATTGAAGTGGGTGATGTAAAGATGATATTAATCCTCTGCCAAATGTTGTTTTGATGAAGACAAAGATTGATGAAGACTATCAAAGAAGAAAATGCTTAAAAAGTCACATGATGAACGCTTGCCAATTTTGAAGCTAAAATCAGGATGTTTGATTATGATTAAGATTGGTGAAGACAATAGAGATCAAAGAAGAAATATGAATGGACTATTGTTGAACTATGTGCAAGATGATCAAACTAAGAATCAAGGATCAAGAACGCATAAACTATTAGATGTCATGGAATTAAAGGAAATTGATCATGATGTTAAGATTTATTGAAATTTATAATATATCTCTTAAGATTCTCAAGAAAACCGATCTTCATCTCTAAAATCCATGAACATCATGCATAAAAACCATTGAAACTAAGCCATCAAAAAGCTGATTTTTGAACTTTTTTAATCAGGTAATTGGTTACAAGATTTAAGAAATCGATTATTAGTTGTTGCTGTCTCATATTTTTTAATGTTGAAAAAGTTTAGTTATTCACTTTTTAAATCAGGTTGTCGCTTAGGCGGTTTAAGAAATTTGTTACATGATCAACATTTTTGAAAAAATTTTAAAACATTGTAGAATTCATTTTTGTGCCTTTTCCATGAACCATTGTAATCCTAATGAATTGCGAACCTTCATTAATCATCTACAAACCTATGAATATGATCATAAAGGTTTCTTAACATATATTTAAGGAGCAATCATCATAATTGCCAATTACCTCTTTCATACAAATTTTAATTTAATTTAAATCAATTTTCTAAGTGTTCATTCATTTTTAAAATGTTGAAACTTGGTTCATAACCTTCAAATCATTCAAAAAAGTTTCATAATATATTATGAGCACTTAAGGTTTATATATTATTGAATTGTAACATTGAAAGGGAAGATCAATCTTCAACTTGGGATTCATTCAAGATTCAAATACTTAAGATTATTAAAAAAAAGTGTGTTGTAACTTAATCACCAAGTTTGCGGGTGACACATTGTTTGTTGTAAAAGGTTCTTTGAATTGGTGTAATTCAAAGTGTGTCATAGTGTTTGGTGTTTTGTGAAATAAAGTTATTTTAATTGGGGTAATTCAGACTCCACTATAGTGTTGGTGTTTATATTAGAAGATTGTAAGAAAGGTTTGGGTGTGAGGCTTGTACAAAGATCTAACATAGTGACAAATTCTTCAAGGTGTGAAGGGACTAGATGTATCATTGGTTGATAAGGGGAACTAGTATAGTTCTTTGTGTGTTTTTTTAGCATTTTTATTTTCTGCACTTTATCTTCCTAAGAACTTATCATTTCATAACATAAGAAAATTAAAAACATAACGTAAAATCGAGAAAAATCCGACAACACTGATTCACCCTCTTTTAGTTTGCACTCTGAAGTTAGAGGTGAGATATTCCCTTAAATATTTAGAAGGGGTATTGACAAATGTTAAAGAAGTTGGTGGTAGACATCATTATGTGCCTGCTTGCTGCAAACTGATGGACCATTTTCTTTACCAAGTCCTTATAGCTAGTGATCGAGAATCGTGTTAGGCTTATGTACCACCTCAATGTTGCGTCTCTAAAGCTGGTAAATACATGCTCGCATTTCAAGGAATGTCAAGCTCCAATAATTTCCATTTGTGTGTTGATGGAGCTGACATGTTCATATTGGTAGTTGGGCCCATTAATCATGGCCAGTGAAGGCGACTTAAAGTTCTCTAGTACTGGCGCCCCCATATCTCATCAAAGAGAGGTTGTAGGTCTAGGATTTCGGTTTCCTCACAAGGGTCAATCTCTTGCTGGCATTGCTATATGTGAAGGATATTATTCACTAAAGTTTGATTCTTGCAACGTAATTTGTCCATGGCAGTGGAAATTTCTACCATGGTGTCTTCATCAATTACCACACTTATTGTTGACTAGAGTTGCTACCTTCTTGTTCACCATATGAATAGATGGATTATAGGCATGGGTAATAATCTAGCTAAACCATGTGATGATGGTCCATGTCACTTTTATCGAGCCCCACAGTGGGCACCATTTGTACTAGCTAAAAAGTATAATAGGTGTGAAACGAGTAGCTCTGTAGGGTTATTTGATAGTGTTAGCATTGTTGTTGTGTTAGAGCAAACTTACGCAAGGACGACAAGAAGCTTTGTATACTAATGTTTTTTGAGTGAATTAAATCTCCCCCTCAAGGGTTAAAATATTTATAAGAGTTTCTTGGAGTTGGATCTCAGGCTCCAAGAAAGTAGTAACAACACTTGTCTCTCCTAAGAGCATGAGAAATGAATAGTTATTTGCCCTATTATACTAGAGGACGTGGTTTCCCCCCTTTTAAATTTCTATCATTCACTGTTAAGGACATAGACACATTATTCCCAACGCTCCCACAAAAGGGGGGAATAATGCGGGGCAATTAAAGAAATATCTAGGAAATGGGCACACATTATAATAGACGGGCACACATGTAGGCAACGTACACTAGTGTAATTGGGCGATGGATACTGATCGTGAAGGCTTTATCAAATCCTGTGATGTGGGCCACCAAGTACGTCTGAGATGTTGAGCGTATGAAGAGGAGGAGGGGGATACTTGCAAGGCACTCCGACTCTCGTGTAAGAAAATGTCAGAGAAAAGGGGCAAGTACAAAGTATGAATTCTTAGGGTGAATAATGGATACTTGACCCTCTCAAGTGAGAGGGTTTATATAGTGCCCCCAGCACGTGGCCAACGGTCCTATTTTTGGGGCGAAATAACCGTTTTCTCGAAGAATAGGTGTCGTACCCTAAATTTTGACAAATGATCCATCACTATTTTGGGGATTTTGTGCTATCAGGGGGTGGCATTTAGATGACAGCATGGGCTTCTTAGCACTTTTGGGCCCCTTTCAGAATTAATTTTGTATAAGTTTTTTATTTTGGAATTTGGGTTTTTTTAGGATATTATTTATTTTGGGGTTAACTCATTTTTTTAAAGTATTATTGGAATTAATACTGTTTTGGGTTTATTAGCAAAAATTAATCATTCAGTATCCAATAGTTACTTATTATTTTTAGTCTATTAATTTATAAAGGGTGGATAGATTTTTTGTAGGATTGGTTTTTAAGTTAAAATTCTTTAGAAAATATATAGGATTATTTTAAAGATTTAATCATATTATTAGTAGGGGTTGAATTTTGTCAAGGTATAAGGGACTAATTATATTAATGTCAAATTATTATTAATTATTTAATATTTTAGTTTTTTAGTTTAATTTAAATTTTAAGTTTTAAGGGTTATTAGATTTAATTATTTAATTCTTTTATTTTAAGGGTTTATTAACAATATCTTTGAATTTATTTAATAAAGTTTAGAAAATTATTTTGGGAAGAGGGGACCGACTGTTAATTATGGTTATTATTAAGGTTTTAATATTTTATTTGTCTCATAATATTTTTATGATCATTTTAATAGTTATTCACGGTCAAAGCTGTTGACCAGTTGTGAGTCTTCTTCTTCCCCTAATCAAAACCCTAATTGTACTCGCATAGACTGTGAAAGTGAATCAAGCTGGATTGGTTGTTGCACAAAAAAATCAATAACATTTATTTTCATTAATTTTTACACTCAAAATTACAACTTTACATCAAACCCTAATTCTAAAACTGAATCAAATCAAATAATCACAAATTACATCGAATCAGATTCAAAATTTCCTGAAATACAAATCTAACTTAATTGCTAAAGACCTAATTTCAAGACTATATAAACTAAGAAGAAATTCAAAAAAGGGGAACCCCTAGGCTAACACTTGCTGCCGCGCGAATTCTCCAAACCTTTAAAAAAGCTCGTGATCTTCAAAAGGACTTAGGGCTCATCACTAGAACCATAAGACTCCTTGAACTAAACCTGCAAACAAAAGGAAAAGGATTAGAGATCGAAGAAGGAGAAAGAAGGAATCAGAGCAGCTTAATACGGACATGGTAGGGAAGGTAAAACACATAGCTTTAAAACTTTGTCGTGACTGATTTATTTGGTATTGAAAATTATTGTTGTTGATTCGTGGGGTTGGATTGATTCAGGGTTTTCTGGGTTTAAAAATTGGGTTAGGGTTCTTGTTATGAACCCTAGGGTTCATCCTTTAAGGGTTAGGGTTTGGGTAAGAGGGTTAGGGTTCATGGGTTAAAGCTTAGGGTTCCTCGCAGAACCCTTAGGGTTCTTGGGGGTTCATAGGGTTGCTGGGTTTGGATGGTTAAGGTTCTTAGGGTTCTTCGTGAACCCTAAAGACTGATGAAGATCTGGGTTTCTGGTTGAGTTAGAGTTCATAGGGTTAATAAGTTGAAGGTTTATGGGTTGATGTTCATCACCCATATGAACATTGGTTGAAGATTCCGGTTGAACTTCAACCGGAAATCTGGGTTTTACGGTGGTTAGGGAGGGGGATTAGGGTGGTAAACGGTGGCCGGAGGCTCACCGACGAGGAAGAGTTAGAGAGAGGTGAGAGCAATCTGAGGGTTAGAGTGAGAGGGAGTGAGATAAGAGAGAGAAAGAAGGGATCAAAATGATCCACTTCTGAAGGGCTTGGGGTTTTATACCCCCTCTCATGGCGCACACAATCATCCTACGTGGACCTTCGTTGGTCACACGATTGTGGGACTCTGACTAATTCCGTGGGTGTGCAAGTACCGTGCTCCCCCAGTTGACTTCTCATCACGATCGTCCATTGCGCTTACATTAACATCAAATGATGGATATCAAATAGAAGGATGATCGTCTGATCATCATCCAATGCTCCAGAGAGAGTCTGCGCCTTGACTCTCCACGTTGGATCCGTTGACCCTCCACTGGGCTCCGTCTCCAATGGGCCTTTCAAATTTTGCCATGTACGCCCCCAGTCACTGACCCAAAATACTTTTAGGTGACAATTTACACCCCTCTGAGATTTTAATTAATTTAATTAAATTAAATACTTAATTTAATTATTATTGGGAGATTAGTGGGATAATTAGGAATAAAAATATTGATTTAGGGCTTACTATTATAGGGAAATATAATTAAGGATTTTAATTATTATTTTGGTATTTTTGGGAATGTTTTGGGGTTTTAAAAATTAAATAATTAAATAGTTTTTTGTTACATAATGGGTTTTAAAAATAGGGAAAATTATTTGTTAAAATTAAATTTCATTTAAATCTGGATTTTATGGAAAAAATATATTTTTGGAGTGGAAATTATATTGTTTAATTTGATTGTATTGTGGGGATTAAATATTATGTTGGGATTAATAAGATAATATATTTTTGTAATTAGGGTTTTTTCAAGGTTTGAATAATTAAAATGTTTTAATTGGGAGTTAATGTAAACTTGAGGATTAATAGGGTACGTCAAGGATTTATTTTCTTAAATGTCAAGGTCATGGTTTTTTAAAGTTGGATGACTAATATTTTTGGGGATTTTTATTTAAATTTTTTAATTCATTTGGGTTATTTATAATATTTGGATTTAATCTTTAATTTGGGGTTTTATAATATCTTACAATTTTTTGGGATTTAAAAAACATGGGTTTATTACATTGGAAATAAGGGTTCATTATTTTGATATTGCGTTTTAATTAAAAATCTTGGTTTTTTTAAATGGGGATTTATTTAGGAAAAATTATTGTTATAATTCTATTTAAGAATTAATTGGATTTTTCTTTTGGATGTTTGTCTTATGAATAATTAAAGGGTTTTTAACCTTTTGGAATAAGGGATTTATAATAAAATTATAATAATTACAATTTAAGCATTAAGGGATATTGTAAGGAATTAAAAAGGATTTTCTTAAGGAATTAAAACTAGGGGTATATGGGATATCAAGGATTAACTTAGGGATAAAACTCTTAGGTTCCAAGAGTATAAATATAGGCCAAGGGATAGGATTTAAGGGATAGAACTCTTCTCCTGAGAGTATAAATAATGGATAGGATTTAAGGGATAAGGATTTTGGGGATAAAACTCTTAGGTTCCAAGAGTATAAACATTGGTCAAGGGATAATGATTTAAGGGATAGAACTCTTATTCCGAGAGTATAAATAATGGATAGGAATTGGGATAGAACTCTTGATATCCGAGAGCATAAATAAATGGATTAGAATTTAAGGGATAATACTCTTCGTCCGAGAGTATAAATAATGGATAGGAATTGGGATAAAACTCTTGATATCCGAGAGTATAAATAATGGATAGGAATTGGGATAAAACTCTTGATATCCGAGAGTATAAATAAATGGATTAGGATTTGGGATAAAACTCTTCATCCGAGAGTATAAATAATGGATAGGGAATTGGGATAAAACTCTTCATCCGAGAGTATAAATATGGATAAGGATTTGGGATAGAACTCTTTATCCAAGAGTATAAATAAAGGATTAGGATTAGGATTAGGAATGGGAATAGGAATATGAATAGGAATAGGAATAGGAATATGGATAAGGGATAGGGGAGGTGAACTACGGTTACTCTGATCTTTCAAAATTGAAGGTACGTAGGCATAGGGTTGTAAACCCTAACGAGTACAATAATAATAAAAAACTTAGGGCCCCCCTCTTAGATTAAATTCATCTTCTTTTGTATAATAATAAGGATTTTTATAAATAAAATAAACGGTCAAACATTCAAGTAACAAACAAACATGCCCTAGAACTTAAGGAGGATCCCATTAAATACAATGGAAGTGAGGGGTGCCTAACACCTTCCTCTCACTTAACCGACTCCTGAACCTTAACGTCTCTCCCTTAGGATTTAGGTTTTATCATTATTTCTCTGTCCTTAGGACGAATAAAGTATGATGGCGACTCGATAATTTTGCCGGCCACGACAGCTGGCGACTCTGCTGGGGATTCCTCCCTAAAGAGAGTCCATCCTAACCTTAGGTTTTAGGGGCCCTGTTTGTTGGTCTTGGTTGTTTACTGTTTTTGTTTATATATTTTTCATGATTATTATATGTTTTATTTTATTTTATTATATTTGTTATTCATATTTATTATATTATCAGCATGCATTAGATTGGGATATTGTGAAGTGTGAAGCTAAAACCCAAGCTTGGAGGATACCCTAAGTTAGGACGTGGAACGGAAATGTTATTGAAGGGATGTAACATCCCGACAATGCATTGATGCCATACTCAGATAGACCCTCCAAAGTTGTCTTCATGGTAAGGCTAACCCTTAATATAGTTGATGATTTGGATGTGGTCCAAGATTCTGAGGACCTTTAGAACACCCTTTCAACTCATGGTGATCCTAAGTGTTAGTTCTTGGATTGGCTGGAATTTTGGTAAAACAAAGTATGTTCAATGTTGATGTCAAGGTGCTGATGTTGCAACATTGAGATTTAACACTGGGCTGTGTTAAGTAATTAATTGTGAAGTTGGATGTCTGATGTCACATAGGTGATGTTGTAACATCAGACCTGCAGAATTAACAACAGCAGGCTGTGATGTTGTTAGGGTTGCGTATTAGCTGAAATTGTGGAGAGCAAGCTGTCTCTTTGGATGCGAATATCTTGGGATAGATATTTTCTGCTGCATAGGAGATCTGGTGCAGATTTGTAGGAGATTTAAAAGGTTGAAGATTTAAAAAGATTTTAGGAAAAAATCTGTTTTAAATATTCAGTTTTAAATAACAAATCTGGGAGATATTGTAGCAGGTCCAAGACCAATTCAAGGAGCTATATAAAGTGCACCAGTACTAGAGAAAAGTGACGAAGAAAGTGAGCCAAAGACTGAGAGTCGTGTTGTGTCTTCGTGCATGTTTTGTAAGCCATTCGAGAGTGAATTGGCATTGTGATATTGAGTTGTTCTTGATCAAAGCTGTGAAGCAGAATCAAGTAGTGGTATTCAAAGTGTGTAATCTTTGAAGTGTTTTAGGGATTGAGTAGTGTTCTCATATCTAAGTGGGTTCTTAGGTAGAAAGTCACTAGTAGAGATTAAGTTTAGGAGATTGTCAACTGGGTTGTTGAGTCTGTAAATTAATTCTACAAGTAGTGAATTTCATCCCTGGCTTGGTAGCCCCCAGACGTAGGTAGTTAGACCGAATTGGGTGAACAATTCTTTGGGTTGCTTTGTTACTGTTATTGCTGTCCATTGTGCAGAGTGTGTTGTTGTGACATCGTACCTTAACATCACACGTCTGATACCAGAATTTCAATTGGTATCAGAGCAGGCATCCTGTCTGTCTCTGGGTGAGATCTAGGGAAGTTACTTTCTAGTGTAAAGATGGACAAAGAAGTTGGAGGATTCGTCAACAGACCCCCTATTTTGGATGGATCCAATTATGACTATTGGAAGCCAATGATGACTACTTTCTTAAAATCCTTGGACAGCAGGGCATGGAAGGCCATTATTAAAGAGTGGAAAGCACCTGTTGTGTGTGAGAAAGATGATACTGGCAAAGATAAAGAAGGCACCTCAAAGCCAAAGCCTGAAGAAGAATGGACCAAGGAAGAAGATGAGCTTGCCCTTGGAAATTCCAAAGCTCTAAATGCAATCTTCAATGGAGTGGATAAGAATATTTTCAGGTTAATCAATACCTGTGAGGCTGCTAAGGAAGCATGGGATATTTTAAAGGCCACTCATGAAGGTACATCTAGAGTTAAAATGTCAAGACTTCAGATTATAACATCAAAATTTAAAAGCCTAAAGATGAAGGAAGATGAGACTATTCATGACTTCCACATGAATGTTCTGGAGCTGGCTAATGCATCCAGTGCTCTTGGTGAGAAATTGTCAGATGAAAAGTTTGTAAGGAAGATCCTTAGGTCCCTTCCTAAGAAGTATAAGATGAAGGTAACTGCCATTGAAGAATCACAAGACATCAGCAAGATGAGAGTTGATGAGCTCATTGGATCTCTTCAAACTTTTGAGCTTGGGTTGAATGAGGAAGAACCAGAAAAGAAGCCAAAAAGTATAGCCTTGGTGTCAAATGATCAAGAAGAAAAAGGAAAGAGTTCTGAATCCCAGGAGGATCTATCTCATGCCATAGTTATGTTGGGAAGACAGTTCACCAAAGTGTTCAAGAGGATGAACAATAACTCCAGGCCTAATGTCAAGAACATATCGTCTGACATCAGCAAGTCAAAAGAGAAGGATGAAGAGAAAACTGCCCAAGATAAAGGAGTTCAGTGCTTTGAGTGTGAAGAGTATGGACATGTCAAGAAAGAGTGTCCCACCTTCTTGAAAAAGCAGAAGAAGGGCATGACAGTTTCCTGGTCTGACTCTGAAAGTGAAAGTGAAGGTGAGTCAGCAAAGCATGTTAGAGCTTTAACAGGAACTGTTGTTTCTGATGATGATTCTAGTGATGGAGAAATAACGTATGAGGAGTTGGCATCTACTTATCAAGAGCTATGTTTAAAAAGTGCTGAGATTTGCCAAGAAAACAAGTGCCACAAGCAACAGATTGCTCAGCTTGAGAATGAAAAAGCTGATCTGGAAAATGAGCTTGTACTAGTTAAAGCTTACCTTGATCAAATGACCAAGTTTGTTAGGATGCTGAGCTGTGGTACAGACACACTTGATAAGATCCTTCAGACAGAAAAAATGGCTGGTGATAAGTCAGGTATAGGATTTGTGGCTGAGAAAAAGGGTTCTGCTGAAGCAAGCTCTTCAGGAACAAAGGAGGAGGTGTCCCAACCAATGTCTCAAACAAAAGGACAGGTTCCTACCCCTAAGAAGATTGTTCAGCATCAGAATGTTGAGAAAAAGAATGGTCCCCATCAAAGGAAGGTGCAGCCTTAAGGAGCTAGTCAGTATATGCCTCCTCAATATGACAAGAGCATGGAGGCTATTAGGTTCAAACAGAACATGTCTCATCAGATGTCTCAACATCAGGGAAACTGGTATGGATATGGATACAACAATGCTGTGCCTCATTACTATGGAAGAAGGAAGCCTCATCACCATAGGAGACAACATCCTCAGTACAGGAGAAGAGAACCGCACCATAGAAGACAGTCAAACTATGGTAGTAGAAGACAACAACCTTATCGTAGAAGAAGAAATCAACACTATGGATGGCAGCACCAGCAACATCATCATCATGGTGGCAGAAGGTTTAACCACTTTAGAGATGACATAGTTAGATGCTTCTACTGTGGCAGATTTGGACATATGCAGTTCTCTTGCTTCAAGCTTCATGGTTATCCAAATTCTGCTCCTCAACCCAGACAGAAGGAGGTCAGGCCCAAAATAGTAAAACAATGGGTTCCTAAAGCTCAGGTCACATGTCTATTGGCTCACACATCAAATGGACATTTTGCTATGGATGCATGGTACTTTGACAGTGGATGTTCAAAGCACATGACTGGATCCAAGAAGCATTTGGTAGAGTTCAATCCTTGCCATGCAAATGATGTTATTTTTGGCAATGGTGAAAAAGAAGTAGTAGAAGGAGTTGGAAGAGTGAAGAATCATGATGGTCTTACTCTTGATAATGTGCTCCTTGTTCAAGGGTTGAGTGCTAATTTAATTAGCATAAGTCAACTTTGTGATGAAGGTTACAAGGTAAGCTACACCAAAGATGAATGTGTGGTAGCTGATGAGCAGAATGAGGTAGTGATGAAGGGAGTAAGATCCAAAGATAATTGCTATCAGTGGATACCTCAAGTGGACAGTATGGTGAAAAGTCAATCTGGGTTAATGACTTATGGTGCTGTTACTCCTAAGTTGGATGATGTGTTAAAAGCTAACTTGAGTAGTCAGTTATGTGAGCAAGATGAAGGAGTTAACAATGCTGATGGAAGGATCAAAAGCTGTGACCTTAAGAAGTGTTGGGAGCTGAATACTTGCAAGGCCAAGAAAGATGACAACCTGACTAATGACTCCTATAGTTCAGAAGAAAAATTTCACAAGTTGACAATCCTTAGGTTAGAAGATGCAGATGTTAGAGCTGATGTTAAAACATCTCAAGTCAAGAAAGGTACTTCTAGCATTAAAATAAAGAAGAGTGATGATGAACTAATTGTAAAAGTGGTTCATGGGGTTGCTAAACGACTGAAATCAAGGAAGAGGAAAGCTATTGAGTCACCTCCAAAGATGAGAACTGATAAGCAGAAGATCTATGTGGATGGTACTACAAAATCCAGGAGTAAAGTGTTCATCTCTTCCAGAAATAGGAAGATCAGAGATAAGTCTGATGATAATGTCCAGGATATCTCTCAAATGGAGGAAGCTGTTGTTGTTAGAACTTCTGAGAAAATTCAAAAGGCCATACTAGATAACATTCCTATGCTTTTCATAAAATGGTGGAAGTATGTTCTGGAAAAAGAATTTGGTATAGATACTCTGGATATGGTTGAGTTTGCTAGGATATGGTTCAGAGAGGGTGTGGGAACTTATAGTATTCAGGTGTGTATAAATAAGTTGCTCTGACTGTGTTGTATTGGGAGCTTCTTGAAGGATTTCTTTGTGCAATGAGTCCTTTGAATGGTGATGAGAAGCTGATGTCCCAAAAGATGTTATAAAATCATGTTTGCCGGTGGTTATATCTGGAAGATGATTAAGATTAGACATGTGGAATTGGATGCTCTAGCATTTTTGGACAGAAGAGGTGGAGATTATGGTCATGTGTTTAGTAGCTTGTTCTGGCAAAGCATGACTACTGTCTTTGAAGACTTCACCAGTTTCAACAACTATTGGTGGATGTATGGATAGAGGAATTGTGATCTCTTGAAGAGACTGGATCTCAGTAAAGCTTATAAGTAAGCTAAGAATTTGTGGAGTTTGTGACACAGTGTTGAGTTTGGATTATTTTACTGATAGTAAATCCAGTAGTGGAGCATATGTAATACCCTGGTGTCAAGAGTGTCAAAAGTATCCTTGGTGAAGGATGTCTTTGTTCTGGATCTGAAGCTTAGTGCTTACATTATATCTAAGGAGCATCTACATAGTCATACGGGAGAATGATGAAGTAGAAGGTTTGCCTTGGATGGTGAAGATGAATTGTATGATAGCCTTTGGAGAAAGGGACAGTGGTACCAAAATGCATATACTCAGAAAATGTCCTCAAATGTTAATCTCAATCTAGAGCATTTGTTAATCATGACAGGGGGAGTACTTGTATATGGATTTTGCAGCAAAGGTACATATATTATGAAGCTTGCATGCTGATCAAGCTTGTGGAGATTGGTTGCCTCTTATGAGGATATAATGTCAGATAGCATGTTATGACATTAGGTTGTTGATTGGTGTTTGGTGTGGCCTTGAAAGGTTCTAGTCATATGAAGCAAATTGTTTGAATCTTGTGCGCACATGCTTCTGAGGAGATGTCTGAAGACAAGATTGAATCATGGCCTTGAATAGATTGTACACTTGTCTTGGTGTGTGTTATTCTAAGTGTGAGGAGTTGACTTAGAGTTCAGTGGAAGGCATTGTGTGTGTGTTTCAGATCTTATGGATGATTGTGTGAAGCCTTCATAACTGGATGGATGAAGAATATGTCTGGATTTTCAAAATGTGGATATTGCTGACATAAGAAGTATGGTTTTGTACAGGGTGTCATAGGAATTACTTGTTGAGGTTTGTCCAATTGTGGCTAAAAAGGGGGAGAAATAGCCAAGAGAGTCTAGAGTATCAATGAATGCCAAATGCTGCTAATGTGATGCAGATATTAAGGGGGAGTAATTGACAGTTGCTATGCTGGTTATTGCATTGAGGGGAAGTGCTAATTGCTGCTAATAATGATATATGTGCAGCTGTTGAAGATAATATGTGCAGCTGTTTTGGAGCATAATGATATATGCTGAAGTTTTTATGTGAGCAGCAGAGTCTTGTGAAGAAAAGAGGTTACTGCCTGATGCTGCTGCTTGGAGTTTCAAAATGATTTATTGATTGAAGTTTTCCGCTGCTGAAGTCTCTGAAGGTGCAGAGTGCATAGATTGTTTTAGCCAAAATTAGCCAAAGGGGGAGATTGTTAGTTCTTGGATTGGCTGGAATTTTGGTAAAACAAAGTATGTTCAATGTTGATGTCAAGGTGCTGATGTTGCAACATTGAGATTTAACACTGGGCTGTGTTAAGTAATTAATTACTTAAGTTGGATGTCTGATGTCACATAGGTGATGTTGTAACATCAGACCTGCAGAATTAACAACAGCAGGCTGTGATGTTGTTAGGGTTGCGTATTAGCTGGAATTGTGGAGAGCAAGCTGTCTCTTTGGATGTGAATATCTTGGGATAGATATTTTCTGCTGCATAGGAGATCTGGTGCAGATTTGTAGGAGATTTAAAAGGTTGAAGATTTAAAAAGATTTTAGGAGAAAATCTGTTTTAAATATTCAGTTTTAAATAACAAATCTGGGAGATATTGTAGCAGGTCCAAGACCAATTCAAGGAGCTATATAAAGCGCACCAGTACTAGAGAAAAGCAGCGAAGAAAGTGAGCCAAAGACTGAGAGTCGTTTTGTGTCTTCGTGCATGTTTTGTAAGCCATTCAAGAGTGAATTGGCATTGTGATTTTGAGTTGTTCTTGATCAAAGCTGTGAAGCAGAATCAAGTAGTGGTATTCAAAGTGTGTGATCTTTGAAGTGTTTTAGGGATTGAGTAGTGTTCTCATATCTAAGTGGGTTCTTAGGTAGAAAGTCACTAGTAGGAATTAAGTTTAGGAGATTGTCAACTGGGTTGTTGAGTCTGTAAATTAATTCTACAAGTAGTGAATTTCATCCCTGGCTTGGTAGCCCCCAGACGTAGGTAGTTAGACCGAACTGGGTGAATAATTCTTTGGGTTGCTTTGTTACTGTTATTGCTGTCCATTGTGCAGAGTGTGTTGTTGTGACATCGCACCTTAACATCACACGTCTGATACCAGAATTTCACTAAGTATTCAACCCTTAAGGGGTCGTTACTAGGATCTCTCTAGATGAGACTTATCCCAAAGGTTTACCGTAGGAAGGCTTTATCCTTCTCATGGTAAAACAATGGTATAGTCTAAATTCTAAGGATATCATGGAACAAAAAAAACCCGCATATCCTACATGTGAGGGGATTGGGTAAATAAGACTTAGATCTAAGCCATTGTAGGGAGCCTACCTAGTTAGGGTCATGCTTGCATCTCACCTTACCCTAACCAAATAAAAACATTTAATAAAAAAAACAAAATTGTCCATGTCATCATGCATTTAAAAACATTTTTTTGCATATACGCATTTTTGTGGGGAATTTCAAGAAGTGTTGTAGGAACAGTGGAAAGATGGATTCAAACAAAAGGGCTACCCTATGCATCAGAGTGCTAAGTGTTGATTTACAAAGTCTCAAAGACCTTTAAGACTTAATGCCAAAATCTGCTCAAAGGATGTTTATACACAAGTATGGAAGAATCCTCAATCTCTTAGGGATCCCTATGAAGGTAGAGGCCGTAATTGCTTTTGCACAATTTTATGATCCTTCTCTATGTGACTTCCTCTTCAAGGATTTTCAACTAGCTCCTACGCTAGAACAATTTGGACTATACTTGGATTTACAAGGAGAGGGGAAAACCTTACAAGGGTATGGGGGCAAAAAAAAGGGTCAAGCCTAAAGACTCAGCTGTACCTGTTGAAGATCTATTATCTCACTACAAGGAGGATAGGGAAGTGCAAGGACTCAAGAAAGGATACTTGGAGGAGTTTAAAGCTCATTTGAAGAAGGCATTGGGGGCATCTATTTAGTTTCGGCCTTCTTAAGTTCAGGAGTTTTCATTTTGGATTATTGTTTTGAGTTATTCCCAAGGAATTATTTTTATTTTTCTAAGTTTGGAAGTCATTTTAGATTTGGAATTGGCTAATGGGTTTGAATTTTATAAAGTAATTTTTATTCTATGTGTATGGGTTTCATCCTTAGAATATATTCATCTCTAACTGCAATGGATTTTGGAATTCCCCCCAAATAATTTTTTTAAATTATTTAGCATACATCATGCATATTCATACATCCATGCATCAATATGCATTCAAAAATAAGGAAAAAGGAATAAAGAAAAAAAAATCATTTCCTTTTACAAACTTTGTCTCAGAGTCATTGAGCATAACAATCTGACTTCCCGACCTTACACTCGAGCGTACCGAAAGGAAGCTATGGATCAGTTGGAGAAGGATCTGGTCACTCTAAGAGGAGAAATGGATACTATTAAGGAGAACATGGAGGGTATGAAAAGCAATATTGACTAACTAGCACTTGTCATCCAGAATTTGATAGCCAGAGGAACCGAGTCAAGTCGTCAAAGGAAGGTTCCTACTCCTACCCCCCATGTTGAAGACAATAACCCTCTACTAGGGTTAGTCCATGATCTGGAACGTGAGGAGGCCGAAACTGCTAAGCAAAAAACTGTTAACCAACCTCTCGAGGGAGCCGTCTCTCCACCTATTTCCAATGGGGCACCTCGTACTACTTACATACTTATTACACGTGAGAATTACGCAGATTGGAACCTCCAATACGAGGGTGAAAATCCAAGACAAGTGGCCCTCGAAAATAAAGGAACCACTGTTAGGGAAAGGAGAGGGGTTGGCTATAAGTACAAAACACTTGAGGAAAGGTTGAAGGTCGTGGAGGGATTCAATATCTTTGGAGTGGATGCTTTGGAAATGTGTCTGGTGCCCGATGTGGTCATACCTCCCAAGTTTAAGGCACCTGACTTTGAGATGTATAAAGGGGTTAGTTGTCCAAAAAACCACATCCGGATGTTCGCCCGAAAGATGGGTGTCCATGCTACTAATGAGAAGCTGATGATGCACACTTTCCAAGATAACCTTAGTGTGGATTCCTTGGACTGGTACATGCAACTGGAGAGGATTCACATTAAGACTTGGGAAGACCTTGCAAGCTTTCTGAAGCAATACAAATACAATGTGGACATGGCTTCTAATCGTATACAATTACAAAACATGTCTCAAGAAGGGAATGAATCTTTTAAGGAATATGCCCATAGATGGAGGAAACTAGCCTCTCGTGTGCAACCTCCATTGTTGGAAAGTGAACTTGTGGATATGTTTTTGGGTACCCTACAAGGAATGTACTACAAGAAGATGATTGGGTCATTCTCAACTGGATTTGCTGATTTGGTTATCATTGGAGAGAGGATTGATGACGGGTTAAGGACTGGAAAGATTGGGAAGTCAGCCTCTGATCAACACAACAATAAAAGGTATTCCGGAAACCATTCAAAGAAAAATGATGTCAGTGTTGTAGACCCTGAAGGTCCAAATCTGGGAGATAATGCATTACTGGGGCACATTGGGGCAACAGTCAACGCCATGGCAGGGATGGAAAATGAATTCCTTATTAAGAAGGGAGACATAACAAACTAGGGCAAACAATGGGAGTCACCTTAAGAGAAGGGTTTGTCCGGGCTGGGTTACAAACCGGATAATGAAGGATTAGAAGACGATTTTCTTAGTTTTGGGTTCCAGGATAAAAATCAAGTGGCTGCAATGAAAGAGGAAAAAAGGAATGTCTAATTTTGACAATTGGAAAACCATCGGGATTCCTGAGATGATTTATGTTTCAAAGTAATTTACTTTTTTTCTAAAATAAGAATAAGTCCCTTGCTATGCCCAAGGCAAGTAGATAAAGCTTTGTAGGGCCACCTTTTATTTCATTGGGTTATTTCTATCAATAAAATTGCATTTTGTTTTCAATCAAGATCTGTTTCTTTCATTTTCTGTTTGTTCAAAATGGCCATATACCTTCTTTCAATATTTTCATTCCCATCAATTCAAAAAAGGGATACTAATAAAAAATCTTCCTCGTACAAATATAAAAATGAACCTATTGAAAATGACACCGCTATAATCTCGAATGACTTTGAATTACCGATTAACCAAGCAGAAGAGGGTGATGAGGATGAGTGTAAGCTTCCCGAAGAGTTAGCCAGACTGTTGAGGCAAGAGGTCAAGGAAATACAACCTCACCAGGAACCAGTGGAAGTGATCAATTTGGGAACTGAGGAAGATAAGAAGAGGTCAAAGTTAGTGCTTCTCTAAATGAATATATAAAGGAAAGACTGACCGAGCTATTGCAAAGATATACAGACGCGTTTGCATGGTCATACCAAGATATGTCGGGACTTGATACAAGCATCGTCGAGCACAAATTACTACTCAAACTAGAATGCACACCAATCAAGCAAAAGTTGAGGAGGTCTAGACCAGACATGATCCTCTAGATCAGGGAAGAAGTCAAGAAACAATTTGACTTTTTGTCACAAGGTAACGCCTTTTGAGTTAAAGAACTTAAGAGTAACTTATCAAAGGGATATGGTAATATGGTGCATAAGAAGATAGAGGTTCATATGAATGATATGATTACCAAGTCATAAAAAGAAGAAGATCATATAACTAACTTGAAAAAGTTGTTGGATCAGTTAAGGAAATTCAAGTTACACTAAATCCTACAAGGTGCACTTATGGAATCAGATCCGGAAAAATATTAGGGTCCATGGTCAGTCAAAGGGGAATAAAAGACAAAATGAAAGCCATTCAAGGGATGCCAGCTCCAAGGACAAAAAAAGAAGTTTGTGGATTTTTGGGGAGATTAAATTATATTACAAGGTTCGTCTCACGCCATACAGCTACTCGTGAGCCAATCTTCAAATTACTCAGAAAAGGATCAAATCATTGATTGGAATGAAGATTGTCAAAAGGATTTCTATTGAATCAAGGAATATTTGAAAAAGCCACCTATATTGGTGCCACCAGTCCCAAGGAGACCACTCATAATGTACTTAACAATACTTGAGAATTCAATGGGTTGTGAACTAGGGAAACATGACGTATCAGGGAGAATAGCTAGGTGGCATATGTTATTAACTGAATGTGACATCCAATACATCACTCCAAAGGCTGTTAAAGGAAGTACACTAGCAAATCATCTCGTTCATAAACCAGTTGACAACTATCAAACTCATGCAGATGGACTTCCCGGACAAAGATGTCATGATTATAAAGGATTGTGAAACTTCGGACTCCTATGAAGGACCTGGACCCGAATCTCAATGGAAACTTATATTTGCTTAAGGATATGGGCTTCAAAGAGGGGCTATCGATCGGAGTGAAAATTCATCATTTAGGATCATAAAGGAAGCTAAACTGGATAAGGCAGAATTAGTACAAACTAGACTCGATCAGCTAAACCTCGTATAAGGGAAACGCGTGGCTGCGGGCAATTATATTAATAGGGAATTAAGAGAGCGTTTGACAAGAAAATTCGTCCTCACCTACTAGAAGAGTGAGACTTGGTGTTAAGGAAAATATTACCCATCCATAAGGACCACCGCGGCAAATGGACCCCACACTATGAAGGGCCATATGTCGTGAAGAGTGCCTCCTCTGGTGGAGCACTAATATTAACAACCATGGATGGAGCGGATTTATCACGACCGGTGAACTCCGATTCGGTCAAAAAATGCTATGCCTAGAAAAAGAGGATAAAAGCTCGCTAATTCGAAAACCCTAATGGGCGACTTGGGCAAAAATTAGGGCGTCCCGGTGGATTGAAAACTCGAAAAAGCAATCCAGGCAAAAATTAGGGACTTGAATAAAAAATGATACCCGACAAGTCGAAAACCCTAAAGGGCGGCTTAGTCGAAAAAAAAATGGTATATCATCCCGGTGGACTAAGACTCTAAAAAGAGCGGTCCAGGCAAAAGTTAGGGATATCCAAAAGGCATATGACTGAAAACACTCAAGTCACCCCGTAACAGGAACTCAGAAGGGAGCGATCATTCCAGCCGTCATCTTCAGAAGCGAAGTGTCGTGATCTTGGAGACTTAGGGGTATTAGCTGGTGTTACATTTAATAGGGACATAAATAAATTTGTTTTCTTATTGCCATTTTACATCTTTTCTGGATTTACGGTAATATCTCCTTATGGGAATTACCCTCCTTACGTATTATTGCCCATTTTCGGGCCAATTCTCAATAAAATTTTCTTTTCAAATATATTTCTTTGCCTCCTAAATTATTCCACTTGATTACAAGGTGTCGGTTAATTGTGAAATAATGCACTAAAATATCAGGTATAAATAAAAGCTTTGAAAAGGGAAAATGGATTTTACTTCGGTTTTTGGAATCATCAAAGGGATCATATTCTTCCAAAGCAGGATATAGGGTCTATACACTGACAGGAATATACATAACAATCTAACCAACATGGGAGATTCTTTAACGACATGTTACATATTAAACAGGAATCAAGGGTAACATGGCTTACTACAATTATCAAAGTCTCAAGGGTCAGGGAGTCAAGACGTTATGAAAAGTATTATTTCAGACAAATCCATGCATTGCATATCATAAAAGAGGCGTTAGCCCAAATAATGCATCATACATAAGAGCACGCATACATGCACTCATATACACAAACATGCATACACACATAGGGTTTATAATCACCATTAAGGATTCAATTCTCAATTATATCACGAAAACAACACTTCAGTAAAGGATCTTTCAAAATTATCATCTATCAGTGAGTAGGTCTTCACCTTTCACTTAAGCAACTTATCTCACCCACGGAGGGTGTGCCATCAAACATATCAGGGTTATTATTAGGAGTTGTACTAAAGGATTGTCTCAAGAAGGTATTAAAAAAGAAAGGGGTTCTACCAGAATTTATCTAGCGTACAGGGGATTCACAAAAGGGGATTTAACAAATGGATTTTGTTTAGGGGTTTTCATCAAGGATTGTCAGGGTTCATCAAGGATTGTCAGGGAATGTTAAGGGATTTCACCGAAAGGGTTTTATCAAGGGATTATATCTGAGGTTTCATCAGGGGATTTTATCGATAGGTTTTATTAAAAGGAATTTAATCAAATGGAGTTTATCAATGGGTTTCATCAAAAGGGGTTTTCATCAATAGGTTTTATCAAAAAGGGTTTCTCAAAAAGGTATCGATCAAGGAGTTTAATCAGATTATTTTGACAGGGATATTATATATAAAGATGTTAGGATATTGACAGATCACCATAATTTGGTTCATACCTGTGAGACTCCGTGGTCAAAATTTGGGTCCTTCTTGTATTTAATTGTCTCCTCTTCAAAAGAGGAAGGCTCATCGACATCATCCTTCTGATTCGAAGACGATTAAATAGGGGCAGCTGTCGTACCCTAAATTTTGACCAATGATCCATCACTATTTTGGGGATTTTGTGCTATCAGGGGGGTGGCATTTAGATGACAGTATGGGCTTCTTAGAACTTTTGGGCCCCTTTCAGAATTAATTTTGTATAAGGTTTTTATTTTGGAGTTTGGGGTTTTTTTAGGATATTATGTATTTTGGGGTTAATTCATTTTTTTAAAGTATAGTTGGAATTAATACTCTTTTGGGTTTATTAGCAAAAATTAATCATTTTAGTATCCAATAGTCATTTATTATTTTTAGTCCATTAATTTATAAAGGGTGGATCGATTTTTTTTTTAGGATTGGTTTTTAAGTTAAAATTCTTTAGAAAATATATAGGATTATTTTAAAGATTTAATCATATTATTAGTAGGGGTTGAATTTTGTCAAGGTATTAGGGACTAATTATATTAATGTCAAATTATTATTAATTATTTAATATTTTAGTTTTTTAGTTTAATTTAACATTTAAGTTTTAAGGGTTATTAGATTTAATTATTTAATTCTTTTATTTTAAGAGTTTATTAACAATATCTTTGAATTTAATAAAGTTTAGAAAATTATTTAGGGAAGAGGGACCGGCCGTTAATTATGGTTATTATTAAGGTTTTAATATTTTATTTGTCTCTTAATAGTTTTATGATCATTTTAATAGTTATTCACAGTCAAAGCTGTGAGAGCAAGAATTGTCTTTACAAGTCAATCTATGTTTTGATGATAACAATAAGTATTTGTGAAAGAACCATTTTATGGTCTAACGTGTGTTGTGTGCAGATCATAAGAACTAAAGACATAAGAACCAACATACACCAGCTAGATGTACTATGATTGAATATAAGTATATGCGAAGTTACTATGTGTGACTAAAACTCGCAAGAAGCAAGAACACTTGTTTATCTAGTCATAATCAGCCAGATCCAAGGATGCCAAGATTGATGTTGCAATGCTCTTGTGGATGCTCTCTGAAAGTGATTAAGATTCTGAAGATAGCAAAGCTTCTAAAGAAGTACACTTAGAAAGAACCAAAGTTCTGAAGACTCTTATGACTTGAAGTTCTGAGGGCTGAAGGCGCTGAAGACCAAGTACAGAAAGAATCTGAAGACTGACGAGTTCTGAAGATCAAGGTTTCAAACAAGAAGTTCTGAAGACTCTGAAGACAATTTTTGAAGATTCGGAAGACTTAAATCAGAAAAGGATAACGCTCTTAAAGACCAAGTACTGAAGTTCTGAAGACTGATTCCTAATGGACTTCTTCAATTAACGGAAGACTTGAAGCATCAGATATTCTGCTACAAAGACTCCACTCATGCTTCATCAAATTAACATCAGAAGCCACTGAAGTTTCGAAGTCTAAATATTACCGTTGTGAGTTAAATGTACACACTGCCCAAGAAAAGTTGTCTGGTCACTTCTTCCTCTACAAAAAGAAGATGTGTCAGTACAACTCATTATATCACAACGTCTCTTTTCCAAGCTGCCAACAGTATTCTCTAACGGCTATATTACTACTGGCTATCTAATGGAAAGAGTTTTTGCTTCTAATGTGTCGATCACTTCTAGAATCACAAACTGAATATTCATCTACAAAATTGACCAAATCATTGTGAAGATAACAACAACGATGAGTTCTCGTTGTAACACTTAACATATTCAGAGCTATCATTATTTCACCAATGGCGATTGTTGTTGAAACTCAAGAAGACAAATCAACACAACAACAACAATCAAACAAAAGTTGTTGATGAAGAAGACAACATTGAAGATCTGTCAAGTCATCAACCTACCTTCTCGTCAAGACCACATTGAAGATCTGAAGCAAGGAGTTACTGCTCAAAGCTTGCTCAACCAAAAGACGAAGAAGAAGAAGATCTACAAGATGTCAACAATTGTAATATCTAAATACATCTTTGTAGTTTCTTAGGAAAGCAAGGAGCTGATTGCTCAAAACTTGCTTGAACACATGTGTGTGTTCTTTGTACTAAAACTTAGGAGAAACTTGCTTATTAAGAAGCACAATTTGTAATCTCCAGTTTGCCAATTCAACTAAATAAATTGAGACTCCTCAAGTGAACGTTATATTCATTAAGTTGAATCCCTGAATGGTTCAGCTGTGAGTTGAGGCCCTTGAGTAGATCACGTGGTGATCAGATACTTGAGATGACAATGGCTAGGTGTCATTGTGGAAAATCCTGAAATAGGGTCAGTAGCGTTATATTTATTAAGTTGAATCCCTGAACGTCTAGCTGTGAAAGCCTAGTAGTAGATCTTGAAGAGATTGGAACCTGCAGGTCAATGTTCGTTATATTCATTAAATTGAATCCCTGAACGGTTCATTGTGGTGTTAGTCACAGTGCGGCTGTGCAAGTTGTTAGTCACCGGCATGGACCGTGCGAGTGTAATCGTGATTTGATTATAGTGGATTAAGTCCTTGTGTTCAAGGCGAAATCACCTGAGGAGGGTGGACTGGATTAGCCCGCATGGTGAACAAGGATATATCGTGTGTCTTTTACTCTCTTGCTTAGTATCTCTATTTATGTTTCTGCACTGAATATCAGAACCTTATATTAAGCAAAGTCAGAACCTTGCAGCCTATCTTTGATAAGCTTCCGCATTGCAAGTTCTGTATATCCCATCCTATGATCAGAACCAATATGGTTCTCATGTTCCATAGTTAAGAGATCATAACCTCTCAACGAGAATTGAAGGTTCTTGAGTGTCTCTTTAACAAGATGCGAAAATTTACAAAAAGAGTAAACACACAATTCAAACCCCCCTTTCTTATGTCTTTCTCGCACCTTCAATTGGTATCAGAGCCTAGTTCTGTTATTAATTTACATCAAACACTTAACAGTGTCAGAAAAAGATCCAGATGTGGTGCGTAGAAGTACTCTTGGTAAGATTGAAATCCACTTACAATTTCTGTAACAGTTCAGCAGTTAACTGTGTACAAAATTGTAATCAATCTGATTACTTCGTGAGCAATTCATTGATTCTAGATGAAGCCTCACTAGAATTGAAGAATCATCTGATAAGATAAATTCATCAGATAAAAGGCAGTATCTGTTGAAAGCTCATCCTGGAAATTACGTGTGGATAAAACCACGTATATGCTTAAAAGATGAATCATCAGAAAGCATGAAATCTTGTTTGCTGAAGATTAATTCTTTATGAGTTTTTGAGATGTTTTCAAGAAACGGATTAGGTCCACCCTTGACTTTCTCGTTTAAAACTCATTCTGAATCTCTTCATGTAAAGAAGAAAGATTGTTGTTCTAAGACTTTGAATTTCAGAAAGAAATCTATTAAAATCAGAATCTGAAAAATTCAAATTATTAGAAATGATTCAATGTCAGAATCTGGAATGATAAAAAGACTAAGTGAAGAACTGAATCCCAAAGACACAGTAAATACTTGATTTTGAAGGAACTCTCAAGCTTTAACTGGTTTAGTGATCAAGCTCCAACAACTTGGAATCATCCTAGTAAAAATCAAATGTTGATAATCTGATTGTCATCAGATCAAGTGTTCTCTGAACCACTTGAGCTATGAAATTAGATGCTATCATTCCAGATATCTAGGTTCTCCAACTGATGTCATAAAAGATGACGTTAATAATGTTCGGTTGAAGTTAACTCATAGATATGTGTGAAAAACCCCAATTAAGTTGATCATCATTGTGAGAACAAGAAGGCTCATGCAAACCATGTCTAGTGATGTACACATGGGACGTGATGATGTTCTGAACAAGTTCTGAAACAACTTTGAGGAACAAAGTCAGATGTTGATATGTCAATTCCTCCTTGAAATAACCTCTCAAAGGTTCTCACTAATCTCGTGAAATCAATCATCGTTCAAAGACAGGAAACTCTCACAGACGCAAACTGAACTCAGGCTATGAAAGGAGAACTCAACCAATTCTCAAAGTTTGTCGTTTAAGATTCAGATCCATAACTTAAGAACTGTATCAGAACTAAACAAGTTCTATGGATCAAGGAAATGAGAAGTTAGAAGCAATCAAAAATAGATGTAATCTATTGATTATGAATGGGGTCATCAAATGAAACTTACTATTCACTCAGTACTGCTCCCATGCATATGAGTGTTAATTTTTCCTCAGAACATTCATTACATCGCCTGACCAAATGGATTGCATGTAATTGGCTAAGTTCAGATGGAGCGGTCACTCTGATCATGCCAAGTCTTAATCTCTATCATTATAACCTAGAGAACTGACGGACAAGGTTGAACTAGAAAAGAGAGAAAGTCGTAGTTCAATCAGGATCACTTTCCAAGAAAATATTCTTTTTCTTCAGAAGTTAGAACACAAGCGTATCTTGAAAAATCCAAGAACCCTCAGTAGTTCACTCAGAAAAGGAAAGATCAGAGTCAAGATGAGAATGCATTCAGATTAGTCTGTAAAAATTTCCAGGTACCATCCTTCCCTCACTTATGACTTACTTTCATAATATCAACCAGAATCACTCTATCAAACCCCCTTGATTATGAGGTGTTAAGTTTTGAGAAAATAATTAGAAATTCTTTTTATATGTCTGCCTAGAAAATGCTATAGTATAAACCGCCATACATGTTAGACTCTCCGCATCATGTCATTCACCCTGCTTAATTTTTTGTAACCCACTAGTACACTCCAACTAGTACTCCTGTTCCAGACCTAACTCCTAAAGCCCCTTTATCTGACCTAGTTAGTCTACGAAACCTAAATGTTCATTTAAATGGCTGCACACTTCTGCATCCATCTAAATCTCCTTGGTTTACTCACATTGAATGATGTCTGTTCAGTCTCAAAATAGGGAAACGTGCTACCTTGACCAAAACAGCTCCTCACCTAAGCCACTGATCTTAAGCCAGAATAATTATGCTCTGACAAGTCAAGATTCCCCGTAAGTATTGGGAACAGTGGAAAACCCTGTTTGTCTGCACTCTCGACTATACGCCTTTCATACCTTGAAATTCGAAAGCGTGTCGTCTAGAATTAATGACCTCATAAAAACAGTTACTGCATCCACCTAACTCCTGCTAAGAATAAAGTGCATATATATCTTTTTGATCTCCCCTAGAATTACAAACTACTTAGCTGTCCTCACTCTTTAGACTTCTCCTAAGTATTCCAATCTTCTTAAGTCATTCTTAGCTACTGACTTATCCTGCTCAAACTTCTCCACTTGTCTATTTAAAACCTTAGCTGTTCTGGAAGAATTCATCACTATCCCTTAGTCCTAACCTTCCTTTTATCCTCAATCTAAAATGACTCCAAGAACATTTTATGGCAATGATGATCTTCTTGAAGTCATCAATGAAAAACGACCAAATCCAATAGATACTAATAGTGACTTTCATCTTAGTATCCACTTCCAAAAATGGAATAGATACATTCATATGCTTGGAGGCTCAATTTATCCTACCCTCTTAAAATTCTTTTTGGATTAATGCCTCCGTTAGCAGAAATGGTATGACTATCTGTCATACCCCAAATTTTGACCACTAAGATTTCCCATCATTGTGAAAATCATCATCACAATATGGAGGAACCATCATGCCTCATCAGTCTCCCCAAAGATGGGTGAGCATCCACTACAATCAAATTTAGGGTTTCCAGCCCTCTCAGAGCTTTTAGAGAAAGGATCAATCAAGAAATGACATAATCTTTAACTTGTCTAGCCTCTCAAATATCCACAAGGGATCAAGAGGACCCCCACTTTAAGGATTAAGCACAAGGCTGCTCCCTTCCAGGTGGATCAAGCCTCAAGATCGCCAGTGTCACCAAATTAGGGTTTGGTCGACCAGGGCCTCCAGATGAAAATTTTCCTCTAGGCATGAGTTAAATCTTCAAAGCATATCCTAAAATACTCCATGGAACCTCATAGGCCCAAGCATCAAGTCAATTTGACCTCAGGGGATGCATACATAAAAAATCAGGAATTAGGGTTTCTTGACCTAATTCACCCCTAAGTTAACTTTTGGGACAAATCATGAGCCAAGACCTCAAGAGAGGATTTGAGGTTCTCCAACATACCACATTGATCCATTTGTAACAATGGATTGATCCAGGAAGCTTGAGCAGCAAGTCTCAATTTCATCAGTACCACAATTAGGGTTTCGAGAGAAAAGTCAACTGTATCTTTGACTTTTGACCAGGACATGCTCCCAAACCCTAGGACATGATTCAATATACCCTATAACACCCATGGAACATGTCCATCAAGTTTGATTTAGGTCAAGGACATGATTTCCTAAAGGATCGCACATTTTGGAATTCATCTGACAAAAAGTCAACTGTGCACAAAAGTCAACTTTGACTTTTTGAGATTTTTCACAAAAATGATTTTTTAACCCTAAAATGATGTTAATGTATGATTTGAATCATCATTCATCAAGAAAAATCAAGAAAAGTGGGATAACTTGTAAAAGGGGGTAACCATAAAAACTTAGAAAATTTTCTAAGTTATGAACAAAGTGGCAAGGGTACCAACTTTGGAGGATCATAACTCCTAAACCACAAAGCCATTTTTCCCCATCCAAAGCTTGATTTGTAGATCTCATTACCCTCTACAAAAGCTTAAAACTGACCTCCCTCCAAATTCCTCATGCATTTTGAGTTATGGAATGATCAAAATCACAAAAAGTGAAAATGTCACTTTTTTCCAACACTTAGTGAAATTTTCACTAAGTCAGGATCTGCCTTCACTTTTTTCCAAATGTAGGGGGATTTTTCACTTGGATCCAAAAAGTATCAAAACCAAATATGATCAAACAGTTGTTGTATCATATGAGGGCTTTCCAAAATGGCCAAGAACATCACCAAATTTCACTTAGGCCAAGAGATATGACAATGGCAATATGCCTTGCTGAAAACTGCCAAGGCTAGGCAGAATTTTTCATTTTTGTTCGATTTGGCAAAATCAGATAATTCCAAGCCTTGTCATCACTTTGGACACATCTGAGGATCAAATATAAAGGGGACAAACACTGAGCCAAACCTCCAAAGTCCTTGGAACAAGAAGTAGCATGCCAAACCTAGAATTGCCTAAAAGAGGGACAAGACTCCAATTTTGGATTGGAGCATTCAATGCATACACCAAGGTGGCATGGACTAAGCCATTTTCAACTGAATTCAGTCAAGACTTATCCAAGACCAAGGGAACCACAACCCTGTGCCCTAACCTCTAGTCAATGGCTAGAGGAGACTTGGATTCCAAAGTGCAACCATTGGCCAAACCTCTGCTACAGTTGCCATTCACTATTAATCCCAAAACAAACTTGATCTACTATAAATAGAGCTCATTTGTGCTCAGTTTAAGTACACCAAAGCCATCAAACAGATGCTTTCCTCAAAATCCCTCTCTTTAGGCCAAAATGTCTTCTTTAGCAAGGTAACTCTGAGTTTTTGAGTTAGAGAGCATTGCCATCACAACTCATGATCCTAACACCTCATAAACATCATATGTAGGTGATCCAAACTATTAAAAGTGACCTGTAACACCAAAATCACAAAGTCACCTCTCAAAACCTCAAAATAGGCCTTTTGTGCATTTTTCAAGCCATGTCTTGATTCAGTAACTTTCCAAACCAGATAAAACCTCAAACACACTCCAAATAACATCCTTGAACTGTCCCAAATGGTTCCCCCCATCTGGAACACCATTTGAGAGAGTTGATGTTTTGGTCATTTTAACCCTTTTTGCAAGAAAGGGCCAGTTTGTGTTTTTGTAGGTTCCAGCTGATTCCAACCATCCTCAAAGCTTCTAAGGGATCATTTAAGAGTGTCCAAAGTATCAAACCATTTCTGGAACAAGAAGCTTGGTAGATTGCACAGAAAACTCCAAAAGCTCAAAAAGAGGTAAGCATCATGACTTGAACTTTCTAAAATATGCATTGCTTTGATGTCCACTGATCATACACACCTCATACATGTTATATATGTTGTGTTTGAACCAATTCATCATGTAATTCATGCCTATATCAAAGTGTAGCATAGAAAATACAATTATAGGCCTTTTTCAAAACCACTATCAGGTTTTGAGGAGGGAGTATTATCTGAAAAAAATACCACCACCATTGGATTCCTTGTGAAATTCTAGGCCAGATGCATATAAATTTTGTTCCCAACCATTAAGAAATGAGAAAGTTATGGACCTTTTCGTTTCTTGGCAAAACTTGCCTTGCCTTGCCTTGACCAGGCCTAGAAAACAAGGCATGCCTTGTATATTGTGATTTCACATCAAGCAATGGATGTATCACCACCCCAGGGGTAAGGCGCGCGCCCTATAACCTTGAGGTCGTGGGTTCAAACCCCACCCATGCCATTTTGTGTTTTCTCACATTTTTGCTATTTTTCCCAATATTTTATGTTTTATTAATTAATTGGAAAATTAATAACTCTTTCAATTTTAATTATTTTTGATTGGTTCTTTTTGCAAAAAATCACAAAAATGTTGAAATATTTTATTCCACAAAAAAATTAAGTTTATATTATTTATTTAATATAATTAGTATTTTTATGAATAAATTCCTTTTTAATGTTTTTAAACATTTTAAAAGTGAATATTTACTTTGAAAATCAAAACCAAGTGAGTTTTAATTAACCTTGTGATTAATCCCTCAATTCTCAAACCTTAAACAAAAATCACAAATGGTTTATTCAAACTTATTTGGTATTTTATTTGATTTTCTTTAAATATTTACTTTTAAAGAATAACAAATTAGGGTTTCTTTGATTTTCACCCTTATCAAACGATTTCAAACACTTTTGGGCCTCTAATAGAGTGTAAGACCCAATCCTTTGTAAATACAAAACTTTTTGGGCCTCACTTATTGTATAAGTCCCGTTGTATTTCAAAAAGTTCGACGCGATTATCGTCCGTTGAAAAACAAACCCCGGGCCTCTCCTCGAGCTATAAGACCCATTCAAAATATTTTGGGCCTCTATTAGAGTGTAAGACCCAACCCCCTTTGAAAACCAAACCATTTTGGGCCTCAATGCATTGTATAAGACACACCGCGTTTTAAAAAATCTCGGCGCGATCGCCATTTTCAAATAAATGACCCTGGGCCCTCTCCTTGAGCTGTAAGCCCCACCACTTGTACAAAAATAAATCTTTTGGGCCTCTATTAGAGTGTAAGACCTAATCCCCTTTTAACCAAAACTTTTTGGGCCTGAGACATTATATAAGTCCCCCCTGCGTTAAAAGAAAACCTCGGCGCGATCGCCAATAAAAAAGAACCAATCATCTGGGCCTACCCTCGTGTTATAAGCCCCATTCTTTTTATTTAAACACTTAGGCCTCTTGAGAGAGTGTAAGACCCATCCCCTTGTACAGAAAATTTCTTGGGCCTCAGTCACTTGTATAAGTCATTCTGTACAAAACGACAGTGCGATCACTGATAAACCTTGGGCATCTCCTTGAGCTGTAAGCCCCAACATCTTTTCAAAATACTTTCTCCTTTAATTTTGAATATACTGTTGCTTTCAATCTTTCTTTGTTGAACAACTAACCAAATAGCATGGAAGCTCTACAACCGAGTAAGTGTTT